>CM074720.1:248069929-249384929 GCA_037306005.1 Rhinophrynus dorsalis | reverse complement strand
AGCACTTTAACCGTTTGAGAGCCAGAGAGGTATCTAGTGCATTGTGTTGCATTGGACACATTTCTGGCACTCAAAGGGTTAAGCTACAAAATAAGCAGCATATAAAGAAAGTGCAACAACTCAGGCGGTATATGTATTTCATCTGCAAACAAAAGTCATCATATTGGGATAATATGGAAAGCTTTACCCTATATATACACACATTAATATAATATATTTAACCCATTGCATGCCAGACTGTATCCAATCAGATGCACTGCTTTGCAGTGCTGGGAACCACTCAAAGGGTTAACAGTATAAATGGCTTAAGGCAAACATATGTATATGCAATTCAAAACAGATCAGCCATGGGACGGACTAAACCTTTTAAAGGGACAGTAGTGTCCCAGAAAAAATATTTAGCATTTTGTAGTGCTTAAAGTGCAAGCACACTTTGCAGACCACTCCAATTAAGTCATTCTTTTAAATAACGCGATTGAGGCTCTGCTGAAGAGCCTCTGTGTCGACAGACAGATCTCCTGCTGTCAGCTTTACAGCTGACAGCAGGAAACGTCAAACTTTGAATGCATCTCTCTCTCAAACCGCTTTGATTTTTTGCATTCAATTCAACTTTTTAAGCACTACAAAATGCTAAATATTTTTTCTGGAACATTACTGTCCCTTTAAACCTCCAGTCATCCTACTTTATAACAGGACAGAAAACAAAGCAAACTCATACTTGAGGATCAACATATCTAGCCTTCATCTATCCGACTTGAATAAAGATATCTGCTCCTATAAAAAAAAAAAAACTATATGAACCAAATAAACCAAGGGGTTATGTCCAAGAATTAAAAGTTATTGTAAGAAAACAAGTGTGTCAGCACGCCCACTAGTGATACAGTATGTATCCCAGATTGAATTTATGTAAATTTGTGTAAAGATTTTTTTTTACTTCTCCATTTCAAACTTTTTTGAGAAGCAAATAAATAATTCTAAAGATATTCTGTGAAGAACTACACAGCTGCCCTGCATATATCCTTAACAGATGCCTCCCACTTTGACTGTCCTGGATATTGAAATAAGCAATGAATTCTAAGAGACACTCATCTCCTTTTCCCTCAATAATATTTAACCCTTTGAATGCCAGAGAGGTATCCAATGCATTGCAACACAATGCTTCGGATACCCCTCTGGCTCTCAAAGGGTTAACAACTGCAATAACAATCCAAAGACTAATAGAAGTTCTCAATGCTGTTTGCCCTTTCCTCTAGGAATCCTATATAATAATTCGCCAAGTTGTGTGTAACGCCCGACATGCTCAGTAGACACTGCTGCGCGTGCGGCAGTCATAAGCAGTAGAGACTGCCCGCGCCGCGGCTGATACAGAGCTGGGCGCTCCGAAGGAGCGTCCAGCTCTGTATCAGCCGAGGCGCGGGTAGTCTCCACTGCGTGTGACTGCCCCGCGACTGGCTGCCAGAGGCTCTGTATCAGCCGAGGCGCGGGCAGTCTCCATTGCGTGTGACTGCCCCGCGACCGGCTGCCAGAGGCACTGTGGCCCGTGTAATGGGCTGTTCAACTAGTAACAAATAAATCAAAATTTCCTTAAAGGGATAGTAATGTTTCACAATAAATTCAGCTCCAATTAATCTTCATAGTATTTGGGCCATGGAGAGTGTTTTTTCAATCCTGTCAGAGTTGTAGTTCAAGTATACCCCTCCCACCCCTTTTACGGATGTAACACTGCTCACCTCAGAGCAACAAGACTGTTATGATGAATCGCAGAGAGGGACAATCTTCACTGAGCATAAGAAAAAAAAAGAAAAACCTGTCAAGGGGGGCAGAGTTATCCTTATTATCATGGTAAGAAGATTGTCCCTTGCTGTAAGCTGTGCAGTCCCAGGACCAGATTCCACATCTGAGGGGAGGAGGTTACACTAGGTAAAAGGGGCAGGAGGGGGATAATGTATCAATCAATTATGAAGATTAATTGGAGCTGTGTTTTTTGTGAAACATTACTATCCCTTTGTTCTTTCAGATTTAGACCTTTTATACAACTACCTACATACAACATGCACCATTTCTCTTGTTTAGAAGCAGTTTTGAGGACTGAATGAAGTAAAAATAATGTGTTAGTTTCTGTGAAGCACTTGACACCATCTAAGGCAAAAATTGCTAAACTTGTTCTTCATACTCATTTATGTGCACCATAAACTAGAGATGGAATTTGACTTGGCACGCTCTTCCTGGCCCTTTTGAACGAAGTTATAGAAGTATTGGTGAGCATCATATCAGAAACAGAATATCAGCTCAAAAACTTCTTAGGGTAAGGACTACCATCACCAAATGGAGGTCATGGGAAGTCTCATCTTTCTTTTTATGAAGGTGTTAATCTTGCCAAAGCCTTAAAGAATCCTTGTATCAGAAGATGTTCTGCCATCCTCCTCCTTACACTCCTTGGCCCCCTCCCCATCCCCCTTAAGTTCTCTTCTAGCTAACCCAGACTTCCCACCTGGTCTACATAGTACTTCCTTTATAGCTTGGTCTCAGGCCGGTCTCTCCGACCTCGATCATCTTATATCTGACCAAGGGCTTCCATCCTTTCAATTTTTATGTACGCACATTTACCTAGATCCGAACAATGGCGATACTTACAAGTATCTCATCCTTTCAATTGAACTGGACAGTTAGGACTATGAGATACCGTGAGACTACGTATAAGATTCTAACTCTGTGGTGCAGGTCACCTCTCCTACTCTCGAAATTTAGATCAGCATCCTCTCCATCTTGTCAGAGGTGTGCGTTCACAGTAGCGGACCTGTCCTACATTTGGTGGTCATGCCCGATGTTAAGCACTTTTTGGGGGGCAATACAGGCACATATTGGTACTATTTCTGGCTTATTTATTATCAATGCGTTTCGCACCTGTACAGTGCTTCATTGTGATCAAGCATCGTGCAAGTGCGAAACGCGTTGATCGGGAACATTAAGATCTGCTATATTCCACTCTAAACAGTAAGCTCCAGTCATAATTGCATATGCCCATGAAGGTATGCCTTATTGATTTTTATATCTCAATGAAGAATAAAAGATTGTTTTAAAAAAAATGCATTGCCTGTGGCCATAAGGACATTTAGCTATGGTGGTGCAGGTCATTTGTTTGTTTAAAACTTAGCTGATTATCTGGAAGATAAGAGACCTTCCGATCTGCACACCGTATTTTGCTCCTATTGGAAGATGAAATTTATTTTTGCTTTATACCAGGAGTGTGTAGGTGTTTATGTGTGGTCTTTTTTTCATATGGAGCCACTTTTTTCTTTTGTATTTTTGAATATTCTTTTTAACCTGCCATCAGTGTGTAGTACTGTTTGGAGCTCTTATGAGATTTTGTGCAGGACTTCACGCTGTGGGTTATAGGTAACTACTAATGGCACTCTGCTCTCTTCCTTTTGGCTGTATTCCAGGAGATTTTTGGGAGTAATTATTTCGAATGACTTAAAGGTAGGCAGGAAATGTAATAAAGCGGTGGGGAATGCAAGCAGGGTGCTGGGTTGTATAGCTAGGGGCATTAGTAGCAGAAAAACGGAAGTGGTCATGCCACTCTACAGATCTCTAGTTAGACCTCACCTAGAGTATTATGTACAGTACTAAAGACCCCACCTCCAGAAGGATATAGATACTCTAGAGAAAATTCAGAGAAGGGCTACTAAAATGGTGACTGGTTTACAGGAAAAGACATATGAGGATAAACTAAAGGATCTGAACATGTATAGCCTGGAGGAGAGAAGACAGAGAGGGGATATGACTGAAACATTCAAATACATGAAGGGATTCAACAAAGTGCAGGATGGAAGTATATTTCAAAGGAGTAAAATGTTAGGACAAGAGGCCATAGTCTAAAATTAGAGGGAGATGTAATGTAAGAAAGTTTTACTTCACTGAGAGGGTAGTAGATAAGTGGAATAGACTACCAGCAGAAGTGGTAGAAGTTAATATAGTGGCAGGCATAAGGCTGTCCTTAACGTAAGAAAAGACCAAGGCCTAAAAAAGGTTTGAGGTTTTTACAGTAGGAAAATGGACAGACCAGATGGGCCGAATGGTTCTTATCTGCCGTCAGATTCTATGTTCTATGTTTCTAGGTTTCTATTTCTTCTGGGTAAACTGGTGGCTCTCTGGATTTGGATGTCTGCGATCTTGGCATTAGATCCACGACTGATAAAATCTCTCCTGGGATTTTTAAGATGTTGATCTCAGTCAGAATTCTCAGAGCATATGGTTTATGCTTTAGGGCCTGGCTGTAAACAGACTTTTTTGTGTGCCTGGGATGGAAATTCTCATTTCTGAGATAATTAGGCCTGTCTGTTGGTTTGTGCCACAGACTTGCCCAGATGGAGTTGTTGCTAATACTGATTGTAATATACAGAAAGTTAGTTTGTGTGGGTGAATGGCGGAGTTTGATGTTTGGATGGAGGGCATTGTAATTTCTATGAAATTCCAAAAGTTCATCTTTGCTGGCAGTCCTAATGGTTAGGGTATCATTTATGTATCGGCGGTAGACCAGATACCTTATTTGGCATGTGAGCCACTCACTTATCCAATAAAGGCATAATTTTTACTCTACTAGTCTCCTGCATTTTTTATGGCTAACAAAGTACCATGCTTTAAACTAAACTCTATCTTGTATCCATTACAAAAGAAAACTAAATGCCCCAGTCCCATCTCTCAAACCTTCATGGTTTGAGAGATATTTGGGACCAAAGTTCTCCCCTCCCTCCCCTTTCCCAGACATCAGCGCTGAAGCTGACTGCAGGCTAATCTGGTCCCGGGACCAACATAGGCTCTTCAGCAGAGCCAAGATTGTGTTATTGAGACAGAAATCCTTCACTGGAAAGGTCTACAAAGTGTGCCTGGTTTGCAAGCACACTTTGTAGACCGTTCCAGTGCAGGATTTCTGTCTCAATAATGTGATCTCGGCTCTGCTGAAGAGCCTCCGCTTGTCCAGGGACTGGATTCCCCTGCAGTCAGCTTCAGCGCTGGGGAGGGAGGGGGGAACTTTGGTCTCAAATATCTCTCAAACCATAAAGGTTTGAGAGATGGGACTGGGGGCATGTAGTTTACTTTTGTATTGGCTACAAGATACAGTTTAGTTAATATTTGACGATACTATCCCTTTAACAAGTATCTTCGTTATGTCCAGAGAATTAAAAAAAAAACCTTCTGCTTGGTCTAGCACCAATACAGTTTGAAACAGAGGGTGGTTTGATGAGTTTTTATAAATTGAAAAGGCTTCAGTGAACTTGAAATCAGTTTGACTATTCAGCTATGTAAAATGATTCTAATTTTGTCTATATATTTTCTAAGCACTTTCACAAGCAGTGAGGTGATGTAGTAAGAAAAATTCAAACCAACTCAACCATATGGAAAAGGATCCCTAAATTTACATTGATTTATGGGAGTCTTTCAACTCCTTGAATACTATAGAGGTCTCTGACTCATTGCTTTGAATGTATTTGAGATAGCATTCTAGCATTCAAGGGCTTACAATCCCAATTTAATCAACTGGAATTATTATTTATTCCCTATGGTGCAAATGGCTTGCCCCAGAATTGCAGCAGTTTTCTTTAGTACATTAGCCTCAACGAGTTGTGAACAATGAGATTTGAGTAGTGACTTGAAGCAGAAGGCAAATATAGTCAAGTTGTTACATGTATTTGCTAACTAAGCAGATCTAGGATGCAAGCTTTCAAGACTCCTTAGGTATGTTCTACAGATAAATAAATATGTAATAATCTCTCTTAAATACAAGCACACAGTGCATTGTTTAGAATAGAAATCAGATAGAATAGCTTAGTCCAGACACAGGTTCTTTGATCAGTCAGTGGTAGAGGAGTGTGATGTAAATTGCAGTCTTCCTCTGAAGCGTCAAAGGCATTTACACTACCAGTGGGACTGTTGTTAAGGCTAATCCACAATATGATACTAGAACAGAAATTCTCTATTATTGACTGATCAAAGAACCTGGGTCTGGACTGAGCCATCGTATCTGATTTCTATTCTAAACAATGCAATGTGTACTTGTATTTAAGAGCGATGTTTTCATATTTATCTGTATTTGCCTGAGGAAGAGACCTAAATGGTCTTGGAAGCTTGCATCCTAAATCTTCTTAGTTAGCCAATAAAGGTATCAACTTGACTATCTGTCTAATGTATTTCTCATCTGTTGAAGCAGAAGAAAATACAAAAAAATTTAGAAAAAGTTGGCAAAAAAGGAGTATAAATTGACCCTTTCTCTATCAGCTCTTCTTTTTCACTCTTAGGACTCATTTCATTACAGCTCATAAAGAAACTATACATTTCACTTAATTTTTGCATGTTTAATTCCTATACAAGAAAGTGCAACAATACAACATATGAAACATAACAGAAATCTTGACATACTTCTAAATTCATACAAATGCAAATTACCTACATGTTTAAAATTCAATAAATGGTCATAAAGATATTTTTACACTCTTTCCATACCTGGCTGTATGCACACATCTTGGTAATCCAAACAGCAGTTACCCAAATCCACACAGGCAATATCACAGCGACAGCTCCCAAATTTGCGTTCAAAACATCGACCTTTGCAAGTGTTCGCTAGAAGTGAAAAATAAAGTTTTACTACAGACAGATATGACAACAAGGCAGTATTTTTCAAACTTCTTTGACACTAGAATCAGTACTTTGCAATTTACAGATGTATTCCGATTAAAAAAAACACAACCCCCATACATTTAAACTAAAGTGGTCATCAAGATTAAGAGATGCATATTTATTTTAGGCATGCCTACATACAAGGAAAAGAAAGAATGATGTAACAACAAAAGTTGTTATTGTAACCACTAGTACTTTTAAACAAGAGGGAGCAGCTATATGAACCACTAGGCTGCTACAGACATCTCCAAAGCCATGCTTCACAGTGGGTTTGAGATGTCTTTATTATCCAGGGAGTGAGTTAGTTGCTTATGATTAGACTAGTTGAAGAGCCCGTGTACATGGCCACAGTGCCACCCAGCAAAGGCCGTGGTGCAGTCATGCACAGTAGAGACTGCCCGCGCCACTGCTGATACGGAGTGGGGCGCTCCGAATTCAGACCATAGTCCAACTACGGTCTGAATTCGGGTCTCCGCTCCGTTATCAGCCATGGGGCGCAGTCTGTAGTGCGCATGACTGCACCATGGACAGCCATCTCTACTGTGCATGACTGCTTCTGACAAACACACATTTAGTGATTATATAGGAGGTCTTCAAAAGCGGATGAAAACACTGTTTAGGACACTGAAATTCCTTCCTTCTCTAATAATGGTTTATAGGCAAAGGGACAGACTAGATTAGATTAATGTCAGTAAGCATAGCTTTACATTGCCACTTGTTAACCCTTTGAGTTACAGAGGGATACATAATGCATTGCTTTGCGCACCCCTCTGGCACTTAAAGGGTTAATTCATCAGAAGTTGGAAATCTGACAAGTGGAATCTTATATTACCATTCTTATGTTTATTTTATTTACCGTCTCTCGTACAGCTTGGTTTCAGTCCAAATATACATCCCAGGATAGCCGTTAACAAGCATACACAGATTACCTAATAAGAATATAAAAGGTAGGCATTCAAATCAGTATAAAGAAAGGTGAGATTACTGTAACAGGATATTATGAAACACTTCTGCATTAAACTTTTATCGCAGACCAATTACCATGTTCCCACTATAATATAAAGTCAGTGTTGTTCTGTAGAAATCTTTGACTGCTAATTGTAGGTTGCTGGAGTACAAGGATTCAGAAGACATTTGTTTTAGACAATACTGATATTCCCACAGTAGCTAAAATATGAAGGGGAAACCTCCAGGTGTTGGGTGTCCTAGATTTCTAATGTTTATTGACTATTTATCAAACTCCAAATGAAAATATTACAATACATTATTTTGGTGATTAGCCTTTTACTTAATACAAGAGAAAAATACTGGGCTGAATTCAGTTGTAAATTAGTGCAACATTATAATTAAATGCAGAGTGAGCCAATTCAGTCAATATTTAAATAATCTATAGGAACTGAAAGGCAAAAGAAATTTAATTTAAGCCAATGTTCACATTTTCACTCAGACTAACAGACACTCCCAAATTCTAAGTGTTACTCCCTTTGAAAAAGTGGGTATGTGTTTGCCCCTTCTGCACTGGCTGAGTTGTTAGGTTACAAAAAACACACAGAGACACACAGGACATATGTATTAAGAGATGCAATCTGGTACAAATTGGCTGTAACATCCGGAATAAAAAAAGAAAAACAAATCCCCCGATATCCTCTAATTACAAAAATTACATTTTGAACCCCTTGAATACTATAAAAATGCCAACACATTTTTTTTATTTGTTGCCGGTAGTTCAGTAGGCTTCCCCCAGACTGGTCCACTTTTGCTTTTATAAATATGGATCACTGACAGAGAACAAAAAGACACATTGAGCAGTGGTGAGGAGAAAGGCCTTGAGATTCCCCCAGTTCAAAGCAATATCTCCCAGGAACTAAGCAGGAGATTCTCAGGACTAGTGTCCTCCGTCCTTTTAGGATAAATGCATGTATTTACTTTATATGATTGTTAGATAGATACAGAAACACACTTAATTTTAACCCCTTCACTAGTATGAAACCCTACAGTGCTGCATATATTTTCATGCAGTTGTGGTTTACAGACAAAACAGCAGTTTCAGAGATATTTCTTGTAAAAGCCACACACCGGCATCATTTTTTTTTTCAACAGATGCTGCACTTTTTAATGATTAAAATGGTGTGTTAGTACAGCAACAATGGCAGAGAAAATCTACCCAGAATTCCAGGGGGGAGATGCACTAAGGTGTGATAAAGAAGTGATAAAATGGAGATGACTTCTCAGGTGATATCACTTCTACATTTCTATGTTATTGTCTATAGCCTATGCACTAAGATCAACAAAGCTGGAGAAACCTTAGTGCATTGACTCCACTGAATAACATAGGAACTGGAGAAGTGATATCACCATTGCTTAACATACCACAGTGAATGTCAGGAGCACAAAACTACATCTATTTACAAGTATGAAGAAAATAGACATATCCTACCATGTTGGAGGGGTCACTTACATTCTTACACCTAGGCTAGAGTGCACATACATTTCAAGAAGCCCTCTCAAAAATGTATTTTATTTTTCAGTTTCACCTATTGCCAAGTGATCAAGAGATCACTTGACATAGGTAGCCTAAAAATTTATTTGAAAGAGAAGGCTATATTTGCACCCATGGGTGGAGAGAAGAGCTGTGAAAGGGACTCCTTTATTGCCCAACCATCATATATACCAATGAAATGGAAAGATACACCATTTATGTAAATCCGGGCATGGTTAGCCAAGATATGGGCACAAACTCCTATATAATATGCTTTAAATAGACTATGTAAATACTGGATTATTGGTGAATCAACTAGAAACTAGCAATTTATGGGGAAACATTGGAAAGGGGAGAAGCTCCTATTTCCAAAAATGATTGCTTTATTTTGGTAGGAGTTTCGGTACCGATATAGGGCCACAGAGGCCGATGGCTTCCCTCCAGCTCCTACTAGAATAAATTCCTTGGGGGTCTAATAGTAGATACCATCCTATGCACAGATGGTAACCAGACAGGCAGGATGTCCATCACTGGGTGCCCACAAAACGTTGTGATTCAGCCATTGAGTGCCATGACATCTTGGGTGAAATCAGCCACACTGAGAGCCTCCCAAGACAACAGATGCACTAAAAGGGACTGAACTGTAGAAAAAAAAATATAGTGTTTCATGTGGAAATGGTACTAGAGAGATAAATTGTGATGCTCTTGAATGGTAACTAGCCGCATCAACATTGGTTTTGTTCGTACTCATAGCCTTTCACATCCTCTGGCTTGTTTTTCAAAACACTCTTAGAGCCTCTCCCTAAGAATAAAGGGGAATCCAGATGTGGACCCTTTGCTCTCAGTGCCTAGGGAAACCAGCTGCACCTCAATGGCAAGGCCCAAACAAGGCCGAAAAGTATGTCTGGTTAGCTGGTATTTCCAGTGCAGAGGGGGCTTACCTATCATTTTGCAACTAGACCACCCTTATGGGCAGAATTAGTCTAATATGCATGTAGAAATGTCTCCTCTGTAAGGGCACTGGAGAGGTAAAATGTGATGCTCTTGAGCTGTAACTAGAACAGGCAATGTGACGGCCCCCATGGCAGGCGCCTACCAGGTCATTTACAGAGGACCTGGACAGACCTGGGCCTCTTGCCACTGGATCTAGCTGCACCACGCAGAGGAGAAGTGGTCAACCAGATTAGAAAACCTCCAGGTGCAGCCAGCCCAGTGGAGAGCAGTGACCTGGGTAGGGGCTTGCACTTCTATCCACTGGAACAGGTCACTGCAGTGCAGGTATTTTCCCCTCTGCTGCAAAGTGTCTGCTTGTTCTGGAGAAGAGGTTCAGTCCCCTCTGCAATGACTAATGGCAGGAACTCACTCCTCTCACGGGGCTTTTAGCTACAGGGGGCCAGTGTCATCAATCAAATGTTCATGCAAAGCTACCTCTAGATGAATAGGAAAATACATTTGGGGTTTACACACCTTAGAAATTATTTTTACATCTGCCGACTAGAAGTACAGAATACTAAAAAGGGCATGAAACGTATACATTTTTTAAAGAGAATTTCCCTTTAACTTGTATTAGGGTTTTTCTCACCATGCTATTCTCACTATAACTGCATATATGGTTTAAAACAAATAAGGATATTAAATGTAATCCACCTTTACCACAATCCATTGTTTTCAGATATATAAAACAGCAAAAGAGCACCAATTCCTTGCAGAGCTGTTGTCCCAAACTCTGATTAGGATCCAAGTTTTTATGCAAATAAAGGATTATATTAGACTAAATTCTTATTTCCTTATTGAAGGAGCACAGATTTGGGTAGATCAGTTATAACCCATTAGCACTGCCTCACAAGTTTTCAAGCACAACATTATCAGCTTGCTCAG
This sequence comes from Rhinophrynus dorsalis, assembly GCA_037306005.1. Lineage (NCBI taxonomy): Eukaryota > Metazoa > Chordata > Amphibia > Anura > Rhinophrynidae > Rhinophrynus > Rhinophrynus dorsalis. The sequence goes on along the minus strand of CM074720.1, from coordinate 249,373,897 downwards.
GTGCTAGGGTGGGTGTCACATAGTAATGCACTTGTAATGCTGATTTTAGTAATTATTGACTGGTCATGTTCAGGGGTGCATTTTTAAGCAGGTCCTACTGACTTCTGAATTTCGATTGGTTACATTTCAGAAAGAATGGATTTGTAGAATCAGTACAATGGTTAAAATATTTTCACTGCACAGCACTTAGGTACACAAGCCTACATGTGGACAGTGCAAGAATGAGGAACAGCCTGCTAAACGTCTGAGTAAAAGAAAAATAAAAGATGCCCTCTATCCAAAAGAATATTTAAAAGTATTGAAGAACACACTCTTCATGTGCATAAGAGGACATATGAGGACAGGAGAAAAATGCAATAGCATTTCATAACACTGGAAAATGTGATTTAATTGCAAAAATACCTAATGACACAAGCGAGGGGGAAAAAAAAAGTTTATCGTGGTTAGTTCTGTATAGTGAAAAGCAAATACACAAAGTATTGGTGCACATCCAAATTTCATCACCATTAATCCTTTACTCTGCCTGCATATTACTACTATATTAAAGATGAGGATTTAGTCACATTATATGGCCATAGAATGCTAAGCTTGCCACCACGCCAAGGTACCTCATTATTATTGGCAAGTTCCTAAACTTAATATGCTTTGTCTTATGAGTTGAATCTCTCCTACTTTAGGCATTTACTAACCTTAAATTTACTTTATCCTGAGAGTTGAGTCTTTGACAGCTTTACTCATTAATGGAGAGAGACTCTCTGACAGGCATTATATAGTGTAATAAAGACAATGAACATCGCACCAGGGAGTTGGGTGCATAAACCAATAGAAACTGGTCATAACTTCCAAAAGTACAATTCCAGTCCAGGTTTTGGTAAGTACACCCAAAGGAAAATAAACACATTTAAAATTGCTGGAGTGCAACCAATTCTGACCAAAATAGCTAAAAGCAAATACACAAAGTATTGGTACACATCCAAATTTTCATCACCATTAACACTTTACTCTGCGGCATTGTGCAGACTTGGCCAATTTGGGAATACCAAATTCTCACTTTATTTTTCTCTGAAATATTCATATATGCACATTATAAGGCACATATTTATAAAGAAACATTATATTTGCATGTTACAGGGCACACATTTCATTTTACATTGACGAGCAAGTGCAGGTTTGTCTTTTTGTTTGTCTGTTTTCACGTTGGGTCTGTCCCTGAGGTTTGGGGGACTGTAGAACCCTCTCATTCTCTGCTGCTGTCTACCTATTCCTGCTGTTTACATTAAAGTAATATATTTACATGGATATGTTACGGTGAGTTGGCGCTGTGAGTTTTCTTTCTTGCATAGAGAAAGGGATGTTTGTATTACAAACCATGTCATGAATGGATATTTTGTACATGTATTGTCCCCACTGTTTATTGACTTTATAGTAATTTCAGCTCATAAAAAGCATAAAATTAGACTCAATGCAGCACGTTACATTGAAATTATATAATGGTCATTCCATTTAAACAGTTATATAACAATTTATCATGTCTACGGTTTCCTTTCTGAGGAAGCTTGGTCTTGTGAAACTGACCCATCAACCACAAACCTCAAAAAGCTCTTGTTTTTCTTATGCAAACAGTTATTTGGTGAATAAGACAATCTCTTGGGTAAAGGCTATATTTGCACTGCCATCTGTTTATCTCTGTATGGAATCATGTGGCTTGCCACCGCCTCTACGTGGTCATAACAGATAAAAATTGATCTCAGCCCCAAATTCCTTTGTGGATTAAACAAACCAATCTGGCATCTAATTAAAGTAAATATTCAGTTACCAGGAGGCTCCTTTGCGTATGAATTTGAGAGGTCTCCAATGCATAGAGAAGAAATACATTGGAGACATCTCTATCATACAAGGGATTAATTTACAAATTGTAAGAAGAAAAAAAAGGGGTCACAGTGATTTGCAAGCTACAACACTCAACTGATGTACGATCATGCATTTTTTGAGAATATAAAAGTTAAAAATTATGTAAAACTAGTTTCCCAAATTTTTGTTTATGGAGTGGATCACATTTAAAGAAGTATGGGCCATAATTAAAATGTGGCACAACATGATCAAGGGCATTTTCAGGTCTGTGGATAAGTTGGCACTTTATAAATAGTGTATAATAAAGTCAAATTCATCCAAAAACGTTTGTGTTCAACGTAAAACCGAAGTATAACAACTGGGATAGTTATAGTCTAATGGTTACCAAATACTGATAAGTTGCTTAGGACTGCCGCTGTCCAATTTTGACCAGGACATCTAGGTCTTGTAAACAGCAGGAGGGTAATAAGTTCTGAAATCTGAACAGATTCAATGTCGAGCTCCTTTGTTCCCATTGGTTAGAGCATACGCCTATAAACAGAGCACTAAATTACAATGGCCGGTAATAGAGCCATCTGCTGATTTAAATGTGGCTTTAACCCTTTGTATGCTAGAGAAATCTCTATTGCATTACTTGCTTAAAAGAGGCATACAGGGCATATATACTTCTTCCCATTGGATAACATTATACATTTTAGGAACGGACCACCACAAGTGTTGCATCACATTGCATTTAACAAACAGTAGATCATGCCTTTGTTCTATTTTACAACAGTAACAGGTGGCAACCCTATAGAGGATTGTCAGAGGCTGGACTGCTTGTCAGTGCTTGATCAGGGGACCTTGATCATGGTACCAACAGTAAAATAATACAGACCACCTCTATCAGGTGTATTAGAATAGTGAAGCAGAGTAATGTGCTAAACAGGACAACAAATACTAGTCAGGGCCTTGTTCTCTCTAGCAAAAATGAGGGTCAGATCTCAAGTCTTCTGTAAGTCAAAGGATTACATGTCTGTTCACAAAAACCTTATTCCACAAACACATTATATTATTACAGTGTGGTAGCATCACATACAGGAAGAAAGAAATGTGTTCAGTGACAAAATGCCCAAAAGTACTTCTCAGTGAGCGAGTTGTAGAGCAGGCCTGGGCAATATGAGGCCCTCCAGCTGTTGTGGACCGCAACTCCCATCATCCCCCTCCAGCCACTGATTGGAAGGGGAAGATAGGTTTTGTAGTCCACAACAATTGGAGGAGCCTAGGTTGCCCGTCAGACATACAGCATCAGAGTATGTGATAAGCTAAACAAAGAGTAGTCAGCACTGATCCTTGGGTTCCACTAACAGTAAATGTCTTCAGGATATCCTCACTTGATTAAAAAGTGACAGTCACCTGTACTCCATCAAAGAGCATGAAAACATGCAGCCAACCATGAGAACTGGAGTTTGCCATCTCTGGGCTAAGAAGAGCAACTATTCAAGGAAGGAAAATAGAAATGTAGAGCTACTAGCATTCAAAGTGTTAATCCAAATTAATTTGGATACAATAATATCCAGCACACAATTTCATATAAAAATGGATTAAAATATACCAATCAAACATCTACCCAGAAACCCAGCTGGTACAATTGGAGGTTTCAGCAGTACTTAAAGTAGTAGTTAAGTTCTATAGTAACACTCTAGCCAACTTGCCTCTTCTAGGTGTGGTAATGTTCATCACAAAAGGTGTGCTTGCTACAAAAGTGTTTTGTGCTTCTTCTCCAGTAATAGCAGGAATTATTGCAATAAACTGGTCAGTGCCAAATAGTTTGAAAGTGATAACTGCAATCTATACAATAAAAACTTATTACACCAGCATAATCAACCTTTAGGATGTCAAATAACCATATTGCTTTGAGATGCTGAATTTGAAAACGTGTTTGACTTTGCCTAAAATGACATTGTTAAAAATCCTAAAACGGAAATTTTTATTGCTTTCTGTTTATTAATAATGTTGATGGCCAGAAGTTATCCAAAGACTGTAAAAGAAAAAAAAATTTTTTGTTTTCTGGTCTGAGCTGTAATGACTTTTGAAAGAAGCATCTCCTAGCATTTTAATGGCGCGGAAATCCCATTACATGGATTAGGGGTATATTTAATATAAAGTTATATTTTTCTTTTAGTCTCTTCATTATCAATCTAATTCAAAAAATGTTATAACATCTGTTAAGTGTAGGCTCATTCAGAAATAAACAACTTACTGACCCATTCTTTCCATAACATTTCTTTTTTTTTTTTTTTTCCAGGCTCTGAACACCTGCCTGCACCCTCTACTTCATAATCCATTATTTCAACACAATAAAAGCACACTGATTATTTCAATAAGCACCTTTTTATAGGCATATGCTAGAGGCCATATGCCACTTACGATTCCTTCTGAATAATCATGATTAATGACTACACAGCTTCAGTGCATTGTTGGAACTAGCTAAAGAAAAAAAAAAAAACGAACAACAACAACAAACAGCTCACTTATCTCAGTTCCCTTGTTTAGTTTCCAAATGTAATACAAGATGTCTCAAACCACTGAGTGTTAGCCGGATTTATAATAAGGCAGAGCAGGCATCTGCAGGCACATCTCACAGAGAGCCTGTCATTGGGATCACTTTCTTTTTTTTTTCTTTTTTTTTTTTTAAAGTAGCCATCCTTATGATCCATGGCTAGCACAGATTTTGCATCCTCCACCCTCACTCCAGTCTATCTGCGTGACTGTGTTGCTCACCCAGTGCGTGACAGGAAAACGTCAGACTTCAGAAGCGCTTGGGGATTCCTGGGAAAGACATCGGTGAGTGCATGCACCAGTAGCCAGTCCAAGTGAGTGAAGAGTGAATTTGAGGAAGGTCACAAGTCACAAATTAACCCTTTGAGTGCCAAAGAGGTACGCAATGCACTGCGTACCCCTCTGGCACTCAAAGGGTTGTAGTCCTGAACCACTGGAGACTGCTCTGATCTGCACTCCTCTGTATATGTCTCAAGCAGATCTCTCTCCCTGTTCATTTTGGTGGCATATTCCATCTTCTGTGCACTTTTACTTATTGCCTGACAGAGTTATATACTGAGATTAACTGATAAAGAGGGATTTGGGTCTCATAGGGGAGGTGGGGTTCAGATTTCGGTGCCTACAGGCTCCTGAGATGTAAATCTAGCCCTTAGTGTTAGTAGTGGTCCAACATCACCAAAAGTCCTATGGAAATCTACCTACCTCTCCTCCCCGTGCAGTATAAAGACAACTAATACTGTAGCATCAAGGGGATCAGGAACAGTGAGGATGATGTGCTAAGTAGTGAAGACATTCTGGAGCAAACAACTGCGTTATAGGGGACAAATAAGAGGCTTTTACCTGTTAAATCCTTTTCTCTTGGTCCATACAGGTTACTGGTAACTTTGGGTAGGTGATCCACCCCTTTAAGTAGGCAGGAACAATTCTAGAAATGACTGCAGGGGGTGGAGCCTACCTTTCCTCCTTGGCTGCAGCTAGCCAACCAGCTCCAGAAAGATCTGAGACACTATGACTAGATAGTGGAAGGGAAAGAAGACTCCTGTGAGCATGACCCCGAAGGACCCCCACTGTCTGCCACAGGAGAGTCAGGCATGGTCTCTTGACAGGGTGGGAGACCAGTAACCTATATGGACTAAGAGGAAAGGATTTAACAGGTAAGACTAAAATCCTCTTTTCTCTGCCGTCCAATACAGGTTACTGGTAACTCTGGGATGTCCAACCACTGAGTTTCCCAGAGGCGGGAAGAAGGCAAGGACTAGGCGCAAGGCCCCCAAAGTCACCAGAGCAGATATGAACCATCAGATCAGAGATAGCCCAACAAAACAATGAAGTGTCAATGGACACTAAACACGGGTAATAACACCCCAAACTGTTACACAGCACACTGAACTAGAGCCAACAGGGCTCAAAAGTGAAGGAAGCACCAAGAACTGAAGAAGATTCTAGACAGGCAAGATTGCCTCAAGGATTTTCCTCCCAAAGCTGGCATCAGCCAATGCCAACACATCAACACGGTAGAGCTTCGAAAAGGTGTGCACAGACAACCAGGTGGCAGCCTTGCACAACTGATCAGCAGAGGCCTGATTCTTTTAAGCCCAAGAGGCCCCAATAGATCAAGTAAAATGAGTCGTGACCCTGAAAGGGACAGGCTTCTTCCTCAGCTCTTAAGCCTTATGAATAGTGGACTTGATCCAAGAAGCAATAGTCACTTTGGATGCAGGTCTTCCTGCCCTGGGACCCTCAGGAATGACGAACAGAGAGTCTGATTGCCTGATACTCAGTGCAATGTACATAAAACTTGAGACAATGCACCACGTCTAACAAGTGGAGATCCCTCTCCTTGTCAGAGGTGGGGTCAGGGCAGAAAGAGGGCATCGCAATCTCCTGATTGATGTGTAACTCTGAAAGCCACCTTGGGAAGGAACTCCTGAGAGATGCGGTAGGACAGAGCATGCAACTCCATGACATGGCAAACAGACACTATCGCCAGGAGGAAGGCCATTTTCCACATCAGAAGGTGTGGAGGAATAGTAGCAAAGGACTCAAAAGGGAGGGTGCTGAAGAACACCCAGAACCAGATTAAGATCCCACTGAGGAGCAGGAGCCTTAAAGACAGGGCGAGTATGAGCAATGCCCTGGAAAAACACTTTGACATCAGGAAGGATAGCAATGTGCCTCTGAAAGAAAACCGAGAGAGAACAGAGGTCTGAACCTTAAGGGAACTAAAACTGAGGCCCTTATCCACACCGTTCTGCAAAAAGGCCAAGACCGTGGGCAGATCAAATTCCTGAGACAAGTCCCTTTCGGCACACCAAGATAGGAAGGTCGACCATACATGATGGTAGGCCTTTGAGGAAACTGGCTTGCGAGCACTAAGCATGGTAGCCACCACACCGGAAGAAAAACCTTTCAATATTGAGGATTTGATTTCCAAGCCATCAAAGCTAGACAATGAACGTCCTGTTTCCATAGGTAACCCTGGAGGAGAAGATTCGGAATAGAGGGGAGTCGGAACAGCTCAGCCACTGACAGATCCAGAAGCTCTGGAAACCAAACCTGTCGAGGCCAGGATGGAGCAACCAGAAAGACTTGACATCGCTCCAGTCTCAATTTCCGTAACACCCTGTGCAACATAGAAAGGTGAGGGAAGATGTAAGCCAAAGGAAATAACCAAGTAATGGACATGGCATCCACTGCCAAAGCTAAAGGATCCCTCCAGTGAGAGCAGAACCTTGGAACCTTACTGTTGTGTCTTATCGCCATCAGGTCGATCCAAGGAAGACCCCACTTCTGAACAATGAGGTTGAACACCTCTGGATGCAGGTCCCACTCTCCGCTGTCCACTGTGTGTCGACTGAGAAAGTCCGTGATGACATCATCTACACCTGGAATGTGCACTGCGGATATGGCAGGAACGTGTTCTTCTGCCCAGGATAAAATAGCCTTGACCTCTAACCAAGCGGCCAGACTTCTTGTTCAGTCCTGCTTGTTGATGTAAGCCACAGCCGTGGCGTTGTCGGACAGAACCCGGACTGGGCATTCTTCCAGCTGGGGCGTCCAGTGACGAAGGGCATGGAATATTGCCTGAAGTTCCAATACAATACATTGATGGGAAGGAGAGATTCCTCTGAAGACCACCCTCCATGAGCACTCAGGCGACCCAGGACCGCTTCCCAGCCACAGAAGCTGGCATCCATCGTCACTGTGGTCCAAAAGGATATCAGGAAGGACTTGCCCTTCAGAAGATTGGAGAGGTCAAGCCACCATGACAAACTCAGTTCCACATGAAGATGGAGGGATACTGACGTCTGCAGAAGGTCTGGCTGACCCTTGCATACCAGGATCACAAACCTCTGGAGATCCCTGGTGTGAGCCATGGCAAAGAGGACTGCTTCCATGGTGGAGATGAATTTCCCCACCAGAGAGGATAGCTTCTTGGCTGGAACTGGAACTTGAGCTAGAACAGTCGAAACCCTGTGTGCGATCTGGTGAGCCACATCCTCTGTGAGAAAAAACATGCTCTGCTGAGTGTTGAAGAGAAGGCCCAGGACGACCAGATGCTGGGATGTGACAAGATCCAACTTGTCCAAGTTGATGTTCCACCCATGATGGGAGAGAGCGTGAATGCAGTCCTGAACCTGCTGACGAATAAAGTTCCATGGAGGGGGCTTTCAGAAGCAGGTTGTCCATGTATGGAGTAACTCTGATGCCGTCCCGGTGGAGGACGGACACGAAGGCTCCCAGGACATGGTTGAAGACCTGAGGTGCTGTAGTCAGATCAAAGGGAAGAGCAAAAAACTGAAAATGCCCTTTGGTCGCAAGCAAATCTGAGATACTGCCGGCTCTCTGGATGAATGGCGATATGTAAATACACATCCTGAAGGTCCAGAGAAGCAAGAAATTCCCTCGGAATCATAGCCGCAATCACCATCCTTATGGACTCCTGATGATAGTGAGACCGGAGCATTAAGGAATTGAGATCCTTCAAGTCCAAAATTGGACGACAACCGCCGTCCTTCTTGGACACTATGAAGAGGTTTGAGTAAAAACCTGTACCGTTTTTCCATGCCCTGGGGCGTATAAGAGGGGAAAACGTGAAAAAGAGGAAGAGAGGCGAAAGGGATCCTGTACCCTTCCGCCACTACTTGTAAAACCCACGGGTCCACCACTGAATCCTCCCAAATGCTGTGATAGTGATGAAGATGACCACCCACAGCTGAATGGGGACCCGGGTTCGGCGAGTAATGCCGAAGTAGTCTTGGAAGCCTTGGGCTTGGAGGAGACCTTGGCCTTCCATTGCTGTTTGGGCTTGAAGGAGGCATGTGGAGCTGAGGGAACCACCTGGTTTGCCAGACGTGTCTCAGTCTGAAAGGGACGAAAAAACCTGTTACGCTTGAGAGGAGGTTTCTTCCTGGGGAACAAGTGCAGATGAGTACTCTTAAGCCCCAGCGGCCTCACTGATCAGATCCTTAATATCTGGTCCAAATAAGGATGTACCCTGAAAAGGCAAGGACAGCAAGGCTTTCTTAGAAGCGGTGTCTGCAGGCCAGATCTTGAGCCAAAGAGCTCGCCTGGCAACCACAGACATGGTGGAAACCCTTGCCACCAGACGGATAGCATCAAATAAGGCAGCAGAAACATAGTGCTGGGCCTCAAATATGTTGGCAAGAAGCCGCAACATACCCGAAGATGAATCACCCCGACGTACAGCTAGGGTGAGTTGTTCAGTCCAGACCACATTGGCCCGGTTAACCCATGCCGCAGCGAACACTGGATGCATGGCAGTACCAGCAGTGGCAAAAATGGACTTGAGGGAAACCTCAAGCTTCTTGTCAGTCCAGTCCTTCAGAGAGGACGCATCAGAAACTGGTAAGGCGGTAGACTTAGATAGCCTTGAGACAGGAGCGTCCACCTTAGGGGGATGAACCCATTGAGCAAGCTCCGCCTCAGAAAAGGGGTAAAGCTTAGCAAACTTCTTGGAGACAGAAGGCTTTTTGTCCAGAGACTTCCACTCATCAGCCACTTTGCGGTCCAGAGTGGGGTTAGGTGGAAAACAAGTATGGGGCTTTATAGGCTCTTGGAATACATCAGAGGGATCTGAGGAAACCTCCTGAACTGGGGAAATGTTTAGAGCGTTTAAGACGGCCTTGATCAGACCCTCAGCCAAGGGTTCTGGATCAACATTAAAGGGATCCCCAAAAAATGGAGAGGAGCCCACAGCAGAACATTCCTCAACATCTAAATCCACCAACACTTCCTCTTCAGAGGAATCTGAAACGTCAGGTAATCCTTGCGGTTTGAGCAGGGAAGATCTGACTGAGGAAGGGGTCTGCCAGGAATGGAAGACCCCCTGTAACTGGGATGGTAAGAGTTGCAATGTAGACCTGAAGTCCCTGGTAGCAGCCTTGAACTCTTGCACCCAAACTGGCTCTAATGCATGGCTGGAGGTCCCTGAGATAGACTCAGGGACATCAGAACATGCTGGGCATAAATGACCTGATAATTCTCTAGGCAACCCTGTATGACTTGAGGAGCAATGTGCAATGGGGGATACAGAGACCCCAGAGTCCTTAGTCTTAGGCCTGGCCCCAAGCTCCAACGGAGTAGATATTCTCACAGTGTCAACAACGTTCAGAATAATTAATCACCCAATTTACAGTTTGTAAGATTAAAATTTCACCACAGAAATTGCTAAAATACACTTATCTGGCAGGCAAAGGGTTAATCTACAAAGGAGAGAAGAAGAGTCCAAGCCCTGCATAGGATACTCGTTCTGTAAAGCTCAAAAGATGGCTGCCACGGTGGGAGCCAATCAGAAACGAGCGCGCAAAGCAAGCGCTCATGGGAAAATGTAGTTTTCCCAGAAAAAAAGTACCCCAACAGTGCCCGAAGCCCCCTGAGCCCCCCAACACACTTGCAATGTAAACCAAATGATAGAGCAAGGTCAGACAATTAAAATGAGCCATCTATGAAGTCGCTAGGTTGAGCAGTTGCAGAGATATGTCCCAAACTGTACAGTCCTATAGAAGTGAATGAAGCAATGACATCTATGCAGTAAAGCTCGCTTTTAACTCAATTTTGTCAAAGTTAGAACTGAGAAATAAAAATACATGAAACATCTCTAGAACATGTAATCAGACCCAGAAAACACTGAACCCAGTAGGGAAAGTGCAAATAACCACCCTAAAAGATGCCAACCAGCAGTTAAAGTGTTAATTTACCACATAAAGTTGCTCCAAACACTGACAGACATAACAGAAAAACCCAGCGAGTGCGGGAGTTTGGAATAAGAACTCCCAGGAATAACCCCTGTAAGGAGGGGCCCTGTGGGACAAGCACTCAAAGGGTTGCTCACCTTTCCTGCAGATCTTCTGTCTTTAGATTACAATGTAGTAAGTAGTAACCTCAGTGGCTAACTTGGAATCAAGATTTTCCCCCTCAGGGATTAAGGTCTACAAAAAGCACCTGGATACTGAGCTAGCTACATCTAAGGACATTGTCAGTTATGGTAATCCGCCTAATGGTGGTATTCCATTTCTAACAGAAAAATAAAAAACTTCTAAAGCTATAGCAGAACTGTCTTGCCTGTGTTATCTTCACCATGGACCAAATCTTTCTAGAGCTGGTTGGCTAGCTGCAGCCAAGGAGGGAAGGTAGGCTCCACCTCATGCAGTCATTTCTAGAATTGCTCCTGCCTACTTAAAAGGGGCAGATTGGCTACCCAAAGTTACCAGTAACCTGTACTGGATGACAGAGAAAAAAGTTCAAATGATTTAATTCTTTGAGTGCCAGAAAGATATGCAATGCATCGGATACCTCTCCGGCACTCAAGAGCCTTTGTACTCTTGAATGCTAGATGATATCTCCAACTCTTCGCTTCATAATGTGGGTCTTATGCCCCAAAAAATTATTTCTGGAGCAAACGAGACCATAGGATACAACTAAAAATCCCTAAAAGTCTTTTGATTTAAATGGTGCCTTTCCCTCACTGAGTGCAGGAGATGTTTCCACTCTATTGTGAGGCAATGAGTTGGAGACCTTGCCAGCATTCAAATGATTCAAAAACCCATTTCCATCAGTGGAAGTGTGGGAATGTATTTGTGTTCCCTGTGATGCATTTGGTTTGTTCCAGAATTGCTCCTTTTTTCTTGTCTACCAGGCCCCATTTTGGACGCTTCTCTGCCGTTCAAGGGGTTAAAAGTAAAATGTTCTATTAACTCCCTATGGTGCAGTCAGTGTGTCTCTGAAAGACTTGTTATTCTATTTAGATCAGCCTCAGTGCATGTTTTAGGTATATCACTCCCATAAGTATTCACATATTCATCATTCAGATAAGACTAACAGAGAGCGATTCACTAGCCTCAATGTCAAGTAGCTTTGGAATTTAATACTTTCAAAGAATCATTCACAATGTATTAAAAAAAAAACAAAAAAAAAAAAAACAGGGTATTATCTGTCAGTGACGTATGTAACATTTCTTTGAGTGATGGAGGGGGGGGGAGAGAATCCTTCTATTACCAACTGAGTGCCTGGATTATAAACTTTACATTACAAATTAATTAATTTCTGATCCTCTGGCACCCTTAACTTTGAGGCATAAGGAAGCAATGTATTGGAGATGTATGTTACATCCAAGGGATTAAAAATGAAAAAACACTCGTAACATTATATTCTAACAGTGATCCTCATCGTTAATGCGCACGACTCAAAACACAAAGTTTTAAGGGATACAAAGGACGCTCAAAATTGACAGTAGTACAAAAAAACTGAGGTGGGGTAGGAAACGACCAAAAAAAAGCTCTCCACTAAATTTGTAATATACTTTACTAAAATGAAGATAATAGACAATACTATAAAAACAGATAAAATACACACGCACTCTACTGTATATATATATATTGTAGCTGCTGCTCAGATGTTGTCCTGTGCAACTATTGACATACTGCAGATGCAGACATGTTGAAATCAACAGCTTGTAACATATAAGTTACAGTAAAAATCAAAACTACTATCATTATGGTCAACAAAAGTGTTAGTGGAAAGGACAAGAAGGAGTGCATGGAAATGCTGGTGGTAGTAAAGTTGTACTTAACACTTTAAAGCAGGACTACCACTAGACACAATCTTTAGCTTCGCTAAGTCCTCCTCTGCCGACTAGCTGCTTAGTAGAGCTAGTCGCCAGAATAATTACCTTATTTAATAGATTTCTGCTCTCTTCCATGGGTGACAGGCAGGACGGAGCGCGGACATCTTGCATTGTGACGTCCACGCATCTGCACTGTCAGTCCCAGCCGGGTCTAGGAGGTGTTGCTAGGAGCCATTTGGTTCCGGCTGGGACTGACAGCGCAGGCGTCACAATGGCAAGATGTCCGCGCTCCGTCCTGCCTGTCACCCATGGAAGAGAGCAGAAATCTATTAAATAAGGTACTTATTCTGGCGACTAGCTGCTTAGTAATGCTAAGGGACTTAGTGAAGCTAAAGATTGTGTCAGGTGGTAGTTCTGCTTTAAAGGACCCCTGCTGTGCCAGGACAGTCACGTGCCATGGTTCAGAATGGCCTCCCCTTCCTGGATCGGAAGGTTGTTAAGGGGTTAAACAAAAAATTGGCTGTAGTCAGTTGATGATCCTCATCCTTCCGATGAGGCTTTTATGTAAAAAGTGACTGAGTGGAAGACTGCATTGTAAAGGGTGAGAAAGAAATGTAGGGGCAAAGCTACTACAAAGTATGGTGAAAAGGAAGTAAGCAAAAGAATTATCACCTCAGAATTTGCAACAACATCACAAGTAATCACAGAAAGCAAATAATGAATCTCATGGAAGGGATGTGGTGGTGGTGGCAGCTCTGGCACATATCTATGGAACTTGGTCACAGAATATGGATTGGTAACTGATGCAAATGAAAACCATGGAGTGGCCCCAGAAAACCCTGTCAAGGGAGGCAGGGTTTTTTCATTGTTCTCACAGTAAGAAGATTGTCCCTTGCAGTGAGCTGTCTGGTTCCGAGACCAAATTCCACATCAGGGGAGGTGGCTTACACTAGGTACAAGGGGCAAGAGACAGATACTTTATCATTCAATTACTCTGATAGTATTGAAATAAACACTCCATGGCGCAAATACTATAAAGATTAGTTGGACCTGCTATTTTTGTGAAACATAACTATCACTTTACGTAAGACCATCACTTAAAGCCTCAGATGTCTAACTTTTAAGTGTTTAACAAATAGCAAGACATGGTAAAATATTCTGCAGGACTACACAGGAACTTGTGGAACCCTGTAATGTGGGTTTTTCATAAGATGTGCAATAAAACAAATATCTGTTTATAATATAAACACAAATATGCAACAAAAACTACATTTCTACAGAGAAATAAATTAAAGGGACGCAATAACATTTTAACAACTTTTCAGTCTCTTTTAGGGGAGATAATTACTTTCCTGGCATACGAGATTTGTTTTCCAAGAATTGCAGGTGAAAACAAGTTGGACTGTTCTAGCACTGAACAAAACACCACACAAAGCTGAAATAAAAAAAAAAAAAATGCTGTTGTGTTGGCTTGTTCTAGCACTGAGCTGACATTTAGAAAAGGATCAAGAACAACATTTTTAATGTTTCCTTCTTAGGAGGTTTTGCAATATACTAATTGACAACGCTGATTACCTGGCTCACATTTCCAAGATTTGGCAAGGACATGCCTTAAATACAACCTCGGCTATTAGGCTAAATGTAGTAAAGCATCTGTAATAGTTATGTTGTTTCCTATTTTGACATTTAACAAGCTTTATATGCAGTAATTAATGATTAGTATAGATACCTAAGTTCAAATTAAACTTTTAGATATCCTATCGTTGATCCAGAGAAGAAAAAATATAATATAACTCCTCATCCAAGCGTTTGGAGTTCTCACTATATCAAAACTCTATCTGTTTTAAAATAAATGACCAACATTTTCTATATTCTTAAAGAAGCAGTAAACCTTTTTGTGAAAAGGAAAACAAAATGATTATAGTATAGTGCATGTGGTGTGTGTGTTAGGCCATTTCTATCTGAGTATAACAAGGTTACTCATTGCTGTGAATGTACAGTTAAAAGTTGATATAGCTCAATTTTTTTTTATCAAAACTCGACAGAGCCAACGTGTGTCCAATAATGCACTCTATGGAAAATTTTGTTAAATACACCAAGGCTCTCTGCAGTTGTAGGAACAACACAACATGATGAGCAGAATAGAGTATTTTAGTTAAACATAAACAAATTAACTGTAAATCCTGTGGTAGTGATATATCCTTGTTTCACTCAGAAGTAAAAGCCAAGTATTTTTTTTTTTTTTTTTTTTTTAAATTGAGAAAAGTTTACTACTCCTTTAAGTAAAAAAAAAAAAAAAAAAAGATATATCTCCAGTTCTTTATTGAACTTGCGAACACAGCCTCCAAGGAAAGGAGTTCTAGATCATTACTAACCCATATTATCTCCTTTCCATTGTTTGCAGCCTAAACATGCTGACCATACCATGTATCCATTTACAATTCTTAGCTACCTAGCTGCCAAAGTACTTTAACATCTGACTCTTAAAAACTGGTAATATTTTTTGTCTCCAGTGATGCAATTAGTTTCTCAAGCTTCCTAAATATGAATCAAAATAAATCACATGCCTCTCCATCTTGTCTTTCCTACAGGATGGAAACTTAAAATATGTAGAAAAAAGCAGATGGCATTTTGAAAACAAAAAGGTCAGCCTTGAAAAAAGTGTTAACAATAGCTATTATTCTGATCTTTTTCTTTATATTACGATAACCAGTAATCTGCTCTTTGCAGGAAACTATGCTATATAGAGGCCTAATTTGCCAATTTCAGCTTCCACCTGGACCAGACTTTCTATATCCCCCTATTTTTAGTCTACAGCCACAAACCACATAATGTGCTGCTGCTAATTACAATTGCAAGAAAACAGAAGGAGCATTGGGATTATACCACATGTATACACAAAGTGCCAAGATGGTAAAAAAATGTGAATTTAATATAGATACTTTTGGAGAAATTCTGGAGCAAAATCAACTGCACCAGAAGAAATAATCCATTAATTAAGTTAGCACACCATAGTGCAATAATAAAACCAACATACCTTGCACTCCAACGTGTTTTGCAGATATAAAAGTAGGCAATTTGAAATTATCAGGGACAGATCCATAACCTATATCCATCCTTGAACCGCAAATATCAATATATATAATTTGTTAGAATGCGTCACTCCCTGTGTGCATAACGCACACATGCGCAGTAGAGATTGCCCGAAAAATGCAGTAGTGTGCAGTAGAGACTGGCCGAGTGTGCCGGCGTCCATCCAGAGCGGGGCGCTCTGAACGGCCCACAGCCTGTCTCCGCTCCCGGCTCTGGGGCAGCAGCCGAAGCGGTTGGGTGGCACTTTGGCCCGTGTACACAGGCATTTATACTAGTTATAATGTACTAGAAATGTGGGACGGCAATTCCCCATCTTGTTATGTAGGGAATGTGCAATTTGTTTGCAATAAATGTCAGAAGGGATACAGTGTTGAGTATAACAATGTCACAAATGTAGACACACAGATACACACACACACACACACACACACACACAGGCATATGCAACAGTCATAAAGACCCACACACATGCAACAGACATACATACACACAGTGAGACACACACAAACGCACAAGGAACATGGGTGCTGTAATGACACTGCTCAGAGCCGGTGATCTGTTCCATGCATGGGCCACACACGTACAACCCTTTCAATGGCACAAGAAAGAGCAATGCATTGCAATGCAATACACCTTCCCCTGCATGTTTTTTCTCACCCAATGTATCCTACATGATTTTAACCCCTCCTCCGTCATTCCATACCATCCTGTTTTTGCCCCCAATTTCTCCATATTTCTGGCCCAACCTTCATGTTTCTTTTGCCTTCCTCTTCCATGCCCCCATCCATGTTTGTCTCCACCTCGTGTTCCTTGATGTCTCTTTCTGTAGCCTTCCTTCTACATGTTTCGCTCACTGCGTGACCCCTGTCCCCATTTTTGTTTCTCTGTCCCCCCTCCTCTTTGCTTCTGCTGTGTGTGTGTGTGTATATGTGTGCGTATGTCTATGTTAACCCTTCCAGTGCCAGAGGAGCATGCAAAGCAATGTATTGCATATCCCTCTGGTACTGAAAGGATTAAGGAGGTGTATGTGTGTATGTATGTGTGGTGGTGGTATGTGTGGTTGTGGTGTGTATGGCTCTGCCAGCATAAATAAAACCTCTTCTTCAGAGCAATGAAGCCTTCCTCTAGGCCTCAGCATCTCACAGCAATGAAAAAGAATTTGTGCAGCAGGATAGAGAAGCATGAAGCGGGGAAAGAGTCCTCCAAAAAGGTGACACGTAGGGTTGCCACCCGGCTGGTACTTTACCGGCAGGCCGGTAAAAAATTGGCTTCTGTCCAATGTTAAGTCTATGGAGGGAATGCCATGGGCAGTATTTTTTTGAAGAAAAGGTGGCAACCCTAGTGACACGGTACACTTGCATACTTTGTACAGTGTCACACCATAGAGTTCCATATGCTGGGTAAACAACACAGGACAGCACAGGGGGACAGTCCTACAAGCGCTCATACAATATGCAAGGCTGTGCTGTAAGCGCTTGTAGGACTGTCCCCATCGGTTCTGCCCTGTGTTGTGTGCCCAGCATACGGAACTGTATGGTGTGACACCGGACATGATATGCAAGTGTACCATGTGACTGTTTGCAGGACGCTTCCCCTGCTTCATGCTCCTGTGTCCTGCAGCACAAATGTTAACATACATGAAAAATGTGAAACATTACAGCCTTATTTAAATCTTGAGTGCCTTTGCAGTTTGTCTGAAGCCCAAGTGGGTCAGTCATTGGAGGTTGTGAAAGACATTGCAACTTCCAATGACTGTCTGTGTGAAGGATCTACACAACTATATACTATCATTAATATCTTGGTGGGGATGATTTTATCATTTTTTATCGATTTGTAATCCTGCTGCAATTATTAGCAATTTTAATTGAAACTAATAAAGGGTATATATTAATTAAATAGAGTGTATCAATACACATATCAATACTGTTGTGTATCAGGGACAATATACTGTTAAAAAGTACAAAGGCAGTGGTCTTTCCATATAAAGGTGCTTTCCCTAGAACAACAAGTGATTACATTTATTAAGACTACTAGTATAAATGCTCGTGTACATGGGCCAAAGTGCCACTTAGCTGCCTCGGCTGCTGCCCTGGAGCGGAGACAGGCGGTGGGCAGTTCAGAGTGCCCCGCTCCAGATGGAGGCCGGCGAGTTCAGACAGTCTCTACTGCGCATGACTGCATCGTTCAGGCAGTCTCTACTGCGCATGTGCTCATTACGCACACAGGGAGCGACACATTCTAGCAAATTATATATATTGATAGTGAAGTCTCCAGTATTCAACTCCTCTCTCAGGTTCCAATAGCCCAGAATCCTACTCCTTGTACATTTTTTTTTCCCGGTCAGATACAAAACAGAGAGAGAGAGAGAGAGAGAGAGAGAGAGAGAAAGATTTTGCAGATCATTGATATTAAAACATTTGCTAATGTTGTGCACATCTATGAGGGGTGAGCAATTTGTATCTCTCTTCCAGCTGTTGTTAGATGACAGCTCACATCATGCTCAGCCAGCCAGTTATTATCTCATTTCCCCTTTCCCATTTACTATTTTAAAAGCATGTGTCAGAAGACTGTACGCCTGCACAGAACAATGATCTAACCTCTACAGAGGCAGGGCTACACTAAACATTTGCAGAAAGTGAAATACCTATAGTCTAGTTCTCTGGTCCATTTAATCCAATTGATGTAAATTAATTGGGGAAGATCTGAAAGAGGTCAGTAATTGGGCTTGAGACTAGTAAATTGAGGTGTGTATTTTGAGATGTAGTTCTGAAGCAACTGCACCATATGCGAGATGAAAACTTATAGTAATTCAAGGTGTTAAAAGTGCCATTTAAAAGTCAATGCAGTAGGTTTGCTCCAGATTTTCATCTTGTTATCTTACTGAAAATATCTTATAGCATAGTGCGTAATGCAGCTTCCACAAGACATATTAGCATGCCTTTCTCATGTCTCCAGATTTAGCAGTGTATTCAGAAGCTGAAGAGTTGCATTTCTGTAGCAAACCAACTTCACTGTAGGGGCCCCAAAAATTCCCAATGATATAAAAGGGGATTTTAACCAACTGAATGCAATGCATTTGGAGATTTCTCTAGCACTCAAGGAGTGAAAAAAATTTCGAGCACTGAGAATTTAAGTAATTGTTTTTCCAAACTATTTTTCTTCCTAAATATGGCCCAATTAGTACAGTGCCATTCTCCCTGATCTCTTCGGCACAGCCTCAGCAATGCAAACAATCTAGGTTCTGAAGATCAAGGTGAATGCCCCAGCTTTAAAACTAAAAATAATTATTGCCAATTCACTGGTAAAATCATCATCATCATCATCATCATCATGAGCTAAGCCTCCTTAAAGTGGACCTGTTAACTACACAGCATTAAGCCTCATTTTATGTAGCAATTCAAGCTGCCTAGAACATGCGCATTTGGTTTCCACTCCATTTAATAGTCACTGACTTACTCAGATAAAGTCTGTATCATTAATTACTCAAATGTGTCCATAAAATGTGTCCATAAAATCAAATGACAGATCACAACAAAGAATTAACTCTTGCAACAGATCTCTCTTTTGATCATCATATTGTACATCAAGGCACACAAGGTGGCGTCCTATTTTGAAACAGTCATGCCTAGCAATTTGCAGAAGTGTATAACACCAACTTTACTACTATCATAAAATAATCATAGAAAACACTGCCATGTGTCATAACTGATCTTATGTGAGGTACTAAAGTGATTCCACTTTATGAATTATCATTATGAATCAGGCCATATATTGCAATATAAAATGTCACTGGTCTGTTCTGAACAAGTCAGATCTGCACAAAAGAAGTGAGGGGCAATCTGGAATTAAACCAACTTTACCACAGGGAGAAACAAAACGCCCCATTGGTTTAAAGAGATAGTAAAGTTTCACAAAAACAGCAGCTCCAATTAATCTTCCTGCTATTGGAGCCATAGAGACTGTTATTTCAATACTGTCAGAGTTATAGTTCAAGATTAATTGAAATGATAAAATATCCCCCTCCTGACCCTTTTACCTAGTGTAAGCCACCTCCCCTCAGATGTGGAACCTTGGACCAGACAGCTCAAAGCAAGGGACAATCTTCTTACTGTGAGAACAGTGAACCCCACTGGACAGGTTTTTCAGGTTTTCCCTTATGCTCACTGAAGATTGTCCCTCTCTGCGATCCATCCGGACAGTCTTTCTGCTCTGAGGTGAGCAGTGTTACATCAGTAAAAGGAGCAGGAGGGGGATATTTTATAATTCAATTACTCTTGAACTACAACTCTGACAGTATTGAAATAACACTCTCCATGACCCAAATACTATGAAGATTAATTGGAGCTGCTTTTATTGTGAACATTACTATCTCTTTAAATGGGGACTTTATCCAATTGAATGTAAAAGAGGTCACAAACACTGTTTCAGAATGTGTTAGATGTCTCTAGTATTCAGGGGGTTAAAAGCTCAATGAAGAATCAAGTGGATTTTTTGTTATAATTGTGCCCAATGGTGGGGTTGGTTTGAACCAGAATTAATCCTCTTTCTTTGTGCACAAGCTTATGAGGTATGCATTGCATACCCCTTTGGCATGCAATGGGACGAATACCTCTCGGGCACTCAAAGGGATAAACCTTTGAATGCCAGAGGGGTAAGCAATGCATACCTCAAACGTACAGTATGCACAAATTTGCAATGCGCTGGATACCTCTCTGGCACTCAAAGAGTTAAACAATCAGAAATGTTAAATACTGCCTTGCTTCAAATACCAGTAGTAGTATATTTTCTTTATAAGCATACCTGGGAACTTATGATCCCCCAGAGAGGGATCATGGGCTGCCAGACAGCAGATGTCAATGACACGATTTGTGTCATAAAAGGGGTGGGGCTTATGCTTCTTTGTGTCATAAAGTGTGCAGAACAGGGTGGAAAGGAGAAGTGGGAGGAACAGGGTGAGAAAGAAGAAACTCTGCCAGAGAATCAGCCTCTGTCCCCAAAGACCCAGAAATTCAGTCTGAAAACCCGAGTCTCCAAGACAGATCCAAAGAGTTCCCAGGTATGTTTATAAGTGTCATCATATTCCTCAGCACTGTACAAAAGAGGAGTGGTAAATGTAATCTGAAAGACAGATACAAACCAATAAAGCTGGAGAGGGGGCCCAGTTCACAAGAGTTTGTAGTCCAGAACAGGGCTGTCAAAGTTCAGTCATCAAGGGCCACCAACAGGTCAGGATGTAAGGATTTCCCTGATTAAGCACAGGTGATGTAATCAGTGGCTCATTAACCCCTTAAGGACTGTCCGTGCGCGCAGACGGTGGTCACTTAAGGACCACGGGAGGTTTTTGTTGGGTTTTTTTTTTGTTTTTTTTGGAATCCGATTCCGGACTCCCCGAACGGAATCCAGGACCGTCATGGGTCCTTAAGGTGTTAATTTTGACTGACTCACTTATGCTTATTCAGGGAAATCCTTACATCCTGGCATGTGGATGGTCCTTGAGGGCTGAACTTGAACAGCCCTGATCTAAGGGCGAGTAGGTGGGAACACTGGACAATAATTCAAGTCAATAGCAATTTATTGTAATATTTATTGCCACACTACTATTGTAAAGAGCTGCATACACTGTGTGGTGCCATATACAAATATACATATAATGCTGAGGGAAAGGAGGCCATCTAATGATGTGATGCACCCCATTTTGGGGGCCCCCCTCATATGTTTTTAAAGATTTGTGTATCTAATAAATCAGTCTTTTAAGCATAACAAATAGCCTATACATTTTTTTCCTTCTGGTACACGC
Source organism: Rhinophrynus dorsalis (assembly GCA_037306005.1). Taxonomy (NCBI): domain Eukaryota; kingdom Metazoa; phylum Chordata; class Amphibia; order Anura; family Rhinophrynidae; genus Rhinophrynus; species Rhinophrynus dorsalis. Next base: position 249,352,529 of record CM074720.1, on the reverse strand, counting down.
TTTAAGCCTAGATCTTGGCAGTTTTCTTTTTCTTAGAATAGTAGAGCACTTGATAAAGGGATTTTAGGCAAATTAAGGAAGTTGGAAATTGCTCTGTAGCCTTCACGAAAACCAGGAACACACTTGGCATTAAGACTTTAAGTAGTGTTAATCTATTTATTGTTCTGAACATAAGAACAGTTATTTAAGATATTTTCTTCTCAAAGAGAAATCATTAAAATTTGGCTGGATTGTATGCAATATGGATTGCAAAAGCAGTTATTTTTTTGTAATCTATAGGTGTGTGCAGATAAGTAAAAATGATTTGTTTAAAGAGGTGAGTATGTGCTGGTTGTTACAGTCCAGATGCGAGTAAGATGATCCTGAGAGGCGTTTTCTGTCTCCCACACACATCATTTTCTTTGGAGTAGATAAAGTGATAGGAATACTTCCAAAAAAATTTATTTTATATTGTAGCCATTTAAAAAACATTAAAAACGATGTAAGTCTTATCTCTCAGACCTTTATGGTTTGCGAGATATTCACAAGCAAAGTTTCCCCCTCACTGATGTCAGCGCTCTAGCTGACAGATTTGGAATCCGGTCCGCAGACCGGCTGCTGCTCTTCAGCAGAGCCGAGATCAAGAGATATAAAAATAACTACTTCATTGGCATGGTCTACAAAGTGTGCCTGGTTTGAAAGCACACTCTGTAGATCGTTGCAATGAAGTAGTTATTGTTATTATCTTGCGTTCTCGGCTCTGGAGCCGCCGGCTGGTCTGCAGACCAGATTCCAAATCTGACAGCTAGATGGCAGACTTGACCGTTTCGGTCACTGAGGGGGAAATTTTACTTGTGAATATCTCTCAAACCATAAAAGACTTCTATCGTTTTTTAAATGTCTACAATATAAAATATTTTTTAGTGGAAGTATTACTATCACTTTAAGGGGAAAGGTATCTGAAAGAGAAGGTTTTTTTTTTTTTTTTTCCTTCATAAATTCTCTCCTCTCCTGGGAGTTATCGGATGGTCCGTTTCAGCATGTTTATGAGTTAAGGTAGGCATCAAAAGACCCCCACTCCCTAAAGCATTAATCTATAGAATCATGGGGTAGAATCATGACATTCTACCTCACCAGAGTTCCTCTATGACCTCTTCTTTAAATCTCAGTGTGTTAACTCCCATTTCATGTGCAGTTACAGAACACTGTAACAATGGGGTGGGAGGCTTACTTTATTCCCTCTAAAATGGTGACTGGATGTGAACAGGGAAGAACAATTCTCCAAGACCTAATTTAACTTGATCAGTGATCTGTGAACTGAAAGCTAAATATTTGCTGCAGAAATTGAATAAGTATTTTTGTGTGTGGTGTATTAAGGGAAAGATAAAAAAAAAAAAAAAAAAAAAAAAAATGTTGCTCCCCTCCCCCCTGCATTTGCACAAGGAATGGATTGCAATGCAAGAAACGTGCGCAATCGCTATTTCCCATGTGAAAACCACTATGAAATAGGTTTGCGCATTATTTTGCTGAATTGCGCATGAAAAAAAAAAATAAATAAAAAAAAAAAATAAAGATTAGCGAACGGCTGCGTAGATATTTTTTTGTGGGCTTGGCTAAAATTAACTAATCTGTGTGAGTGGAATAGCGAATGCGCCTAATGCAAGAACTGCTATTGCGAATGAATTTATACGTCTGTGTAGTATTTAGCTTCCTGGATTAGAACATGTGCAAAATCTATCTGCGCACAAAAATGCCTTTATCCAATGCGAACGTTTCTTGCATCACACCATTAGTGAGTAAGATTAGGATATGGACGTCCAAGGTAATATTCTCTATGGTATTGCCCCACGAGGAACATGCGGTCCTTGCAAGACACTACCATTGGCTGGCAGAGGAGGCCCTGACAGGGCCATGCTCGAAGCAGGCGGAGGATGCAAGCATGCTGCCCGCTGGGACCCTGTCAGGATGCTGAATATGGACACTTTATGTGTGTGACAGGGGAAAACAAGGGTGCATATTATACATAGGCACTCTTGTTTTCCCCTAAAATCTTGGGTATAATATACACCTGCGTATTATACACAGGTGAGTGTTATACCTGAGATTTTACGGTATATGTAACTGTTGGTAAATGTACCACTAAATTTGCTTTTGTACATCCATTTTTTTTTTAAGCACTTCTGGGAAAAATATACACAATATATATTATGTATACACACATTCAGAACTTGATTAGAAATGCTAAAATATAACCATTCCTTTACTTACAGTCAGATAAATTGTTTTTTTGGCAAAAACCTTGAACGGGATTTCATACTTCCTTCTTCAAAGTATATGCCCCATTCTTGTCTGTAGTCCTTCTGTTAACCCTTTTAGTGTCCGAGGTATGCAATGCATTGACTCGCAATGTGTTGTGTACCTCCCGGCACTCAAAGGGTTAAAGCGGAACTAACACCGCTAACAAACCTTCTCTTTAATAATTCCCTATCTGGCGACTAGCTGCTTAGTAGCGCTAGTCGCCAGAATTATTACCTCTTCATGAAGAGATTTGAAGCGATCCTCAGCTGACAGGCAGGACGAAGCACGGACATCTTGCCCTAGTGACGTCCGTGCACCTGCTCTGTCAGTCCCAGACAGCAGTAGGAGGCATTGCTAGGAGCCATTCGGCTCCGGAAGGGACTGACAGAGCAGGCGCGCAGACATCACTAGGGCAAGATGTCCGTGCTCCGTCCTGCCTGTCAGCTGAGGATCACTTCAAATTTCTTCTTGAAGAGGTAATAATTCTGGCGACTAGCGCTACTAAGCAGCTAGTCGCCAGATAGGGAATTATTAAAAACAAGGTTTGTTAGCGGTGTTAGTTCCAGTTTAAAAGCAATATAAAGTGACATTTTCCTATATGTACAGTTCCCTTTTAAAGCAAAACATTCAGCTGCATAATATTGCTCCCAATACATTACTAATATAGCAGTAGGCAAAGGAATAGTAGTGTTATGCTGAATAAATCCATGTTATTGAAGTAATCCAGCTTCTTCGGCAGGCATCCAGCAGATAACAGAGTAGACATCTTAGAGGAAAGGTACCACTGAACAGTCTGTGGTGATGTTCGTTGGTTACCTTAAGGTAACAGAAGTTGCTGCCTGCGCAAGCGCACAGAGCTTCTCTTGTAAGCTCTGTGACCTGGATGCCTGCAGAAGAAGCTGGATTACTTCAATAACTATTATTCAGCATAATACCACTATTTCTTTGCCTGTTACTATGTTAGTAATGTATTGTGGGCAATATTATGAAGATGAAAGTTCTGCTTTAAAATGGAAGAAAACACAAGTGCATATAAACCTTTTATTTATTTCTCTTTTTACAGAAGGCAAACAAAAAAGTAATAGTTTGCCACTCTAATGTATAAACAAACAACAAAAGGGCATTATGCAAAAAGAGAAGAACATTTTGGGAGCATACCAACTGCACCATAAGGAAAACTGATTTACATTTATAACCTCTTGAATGCTAGCAAGGTCTCCAATGAATTGCACTAGTTAACCCCACTGGAATCTCTATTCCCCTTCTTATTGTACAACTGGTTTCCTCCAGAACTGCTCATTGTTTGTTTTCTGCATAAGGCCCTAAATGAACCATCTAAAAGTACATGTCAGAGAAAAGCAAAAAAGAGACAGCGCACCAGCAGAATCTAAGTGTAGTTTATCAGAAAAAAAAAATTAAAAAAAAAAAAAAAAAAAAACAAACAGAAAAACACTGATAACACAATAAAATATGAGGTACTGCATAACTGGGATAGAATGGACAATAATATGCAGCTTGGCCACATTAGTAAGCTGGCTGTGGGGTAAAAAGGTGTATATGTTGAGCCTATACAAGCAATAATCACACACTGTTTAGACATATATGAACAATGTATCTCTATTACGGCCAACTGATATAAGTATACATATCGCCACTTATCACTGACATTCCCAGGAACAATTCCACCTAAATACGTGTACTTGATGGCTTTTTTTGAGTGTGTGTCCATCGACACTGGTCAATATTCTCTGAATACAGTGTTTGATATATTCCAGTGTTCATTATTTTTTGTCCTTAAAGCAGAACTACCATGTCACAAAATGTTTAGCTTAACTAAGTCCCCTTCTAGTGACTAGCTGCTTAGTAGCATTAGTCTCCAGAATTATTACCTGATTTAATAGATATATGCTTTATTCCCCAGATGTCAGTAGCAAGGAGCGCAGACATCTTGCCAGAATGAGATCTGCGCTCCTGTGCTGTCAGTCCCAGCCAGAGCCAGATGGCTCCTAGACCCGGCTGGGACTGACAGCGCAGGAGCGCAGACGTTATTCTGGCAAGATGTCCGCGCTCCTTGCTACTGACATCTGGGGAATAAAGCATATATCTATTAAATCAGGTAATAATTCTGGAGACTAATGCTACTAAGCAGCTAGTCACTAGAAGGGGACTTATTTAAGCTAAACATTTTGTGACATGGTAGTTCCGCTTTAATTTTGGTAGATCCATATGTATAAATAAAGTTACTCATTGGATCACTTTATATACAAAGACCAACCACCCCTAATGACATATATTCCGTTTACCAACTATACAGTCACTGTCTGCTATACATACTGTCCACAGTTGTCTAAGCATTTTGAGATGTATACTGGTGAGTGCTAGAGTGTTTCTTTTTGTGTTCATTGCTGAGCCATTTAAAAGCCGTGATGCTATGTTTATATAGTACAGATCTTATGCTGCATGATAGCTTTTAGCATATACAGGCTGTATTCTCGCTACAATTCCTAATATGGGAACAGAAAGCCTTCAAATTTTGTCAGAATAGTAAACATACAATTTTGTTTGTGTCAGGATACTTTTGTATAATAAACAGTAAAAATAATAAAAATTCACTAAAGATTGCGGGTCACATGGCCCTCTCTTTGGAGGAATACGAAATGGTAAAAACATTCAACTCTGCCAGCTACCTTCCCACCCACCCCCCAGTCATAGAAGCATATATAGTATCTTTTAATTTTTTATTTTTTTTTTGAACACACAATTATTTTCACTCTTTGATATATGCATATACTTAGCCAACTACAGTAAATCACAGTCAATACCTAGGTCTGTATAAACCTGACACACAGGAAAAAACATAACATTTACTTTAGACAGATGAAAATGTTCTCTTTGCTCACAAAATTACTCATGCCCTACCAAGCCTTAACAGAAAACTTATTATGAAAAAGTCATGCATCAGATGCAGTATGAAATCATGGTTTCCTCACTCCGGACTATCCATGAAGTTCTTTCCTAAGGTGAAGTCATAGTCCGGCCAAGTTGGCAAAACACAGAAAATGCTCTTCTACTGCAATTATATAGGTTACTGCTTGAAGGAGAACCAACACCTCTTAATAATAACTTTGCTACTTACCTTACTATGGCCAGAAAATCCTAATGGCCCACATGAGTTTGTCCCTTGATATTTCATAAAGGTGCATCTTCAGTCAGTCCTGGATGTCATGCCCACATAGATAAATAAGACTTTTGCTAGTAGGGCCACAAGACCTCAAGCTTCGCTAACTGCACATGGAAATTGTAACCCTTTAAGTTGCATAACTCTCTGGTCCTTTAAAGGGATAGTAACACTTAATATATAGTAAAATGTATATTGTGAAGTTCATCCTCCCCAGTACAAAGGGAACTTTTACTGCTGAGATGTGTTGTATTCAAAAGTTATAGCAGTTCGAACTTGAAATTTTTCGGTGCAGTATCTCAGTGCCCTGAAATTGTACAGTGGCGCTGTTGATACACCATCCTATGGAAAATGATGGTCAATTGCCCAGAGCTTTCCATAGGATGGCGTAGCAACAGTGCCACTGTACAATTTCAGAGTACTGAGATACTGCACCTAAAAATTTCTAGTTTGAGCTGTTATATCTTTTGAAGAAAACACCTCTCAACAGTGGAAGAACCCTTGTTGTAGCCAGAATGATAAACCTTACAATATACATTTTAATATATATTAAGTGTTACTATCCCTTTAAAGGTTAATTAATCCATGCTAGCAGTTTGAAGATGTTCTCTCTCTCTAACTTAACCCAAGAGGCAAAGGGAAAATTCATAGGGTCATTAAAGGGATAGTACTGTTTCATAATAAAAGCAGCTCTAATTAATCATCATAGTATTTGGACTTTGGAGAGTGTTATTTCAATTCTGTCAGAGTTGTAGTTCCAGAGTAATTCAATGACAAAGTGTCCCCCTCCCTCCCCTTTTACTGATGTCACACTGTTCAGCCTAAGCAGAAGGGAGGTGCCCAGGTAGACTGCAGAGAGGGACAATCTTCAATTAAGATAAGGGAAAAACCTGAAAAGCGTGTCAAGGGGGGCAGGGATTTCATTGTTTTCATAGGAATAAGAGTGTCCCCTTCTGTTATCTGTCTGGTCTATGGACTGGATTCCACATCTGAGAAGAGATTGTTTACACTAGGTAAAAGGGGCGGGAGAGGGAAACTTTGCTTGTGAATATCTCATAAACCATAAAGGTTTGAGAGATAAGACTTGTATCGTTATTCATGTTTTTTTAATGCCTAGAAAATAAAATAAAGTTAAAACTAAGTATTACTATCCCTTTAAGATTTTCTGGACATTGTTAGGTAAGAGAAGAAGAGTTACTAGGATGTGTAAATTTTCCTTTCAGACAAGACTTCCAGTATTGCTTATATGGCTCCTAAAACTATTAGATGGTGCCTAATAATTTTGTCTGGCTACTATATTTATTATATTTTATCCAAACCTGAAAAAAAAAAAAAAAAAAAAAAAAAAAAAAACACAGAATCTTAAATTGTTAGTAATGTCTAAAAAACAACTTTTTTGCATTTAGAAGAGCTTAAAAAGCTGATCTAAATGCAAAAAAACTTATTTGTCAAACCGCTATGGTTTAAGAGATACGGGCGTTTAAAGTTTGATGTTTCCTACTGACAGCTGTAAAGCTGTCAGCAGGAGATTCGTGACGGTCTACACGGTGGCGCTTGAGAAGTGCCAAGATTTCGTTACTTACACGGAATCCCTTCATCGGAATGGTGTAAAACGTGTGCCTGGTGTTGGGCACACGTTTTAGACCATTCCAATGAAGCGATTCCATGTAAGTAACGAGATCTCTGCACTTCTCAAGCTCCACCGTGTCGACCGACACGAACCTCCTGCTGACAGCTTTACAGCTGTCAGTAGGAAACATCAAACTTTAAACTCCCGTATCTCTTAAACCATAGCGGTTTGAGAAATACGTTTTTTTGCATTTAGATCAGCTTTATAAGCTCTTCTAAATGCAAAAAAAGTTTTTTTTAGACATTACTATCACTTTAAATAAAAAATAAAGACACAGACAGAAGAAAAAGCAGTAGCAATCCACAATGTACTGTGTGTTCTAGTGCTGCAGATCCACGAACTATACAACCCAGTAAACTGTCTAATACCTAACATTCATTATTATATAATAAAAATGTGTTGTGTTAGTAGTGAGTTTGTTAACAAGGAAAGGAAACAGCAGCAAATAATGCTCTGCTGTAATCCAGTTAAAAACAAAATCTGTATCTATGGGGTTGTTGTGATGTATCAGAATACATTTTTATAATTATTATGATTCACATTATCACATTCTGTAAAAAGACACCACAGCAGCCTAATCACACTGTGATTGTAAGTGTATCAAGTATAAGCAGAATCATTATTATACATTTCAACTACCCCATAGACACATTTTGTTTTTATTTTTATCTTGTGTTACAGCAAAGCATTGTTTGCTGCTGTTTCCTTTTCTTTTTAACAAATCTCCCTACGAACACAAACATGGTGTAATGTATTTTTAATTTATAATAATGAACGTTCAGTAGTACTGCTTACTGGGTTGTTTGGAAAAAAAAAATAGAAAGTGTTGTGCAATTCATTCTTACAATTAAGGAATGCATTAATATTCCTCTGTTGGCCATAAAACAAAAATGTAATCTGTTATAATTCTGAAAATATATATTTCACAGCAGCGGGATTACCATTGGTTATCTCAGCGAGAAAAGCCCTACAATATTATATATTGTCATTAAAACAATTACTCATATTCATATTCAGTGCTACACCTATCAAGCACCCAGGATAATGATTATGATGGGAAACAGTCCCAGTGCAGAACCCAATGGATCCAATCATATGGCTTCCTCCTCCCTCCTGGGCTCTGACTTTGTTAGAAGGACAGAGCTTTCATGCAGCACTGTCAGGCTGACATACTAAGAAAGTGACGCAATTGTGGCGCAAACCAATGGCAACACAGGGGAGAAATACAAATTCCTAAAATTCACATTGACCTATATGGGATTTTTACTTTGTTTGCTAGAGATCTCTTAGAACGTATTGCAAAGCAAAGGCCTCTCTCGTATTCAAGGGATTAAAAACACGATTTAGGGTGACAGTTATCATTTGTTCCCTATGAGTAATTGGTTTTCCACAGAAGTGCATCATTTTTCCATAGAACATCTGTGTGTAGGTGTAGAGAGTACGGTTGTGTGTGTGTGGGGGGGGCACTACTCATAGTCTACTGTATGATGGCACATCTCTGTAGTCACTGTTGGGGTCTCTGTTATATACTGTTCTGTACGGAAGCTTCTCTTACACTTTATTGGCTGGGGAGGGCACTACACTTATTTAGAAAGTACACCCTTCTGAAACTTAATGGTTATTTAACCCCTAACCAGAGAAGGCAGCAAAACATTTTTAAATTTTACATAATCTCCCAGCGCTCTGCATTACTAAGAACCGCGCGGGAGCTTGAGTTCCAGACAGAGGTCTGTGTCGAATGAGGCACAGATCTGTCATCTCACACACCGCTAGACCACCAGGGACTTGAGGTAGGAGGAGGGGGGTGGTCTGTAAGGGCATTGTGTAGAATGAGGGGCACTGTGGAAGGGGCAATGTGATGGGGGCATTGTGGAAGGGGCATTATGGAGATTGAGGGGCAATGTGGAAGGGCAATATGGAGGTGGCCAATTAAGTTGAGGGGGACCAATGTCAATTCTTGCACCAGGGCCCAGTGGCTTCTAGTTACGCCTCTGGCGCTGGATGTGAATAGGAGTAGCATGCTAACAGATTTGTGCAGACTTCACAGCAAAACAGAAACAAGATCTATTTAATATAAGGCAATGGTGGATAATCTGTGGCTCCCCAGTTGTTGATGGACTTGAATGGCTGGTTACTGGCTTGATGGCTCCCTGTCAGGAAGCCCACAACCCCTGCTCAGCTGGAGAACCGGCTGTCAGTAAGACAGGTGAACAGGAGCAGGGAGGACAAACTACACTCTTAACACCTTGGGCCCTAGATTGTGATTGCGACCTGAGATTCTCGCATTTTCATGCTGTGCGAGATTCTCAGGTCAGCATTTGTATCTTGCCGACATAGTTAATGTGAGATGCGACCTTTTAAAAGTGAACCATCTGGGAGTACAAATGGATATGAGACAGGAAAACTAAGAGTCTGGTTTACAGTAACCCTTCATACACGCCTTGTTGCTGGTTGGCCAGCAGCCCTTCTGTGATAATTCCTGTCAAGTGCAGGAAATGGGATTTGCCCTGGACAGCATTTTAAAGTGGATTTATCATTTTGCATCAAATTGAAGATTTCAAAATAGTTTTCAAAGTCACCTCTGTTGGCTATTTTGTATTTCAAATAGAGATATTTAGTTTTGTCTATCAGTTTATGCAAATGAGCAAGAATTGGTTTGCAGTGAGTGGCAGTTGAGATGGGGAGTCAGTATGGTTTAAAGAAACATTACACCCTAATATGCTAATCTAATCAGGCTATGTATTCCTGACAACAGCCACCTTGCTCCAGTTTATACAAATGGAGATCCTTTCTAATTTCCTTAAGACTAAGGAGAAGAAGCCTCCACTTTATGTCTTCAATACACCAAATCAGCATACAACCAGAGCCGAAATCACCATTAGCTCACCAGTGCTCAAATAGGGAAATCTATAAAACCTGCACTATTAGGGATATTTGACGATTTAGTTTAAGAAACTGACTTATACAATGTCATAAGTGCATAGGCCTATACACTGGGTAGAGGCAATAACAAAAGCATGTGGCTGTTAAGTATACAACAGGTGTGGCTACCACCAAGCCAGCTCTGTTTCTTAGTACATGAACAGTAAGTGCAAATACTACTTATCTCATAAAATGTGTGTTTTGGGACTATAAATAGCTCTGTTTCAATAAAAAAGGGAAGATCTTAAAGATAGAGCACTACATTATACCATCGTATCCTATATTAATATAACAAGATCTCAATTTTAAATATGGGAGCTAATGAAAAATATTCACTGCAAGATTACACTGGTTCCTGTACAGTCATGCACAATGCTTCTTGCATGAGTAACAGCCCTTTGGATGCCAACCTTGTAAAATTCATGAGGTTGGCAAAGTGGTGCTCAAAGGCTTAGAAACTTATCCCTCTACTTCCTAGGCAAGGCAAAGCTTTAAGCTGGCTCCTAATTGTCCCTCTTTGAGGCCCAAACCCCTCTGTCCCTCTTCCCCACCCTGGCGTCCCTCTTTTTAGGAGATCCATTGTAAAAATTCTTGACAATACCCCCGTACGACCCCAGCACCACCACCTAAACCTAAAGTGTCCATCTTTGAACGTTTGAAATGTTGGGAGGTACGTGTTGGTGAGGACTTACACTGTAGGGATAGGTTTTAAAACCTGAATTATACAGTACATAATTGCTTTAATGACCATCATAGCGACCAGATTTGTTTAAGTTGAACATAGTGTGGGATTTATGGATCCAACACTATACAAAAGCAAAACATGCGTTCTTCTACCCCCAACACCATGGTTTTGAAATCAAATTAGAATATAATTGATTTCAATGCAATGGGAAAAAAATACTTTTCACAAAAATTCTGGTGCCATTTTTGCATGTTTTATATTTGTCCTGATCTCCCATCACTACTACAATTTTTTCCAAGGCTTATGTTGCCGTATATCTCAGCCTACTTACAACTTTTACCTCCAAGTGTGGATTTCTCCATTTAGCAATGAGCAGAAGCAGTAAGTATCCCTGACAAAGAAATCATAAGAGGGAACTGCCAGGGTTTACCACCAATTTCATTGATGGGAATTTTTTGGAAACAAAAACTGCATTTTTTATTGAAAATTCCATTGATAAGAAAACAGGATTTTTCTCCTGCATCTTTATTCCGTAGGCTGGGAGGACCTGCCTATCGTTTTTAAAAATAATTAATACTGCTTCCTGGCAGAGCTATACTCTGCAAGATTTTATCAATGTTTTCTATATATTTACTTCCAAAGCAATTATGGTCAATCCTGTGGCACTCAAAGCACTGAAACTGTCAGACCTTTATCTGTTTCTCAAGGTTTAAAGGGATAGTAATGTTTCATAATAAAAGCAGCTCTAATCAATCATCGTAGTATTTGGACTTTGGAAAGCGTTATTTCAATTCTGTCAGAGTTGTAGTTCAAGAGTAATTCAATGACAAAGTATCCCCCTCCTGCCCCTTTTACTGATGTAACACTGTTCAGCCAGAGCAGAAGGGAGGTGCCCAGGTAGATTGCAGAGAGGGACAATCTTCAATTAAGATAAGGGAAAAAACAGAAAAACTTGTCAAGGAGGGCAGGGCTTTCATTGTTCTCATAGGAAGAAGACTGTCCCCTGCTGTTATCTGTCTGGTCTATGGACTGCATTCCACATCTGAGAAGAGATGGCTTACACTAGGTAAAAGGGGCGGGGAGGGGAAACTTTGCTTTTGAATATCTCTTAAACCATAAATGTTTGAGAGATAAGACTTATATCGTTCTTCATGTTTTTTTAATGCCTAAAAAATAAAATAAAGATAAAACAAACTATTACTATCCCTTTAAAGCTTATATACTCTCTCAAAGTAAAGGGTGGCTGAGGGAAAGTTTGTTTTATGTTTATTCTTAACTTCTTTGTCACTAAAGACCCCTCCTTGTTTCTCACTCAGTGTTTTAGAGATCTGTAGTATATAGGATATAGAATGCTCTATTTTTTTTTTTTTTTACACCACCCATTGAACGTTGAATGAGTCTCCAAAGAATGTAAACATTTCTAGCATCCAAAGGGCTTTACGAAAATTCTTTGTCCTGCGTTCTAAAAGGGTAGCATTTTTCTCAGATTGGGAGCAAGTACAAAGTACAGTAGGAAGTTCCATAGGTTATTAAAGATATTGTTTTTGAAGTTGAGGGATGTGTAAAATAAAACGTTTTTTTCCTACCAGCACCTTCTGGAAACATTTACGCATAACAGCCTAGGGGTTTAAAAGGCAAGCTTCTTTCCAAAATGGTATTCTTGTCTTTTTCTTCTTGTCTCTAATTATTCACATTTTTAACACTGGCAAGTAATTTCAAAAAATAAAAAGTAATATGTAATGCTTAGTGTTCCTGGGACCCTATACATTCCATTACCCATATCAATGGGTAACATTTTATCTCAGGCTATAAGTAGGTACAGAACACAGTAGGAAATGTCATGCTTTTCGGAGAATCTAATGTTGCTAAATTTGGGGAAATGGAAAAAAAGGGGAGGGGTGTATTTTCCTATATTACCACCTTCTGGAAGGATTGGGACACCCTAGAGGGTAGAAGACATGACAATCAGTTTTCAATGTCTACACTATGTGCTAGATGTGCTTTTTAATCCATGTTTATATGTTTTTGGTATTGCAATGAACTATGATAATGCACAGTCATATTTGTATTGGGCACTTTAGTTTATCACACTATACTTTTGTGAAAGTATGTACAATTAATGGAGTCATTAGTGTAAAGTTTCTGGAATCTTCCTTAACCCCTTGATGCCAGAAAGATGGCCAACATTGCATAACTATCTGGCACTCTAAGGGTTAAAACCATGATATATATATTTATATATATATATATATATATATATATGTTTGTGTGTGTGTGTTTGTTTGTTTTTTTTTTTTAATGAAAATCCACTGCTAAACTTTGTGTGGGAAGACATTTCAACCAATTTTACATTATTTAGGTTATCTTCTACATTCAGGCTATATGCTTTTATATAGTTATTAAGCAGTTTTTAGTAGAAAAAGTTAAAAACAGCTTGTTCTGTTAATTTGTGGTCTGTGCAGACCATGCATGTATATAAAACTTTACATATTTGGGGTCATTGTCCTCAGAAGATGCTGAGATTGTAGAAACTGTAACTCGCTACAAAGTTGAAATGTAGTGTATGATCGGAAAATCTATTTTTTTGCATATTAATGGTACAACTTGTTGCAAAATGCATGTGAGATGTCATTAACAAGCTGAACATGTCATAAAAAAAATCGTTTTTCTGTATGCAACTATAAAAAGATATCCATACAAAGTTACATATAAACAGATGTGCGGGATAAAAATTCCTCAGATCTGCTTCTACTGCATAAAGGTCACCTCTGGTCAAATAGTCATATATATTATTTTACATTTTATGTGGCTGCCACTAATAATATTTGACCAGCCCTACTCTTTAAAATAGAGCACCTTCTAATAATAACCCCCAATTAACAAGCAAATCCTAATGACCCTTATGATTTTTTTGTTTCCTTTTCTTAAGAGAGAACTTTTTCAAATCAGTATTGAATGTCATGTCAGTGAAGGTGGAGATGGAGATGGATTGCTACAATGAGCGCAGAACATCAAACTCCTCACTGCAAACAGTATTTTTTTCACCTTTGGAGTGACATAGGAGTAGCGACTATCCAATGCATTGTGGAGCAACATGTTAAATAACCCTCTGGCACTCAAAGGGTTAAGGACCAGAGGGGTGTACAACATATTACTTCATAATTTGTTGCACAACTCTGGGTCTTAACCATTTGAATTCCAACATAGTATGCAACATATGGCAAAAGCAATGCACTGCCTACTCCCGTGGCACTAAAGGGGTTAAAAGGTAAAGTAGGCTCACACACTCTCCCTGTTTCCATTTGAAATAGCAGCCAGTGTTATAGTTCCCTCCACGGACATGACATCCAGCTCTACTATAATGCAGGGCACATGAAAAAGCACAAACATGTTTCAGTGATGTAGTAATCCTAGGTAGCCCTGCAGAAGGAATGTTTCATAAGTATTATGCGTAAAGGGGACATCTGGTTGCCTTACCCATAATGTAAGCACAGTTATAGAAATACATAGAATAATAGAGCTATTCAGGGAATCAGTAGCTGTACATTATCAGCACACGGTTCCTAAACACAAGAGTAATGTAAACAGTGTATACATAGCACGATAACTAAAATGCTTACTCATAGCACAAAGCTTCCCTGTAACCCCTTAAAAGCTAGAGATATGCAATGCATTGCATTCACTAATCTAACATTCAAAGGTTTAAATATGGGAAATTATATATGATCCATTCATTGTAATCACAGATGTGCAGTGTAATACAGTATGATTCTCTTACCAGGGATAAGACCTTCCACTTGTTAGATTTTTTCTTTTTTGTAGTCTGATTTGCCCTGTTTGGTTCTTCAGCCATGTCCATTGCATTCAGCATGGGCTCCTCTTGCATTTGCCTGCCAGTACTACCATTCCTCCCTTCACAATCCATCTTTCCTGCACGTTATGTATGATTACAGTATAAGAGGAAAGCACACGTTACTTTATGTTGCTGTACTCTGCTCAACCCTTTGTCCCGCCCGCTTCCTGGATAGAAGGCACAGTCTACTCAGCTGCCTTTCAGACATCCACACTCCCACTGGAAAAGAGCACACATTACCCTTCTCTTCCAATCAACACCTGATATTCTTGGCTCGCTTGAACAGCCCACTTAACTCTTCTCATTTTGGGTTATATGTAGTTAATTTCCATCATTTGGCAATATGCACAAAAACAAAACTGGAGCAATTCAGGGGCAAACTATCTGCACCTTAGGCCAGGAGGAAATATAAAATGATCACTGATTTAAATGCTAGAGGTTTCAACTGCATGGTGAAGCTATTCAACAGGTGAAAGCTCTATTTAACCCTTTGATTGCCAGGTAGGTCTCAAACATATTGCAATGCATTGGATACCTCTCCAGCACTCAAAGGGTTAAATAAGCAGGTAGCTCCATTGCTCTAGAATTTCTCTCTTAGTGCATATGGGGTCCTTAGACATTGAATACCTCTCTGACATTCAAAGGGTTAAAAACACCACTTAATCAATGGGAAATTTTTGTTTTCCCCTATGGTGTTGGTGGTTTGACTCAGAATCTTTGCTTTCATGAATAAGGCCCATGGTCCATTGTGGTTTTACAACTTTTGCAGTTTTCTAAACACTTTATTTTGTAGATTAAAAATTATTATTTATTTTAAAAAGAAAAAAATATATTTTTAATAGCAGAAGACAGACTTTAACACTTTGGGTGCCAAGCACTTGAAATTCACTGGATTGCTAAAGTGGGGATTTGTATAGGGCTGGTTATATTAAGCTGACCAGACCTTAGGCTGAATTCAAATGCAGGTGGTAATTTTATCTCTGCTTTTATCTACAGGTTTCCCTATAGACTTCAATATGATTTTTTTTATAAAAAGGGAGGTAACATTTATCTCCTGAGTTTGAATCCATCCCCTTACCTTCCACATGAAATCAATGCAGCCCTGCAGTATTCATGTTTCATATGATGTTAAACGTGAGGTCTGATTGGCCTAGAGACAAACACTTCATGGCTAGTAGAGAAATCATTCATGGAAAGTTGAGTCATTGCACAGTATACACAACGTTTAATCACATAAATACAAAGAGAAACATAAGAAGTTGTTGTATGTTTGTTTTTATTATATTAAACTTGTTTTAATGATGTATTGACTCAATTCTCCATGAAGTGTTTGCTCAGTATTAGACGAGTGGTCACGGGGTTGACAGTTGTCTCGTCTACTTGTTTATTTGAGTAAACCACTACCTCTAGTGAGATTATGACCTGGGTTTGATCCAATTCCCCCCCAAAAAATAGCCGACGGTAGTTTTGCAAGCGCAGTAAGCCATCCAATAACTGTACTGTCAACCGGTAATATAAGATAAAAAATGACAACTGCCAGTAATATTTCGCCTATTGGGAACAATGGAACAGCTCTACCTGTTTGTGATTCATTACTGTGCGGCCGTTGATAATTCATGTTAAAAGTATACATTTACCGCACAAATTCTGTGTCTACTTTTCTTGACATACAGCACATAGCAAAAATTGAAAAAAATGCAGTTGAACAACACAAAGCAGGGAACAAACAGCTCAAACAACACTTAGAACATAGCACAATGACAGCAAAGGTAAAATTAACTCCTGGAATGCCGAGAAAGTACCCTGCAAAATGTGCATGCCCTACAAATAAGACCTGGACAACCAACATTATCCATCAATCCCCTGAGGGACAAGGTGTTTACAAACCAACCTCAAACAATCTGTGCCACGATACCCACGGCACAACAGGGGTTAACACATACCAACAAATATGTCCACACAACACAATATGCACACTTGGCAGTCAATGAGCAACCCAAGTCTGCCTGTGCAACATCACTAGCCAATGGTGCACCGGCATCAGCAACCACACTGGTCAACGTCAGACACGCAGGTAAACAGAAATTACAACAAATACATTCAAACAACAAAAGCCACACCAGCGTGCACATACCTGGACAAAACACACGTTCCTATTGGTCCCTCCATACCTGATGACCGCACCTGAACAACACCCCACCATTGTCTTAAAGGGACATCTCGCCATCCTCAAAACGCAGTGTGTTTACAGGTGGACCACTCAGAGAGAGATTATATACATTACGTTTCCAATGCTAAACCTGCAAAGACAAGAGAAGGAGGGCATGCTTTGCAATGTGTTGCGTACCCCTCTGGCACTCAAAGGGTTAACTCTTTTCATCTCTTCAGTCACCTCACTAGCTGTCTGTTTTCAACTGTCACTCCTACACTTCCTGCTTCCTGATTCCTGCCCTTTCTCCTTAAAGGGAGAGAGATGCTTTGCTGTATGTTACAGAGGGCAAGCCTCAAACACCACTTTCTATTTGATACCTCAACATATTGCTATGTTGCCTCAACTGAAGAGCAACTGTGTGTTATATTGCTATGTTACCTCAGCTTAAGTAAGGAGTTACTGTTCCCATTGGGTGATTCAATGGAGGAGTGATTTAAATCATTCAGGGAGTTGGCCTGCCCCCATTATAGAGCCGTGGCTGAGGGGCTGGAGACAGACCATGCTGGGGCCACTCTGTAGTACACACTCTTACACACAAGCTTCTTCACTGCCGCTCTCTGCCCGCTGTCACACACCTGCATTGTGTAAGTACCTTGACACAAAAAATATACATGCCGCACTATAGCTGCTCCAACAACACACACCATCCCTGCTCCAACCACACACACCATCCTGTATGATCAATGTCTGTATATGTCACTGTATCTGTGTGTGTCTATGTATGTGTGCAATATGATTCTTTCTGCTTCACACAGTACACAAAAAACATCATCAGTCAATACAGCTAAATTAAATGTACAATACAAACAAACACAAAAAATTCTTACAAAATACCTTCAACATGCCACCTACAACATTTCAAACAAAAAATGCTACATAACACATACCCTACTACAATGACGGGCAACACCGTCACATATTGCTAGTATATATATAAAAGAATAAGCCTCATTGCATAATTTATGGTACCTCACACACAGAACATAATTTATGTCTCCTCAGAAAACAAACGCACATTGAACAGAATGCCTCATTACATAATTTATGTCTCACCAGGAGACACAACTCCTATTGGGTGATTGAATGGGGACTTTACTGCTCCTATTTAGGGTTGCCACCTTTTCTTAAAAAAAATACCGGCCATGGCATTCCCTCCATAGACTTAACATTGGACAGAAGCCAATTTTTTACCGGCCTGCCGGTAAAATACCGGCTGGGTGGCAGCCCTACTCCTATTGGGTGATTGAATGGGGGCATGTTTATCATACAGGGAGTTGGTCCACCCCGTCCAGCCCGCCCACCACTATCCAACTGACAAAAAAAATATAACTGCCACTTGCTCCTGAAATAGGGGATATCAGTAACTTCTCCCAGTCCACACACACACTCACTCAGGATCATGACCCCACAAATACACTGTTTCACCTCCCACAGATAACTGTAACCCTCCATACACTCTGTTTCAGTACGAGTGTGTAATGTTTCCATAAAATACAAACTCAGGGATAGACTTAATAGCAACTCTTTTATTTAACTCTTCATCTCTTCAGTCACCTCACTGCTGTTTTCAACTGTCACTACTCCACTTCCTGCTTCCTGATTCCCGCCCTTTCTCCTTAAAGGGAGAGAGATGCTTTGCTGTATGTTACAGAGGGCAAGCCTCAAACACTATTTTCTATTTGTTCCCTCAGCATATTGCTATGCTGCCTCAACTGAAGAGCCACCGTGTGTTATATTGCTATGTTACCTCAACTTAACCCTTTGAGTGCCAGACGGGTACACCAGGGGCGTTTCTATGTTCCAAAATGATCTGGGGCTAGAGCCCACAGCAAAAGTCAACAGAGTGCCTGCCACAAGTGGTAGTGATGATAACGCTATAGTGTGGAGTGAGTTATCCTTACACAACATATATGTTTATTTTACTAATCTATATATAATGCAATGCAAAGAGGTAAGAAGTAAGTCATTTTATGTTCAACTCTTGCCATTGTTTTTTGTTCTAACTGAAGTTATTGTGGTGTAAACCAACTGTACCACAGGGAACAAATCAAAATTCTAGTGTTGAGCGAGCATGCTCGGCCGATGCTCGGATCGGCTCGAGCATCGCTCTGCTCGGCACATGGCGGTACTCGTACGAGTACCGCATGTGCTCGCCCGCCATGTTCGGGTCTCCTCCCCGCACGTTTCGCGGCTGCTGCGCAGCCAATAAACGTGCAGGGAGGCTCTGACATCAGTGTAATGCCAGCAGCCATGTTGGCTGCTGGCATTACACTGATTGGCTGGCCAGAACCCGTGGTCGGGTGCTGTATAGCACCTGACCAGCGAGTTCGGCTCAGTCTTAGCCAGGGAGAGATGAGGATAGGAAGGGAAAGTCAGTGTAGGGAGAAGACAAGCAAAAGTCCTTTTTAGAACTACTGTGTGTGGGGGCAGCAGTTTATTTTGTGTGGGGTGAAAAAAAAAAAAAAAAAAAAAAAATTCATATATTCTGTTTAGTGTGCAAAGTTGCAGATTAGAGCACATTCTGTTTAGTGTGCAAAGTTGCAGATTAGAGCACATTCTGTTTAGTGTGCAAAGTTGCAGATTAGAGCACATTCTGTTTAGTGTGCAAAGTTGCAGATTAGAGCACATTCTGTTAAGTCTTCAAACTGTAAAATATCAAAGTCACATATTCCATTCAGTGTGCTTCGCCGCAGTTTAGCAGCACATTCTGTGTACTGTGCAGAGTTGCAGAATAGGAAGAAATACTGTTAAGTCTTCAAACTAAAATATCAAAGTCACATATTCCATTCAGTGTGCGTCACCGCAGTTTAGCAGCACATTCTGTGTACTGTGCAGAGTTGCAGAATAGGAAGAAATACTGTTAAGTCTTCAAACTAAAATATCAAAGTCACATATTCCATTCAGTGTGCTTCGCCGCAGTTTAGCAGCACATTCTGTGTACTGTGCAGAGTTGCAGAATAGGAAGAAATACTGTTAAGTCTTCAAACTAAAATATCAAAGTCACATATTCCATTCAGTGTGCTTCGCCGCAGTGTAGCAGCACATTCTGTGTACTGTGCAGAGTTGCAGAATAGGAAGAAATACTGTTAAGTCTTCAAACTAAAATATCAAAGTCACATATTCCATTCAGTGTGCTTCGCCGCAGTGTAGCAGCACATTCTGTGTACTGTGCAGAGTTGCAGAATAGGAAGAAATACTGTTAAGTCTTCAAACTAAAATATCAAAGTCACATATTCCATTCAGTGTGCTTCGCCGCAGTGTAGCAGCACATTCTGTGTACTGTGCAGAGTTGCAGAATAGGAAGAAATACTGTTAAGTCTTCAAACTAAAATATCAAAGTCACATATTCCATTCAGTGTGCGTCACCGCAGTTTAGCAGCACATTCTGTGTACTCTGCACAGTTGCAGAATAGGAAGAAATACTGTTAAGTCTTCAAACTAAAATATCAAAGTCACATATTCCATTCAGTGTGCTTCGCCGCAGTTTAGCAGCATATTCTGTGTACTCTGCACAGTTGCAGAATAGGAAGAAATACTGTTAAGTCTTCAAACTAAAATATCAAAGTCACATATTCCATTCAGTGTGCGTCACCGCAGTTTAGCAGCACATTCTGTGTACTCTGCACAGTTGCAGAATAGGAAGAAATACTGTTAAGTCTTCAAACTAAAATATCAAAGTCACATATTCCATTCAGTGTGCTTCGCCGCAGTTTAGCAGCATATTCTGTGTACTCTGCACAGTTGCAGAATAGGAAGAAATACTGTTAAGTCTTCAAACTAAAATATCAAAGTCACATATTCCATTCAGTGTGCGTCACCGCAGTTTAGCAGCACATTCTGTGTACTGTGCAGAGTTGCAGAATAGGAAGAAATACTGTTAAGTCTTCAAACTAAAATATCAAAGTCACATATTCCATTCAGTGTGCTTCGCCGCAGTTTAGCAGCATATTCTGTGTACTCTGCACAGTTGCAGATTTGCAGCACATATTCCGTGTAATATGAAGAAGGCGGGTAAAAAGGGACGGGGAAGTGGACGTGATCCTGATAGTTCAGGGCGCGGGTCAGGATGCGGACAAACTGTGCCTGGTGCCAGAGCACAAGAAAGAAAGACATCCACCATACCTAGCTTCATGTCTCATTTTACAGGGCGTCGCAGGACATCACTCTCGAGGTCCGACCACTGCGAACCGGTGGTCGGTTGGATGTCAGCTGATACTGCTTCCAGTCGGTTAAGCACCACCCTGTCTTCCACCAAGTCCACTCTCAGTAGCCAAGAGTCTGGTCAACATAATCCTCACTCTGATCATCCTTCCTCCCACCATACACGGTCTGGTCAAAGAAGTGATCCCACACTGGGATATAGTGAGGAGCTCGTCTCATCACCAATCCTTCATTTGACCCTCTCTCCAAGCACGCTTGCAGAGGAACATGACATCTTGTGCCCTGATTCACAACCTCTAGAGGGTACCCAATCACAAGAAGATGACAGATGTGAATGGCATTTAAGGTCAAAGGAAGTAGTGGATGATGATGATGATGATGAGACACAGTTGCCATTAAATCAACCACTATTACTGTCTCAAGACCTTGTTGAGGAGGATGATATACAGTTGTCAATGACTGAGTATGTGGTGGGATCAAGACATGAGGAGGATGATCAGAGTGAGGAAGTGGAGGAGGACTTGGTGGACGATGAGGTGACTGACCCCACCTGGGAAGGTGTAGAGCCGAGCGATGACAGCAGTCCTGAGGGTGAGCCATCTGCAGCACCGCAACAGGCTGGAAGAGGCAGTGGTGTGGCTACAGAAAGAAGGCGGACCGCACCAAACCGGCCCGCAAATGTTCCACGGAGCACCCCCTTGCGTAAATCTACCTTGCCAAGGGGTAGGTGTTCCGCGGTATGGCGTTTTTTTAAGGAAAGTGCGGACGACAAAAGAATTGTAGTTTGCAACCTGTGCCACACCAGAATGAGCCGAGGCATGAACACTAGAAACCTCACCACCACCAGCATGATCCGACACATGGCATCCAAGCACCGTAGTAAGTGGGAGGAACGCCTGGATCGCCCATCTGTGTCTGCAGGCCACACCACTGCCTCCTCTTCCCCTGTTTTCGGTGCCGGCCAATCGCCTGTCGAAGGCGCAGGCCCGCATACCTCCCGCCCTGCACCTGTACCATCTGAAGCACCATCAGCGACCACATCCACTTCCCTGTCCCAGCGCAGCGTCCAAATGTCGTTACCCCAGGCATTTGAGCGCAAGCGAAAATACCCAGCCACCCACCCACAGGCCATAGCACTAACCTCACACCTTTCCAAATTACTGGCCATCGAAATGCTGCCATTTAGGCTTGTGGAGACTGAGTCCTTCCGCAGCCTGATGGCAGCAGCTGTCCCTCGGTACGCGGTCCCCAGCCGCCACTACTTTTCCCGGTGTGCCATCCCGCCTTACACCACCATGTGTCCCGTAACATCACCCGTGCCCTGACCAACGCAGTTACTGGGAAGGTCCACTTAACGACTGACACATGGACAAGTGCTTGTGGCCAGGGCCGCTACATTTCCCTGACGGCACACTGGGTGAATGTCGTGGAGGCTGGGAGCGACTCGGACCCTGGGATGGCACGGGTGCTACCCACGCCGAGGATTGCGGGCCCTACCTCCATCAGGGTTTCCGCCAGCACCTACGTTATTGGCTACTCCTCCTCCGTTTCCACCTCCGAATTCTCTGCACGCAGCGCCACTCCCCCATCAGCCGGTAGCTGGAAGCAGTGTAGCACTGCAGTGGGGAAGCGTCAACAGGCCGTGCTGAAGCTGATCTGCCTTGGGGACAAACAGCACACGGCCTCAGAGCTGTTGCAGGGGATTAGTCACCAGACCGAGCAGTGGCTCTCGCCACTCAACCTGCAACCAGGCATGGTTGTGTGTGATAATGGGCGTAACTTGGTGGCGGCTTTGGAGCTCGGCAAGCTCACACACGTACCATGCCTAGCGCATGTATTTAATTTAGTGGTTCAGCGATTTCTAAAAACCTACCCCAATGTGCATGATCTCTTGATCAAGGTGCGCCGCGTGTGTGCACATTTCCGTAAGTCATCTACAGCTTCAGCCGGCCTGTTGAAGCTGCAGCAGCGCTTACAATTGCCAGCTCACCGGCTGCTGTGTGACGTGAGCACGCGCTGGAACTCCACCTTCCACATGTTGGCCCGGCTTTGTGAGCAGCAGAGGGCAGTAGTGGAGTACCAGCTGTTACAAGGTCGTCGCCTCTCCGTTCAACTTCCTGTAATCAGAAGTGAGGAGTGGGAATGGATGTCAGACCTCTGTGAGGTTTTACGCAATTTTGAGGAATCGACACAGATGGTGAGCGGCGATAACGCTATTATCAGTGTAACCATCCCACTTCTGTGTCTACTGAAACGCTCGCTGCTCACAATTAAAACTGACGCTTTGCATGTGGAAGAGGTGGAAATGCGGGAGGAAGAGCTTACACAAGGTGATAGCCAGAGCACCCTCACTTCGTCTTCTCAGCGACAATTGGAGGAGGAGGAGGAGGAAGACACGGTTGCCTCCGCTACAGAGGGTAGCCATGGAACTTTAGTTCCATCTCTTCAGCGTGGGTGGGCAGAAGAGGAGGAAGAGGATGAGGAGATTGAGAGTCATCCTTCTGGTGAGGACAGCGAAATCTTGCCTGTTGGTACTCTGGCACACATGGCTGACTTTATGTTAGGCTGCCTTTCCCGTGACCCACGCGTTATACGCATTTTAGACAACACGGATTACTGGGTGTTCACCCTTCTGGACCCCCGCTACAAAGAGAATTTCTCATCTCTCATTCCTCCGGTGGAGAGGACAAGCAAAATGGTGCAATACCAGAAGGTTCTTGTTGAAAAATTGCTCCAAAATTTTCCATCTGACAACGCTGGCGGCAGAGTACGTGCTACCTTGGCCAACCGAGAAGGGGAGAAAAGGGGAGCACACAGCAGTTCCGACAAAGGCAGGGCAACACTCTCCAAGGCGTGGGACACCTTCATGACACCCCGCCAGCACCCTCACCCTGATGCGCAGCCTAGTGTCACAAGGAGGGAAAAGTTTTGGAAGATGGTGAAGGAGTACGTAGCAGACCGTGTCAGCGTCCTCAATGATCCCTCTGTGCCTTACAACTACTGGGTGTCCAAGCTGGACACGTGGTATGAACTGGCACTCTACGCCTTGGAGGTGCTGGCCTGCCCTGCCGCCAGCGTTCTGTCTGAGCGGGTATTTAGTGCTGCTGGTGGCATCATAACAGATAAGCGTATCCGCCTTTCCACCGACAATGCTGATAGGTTGACACTTATAAAAATGAACAAGGCCTGGATTTCCCCTGACTTCTCCACTCCACTGGAGGAAAGCCCTGGGGGAACATAAACTCACTTTATATATGTTATTTACAATGATGGGAATACTCTGTATTCCCATTCACCCCTTCCACCCAAAAAACGGGTATATGGTTGACTCTTAATCTTCTCATCCTCCTCCTCCTCTTCCATATGCCCTGTGATATAATTTTTATATAGGGCCAGCTCACCAGCGGGCCCTGTGATATAATTTTTATATAGGGCCAGCTCACCAGCGGGCCCTGTGATATAATTTTTATATAGGGCCAGCTCACCAGCGGACGCTGTTTGACAATTTTTTTATAGGTCAGCTCACCAGCGGGCCTTCTCATATAATGTTTTATTGGGTCAGCTCTCTAGCGGGCCCTCTCATATAATGTTTTATAGTGTCAGCTCACTAGCGGGCCTTCGCATATAATGTTTAGGATGGTCAGCTCCGCAGCAGACCCTCACCCATAATGTTTTAGATGGTCGGCTCAGCGCACGTTTCCCTCTTAATCATGGCCCCAGTTCAGAAAAATCGAGGACATTTTTGGGAGAATTTGCCTCTGCGCACGTTTCCCTCTTAATCATGGCCTCAGTTCAGAAAAATCAAGGAAATTTTTGGGAGAATTTGCCTCTGCGCACGTTTCCCTCTTAATCATGGCCTCAGTTCAGAAAAATCGAGGAAATTTTTGGGAGAATTTGCAGATGATATACAAGTAAATATACAGCAAATACTGTTTGGTAACAATTTTTCGCCTAAAGTCGTTTTTATTTTCCTTTTTGTGTGTTTTACGGTCAGTCTGTAAAAATGGCATACTACGGGCGAAAGATCATTCCCAGCAGCGATGTTGGAGTCCAAGATGCATCCAGACATCCTCCCTATGCTGTCCCTGAACCATTTCTGTGGTGTTTCCATCATTTTCTGCCCTTTTCCTATGGACCAGGCACCCTCCCCTCATCAGAGCAGGGGGTGCCTGGTGTAATGCTCGAGTCCTCCCATTGACTTCAATGGGGCTCGGGTGCTCGGCCGAGCACTCGAGCCTCCGGGGGTGCTCGGTCAGAGCACCCGAACACCCGAGCATTGGGGTGCTCGCTCATCACTACAAAATTCCTGTCACATTTAATAGGGGTTTTAACTCCTTGAATGCTAGAGCAGTCTTCAATACATTTCAAAGCAATGCATTGGAGACCTCTCTAGCATTCAAGAGGTTAAAAACTCTATTCAAGTGTAGTGGATTTTAAGAACTTTTATTTGTCCCCTATTGTGTAGTTGGTTTACCCCAGAATAAAACCAGGTTGCTTTAACCCTTTGAATACCAGAGGGGTACGCAACGCATTGCAAAGCAATGCATTGCGTACCCCTCTGGCACTCAAAGGGTTAATACATATGAGCCATTGATGTAACTGAATAAATTATCAAGAGCAACACCAAAGTATTTTATTTACACAGATAATGTATAAACAAATATAACGATGTTTAAACAAACATTAATGTGAGTTTTATTGGTGTGGAGCAATGTGATATACTTATATACCCACCACACAGTCTGATGTCCTAAAAAGAGGGACACCAGGGTGTGAAAGAGGGACAGAGGGATTTGGGGCTCGAAGAGGGACACTTGGGAGGTATGCTTATACCCAGCATTGTTCCATTGCCCACTGGTAGCCATAGAACCCCTCATACACTGCCTGATAACCTTGCGCTTCTAGCCCCTATTAGCCACACATCCACTGTCTGATACTCCAGTGGTTTGCCACCAGTAGCACCAGGCCCACACATGAACTGATATCTCAGTCTTCTTTTACTGGCAACTGGTATCCGTAGAACCATACATACACTGTGTGATACCCCATCATTGTTCCACTGGTTACCTGTAGCCAATCATACACTGTCTGATTGCCGGCATTTTTCCATTGGCCGCTGGTAGCCACAGAACAACGCACATAAACTTTATGATACCACAGCCTTGTTCCACTGGCCACTGGTAGCCACAGCCATGTTTCTCTGCCCAGATTCCCCAAATACACTGTGTTACCCCACCAGCCTTCTACAACTGCCTACTGGTCGCCACAGATTCCCCTCATACATTGTGCATCCCCACCAGCCTTTTTCTCCTGCCCAATGGAAGCCACAGATTCCCCACATACACTGCGTATGCCCCCCCCCCTCTGCCCACTGGAATCCACAGATTCCTCACATATACTATGTGATTCCCAACTGCATTTTACCCCTGCCCACTGATAGCCACAGATTCCATACGTACATTATGTGACCCCCCCCAACAACCTTATTCCCCTAACCACTGGTATCCACAGATTCTCTGCATACACTATATAACCCCCCTAGCCTTGCTCCCCTGCCCACTGGTAGCCACAGATTCCTTACATACACTGTGTGACCTCTCCCAGCCTTATTACCCTGTCCACTGGTAGCCACTGATCACCCACATACACTATGGACCCCACCAGCCTTATTATCCTGCCCACTGAAAGCCACAGATTCTACACATACACTATATGACCACCACCATCCTTATTCCAATACCCACTGGTAGACACTGATTCCCTACATAAACTGTGTGACCCCGCCAGCCTTGTTCCCCTGCCCTCTGGTAGCCAGCCCACAAATTCTCCACATATACAATGTGACACCCACCAACCTTGTTTACCTGCCGCTGATAGCCATATATTTCCCCCATCTATACTGTCCCTCATACCTTCTCTTCTGCTCTGCCCCATTTTGCTTTCTGTTTCAGTGTAGAGCCATGGGCTCCACACTGCCTCCTCTGGTACTTCAGGTGCATGTTGATGACCTCATAGCAAAGCACCAGGAAGTGCTAGAAGAGCCAGTGTGGAGCGGATGCCTGTGGGCTGAAGCTGAGAACAGAGTAAGGCAGCAGGCTGCTGTTCGAAGCTATATATGCCCACAAGTTGCTGGGCAGCAGCCAGCCAGCTAGCCTCAGGATAAACAGCAGGAGGAGTGAGTCTGCTGATTGACATTCGGGGCTGCCCACTGACACACTCGGGGCTTCAGTCCCCTTAGCCCATCCCTAGTGACGCCCCTGGGGTACACAACGCATTGCAAAGCAATGTGTTGCATACCCCTCTGGCACTCAAAGGTTTAAGTAAGGAGGAGTTACTGCTCCCATTGGGTGATTCAATGGGGGAGTGATTTAAATCATGCAGGGAGTTGGCCTGCCCCCACTATCCAGCCCGCCCACCACTATCTAAGTAACTGAAAAAACAAAATCGCTGCCACTTGCTCCTACACCACAGACACAAACACATCAGACAAAAAGCACACACTCACACACACACTCAATCACACACTCACATTCTCACACACACTCTCACACACACTCAGTTATACACAATCACACACACTCAATCATACACACAATAATTCACACACTCACATTCTCACGCACACACTCAATCCCATACACTCAATCCCACACACTCACACTCTCTCACTCACTCACACTCTCTCACTCTCTCTCACTCACACTCGCACTCAATCACACACACTCTCACTCAATCACACTCACTTACACACTCTCTCACTCACACTCATACACCCTCACACTCACACACTCTCACTCAATCACACACACTCACGCAGTCACTCACTCTCGTACTCACACCCCGGGAGCCAGCACGATCCACCTTCCACCATAGTCTCACTCACACCCCGAGAGCCAGCACGATCCACCTTCTACCATAGTATTTGCAATTCCCACATGCATTTCAACTACATGAATGAATGCCACTCACTCACACCCCGGGAGCCAGCACGATCCACCTTCCACCATAGTATGTGCAATTACCACATGCATTTAAACTATATGAATGAATGCCACAGTGGAGGCATAAGTACAAACACAAACTCATTACAATGACACATAATTCACCCCCTTATGACTCATTTCTGTGTGTGCATGTGTGTCTCTGTGTGTGCCTGTGTGTTCATCACTGTGTGTGTTGCATGTCTCTATGTGTCTGCATGTTGTGCATTGCATGTATGTATGTATGTATGTATGACTGTGTCAGTCTTTATGCATCTCAGTGAATGCGTGTGCATTTGCGTGTGTGTCTCTGTGTGTGTTTGTCTTGCATACGTGTGTGTGTGCACATTAATTCCTTATATATCCTGACGGGCAACGCCGTCCCACATTGCTAGTATATATAAAAGAAAAAGCCTCATTGCATAATTTATGGTACCTCACACACAGAACATAATTTATGTCTCCTCAGAAAACAAACACACATTGAACAGAATGCCTCATTACATAATTTATGTCTCATTAGGAGGCACAACTCCTATTGGGTGATTCAATGGGGACTTTACTGCTCCCATTGGATGATTCAATGGGGGCATGTTTATCATACAGGGAGTTGACCCGCCCCCTCCAGCCCGCCCACCACTATCCAACTGACAAAAAAAATATAGCTGCCACTTGCTCCTGAAGTAGGGGATATCAATAACTTCTCCTGGTCCACACACACTCTCACTCAGGATCATGACCCCACAAACACACTGTTTCACCTCCCACAGATAATTGTAACCCTCCATACACTTTGTTTCAGTACGAGGGTGTAATGTTTCCATGAAATACAAACTCAGGGATAAACTTAATAGCAAATCTTTTGTTTAATGCTTTTCATCTCTTCAGTCACCTCGCTGTCTGTTTTCAACTGTCACTCCTCCACTTCCTGCTTCCTGATTCCCGCCCTTTCTCCTTAAAGGAAGAGAGATGCTTTGCTGTATGATACAGAAGGCAAGCCTCAAACACCACTTTCTATTTGTTCCCTCAGCATATTGCTATGTTGCCTCAACTGAAGAGCCACCGTGTGTTATATTGCTATGTTACCTCAACTTAACCCTTTGAGTGCCAGACGGGTACGCAACGCATTGCAAAGCAATGGGGGAGTGATTTAAATCATGCAGGGAGTTGGCCTGTCCCCACTATCCAGCCCGCCCACCACTATCCACGTAACTAAAAAAACAAAATGGTTGCCACTCGCTCCTACACCATAGACACAAACACATCAGACAAAAAACACACACACTCAATCACACACAATCCTACACACTCAGTCGTACACACTCATAATAATTCTCACACTCTCTCACTCACACACTCACACTCAATCACACACTCACACTCAATCACACACACTCTCACACACTCTCACTCACACACTCAATCACACACACTCAATCACACACACTCTCTCACTCACACTCTCTCATTCACACTCACACACACTCTCACATTCACTCACACACTCACACTCAATCACACACACTCACACTCTCAATCACACATTCATACTCTCACTCACTCTCATACACCCTCTCACTCACACACTCACTCACTCACTCACACTCTCACTCTCACACTCACACACTCTCAATCACACACATACTCTCACGCAATCACTCTATCACGGTCCCCGTGATTCCCTGTCAATCTCTGACTGTGTACATTTGCATTGGAGGAGTCTGATTGGCCCGCCCAGGATGTGCCTTTATATGCTGGGCTTTGGGCACTTGTCAATTGCCCTTTCGTGGTGTTATGTTGCTGCGCCTAGTTGCTGATCTCCAGTGTTTCCTGTGTACCGACCCGGCTAGTCTGACTCTCCTCCTGTTCCTGCTCCGTGATCTGACCCGGCTCTGGCTGATGACCCTGAACCGTGATCTGACCTGGCTCTGGCTGACGACCCTGCACCGTGATCTGACCCGGCTCTGGCTGACGACCCTGCACCGTGATCTGACCCGGCTCTGGCTGACGACCCTGCACCGTGATCTGACCCGGCTCTGGCTGACGAACCTGCTCCGTGATTCGACCCGGTTCTGGCTCCTGATCCTGCTCCGTGATTGATCCACTCTCTCTCCGGTGGTGTTCCTGCGACTCTGTCATCCGGTTCCGGCTACTGCTCCTGTCCGGTTGCTGCTCCAGTGTCCTCCGGTCGCGCTGGCGACATTCTGAACTGTTCTCGGTTTCCTCTCACTCTTGTAGCTGTAGCCGAGGTTGCCTGCCTTGTACTCGCTGAGCATTGCTCTTTCAAATGTACTAGATTAACCCTTGCACTGCCGGTAGTCTCCGATTACGTGCCACTTGTGATATTGCCAAGCTCCTATTGATTCTCTGAGCCTTTACACTTTGAGCCTCCGCTTGACGCGATACCAGTCCTTGCAGAGCTCCTCTTGTCCAGTGCTCGGGGTGCACCGTGATCACGCCGGTTGACACTGGTAGTCCGTTCGCTCTTGCAATAAGGATTCTGGGTGACACCGGAAGGGTGTCTGGGCAGTATCTCACATGCATTTCAACTTCATGAATGAATACCACTCACTCACACTCACACACATTCACTCACACTCACACCCCTGGAGCCAGCACGATCCACCTTCCAACATAGCATGTGCAATTACCACATGCATTTCAACTGCATGAATGAATGCCGCAGTGGAGGCATAAGTACAAACACAAACTCATTACAATAAGTCACCCCTTTATGACTCACTTCTGTATGTGTGTGTGTGTCTCTGTGTGTGCCTGTGTGTTTCTCACTGTGTGTGTTGCATGTCTGTATCACACTCTGTGTGTATGCATGTTGTGCATTGCATGTATGTGTGCATGACTGTGTCGCTCTTTATGCATCTCAGTGCATTTATGTGTGTGTGTCTGTGTGTGTTGCATCCATGTGTGTGCATTAATTCCCTATATATCCTGACGGGCAGCGCCGTCCCACATTGCTAGTATATATATATATATCTATATATATAAAAGAAGACTTTGTGCCTGGCAAAACACACCCAGGGGCGGCAGTAAAAAGGATTACTGCTGCCATTGGGTGATTCTGTGGGAGTGTGATTTTTGGCCTGCCCCCACTATCCAGCCCGCCCACCACTATCTAAGGCTGAAAAAAAAAATGGCTGCCACACACTCCTACACCACAGACACATGCACATGCCCTCCCACACACACACTAGCAGACACATACACACATATACACACACGCACGCTGAGGATGATGGGAACAATGTTCAAGCTACAGCTGGAAGGCCATGGTCCAATCTGTATTATGCAGCTTCTTCATTCCCTGTCTTTGAGCCTACACAGCTCTGCTAATTACTACAAGTGAGCTGATTTCTAAACAATCAGCAGGAGGATACTGGCTTGCTGAGAAAGTGGAAACAACGGCAGAGAGGTGATCAGGCAGTGCAGAGCAAGGCTTCAGCTGAGCTGGTAAATGGCAGAGACATGGATGTGACTGTATTTATATATTGCACAAAGAGAGAGAAAGAGAGCAGGTTGTTTGTCAGTCTGTCTGTAAGTAGAGGTGCCAGTTCCTGCAATCATCTCCATGCTGTACATAGCTCACTGTATAGCATGTATGACAAACTATTTATATATGGTCTGGCATTGTATAGTATACAGTCTGTGTATAAGGACTGGCACTATACAGTATAGGAGGGACAGTCCCTGTTTGACACCCAAATCCCTCTGCTCCTCTATTTAGGAGATCACACGGTGTGGTGTATATACAGTAGGCTGACCAGACCTCACCTTTAACCGGGGACACATAGGAAATAAGCATATTTCAGGAGTGCACCAAAATCAAAGCAGCCCTGCAGTATGCATTTTTCATATGTGTCACTGGTTAAAGGTGAGGTCTGGTCAGCCTAATGTACAAGTGTATCAGATTGCTCCACATCAGTAAAACCCACGGTAATGTGGGTATAAACTTCTGTATATATCTGTTAAATTAGTCTGTGTAAAAAAATACTTTCATCTTCTTCTAAAT
Source organism: Rhinophrynus dorsalis (assembly GCA_037306005.1). Lineage (NCBI taxonomy): Eukaryota > Metazoa > Chordata > Amphibia > Anura > Rhinophrynidae > Rhinophrynus > Rhinophrynus dorsalis. The sequence continues at coordinate 249,320,604 of CM074720.1, read as the reverse complement.
CATTCACTTACAGAAAGAGTAACTTAACCATTTCAGTGCCAGAGGAGATGCAATGCATTGCTTACCCCCTGGCACTCAAAGGGTTAAAAATTCTCTACAATGGTCTGGCACTGTATAGCAGTGGTTCTCAATCTGTGCCCTCAGTGGCTATTAACAGGCCAGGATTTTAGAATTTCCTTTTAAGAGCACAGGTGAGTTAATCAATATGACTGAGCCTCTGATCAACACACTTGTGTTCTAGCAGTGAAATTCCTAAGTCCTGGCCTGTTAGTGGCCACTGAGGGCATGGGCTGAGAACCTCTGCTGTATAGTATACAGTCTGCATGTGTCTGTGTATAAGGACTGGCACTATACAGTATAGGAGGGACAGTCCCTGTTTGACACCCAAATCCCTCTGCTCCTCTATTTAGGAGATCACATTGTGTGGTGTATATACCAGTGTATCAGATTGCTCCACATCAATAAAACCCACAGTAATGTGGGAATAAACTTCTGTATATATCTGTTAAATTAGTCTGTGTAAAAAAATACTTTCATCTTCTTCTAAATCATTCACTTACAGAAAGAGTAACTTAACCATTTCAATGCCAGAGGGGATGCAATGCATTGCTTACCCCCTGGCACTCAAAGGGTTAAAAATTCTCTAAAATACACCACCAGCCACGCCCCCAGTAACACCACCGAAAACACAAGTGTCCCTCTTTGGCCATATGAAATGTTGGGAGGTATGTTACTTACACTGCTCACACTGTATGTATTTATGTTCTGATTTGCAGCTGTGTGTCACTGTTTGTGTTGTCAGTGCATGTGTGTGTATATGTGTGTGTTGCATGTGTCTCTGTCTATCACTGTGTGTACCTTTCTGACACGTACACCCTACGCTATAATTCACTATCATAACATTTATTTAAAAAAAAAGAAACATTTCCTGCATAACATGACGGGCAACGCCGTCCCAAACTGCTAGTATATATATATATATATATATATATATATATATATATATATATATATATATATATATATATTGTAGGGCCACTGTTGAGAGATGCATATTTCCAGAGTTATTACTGTTTAAACCTGTTTTTTTACATTATCAATGCCCTCTAGTGGTCAAATTCCAATTAGTTAGTTCTGTTAGATTCTAATGGAGAGGAAAGTCAGTGACTTACAGTACTCCATAGAATGTGATAGAACCTCAAAGTCACTTCCTGTCAGTTAGAACTATCAGGATGTAAACATACAGTAAATTAACTTCCTGATTATTTGAACCATTATAAATGTTGACTAAAATGACAGTCGTTAGTGTCCTTGTTTTACTCAGCAGAAAAATCTGAATAACATAAATGTTTTCATAAAAAAAGTTTACTGCTCCTTTCAGCTTAGTGAATACGGCCTTTAAAAGGTCAAGCCTATAAACGCTCAAAACTATTCCAAACATGATATAATCTAGAAGTACACATCCAAGGCAATGAAAAAGCACTTGCATACACTCACAAACTAGGTGTGATGTATAAAAAACCTTCTTAGTGTATTCTTAAGAATTGTCGCTAAAACTCACAACGCCTGGTCATATTTATAAAGAAATAAAGTCACGTTTATAAATATGTCTATCTGAGAATATTCACACCTGCGAATATATATTCACACACATAGCGGTATTATACACTTCCAATAAGAACAGATTTTACCTGGAGTTATGATTCAATCCCTAAAACTGGAGTTATTTTTGATGCAATTAGCTGATTTCTTTATAAATACATTGGGACACAATTCGTATATGGCCAAGACCATTTCTACTCCACTTTTCAAAAAAGTCAACTAACTGGAGTTAGCACTTAGCAAAGTGTCGTTAGATGTTTATACATATACTTATGTTGCTTTGGGACACTTTTACAGATACTTTCTTTCTAACTCCAGTTTTATACATCTCCTTATATATTCTATTGAGCATGCTTTTGACAAAGGGCCAAATTTGACTGAACTGTCGACTGGATATGATAATCTGTAAGTATGTTATAAAAACAGCAAAATCAGACCGATACACTTTGAGAATAAAGCAATTCAATATAACACTGTTATCCTGCCCAGCTAAACTGCACTGTAAATAATATCTAATTCTTCTACGAATATCACATAAATGTAATATATTATGACTGCCTTGTAATTAGTATAGATTAAAATAAAAAAAATGAAGCCACACATACAACCAGAGATGAGCAAAATGTATGGTATTCGTTTTACAGTCCGATTCTGAGGTTGTAGACAAAATATTGTATTTGTCTGAACTGATTTGGAATGGATTGAGTATGTTCAGCTGGAAGAGGAGAGATGGTAGAGCAGGAAGTGCATGAGAGAAAGGGCAGTGGGAATGGTTGCACAGGAGCGAGTGGGACATAATGTTGGCAGAAGCACTGGAAAAGTAACAGAGAGGGAGTTGGGAGCATGAGAGAGAGAGAACAGGACTATGGGAAAATGTGAGAAAGAACTGGGGCGCAATTGGAAGGGGACTAGACAGAACAGAGATACAGAGAGAGAGCAAGAAAGAGAGAGAGCATGTGGGAGATACACAACAGAGAAGCATGAGAGGGGAGAGTTGTCCAAAAGTACTGCCTGCAAAATAATTTGCTGAAGAATCTCTTCTTCCGTGTTCATACAGGTGGCCCTGACAGGAACCTGTTTGACTAAGGTAAGAGAACTTGCTTGGTTTTGGACATCTTTTTTCTTTCAATTTGATTGGTTTTACGGAGTAGGATAAACCCTACAATATTTATGTTTTCAATATTAAGCATTACTGTCCCATTAAACTTATACTGCACACATATTATTTAAGTAACATCAACATATCTATAAAATGATTCATTAAGCCCTTATACAGTAACTTAATGGGTATTCACCATTAACAGTAAAGGACCATAAACAATTAAATGACTCATTTAATGTTTTGAACTATAACACTGTAATAAATGGCCATTATGATAGACAAATAGAGAAGAAAACATAATCATAAAATCCAGATGAAAATGGCATGCTGCTGGTGATATAGGAGCTGATGATAAGCAACGGGAACTAAACCAGATGACATTCCACATCAACAGTTACATTAGGCTAAAATGCAACAAAAGCAATTATGTGTTAAAGTGCTTTCTAGATGCAACACTTTAAAGACATTGCAAAACGTAAAGTCAAAAAGATGAACTTCCATTAATCTATCCAGTAGAGTTTCAAAATTAATATGCACAATACATGGAATTATGGTTGAAAATGATAAACTCTCAAGGTGTCATTGATGTAAAGTCAGTCATTCATAGTCAGACTTGGTTTTTAACCTGCAGCTCCTTAAACCCAAACAGGATAACCATATTAATGTCTATTAAAATGAAAGTATCGGGATCTGAAAAGTGTTCCCAACAAGATCTTATTGGTTCTTCATCATCAGTAATAGACAGGCTGCAGGAAGAAAGTTAAGTGTAAAATGCTACTAACTGTATCTTTTTTTGTATTGGGTAAAGGTATAATGTAGTTCTCATATTCACTTAGACATATGCTTACATATAAAATAGACTTGCAATATGTGACGGCGTTGCCCGTCATTGTAGTAGGGTTTGTGTTATGTAGCATTTTTTGTTTGAAATGTTGTAGGTGGCATGTTGAAGGTATTTTGTAAGAATTTTTTGTGTTTGTTTGTATTGTACATTTCATTTAGCTGTATTGGCTGATGATGTTTTTTTTGTGTACTGTGTGAAGCATAAAGAATCATACTGCACACATACATAGATACACACAGATACAGTGACATATACAGACATTGATCATACATACACACGTACATCCATGCGTACACACACACACACATACACAGATATTATTACGGTCCTGTAAGTGCCAGAGGGGTAGGCAAGGCATTGCTCATTGTGTTGCTTAATCCTCTGGCACTGAAAGGGTTAACCAGCTGTCCCAGTATGTAGCGAGAGTCATGGAGTCCACAGTCCCTGAAGTGGACTCTGTACATGCACACTCAGAGGCTGCCAGGCAACCGCCGGCCCGGCTCCCTGGCCAGGAAGACACCTCCTGCGCCAGGCCTTGGCCAAGAGCGTTACTAGGGACGCAGCCCGGGAACCGAGAGCAGGAACTGAGGAGGAATGGTGTTTGTGGTTGGAGCAGGGATGGTGTGTGTGGTTGGAGCAGCTATAGTGCGGCATGTATATTTTTTATGCCAGGGTAGTTACACAGTGCAGGTGTATGACAGCGGGCAGAGAGCGGCGGTGAAGAAGCTTGTGTGTAAGAGTGTGTACTACAGAGTGGCCCCAGCATGGTCTGTCTCCAGCCCCTCAGCCACGGGTAATAGCCGCATCCAGCTGCTGCTTGTAGAGAGCTCCTTGAAGGGCCACATGACCGGGCTGTTGCTGGGAGGAGAGTTGTGCTTCATGCTTCATTGTGCACCAGGAGCCGAAAGCATTGTTGTGTTGCAGATACCAGAAATGAAGGTACACTGGAGCCGATCCTGCCCTCTGTTTGTTGGATCAGCTCATTGTGTGCCTCAGGTTGGTGGAGGGACCCCTGGGGACTCTGTGTGTGTGTGTGGCTTGTGTGTGTGTGGCTTGTGTGTGTGTGTGTGTGTGCAGTGGCGTAACAATAGGGGTCGCAGGGGTCGCACCTGCGACCGTGCCCGTCACTCCAAGGGGCACGGCCGCCCCCTGCAAACCCATCGCCACTCGCCCACAGCCCTGCCCGCAGCAGCTCAGCTGCTCTCCCGGCGCTCTAGTAATGCAGAGCGCTGGGAGATGACATCATCTCCCAGCGCTCTGCATAACTAAGAACAGCACGAGAGATGGAGGTAGGAGATGTGCATGGGGCAACTTGAAGATGGGGGAGGGGGGCCCGGCAAGGTATTTTTTTACCCATTTGGGGCTTAATTGGAAATGACTTCAATGGGTTTGGTTTTATCCTTCTTCTAGATCAACAGGGGTGATTTGGCATGAACTGGATTTGATGAATGCATGTCTTTTTTTCAGCCTCATTAACTATGTCCTCAAGTTTATAAAACCATCTCATCCTAAATACAAAGTGCGTCCTCCATGTGTATCTTAGTGTAAAATATATCACAACCCAGTTTTGCAAGCAATAGATGAATACTGCTCCCTAAACCACTGATTTTCTTCCCTCATTAATGCAACACTACAATACAAAGACAAAAGATAGCACCACAATGTGAAATTTACTATATCAAATATAACAAAGCACTCTAAATGGCTACTCAGAATTAAAGATAAAAAATGATAAGCAGGCTCAATCCTCCCAGTTCCCATGTGTCAGTCTTAATCTTATGCTGCTCTGCAGTCCTTTCAGCACTGAAACTTCCATCAAAACAGAATTGATCATAAGTGCTAACTGATCACTGGGTCTGCTTTAGATTCACCACACTTTGTGTTTCACTGGTTTGCATCCAGTTACCTCACTAGCAAACATCGGTCTGAGAGTGAATACCTAGTTTAAAATGTCCCACTCCCTTGGATTGGAGAGCCTAATTTCAGAATGTAAGTAATGAAAGCTTGCACACTGTGCTAGCAAACTCTAATAGTTTCATTAGCACGCTGACCCCCAGCCTTGTTCCACTGCACTGGTTGCTATAGAACCATACATATTGACCCCCTAGTTATGTTCCATACTAAACATAAAACCACACGTACTAACCCCCAGTTTTTTCACAATTTACTGGTAACCATAAAACCACACATATTGTAACACCTCAAGTATTGTGGCATGAATTCTCAGGCCATTGAAAGTTTAGGAGGAAAACTAAATGCCCTTTTGGAAAAGTATTTGGATTAGTGAAAAGCAGAGAATATCATTGTTGTTTTATGCTTTGGATTTTCTGAAGGAAAAACAGCAAAATTGCTGGATTTCCATACAAATTCCAGAAAGAAAAAATTAAAATTGTTATCTCTTCCTAGCCATCAGGTGTACAACTTCCTTGGGTCTGTCTCTTCAGGAGAAGGCTGCACTGACAGCACTTTCAGATGCTTCAACATCTACTTTAAAAGGCTGAGCGGGATCGAGATGAATCAGGACTGGAGCAGACGTTAAAGAGCTTTTAGAGACATAAAAGCAAACTGGGTTTTGTCCAACCAATAGAAGTGCCTGTGCTGTCATGTAAATTTTGTGATGTGTTGTATTACATGGAAGAGGTTTGTTAAAATTCACTAATCCAATTAAATTTGTGATTAGAAGGTAATTTTTTGAGCATCTAGGTGGATACCAGAAGGAAAACAGATGAACCCAAAGAACTCAATTATATTCATCTTGAATAGAAATGTTTCTTATTGTAACGGTTTTTAAGACGCTCAGACCAGCTGGTAGAATAAAACACAGTTTTATTAAAAAAAAATAAAGAGGAAAGATCGCCCTCTACAGGCAACACAAAATAATAGAGATATAATGACAGTTATGCCTTCAAAGGCCCAGTATACAGAAGCATAAGTATCACATATACTTTCTCAGGACAGGCACACAGTAGTGAGGATACTCAATGGTTAAATACAATAATAGTCAGTCTCTGTTGTGGTGTTTGGCAACCCCAAGGTGGTGATCAGACAGCTATTGGTGTAGATGATGCAACACCTAAAGTTCTTAAGGCTAGAAAGCTGCTAGGCAGTACCGGAATAGTGGTAGAGTCTGCAGAGAAGTGCAATGAATAGCCCCCACGGGCGTAGCAATGGAGACAACTTAAACTGCAAGTGCCTGAGTCGATAGCCCCCATGTGCGTAACAACGGAGATAGCTACACTGCAAGAGCTTGCCAATAGCCCCCACGGGTGTAATAATGGAGACCAACTGCACAGGATTAGCTTGAGCCAATAGCCCCCACGGGTGTATACCGGAGACAACCTGCAAGAGCTTGAGACAGTAGCCCCCACGGGCGTAACAACGGAGACCACCCTGCGCTGCAAGTGCTTGAGCCAATAGCCCCCACGGGCGTATACTGGAGAGAACACAGCTAGAGCAAGAGCCAATAGCGCCTCTAGCGGGTGCGGTAACGTAAACCGACTACTCTGCTGGTGACAAGATGAGCTGCCGTCTAGACCAGGCTTACAATGCGGCCAGCTCTGCAGATGTAGCGAATCAACATCATAGGCTCTGCAAGTGTAAGTGAAGGCTCAGATAAGGAGACAGCAGCACTGCAAGGGTTAATAGCAGCTCAAGGATCGGAGGCTCAGCAATAGTGGGTATCACTCTGCAAGTACCAAGGAGGGCTCAGCAACGGAAGCACAGCTCTGCAAGTGTTAACGGAGACTCAGCACTGGAGATACAGCTCTGCAAGTGTTAAAGAGGCAACACGATCAGCCCGGTAAACGAGCTCAACGGAAGTCAGAATGTCGCCACTGCAACACCAGCAGCAGGAAGCAGGAACAAAGCAGGTTTCTGTAACAAGCCGGTTCAGGTCATGGAGCAGGAAGTCATCCAGGCCGGCAGGGGCGGGCTGGCCCGGGGGGCAGGGGGGCAATTGCCCCCCGGGCCGCAGGGCCAGCGCGTGTAGCGGGCCGCCTTGTTAAAAAAAAAAAAAAAAAAAAATCAGGAGAAGTGTGACTGTCAGTGTGGCTGCGGGCCAGAGCGGAGCCCAAAGTCTTGTGCTGGGGCACCAAATTGAGGATATATTTGCTTCTTAACCCTTTGAGCGCCAGAGCGGTCGTACCACTCTGGCGCTCAAAGGGTTAACAAAAAGCTCCAGTCCAATTAAATGTATCCTCTGGCGCTTGGCCACGTCTAGTGAGTGGGGGCAGGCCGGGTATAGACTCAGTGACGAGCCCTGCGTCTGCTGCGCACCGGGTAGGCCGGCCCGCCGGCGGCCGCACCTAACTCAACTGCAGAGGAGACGAGAGAGCTTATCTGAGCGGGAGGCCAGCGGGAGCAGTCAGTCAGCAGAAGCCAGTCGACAAACAGTGAGGTCACAGGGAAAAGGGGGAAAACAGGTAAAAGGGTCAATCAAAATGGGGAGAAAGGCAAAAGGGGGAGCATTCAAATCAAGAGTAGTAAAGAAAGGTAAGGGGGAGAAAGGCAAAAGGGGGAGCATTCAAATCAAGAGTAGTAAAGAAAGGTAAGGGGGAGAAAGGCAAAAGGGGGAGCATTCAAATCAAGAGGGGTAAAGAGAGGTAAGGGGGAGGAAGACAAAAGGGGGAGAATCAACAGGGGGCAATAAGAGTGGGTGAGAGGCAGAGGGGGGTCAAGAGGGAGAAAAAAGAGGCAAAAGGAAGGGTGGAATCAAGAGTCAAGAAAGAGAGAGACAGGCAAAGGGGGGATCAAGTGTCAAAGAGGGGGAGAAAGAGGCAAAGGAGGGGATCAAAAGAGGGGGAAATGGTGCGGAGAAAAAGGCAAAAGGAGGAGGATCAAGAGGGGGAGAAAGAGGCAGAAGGGGAGAGAGAGGCAAGGGGGGAGAGGCAAAATGGGGGATCAGGAGGGGGAGAATGGCAAAAGGAAGATCAAGAGGGGTAAAGAGAGGCAACTTGGCAACAGGGGGCATCAAGAGCAGGTGAAAGAGGCAGAGAGGGTCAAGAGGGGGGAAAAAAGAGACAAATTGAGGGGGGATCATGAGGCAAAAGGAGGGGGATCAGGAGGGGAGAAAGAGGCAAAAGGGGGATCAAGAGTCAAGGAGGGGAAGAAAGGGGGTTCAAAAGGGAGAGAAAAAGGCAAAGGGAGGAGGCTTAAGAGTCAAGATGGGGAGAACAAAGCAAGAGGTGGGAATCAAGAGGGGAAGAAAGAGGCAAAAGGGGGAATCAAGAGGTGGTATGTGTGTATATATATATATATATATATATATATATATATATATATAAAATATATCAGGGCTTAAAATTGGAAGTCCTTTGCTACTAGCCAGACCTGAAAAGTTACTCACCACTGCAATCCATAACATTCCCACCAGGGCTGAATTTCTACTCGCCAGGGCTAAATTTTAACTCGCCATTGGCTAGTGGCGAGTGGAAATTTTGAGCCCTGTTATATATATATATATAATATATAATATATCCTATATAATAATTCGCTAGGATGTCTGTCAGAAGCCGTCATGTGCAGTAGAGACTGCTGGAACCCGCAGAAAGCACTGGGAGCATTCTGTGCTTTCAGGCAGTCTCTACACCGCATAACTAAGTCGGCCGCAGGACGCAGAGCAGGACCAACCTCCTAACCCTTTGAGTAACAGAGGGGTACCCCTCTGGCACTCAAAGGGTTAACATCACCTGGACCTTGACTCATGTACACGGGCTTTTACACTAGTGTGTATATATATATATATATATATATATATATATATATACACACCAAACTTTAATCAACCAGCAACTGCAAGGTTAAGTGTTTAATGTGGTGTCAATGCTTCAGTGCAGCCATGTTCACTTTCATCAGCACATGGCTGCACTGAAATGTTGACACTCCACATTAAACACTGTTTTATTTGAACTTAACCCTGTAGTCCAACATTGCTGGAGTATCACAGATTGCCCACAACTGCTGTACACTGACTTGTCCCCCTACACAAGTGATAGGAAGCATGTAGCCCTCCAAAAGTTTTGGACTACAACTCCCATCATCCTGAACTTGGCAACATTGGGATAAAGTTGATAGGAGTTGCAGTACAACACAGCTGGAGGGTCACAGGTTGCCTGCAGGTTTTGTATGCTGATTTACCCTGTTGCATAAATAATGTGAAATCTGTGGCCCTTCAACTGTTGTTGGACTACAACTCCAATCTTCTTCGGCTGATACTTGTGTTACTTCACAACATTAATGAAAGTTATGAACTCAACAGAAGGGGGTGGAGTGGGATGGAGGGCTGGAGCGATAGTGGAAATGGGCCACTTGATTAAATTTGCCCCCCAGGCCAAATGTTGCCAGCCCTCCCCTGCAGGCCGGGTTGGGTCACGGAGGTGGTTCTCAGACAAGCCAAATCAGTCACGAGCAGGAACGTCAGCCAAGCCGGGTCAGATCACGGAGGAGGTTCTCAGACAAGCCAGATCAGTCACGAACAGGAACATCAGCCAAGCGTGGCCAGATCACGAAGCAGGAACACAGGAGCGTAGTCAAAAACAGGCCAAATCGGTACACAGGAATCAGGAACGCAGGAACACAGCAACAGCAACACTGCCTCTGGAACACCATGAAAGGGCACCTGACAGGTGCCAATGACCAGGCATAAAAAGGTCACAAGGGGCGGGCCAAACAGGCTCAGCCAATAGGAGCGCACCACAAGCGAGAGTGACAGAAAGAGATCACGGGCACCATGATACTTATTTAGTGTTAGGCTGGTAGTTAATGAGACAAGGAAATACTCTGGAAACCTACTTCTGATGGGTCACCAAATCTTGAGAAAAGATGAGAATGTCATCGAGTTAAACAACTGTAAAAGGATCAAACAAGTCCCTGCAAATTTTGAAAGCTGGATGGGGTGTTGCCTAGGCTGAAAAACCTATATTATGCTGACGGAAGTCTTCCGCATGTCACCCTCTCAAACCCATACCAAGCTGCTCATTCCTTAAAGATCAAGTTTTGTAAAATGTTTAGCAGTCTTCAGTTGTTTAAATAACTCAGGCATGAGAGGCAAAGGGTACAGATTTTTTAAGATTATTTTGTTTATCTCCCGGTAATTAATGCACGGGCTCAGGGTATGATTTTTTCAACAAAAATATGCAAGGACATGCAGTGGAGTTAGATGAAAAAGCTTTGTCTAGGTTCTTTTCAGGTATTCCTTGGGAATATCCAACTCAGGTTCAGACAATGGATAAATGCGTTCATAAGGAATGGCTAAGAAAACCGATAGTTGTAATTTCGATGAATGGAAAACATCTGCAAAAGAAGGAAGAAACCATTAGAAGATGTAGTTTGCAACATGCAGCACAATTCTGTTTTAGGAGTGTTGATGAGGTAGAAAAGCTGATTATGGTGTCATGTTTCCTGTGCCACAGGAAGAGACCATTAGAAGACGTAGTTTGCAACATGCAGCACAATTCTGTTTTAGGAGTGTTGATGAGGTAGATAGCTTATTATGGTGTCATGTTTCCTGGGCCACAGGAAGAGACCATATGCTTTGACTGCTTGAGAAAGACGCCAATTTTTGAGTGCTGAAACGCTTTGCAGAGGAGCTCAACGCTACAGCGGGTGACAGAGGAGACTGGACATTAATCGAGTACAGCATCACGGAGTGCAGAGACAGAACACAGAGAGACAGCAAGAACCAGAGAGCACCAATAGACTGGGAAAGGCTGCATTACAGGTTATATGGCAAGCCTGCCTAAAGTAAATGCAATATATACTGGAGAGACTAGAGATACAGCCTCACAGCATATTTTCATGCAGAATTTGAAACACTGTTAATTCCTGTAAGTGCATAAACATTGTTTATATTGCACATAGGTTATTCAGCTTTGCGCTCCAATTCAATATCAATATATACACATATATATTATTTCTGTATTTCTCCTCCTTTACCACACTGTATACCTCACTCCAAAGGAGAACTTTTAGGAAACGACTATATATAATATCACACAATATATACCCATGATACATCTTTTCAGGCACATTTCCAACCTTTTTCCACACCATAGAATTAACTCTCTTGGAGATAATAATTTTCATCTTTTTCTATTATTGAAGTGTATGGTTCACTAAGGTCAAGAGATTTATATATACATGTACTTAGAGATGTGTATTATGTATGTGCTGTCTCTATATGTTTTTTTTTGTCTAAATAAATCATTAACTACACTTAGAGGCCTGTTTTTGCGCTGTTTTCCCCACTATCCTATTTCTGTTTTTTCATGTATGGTATACATACTTGAACTATAAAACCAACATCAGCAAGGGCACTGTCAACGATAGACTATAAAACAATAGACTTTTATAGGGACAACTTTTTTGGATTTTCTTCTACTCTGTCCTATACCTTACTCATTGTTTTACATGTACCAGATTCTTTGAAAAAATAGAAACATTGACACCCCAAAGGCTAGAGAATTCCAATAGGACTGTTGTCACTTTCTTAGAGAGTGCTGACCCAACCACTTCCTTTCCCTTTGAAAACATTTTTGTTCCAGCTTATGCCAAACATTGAGAGAGACAGATGCAGGATCTATTTAGTGACTGGCCAGATTTACTAGGTGTGGCATAAATAGGTCACACAGGTGCAGATGCTGTTGACTTTTAATTGCAGCTAATCTAGTGGCTAGTAACAAGGAGGAGTTCAATAAACCATCCACTTGCCCCTGAGTCAGTGATGACATCAATGGGGAGCTGCCGATGCCCCACAGAAAAAGAAGAGAAAAAGCACAAGAACAAGTGGATTCTGTGGTTCAAAGGCTCTGTAGCAGAATTTACAAGCTTACCTCTGGTAGGATGATTGCAAACAGGACAAAAATTTTGCAGATGTCCTGAACTTCCACACTCGGTATATTATTTCAAAGCTTGGTATCTATCCCATTCTTCAGGCATAAGATGACCTTGAATAGCACAGATTTACAAGGCTTGCTTCTTTTTGTTTTTGGGTTTTTTTTTCCACCCGGATTATTCCTTGTATGACAGGCAAGCAAAGCCACCACCTGCCTAAGAACTAACATCAGGTGGAACTCATCTGTTCCCCTGCTCTAGAAATAAACATTTGTATAACTGAGTTGTCTCTGAGAGCACTCACTAGTACAACAACTTTGTCTTTTCTGTGTCCCAAGCTCCCCCTCCCATATGTAAATTAAAAAATATTTTCTCATTCTCCAAAGGAGTTTTTAGAACTTTTACTTCCACATTTTCACTTATCACTTTATTGTATATTTTCAACAATTTTCAGTCGTGCTTAATTTTTTGGGAATATTGGTCTGTAACACTAGAGTATGTATATCACTGTACTGAAAACTATCACCTTAGTGCTGAGCAATCTTCCATTTGGTTTCAATTAGTTATATAAAATGCCTGAGTGTGCAATTTTCCTGTTGATACAAACTCTGTGTTTCAGTCTGGGTCTTAACTTTACACTCTGTTAGGCTATAATATAGATTACATGTTCCTTGTTCAGTTTCCCTGCTGATGACATGCTCTGTGAATACGTCTGTAAATTCTGAAGGTCAGCTTTCTTGTTGATTTCTAGTTATTTGATCCCATATTTCTTTTATTAGCAAATTCTGGGAAATATGAATTTATAATTTACTGGTTTTGTAATGGTCATTTTTGACCCTTGAATAAGCAGCACTTAATTTAAGACAAACTAGTGGGACTTCCAGCCCCCAGAATGTCTAGTCATAGATATTTATCACTGAGGCATACTTTGCAACTCAATGATATGCATGGAAGAATTTCTGAGACGTAGTTAATTCTTCCCTGTGTGAGTAATGGGAGAGGGCTATGTATTAAAAGGATAGTAAAATGTAATATGTAAAAAATATATTTTGCAGGGTATATACTCCTGAATAAAACAAGAGTACTCTCACTGTTGAGACATGTTTTATCTGACAATTATTGCAGCTCAAACTTTAATTTTTGTAGGTGCAATTTCTCAGGGGCCTGAAAATGTAGAGTGGAGCTGTTCCTACACCATTCTATCTAAAGTTATGGCCAACTGATCTGATATGTCCATAGCCTGTTACAGCAACAGCTCCACTGCAAAAGTTCAGACCATTGATATACTGCACCTAAACAATGTATGCTTGAGTTGCAATAAAGTTTGAATAAAACATCTCTCAGCAGTGGGAGTATCATGAGGATAAACCCTCTAATATATATTTTTACATTGTAATTACTATTCCTTTAAGCAAGCATAGCTGCAGGAACACTGCTAATTTGAAGGCTCTGATCCTTTAACATAGTAAGTTGAGTAATGTGGTCCCTTCCCCTCCATAAAACATTCTGTAGATAGGGGGAAAGGGAAATCAGTGTTTGACTTAAAGCAAGCTTATGCAAGGAAATGCTGCTACTAGTGCTGTACCCACACTGTTAGTTTGTGCTAGTACATACAAAAAGTTAGTTTTAGGTGATAGCTCCCTTTTCACAAAAAAGTAAGTAGAATTAAGTGAAGGGGAATATGTGGGAGGGGTAGATTTCAGTCTTTACTTTTGGTAGCAGATTGTCTAGGACCACGTGTGAAAGGAATGGAGTTGTGTGCACATTATCATGGCACATTTTTGTGTACATAAAGAGGACTATTTGCAGGATGTATAGTACTATGAGAATCCCTGCAGCCATACTCACGTCTGTTGTACTGAAAAAATACACAAATACAATCTAGTTAGTCTTGCCTTATAATTCAAATCATTAAATCATTTTATCAACTTTGCTTTTGGGATTAGTCACCCTGAGAGTAATGGGGGGAGTCCAGACATTGACACCTTGCTCACAGTGCTTAGAGTGACCAACCAGCCAGCCATGTTCTGAGAGGACTTGTCTGTCATTTCATGACTGGACTGTGATTTGGCAGGACCAGTATGATATGCTTCAGAAGTTTTCCTCTTTGTGTATTGTAGTCCCAAACAGCTTCTTGTATGTGTTTGCTAGCTCATGAGCCTAGGTGAGCATCTCTGACTTTTCTTCCTACATATGAAAATTGTTCTTTGGGTTGGTCACTCTAAGAGTAATGAGAGGAATCAAGATGTGGACCCCTTTATCACAGTGCCTAGAGGGATCAGCTGTACCTCTTTGATGAGGCACAAGAAGGCCGAAGTGTATGTCTGGGGTTAGCTGTTTCCCTTGTTCAGAGAGGACTTGTCTGATGTTTCATGGCTGGACTGTCATTTGGCAGGACCAGTATGATATGCTTCAGAAGATTTTTCTTTGTGTGTGGCACTGGTGAGCTAAAAGAGATTGCACCCTGGGTGCGAGGACACAGTCCCAGTGAGGTTCTTTCATGTATTTGCTAGCTCATGAGTCTAGTTGAGCATCTCTGACTTTTCTTTCTACATATGCAAATTGCTCTTTGGATTGGTCACCCTGAGAGTAATGAGGTAAATCCAGACATGGACCCCTTGCTCACAGTGCCTAGAGGGATCAGCTGCTTCTCACCGATGAGGTCCCAGAAGGCTGACATGTATGCCTGGGGTTAGCTGTTTCCATTGTTCAGAGAGGGCTTGTGTGGCATTTAATGGCTGGACTGTGATTTGGTATGAACAGTATGATATGCTTCAGAAGATTTTCTCTTTGTGTATGGCACTGATGAGCTAAAAAAGATTGTATTCTGGGCGTGAGGACACAGTTCCAGTGAGCTGCTTGCATGTATTTGCTAGCTTATGAGCCTAGTTGAGCATCTCTGACTTTTCTTTCTACATATGCAAATTGCTCTTTGGATTGGTCACCCTAAGAGTAATGAGGGTAATCCAGACATGGACCCCTTGCTCACAGTACCTAGAGGGATCAACTGCACCTCACAGACGAGGCCCAAGAAAGCTGAAATGTAAAAACGCTGTTCCAAAAAAGATACTTGTTGTACCACTCTGTACTGTATGGACTATTTCCAGGGGCACACTCCTATGGTGCTATCCAGGAATCGTGGTGCATCATGTGCTGTGTCAAAGTAGCTCTGTGGTTTGCAATGAATTGCCTGGTGCTGAGGAGAGAACAGGTGACAACACAGGAATGTCGTAGACTGATCCGCAGCCTGCTAAGAAACTATAACATTTTGGACAGCCCTGAAGAGGAGGAATAGCATCCCCTCCAATGGCTCATTATCACTGTCACCTCCCCTTGGCCCCCTGACCCACCCTGACCCATGCCCCATATCCCCCCGACACACACACCCAATCCCCCAGGCAAATGCCCACAGAGACTTTAATACAGTGGAATAAAGTACAAGTGTTGAGTTCAATAAAGTGATGATACAATAAAGTTCAAATATACCTGTGTGCTGCCAAAGTGCACTGCGTTGCAGGTATTAAGAATGTTATTGTTTTAAATGTATGAAAAGTCTGGAGTTAGCTGTTTCCCTTGTTCAGAGAGGACTTGTCTGGCATTTCATGTCTGGACTGTCATTTGGCAGGACCCGGTATGATATGCTTAAAGAGATTGCACCTTGGGTGTGAGGACACAGTGTCATTGAGCTTCTTTCATGTATTTGCTAGTTCATGAGCCTAGTTGAGCATCTCTGACTTTTCTTTCTACATATACAAATTGCTCTTTGGGTTGGTCACCCTAAGAGTAACGAGGGGAATCCAGATGTGGACCCCTTGCTCAAATTGCCTAAAGGGATCAGCTGCACCTCACTGATAAGCCCCAAGAAGGCTGAAATGTACAACTTGGGTTAGCTGTTTCTCTTGTTCAAATAGGGCTTATCTTGTGTTTCATGGCTAGATTATCATTTGACAGGACCAGTATGATATGCTTCAGAAGATTTCCTCCTTGTGTATTGCCCTGGTGAGCTAAAATAAATTGCACCCTAGATGTGAGTACACAGTCCTAGTGAGGTTCTTGCATGTATTTGCTAGCTCGTGAGTCTGGTTGAGCATCTCTTACTTTTCTTTCTACATATGCAAATTGCTCTTGGGTTTTGGTCACACTAAAAGTAATGAGGGGGATCCAGACATTGACCCCTTGCTAACAGTGCCTAGAGTGATCAGCTGCACCTCACAGACGAGGCCCAAGAAGGCTGAAACATATGTCTGGGGTTAGTTGTTTCCCTTGTTCATAGAGGACTTGTCTGGCATTTCATGGCTGGGCTGTGATTTGGCAGGACCAGTATGATATGCTTCAGAAGATTTCCGCTTTGTGTATGGCACTGGTGAGCTAAAAGAGAATGCATTCTGGGTGCGAGGACACAGTCCCAGTGAGCTTCTTGCAAGTATTTGCTAGCTCATGAGCCTCGTTGAGCATCTCTGACTTTTCTTTCTACATATGCAAATTGCTCTTTGGATTGGCCACCCTAGGAGTAATGAGAGGAATCCAGATGTGGACCCCTTGCTCATAGTGCCAGCTGCACCTCACCGACGAGGCCCAAGAAGGCCAAAACATACGTCTGGGCTTAGTTGTTTCCCTTGTTCAGAGAGGACTTGTCTGGCATTTCATGGCTGGACTATCATTTGGCAGGACCAGAGTGTTATGCTTCAGAAGATTTTTTCTTTGTGTAAAGTACCGGGGAGCTAAAAGAGATTGCACCCTGGGCGCGAGGACACAGTTCTAGTGAGCTTTTTGCATGTATTTGCTAGATCATGAGCATAGTTGAGCATATCTGACTTTTCTTTCTACATATACAAATTGTTCTTGGGTTTTTGTCACCCTAAGAGTAATGAGGGGAATCTAGATGTTGACCCCTTTCTCACAGTGCCTAGAGTGATCAGCTGCCCCTCACTGATGAGGCCCAAGACAAATTAAAACAGATGTCTGGGCTTAGTTGTTTCCCTTATTCAGAGAGGACTTATCTGGCATTTCATGGCTGGAATGTCATTTGGCAGGACCAGTATATTATGCTTCAGAAGATTTCTTTGTTTGTGTAAGGTACTGGTGAGCATGTATTTGTTAACTCATGAGTCTAGAAGAGAATCTCTGACTTTTCTTTCTACATATGCAAACAGCTGTACCTCACTGACAAGGCCTAAGAAGGCCAAAATGTATGTCTGGGGTTATCTGTTTACCTTGTTAAGAAAGGACATGTCTGGTATTTCGTGTCTGGACTGTGATTTGGTAGGACTCTATATAATATGCTTCAGAAAATTTTCTCTTTATGTATGGTACTGGTGAGCTAAAAGAGATTGTACCCTGGACACAAGGACACAGTGTCATTGAGCTTCTTGCATGTATTTGCTAGGTCATGAGCCTAGTTTAGCATCTCTGACTTTTCTTTCTACATATGCAAATTGCTCTTGGGTTTTGCTCACCCAAAGTGTAATGAGGGGATTCCAGACATTGACCTCTTGCTTACAGTAAATAGGGTAATCAGCTGCATCTCACCGAAGATGCCCAAGAAGGTTGAAACATATGCCTGGTATTAGGTGTTTCCTTTGTTCAGAGAGGTCTTGCCTGGCATTTTGTGGCTGGACTGTCGTTTGGCAGGACCAGTATGATATGCTTCAGCAGATTTCCTCTTTGTTTAAGATACTGGTGAGCTAAAAGAGATTTCACCCTGAGAACGAGGACACAGTTCTAGTGAGCTTTTTGCATCTATTTAGTAGCTCATGAGCCTAGTTGAGCATCTCTGACTTTTCTTTCTACATATGCAAATTGCTTTTGGGGTTGGTCACCCTAAGAGTAATGAGGGGAATCCAGATGTTGACACCTTGCTCACAGTGCCTAGGGGGATCAGCTGCACCTCACTGACAAGGCCCATGAAGGCCAAAACGTATGTCTGGGGTTAGCTGTTTCTCTTGTTCAGAGAGGACTTGTCTGGCATTTCATGGCTGGACTGTGATTTGGCTGGACCAGTATGATATGCTTCAGAAGATTTTCTCTTTGTGTATGGCACTGGTGAGCTAAAAGAGATTGCATTTTGGGCGCGAGGACACAGTCCCAGTGAGCTTTTTGTATGTATTTGCTAGCTCATGAGTCTAGTTGAGCATCTCTGACTTTTCTTTCTACATATGCAAATTGATGTTGGGGTGGTCACTCTAAGAGTAATGAGAGGTATCCAGATGTGGACCCCTTGCTCACAATGCTTAGAGTGATTAGCTGCACCTCACCAACGAGGCCCAAGAAGGCCAAAATGTATGTTTGGGGTTAGTTGTTTCCCTTGTTCAGAGAGCACTTGTCTGGCATTTCATGGCTGGACTGTGGTTTGGCAGGCCCAATATGATATGCTTCAGAAGATTTCCTCTTTGTGTAAGATACTGGTGAGCTCAAAGAGATTGCACTCTGGGCACGAGGCCACAGTTTTAGTGAGCTTTTTGTTTGTATTTGGAAGCTCATGAGCCTAGTTGAGCATCTCTGACCGTTCTTTATACATATGTAAATTGCTCTTGGGTTTTAGTCACACTAAAAGTAATGAGGGTAATCCAGACATGGACCCCTTGCTAACAGTGCCTAGAGTGATCAGCTGCACCTCACAGACGAGGCCCAAGAAGGCTGAAACATATGTCTGGGGTTAGTTGTTTCCCTTGTTCATAGAGGACTTGTCTGGCATTTCATGGCTGGGCTGTGATTTGGCAGGACCAGTATGATATGCTTCAGAAGATTTCCGCTTTGTGTATGGCACTGGTGAGCTAAAAGAGAATGCATTCTGGGTGCGAGGACACAGTCCCAGTGAGCTTCTTGCAAGTATTTGCTAGCTCATGAGCCTCGTTGAGCATCTCTGACTTTTCTTTCTACATATGCAAATTGCTCTTTGGATTGGCCACCCTAGGAGTAATGAGAGGAATCCAGATGTGGACCCCTTGCTCATAGTGCCAGCTGCACCTCACCGACGAGGCCCAAGAAGGCCGAAACATACGTCTGGGCTTAGTTGTTTCCCTTGTTCAGAGAGGACTTGTCTGGCATTTCATGGCTGGACTATCATTTGGCAGGACCAGAGTGTTATGCTTCAGAAGATTTTTTCTTTGTGTAAAGTACCGGGGAGCTAAAAGAGATTGCACCCTGGGCGCGAGGACACAGTTCTAGTGAGCTTTTTGCATGTATTTGCTAGATCATGAGCATAGTTGAGCATATCTGACTTTTCTTTCTACATATACAAATTGTTCTTGGGTTTTTGTCACCCTAAGAGTAATGAGGGGAATCTAGATGTTGACCCCTTGCTCACAGTGCCTAGAGTGATCAGCTGCACCTCACTGATGAGGCCCAAGAAAAGCAAAACAGATGTCTGGGCTTAGTTGTTTCCCTTATTCAGAGAGGACTTGTCTGGCATTTCATGGCTGGACTGTCATTTGGCAGGACCAGTATGTTATGCTTCAGAAGATTTCTTTGTTTGTATAAGGTACTGGTGAGCATGTATTTGTTACATGCCAAAATGTATGGCTGGGGTTATCTGTTTACCTTGTTAAGAAAGGACATGTCTGGTATTTCGTGTCTGCACTGTGATTTGGTAGGACCCTATATAATATGCTTCAGAAAATTTTCTCTTTATGTATGGTACTGGTGAGCTAAAAGAGATTGTACCCTGGACACAAGAACACAGTGTCATTGAGCTTCTTGCATGTATTTGCTAGGTCATGAGCCTAGTTTAGCATCTCTGACTTTTCTTTCTACATATGCAAATTGCTCTTGGGTTTTGCTCACCCAAAGTGTAATGAGGGGATTCCAGACATTGACCTCTTGCTTACAGTACGTAGGGTGATCAGCTGCATCTCACTGAAGATGCCCAAGAAGGTTGAAACATATGTCTGGGATTAGCTGTTTTCTTTGATCAGAGAGGTCTTGCCTGGCATTTTATGGCTGGACTGTCGTTTGGTAGGACCAGTATGATATGCTTCAGAAGATTTCCTCTTTGTTTGAGCTAAAAGAGATTTCACCCTGAGAACGAGGACACAGTTCTAGTGAGCTTTTTGCATGTATTTGGTAGCTCATGAGCCTAGTTGAGCATCTCTGACTTTTCTTTCTACATATGCAAATTGCTCTTGGGGTTGGTCACCCTAAGAGTAATGAGGGGAATCCAGATGTTGACACCTTGCTCACAGTGCCTAGGGGGATCAGCTGCACCTCACTGACAAGGCCCATGAAGGCCAAAACGTATGTCTGGGGTTAGCTGTTTCTCTTTTTCAGAGAGGACTTGTCTGGCATTTCATGGCTGGACTGTGATTTGGCTGGATCAGTATGATATGCTTCAGAAGATTTTCTCTTTGTGTATGGCACTGGTGAGCTAAAAGAGATTGCATTTTGGGCGCGATGACACAGTCCCAGTGAGCTTCTTGTATATATTTGCTAGCTCATGAGTCTAGTTGAGCATCTCTGACTTTTCTTTCTACATATGCAAATTGATGTTGGGGTGGTCACTCTAAGAATAATGAGAGGTATCCAGATGTGGAATCCTTACTCACAATGATTAGAGTGATTAGTTGCACCTCACCAACGAGGCCCAAGAAGGCCGAAATGTATGTTTGGGGTTAGTTGTTTTCCTTGTTCAGAGAGCACTTGTCTGGCATTTCATGGCTGGACTGTCATTTGGCAGGACCAATATGATATGCTTCAGAAGATTTCCTCTTTGTGTAAGGTACTGGTGAGCTCAAAGAGATTGCACTCTGGGCACGAGGACACAGTTCTAGTGAGCTTTTTGCTTGTATTTGGTAGCTCATGAGCCTAGTTGAGCATCTCTGACCGTTCTTTCTACATATGCAAGTTGCTCTTTGGATTGGTCACCCTAAGAGTAATGAGAGGAATCCAGACGTGGACACCTTGCTCACAGTGCCTAGATAGATGAGCTGTACCTCACTGATGAGGCCCAAGAGGGCTGAAATGTAAAAACTCTGTTCCAAAGAGATACTTGTTGTACCTATCAGTACTGTATGGACTATTTCCAGAAAGCTTGGTGCATCATGTGCTGTGTCAAAGAAACTCTGTGGTTTGCAAGGAATCGCCTGGTGCTGAGGAGAGAACAGGTGACAACACAGGACTGTCGCAGACTGACCCACAGCCTGATAAGAGATTATAACATTTTGGACAGCCCTGAAGAGGAGGATTAGCATCCCTTCCAATGGCTCATTATCACTGTCACCTCCCCTTGGTCCCGTGACCCACCCTGACTCATGCCCCATACCCCCCCACACACACACCCAATACCCCAGGCGAATGCCCACAGAGACTTTAATACAGTGAAATAAAGTACAAGTGTTGAGTTCAATAAAGTGATGATACAATAAAGTTCAAATATACCTGTGTGCTGACAAAGTGCACTGCGTTGCAGGTATTAAGAATGTTATTGTTTTAAATGTATGAATGCACTCTGTATTGGAAAGCATTACTGTACAAAGAAATGTTGTATTTTCCATGTCAAAATAAAGATTATTTAAAAATAAATAAATAAATAAATAAAGTATGTCTGGGGTTAGCTGTTTCCCTTGTTCAGAGAGGACTTGTCTGGCATTACATGTCTGGACTGTCTTTTGGCAGGACCCGGTATGATATGCTTCAGAAGATTTCCTCTTTGTGTATGGCACTTGTGTGCTTAAAGAGATTGCACCCTGGGTGTGAGGACAGTGTCATTGAGCTTCTTGCATGTATTTGCTAGCTCGTGAGCCTAGTTGAGCATCTCTGACTTTTCTTTCTACATATACAAATTGCTCTTTGGGTTGGTCACCCTAAGAGTAATGAGGGGAATCCAGACATGGACCCCTTGCTCACAATGTCTAGAGGGATCAGCTACACATCACTGATGAGGTACAAGAAGGTTGAAATGTATATCTGGCGCTAGTTGTTTCCCTTGTTCAGAGAGGATTTGTCTGGCGTTTCATGGCTTGACTGTGAGTTAGTAGGACCAGTGTGAAATGCTTTGGGAAATTTCCTCTTTGTGTATGGCACTGGAGAGCTAAAAGAAATTGCATTCTGGGTGCGAGGGCACAGTCCCAGTGAGCTTTTTGCATGTATTTGCTAGCTCATGAGCTTAGTTGAGCATCTCTGACTTTTCTTTCTACATATGCAAATTGCTCTTTGGATTGGGCACTCTAAGTGTAATGAGGGGAATCCAGATGTGGACCCCTTGCTCACAGTGCCTACAGGGATCAGCTGAACCTCACTGACGAGGCCCAAGAAGACCGAAACATACATCTAGGGTTAGTTGTTTCCCTTGTACAGAGAGGCATTTCATGGCTGGACTGTCATGTGGCAGGATCAGTATGATATGCTTCAAAAGATTTCCTCTTTGTGTAAGGTACTGGTGAGCTAAAAGAGATTGCACCCTGGGTGTGAGGACACAGTTCTGGTGAGCTTTTTTTTTTTTTTTTTTTTTTTTTTTTTTTTTTTTTTTTTTTTTTTTTTTTTTTGCATGTATTTGCTAGCTCATGAGTCTAGTTAAGCATTTCTGACTTTTCTTTCTACATATGCAAATTGCTCTTTGGGTTGGTCACCCTAAGAGTAATGAGGGGAATCAAGACGTGGACCCCTTGCTCACAGTGCCTAGGTAGATCACCTGCTCCTCACCGACGAGGCCCACGAAGGCTGAAACATATGTCTGGGGTTAGTTGTTTTCCTTGTTCATAGAGGGCTTGTCTGGCATTTCATGGCTGGGCTGTGATTTGGCAGGACCAGTATGATATGCTTCAGAAGATTTTCTCTTTGTGTAAGGTACTGGTGAACTAAAAGACATTGCACCCTGGGTGTGAGGACACAGCTCTAGTCAGCTTTTTGCATGTATTTGCTAGCTCATGAGACTAGTTGAGCATTTCTGACTTTTCTTTCTATATATGCAAATTGCTGTTGGGGTTGGTCACCCTAAAAGTAATGAGGGGAATCCAGACATGGTCCCCTTGCTCACAGTGCCTAGGGGGGATCAGCTGTAGCTCACCGACAAGGCCTAAGAAGGCTGAAACGTATATCTGGGGTTAGCTGTTTCCCTTGTTCAGAGAGGACTTGTCTGGTATTTCATGACTGGACTGTCGTTTGCAGGTTCAGTATGATATGCTTCAGAAGATTTCCTCTTTGTGTAAGGGACTAGTGAGCTAAAAGAGATTGCACCCTGGGTGCGAGGACATAGTTCTAGTGAGCTTTTATTTGCTAGCTCATGAGCCTAGTTGAGCATCTCTGACTTTTCTTTATACATATGCAAATTGCTCTTGGGGTTGGTCATCCAAAGAGTAATGAGGGGAATCCAGACGTTGACACCTTGGTCACAGTGCCTAGAGAGATCAGCTGCACCTCACCGACGAGACCCAAGAAGTCCAAAACGTACTTCTGGAGTTAGCTGTTTCCCTTGTTCAGAGAGGGCTTGTCTGGCATTTCATGTCTGGACTGTCATTTGGCAGGACCTGGTATGATATGCTTCAGAAGATTTTCTCTTTGTGTATGGTACTGGTGAGCTAAAAGAGATTGCCCCCTGGATGTGAGGACACAGTGTCTTGATCTTCTTGCATGTATTTGCTATCTCACTGACTAGGCCAAAGAAGACCGAGACGTACGTTTGGGGTTATCTGTTTACCTTGTTCGGAGAGGATTTCTCTGGCATTTCTTGGCTGCACTGTGATTTTACTGGACCAGTATTATATGCTTCAGAAGATTTTCTCTTTGTGTATGGTACTGGTGAGCTAAAAGAGATTGCACTCTGGGCACGAGGACACAGTCCCAGTGAGCGTCATGCATGTATTTGCTTGCTAATGAGCCTAGTTGAGCATCTCTGACTTTTCTTTCTACATATGCAAATTGCTCTTGGGGTTGGTCACCCTAAGAGTAATGCTCACAGTGCTTAGAGTGATCAGCTGCACATCACCGACGAGGCCCAAGAAGGCTGAAACGTACGTGTTTTAGTTCTCTAATGCTATTACAGAGGAGAAATTTCCACATACGTTTAAGACTAATCCTGCCCAAAACGGCAGTCCAGCTCCAAAATGACAGGCAAGTCCCCTCTGCATGGTAACACCATCTAACCCCAATGTACATTTCAGCCTAGTTGAGTCTTATCAGGAGGGTGCATTTGTATTCCCTAGGCACTGAGAGCAAGGGGGTCCACATCTGGATTACCCTTCACTCTTAGTGAGACCCCCTAAGAGTATTCAAATAAACATACAAAATGTGAGAGGCTTCTGGGAACGAACAACAGCACAATGGACTGTTCTATGTCTAGTCACCACCTAGAAGCGTGACATTTTAGCTCTCTAGTGCCATTACAGAGGAGAAATTTCCACATACATATTAGACTAATCCTCACCCTGTTCATAGTGATAGCAGTCACTATGAGCCTTTCCTGCCTCAATTTTTGCAAAATATCACAGCAGAACAGCACAGCATGTCTGTCTCACTCTGTAGCTGCTTCTATTGTGTCTGCCTTCAGCGAAAATGTCACGTTTTTATAGCGGAAGTATGAAAACAACATAAATTAATGGGCGAAAACTTTCTAGCCATTGAAAAAAAATGGCAAAATATTTTGTCCAATGGGTGAAAGATGCAAAAATTTTAAGCACTAGTTTTAAAGCTGATTTTCTCGCGAAAAAGCGGATTACAACATGGCTTTTGCAAAATTTCTCGTGGCAACACGGTGACAACTTTCGCCCGTCTCTAATCATCAGGCCACAGTCTGTGAGTTTTCTTCTTTGTTGTGAACAGAGTATGTTTTTTCTAGGCCTGTTCTGCAGACATCACTGAGTGGATGTTCACAGAAACTGTCTTGTCATGTGAATTTTTCTGGAAGTTGAACACCACTAATTTCCACCAGTATTATTATTGCAGCAGTCTTACACCTGTCACTATGCCACAAACAGATCATATATTTACCATTTTAGAACTCAGTGTCACACTGACTGACTGGACAGGAAGCAGATCTGCAGGGCCGAGGAGGAATACTAGGAACAAACATGACCACCTTTAGCCTGGGTTCTGAACCAGGAGGTAGTGGTGAAAGTAGAATGGACCCAGAACAGGAATGAGAACAGGACTAAAGAGGAGGCAGAGAGTACATAAATACATTATCTGCAAGAGAGATGCTGGGGTGGGTAGGGATGGTAACTTAAAGGGATAGTAATACTTAAAGGGATAGTAATACTTAAAATGTAAACAAAAATATGTTGTAGGGTTTATCCCCCTGAGTAAAACAAGAGTACTCCCACTGCTGAAAGGTGTTTCATTCAAAAGTTATTAATTTTCAAACTTGAATTTTTAAGTGCAATATCACAGTGGCCTGAAATTGTACAGTGGCGCTGTTGCTACACCATCCTATGGAGATTTATGGTCCCGGGACCAGAGCTGTCCATAGGATCGTGTAGCAACAGCGCTACTGTACAATTTCAGGCCACTGTGATATTGCACCTAAAAAAATTCAACTTTGAAAATTAATAACTTTTGAATGAAATACCTCTCAGCAGTGGGAGTACTCTTGTTTTACTCAGGGGGATAAACCCTACAACATATATTTTTTTAATTTTAAGTATTACTATCCCTTTAAATTGTACTATCCACCAGCTTGTAGTCATTAAAAAACTGAATTAAATGAGCCCAGCGGCATCTCTCAAACCTTTAAGGTTTGAGAGATATCTGCTTTCAAAGTTTCCTCTCCCCTGACATCAGCACTCTAGCTGACAGCAGGGGAATCCGGTCCCTGTGTGTCATGGGAGACCGCCTGGGAAATGAAGCTAGAGAGCATTGCTAGAGAGAGATGCTCTGGTGCGGTGCTGGACCCTCTCGTGCCTTGCTGCGGCAACGTCTGGAATTAAATTTACTGGCCGCGAAGCCAGATGCCCGACCCAAGTTGAGCCGGGGCTCTTGCCGGGATGGCAAACGAGAAGGCTCCGGTGGTGTTCCCAGACTCGAAATCAAAAATAGGACGTACGGTACAGAACAGCCAAAGGAGAGAGAGAGGGGGTTGACAGGGAAGAGAACGGTGGGCTAGCAACCGAAGCAAAGGTGCAAGAGACACAGGCAAACACAGGTCTGAAATCCAATGAGCAAAAAGAACGCCAGACCTCCTAACCTCAAGCACTCGAGCTGGGAACCCTAAAATGACCCCAAAGATAGCCAAGAGACAAAAGGGTGCAGACACGCCACCCAAATTCTCACAAGGCTAGGTAACAGATGTACTGTGCTTCTCCAGGGACCAATACAGAGAATAGAACTCTGAATGGAAAAGGGCGACCGCTCACAGCAGCCCAACGGACACCAAGGCAGGGTAGAAGCCCTGCAGGGATGTGCTGACTTAAGATCTATACAGGAGCCCTCTGAGGGTACCTGTACTACAATGAAGTGGGAAGGGTCGCACACAGGGAGAAACACAAGTGCATAAGGAATGCAGGTAATAGGGATAGAGGCAGGAGAGACCGCAAGGTGCCAGTAGTAGCAGCAGGATTGTTCCTCTAACCACCCCGGTTCTCTCTCTGACCGAGTCACCCAAACCTGTCAGACATTGCAGCCGAACCCACCGAGACGCAGAGCGTCAATACGGAAGATCAGAGCTCTGGAGAGCAAGCAGCCATAATCCCTACTAAAGGAGACTACCAGAAGCCGATAAGCAAAAGGAGCGCTGGAGAGAGAATAGCTGCAAGAGAGCGGATGGCCCCAAAGGTCCAGAGACAGGAGAGCCAGAAAACACTGAACCGTCATGAAGTCTAAAGTGGAAGCCAGAGGGTCAGAACTGGGAGCGTCGGGGACAACGGAGATGATCAGGTGGATTGTCAGACATGAGCCAGGAAGTCAAACACCAGAAAAGCAATCAGAGACAAGCCAGGACCGAGAACCAAAATAACAAAGCCACAATACGGAGAAAACTCGATTATCAGGCACAGAAGGTAGCGCTGACAGGCCCTAAATACCAGCAGGAACCAATGGAGCAAGAGGGGAGGAGAGCAGAAGGATGGAAGCCTAAGGTACATTTTAGAAGCACATACAATCTTGCCAAATGCCAATGAAGACCGGATGAAACAAGTGGGGAAAATGTGACTCTGAGCAAGCAGAGGCTCTTCAGCACTTAATGGAAGAAGAAATCCTTCACTGAAATGGTCTTCGACGTGTGCTTGAGACCGGATACCCCTGATGTCAGCTAGAATGCTGACATCAGGGGAGGAAAAAAGCTAGGATGGGTCTGTGCCTCCTTTGGCACAGACCTGTAGCTGCTGGAGCTCCCACATGGTCTTCTCTTCAGTAATGCAGATGTCATCTCCCAGGATGCTATGCATTACTAAAGAGCAACATGGACGAGGCAGCTTAGTAGCTACACAGGTCTGTGCAGACCTGACTGTGTTGTGGTGCCAGGCGTGGCAGTCCTGCTAGCGGGAACGGCGTTCCTGCTCTGGAAAATGTACAGGAACTCCGTTCCCACAAGTTCCTGCAGGACTCGAGCCCTGCTTCTGGGAATGAACAACAGCACAATGACCTGCTCTATGGCTAGTCACCGCCCAGAAGCATCACGTTTTAGCGCTATAGTGCCATTACAGAGGAGAAATTTCCACATACATATTAGACTAATCCCTCCCAAAAGGGCGATCCAGTTCCAAAATAATGGGCAAGTTCCCCCTGCATGGGAACACCAGCTAACCCCCGGCATATGTTTCGGCCTAGTTTGGTGTCATCAGGAGGGTGCAGCTGGATTTCCTAGGCACTGAGAGCAAGGGGTCCATGTCTGGATAAACCCTTCACTCTTTTTATAGCGAAAAAGCGAAAACAACGTAAATCAATGGGGGGAAACTTTTTAGCCACTGAAAAATTGGTGAGGAATTTTGGCCAATCGGCAATAAACACGGAAATTTTACTTGCTGTTTTAAAAGTGGATTTTTTCATGAAAAAGCAGACAATAACGTAGTTTTCATGGAATTTCTCGTGGGAACATGGCGACAACTTTCGAACATCCCTAGACATAAGGACTAATGTGCATGAAATCCATGAACTTAACTTTCTACCTCTGTATTTCTCATTTTTTGGATGGATTTCTTTCCCACAGAAATTTCCATGAAAAGGGGGAGAATGTTCTCCATTATGTGTAAATTCCCATGAGCAGGAAAATAAAGTATTTGCCAACCCCAGGTGATAGGCAGGATGCTTGACTTGAATTTTGGCAGAATGGCAGAGGATGGAGAGGTTAGTGGCACTACTTAAAAGGCAGCATATCTGCAGACAGGAGAGTGGATACAGACGCAAATGCAGACTGGAACTGAAGATGAATACCTGTTAGAATGTAGAAGTCTGTACTTCTACTCAACAACTGATGGCAAATACAGCTAGCATGCATTATTGACCAAACTGGTCAAATATCTAGACTCAGGGGAATAGAGCTAGTGAGTACAGCAGACCAACCAGCTGAATATCACAATAATCAGGAGAGGTTACAGCCATGGAAGGAAGATGCCCCGGGGGTGGTGATGACTTAATGAAAACTGTAGGAACTGAGAACAGTTAACTGTAAATGGTCGAGACACAGGTATTCACAGTAGAGCAGTGGCAAGGACAATAGGTGTGGTTCATAAACACTGAGGTCATAGACAGATGGCAGTCAGTAGTTGTGGTGATTGTTTGACATTTTAAGATTATGGGAAGTTGCGGTATGTTGTATATTGGACAAGGACAAGACTGGAGGTGTACTGAAGAAGTAGATCGATTAAGACAAAAGCTAACCAAGGATAATGGATACAAGGTTCAGGGATTTCAGTCAATAAGCACTTTGCACATACACAGACTCTTCTGCGGTGGGTTCAAACAGGCCACAGCGGTGTGCCGGGAAAAGCCAAAAGAACTGCAGCACAGGGCTTTCTGGAATGGGTTGTCAAAAGTACAAACTTTAACTATGACAGCACAACTGTTCTGACAGAATTATGCCCCTACCATTTCTCAATGGAAAATGCCTGCTTGCAAATCACCCTGAATGCATCACAATCCTGGTTACTGTACATCAAGTGCCTGGGGCATGCAGTGTTTCAAAGATGTTATATTAAATGTCTATTAAATAGATTTACACCATACCAGGACTGTGCAACTGCTGTTTTAAAATACTATATTAGCACCAGCTCATATACCCCCCCCCCAATTTGGAGAGAGATATTCCCCATTCCTCTCTAACCTGTAACCAAGCATTGCATTGTTTTTACTTAGGACCAAAGGAAACAATACGATGTTTGACTGCAGGAAGCAGCTACTATTCAGGTGGATGGTAAGAAAGGCACAGAGAAATGTTCCCTGTTAAGTGTACTGGCATTAGGGAAGTATTAAATAAAGGTATTAAATAAAGGGCATAAACATATTATCAGTTGCAAAGCTATTGGAGTAATGGCATGGATACCTAAACCAGCAATTTCTTCTGTTTAATAGGTATACTTTTGATATTTTTAATCCAGTCATATATTGTCTTCCGAATCCATATGGTAGCAAGTCTGGTCATTGCATACAGAGATAATGTCATAAAAATATTACTTTCATTTATTGAGCTTTAGATCAACAGTATTGTCAGTTGTTCATTTTCAGACTTAAAAATGCTAGCCACAAAAGTCGGCCTGATCAGTGAAAGAAAACAACAGCAATTTTGGAGGAAACCAGCTACACCATGGGAAACAAAAATATCCAAGACTCACATTGAGTTAAATGGGGTTTTCAAGGTCTTACATGCTAGAGAGCTCTTCAATGCATAGAGAAGAAATGCATTTGAGACGTTTTTAGAATTCATGGGAAAAAAAACACCAAACACCCACACATTTAAATCCATGGACTTTTTCATTTTTCCTTTGTGGAATAGTTGGCTTGCTCCAGAATTGCTGATCTTTCCTTTTGTATGAGATCCCACTGTAAAATAGATCATCATGTACAGAACTTCAAAGAAGTCTGTGTTGAGAGTGATGTCCTCAACTACTAGATCTCGAAAGACCATAAATTGTATCATTGTATTTGACATTAGCTGAACTTTGTCCTCCTTTGTGAGACCAGCTGCAAAAAATAAGGGTAAAGGTTTCATTAACATTTATGACTTATCATAAAGTACGTTTATTTGTTTAAAGGACTTACATTATATATCTCGACTTCCAGAGTAGTACCATTTGCAAGTGTCAAAGATAAATACACATTATCTTAGCCTTTGTTTCCATTAGTGGCTGCAAGCTGGAAAGGAATCAAGATATGTTCCATAAGTCATGTGATCAGAAAATAATAGCATGTAATAAACAATGTTCCAGAAGAAAAAGCCATAAAACTGGAACTGAATTAGAAATACTGTAAATTATTATTAAAATGGAACTGTCACATTGTAACAACTTGGTGATTTTGAAAGAACATTCAAAAAGCGCATAATTTTATGTTTGTACATTTTTACTTAAAACAATTCTTTCAGATATGTATTTAGCTTGATTTATTTATCAGTAAGTGCAGATCTGCCAGGCAATGCAACACTGCTCCCATCCTAAAGGTCACTTCCTACCAGGAAGTACTAGCTCTACCGTATAAACAGACAAACAAATAAAGCTAATAAACTACTGTTTGAAATAAAAATAAAAAATTCTAATAAAAAACTGGTTTTGTTACAAAGTGATAATTCCACTTTAATTCTTCATTTTGGAGTTTCTGGAGCATACAAATAAAGGCAAGGTTTAGTAAATGAAAAAAAAGCAATCACACTATTGCACAATGTGTATCATTGATAAAGCCCTATTCATTTCAGTGGAAATGTTTTTAGATGCACATGGCGCAGTCATTTTGTTACTTTTTTGAAAAACTTTACCTTGATGCAAAAGCCACTTTTAGGTTTAGATTAATACAATTCAAACCATTAAGGAACCGAGTGATGTTCAGTGTATTGCATACCCCTCTGTTCTGGAAAGGGGTTAAAAAACTGTTATAGATTGGTAAAGACATACTATCCTATGAATACTGTGTGTCTCATGTTTGATGTCCACCAAAGTGTACAATGGTATCTTACAACCATAGAGGTACTTATGAGAGTTTATTTGTATGTGTAGGTATTGACGTGTGACTTTCTAGAGCCTTTTCATGTCCATGCTGCAACTGTATGTGGCTGTACAGATTGCTCTAATGCTGGTAGTGGAACTGCAATGCCAACTCTTGTCTCCTCTATCACCCTGACACTCCATAGCATACTTCTAACGTAGTCAAAAATGCTGCTGCTTCCTTCTTACTCTAAGAGATCACATTGTATGTTATTTTTGGGGATGTCTGTTAGACACAGCTACATGCGATCCCTCTTTCTATAGAATTTTCTAGCCCATGCTACTGTGTATGTATCTGTCCAGACTGGCCTAATGTAGGTGATGATGGCAATAATGAAATGACAACTCTGGTCTCCTCTATCACCTTTTAACTCCCATATCATACTTCTAACAGTCACAGATGCTACTGCTTCCTTCCTTACTCTCAGCGATCAAAATGTATATTATTCTGAGGAGGCTTTATGTTAGTCACCTCTACTTTCTCTTTCAATAGACTTTTCCAGCCTATATACCATGCTGCTACTGTATGTGTCTGTCCAGATTGGTCTAATGCAGTTGCTGGTGGTAGTGGTGGTATTGTAATGCCAAATTTCATCTCCTTTATCATCTCCTAACCACAATATCTTACTTCTAACAAAGTCAAAAATCCTGCTGTTTCTTTCCTCTCAGAAATCACAGTGTATGTTATACTATGCTATACTCCAGCTTTGCTTTTTTGCCTATCCTAACTAGCTCAAAAATTGTGCTGCTTTCTATACCTCTCACAAACACAGAATGATATACTGCAGGAACTTGACACCCCTTTTATATAATCCATGCTGGAAAAGACTGTAAATTTGCTGGGGGGCGAGGGTGCAATTTAGTCTTACCATTTATTCTACTGCAATGAGCTAGATGGCAAAAAGCTTGGCAGTAAAAATTGTTTCCCTGTTTTACTTTTGAGGCAAAAAATTTCACCCATTCCTAAAACTGCATTGGGAAAAAGACTGGTGGGAGTTAGTGTGTGTGGGTCCATGACTACCATGGGACAAGATGTGGGGTGGTGATTAGTACGTATGGTTTTACATTTACCATGGGACAATACTGGGGGTCATAGCAGTGATGGGCTACATGAGACACTCCAGCTGCTGTCAGATTACAACTTCCATGGGAGTTGTAGACTGGCAGCAACTGGAGACTATAAGGCAGCAGGACAAGGCTGGATGGTCAATATATGCAGTCTTACCCTTACCATGGGATAATGCTAGGGGAAGTATGTGTGATTCTATGGCTACCACTGGACAAGGCTGGGGTTTAGTATGAGGCAGAAAAAAGTGGAAAAACTGCACCTTTTTTGCAGCAATTACTGTAGCTGTTTTCCCACACTTTTCTCTTTTCTGGGCAAAAATATTTTGCCCATACCTGTTTGGTAGATAGATAGGTCTGATCTATCATCTGGGAACTTGATCCAGAAATGGATCTGAACCTGAAGAGTTTTTTTAACACTGGCAACTTTGCTTTTTGCATTGCACCATCTGATGCTGTTCCCACAGCACCTAACACAATGTCAGTTAGCATTAATGTTCATGTCAACACCCTTTCAAAGTTGTTTCCATTTTGCTCAAGTTGAACACTTTGTTAATAGTATATATACATACAAATCTAACATCTTGAATATCAATAATAAGTAGACCTGAATTTAATAATTTGTCTTCCATTCAGAGGCTAATGAACTCTCATCCTGTGACTGACTACTTGACACCATTGAGTCAAACGTTCCAAGTGTCAACCAATCACAGGCTTAGAACGTGCCTGTCTAGTGTTTGTTATTGTATTACAGCCTAGCAATGCCCTGAAACATATAATCATGTAAAGTCCTGTTAACAGTAATAAGTAAAAAGAAATATTGTAATAAACAATTTAAAAATATACAAGCAAACCCTCTTACAAACTAAATACAAAAGCATTCAAAAGGCACCAACTGAGTTTTCAAAGTGCAGTTGGAAGGAATGGAGATGTAGAGATACGGTATGGTATACATACAAGGCCACTGAGTTAGGTACCTTTCTGGGAAGTATTTATAAATAGTATTCTGTAGAGGCAAGTGAAGTGAAATGCATTTGTTTCAATCAAAATTATTATAAAGAACCAAATTACTTTAACTCTTTGAATGCCAGAGGGGTACACGACGCATTGCTTTGCAATGCGCCATGTAACCCTCTGGCACTCAAAGGGTTAATATCTATGTACACCCTGAAATACATTGTTAACATACATTTTTTTCAAAGTTTGAAATAGTAGTTTAAATATAATGTTTATTCAGATATGATTATATATATGCTATTTATTTTGAAACAGTAAAGTTTAAAGAATAATTTATAATATGGATATGGCAAGATACACATTTAGAAACAAACTATACTTGTTTCAGACAGTATATATGAACTGTTGACCTGAAGTAAAAACATTTGAGTTCGGCCAATCAGAAGATTACTCTTATTTGAGCCACTCCGTTAGATCAGACTCTGAGGCACAATATAAATTATTTTTTCCAACAGGATACTATAAAATCCATTTGCAGCAGGCAACACAACGTAACTATAGTTTGTAGAGGAAAAATAGCAACACTTTTGGTACAGAACTTAATGCATTTTATTCATTACAGGAAGACTCCAGTCTCTGGAAATGAGAATGTCTTGAGCATCCGGAAGCTACCGTCTCTTGGGCAGAAGAAAAACATTGAAATCATACATCGGGAATGGGTATACTCACAGGTGTCAACGTCTGGTCCTCAAAGGCTGCAAGGAGGCCAGAGTTTAACCCTTTGAGTGCCAGAGGGGTACGGAATGCTATGGCACTCAAAGGGTTAAGAGATTACCTGCTTTAGCACAGGAAAGTCAGTCAAAATGAGTCATTGATTAATTCACATGTATTTAATCACAGATTACCTTAAATTCTTGCCCTTTTGCTGTTCTTGAGGATCAAACATTGGCACCCCTATGCTATTTTATGAAATGATAAAGCATATGTATATTTAAAGGGACAGTAATGTCCCAAACATTTTTTACAGTTCTGTAGAGTTTAAAATATGAATCAAATCGCTCCAAACCCTATCTCTCAGTCCTCTATGGTTTGAGAGATATAGGGATTCAAAGTTCCCCCCCTCCCTCCCCTTCTCTTGATTTCAGCAAAGAGAAGAAATCTTATTGCATAGGCTCCATAGAACAACATAGGAACTGGAGAAGCAATAAACTGGAGAAGGTCATCTCTTGGTCTCCCATGAAATGTGACTAAGGGTAGAAATGCTCTAATTACTGAGAAACCCATTTAATCAGGAACATGTGCTAACTTTGCCATTAATTTAGGAGCATGTGTTATTCAGCATCAAGGTGTTAGTATGTTTTTTGCATCAAAACATGAGCAATCAGCAATAACAAATTCATTTATGACTTTCACAAAATAGTGAATGTTCTACTTTGTTGCAGTCCACCACTAAAGAGCAAGCAAATGTAGAGAAAATCAGAGCATCAACAGTGTAAATATGACAGGTACATTCAAAACACATTGGGGGAGATTCAATAAGTGTTGATAAAGAGGTGATAACGTAGAGATAAAGTGGAGATGACTTCTCCAGTGATATCACTTCTACAGTTCCTATTCTATTCTATAGAGCCTATGCACTAAGATCTCCAAAGCTGAAGAAATCTCAGTGCACAGACTCCATAGAATAACATAGGAACTGGAGAAATTATAAACTGGAGAAGTCATCTCCACTTTATCAACTCTTAGTGAATCTCCCCCAATGATTTATAATACATAAAGGGGGAAACAATCCTCCCAGATGCATATTGATTTAGATTGGGATTCTAACCCCTCCACAGTGCAATGGAGACCTCCCAGGTGTTCAGGTGGATAACAAGCCTCACTTGAACCCAATGGAATTTCTATTTGTCCTCCACAGGGGAGAGCTGATTTGCTCCAGAATTGCTTCTGTTTTTTTCATTGCAAAAGGCTCACAGGTCCATATATCTGAAAACAAAATTGAGTTATTTTGGAATAATCTAACTGCACCATAGGGGACAAAATTAAATCCCTGTTAAAGTAAATTGACTTTTAATACATTGCAATGCATTGGAGACCTCTCTGGAATTCAGGGGGTTAAAATCTATATTCAAATACATGGGGATTTAGGAACTTGTATTTGTTCCCTATGGTGCAGTTGGTTTACTACCAAACTCCAGTTTGCTTTTATAAGGTCTATATATATATATTTTTATATATATATATCTATATATATATATATATATATATATATATATATATATATCTTGCTAGGATGCGTCGCTCCCTGTGTGTGTAACAGGCACGGACACAGAGCGCAATGCTTCCTAGCAAATTGATCTTGTGCGGCAGTTGAGGGGAAAGCAGCAGTAGAGCTGCACGCTCCGGTGACTACCTCAATACCGCCCCTGCTCCCCTCCCCCACCACCATGAGGCGGAACAGAAGAGCCGGTGGAGGGGAAAGCAGTGGTGGTGGAGGGAAAAGCAGCAGCAGTAGAGTGGCACGCTCCGGGGATCACCGCAATACTGCCACTGCCCCCCTCCCCCGCTGCCATGCGGAGGATCAGAAACTCTTGTGCATGACCTAGATCCTGTTGAATGATGAGATTTAACCTAGTATATATATATATATATATATATATATATACAGTATATATATCTATCCTATATCCTAGGATGTTTGTCAGAAGCTGTCATGCGCAGTAGAGACTGCCCAAATGCACAGAATGCTGGGAGTACAGAATGTTGGGAGCACAGAATGCTGGGAGTTCTGTGCTGGGAGAATTCTGTGCATTCGGCCACTCTCTACATTGCATGACTGCGTTGGCAGCAGGACGCAGAGCAGGACCGGCCTCTTAACACTTTGAGTGCCAGAGGGGTACTCAACGCAATGCATTGCATACCCCTCTGGCACTCAAAGGGTTAACATAACCCAGACCTTGACCCTTGTATGTGGGCTTTTACACTAGCATATATATAAACACAAGAAAAGGCTGTGCATTCACGGTTTTCAAAATACAAAAATACCAATATTTAATGGTCAAACAATGTGTGGCTCTTTTGTAGGGACCTTTGTCAAGCAACGGTACAAGGGGACTAAAACATTGCATGTTGGACCATTAAATATTAGTATTTTTGTATTTTGAAAACCATGCGTGCACAATTTGTGTATCGTATCAACCTGTAGCTCCTGTTACTGTAACTCTATTCAACGTGAGTGCATATCCTCTCTTCAATCCTATATAATAATTCACTAATGTATGTTTGTCAGAAGCTGTCATGCGCAGTAGAGATGGCTGTGCGTGCTGCAGGCATGCGCAGTACAGACTGCCCGTGCTGCGGCTGATAACAGAGCGGCGTGCTCCGAATTCAGACCTCAGTCCTCTCTGCACATCCCGCTCCGTATCATCAAGCAAAGGTCCCTACAAGGGGACTGAAACGTTGCATGTTGGACCATGTGGAGCAAAAGTAGTAATCACAACGGAACAAAGGAGCTAGGTAAGCATAAATTAATTAGATCTTACTTACAATTCCATTCTTGAAGCAGCCCTGTGCTCTGATCACTTAATCAGTCACCTGGCTTGACCTGATGGGACTGCAGCGCTTTCATTCATTCATTCTTGTTGCTGCCGGTGGCTGTAAAGCAGACTTCAACAAGAATGCTGTAAATGCCTTTGGGGCTTGCCCCATGTATCAGCTATCCTTTTGGATAGCTGATACATGGTGGGGGTGCTATCAGGAGCAGCCCTGGTGACCCCCATTGAGGTCTGATTGTAAAATATTGGCTTTAAAGCGCATATAGGCTATGTGGAACATAGCCTATATGCTCTTCATGTTCTTACAGTTCAAATGATACAGAAGTCCCCATCATCTCTGTGGGCAACATGCTTGCATCTGCTGCCCGCTTCCTGTAATGGGCTGTCAGGATCTTCTTTCTACTGTATTGTCCTGTGATGACCTCACAGGGCATTACCATTGGCTGGAGGCAGAAAGTCCTGACAGCCCATTGCAGGAAGCAGATGGCAGATGCAAGCACGTCTCCGGCAGAGACGATGGGGACTTCACTGGAAAAAAAGTAAGACTTATTTTCAGATCCGATTGAACTGGGCAGCAAAGGGAAGATGGGTGACTTAATTGGGAGGAAATAAAGCTTATTTTTAGAGCATATTGTGCTGGGGGAGGGAAGGTATTTGTCTGCAATATACTTTTTTGTCAAAAAATTCTCGGGTATAGTAAGCACCCCTCACTACACATAAGGTGAAGAGGGGTAAAACTGTGCATATTATACCCGAGATTTTATGGCAGATAGATAGATAGATAGATAGATAGATAGATAGATAGATAGATAGAGGACTGATTGAAGACGTCATAGGTGGCATTAGGATTTTCTATGCATAGAAGAGAAACATTAAGAGGGTCCATACAAACGTAGGTTGTAGTGATGCTAATTTATTTTATTTATTTAGCTATTTAGCGGCATTGTGGGAATTTTACACAAAAAATGGACACTTGGCGACAAGTCATTTTCTGTGGCCCAAAGTCCATTGTGCTTTCAGCTGGTAGGGCAATTGAATAGCTCGCTAGCACTTTTTGCTAATGGGACATCATCCAATTTTGCCCTACCAGCTGTTTTACTGCACAGAATTGAATGAAGCCGTTAATGCTTAAAAACTATTAAGAATACATTCACAGACATTTACCATATTACCTTATGTTCAGTCACACAGACAAACACACATGCCTTCACACACACACACACACACACCCACAGACACATCTACATATACATCCATATAGACCCATGCACACAGGGATATTACCAACTCCTTGCATTTTTCTGCTACTTTAAAATTATACTTTACATTATTAAATACAAGGATAACAAAAAAAAAAAAAAAGACTGTCAATGCCTTCCCAAGCTGCTAGTTTTTAGATATAACTACACTAGAGATACCACAGAGCTTACAATTGATATATTGCTACACTAGTGATACCACAGAGTTTACAACTGAAATAGAGCTACACCAGTAAATCCACAGAGCTTGTAATTTAATTGGAGCTATACTAGTGAAATATCAGAGCCTACAATGGAAATGGAGCTACACTAATGATACCACAGAGCTTACAGTTGAAATGGGAGAAGGGTGAACTTTATATTTACTGAGGCACTCCTGGCTTGTTGTGAATACAATATAATTTTAGTACTCTACTTACTGTATTGCATTATACCTAAATAGTTTACTCTATTGATATGTGTTTTGCCAAGAAATATTTGTAAATAGAAAAACACCACACACAATAGTCATTTAAACCCATAGGAGGAATTGTTGCTGAGGAGCCTGCCAAAATCTTTGTGTAGGTGCCTGCTACCAAAACACTTGCCTCTGTCCTCTTGGTGGATCACAGGCAAAACGAGTGCAATCTCTGGCAAGAGTGACACAGACTGCATAATAAGTTATTCACCTGTGCTGAAATTGCCCCTTTCCTCCTCTTTACACCTTTTGAGATGTCCACCAAAGAGTTGGAATAAATGAATGGGGAGGAAATAGTATGCAAATCCTATCAAGGTAGATGCTCTCACTTTGGGTTGCACAGGGCAGACACACAGATATATCTGCACTCATGCGTGCCTGTTCATCTTGGATCAAGTAGGATTTCTTAATAACGCTGGTCTTTATTTGGAGTGATAGGTCCACTTTAAAAGTTCCATTTAAATCAACGGGAGTATTTATTTGTCTCTTATGATGTGAGTGGTTTGCACCAGAATTACCCTGGTTCTTAATTTAATTGCACTAGAATTAAAGTTCATAGTCTTTTTTATAGCAAACTGTTTCTGCGTTATACTTGGAATCACTAGAAATCAAAAATGAAGTAAGTTAGGAAAATGTATTAATGTTTTATTGAATTTCTGCCTTGGTCAAAAAGTGTCATCTTAAATCACACATTATTATTATTACACTTATATGAAAAACTATACAACATCAAAGTCATATCTGATATAAATAACACACTGAAAACATCTATAGATTTAAGGGAACTAATACATCCTAATAATAGCAACCTCCCTCCATTTACCTTATCGAGGCCACAAAATCATAAAGGCCCCATATGAATTTTGCCCTTGTGCCTTTGTTCAATAGAGAACATCTTCATTTGGTCCTGGATGTGAAGTCCATGTAGGTAGACATGACTGTTGCTGGCAGTTTTTTCATGCGGAATCAGGTAGAGTGTGCATAAGAATAGTATGTACAGTGAGGTAATGGTCCTATGGTCCTACTACCAACTGTCATGTCTGCCTCCATAGACATGATATCCAGGACTGACTGAAGACGTCATAGGGTGGCATTAGGATTTTCTATGCATAGAAGAGAAACATGAAGAGGGTCCTTAGACTTGAGATTGACAAATGTAATAAATACTTCAGTGCTGAAGACCAATTAGTTCAATGCCTGCCAATGTGTAAGCCTGAAGCACCCACACGCTTCTCAGGTAACTACCAACAATAAATAAAAGCTGCGCTATAGGGCAAATTACACAATCAATTGCTATTAATAAAAACATGATCATTTATTGATATAAAACATTAAGATGATATCACTTGGAACATTGGATATAATGACTCACAGAGGCCAAGACCACCAGTAACTGTGCTCTGCTCCATATCAGCACTTTTCACGTTAACTCCATAGTCATGATTAAGTGTTGTGAATGTGAGAAGTGTTGATGTGCAGCAGAGAACAGCTAGTGGTGGCATTGGCCTCTGTGAGTCATTATATCCAATGTCCCAGGTGATGTTACTTAATGTTTTATTGTATATCAATAAATGATAATGTTTCTATTCATAGTAATGAATTGTGTCATTTTCCTGATAGTCCAGCCTTTATTTAGGATGTTCTAGCCATGGTAAGATTATTAGATGTTAGTTCTCCTATACATCTTCATCATTCTCAGTAAACAATAGTGCAATAAGAAATTAAACGGAAATCATCCTAGTATCAGAATGCAGTAAAATAACAGAGTTTATTTTCTGATTTGCATATTAATGTTTATTCACCACAATTTCTTAGTAATTGATATAATACAATTAAACAAGTATCAGTTTATTGAATAATGCTTCTCAGTTGACAATAGTCTCAAACGTTGGTAGAAATGTCTTGAGTTGCAAAATCTGTGGCACTGGTTGATTTCGGCCCTGGTAGAAGTCCAGACCTGTCAGTAATTCTACATCTCTGACACGTGCTGCATGTGCACGAAGCCTTTCCTCAACCCATTCAGATGCTGGTTTACCATCCTGGAAAAGCAAACAGACATGGATTTGTTTGTACACTCTCAGTTTTTATTTTATGGACATTACTGAACACAAATCTATACAGGTTTCCCATTTATGGATTAGACTTTAAAGGAGCAGTGCCTCATAAATGAAAAATAAAGCGCTTTTTGTAATAAATATGACCATGAGGTACTTTGGGATAACACTCTTAAGTGGTCCCACAAAGTTGAAAAAATAAGTTCGTTTTTGTCAGTTATCTGATTTTCTCTAT
The DNA here is from genome assembly GCA_037306005.1 of Rhinophrynus dorsalis. Taxonomy (NCBI): domain Eukaryota; kingdom Metazoa; phylum Chordata; class Amphibia; order Anura; family Rhinophrynidae; genus Rhinophrynus; species Rhinophrynus dorsalis. The sequence goes on along the minus strand of CM074720.1, from coordinate 249,279,594 downwards.
GTGGCCTCCAAATATAGCTGGTTCCCTCTGTAATCTGTCTCTTTTTCCATTATACCTCCCTCTGGTGATCAAAGGCCAATACTACTGAAGGAAAATAACGGAAAATGCATGGGCTGAAAAGGATAAGAGCAGCTAACATCACCAAAGTAGGTGAAGTTGAGAGTAAAAACTTTCACTGTTGTCATAGCAAAACAAGAAGCTTACTAAATTGTTTATTATTCATTTTATGTGAATAAAATATATGGGAACAGAAATAAAAACACAGGTCTGATTACTTTCTCACCTGTAATGTACTTACTATATATCAGTTTTGCCCTGTAAGGCATGGTCCCATTTAAAGCATTCCTTCTCTTTGATCAAATAGGCACAACAGCGTGCATGGGGTATTCTGGGAAACTGTAAACCTCCACTAGGTTTGCCATAGGATTTAAGGCACAGAGAGTAAAATAGATGACACAGTAGTCCAGGCACTCATCTCCTCTATGATTTGCCACAGACATGAAAGAGCTGAGACTCCCATGCATAAGTAATAGATTTATCATTAGTGATTGGCTAGTGACGCACCGAGCCAGAAGCAAACACCAGGGTTATTCTTGATGAGGCTTTCCGTGGATTCAAATAGATGAAGAAAAAGCCACACAAAGGTGCTGTGAGAAGTATCTCAGATGAGTAGTGATGATGCATGCCTGTGTCCTGCTTTTGAGTCTCTATCTAGTGAATGTACTAATCTGCAAGCAACTGATGTTTTCCTCGTGTTAAGTCCAAGGGCAAATCTAGTGGAAGATTACAGTTGCCCATAACCTCCCTGCTTTATGTTGCTCCTGTTAGATCAATGAGAAGCAATGCTTTAAATGGGTATATCCTGAAGATTCACTTTAGGGTATGCACTACAGTGTATGATTACTGTAATGCACACTAGCGTACACACGCCTCCCTCATTAAGACTTTAATGATAACAAGCCCCTTACACCTGGCCTACAGCATGCACCAGAAAATAGGGTAAAGTTACTTCAATTTCCTTTGCGTCTTGTTAGTAGATCAAGTACAAAAAGGCTCAGATAAAAGAAATGCATGAAAATACCCATAGACTATCCCATTGATCTCTCTTTAGCCCAAGTTGCATTAACCCCTTAAGAAACCATAATGTGCCATTATGGGTAAAATGTGCATGTTCTGGCACATCATGGATTTCAGGGCGTGGCTGCACGCCATTTGGGGAGCCCTGAATTGGTTATTGAGATAAAAAAAAGCTCTATGGCCCTTAAGTGCCATCCGCCCGCATTGCCAGTCCTTAAGGGGTTAAGGGGATCAGTTTTTTGGTGTAAGCAGCTCAGTAAGTTGGTGTTAGGCAGGGGTAGGACTTGAAATTTGATTTTAGTGCCCATTTTAGATTGGAATCATATTCAAACATTTCTCCCCATGTTCATTTGTTGTGCCTATCTACATTCTGTTTATATCCTGTTTTAATTTTGTGCATTAGTCCTATATAGCTTTCATCTACCTTGCAATTTTTCTCTGTCATGTATGAGTGTGCGTCTCCTGCAAATGGTGATGATTTAATTGACTATTTTTTTTGTCTAAAATTATTTTATTTCTGAAAAACACCAAAAAAGCAATATCCTAAGATTCATGCTAGATTTGCCTTACTGGATAAAGTCATGTAAGTAGAAGGATGCACAGGAGGTGGGCTTTAAAAGTGGTGAAAGAAAACTCCCAATTAGTGGTTCTCCTTTTTATTTTTTAGGGAGAAAGAAGAAGATCCAGAGAGCATCCCAGGATTAGACAGACAGTGTCTGGTAGACCTCAATTTATAGATACTCTGTATTGCTTTAGATATGTTAAGCTTCTGTTAATAAAACTATTAACAGGGGCGATTTGGCATGGGCTGAAATTGATGGACACGTGTCTTTTTTCAGACTTATCAGCTATGTTACGCCTCCCATGTATTCCAGTCAGTTGTGGAATGCAGGAAAGTGCTGAATATAGATAGAAGGGCAACAGACCTTTTGCAGGGGCCTTCAGCAGTTCTGTCACCTGTGTGAAAGAGGCCTCAGAGTTTTTAGAAAATGTGATTTTAATGAACTTAATGTTTAATTATTTTCTTTTTTTGTCCATATGGACAAGAGGAATCATTGGGATTGAGCTCCCTACTCCAGAGAGTAGGACACTGCAAAGAAAGACAGGATCTTTTGGGTGGAGACTCTCTCCTCCTCTTCCACTTCAACCCCTACCTTAATCCCAGATCCATGTATAATAAGTAGCACAAAAAGAACTAATAGTGGGAAGAACAGGAACACCCCTGTGCAAAGACCCCAAGAGGACTCCTCTGACTGGGGAAGGAAACACAGCTAGTTTTTTTTTTCTCCAAGTGGGAGTCCTTTAATCAAAAAAGGACTAAAGATAAAATAATTTAATGTTAATTTCATGAAAATCCTATTTTCTGTTACGTTGAATATGGAACACAGAAACACAGGATCAGTGTAACCTCTGATGTCAAGGATAACACACTATCACAGAAAACAAACCAAACAAGAACCAACTGAGCTCAAAAGTTCTGCAAAGAACATGACAGTAGGAGGAAAAAAGTCTTTAGACAGGCGCTACTGCCTGAAGGAACTTCCGGCCAAAGCTGGCTTCAGCTGAGGCTCAAACATTGACACTGTAAGGTTTGGTGAAGATGTGCAAGGAGTAACTTAAGCCTGTAGTAGACTTAATCCAAGATGTAACAATGACCTCAGATGCTGTAGGACCCTATTACAGCTTACCTTGGCTTCAGCGTCATCTGCAGGCGCGAGGCTTCACGCATGCAGCAAGCCTCTGTTTTATGTGTTTGCTTCCTGTAGTCTCCTCCTACCTACTTCCTCCCTCTGAACTGCTCCTCCTACCTACTTCCTGAGGAGGGCTATAAAGGGCAGACTGAGTCCTGACTTAGTTGCCCTTGAGTTGTTGTACAGTACAGTTCTGTCTCCATTGGGCTCTGCGTATGACATGGCTTGTCTGACCATTCATTCTGGTGCTGACCTGTAGCTCTGTCTGACTACTCTTTTGCCTGCTCCAATTGTGTAGTGGACACCCAGTCTGGTGTGGACCTGTGGCTCTGGCTGAGTACCTGTCTGTCCATCCATTCTGGTGTTGACCTGCGGCTCTGAAGACCATTCTCCTTGTGCATTCCGATTTGGCTTAGACATCCTTTCTGGTGCAAACCTGTGGCTCTGGCTGACTACCTGCTCCGTGTATGACCTGGCTTGTCTGACTACTCACTCTGGTGTTGACTTGGGGCTCTGTCCACTGCGCTTCCAGCATACCAATGCGTCAGTGGATATCCTATCTGGTGCAAACCTGTGGCTCTGGCTGACTACCCGCTCCATGTATGACCCGGCTTGTCTGACTATCCTTTCTGGTGCTGACTAGGAGGCTCTGTCTCCGTGTGTTGTTCCTCGCTCCACAGACACCCATCCTAGAGCGGACCTGGGGCTCTATCAGACTGCTAGACTTACTGCAGGCTGAGTCAGTGCTAGTCCTTTGTGCCCTCCGAATTACCTTGAGGCTCCAGTGGGCTCAGACAGTGTGGTGGATCTATTGGCGGACTGCTATTTCTCACACAGTGCTTGCCTCTTTGATCACCCTCTGTGTGTTATTTGTTTACATGCATTACTGTTATTATTCTTATAAAAGATTGTTTTACTTTACCGTACTGACTCCTGGTTTATTCCTGGGAACCATGACAGACCCTTGGGAATGAGAAAGAGAAAATCAGCCTTGTGGAAAGGCTGCATATGATGTACATAATACATAAGTCATCGCACCACATCCAATAGATGAAGATCCTTCTCCTGTTTTGAGGGAGGGTCTGGACAAAATGAAGGAAGAATGATCTCTTGATTGATGTAAAAATCTGTGACAACCTTAGGTAAGAACTGTTGAGAGGTAAGAAGTACCTCCTTGCCCTGATGAAATACCAGGAAAGGAAGTTTACAAGACAGAGCATGTAATTCAGCAAACTTCCTTACGCAGAGAAAAAAATGCAAGGAGATAGAGGAAATTGGTTCAAAAAGAGATCTCTGAAGGAAGATCAGGGCATGGGATCCCAGAAGCAAAAGGAAAGCATAATCCACCTCTTGAACAATGGTTTTAACATCTGGTAGAATAGCAATATGCCTCTGGAGGAGAACTGAAAGGGCTGAGATCTGTACCTTAATAGAGATCAGACTGAGACCCTTGTTCTCATTTTGCCAACAGGCTAAAAACCATAGGAAGATCAAAGATCTGGGCAGACACACTTTTGTCAGCACACCACTGATGGAAGATGGACCAAATCCTATGGTACCTTTTTGAAAAGACAGGCTTTCTTTCCTGGGCCATGATGGAAATTACATCTTCTGAGACAAGTTTCCACCTCAGGATGTTGGCTTCAAGAGCCATGCTGTCAAAGTCGAGTTTTCCACATCCTGATACCAAATGGGACCCTGGATAAGAAGATCCGGTCTCAGAGGAAGACAGAGAGGTTCCTGGATGGATAGATTGAGATGGTCTGTGAACCAGGAGTGACCATCTCCATCCTGATCTTTTATAGCACCCTGGACATTAGAGGAATTGGAGGAAAAATGATACAGATACAAGATCCATGAAAAGGGGCATTGCTTCCCTTGCAAATGCCAAGGCATCTTTTACCTTTGTGCATAACCAAAGGAACTTCCTGTTCTTGGAAGAGGCCATCAGATCCACTCCTGGGAGACTCCAACATTTGACTATCTGTTAGAACAGTTCCCAGTTGCCTGGTTCCACATCTTGATGACGGAGAAAATTCTCAACCACAATTTCTACATTTGGTATGTGGAATTCTGAAATGGCTGGACCAAGTGTTTCTGCCCAATGAAAGTGCTCCTTCCAGGCTGACTCCGTTCATGTTCCTCCTTGGAAATTGATGTAAGCCACTACTGTTGAGTTGGTAGACAGATGGCATGGATTTCCTATATTGATTGATAGGAGACTTTCCCCTCCAGTCCACCCTCCCTGACCTGTCACAGAACCCAGGGTTGCAACTCAGCCTTTCAGCATCTCAGTCTGGCATCTGTCATGACCATATTCCATTCTGAAATTACAAAGGCATGTCCCTGAGTCAGATATGGATGATTCAGCCACTATTGTAGATCCTCCCTCGAAGGGACAGGGTTATAAAGTGAGATGCAGTCAGGATCAGTTTCTGAGAATGTCCAGTTGGAATTCCCTCTTGTAGAACCAAGCATAAGGAACCACTTCAGGGCAGACATTAGTCATCCCAGGATCCTTATGTAAGTCTTGCCGGTGAGGGCCATGCCAGTGCCAGTGACACATCCTGGAACAGGATATGGATATTGTCCTCCTGGAAAAACATTCATCCTTGAAGACTCTCGAACTTCATCTCCTGGGATGAAATCAGAGAGGACTTCTTGAGATTAAGAACCCAACCATGGTGTACCAACATCTTGGGTATGGATCGCTAACATTTCTGCTGAAGAAACCTTGATGAGAAGGTCATGCAGATATGGGGTCAGTGAGACATCTTGCGATTGGATGTATGTGAAAATACTGAAGCTGAGGCTAGGCCAGTAGGCAGTGGAGTGAATTGGTAATGACTGCATGTGAAAGCAAAACGAAGAAAACATTGGTGGCTTGGATGGATCAGAACATGAAGGTGGGCGTCCTGAAGATCCGGATGTGTCCAGGAACTTGCCTGGACGCATCACTGAGGTGACAGAGTTCAAAGATTCTGTCTTGAACCATATAGCAACCACATAGTTGTTGAGGCATTTCAAGTCCAGGATGGGACAGCAGCCTCCATCCTTCTTGGAAACTACAAAAAGGTTGGTAAAAAACCTGAAAAGCACTCTTGGGCTGGGACCTGATTGTCTAGCAGAGAGGAGATGGTGTCTATAAAGAAATTCCCTCGCTCTGTATCCATGGGAATCTTTGACAAAAAGAAGGGTTGAAGAGGAAAGGACTTGAAATCTATGATGTACCCTTCTGAAACAACCTGCAAAAACCCACTGACACATCAATGAAGGTAACCAGGCATCTTGAAAAAGCAAGTCTTGTGGAGTATGGGTGATCAGACTTAGGTTTTAAAACAGACTTCTTGCTCTGCCAAGTCTGTTTAGGCTTTTGGGTGGGGTGCAGCTGGGAAACCTGAGGGACTTGAACCCTCTGCAAACTGTGAGGGGAAGCAAAATCCATGCACCTTCCTTATAAAAAAGAAATGCTTAAAAGAGATCTGGGGCAGGAGAATACTCTTGCCTCCAGTGGCATCACTAATGACCTTTCTTTGGTCAGGTCCAAATAGATTTTTTTCTGGAAAAGGGCAGATATACAAGAGATATATTGGAATATTGGACCACAGACCAAATCTTTAACCATAAGTTGCACCACACAGCAATAGATAGGGCTGAGGCCTTACCAGAAAATCTGACAGCGTTAAAGGAAACTTAAAGGGATAGTAATACTTCATTTTAAATTTATTTTATTTTGTAGGCATTAAAAAAACATGAAGAATGATATGTCTTATCTCTCAAACCTTATGGATTAAGAGATATTCACAAGGAAAGGTTCCCCTCCCGCCCCTTTTACCTAGTGTAAGCCATCTCTTCTCAGATGTGAAATCTGGTTGTAAGACCAGACAGATAACAGCAGGGGACATTCTTCTTCCTATGAAAACAATAAAAGCCCTGCCCCCCTTGACAAGCTTTTCAGGTTTTTCCCTTATCTTAATTGAAAATTGTTCCTGTCTGCAATCTACCTGGGCACCTCCCTTCTGCTCTGGCTGAGCAGTGTTACATCAGTAAAAGGGGCGGGAGGGGGACACTTTGTCATTGAATTACTCTTGAACTACAGCTCTGACAGAATTGAAATAACACTCTCCAAAGTCCAAATACTATGATGATTAATTAGAGCTGCTTTTATTATGAAACATTACTATCCCTTTAAGAAAGATATGCATTAGCTTCCAAAATATTGACAATCATAATTAAAAGGTCTTCCTTAGGAGTGTCAGAACATATGGCTTCAGAAAGCTGCTCACCCCAGAGAGCTATTGACCCAGGCATTAGCAAACGTGGGTTGCAGACTTGCCCCTTTGGCCACAAAGTTTGCCCTCAATAGGAAATCAAGGCATTTGTCAGCCTGGTCCTTAAGGCCTGCAACATCTGCCAGTGGAAGAGCTCTATTCTTGGCTAAGTGTGATATAGGGAGATCAATAGATCAATCTGCTCTAGGGTAATTTTAGGAGGGAAGACTGGAGAACCAATCCTCCATCAGGGGCATCAAAGACCTGAAGGGTATCCAATACCACTGTTATGTGCCCCTCTGCTGAGGGAACAGTATCAGCCTCATAAGGATCCCAAAATGATATGGAAGAGTACATATCTTCCTCCTCTGAATCAATTTCTTCAGCAGATGTTTCTCCAAGTATTTGGGAATTGATCTTAAAAACAGAATCAACTTGCCTGATCTGAGGCATGGGTCATCAAAAGTGAAAGACCAACTGGTTGGATGATGGAATGGATGCCACTGATGACATCAGGGTTTTAACACAAGCTAGCTCTTGATCAGTGTTGGATGGCCCTGGGAGTGTAGTAGGGGCCATAGCACAGGAGAGACAAAGGGAAACATATTCCCATTGTTACGGTTGTGGGCAGTGGGTATCTCTGGCCTATTTGGGGACCGACGAGCTTGTTTTCTTGATTCCCACGGTAACGTACGGCGTGTGGATGGATGTGTGCGCATGTGTTGCTTCTTCTAGTTCACGCATGCGCATTTTGGATTGTGGCTTGGTTTCCGGGGTTTGCTCTGTTTATTCCGGAACTTTTGTTTCGGAGCTGGAGTAGCTGAGCGCCATGGGAACTGAGGTGAGAATACCATGTTTATTGGTTGATTTGATTTTACTTATTGGTCATTTTTAACGTATGAGAATGAAGAAATAGATTCAAATACCGCCAGTCTGGAATGTGAGGCTCATAGTATAATTTGCTTGTTGGCTTGATAAAGCTGTCTGAGTACAGTGAAACGCGTAGCCATTTTAAATTGCTATTGTAGCTACATATATTTTTTATTAAAAGCTTGTTGATATATGTTTGTAGTGATAACGTGTATTATATATGGTAGATGATGAGAGGTGTGTGAAGCAACCATAGTGACACCAAGTGGAGTCGGTGGGAATTCTCCAAAAGCTTTGAAGTCAGCATTGGAATATTCTTGTTGCTGACAATTCACAAATGTGAGTACAATACTTTTTTATTTATTGGATATTGATGTTGATGTACTTCACTATTGGGTGCTTCTTTTTGTTGTTTTTTGGAGATATTCCCATAGAATCCCAGCATGGCATGAGGAACAATGAGTTAGGGGGGTTTGGGAAGCCCCTTAATGCATGAGTTTGGTTTTCCCCATATGCCCCTTGAGGTCAGACATGTCCAGACAAAATTTAACTTCAACTAGATTAAAACTAGTTTAAAATATAAATAGAATGCTAGAAATCCACCAGAAATACCCAGAAAGCACTTATCTGACATGCTTGGGGTTAATATTCTTTTTCCCATGCAAAATTAATCAGTGTGCTCCTGATGATAAGTATAAAGATCATTGTGTTTTATATATCCATACTAATCACAATGAGAAGTCTTGCGACATTTGTGAGACTTTTTTTCCACCAACATTTTCAACATAGATTTTACATTAACTGACAGTACTGAGATTACACCAAGGAGATGTTACAGACAAATTAGGGGCAAAGGTGATCTTAACACTGTCACAAAATGTGAAAAATGTTTACATTAATTACAACAAAATTCTAACATACGCCACATCCACATATTATGTCAAAAAATGTATTTGGTGAAGATAATGAATATTTTGGTGGAACAATCTTCTAACGAAAGTGCAGTCTAATTTGCGAAAAAATAGCAAGAAGTATGTATTGGCACCACTTTTAGGAATCTGAATATGCTTGTGACACCTAACAATAAGTGTGAAGTTATGTATTGTCCTCTTCAATACCTTATTGACAGATGACATATCAAATATAAGCAGTGCCTAGAAAAATCCAGACTGTATGCTAGGGATGCTCTGATCAAAAAAAAATGCAAAACCACTGATCAATAGGACATAACAGGAGTAGCCAAACCTAGTCCTCAAGAACTACCAACAGTGTATCTTTTCAGGATATCCATGAATGAGCAAAGATGGAATAATTACTAGCTTAGTCACTTGAACTGGTCTACCTGTGCTTATTCAGGGATACCCAGGGTTGGCTAGCCCTGGAATATAATTTATACATTTGTAATGGCACATAAAGCAGGTTCAGCTGATGGTAGGTCGACATATTTAGAGAAATTATATGTGGAGATGGGCAATCTGGATTAGGATGGGGTGGGCAGTGAATGGTGGTGGACAATGTGGCCAGTGTAGAGCTGGACATTTTGGAGGTGGTCAGTGTGGGCAATGTGGAGGTTGACAGTGTTTGGGGACAGTGTTGAGGTGGACAATGTGGAGGTGGACGGTGTGTGCAGTGAGTGGAGGTGGATAGTGTGGGCAGTGAGTGGAGGTGGATGGTGTAGGCAGTTACTGGAGGAGGACCCAAGTGAACAGTTTGTGGAGGAGGACGGGGTGGACAGTGTGGTAGTAGACAGTGTGGGCAATGTGGGGGTGGGGAGTGTGTGGGGCCAGTGTTGAGGTAGTCAATGTGGGCAGTGTGGAGGTGGACAATGTGGAAGTGGTCGGTGTGGGCAGTGAGGAGGTGGACAATGTGGGCAGTATGTCGAGGTGGGCAGTTTATGGAGGAGGGCAGGGAGGACAGTTTGTGGAGAAGGATGGGGAGGGCAGTGTGGAGGTGAACAGTGTGGGCAGTGTGAAGGTGGATAGGGTGTGGAGGTGGGCAGTGTGGAGGCGGACAATGTGGACAGTGTAAACAGAGTGTGGAGGTGGGTGGTATGGAGCTGGACAATGTGGAGGTGGTCAATGTGAGCAATGTGGAGGTGGACAGTGTGGAGATGGGCAATATGGGCAGTGTGGAGGTGGACAGTGTGGAGAGTAGGCAGTGTGAGGGCGGACCGTGTGGGCAGTATGGAGGTTGGCAGGGTGAGCAGTGTGTGAGGATTGACAATGTGTGAGGGTGGATAGAGTGTTGGCAGTATGTGGACAGGGTGTGAGGGTGGACAGAGTGTGGAAGGTTGTGGAAGTGGACAGGGTGTGGAGAAAAAAAAATGTCCATGGATTTCATTTTAAAAATCTGGTCCCCTTAGTTTTTATCTAATTGAAGTCCATAAAGAAAATTGTAGATAAAACCCTTGATAATTCTGTCAACTGCTATGGAATCCAGGTTCATGTAAACTATGCAAAACTACAGGTCAGAGACTCTCATCTAGTCATCCCCAAGTAAACTAGGCCTAAATAAACTAAACAGCATGTTTACTTACTGCACAACTCTCAGAATTGTCTGGTCTGTGAGGAATGATGAAGGACAAGGCATCGAGGTTAACGGAACAACTGAGCGGAGTACTCGCAACGTCTATACAACTTGTCAGTACCACATAGTAATGAGTTGGTATAGGGATTTGTGTTCCTTGAATATGTCTGTGGGAGAAAAAACAAAAGTACTTTAGGAATTAGTTACTCTTGTTTCAAATAAGAATGATGCTGATGTGCTAAGCAGAGCCAGAGATAATTCTATTTCCTTGGTTAATAAACCTGGATATTTATGACATGCATGCTCTACATATGATGCAGCTATATATTACATTGTGATCTCTGTTTGCATGGAATAAATGAATAGTGCAATGTCTTAAAAGAGAACTAACATCTCTTAACCCTTTGAGATCCAGAAGGGCACACAATGCATTGCTCTGCACTCTGGCACTCAAAGGTTAATAATACCTCCCCCTAAGTACTTTACTATTGCAAACAAATCCTAATGATACCTATGAATTTTGCCCATGTGCCTTTATTCCAGAGACAAAATCATCAGTTGGTACTGGATGTCATTTCTATGTAGGCAGACATGACTATTGCTTGTTTTATTTTTTTTTGTTTAAATGAAGAATCCCTTAACCCCTTAAGGACCAGCGGTCCCGGGGTGTGTGGTCCTTTAAGGACCAGATAGGGAATTTCGGCGTGCCGTCCCACGTGACTGATTACGTGTGCCGGCACATCGAACGAGGGACTGAAAGAGATCGCTCCGGTCTTGGAGCGATCAACTTCAGTCCCCGGTATTACTAAAAGTACGTGACATACCAGGACCGTCACTGGTCCTTAAGTGCCGGACCAGAGTGATGGTCCGGGTACGTCACTGGACGTGAAGGGGTTAAGAATCCCTTTGATCTATGTCAGTGTGCCGGCACATGTGAATGATGTTGTGTACCAGTGCGCCAAACGGGAGTCTAAGAGAGACTGCTCCAGTCTTAAAAAGTCAATTACAGATCCCGCTAGTGCTTGCAGTGCTCTTGTAGGAGCACTGTAAGCACAAAGTGTGTGATGTGCCAGGTTATCACTGGTCCTTACGGGGTCAAGGACCAGTGGGATATGCAACACACTGATCCTTAAAGGTTAAGATTATCATGGGCAGTGAGTAGAATTTGAGATCCTGAGGTCCTGCTAGCAACTGTTATGTCTGCCTCCATAAATGTGACCTCTAGGAATCATTGAAGGTGTTATTATCTCTTGAGCAAAATTCTTAGGGATCATTAGGATTTTCAAGTCATAGTAATATAAATGGAGGGTTATTATTAGGGGGTGCTAGTTCTCCTTTAACAATCTTCATAATCATTCTACTCCTGACTAAACTGCCATTCCTGACAGCCAGCTTGGAAAAGGCAGATTTAGGAGATATTTTCAAAATGCTGGCTAGGAGGAAGAGTAAATGATATCTAAGTATTTATGCCACCTTTTTATTTTTGTGGAGACTAGTAGAATAAAAATGATACCTTTATTGGCTAACTGATAACCTGGCTTCACAAAGGTTCAAACTGGAGAACTCAAGAATATGTGCACACATGCATGCACAAAAGCAAGCTGTTAATACAGACAGGGTGCCCTGTGTATCTCCCATTGCATTGCAGTCTGACAGATCACAATGTGTTTACTCATTAGGACGGGGAGCCAATCAGAAGACTAACAGCTCAGTCTGATATATATATATATATATATATATATATATATATGTGTGTATACATATATATATATATATATGAAGGGGTTAAAGAAGCAGCAATTTTTTTATAATAAAAAATAAATCTTACATGACTTTTCTTGCTCACTAAAACAAGCAAATTCACATTGCTGGAGTATGTTTATTTCAAAATTATTACAGCTCAAACTTTTTATTTTTAAATCAGCATTACAAACTAATGTCCTCAAAGCAAATTTGGTTCTATAATGTACTCTATAAGGGGAATTCATCAAGGTGCATGAAATGCAGCATATCAAGTATTCTGTTTTTTGCCAGCACTTTGCTGAGATCACTGATTGAGACCGTTGGGTGTTCATTCAGATCAATCTTTTTTCCTGCCTATTATATACAATGCAAGGAAATACAATGGAAACATAGAGCAAAGGGTGCCATTCTGGCGATACACACATATATGCATTCTGTTAATGTGTATGCATGTATTCACTCCCATTGCCTACAATGTGATACACAAGCTTCAAACTGCAGAATGGAATTTGCATATGTGTCAGCGATTGCCAAATATGATCTGATCATTGATGAATAGGAAACTTGTTAAAGGGCAAGGAGGTCCTTTGATGACCTTGCTCATGTTTAAGGCTAGGTGAATTCCCCCTATAGGAGAGCTTAAGTCACTGACTATGGCTATCTCTAGTAAGTTATTAGAGTAGCACCAACTTGTAATCACAATAAAAAATGCAGTTTCATATAAACATGAAAAAGACAGCCATATTATCTCCAATGGAATATGTATGTTTTTTTTGGAAGAAAAAGTCTTGATTAAAGCAGTGTACTGTTCCTTTAAGCACATATTATCTACTTTTTACTTACTCTTTGATTTCATTCAGCGAATCAACATGGCCATCATAGTTGTAATCAAAAATAGGTCCACTGATTACATTAAGCCCATTTCTTTCCCCAGCATATTTCAGGAGTAATGTAGTATGCAGATAATCCCATATCTCTGGAGAAATAAGAGCAACAGCATCTTAGTAGTTGAAATTCTCCACCAAGTGTTAAGGTATAAATGATTTTCTAAAAATGCTCTAATTTTACCTAACAACTATTTGTATTATGTGAAATCTTTGATTTTCCTTTATTCAGTGTTCCAACTAAAGCAAGCAAAGTTGAGCAACCCAGCATTTGAAAGAATCAAAAGAGTACCATAAAATCATGGGTATAAAACTCATCTGGGTTTAATATGTAGGTCAGGGCTATCCAAGTTCAGTCTTCAAGTGCCACCAACAGTCCACATGTAAGAATTTCCCTGATTAAGCACAGGGGAGTCAGTCACAATAAATGAGCCAGTAATTACATCACCTGTGCTTAATCAGGGAAACCCTTACATCCTGGTCTGTTGGTGGCTTTGAGGAGTGAACTTGGACAGTGCTTATTAAAGAGTATTTGTTTGTCTGTTTGTAAACAGCATATTAGTGTCTGTCTATCATTTTTATGTGCCTCCTTCCCTCCCTCCTTTCTCTCTCTCCCCTCAATTTCACTCTCCTTCCCTTTGCTTCAATACCATCCATCCATCCATCCATGCAGAGGCAGCCTTTTAGATCTGTCCAGTGGGTTTTCTGGCTATTCGTATACTTTAACAAACTGTATCACCTGATGAAGTGACTAGAATCACAAAATGCATTGGGCATTCTATGATTGTATGATGCCATATTTTTCTGTTTTATTCTTATACATATCCTATAACATAAAGTGGTAGAATGTGTCGCTCACTGTGAGCCGTAACCGCACATGCGCAGTAGAGAGTCTCTACTGTGCATGTGTGGTTTCGCACACAGGGAGCTTCGCTGTGAGCCGTCTGGAGCTCCCAACTAAGGATCAGCACATTTGGCGAGTCTCTACTGTGCATGACTGCAGTCATGCGCAGTAGAGACTCGCCGAACACACTGCCCCACTCTGGACGGCTCACGTCCTGTCTCTGCTCCTGGCTCCTGGGCAGCTGGGTGCACTTTAGCCCATGTATACGGGCTTTCATACTAGTACATGCTATATTTCTACTACTTCTGGTAAAGAGATCTATATACAGTATGTGGTCTGAGGAAAACATACTGGATATACCTGACTATAGTTTACCCACAGAGGATTTTGGCCCTCTCTTTTCTGCTTTTCCTCCAGCACTTGACAAGCGTAAGGAAGAATGATATATCCAAAGATGTACTGATTTATCTGGTGAGAAGCTAACTTGAGCCATTTTGAAATATATAGTTTAGCTCTTCAAGAGGTCTCTGCATCCTCTTTATTGTGTTACTTACCGTTATTGACTTGATTCAGTGAAAAGAACAATGTCTAATCTGCTAGCACATACTATTTGACTCAATAGAAGGTATCTTCACAAAAGACTGAAAGGACCCATGGACTTGTCTTAAGAACATTTTTACAATGTATCATTCTGTTTGTTTTTTCTCATATAATACATTTCCATTTGAGCACTTATTTACAATAACTTGTAGGATTTAATTTATATTTTGGGTGTATCTTTTGGGGGTGTTCTTTGTCAAGTGCTTGGATTGGACTAGTATTACTGGTTGTACATATTTAGCACATTTCCCCTTGGAGATGTAAGCAAGGAGGCAGGTGGCAAATTCAAACATGTTACCCTCAAGACAAATATACATTTTTTGATCATGAACAATACACTCTTCCACTTCAACCAAGTTGAGAAGGGGGGTGTACATGTTATAAACAAGATATTATGGTAATTAAAACTGTGAAGCGCTGCATGGTGCATGTGTTATTCTAATGTTCACTGTAGTTTGTCTTAGAGAGAACATTGTCTTTAACCCACGGAACCATATATATAAAGACAAAACATGAGGGATTCTGGGGCAAACCAACTGCACCACATAGAACGATGCCCCCAGTAAAATATTTAAATTGGGTTTAAATGCTGGAGAGGTTATGCAACAATCCTCTCTATTTAATAAACAATGCAAATAATATTAAGATAGGGAGACTTGTGTATTAAGAATTAAAACATATATGGAGCAAATTACACCAAAGTGGACATAAAAAATATCCCCTAATTCACATTGATTTTTTTTATACTGGTAGTTTAATCCCTTAAATATGGGAGACCTCCAAGTCATTTCTATGAAATGTGTTGCTCTCTAGTGTTTAAAGGGTTGTACATTCCATTTAAATCAGTGGGAATTTTTATGTTCCTTCCTTATGGTCCAATTGGTTTGCCCAAGAATTGCTCCAACTTTGTCACTAAGTGTTAGTGGTGTGTGCAGTAGTAATCATATGCTTCCATAGGGAAACGTGCTATACAAGTCCTACTTATGCAGATGAAGTATAATCAATTCTGGATTTCCCATTTGTCAAAGCAAAGCAAGAAACTGCATAGAGCTCCATGGTTTGAGGGTACCTCAGCTGTTTTATGACCACACCCACAATCTAAATTGGGGTGTGGTCATAGGATTCCAGCAATACTGCAGCAGATACTCATTCCTGGGTCATAGAAGTTAATTTATGTAGCCATGTGGGGGACTAAGGGAACCCAAAATGCAAATCTAGCTCTGAATACAATGCCACTGGATATGAATTAATCTTACAAAATATGATTATTAATACACTGCGATAGTTTGGAATAAAAATATCACTTACTTTGGAATTCTTTGTACATGGGAACGATGTTACTTGTGATTAAAGAGTCATATTGTTCAATTTCACTCTTGTTAAAGTCTGTAATAAAAGTAAAAAAAAAGTAAATTATACATTGATTTCTTTCAGTTGGGAACAATACAAAAGTATCAGTGGACTTTGAGTGGTATCTGTTAACCACCTGAAAGGCAAATAATTGCTCATCCCTTGTAATATTATCATACAGGAAATTATCAATACCTGTAATTTACAGTCAACTGAACCTTTTTTCACTAACGCCTCATAATAATACCCTCCCTATACTCTTTACTATTGTAGAATATCATTATGGTCCTTTTAAATTGCCTTTGTTCAAGAGATAACATTTTCCTGGATGTCATATCCATGGAGGAGGACATGACAGTTCCTGACAGTAGAGTGCATCTACTTAACTCTTTAAGGACGAGAGGGGTGTGCAACACATTTTGAAGCAATGGGTTACACACATTTCTAGCCCTTAAGCCTCTGAGTGCCAGAGGGGTATCCAACCCATTGCTTTGCGGTTTGGGTCCTGATTTTAGTGGTCCTGCTAACAAGTAAATTATGGAATTCTTTGCCCAAGGATGTGGTTATGGCAGATACAATGGATACATTTAAGAGAAGATTAGATACATTTCTTTCAAAATGGAACATACAGAGTTATACTCTGTATTAGTAGGCAAATCAGGAAGGTCTCATAAAGACTAACTTATTTGGCAGCAAGAAAGCTATACAGTTCTCATGTCACTAGGGTATGAGGCAAAGGTTGAACTTGGTGGACTTTTGTCTTTATTCAACCTAATTTACTATGTTACTATGTATCTAAACAAAAGGAACGTCTGTACATCAGATCCTAACCTTTACAAATAAATAACCTGTGACTTACTATAAATAATACACATTTGGGTTTAGTTAAATGATTTTGGCCAAAGGCATGGGAAGCCTGCCTGCCCCATCAAACCACCTCAGATTCAACCAAGCCCCTATCTGCCTCCAATCTGTGAACATGTATTTAGTATAAGGCAATTAAAAAGCAGTGATACCACCTTACCTACACTATGAACAAAAACCCTTGTGAGGAAAATGAGGGAGGTATTTATACCTTGCCTAATTTGGCTATAACCTAATTATGGAGCTACTAACCAAGAAAGGAGGAGCCAAAACCTCCAGCTAACAAAAGTCATGTCTTTCTCCATGGACATAACATCCAGTACTAATTGAAGACTGTATGTCTTGAATAGAGGCACAAAGGTAAAATTCAAATCTGCCATTTGGCTTTGTCATGTTAGTGGGATTTAAAAAGATAGTAATGTTTAGAAAAACAAGCAGCTCAGATTGTTTATTTTACTGAATAGTCCTAATGACTGAGGCTCTCAAAGTTCATAACTTGATAGTTATGCAGTAATCGTATGATGATGATAATGATTAATTTTACCCTTCCTGCCCCTTTTCCCATTCTGAAGACACCTCCCCTCAGATCTTATAGTGTATCACTATGAGGGACAATCTTCAGCCAGTTAGGAAAAACATGTCTTTCGTCAAGGAGAGTAGGCTTCTCCTTATACTGGAATAGGGGAGATTGTCCCTCGTTGTGATCTCTCCGGTCAAGAGATCTGAGGGGAGGAGCTTCAGAACTGGAAAAGGGGTAAAAGTCATCATATGATTACTACGTATCTATAGTTATGAGCCTCAGACATCAGGACTATTCAGTATAAGAAACGATCTGAGATGCTTGTTTTTCTAAACATTAATATGCCTTTAATACTAGAAGGTGTAATTTCTACTTAATATTATGAGATTTTAATATTTCAAGTAAAACTCTATGGCTTGGCTTTTATCACATGTGAAAAAGATATCATTGGGTTTTTATCTCAGAAAATCATCTTAAACACAATGGAGGGGATAGACAACATTTGGCTCCCTGATGTTGAAGACTATGATTCCAGTCATCCATAACCAACTAATTGCTCTATGGGGAAATAAAACCAGGACGAAGCTTTTCTTTTTTGTATATTTGTAAAGCACTTTGAGTCTCACAGGGAGAAAAGCACTATAAAAATAACAAATTATTATTATTATATAATATAATGTAGTAATATGTGTTTTAAAATTATCCCCTGAATTTGTTACCTGAAAAGTGGTGTATTAAATCCCCAGGCACATGGTTTTCAACTGATGTTATTTATGGCTTCAAAATGGGGAATCACCTGATACTTCATCCAGCCCAATATCACGTACAAGTACCACCAATGATAAATGCTTTCCAGGTTATGTGGGGGGGAGGAGGGAATGTTATGAACTCATCCTGTTGCTAGACTTTACAGCTTTACATACTGAAATAATGGTATAGAATTCTCTAAGTTTCTTACATATCAATGAAAATGTTTACACATCCCTGCATGTAGAAAACTGTATCAAAGCCCAGACATGAATAGGTACTCTATACAGGAAAAGCACAAATCATGCAGTATTTAGAGTATAATCCAATAGAATGGAATCAGGGCTGGTAAAAGGGTACCGTTCAAGCTGGAGCTCTCCACAAGAAATATGCTCTGCTGCAGAGAACCTCTTTGATGCTAAAGGCATCCCCAACACATTGTTTTAGCAGTCAAGGGTTTTGTAAGTTTTCATAAAATTAAAACATCTTCATCAGAAAAATGAGGTGGAAAGTTGAGCAAGAGGCAGTAGTCTCTTCCACCAATTGAAATATTTCTTGTGCCTCCTCCCTAATTCTTCCATCTTAGGCAGAGGCTTAGTTTTCCTAATGCTTGCACAAGTTCTGGTACACACATGAACAAGAAGCATTAAATATGTACTCCAGGAATAAAATAGATTAAAAAACAAACAAAACACATAATGTATGTGACAGAAATGGTCAATTCCACCTTAGCAAATACTGATCATCAAAAGCAATATTCACTTATCAGGAGACAATATTATTTCACTATACAATTCCCAAACCTCCCATTGATTTCAATGGTTTCCTTTTGAAATGTCGCTTAAGAGTGTAACTCATGTGTCCTCAGGTCGCTACTTTGTCAATTAACCACAGATTGAGGGGATTCCATTCATCATGACAAGGAGCACGATCAAAGGAAAAGTATTATCTGCAGCACACGGAGTCGCTCCAGCTGCTACTACATTTTAAGAGACACTTTTAGCTGGAGCCCCTCCGTGTGCAGCAGATAATACTTTGATCGTGCTTAATGTGATGATCTCCAGTGGACATTGACAAAAATTTATGCTACCATTAAGTAGGCGACATGACAATCTCATTCTGTCATGCAGTGCGAGGTTGGCATGTCGCCATTTTGATCGTGGTGACGAGGTGACTTAGTTAAAAGGTTGCACACTTTTTCGCGTGCCACCTTTCAAAAGTGAACCGATTTCAATGGGGCCTTTAACCCCTTGAATGCTAGAATGATCTTCAATACATTGCAAAACAATGCAGAGAGACCTTTCTAGCGTTGAAAGAATTGAAACCCAGATTTAAATCAATAGATTTGTTGGTTTGTCCCAACATTTACTTCAGTTCCATCAGTACGTCAGTCTCCCTATGCTGAAAACAAATTAGGAATCATTTTGGGGGAGAACCTATCTGCACTATGGGTGACAAATAAATATTCCCACAATTCCCATGACTTAACCCTCTGAGTGTAACAGAGGTAACCAATGCATTGCTTCGCAATGTGTTGGGTACCCTTCTGGCACTCATAGGGTTAAATGGGATATTTAGGTTATTAAATGCTAACTAGGTGATCAATGCATTGTAGCACTTCAGACCACTCTGGCATTAAAGGGGTAAAAATGCCCCATATAAATTATTGGGGATGTTTAATTCCCCCTTATGATGTGTTTGATTAGCCACATAATTACTGCCCTTTTCTTTTGAACATATGAACTTAAATAGTCAGTGCCATAATCGTGATGAAGACCATAGGTATGGCCAAAAAATTGACCGTATAAAAGAGCACCTTTAATTATATCAATTTATGAGCTGATATTCCTGAAATGAAGAAGAACACATGGCACTTGATAGTGACGTTCAAAATGTATTTAAATCACTAGGGATTAATCTTCTGATACCTCATCAGAGCCTTTATCAGGACTCCAAGCGTGGACTGCCATACTGACCCCTGTCAAGCTGTTTACATTTGAAGGTTTAGACTCACCAGTGATCCTTTATTTCACCAAAAATTGTATTGTATTGTATTTTGGGGCAAGCCAATGCAACGTAAGGGTGCAAATTCCCCAAATTTCCATGGACTTAAATAAGGCTTTTACCTGCTTCAAAGCTAAAGGGGTCCCCAATGCACTGCATGGCCCAGAAGAACTATTCACCATTTAAATCAATGGGATTTTGTTTGCCCTAGAACTCTACCACGTTTCCTTACTTCAGCAACCTCACTGTATTTTATTCCTGCTCAGGTGCCCTTCAAATGTTCCTATTGAACTGGTAAGAAGGACTGGCACTCAATGGGTTAAAACTTTTGCTTATATCCAATCTGTAGGATGTTTTTATACATTAAGCAAAGTGCGTATGTTTCCATAGAAAATAACAGTCTATTGCTAGTCCACATCAACATTCACAATTGGCAGCAAAGTTGTTTTGTAATAGGTTTAAACTTATTGGTCAGCCACATCCAGATGATTAAAGCTTTTGTAAATGTCTATTAAAAGAAAAGCACTCACTGGGAGGATGGAGGAAGCTGTGGGTAATGTTCAGTTCTGGCTTGTAGTCTGAACATTTCTGGCTCTTTGCCTCAGGAATTCTAATGTCAGGCCTCAGACAGTCTGGGAGTGTAGGAGGAAGAGAGGAGGATTCTCCCTGGTAAAGGAAAGAAGTACAAAACACACATTTTTGGTACACAACACATCTACTTTGGTAATATTGATTTCCTTCTGATTTGTTTCAAAATGTGTTAATATTTAACAATATGAGTCATGGCCGGCTATAGAGCAGAACAGTATACTTTTTCATGAAAAAAATGCACTGCTAGACATAGCCACTTCAGTATAATAAGGGTATTCCAACAGCTGGAGGATTTTTAATTCAGAAGTTATTACAGGGCAAACTTATTTGAATTTTGAAAACATTCTATGGGAGAGCTTGCATCATAGACTACAGCTTCCCATAGTAATTATATGATCATCATCACCTAGTAACCAGACATAGAAAATTGCACTTTAAACTGGACCTGTCACCTTAAAATAAGTTTAGTTTTTACAGGTAATTAAAATCTGCTTATGTTTTGTTCTAGCCATTTTCTGTAAAGTAGTTTTTGAAAAGTTAATCTTTATATTTTGTTGACACAGTGTGTCATTTTAATTCCATGCACATTACGTTAATTAGTCTTGTTCTAGGCCACTCCTACCACTTGATTAGCATTAAGTGCAGGGCTGTACACCAACAAATAAAGGTTTATTCCCCTAAAATTATTTATAATACAGACAAATGGGTAGCACAACGTATAGAGAAGGTTTATTTATATTAAAAATTAACTGATTTTATATTAAGGTGAAAGGTCAACCTTAACAAGCTGAATTGCAGAAAGGTATGCAAGGTGCAAAGCAGTGCATTGTAAACCTTTCTGGCACTGAAAGAGTTAACCCTTTGGCACCAGAGGAGTATGCAAAGCATTGTTTTTTTTTGTGGGAGGTAAAAGGGGCAGAAGACAGGGGAAACCAGCTAAATGTTAAGTCCTCCACAGAAATTCCAATAATCATGAAAAATGCTATGGTTAGGTTTAAGATTAAGTTAGTTTAGAATAGGGATAAGCTTATTCACAATTTGTTCATTAAAAAAGAATATTATTTTTCAATTCTGCTTTAAATTTTTTTTTTAACCCTCTGAAAGATAGGTAGCGTCCCAATGCAATGTGTTTCAAAATTGGAGACATCTGTGGCATTCTGGAAAACAAAAGATGTATTTAAATTACTGGGGAAATTACTTAGAGCTATAATAGAAATTATATTAAAGGGGAACTACCACCCCATAAAATCTTTATCTAAATTAAGTCTCCATCTGGTGACTAGCTGCTTAGTAGCGCTAGTCGCCAGGGAATATTACCTGTTTTAACTGAT
The DNA here is from genome assembly GCA_037306005.1 of Rhinophrynus dorsalis. NCBI lineage: Eukaryota > Metazoa > Chordata > Amphibia > Anura > Rhinophrynidae > Rhinophrynus > Rhinophrynus dorsalis. The sequence goes on along the minus strand of CM074720.1, from coordinate 249,257,681 downwards.
TTACGAGTTATTCCGCGGCTGACAGTAGCAGGAACCACGGACATCTTGCCATAGTGACGTCCGTGCGCCTGTGCTGTCAGTCCCTTTTGGAGCCGTACTGTGAAGAGTGAGTGGCAAGGTAGTGAAGTGCAGAAGGAAAAGGCATACCCCGGCACATCTGCCCTAATTAATCACATGCAATTTAAACAGCCTAATGTGTATGGAAAGCATTTGAAACCATCCTCCAAGAAAAGGAAGTGCTGCTATACTGTGTCCCTTGTCCCTCCCGATGAGCACAAAGAACATGGGTGAAAATCCTACAGAAAGGCAAGTGAAATCCCATTCAGCCTGGAAAGTTGACAATAAAAGTTGACAATAACATACATCATCATCTTCTTGTGCATGGCTCTGGGTGCGAGAAAATATCTCCATTGTCCCAGCAGCACTGTCAGAGTCCTACTTCTCCTTAGCATTGCCACACTGCCATCAGTATGATCTTACCAGCTGACAGTAAGTCTGCAAATGTGAAGATCTAGCAGTATGTCTCCACTCATTGCAGCTTGCGTGGTTCACTAACCACACATGGCAAAGTGGTGGAGAGCAGTCAAATGCAGGGAATCAGGGCACATCTGCAGTGGTTCAAACAGCATAATATGCCAAAATAATGGCAGGAAATGGTCATTCATTTTATAGAGTCTTACATCTTGTGAGCCATGGTGGGGAGAGAATATGTCACCCACCACAACCACCCAACCGCTTGTGTTTAGGGGAACAGACAAAGGCCACAGTGATTGACACAGCAGCACCTGACTCCTTGGGGAATGGTTTTATCATTGTTGAAAGCCTGCTAACAATTATTTTAAAGGCTATTCTTTGTGTAAGACTGCTTGCTAAGATTAACCATAACATAAACATTACTTTTAAAAAGATAATTAAGAAAGAAAAAGTTGAATATAATGTGTAGGACTACCGCAGTGAAAAAGCAACTAATAATCAATGTCCTGACCAGCCAAGGAATAGATAGAGCTTACATCAATATCCTCCAATCAATACAGGAAAAGGCAACTGCATCAATAGAGGTCAACAGTGATAAAGTCAAGATCAACATAAAAAAGTGTCTGACAAGGAGACACAATCTCCCCAAAAATATTGTCTGCTGTTAAGAAGAAACTTTCCGCAAACTAAATTGGGACAAATAAGGACGTAAGATCAATGGACACTACCTACATCACTTACATTTTGAATACGATATCATACTCTTTGCCAGTAGTCCTGAAGAACTGCAAGAACACATTTAACCCTTTGAGTGCCAGAGATATATCTAATGCATTGGATAACTTTCTGGCACTCAAAGTGTTACGAGCTACAACAGGAAAGCAACAATTTTGACCTGAAAATGAAATCAAGTCATGTTTAATACATTTATCATCTCAATGAAAGTCACAGTAGATGGGCAAGAACTAGAAGAAGTTGACAGGTATGTTTATCTTGGACAGGAATTTTCAATAGATGGAAAAACCATGATGGAATCTGAGCAACAAATAAAATTGCGATGGCAAGCATTTGGAAAATGTTGCAGTCCTGCCTTTAAGACAAATTTGTCACTCTATATCAAGCGAAAGTTTTTCGACCAATGAGTCCTCCCAGTCCTTACATATGGCCAAAGCCATATAAAAACAGAGAAGTATGGGGAGGTGGATTCTAAACATAACAAAAAAGAGACAGAAGAATGTGTGAATGGATTCATCAGCAAACAAAGATCTATGACATTACTAAAATAGTAAAGCGCCTAAAATGGAAATGGTCAGGCCACATAGCAATAAGATTTGACAGTAGATGGGCCAAAGACAAGATGGATAGATGAAATGACTAAATATGTTGGTACACAGTACTGAAGTTGTTGGAGGCTTGCTGAGGAGGACTTCATCCTGCAGTGGATCGACTTTGATATATATCGATATATATCAAATTTCATCTGGTAGGGATGTGTACTTATTTTGCAGGAGATATTTAGCATGCCTCTGATGGATCTTAAATTCTGAGAGAAATATAATAACAAAATGTAGGACATGGGGAAGCAGGGTACATGCACCATATCACCTATTCTCAAGGCAACTATAAAGTTGTATGTGTTATCAGCAGAAACAAAACAAGCTTTATTGTATTAACAACATGTCAACAGGGTGGAGATGGAGTTGGTGGTGGCAGCAGCAGTGTGAGCAGTCCATAACTCATGTCATCGCCTCCCATAAACTCATACTCCTTGGCGTTTTGCATATGCAGAAAAGCAACAAGAGCCATGGGTGTTATTACAAATGAAGGTAACACCCTCTGACACAACTACAGTTCTACTCTTATGTTTTCCTGAGCCTTGAGAATTTTTAGGAGTGCTACTGTTGCTGCTAGTTGTTACATGTTTGAAGTGCTGCTGCTGATTTGTCTTCTAGTCAGACCTGTGTGGTGCTTCATGTGAGATCTCAATGATGATGTGAATAGATGGGATCTTGCCCCCCCTCACATTTTTTTTACAAAGATAACTGATGGCAAAGTGTTTAGATGTTGGATTTCAGGTTTCATAGACTGAAGGGTACCTGAGGGACTACTACTACGGGGGCTAGGTATAGCAAAAGCAGCAGAAGCACTCATCATAGCTAGGGTTGTGGATGTTGATGATGATCTCTTTTGTGGGTATGGACTTAAAAGCCATGAACATGATGATGGCTGACAGAATAAGTATATATTTATAGGAAGAGTCAGATTTTCCAACTGGCATAGTGCTCCTTTTCAGTGGTAGATGATTGAGCCTTTTCGTTTTGGCTAATTTTATGCCAATGTCCTTATCACCCTAACTCTCTGTTCCATTGGTGTCAGAAGAAGGGGAGGACAGTGGAGGGATATACTCTAGATCAAAATTATCATCAATAATGAGGTCATCATCAGCATCACCATCCACGTTCTCCCCACTACTTACATATTCTTCTAGACTTTTTGAAGTCTCACACAGTTTATTTTTACTTTCCCCTTAAGGGGATTTCCAAAACATTAGCCACTGCTTTGTAGATGGGTGTTGTTACTCTCACTGTCAGATACAGCAGTTGGTTCAAATGCTATATCCTCTTCCCCTATGCCAACAACACTAGAATGCAACCTGTTGACATCTTCAGTATTCTTAAAATTGTATTACTGCTACAGCTGGAGGTTTGACTTTTTTCATGACAGTTTTACAAACAGCTTCCTCAGGGAGCAGAGGAACATCATCATATATTATACAAGCTGCAGTAATCATGGCTATAGTCAGTTTTGGAGCTACAACTTTACTACCATGTCCCTGCAATCCTCCTATTCCTTTCCCCTCCCCCTAGTATGTCTTCTGGACAAAATTAAAGTAGTGTTGTTTTTTACACTAAAGAACACAACAAAATAGTTTGAGTGTGGAGCAATGTCTTGCCTTTCTCAAAGCTCCATATTATGAGTCTCTGTCTCTAGCACCTGTCACTGATGACCTCAGTCAAGTCAAGGTCCCTGCCTGTCTCTGTTACCTATCAGTCAAAAGTTTTTTGTTTGTCCCTGTCAGTAATTCTCAACATCAACAAAAAAACATATGTTCACTCCCTGAAGCTGAGACTCTTTTCCCTTCTTTTTGCCTGTCTGTCAGATTGTACATGTAGCTTGTGCCAAAATGTTAGCAGTAGTTCTCTCTCTCTCAACATCATTGCGTTTAGTAAAGGATTAGGTTAGACCAGTTAGCTTCAGAATCAATAATGGATAAATTGTACTGCTGCAGACATGTAACACTACCACCTCAGCCACTTTATGCTCGTCCCTCTTCTTCCTTTGCTTGTAGGAGTCAGGGTCAAGAAAGAGGTACTTGTCTATCTCCTGGGTATCAGTCTGCAAGATATATCTGTCAATCAGTCACAGAAGTACTGCCAACTCAGGTCAGAACTTGGATCTCCTACCTGTCTGAATATTACTCGCATCTCAGACAAAAAGAAAGTTGTTGTTTTTTGTAACTCACCTCCCTTCACAGTCCCCGGAGTCCCCTGACACACAGAAAATAACTTGGCTGCCACCAAGACTAATAAAAATAAACTCCTGCTCTACTCTCTTTGCTGCTCCTCTAGCTTCCACATTTTTTGTTGCTTTCTCTCTCTCACAAATACAAAATGACAAGCTGTGGAAACCTCACAACCTTTTTATATTATTACTGCAGGAGTTCAAGGGAAATGCTACACATGGGGAGATTCATTTCTATTATTGATTTCAGTTCAATGATCGAGTTGGAAAAAAGTGGAAAAACTAAATTTTTTTGAAAAAAATATCTCAAACAGAGAGAAGTTTAATTTTTCATGTATTTTGCTTTTGAGGCAAACCCATCCCTATTCTTGAGGCAGTCAACAATAGGTTCATGCTTTGATCTAGTGTTGAGAGACTGTCCCTGGCCACTGAGTGTTTTGGTGTTCTAGAAGCCAATGTAACCAGCAATGTTGCACAGTTCCTACATTATGAAAATCCTTTGAGGCAATAGCTAGCATTGTTGCATTTCAATGATCCTTTCCCTCTTATAAGTATGTAATGAAGCATCCTGATGCCAAAAACACAGCGATGAACATCTTCAAAGCTAAAAGCCAGTCTGCCCAGCCAACAAACCTAACTCATTATACACATAACCCATTGTTATGGAACTGTAATTATTTAGATATCTCAGGCAGCCCACTGCTTGGTGCTTTTTTGAATACCTCTGTCTTTCCTTCTTACTGGTTTTGCAATTTCAGTGCTACAAGCAGATAAGCCTGGTTGAGCCACTGGTTTTCTGAGAAAAGGAAGTATATAAGCACTTATTCATAAATGTCTGAAAAAGGTAGTTTCTTCCTGAAGACACATAAATCAGACTTCTCCATGTCATGCATTTGGGGGTATTTATTTAAACTTTTTAATGTTATTTCTATATGCACAGAGATCATGATGCAAAGGCTCAGTTTGACCTTCAGTGCATTATGGATTAGAGGTCAGTGCATTTTCTCTAGTAATCCATTGCCAAGGTGGTGGAGAACAAAGACCCACTAACATATTGCTCTGTGCTGACAAGGAGATAGGTTGAGGGATGATAGGGGGTGTGAGAACTGGTAATCTAGCTTCCCAATTATATCCAGCAAAGTTTCCCTTTTTCATCTGGTTAAGTAGTTATATAGATGCATGCTAACTAGCTGCTTCACAATATTTCTTTACTTTCATATGTTTGTTTGTTAGACACAGGCAACATAGTGCTGATTATAAAGTAGAAATTGTTTAGCACAGAGGTAGACAGCTTTTGGTTCTACATATATTTTCAAAGGATTCCTACCTAGCACATAGGAGAAAAGTGGGGATAAACCTCCTTTGCTCCAAACACTATAACAATAGCAATTTGAAATAGTATCTGAGTTAATTAGTCCATATGCCCTGCTATGTTCCAAGTTTCAGACTTCCAAAGCACCAAAAATACAGTATATACACTGCTCCATTTTCTAAAAATGTTGAGTAACATGTTTGTTTAGTTCCATTAAACAAAGGAATTACTACTAACAGCTTACTTGGCACCAAAGTGTGCATCTCCATTAGGACACTAGAAATATCAAGACTAGGATTAATTTGTGTTTTAAAAATAAAAGCATAATGTGCTAGTAAAGCATTGTACTCCTAAATACTAACAATAAGGTTCATTTTAAATAATCCAGCAACAGTGAGCTGTAGCCTAACATATGAAGAGTTCTGTTATAATAATTTAATGTCATGATAAGATCTGCCACTGCTCAGACGCACAGAGTAAGTCTCCCAAAAAGGTTTTCTTTTTGAAATGTTGAGTACTAAATGGGGAGTGTCTAAATGTTATGGTGTCAAAATTGAGCATTTGAAATGTTGCCTTTAAATGTCACCTTTCAAAAGCATACCCATCCAGTTCACTGTGAGCTAGGCGCAGGGCTCGAAATTTCCACTTGCCACTAGCCAATGGCAAGTGAAAATGTAGCCCTGGCGAGTAGAAATTCAGCCCTGGTGGGTATGTTTTGGCTTGCAGTGGTGAGTAACTTTTCAGGTCTGGCTAGTAGCAAAAGACTTAAAATTATAAGCCCTGAGCTAGGGTAATTAGGTTAGGACGGTTAGGTTTTGGATACATCAGGTTAGAATAGTTCTGGAATACAGTGGTTAGGGTTTGGGGTTGGTTTTGGTTTGGCTTAATTTTTTTTCTTTTTAGGGTAGTTAGGTTAGGATAGGGTTATGGTAGGTTACCATTCTTAGGTTAGGGTAAGGTATATGTACATATGATAGTTCACTGAGCCCATAATTTGGTAAGCAGCCAAACCTTTTCATGTTTTCATCAGTTCTAACAGGCATATTGAAATAGTGTATTTACTAAAAACTAACTAAGCCTTTCTTCTAGTGCATCAGGGCATAGAAACTTGTAAAGTCAGACTTGAATTTCATAATTTAATAAACAGAGATCTGCGTGGAGTTGTATTTGAAATAATAAAAATTTAGAAAATGGCAGAACAAAAAGCAGTACTTTCACATCAGCTATTTTGAAAACTGTTCAGATGTTGAGAATATGAATGGCATAAGAAATGTTAATTAGAAGTCTTTCTGGATTTTTGCTGATACTATTACTTTAAGGGGCATTTCACTGTACTTCCTGGCATGTAATTTTTTAAATTATAATACATATATTTATTATAAACTCTAATTGCCTAAAAGGAAAGCTGCAAGTATTGCCCAAGAACACTGCAAATTATCATATTACTAAGATGTATGGCGTTATCTATAAAAGTGAACTTTGCCCATTTAACCACCTTCTGTGTGTACAGTTTTTAGAAAACTGTTCATTAGCCCTAACATGTCAAGCCACTAACATATCCTTAGACAACAAAGTTTGTCTGACATCCATGCCACAGACATCCTTTGTCTTCAAGTCTGCCAAACTTTGATTTCTACATATCCCTTCTTACATCCTGGGCATTTTCCTGGGGGAGGAAATGAGCTATTTATGTATCCAACATGTATCCTAAAATATAACTTATTAGTCTTGATGGGCATGTAAACAATTCCTATTGAAAGTTTTAGCTTGTCAAAATAATTTCTTAAATTTACTTACAGATCGACCTAAACCACAACTGTAACGGTTATCAGCAGCACAATGTTTGAGCAGATGATTGCAACAAAAAAATGTTGATCTACCCTACAAATCATACATCAGTGGTAGTACACTACATCACATTTTATTGTATATCTATACATTTAAGCACCATATGTTAGAGGCCTCTCTAGCATCTAGGACAGAGTTGGGCAAAATATGACCCTCGAATTTATCCGTTCCTTTGGTTAATTTTCCCTGGTGTTCAGGTCTGGCTGTATACATGTATATAGCAAAGCTGCAGCATGGAACATTATCACTTTGGGATTTCTTTGCAACGGAATAGTGTAAAACAAACACTGAAATAATGTTTCACCCCCAGTGCAAAGAGGTTAAAAACTGATACTTTTATTGGTTATGGGTGGAAATGAGCTACGAACCAAGATTAGTTTAAGGTAATTACAATTATTAGTGTACTCAGAAATACTGTCCCTAAAATAAGACTTATTTGTTTGGATGGGAAAGTGATGGGAATGTGTACAAGTGCTCTTGAAGGTTTTAGTTTGTCAAAATAGTTTAGTTTGTTTCCAAAATGAACCAAAGCACAGCTGTAACAGTTAGATGAGAGCAACACGAAATGTTGTCCTACCCAACAAACCGTACATCAGACATATTACATTATGTCACATTTATTATATCTCTGTCTTAAAACCCCTTGTGCTAGAGATGTTTCTAGCATCTAAGGCAGAAATGGGCAAAACAAGGCTAGTTTTCCCTTGCTCCCAGGTCTCGATGACCTGGCTGTATAGAAAAATACCAAATCTGGTTTTCTCTGGAAAAGAAGAATGTAAAACAGAGCACTGAAATAATATTTAACTTCTCCAGAGAAGAGTGCCAGAACTGATACATTCACTGTGAAACTACACAACAGTCAACCCTTTGAGTTCATACCTCTCTGGCACTCAAATGGTTAACATAGTGTATGACTAAAGCATTTCTGAGTAAAAGGACACTGAATTCTGCAACCATGTTTTTTTAACCACAGCACACAGCTAAACTTTTAATTGAATGTATCACTGTGAATTCTTTGTCCTTGTGCTCAGAAATGCTTTAGACTTGAGAAAGGGATGTTCTCCCGAATGCATGTCAATCCAAAATTCAGTGAGTCCAATAAAAAAGGTATTACAAGATACTAATTTTGATTGTTATTTTACATACACACACATATATATATATATATATATATATATATATATATACATACTAGCAAAGTGGGACGGCGTTGCCCGTCATTATAATGAGGACTGCATTATGATGGATTATTTTGAGTAAGTGTAATGTGTTTGTATTTTGATCTGTGTTTGTGAGAATCTGTGTGTAAGTGAGGACATTGCTGTTGTTTTCACTGCATTGACCCTTTGAGTGTCAGAGGGGCATGCACCATAGTGCAAAGCAGTGTGCTGCATACCACTGTGGAGCTCAAAAGGTTAAATGTCAATCCTGTACAGTACAGTGGTTAAGTTTCACTTCCATTGTGCTTTCACAGGGGAAATTAGTGTAAAGATTAGACACTAATGTTAAAGTACAAGTTTTTCATTTATTTAAAAAAGTTTACATGTTGTGACAGAAAGAAGGAAAGATACCAGCTTTCATTAGTCTGGGGGAAGTAAAGGTCATTTGCATGCCTCACTTCCAGGTTAGATGTAGAGAGAGCAGTGAGGGATGCAAAAGAACATGGCTTACTACTGTATGATGAAATTGTAAATGGTTATTTAATTTTAGTATTTATCCCCCCCCCCCAGATCTATGAAGGTATGCATGGCAGGATTTCCTTCTCAAACTGTCTAGGTGACCTTAACCCTTTGATTGCTCAATTGCAAGCCATCCAGGATGTTTGGATTACCCTTATTAACCCCTTGGATACAAGGGATGTATCCAAGGTATTGGAAAGCAAAGAAAGTGTTAATCACAGCCAGTGAGTCATTTGTTTTGGAAAATGCTTAAATCTGATGCTATGTTTGGTGCTATGTTTGTGTTTGGTGTGTGTGTGTGTTTGATGCTGTGTGTGTGTGTTTGATGCTGTGTGTGTTTGGTGGTGTGTGTATTTGTTTGGTACTGTGTGAGTGGAGCATGTGTGTATTAGGGTGGTGTAGGAGCAAGTGGCAGCCATTTTGTTTTTGTCCTCAGTTGTGGGCGGGCTGGAGAGTGGGGGCGGGCCAACTCCCTGCAGTACTGCAACTGCTGTGAAAATCATGCCCCCATTGAATTACCCAATGGGAGCTGTAACTCCTCCTTATTGCCACCCCTGGGTGTGTGTGTCTCCTGAGGAGACATAAATTATGTAATGAGCCATTTTCTTCTATGTGTGTGTCTCCTAAGGAGACATAAATTATGCAATGAGCCTTTCTCTTTTATATATAGATATATATATATATATATATATATATATATATATATATATATATATTATGTACAGATGTACTCAGCATGTGGTGAACCAAGGATCGAATGAGACAAATTATTTAAAAAGTTTATTAATCCATGCCAGATATTTCTGGTTCTCAGTTTGCCCTGAGAAAGGTCCGTTTGGGACCTAAAGCATTTGGCATTGTCATAGGGTAATTAGCTCCCCCTAGAAGCTTTATATGATTTATATGTTTTCTTGCTATAACCCTACTGTAATCTGCATATATCTAATTGTTATCTGGCAATGCTAGGGTTAATTATGTACATTTATTTTCTGGTTAGCAAACACTTAGTTATCAGGACAGGCTTTTGTAACAAAACCGTCTGGGCCAACTGATAATTGCTAAACAAACCTGATGACTCCTAGAAAGGAGAAGTAAGACAGTTACCACACTTATCTCCAGGCCTCTGAAAAGCAGTAGTATAATGTTTGTTGCATATACCTTGGCCTCTAGAAACTAGACAAATGACCAACTCCACTTCATCCTTCAATGTAATTACACAACTCATCATTGTGATATGTATGAAAAACTAAACTGGCTAACACTCAAATCTCAACGTGCCCTTCACCTCTTCTGCATGGTTTATAACCACTTCTCTAGAAAACTACCAGACTACCTGAGCAGTATGCTCACTCCAGCTTTCCATACTAACTATAACCTCAACTCCACTGCTAACAACTCACTGAGTATCCCACATTTCAAGAAAGGAGTCGGTCGATTTGCCTTCTCCTTCAGAGCTCCGAAATTCTAGAATATCCTGCCTGAGAAAATCAGATCTTCTCCCAGTCTAAAATCCTTAAAAATAACTGCTTCTTCATATCTAAAAACAATATGCAACTGTATATAACATTTTTAGTATATGTGTGAATATATATGTATTATGTCTCTTTATTTGTGCAAATACACAACTCTTGCTGTAAACACTCCAGGACATACTTGAAAACCAGAAAAATCTCAATGTATTCTTCCTGGTAAAACATTTCCTAAATAAAAATAGAACCCCAGTTAAATCAGTAGCGGACAGATCAGGGTACCAGATACTCTAAGTGGCAAGACTGATTGGTGATTGGTATGTAACATCTAATTCTTTTATAGCAAGCATATTCTGTAATTATCTTATACGCTGCAAAATTTGGATCTGTAACATTATATGCTATAATTGTGTTATGCTACTTTTGTTATTTGCTTGATACCTTTTTAGCTATCTAATAAATTATTTTTTTGCATTTACATATTGACTCTCATAACTCCTTTTATTATGCCCTTATATTTATTTGTATAAGGCCATTCTACAAGGTATAACTTTGAGATATTATGTACTCATATCTAGAATAGGGAATAATTATATCTCATAACACTAACAGGGACTAAAGGTGAACCCTGCCTTGCGAATTTTATGTACTTTTACACGCAAGGTTTCTATCTCTGTTGCAGCATGGATTAATAAACTATTTTTTTAATCATCTTTACCATGTTGAGTGCTGTCTCGCTTGATCCTTGGTTCATTCCAGGCTAAGTACATCTGTATATTCTACATATTTATGGGACGTGGACCAGCTGTCATAATTAATCTATGGATTTTTCATAGTGATATAGTAAACTTTAACACTGGTAGAGATTGTAGAGGCTTAATACTGATTGCAAGACTATAAGACAGAGTGTTGAGAACTTCACCTATGTTAGGCCAGCGGCCCTACTGAATGCCTTTTTAACACCAGTTCTTAGAAGTAAGGTGGTAAATCATCCTGATATTTAAAGCAGTATTTAAAGGAAAACTGCCACATAAATTCTACATACTTCATAGAGCCAGGCCTTATATATAAAAGCAATATGAAGTACCTATGAAGCAAACTAATTTCATCATAGAGCATAAAGTACAAATCTTGTATTTGCTTAAAAGTAACTAAGGTTTTCTACTAGTGGAGATAAAAACAAAAGCCAGATGTCAGTGGGACACTGCACTGGATCACTTGAAGCTCCTCCATTTAATCGAGGCTGGAATTTTTTAATATGGGTTTGGATGGGATTATGCAGATTGTTAAGAAGCAAGGCAAAATGCACAAAAGTGTCTAAGCTTCAGCATATAATCAAGTAGAGAATCCCATCAACCATCCTATATATCACATAGAAATGAGCTTTTCACCCCTCAGTAAATAGAGTGTAGAGTTTTAGTTCACAAGGTAAGAACATAGAAAATATTGGTGCAAAAAGTAATACTTCCACAGGAGATAACCTGAAAACTGCATGGTTGTTGAGAATATGAACACCAGACTAAATATTAATTACAGAACAAATGTGAGGAGAGAGGCCAATGACACCATACAGATAGCAATAATAAAATGTTAAATGATGACTGTACTCACAAGGAGGTTTCCAGACCAACCTCTATTGCGAGTATACCAGTCTAACCACTAGCAGGGAATCTTGATGAGTGTTCTCCCCACAAAGCAACCATGCTCTAGTGCATCGACAGATGGATACAAAACTCTCACAGTGAAAAGTATATGGCAGACCACAAAATATACGTCAAACAAATTTATTCCAAAGAGATAAAAAACATCAACATGTTTTGTGGTCCACTGACCACTTCATCCTCCTGATGAAGTGGTCAGTGGACCACGAAACATGCTGAGTTTTTTTTTATCTCTTTGGAATTTTCTTTTATATATATTTCCTAGTCTGCTGTATCCTTTTCACTGTTAGAATTTTGTATCCATCTGTTGATGCACACAATCATAGTTCCTTTGCAGGGAGAACTGGTCAGTAGAGGCCAGTCTTGACACCTCCTTGTGAGTACAGTCATCATTGTATAATTTTATTATTGATATATGTATGGTGTCAATGGCCTCTCTCCTCGTGTTTGTTCAATGTTTTTTCCAAGCTGTTCCAATCTGCGTGGGAGCAGTGTCAACATCCTCCACAAGTGCTAATAGCTACTAATATTTCTAGTAGCAACTAAGGAATGTGAGTACCTTTTCTATAATGAATTATTCTGGATATGTCACGCTTTGCCTTATACCGTCTTGGCCCTTCAACGTTTCTGTACTTACCTTCTGCCATTCCTGCCCTCTCATTGTAACTTATGGGGTTTTTAACTCCATTTGGATTCTGTGCTCACTGCCCAATTATTCGAGCTAGTTTCTAGTACTCCTAGTCTCCAGTATTTGTTTCCTTTTTTTTTGGTATTGACCCTTGGCACGTATCCAGACTCTACTTTAGCTCTTCTCTGTTGTACCTGTTTGCTCCTGGTGACCCTTGGCTTGTCTCCCGACCATTCATTGCTACCTCCACTACAACAGATGCTCCCGGTGACTTTTTGCCTACAGTTGACTTGGCTCTCTCTCTCGCTCGTGTTTTGCAGCCTGTTTCAGTCCTCCTCTCTCGATCTTTCCACCTCTAGTTGTTGCGGCCTCCCCCAGCTGACCGGGTTGCTCCATCTCGTACGGACCTCGGGGCTGGAGTACACTCTCTCCTCCCCTCTGCTGGGCTGTCTGCGTAGAGAGAGTGGCAGCCGATAGCCTTGGCTGACTACTCTCTCTCTCTCTCTTTCAGTTCCCCATCGGTCTGTTACTTGGAGGATTGCCATGTTCTGCCTGGGTTGGTTGGGTGTTGGGGCCTGCTTTGGTGGGTTCCAGCTGGAGGCACTTCTTTTAGCGATGGTCTTAGCCCATTCCTAGAGGGGATATTGCTTGGGTTAGTCTGCGATTTCCTCTGCTATTTCCTTTGAGGTTTTAGTATTGGATTCTGTCCAGTGGCCTGAGCGGTCCTAGCCCACTGGCCCACCGTTGTTGCGGTCCTACCTTGTTTGGTGGCATCTTGTGCGGTTACTGGAGTAGCTGTTGTGTGGTCCTATCCCGCAGGTTATTTTTTTCCCTTGTGGTCCACACAGGTGCTCTGGTATACTCTGGACTCTGCCTCCTTGGAGAGTTCCCTATTCTGGAGCATTGTCGGGTTACCCCTGCTGAGACTCTACCTGTTCTTCCGCTTAGCTCTCTTTACCTCTTTGGAGGTTGTTTCCATATTTTTTTTGTGTTCATTTTTCTCCTGCTGACTATCCAGTTGTCTGCACTGGGATCCTCCTGTTAGTAGGAGCCTGAGAAGCACAGTACACCCCGTTTCCTATTCTGGCCAGGGTCTCAGCTCAACCGACAGTTAGGTAAGGTTAGAAAAGCTTTATTGAAAATAAATAACAAGCAATCACCTTACTCAGGTGCAGATAAGGTCCGTACCATGGTACTTCCCAAATCTGACGCAGGTCAGGATGGACAGAAATATCAGTGGGCAAATGACAGTAGGACGCTGCTGGCTTGATCCATAGACAGGTTACAGGAACAAGGAAAACCACAACAGCACCACACAGTGGCAAGGCCCTGATATAGGTGGGTAACTGCAGGGCAACTCCCTAGGAGTCTAGGGATAGCGGAGGCAAATGGCAAATGGCTAAGTCCCTAGAACAATAGGGATCACGGAGGCAGCACAGATAGGACACTGGCAAGTGACCAAATCCCTAGAATGCTAGGGATAGCAGAGGCAGCACAGATAGGACACTGACAAGTGACCAAATCCCTAGAACGCTAGGGATAGAGGAGGCAGCACAGATAGGACACTGACAAGTGACCAAATCCCTAGAACACTAGGAATAGCGGAGGCAGCACTGCCAAGAGACTCAATCCCTAAAACGCTAGGGATAGGAGGCAGCATAGATAGGACACTGGCAAGTGACCAAATCCCTAGAACGCTAGGGATACCGGAGGCAGCACAGACAGGACACTGGCAAGATACTCAATCCCTAGAATGCTAGGGATGGAGGAGGCAGCACTACAGATACTGGCAAGCGACCAGAGCTCCTTGCAGCACAGTTTCCAAGATGACAGGCCAGGCAGGTGCTGCAGCGGTATTACTGTAAGCGAGAGTAGGCAGAACGGAACACAGGGTTCACACCCTGAGAGGTCTGAAGCCAGAACTGCCAAATCAGTATTCACAGAGGTAATAGTCAGCCCTAGTCAGTAACGGAACTGGATACTCATCTAAGCCAGGTCAGTACACACGGAGGTAGTCAGCCAGTCCTAGTCAGCAATGGAATCGGATACTCAGCCAAGCCAGGTCGGTACACACAGAGGTTGTCAGCCAGTCCTAGTCAGCAATGAAATCGGAACACAGAAGCGTCAGGAACATCAGGAGCATAGTCAGGCGAGCAAGGTCATACACAGACAGGAACAAGCAGTAACTCAAACTCTAGGTACAGGTACACCATGAAAGGGTGCTGACAAGATGACAGGTGTCATGGTTTGTTTTGACTCTCAGACACAGAGTTAACATAAAAACACAACTTTATTGAAAGTTTAAAGAGAACCCTCGCGGGTTTAACATTACACACATATATATATATCCACACATGGTTTGTACAATGCAGTGGTGAACACTGGTAGAGGGATAAATAGAGAGGCTCTACCGGCCTTGCCAATACCGGGTAAGGCAGCCTAAAGACTGGCACAATATGGAACTAGGCTCTACCGGCCTTCCCAATATACCGGCAAGGCAGCCTGAAGACTGGCACAACGAGAGAGTAGGCTCTGTGGACCTTGCCAAATATACCGGGCAAGGCAGCCTGGAGACTGGCACAACGAGAGAGAAGGCTCTACCGGCCCTGCCAATATACCGGTCAAGGCAGCCTGGAGATTGCCACAAAGAGAGAGGAGGCTCTACCAGCCCTGCCAATATACCGGGCAAGGCAGCCTCGCAGGACCCAGAGGAGGCAAGTACTGGTGCGGTAGCGTAGGGGCCTCAGCGACCTGGATAGTGGTGGAGCAAACCAGTCGCACGTTCTGGACAACACAGAGGTCTTACCGGTGCTGTATGGGTGTCAGCGAGCAACCGGTGATAATTGGAGCGAACCAGTAACCGCGTACTAGACTACACATAGACACTACCGGTGCTGTATAGGTGTCAGCGAGCAACCGGTTAATATTGTAGCAAACCAGTACCCGTGCACTGGACTACACATAGACACTACCGGTGCTGTATAGGAGGCAGCAAGCAACCGGTGATTATTGGAGCGAACCAGTACCCGCGTACTGGACTACACATAGACACTACCGGTGCTGTATGGGATGCAGCAAGCAACCGGTGATAATTGGAGCGAACCAGTACCCGCGTACTGGACTTACACATAGACACTACCGGTGCTATATGGAACGCAGCAAGCAACCGGTGATATATGGAGCGAAACAGTATCCACGTACTGGACTACACATGAAACTCAATGATGAGAATGTCACCTAAGCGACATGAAGACGGAGAAACTCTGCACACGATCCAGGAGCAGGAACAGCAGCCAGGACGAGACAGGAAGCAGGAACAGTAATGGCAGTCAACTGGATCAGGAACGGAAGCAGGAACGACAGCCCAAACCGGATCAGGAACGGAGGCAGGAACCAATACAACAGGGGAGGCTGTCAGGCAGATAATCAGGCAGTCTCTGGAGAATAGAGTAAGCAGCCAAGGCCCAGGGAACTCAGGAATACAATGCAGGTGGCTATAGACATAGAGACACCACGAAAGGGCAATCAAAGGGCGCCAGAACCCAGTCTATATAGGCAATACTGGGCGGACTAAAGACAGGCAGCCAATGGAGAGTCCTCACAGATAACTGACAGCGAAAGGCAGCAATCACAGGCACAGTAATAACAGGAGAGAGTTTAAAAAGGCTAACCCTGGGAGGAGCCAGAGCCCAATAGCCAATAAGAATCGTGCAAGGGAAAACCCGGAAGTAGCAATGTTGCCCTGCCGCTAGAATCACAGGCATTGTGATACGAGATCGGACATCTGGCTTAGCGGCCAGCACCTTTACTTCGGCTTCGGCCACAGCAAAGGAAAAGGGGTGACTGTCACCGTTCACAAGCTATGCTCCGCAGCGACGGTCTCAAGCCCTCTGTCTCAGGCTCCTACATCGCATGTGACAGGATACTGTTGATATACTACACTATGAGACTCTCCCCTTTGTTCTTTTATTTTCTTAAATATTAATTAGACTTTGATTAGTCTACAAGCCTTTCTGATTTCTTGCTGATATTATTCCATTAAGGGGGCATTTCACTGTAGATGTACGCATTATTTCATTGGTATGCATATATTTATTATGAAATCTAATGACATAACAGGAAAGCTCCAAGTATTGCACAAGGGCATGTAGTGTGAATGTTCTCGTTACTCAATAAACATGATAAAAACACTGCAAATTCATCATTTTACTGAAAGGTTTGGTGTTAGCTATGAATTCAAGTGAACTTTGACCATTTGACCTATTTTCTGAGCATTTAATTTTGCAGCTGTTTCTATGATGACACATGCAATGATGGTTTACAAAACGTGTTAGATGAAGATGCTGGGTATGTATTTGCTCTCTCCCTCTCTGTCTGTTTTTAATGTTTATATATTGCATAAAACAACTGTGGAAGATTAAACCATGTCTGGAGTGGCTGTGTTAGTTTTATATATATATATATATATATCCATATGAAAAAAGGTGGGCACTCCAAAACTTTTATATTAAAATGACTCTACTTGCCCTGTGCAGCCTGAAAAGATTCATACATATGATTTGCAGATGAAAAACATCGAGCAACAGGCGCACACTGAGGTCTTTTAAACTTAAAAACCAATATTTATTCAGGTAAAAAGATCAACGTTCTGACCCCCTTGGGGCCTTTCTCAAGACTTGAGAAAGGCCCCAAGGGAGTCGAAACGTTGATCTTTTTACCTGAATAAATATTGGTTTTTAAGTTTAAAAGACCTCAGTGTGCGCCTGTTGCTCGATGTTTTTCATCTGCAAATCATATATATATATATATATATATATATATATATATATATATATATGTGCACTCTCCTAGTAAATACCAATAACCTGGGTGCCAGGTCCATATGCATACAGGATTTACAACAGATGAAAAAAGTGCAATCTTTATTGTATCAACGTTTCGGCCCTGCTTTGGGTCTTTGTCATTATCCTGATACAATAAAGATTGCACTTTTTTCATCTGTTGTAAATCCTGTGAGTGCGGTTCTTCAGGTTCAAAACTGTATATATATACATATATAAAAGCCCAGAAGCTGTGCACTCACGGATTTTAAAAGTGATTTATTCTCACAAGGAATAGCAACGTTTCGTTCCTCGCTGGGACCTTTGTCAAGCAAACATTAAATCCTTTTGGTCTGAATTAACAGAATGTTTATAACTGTTTTCTACCTGACCGCTAAATGATTTATGTGATTGAATACTTGTTAATAGGTTGCATTAATTATGCTATAATGTTTTTCTTTGTTTCTAACACAGGGTGGCACTGTTTGATCTTATTCCCTTTGGGTGCTAAGGTGTTTGGTGCTGGTTTTACTATCTGTCCATTCCTCTTTTCTTTTTCCCACACGTCATCATTACGGGTCAGTGGGGAGAGACGAAGTGAGTCTTCTGTTACTATTTAAATGTTTGTTGTATTTTATTTTAACATGTTTGCTTAACAAAGGTCCCAGCAAAGACAAAACTTTGATATTCCTTGTGAGAATAAGTCACTGTGAGTGCACAGCTTCTGGGCTTCATATTAATTTTCTGTGGCACACGGTACCTTAATACCTCTATAGCGTTGAGTGCAGATCCTTTTGCTATGTATATATATATATATATATATATATATATATATATATCCTATATAGTAAAACGCTAGAATGTTTGTCCGATGCAGTCAGTCACTGTAGAGACTGCCTGAACGCACGGAATGCTGGGAGTTCTGTGCTGGGAGCATTCTGTGCATTTGGGCAGTCTCTACAGTATATGACTGCATTGTGTGCGCTGCCAGTGAAACGGCGGCAGTACGTAGAGCTGACCAGCCTCTTAACATCACCCGGACCTTGGCCTGTGTACACGGGCTTTAACACTAGTGTATATATATAATATATATGAAAAACATAAGACACAGATAACCCTGTTGTACTAGGACTCTATACGAAGAAGCAAGACCTGTATAAGATATTTTCAGATGGATATTTCTCAGGGAAATAAAACAAGCTTTAATTCAAGAAATGCTAAAAAAGGAGAGGAAAGAGAGAAGTGAATCTGAATAAAAACAAACTATTTGCTGTATATTGGTGTAGCTTAAATGAGCTAATCACTCAATTACAAATCATGTGATTGGCAAGCCAATATTTGCCCTGGCAGTACACATTTTCACTCTAGGTAAGCCTGCACTAGCTCTATAGTGAAGCTGATATGTATTGACAGCACTTGATTTGTAATTTGTTTGTTTTTATTCAGATTCAAGGCTGTTCTAACTTTGCTTTTTTAGCATTTCTTGAATTAAAAGTTAAGCTTTATTTCCCTGTGAAATATCCATATGTATATATCTTCTACAGGTCTTGCTACTCTGTATAATGAGTGCTAATACACCAGTCAGGGGCGTTTGCAGAATTGTTTTGGGGGAAAAGCCATAATATGACCCCCAGGCCAGCCCACCCAGCCCCTATGTTTATATGAAGGAGGCAAGTGTGTGGGTGGGGCAAGTGCTCCCCCTTACCCGCCCTCTGGACAGTCATGACAGCAATGTTATCTGTGTCTTATGTTTTACTTCTGATATTCCCCTGTAGCACCACTGTGATAAGTTGTGACCTGGGTAAGAGTCTGATATTTTAAATGGTGACGGATTTTGAGTGCACTGGTTTTCTTGTTTTTCTATTCCACAGACTGCTCAAATTTTACTGTTTGTCTTTTAGAAAACATTTTTTGAATAAGGCTCTCATTCTCTCCCAACTTCATTTCTGCAGCCTATTCCTGACAGGCTTCTCAACCTCTCAGCTTTCTACTGTGCAGTCAATTCAAAATGCTGCTTCAGTAATCTCAGTGATATCCCCTTGTTCTGCACCAGCTTCCTTAGTATTACAATGTATTTACTGGTTGCCTATCAAATTGTTAGTCTAGTTCAAAACTTTTCTTTCAAAGGCCTTCTCTCACTGGTAACAATTTAATGTGATTTATTTCCCCCTGACTGTCTAGGCTCACCCCAACAGTGCTTGATAACAGGTACAAACTGTATTCATACCCTCAGTATTTCAATGGTACTTGTTTGGTCTTGATTTTTATTGTCCTCTGCACCACCCACCCTGGCCAATCCTGATTCACAATGAAGTAGGCACTTAAATTGCTACCTACTGTTTCACTATGTCTTCCCTAAACCAATTTAGACTGCAAGCTCTTCATCTGAGGCTTCGGGCATCTGAGGCTAACACCAGTGGAGCTGCCCTAGCATTTTTGTACATTCCCTGTGATTGTTTAAATGGACAACGTATTGCTGTTATTTTAGACTGCAAGTTTAACCCCTTAACGAACCTTGACATGCCAGGACCATCACACCAGTCCTGGCACTTAAGAACACTGCTGCTCTGACATCGCAGAATCCATTGGGCAAAAAAGGGGGTTAATAAAACTGGAACACAGGAATTAAAGTATAAAATGAGCAATTCTGGGGCAAAACAACTGCACTGTATTTATCAACTTAATACTAGCAGGTTAGAATAATCATTAATAGGAAGCAACTTCCCAGTCCTGATTTTGCAGTCATCTTATGTGGTTAAGTATAGTGGTTAAAGTTCAGACATATTAGATTTACTTTCTTTTTATGTTAGTAACTTCGTGGTGAAATGATTAAGAGGTAATTTTTCCTTTATCTTGTTGGTTTTATTTACCACTTTATATATCATTAGTTTTAGACATGGAAGATCGGTTTGTTATAGATATCTATTTGTTTTTTTTTAGAATTAATACGATTTTTGAGTTTTTTGCCAGTTATTTACTAGTCTTATTTCTATGTTATATTATAATGATTTCCTTGCGTATGATTTTTTGGTACTGGTACAGTTTAGACTGACATTTAGTATTGGTTTTATTTAATGTTGTTAATATAGATACTTTTGTATGTTGTAGGCTCTAAACATCTTAATAAACATTATTGTTTTTAATACATCAGATTGATATACATTACCTTTTTTAACGTATCTTTATATCTTTTGTGATATTGGTTATAGCGCCAAGATACATTTTTTTTATCATTTATCAAATTAATCCCTGATGCAAGCGAGTTCTCCATTGCATTGTACAGTAATGAGTTGCATTGTACATCAGTGAGTTGCACTGTACAGTTATGAGTTGCATTGTATATCAATGAGTTGCAATGTATAGCAATGAGCTGCATTGTACAGCAATGATTTGCATTGTACATCAGTGAGTTGCACTGTACAGCTATGAGTTGCATTGCACAGCAGTGAGCTGCATTGTACAGCTATGAGTTGCACTGTACAGCAATGAGTTGCATTGTATATCAATGAGTTGCATTGTATATCAATGAGTTGCACTGTACAGCAGTGAGTTGCATTAAACAGATATGAGTTGCATTGTACATCAATGAGTTGCACTGTATAGCAATGAGTTGCATTGTACAGCAATGAGTTGCACTGTACAACAATGAGCTGCATTGTACAGCTAAGAGTTGCACTGTACAGCAATGAGTTGCATTGTATATCAATGAGTTGCATTGTACAGCTATGAGTTGCATTGTACAGCTATGAGCTGCACTGTACAGCAATGAGTTGCATTGTACATCTATGAGTTGCACTGTACAGCAATGAGTTGCATTGTATATCAATGAGTTGCACTGTACAGCAATGAGTTGCACTGTACAGCTATAAGTTGCATTGTAGAGCTATGAGTTGCACTGTACAGCAATGAGTTGCATTGTATATCAATGAGTTGCATTGTACAGCTATGAGTTGCATTGTACAGCAATCACTTACATTGTACATCTATGAGTTGCACTGTACAGCAATGAGTTGCATTGTCTATCAATGAGTTGCACTGTACAGCAATGAGTTGCATTGTACACCTATGAGTTGCACTGTACAGCAATGAGTTGCACTGTACAGCTGTGAGTTGCGCTGTACAGCTATGAGTTGCACTGTACAGCAATGAGTTGCACTGTACAGCTATGAGTTGCACTGTACAGCTATGAGTTGCAATTTGTTGCGTACCCCTCTGGCACTCAGAAGGTTAAGCAGCCGCTCCCTCACTGCTCCATGCGATGCAGTCTTGTGTCACCTCACTCACGCCTGCAATCATGCAGTAGAGACTGCTCGAT
Source organism: Rhinophrynus dorsalis (assembly GCA_037306005.1). Classification (NCBI taxonomy): domain Eukaryota; kingdom Metazoa; phylum Chordata; class Amphibia; order Anura; family Rhinophrynidae; genus Rhinophrynus; species Rhinophrynus dorsalis. The sequence continues at coordinate 249,235,953 of CM074720.1, read as the reverse complement.
ATCGCTCAGTCTCTACTGCGCATGACTGCATCGTGACAAACATCCTAGCAAATTATTATATAGGATATAGTATATAAAACTGTAATAAGTGGAATTATTATTATTTGCATAAAAATTATTGTAATACTAAACAGTTCACCACAGTCTCCATTAAAAAAAGTAGCAGCACCACAGATCTCAAACACCCCCAACCCACCAGAACCCCCTGCGTCCCATCACAACCTGTCTCAGACAGTTCTCTCCTAACATTATAGCACTCAATTCCCCCGCTACCTCCACAGCCATCCAAGGTCCTCATTTCCCCAACACTGGTCACCCTTCAAAGTCCTCACGACCTCCCTCCTTCTGATGCTGTCAGAACATCCAGTTCCAATGGGTGTAATCAATTAATGGGGAAGAAAAATCATAAAAGTTCTGTCAAAATGAGGTACCACTAAGGCATTTTGAAAGGTGACTGCTCTTCTTTATCTTTAAGCTATAAGTTATTTCATGTGCTGTTTTCCCAACAGACTGGTAAAAGCAATTTTTCTCTGCGCACATCACTTCCTTCTGTCTTCTACATGAGAATTCAGCCCAGGAAGTAAGTAGTGCAAAGGAAAATTGCTTTATTAAACCGTTTAGAAACAGCACATTTCTTGTTCAGAAATCATCCCTTATTGGACTGAGATCATTGACCACATCAACAAGGCATTCCATGCCTCTCTCCCGGTAGACCCTCTTGTTTGTCTCTCCTTTCACTTTCTTGACTGCACAATTAAACCCGGCCACTCAATGGATATGTATACAATCCCTTCCTAATGCCTCTAAAGCTTTTATTCCCCTTCATTGAGGCTCAAACTCACATCCGCCCTTACAAGAATGGTTAGGTAAAACCCACTCACTCTACCAGTTGGAAGCAATCCACTCAAGATCCCCATACAACTCATATACCATTACATCTTCCTGCAGGACATGGATCTCATATATGGATTCCCTGATCTGAATTTGAGAGGAATGGGCATTCCGACTTTGTCCCAGTGGGCTGGTGTCTGCTGCCCAACTGGCGGCGGCCAGACCCTATTTGTCTATCAGGTCCAGGCTTCTCGAGTGGGGAGATCTTGGGCAGGGGATGGGGGTGGGGGCGGTTGGCCCCAGGGCTTGACATCCATAGGGTAGGATCTCAAGGAGAAATATGGAGACTCTCTTTTCCCCTTTTCCCACTATTTAATGCACCTCGCTCCACCACTTCCACATACAGCACACATGAGCCCATTTCCCCTTTCCAAGGGGAGTTAGATCAATATTCAGTTCTTGCAAATGAATAATCATTACTGTTTTGTATTAGTAGATTCAGAGTGTTGTAACTCAACTTCGATGTTCTCATGCACTACTTTTTATGTTTTATAACAATGATGTGAATGTTGTATCTTTTCCCTTTTTCATGTAAATATATTGTATCTCAAGATATTTCAATAGTATTTTGAAAACTCAAAAAAAAAAAAAAAGAGAAACAGCACATTGCTATATCTTAATGTCCGAAAACATTTACATTCCGTATGAAAACAACTTGTATATTAACATTAATGTTCCATGTGAGAGACGCCATCCTGAATTCCTCCTGGTTTGCAGAACTACAATTCCATTCATCCTAAGACAGCTGCTGACTGGCTGGGGATGGTGGGGGCTGTAGTCTTCCACAGCTGGAAGGCCTCAGTTTGCCCATCCTTGCAATTGCCTCACAAAACCATAATATTAACAATTCTGTGGTAAAAGGAACTTATAATACATTGCTAAGTTTCTGTTTATGTTTCAGCCTTCTCAGGCAGGAGATAAGTATTCTAGGCAGTTTAAAGTAAAATGTGATTCTACAGTGTTATATCTCTCCATACTGTGAAATCATGATGAGCTGCCTCCAGCATATTTACGAAACTAGGTGCCAGAGACCCTTGTGTAGATTTTAATTGTACAGCTCCCAACCTTACAAGTCAATTCACAATGCAGTATGTGGGAACCCTGTAATGCAACCAAATTATTAACCCCAGTGAATTTCTTTAATACCCTGGAGTAAAATGATGCTATGCCTGCTGGGAGATGTTTCATTCAAAGGTTATAATGGCTCAGAATTAGCAAAGCAATGTATTGAACAATTGCCTGGTTCTTAAAGGGTTAACCAAACTATTGCCAACAGCATCAACTAGTGCTAAAATATTTTTTTTCTATAATGTATTCTCCGTGGGGGTATCCTGAGTGATACAAACAGCACCACCTGATGATTCAGTGGGGGTATGCTGAGTGATACAAACAGCACCACCTGATAACTCGGTGGGGGTATCCTGAGTGATACAAACAGCACCACCTGATGACTCGGTGGGGGTATCCTGAATGATACAAACAGCACCACCTGATGACTCAGTGGGGGTATCCTGAGTGATACAAACAGCACCACCTGATGACTCGGTGGGGGTATCCTGAGTGATACAAACAGCACCACCTGATGACTCGGTGGGGGTATCCTGAGTGATACAAACAGCACCACCTGATGACTCGGTGGGGGTATCCTGAGTGATACAAACAGCACCACCTGATGACTCGGTGGGGGTATCCTGAGTGATACAAACAGCACCACCTGATGACTCAGTGGGGGTATCCTGAGTGATACAAACAGCAACACCTGATGACTCAGTGGGGGTATCCATGTTAAATCAGCAAGAAAAAATAAAATTTTTTCATACAAAAATGGCTACTGCTCTTTTAACCAAAATATAAGTAAAGGTATCTAACTGACGTCGTTACCTTTTCTATGGTGTATGCGCTCCATAGTGGCATTAAGATGTCATGGCTGTATCCGCTCACATATCCATGGTGGTAAAGAAGGGAGTGGTTGCTATGTTCCTGAATGTTCTTCGGTCTGCCAAAGGGCAAATGAGTGTTCATCGTCTGATTTACTAAAGCATAAAATGGAAATAAATTTTGATTAGTGCATTACTGTAAAACAGGACAAACCACTGACAAATAATTCATATAGCTAACCCTTTAAGGATCAGGTGGGTGTTCAAAATATTGCTTTGCACACCCTTTTGTTTCTTAAAGGTTTAATCACTTACTGTGATCCATGCTGAGATTTAACCTGTCATTGATGACTCCTTCATTGGTCTGAAAATAAGCAAAAAACATTTGAATACTTAGTTGAAAATAATTTACACTATTGATGCCTTTACTTATTTTTTTTAAGTATTTTACCAGGACAAATATGTCCTGGACTCATTTTATCTACCTCAGAAGAGTGAAAGGCTGAGCTGACCTTACGGGGACTAGAACTTGCAACTTCAACAGATTCTATAGATCTGTTCAAGTCACAGACTAACAGGCTCTTCACCCCTCTGTGTTCCTTGTTCCCAGGACTGTGATCTAACCCTGTGCAAATCAATTCATATATTTGCAGACTGTATGTTTACTAAGTTAATTGACCCCCACTGTGTACTCATATATTTTGGTTTTAATGTATGTCATACTTTTTAAATATAAATTCAATGTTATTCAAGCTTTGTTTGTTAACCCATGCCTGAAGAAGGGACTTTAGTGTCCTGAAAGCTTGCACTTGTTATGTCCTCAGTTAGCCATTAAAATGCATCACCTTTATACCACTCTTGTGAGTTTTTTGCTACATTGAATCCTATAGCTGGTGCATTAACCAATTGAGCCATCACATCAGCATGTATGAAGGAAATGTTGCTAGCATTTAATGAGAGAAGCATTGGTTTCAATTCAAAACAAGAGCCATTCCGGAGTAAACCAACTATGACATAGGAGACAAATAAAAATGCCCTAAATGATCTTTAATTTAACCCTTTGAGTGCCAGAGAGGTATCCCACTGGCACTCAGTGGGTTATAGATTGTCTAAACCCTTGAACTGTAAAGTGCTGCATACACTTATGGTACTGCATAAATACACATAGTATTTCGGTCATTAACCCCTTGAGTGCCAGAGGGGTATGCAACGCATTGCATTGCATACCCATCTGGCATTTAAGGGGTTAAATAAGACATTGTGAACAAGGGGTTAAATAAGGCATTGTGAACAATGCGTTGGCAACTTCTCTGGAGATTAAAGTGTTAAAAGCCCATTTAAATCAAAAGGAATTGTTATATCTCCCCTAATATGCAGTTGCTTTCCTCCAAAAATGCTCTATTTTAGCTTTCAACATATAAGCCATAATATTTACTTACAGATAAATTACAGAAACAGCCTAAATTGGAGGTTGGTTGTGAAAACTGCAGGGGTAATGGCTCTGATTTTTCTTCTGGCAGCTTCGGGGTGTAGAAAGGTTTTGATAACAAATGGTTCAGGCTGCCGTGGGTCCCGTTGTTTGGAGCTGGCTGAACTTGCAGTAAGTCTGTTTAAATATATAAAAATCATCCAGACGATATTATAAAAAGAAATATTCTATTATAAATGTAGAATATCCCCAGCTCTGACTTCTATGTGTTCATATAATTGCAAATAATATATGGATATTAAACTTGAGGAAGAGATGGGTGTGCAATGCATTGCTTTACAATGAATTGTAACCCCCCCTAGCGCTTAACCCTTTGAATGCCAGGGTACATGTAATGAATAATGCAGAATGAATAAAGGATGTGGCCAAAAATGTTAACACTAAACATATGGGATGATTATTTGAGGATGAGAAGTAATTATAACATAATTCATAATTAGGAATGAGGATTGCATAAATAACACATAAAGCTCAATTATCTACGCAAAGAAAAACAATAGTGAGACAGATGTATGATGATGGTGCAATTCTGGATCAGTTTGTATGTATGTTGTCTTAATGTTTCTTATTTTACTTTCTTTCTGATCCGTCAAATTCCTTTAATCAGTGGTTCTCAATATTTCTTTGCTCAAAGAACCCTCAACCTCATAGGTATTTTCTAAAGGGTAAAAAGAAGAGTTAATCCTTTGAGTGCCTACAGGGTATGCAACATCATCCCCCTGCATATAAAATCCAGTCTCGGTCCAAAATTCCAGCAGTCTGACTTGGGTAACGGCTGAGAGGTAGGGAAGGGGGGGTCTGCTAGTGCAAATGCCTTCCGCCACCAGCGGACACAGGAGCAGTGGATGCAAAGGGGGAGATTAGAAACTACCCCCAGGCACTCAAATGGTTAACTGTCACATCTTTGCGGAGCTTAATTTTTGTTTAAAAAGGATACAGAACTAAAGCAAAAAGAAAAAGGTGAAGAAGAGAAGACAGAAGAAAGAAGACAAGATTAAAGAAGAAGACGTACAGTGGATGACAGGTAAGTGTTACATTTCTGGGTAGGATAGCTTTAGAATTATTTATTGTAATATTAGGGATAGTGTAGGGTTAGTGTCATTGTGCTTGGGGGGATGACTGTTTTGAGCTCACTCTCGTTGTTTAACACTGTCAAATCAGAGTTAGCTTTTTTTTGTTCCTTTGATGTTCCCACAATTTGTGCTATTTTGCTTGAGTTGTGGAAACAAAAGCCAACAACAAGCATTTGACTTACAACTCTCATTGTTCCATATACCTCACCAGCTATAGAATAGCTGAGGTAAATATGTTGGTTTAACAGTCGGTCTTTTTTTTTTTTTTACTATTACCGCCTGTTTTACCAGTGGTAGTAGCAGGGCTCAAAATTTCCACTCGCCACTAGCCAATGGCGAGTGAAAATTTAGCCCTGGTGAGTAGAAATTCAGCCCTGGTGGGTATGTTATGGCTTGCAGTGGCTTTTCAGGTCTGACTTAAAATTATAAGCCCTGGTAGTAGTATTGAGCCCCTGATCTATGTGTGTATATACAGTCTTTTTGCAATCACAACTAATAAAATCCCATTCACCTCTGTAATTACACAAGTCTATTAACCCCTTAAAGATCAGAGGGGTGTGCATACCCCTCTGGTCCTTAAAGTGTTAACCATTTCTCATTTTAATCTGCCACTTAAGACTGTGATAAAATAGAATATCTCAGCATCACTGTGCAGTACATAGTACATATATAGGGCCAGATTTCACATTAGGCAGAGTAGGATACCACCATGGGATTCTAGCTGTGATTGGTGGTTAAGATGTGTTGGCCCACCCTCAGTATTGAGTTGTGGGTGTAGCCATGGCATTTGCAATGCCCTTGTATTAGACACCTTCTCCACACACCTTCTTCACAGGTATATTTATCAGTTTCATATTGCTATATATATTGTACTAAGCTGGCCATTTTATTTACCAGTTTATACTTATTTGCAATGGCTAGGTTTTTTATTTTTATTTTATACATTATGGCCCAAACGTATTTTCTATACTAGGTAAAAATGAATGGGGCTGGGGGATGTCATATGAAGAATGTGTTGTGGCTCTGGGCAGGGCAAGAGCAGGTGTGATTTGCATACAGGCAATCTGAGATTTGAATGCTGTCCTGTGCCTATACCAGAGGTTTGCCAAATATGCCCAAGGGCCGCATCTAACATGCTGATTATCTGCATCTGGTTCAAGGTTATTTTCAGATTCAGGGCAGCTAGCTGTGCAACATGTTATTAGACCATGGAGGAAAAAGCTAGGAGGGGAGCTCTGGGAAGAAAGGAGAAGCCATGGATGGAGCTATGTCCATATTTCATGGATAACGTGATCTGAGCCCTCCTTGGTTTGGGTAGGGAGTATCTGCTGTGCTTTCTCTGTCCTCTGTGCCAGACTGCAGAACTGATTAAAGTGTTAGTAAAGTCCCGAAAAATATTAATAGATTTATAGAGCTTAAAAAAAGCTAAATGCCACAAATCTTATCTCTCAAACTGCTATGGTTTGAGAGATATCAACCGCTAAAGTTCCTCCTCTCCTTCTGTCAGCTGTAAAGCTGACAGAAGGAGATCCATGTCTTCCGACATGAGGAGGCTCTTCAGCAGAGCCGCAACAGTGCAATTTAAAAATAATTATTTCTTTGGAATGGTCTAAAAAAGTGTGCTTGCAAACCAGGCACACTTTGTAGACCGTTCCTAAGAAGTAATTCTTTTTAAATCGTGCTATTCTGGCTCTACTGAAGAGCCTCTTGTCGGTCCCCAGACCAGGAACTCCTGCTTACAGCTGACGTCAGGGGAAGAGGAGGGAGAGGGGAACTTTGACGGAGGATAGCTCTCAAACCATAGCGGTTTGAGAGATAAGATTTGTAGCAGTTAGCTTATTTTTTTAAGCTCTATAAAGCTATGAAATTTTTTTTGCACAATACTAACACTTTAAAGGTACCAGACAGGGAGGAGGGACCAAAAAAAAGTGTGCTTTTCAGCTCTAACACAATGTATGCAAAAATGGGGAACAGAAAAATAAGGGTCACTATATGCTTAAAAAGCACATACCAAGGTCCTTGTTACAAAAATGTTCCTAAAGGTATTGTAATAACATAATGGTAAGGAAAGATTAGGAGAAAACACAGATACACAGTACAAGATTTTGATTTAAAAAAAGCTAATTTCCTCTCTAACTAATGATCAGCAAAACAGGACAAAGCTCTGAGAATGTAACAACCCTTTATGTGGTCAGAAAATGATCACCCACCAGGGAAGACCCTAGAAAGTACAAAAATATATATTTGCAAAAATCACAAATTAAATATGTGCAAAATAAAAAGAATAACAATATCAATCAAGAATCACACAGGCATATTTATTCTTAGCACCATCTCAGCACATGTACAGGAAGAGGTCTGAAGTCCAACAGCACACCTCAAATTAGATTCCAATCACAGTAAAACAGAGCATGCTAGCAGAATGTGAAAAGTGTATGTGTAGCTCATGTCTTGCATGCTCATCTCTTCCCTGCTTTACACAAGCCTACAGTACATGTTGAAGCTCAATAAATAAAGGATGATTATAATAACAATAATAACTCACCACACATTAAATTATACACTTCAATATTCTCAAACGGTTCAACTTCCACACCTCTCTTAAATCCTGGGCCATGTCCTAGGAAGATTGCCTAAGAAACAGAGCAAACATATATCCTTATTGTTTCATAAATCATATTGTACATGGTTTGTATGGCATAATGTTTTAACCCTTTGAGTGCCAGAGGGATGCGCAACACATTGGTTTGCAATGCATCATGTACTAAGCTAACCAGATCTTCCCTTTAACCATATGGAATAGCCACATTTCAGGACTGCACTGAAATCAAAGCAGCCCTGCAGTATGCATTTTTCATATGTGTCCCTGGTTAAAGGGGAGATCTGGTCACCCTATTGGGTACCCCATGTCATTCAAAGGGTTAAGCATCATGTTGAGCAAATATAATTTCTATGTGAAAGCAAATCTACCTCTCACCAAGAGTTTATATTATCACTACATTTAGTTCTACTCTCTTAACTTTAAACAGACAGATACTGTTATTTTCCTTTTCTTATAATGGATTCTAAAGTATTAAAGGGGAACTGTACCCTAAGAATATGTGGGTCTTCATTTGTTCATCAGAAAGATTTACTTAGGTAGATGTCCATCCGCCATACTGCAGTCAGTTATTTCTCTTTAGTGTTTTTACTTGGATTTGATTAGGCTGCTAATTGTTTCAGGTTATAATATGAGAAAGACTAGTATTCCTTACAAGACATTCAGGTCTATTGAAACTTACTGTTTGTTGTGAAGAGGTGTGACCTAGAGTAAGAATTCAGAGGAGATCACTACATTCAAATAACTGCAAATATATAAAATATAGATATATCTGACTTCTATAGAAAGGACAGCAGGATATCTATCTAAGTAAGTCAATATTTAAAAAAAAATAAGAGGCACTTATTCCTAAGGTAGGTTTTCCATTTATAGAAGGTAAGTGACACCAATCATTCTTTTATAGATTGATTCAAAATATATATTGGACAAGTGTGTTTACCTTGAACAGGAAATGTCAACAGATGGAAACACCATGATGGATATGAGCGACACATACAGTTGGGATAACAAGCACTTGAAAAACTTAGTAATACTGTCATTAAAGGGATAGTAATACTTAATATGTATTACAGCTCAAAGCTAAAATTTTTAGGTGCAGTATCACAGTGGCCTGAAATAGTACAGTGGCGCTGTTGCTACACCATCCTATGGATAGCTCTAGTCCATGGACCATAAAACTCCATAGGATGGTGTAGCAATAGCGCCACCGTACAATTTCAGGCCTGTTTTACTCAGGCCTTGTTTTACTCAGGGGGATAAACCCTACAACATATATTTTTATACATTTTAAGTATTACTATCCCTTTAAGACAAATTTACTACTCTGGCTCAAGCAAAAGGTTTTCAAACAATGTGTCCTCCCAGTTCTTACATATGGCTGTGACACACAGACACTGAATACTAAAGTCAAACAAAAACGTAGGGTTATGCAGAGAAGTATGAAGCGGCAAATTCTAAACATAACAAAAAGAGACCGAAAAGCATGTGCATGGATTCGTCAGCAAATAAAGGTCCATGACATCACTGAAAACGTAAAGCACCTGAAATTGAAATGAACATAGCAAACAGATCTGACTGTAGATGGACCAACTACATTTTGGAATGGATTTCTCTTGATACTAAAAACCCAAGAAGCAGACCAAAGACAATGCATAACCCTCCAGATGTACGTCTGTCCGATGCAGACATGTGCAGTAGAGAATACCCAAATGCAGAGAACGCAGGCTAGAGATGCAGTCATGCATAGTAGACACTGCAGGCCAGACTTGCACAGTAGAGGCTGCCTGATCGCAGTAAACGCAGGAAGCTGTTGGTACATGCCGTCACACACTTTGAACCTTGTACAAGACTTTTTCACTAGCATAAAAAACACAAATATATGTAGGAATCATGGCGCCAATGACCCGCTTAAACTTAGAGATTTAAAAATGAAAGAATCAAGAATTTTTACTACAATCCCTAAGTTCCTGATAGCGAACAGAAACAAATGGAAAACAAACAAAACAATATAGGGAGAGCTCTAACTCTTAGAAAGATATAAATTTAAATTTTATTATAACAATATAAACAATAATATATTCAATATACACATCAAATAATTTAAAACTTTTATAGCGCTATATATATTTGTAGAATGTGAATTCACATAAAAAATAAAAGTCAGTGTTAGAACATATTACCAATAGAAGTTGGATGGAGATACTTGCAACTATAAGTTGTTGAAGCGGGCAGGTGAATAAGATGTTAATTTGCAGCATCCACCACTCTCTCGACTTGGATCTGTTGTATTGCTGTTATATCAGCTCAAAATTAGCGGGCAGAGATCTTTGTATATATATATATATATATATATAGAGAGAGAGAGATTTGTTTGTCAAATGTCTCTCCCATCTCAATCTTTATTGGGGTGAAATGTTGTTCCAAACAGCTGGCCACTCGATCCCTCTGTATGAGGGCAAGGTCAAGCAGCAATTCTTAAATGCTAGTAACGGATATTTCACCTCCTGTCCTATGGCATGTATACAGCCCACACTATGCTTTTCTCTGAATAGGTGATATCATAAATTAAAAACAATAAAAAAGTGATCAGGATACTTTCCTTCTTCTACGCATTTTGTGTCGAATATGACACTTCCTCAGGAAGAAAAAAATGTTAATGTATTTTTTTCATCCGGAGGCTAGGGCAGTGTTATTTTAGAACTGTCAGAGTTGTAGTTCAAGAGTAATTGAATGATAAAGTATACCCTTCCCGCCCCTTTTACTGATATAATACTGCTCACCTCATAACAGAAATTTGGTGTCCAGATGGCTTGCAGTGAGGGACAATCTTCAATTAGCATCAGGGAAAAACCTGAAAAATCTCTCAAGGTGGGCAGGGTTTTCAATACACTCACAGTAAGAGGATTGTCCCTTGCTGTGCGCAGTCTGGTCACAGGACCATATTCCACATTTGAGGGGAGGTGGCCTACACTAGGTAAAAGGGGCGGGAGGGGAAAATTTCATCATTCAATTAATCTTGAACTACAACTCTGACAGTATTGAAATAGCACTCTCTATGGCTCAAATACTATGAAGATTAATTGGAGCTGCTGTTTTTGTGAAACATTACTATCCCTTTAAAAAACAATTTTAATCAATGAAAATTTGGGGATGTTTTGTTTCCTATGATACTGTTGGGTTGCTCCAGAGTTACTCCACGTTCCCTTTTTCCGTTAACATATAAATATTCCAATGCAAAGGAATTATAAGGCATGTGGAAAAACTAATAGAGTAGAAGAGAATATGACTTAATGATCATTTACAGTCTATGTGGTCTGTTAGTATTATTTGTGAGGGAACTGATAATTGGGGCTGTGTTTGTGGAGCAGAAGAGTTGAGTCAAAGCTGTTGATGTTGAATCATCTGGGTGGGGAAGGTGTCATCACATCTCTGGAAAGACTTGAAGAGTTTCTGTGTGTGTCTGACATATGTTAGTCAAAGCTAAATTATTTGCATGTTAACTGTCTCTTGCAATTAGGTTTCTGTAAGTAAAGTTAAAAGCACCCTTTCACTGCCAGACCACAGCACATAGCAACTTTCTTGGCAGAACTGCTCTGTTAGCTGATAATTGACATTTTAATATATACATTACAAAAAGACATTTTGTATATAAATAACTATTTAGATATTTAAAATATTAATATAATGTGACATAGAGGTTTTTCTACTATGGAGAACTGGAGTAATTTGTGGGTAAACCAACTGCACCGTAATTAAACACTCCCATTGATTTAAAGGGCTAGTGCCTCTTACATCAAGAAAAATATATTTGTCTTATAAATATAGCACTGAGAAACTTGTCTCTGATGCTTCTAGGTGACCCTATAAAATGTGTTAGTTTTTTGTATTGTCGCCATTATTAGCATTTCTCAGGGGCCTCTAAATTTAGCTGGTTTCCTCTTCCTGCTGCCCTTTTCTTTCTTTAACCTCCCACTGAGGATCAAAAGCCTCCGCACAAAATTTCACCAGGGGCATCAAAAATAAACAAGCATCATGAACTCTGTCATCATCACCAGAGACGCCACATCCAAGTCCAATCCCACCCAGTCACATTCTCTATCATTATCTAAGCAGCAATACAGCTCATCAACATCTACAACCCTAGCTAAGGATGCTTCTGCTGCTGTTGTAAGTGCAGAGCCACTGATACCTACTGCTAGTATTACTGCAAGATCTAGCCCCTGTAATAGTAGCAGCCCCTCAGGAGCCCCTCAGTCTATGAAATCTCACTTGTGATCCAAAAGCTAAACATGTTGCTATATGTGGTCACTATAAATAAAAACATGTGAACAGGGGAAAAGCAGGATCACATCTAGGCACATCATCATTGAGAACCCACTTCAAGCCCAACTACAGAATTGACTGGGAGGCACACCAGCAGTACTTCAGTTGCACATGGGGCTGACAGGCACATAATAGTAGTATTGTACAATTCTCAGAGAGCAGGACAACATTTTCTTCAATTACAATAACACTCATGTTTCCTACATGTTTCACCTGACCTCAGAAAAGATGTAAAGTGGCCAGAGTACAGACTATATGACTGTCGCTGCTCACTGATTATATTTTCCCCCAGTGAGCAGCAGCATGCAGAAGCAGCAGTTCACAGCCAGTAGTAAATGCCAGCAGCACGGTAGCCCATACCATACACATGCCACTTGTGCATGCAGAGCTTTGAGAGGCAACACCACACATTTGTAGGTGTGTTAAATAAACTGAAAGAAGTCATAGACAAATGGTTGTACCCTTCTCCTTCAAAGCTGGCTTTGTGTCTGCTGACAATGGCCGCAATATAATAGCTTCATTGAGAATACCAGATATGGTACATATACCGTTTCCATCACGTCATAAATGTAATTGTTACTCAGTTCTGTTCAGAATACAAAACTATACAGAAAACAGATATGTAAAAAAAAGCACTCCTGCGAACTAAAACACCCACAGAGGAATCATGAAAAACAATATCCGGACAGAAATAGACAGAAGTGGAATCAGATGAAATAAAGTAAAAAAAAAAAAAAAAAGAAACAGAGATGGAAATGATATCAATGAATATGACAATATGATCCACGATTAAGTGACCAGTCTGGGATGGTAATCAGAAAAAATGAGCAAAAGTATTGTTAACAGAAAATGGATGAAATACAATGATATGAGATGAGATCAAGTTGGAGATGATGTATAGCCTGAATGAAGATGAGGTGATAATGGAAAAAGATGCTCTCTCAACTTGTGAAATGCAGCAGACAATTGATTTGAAAAAGTGGCCTTGTCCACTTGAGGAATCAAATCTGGACCTGTAACAACTCACAGGACTGCGCAAAAAAACAAGAAGAAAGAGCCAATCTAAGTGTAGACGTTTAATAAAAGGTAAATATTAAAAGCAATAACAAATTTGCACTCACAATTGCTCTTCTTGGGCTTTATGCATATCACACGGTCCCTCTCTTGAAACGCCAGTGTTCTGTGTCCTCCTAACCTCCTGCCAACTCCTTTGGGTACACTCTGATCCTTAAGGAATAAGTCAGCTATCCCGGATAGTCCGATGGTAATCCAGAATGTATAAAGTCACCACTGCGTTCATCGACAGTCTCACACACCGATGGATCTTGCAGTATCCAAGCGGTGATGATAAAGATCCACAACAATAGGTTTAGGACTTGTCTCGCGGTGGATGCGGCTCGGACGCTGGGGAGCTGCGACAAGCGGGATGCTGAGAAGGGGCGGGGTGGAGGAAACCTCACAGGGGGCGTGGAGAAGGACTGTTCAACAATGTCCCAAGCCCTTTCGCAGACATCTGTCTGCTTCTTCTGGGGATAACATTAACACTGAAGAGATACATTGCATATATATATATAGACTCCCATTGGAGTGTATGCAAATTAAGATTTGGTCATTTCAACGTGTGTGGATACATAGATAGTACATTGAGCGAGCAATGTGGATGTGTGAGGAACGGACCTTCTCAATAATAAAGGGAGTGATGAATGTGTATGAAAAGAAAAGAGGAGTGATAAAAAGAAACCAGAATATTAATGTGAAACTGAAATAAATACAATTAAGTGTGAGTGTGAATCTGATTTAGAAAGACTTTGGAGATTTGAATGAATTGAAATAGTGTCTTATGTGATCAGTGCTTAATGAAATTAAATGTTGTGGTGTAGTGAAATACAGGTGAATGCTGGGAATTTCTAAGGTTTCTAAGTGACCAGTGATGGATTAAAACAATATATCCACCGAAGTTGGATGCCAAAGTATACTTATACCCAATAATGGTATCAGACAAGAAGAATGAACATCCTCAAATGGGAGTGGATATATACAGAATAACCTGTTGATCTGAATAAAAATAAAGCCACTTTAAGTCATATAAATAATATACAAATAATGAATACATAAAATAAACATTTATAATACATGTATATCGCATATGACCGTTTTTTGTAAGTAATATAAGCAACATGTATATTCAAGAGAAAGAAAATAAAACCCGTTAACTAATTACAATAAAAAATGGTACAATAATTCAATATAAGACACTTTGTCTGTTTTGTCTAAAATTAGTGCCTAAAATACAACCTCTTACAAGGGGCATTAAAAAAACTTTTTAATATTCTAACTTATGAGCATGTGGTTTGTGTTTTTAAAAAAGAAGGAAAATTCCATATAATCCAAGTCACATGGGAACTTAATAAAAACAAATTATAAGAAAGCAATAAAGTCAAACTCAATATTTAAACCTTTGGGTTGCAGGGTTTGTAGTTCATAAATCCAAAAAGATTCACATTGCCTAAGTCTCATAATTCTGATTGTGCATGTTCTGTAAAACATGTATGGTGTCTTTGAGGAAGGAAGGCTGGTGACCAAAGGTTGACCTCCTCTAGGTATGTTCCAGTGTGCACGTTTAAATTGTAGCTGTTGCAAACATCTTCCAAAGAAAAAAACTACCCATTTCAAATCAAATACAACACATAAAGACTATAAAATTAAATCTTTTCTCATGTGCAATTCTAAGTTTGTAGTTTATTTAATCACATGTGTGTGCGGCCTACAATATGTGGGCCGCACAAAAAGGAAACTCAAAACTAGGTTTTAGGAACATCTGAATAACATCCAAAAAGGTTTGGAGTCTCATAGTCTATCCAACCACTGTAGGCTTTTCCATAAGTGTCAACACAAGGATATTACCATTTTAGGTATAGAAGAGATGGAGGGGGGGATAGAATTATGAGACTCAGACAACGTGAATCTTTTTGGATTTATGAACTACAAACCCTGCAACCCAAAGGTTTAAATATTGAGTTTGACTTTATTGCTTTCTTATAATTTGTTTTTATTAAGTTCCCATGTGACTTGGATTATATGGAATTTTCCTTCTTTTTTAAAAACACAAACCACATGCTCATAAGTTAGAATATTAAAAAGTTTTTTTAATGCCCCTTGTCAGAGGTTGTATTTTAGGCACTAATTTTAGACAAAACAGACAAAGTGTCTTACATTGAATTATTATACCATTTTTTATTGTAATTAGTTAACGGGTTTTATTTTCTCTCTCTTGAATATACATGTTTCTTTTATTACTTACAAAAAACTGTCATACGCTATATGCATGTATTATAAATGTTTATTTTATGTATTCATTATTTGTATATTATTTATATGACTTAAAGTGGCTTTATTTTTATTCAGATCAACAGGTTATTCTGTATATATCCACTCCCATTTGAGGATGTTCATTCTTCTTGTCTGATACCATTATTGGGTATAAGTATACTTTGGCATCCAACTTCGGTGGATATATTGTTTTAATCCATCACTGGTCACTTAGAAACCTTAGAAATTTCCAGCATTCACCTGTATTTCACAACACCACAACATTTAAGTTCATTAAACACTGATCACATAAGATACTATTTCAATTAATTCAAATCGCCAAAGTCTTTCCAAGTCAGATTCACACTCACACTTAATTGTATTTATTTCAGTTTCACATTAATATTCTGGTTTCTTTTTGTTTATCACTCCTCTTTTCTTTTCATACACATTCATCACTCCATTTCTTATTGACAATGTCCATTCCTCACACATCCACATTGCTCACTCAATATACTATCTATGTATCCACACACGTTGAAATGACCGAATCTTAATTTGCATACACTCCAATGGGAGTCTATATATATATGCAATGTATCTCTTCAGTGTTAATGTTATCCCCAGAAGAAGCAGACAGAGGTCTGTGAAAGGGCTTGGAACATTGTTGAACAGTCCTTCTCTACGCCCCCTGTGAGGTTTCCTCCAGTGGTGACTTTATACATTCAGGATTACCATCGGACTATCCTGGATAGCTGACTTATTCCTTAAGGATCAGAGTGTACCCAAAAGAGTTGGCAGGAGGTTGGGAGGAAACAGAACGCTGGCGTTTCAAGAAAGGGACCATGTGATATGCATAAATCCCAAGAAGAGCAATTGTGAGTGCAAATTTGTTATTGCTTTTAATATTTACTTTTTATTAAACGTCTACACTTAGATTGGCTCTTTCTTCTTGTTTTTTTGCACTGTCCTGTGAGTTGTTACAGATCCAGATCAGAATACAAAACTCTCTGAGAAATGGTAAATATCACTTGCATAATGCGTGCACATTTTATCTAATACTACAGGGCTCAATGTGTTATATTCCACTTCCAAAATATAATGGAGTCCCATTCCAAGTGGAATTCAACACTGTTCATTAATGAGCATTTGTTGAGCAGAACAAGGCCATTCATGAACATACATTGTTTAACTGGAAGGCTTTGGAGAGGGCTTCTTTGTCACCTGATCAATGGCAGCTAATGTTTGACGTATGTGAGCTGCTGAAGCCCTTTGAAGATGGCATCTTGCTGGTTAGCTGTGTCCAGTGAAGGAATCACTGAGATACTTCCACTAATATATTTACTAAGAGCGTGGCCAATGATTTTTACAAGAATGATAATATAGACATGAAACAGATGAAGTATAACATGTTAGTATTCTTTGAGTAGGATCTTCACAAACTATCTGTTAAAAGCAATGAGGAATATATTCTGGCTACATTGCTGGGCCCCTCTACTTAAACATAAAGTTTCTGAATTTGTGCCAAGGAATGAACAGCAGCACTCTGAGGAATCAGTTTCTTTGAAAAAATATAAATAAATTATGGGTGATTAAAGGAAATGCAGTGGCAAAAAAAACTATGAGAAAGCATTGTGAAAAGGAAGCAAGCAAATTATTTATACATTCAGGAACATCAGAAAAAATAACAACTTCATAACACTTTGCAGAACACATGGCACCATCATCACAGAAAGCAATTAAAGTGGAACTACCAAATCTACGCAACTTTAGCTTCAATAAGTCCCCATCTGGCGAATAGCTGATTAGTAGCGCTAGTCACCAGAATGATTACCTTATTAAGGAGAAAAAGCCATTCTTCACGGGCTCACAGGCAGGACAGAGCGCAGACATCTTGCCATAATGACGTATGCTCGCCTGCTCTGTCAGTCCCTTCTGGAGCCAAATGACTCCTAGCAACGCCTCCTAGAGCTGGCTGGGACATGCAGCCATTTGGGTGGCACTTAAGAACCACGGAGCTTTTTTTTTTCTTACTGGAATCAGAGGTCCCAGAAAGGTGTGCAGCCTTACATGAGACCCCTGATTTCCAGGATATACATATACATCAAGGGTCCCTAAAGCAGAACTTTCAGCTTTATAGTATTGCCCCTCAAGTAATGGTTGTATTATGCTGAATAAATCTAAGTTATTGAAGTAATCTACCTTCTTTGGCAGGCATCCAGCGACAACAGCGCAGACATCTTAGAGGGAAGTTGCCTCTGAGACTGCATTGTCTGCCCCGTGTACTGCTCGGATTGGTGGTGACAGCCGTTGGTTACCGTAACGCAATGGAAGTTGCTACCTGAGCAGGTGCACAGAGCTTCTCTTGTAAGCTCTGTGCCCTGGATGTCTGCCAAAGAAGATGAATTACTTCAATAACGTAGATTTATTCAACATAATACAACTATTACTTTGCCTATCTCTATATTACTAAAGTATTTGGGTGCAATATTATAAAGCTGAAAGTTCTGCTTTAACATATGTTTTCTCCATGATGTATATGTACTTCCTTGGTCCTTAAGGGCTTAATGATTGTAGCGTATTTCTATCCAGCAGCAGTGTTAATTTTTTAAAAGTGAACCAGCATCTAATACCATACAAGTATCATGTAGCAGAGGTGGAAAAAACAAACCTGACAATAACAACAGCCCTGAAGAAGAGGAAAAGGAGGGATTCCCCATCATCCACATCCACCATGTTAAATTCAATCTTTTTATATTTTAATCTGTATATTCCTGAATGAGGTTAATTATTATTTAATGTTATTCCTCTTTGTGGTTTACAAATACAATTTTAAAATTATGCTATGAAGTGTAACACTACAGTGTAACACTACAGTGCACTATTCACTATACCCACATACACATTCAGTGTTCAGCAATATTTAAGACTTAACTTTAGAAGAGTGTCTGGGACTTGAGACATCCTTACACTTTATTATTTTATTATATTAATTTGTCCTCTTTATTTCCATTTTAAAATTGCAATATCAAGAGTAATAATTTTTATGTATCTTAAAACAGCCTTGCATTTGTCTGCTATGAATTATATCTTTTTAGCTATGACATGATGACAATGACCTGAAATTTTATAAAGACCTTTTCTGAAACAACTTGGTTAGGATCTAGCCTAAGTCACAATTGATTAACCTTTTGTGGTCCAGAGAGGTGTGAAAACATTGTGAAGGGGTTAATTTATGCAAGGTGTTTTTTTTTTTAATTCACAAAATATGTAAGTCTGTAATGTCATGGTGGACGGGTTTGAGGCAGACAGGGACTTGCCTAAATTGAGGTGCTTTGATGAGACAGGCAAGCTTAACATGGTTTTAGTCACAACTTGTAACTAAACCTCACTGTTTATTATCTGTAGTCGGTCATGGGTTATCTTATATTATAATTCGCTAAAATGTGTGTAACGATGCAGTCATGGGGAGTAGAGACTGCTGCATGTGCTGCAGTCATGCACAGTAGAGACTGCCCGTGTCGAGGCTGATTCAGAGCGGGGAGCTCCAAAGGAACGTCCAGCTCTGTGTCAGCCATTCATGGGCAGTATCTACTGTGAATGACTGCACTGCGTCTGGCTGGCAGTGGCACTGTGGCCCGTGTAACGGGCTCTTCAACTAGTTTATTAATAAAAGCCAGGATGTGATGCACAAGCATGCTTTGTTTACATTTTGTATATGTATCCCAAATACAGTTCTATGTAACTATTTGAATACTTTCGATAAACTACCTTGAACTTACCAAGAATTTGTGTATATTTTTTGTATGTCATGAAGAGAGCCATGAGAAAACAAATGCCTAGAACAAATGTCAGTATGATGATCTCAAAGGAAAACAACATCATTCAACAGAGTAAAGGTTTTCTAAACTAATTTCCAGATGTTTGCCTTAATGTTATGTTTTCCAGTTCTGTTAGTTAGTCTTAAGGAGAAGCAAATTTTATATTTGCAAACATTTAAAGTGGAAAAGTCGCCTTTCCAAGCCCTTCCCTCAGTGGGAACATCCATTTTGAAATTAATTACTGGTACATCATTATTTTGTTTTTGCTTGGCATCCTGAGAAGGAAGAAGGAGGTGATTTCTGGACATGTCAATCATGCAGGCAGTTTAGAGAGCAAATTTACTGTATACTAAAGTTAGGTTCTCGAACACTATCACACAAGACATAGGCAGCATAAATATATATTAATGAGATTGAAAGTTTTATGATGACCGGAGAACTAGAAACATAATATTTGTCTCTTGTATAAATCTAAGTTGTCATTGTGTTCAGAGTCTATTTCTTCATCATCATTATTTAAGTGTAATGACCTCTAAGTTACCTCTAAAATTACTAAAGTATTTAATAATTAAATCATGAAATATTTCCCTTGACCTTAATTCATCATTGCTTCCTATTAACCTTGCTACTATTTTAAATCACACAAACATAGTTATTTTGAATAGGGTTTTTTTTATATAATGAATTACATGCCCTGTAATTTATTTTAGAATTTACAGAGAAGGAAGAAGTTAATGAGAACGGAACACAGGAAATATGTCATTCTGTCCTTTGGATCCTGCAAATCTCTAGTGGGAGTTAGATATGCTGATGATATCAACAAAACATGTTAAATGCTTCCACAGGTGGTGAGTATCTGGTGTATTCATATCAGTATTTAAAGGGACATTATCAGCTAAAAATTATATATCTGTTTTTAAAGATTAGAACCCTTCCCTTTTCAGTTCACAGATATTTATTTGGGAGATGATATGAATCTGCCAGTGCAACTCAATTTCTATGCTTTTGCAATAGCATAAAAATCATGTGCCTTCATTTTGGCTCCATGTTTATGACTTTAATGAGAGCAATCCCTGATCATCTCCCCTGTAGCATACATATGAAAAAGGAAGGATTTTACAAGTCCCTGAACAGTAGTCATTAATTGGTTCCAGCACTTATTTTAATACGGAATTGAATTAGTGCCTTCTCCCATTATTTATCACACACCTTGCACTTTTTACTTGTTAAGTGCTTTCATAAAAATAGGGAACAAATGGTCATGCATAACTGTTATAGATCCATAGGATCATTTCTTTCATAATATTTATTAGGATTTACTTACATAATAAATACACTTTATAAATGCTGGCTAGGAATACATTATATTTTAAACTTTATGAACACTATTAATTTTCAAGTGGTACTGGGATGAATGTACAATAAGATTCTGTGCTAATACTAAAACAGGAATCAGTTTTCTAGCCCTACATCAATTTACTAAATAGAGTATCCTTCTTGATCTTTATGTAGTCACCTGAAGGAACGAAATCTTTGCATCCTGAACTGGACGTTAATTCGAGACTAATCATCAGTAAAACATTCTACCTTACTGTGTATAAATAAAGTGTCACACATTATTGTATGAGACTGATTAGGTAATACTACAGTTAGATCCTAGATTAATAAGAAACATTAGCTTTTCTTAGGCTGCTTGTAAGGGCTAACAGTGTTAACTACAGACAATTCCATGTATACAATATCCAGGTATAAAGGTGTTCAACACATTCATAAACTCCCTGTTATTCTCAGAGCTATATACATATACATTAGTATATTTTTCCCTGTTTGACATAAAATTTTCATACAGTGTAGATTTACAGTGTTTATTCAATACTAGTGTAAAAGCCCATGTGCACGGGCCATGGAGCAGTGAGGTAACGGCAGTACGCAGAGCAGGACCGGCCTCTTAACATTACCCGGACCTGCTCTGCGTACTGCCATTACCTCACTGTTCCACACAATTGCGCCTCCTCACTCAAGCGATGCAAACATGTACAGTAGAGACTGTCCAAACGCGGACAGTCTCTACTGCGCATGACTGCATCGTGACAAACTTCCTGGCCTTTTATTATATAGGATTCACTTATGTCAAGGGGAGGGCATGTGAGCAATCTATGAGCAATTCAGTGCATTATTTTCTTCTATGCCTTGTCTAACAATATATACTATACAAGGAATTAAGGAAATGGTGTGATTTAATACATGCTATGGGACAGGTATAAGTGATTTGCTTGTATAAAGTTTTTGCAATGATGGAGTGTGTTTATGGTATGCACTACAGTGATCATATGCTCTAGTGCAGTGGATTTTGATCTCATGCCCTCCAGGCCCACTAACAGGCCAGGATTTGACAATCTCCCTGCTTGAGCACAGAATTATTCATCAGAAGATGAGCAATTATGATTAATTAATCTGTGCTCAAGCAGGGAAATCCTCATGTCCTGGACTGCTAGTTGGCCCTGAAGGCATGGGTTGAGAACCACTGTATCACGGTGCCCATGTTTTTTTGCGACATTCTGTCAGTCTACACTCCTGCTTTACTCCTATTGGCTATACTGTGCTGGTCCCGCCCAGTATGGCCTTTATATACCGGATTCTGGCACCTCTCCGGTGCCCTTTCGTGGTGTTCCTGTACCAGTGCTTGTTCCTGATCTCAGTGTGTTCTCAGTGTATCGACCCAGCCTGCCTGACTACTCTGCATCTCGTTTCCTGCCTGTGAACCGACCCGGACTGCCTGACTATTCTGCTTGTCCTGCTCCTGTGCACCGTCCCGGCTTGTCTGATGTTCCTGCTCCATGTACCAACCCAGCTTGGCTGACGTTCCTGCTCTGTGTACCGATCCGGGTTGGCTGACGTTCCTGCTCCGTGTACCGACCCGGTTTGGCTGACGTTCCTGCTCCGTGTACTGGCCCGGCTTGGCTGACGTTCCTGCTTCGGTTGCTTCTGTGTCGCCTCGGCGACATTCCTATTGGCGTGTCATTTGTGTCGCTCCCGGTTGGTTGCCACCTCAGGGCGAGTTGCTCAGTTGCTCATTCCGTTACTGTCATGGCAGTGCTCAGTTGCGCAGTTTCCATTATTGCCACAGCAGTCTCCAGTCGCTTAGTCTCCGTTACTGCTCCGGCAGAGTGCAAGTGCCTAGTCTCCGTTTACTGCTACGGCAGTGTGCAATTACCTAGTCTCCGTTTACTGCTATGGCAGAGTGCAAGTGGCCTAGTCTCCATTACTGCTCCGGCAGAGTGCAAAAGGCCTAGCCTCCGTTTACTGCTACTGCAGAATACAAATTGCCTGGTCTCCGTTACTGCTACGGTAGTGCCCACGTCTCTCAGTCTCCGTTACTGCTACGGCAGTGATCACGTGGTCTAGTCTCCATTACTGCTACGGCAGTGCCCACGTCTCTCAGTCTCTGTTACTGCTACGGCAGTGATCATGTGGTCTGGTCTCCGTTACTGCTCCGGCAGTGCTATGTGTTGCTCAGCCTCCGTTACTGCTCAGGCAGTTCACATTTGTCTGCAAACCTATTACTGGGCGTTACTCGTCTATAAGCTCTCTATCCTAGGTGAGCTCCTTAACAGACCTCTCCTCACATGGCACTGTTTACACTCGCTGAAGGCCATTAACCCATGCAGTACCGATACACTGGGATTCCTTCGAATTCTGCCTGACCTGTGTCAGTATATCGTGTTATGGACTCTATTTTTATACTGGATCTGTGTAGGCATATGTAACTGTAACCTGTCTTGTGTCTGTATTATTCTGAAAATATACTACAGGACCTGTGAAGGTTATTGTATTACTGATTGCTTAATAAAACTGTGTTTTATCCAAACCTACTGTGTCTGTGTGTCAAACAAACCATTACACACTGCTGTAGAGCATACCCCAAAGTGCAGCCACTAGCTTTGGGGTCTAATGTCAGTGGAGCTGCTCTGCATATTAGAACAACACCCCCCACTCTCCCTTTAATCTGAAAATATACAATTTTCCACCATATGTTTAAATGTGAGAGGTGATATATCTGCATTAAAGAGAGAGCAATACTTTGTATTAACATGGTTTAATATTATACTTATTAAAAATAAAGCAAAGGATGTATGTCTTTTTGACATAACTTGTATAGTTTTGGTGTAATATCCTTCTAAAGTTCCCCCTCCCGCCCCTTTTAGTCATGTAAGCATTCTAGCTGACAGACTTGTATTCTGGTCCTGGGACCTTAAGGCTCATGTGAAGAGCTGAAATAACATTGTACACAAAGAGAATCTTCATGAGAACAGTCTACAAAGTGTGCCTGGTTTGAAGATTTTCTTTGTGTACAATGTTATTTCGGCTCTGCAGAAGAGCCGTCCGGTCCCAGGACCAGAATACAAGTCAGTCAACTAGAGTGCTTACATGACTAAAAGGGGCGGGAGGGGGAACTTTAGAAGGATATTACACCAAAACTATACAAGTTATGTCAAAAAGACATACATCCTTTGCTTTATTTTTAATAAGTATAATATTAAACCATGTTAATACAAAGTATTGCTATCCCTTTAATGTATGAAATGTTAAAATAATAGTGACTAAAATATAAAATTACTGTTTATTAAACATGGGATTTGGGGATAATATCTGTGCAGCTACTGATACAGACAGATTTGTTACACAGTTTTTTATGGTAGATCACAGGGGACAGTGACTCACAACATTCATAGCAAGTCAGTGGAAGTTGCATATTAAGCTGTGATATATTAATTCAAGTCAGGTTGGAATCAGAAGCTGGAAGTCAAGATTGAGCAAGTTACAGGGAGTGACAGAGGGCTAAGGGGAGGGATAAAAAGTGGGCTGTGGTATTGGTGCAAAAGCATGCTACAGAGAAGGACTAGAGTAGAGTGAGAGAGAGAGCAGGACAGAAAGGAAAATGGAGCAGGATGCAAATGGCATTGAGCCAGAATAGGTTGAGAAGGCCAGTGGTCCAGGGTGCAGGAAGAGGAGAGTATGATACTGTGAATGGGGCAGGAGAAAAAGAAGGCGGAAGATAGAAAGCTAGAGAGTGACAGAGCAAGGGAAAGCAATAGGGGAAAAGAAAGGAGTCACAGAAGAGCTACTGGACCACCAATATGGGAGGGTATAAAGGGTTATCATATTCCTCTCTCATACCCTTTGTACCCACAAATTTCTTGGTGTTTTTAACTAGCTACCACCAAGAGATTACATTTAAGGTCATTAGGTATCTAAGGAGGCCTAGATCACCCCTCTGTCCAGGCCAAGACACAAAAATGTAATACAAAGATATTGTCACAACAGCTATCACTCTCTTCTATGGGCAAAAGGTTCAAAGAGAGAATAAATATAGAACTGATTAAATTATTGATTTAATCTGATAAAAAGGATCACCGTGAATATATAAAAGATATTATAAAATTGCATACATACATCTAATATTACATATATGAAAAAAGTTATGATAATAAAAAGGATTAAAACAGAAAACCTATAAACATACTACTTGTTATATATAGGCTCCGACCCAGGGAGTTTTGGGTGAAAATGATGGAGGTTTCTCCACATCTGATGTCTATCCTCCCAAGATGAAACTCAAAGATCCTTCCCTCCACAATCACAAATATTCCCAGTTCCCTTGTTAGGGAGTAATCCCATACCCCATGGTGATACAGGAGAAGGTAGGGTGGGTGATAGTATATCTTGCATGTTATTTCTGTCCTTGAAACCCCAATGTAGCCAGTGTGTGACCAGAATGCACTACCCCATAAAGCAGAACCAATCCTCCTAAGCATTAACATGACAGCAGGGGGGGGAGACATCTAGGACACCTGCCCAAATAAGTTCTCTTACCTTGGTCAGACAACTGGCCTGGTCTATAATTTGCTATGATTGATTGATGATCTAAAGCTAAGTGAACCTGTTTTTGTCAGGATGCATTCCTAGTTTTTGGGTAGCTGATTTTTAAGACAATACTTAACTGATGTCTGTATGCCCTCCTAGTTTTAGGGTAGAGGGCCTTCAAGAAAACCCTTTCCTACTATGGCTTGTACAGGTGAAGGCATTTGGGATGACCTTCACCTGTGTGAGTTCTGGCCCTGCAGCCTTTTTAAGGAGTGTACCTGCCCTCTCCTGTGCACATTCGTGTGCTTGTTTTCTTGGGTGTCTTGTCCTACAACTTGCTCTCCTCCTCCTGTAAAGGCTTTTACAGGTGAGGGCACTTGGGATGACCTTCACCTGCATGAGTTCTGGCACCTTCAGCCATTTCAAGGAGCATACCTGCCCTTTCCTGTGCACATTCGTGTGCTTATTTTCTTGAGTGTCTTGTCCTGCAACTTGCTCTCCGCAAATTAAACTGTGGAGCTCATCCCGATCCTTGGTTTACCTACCTGTGCTACTATTCTATTGAGTACTTCACCCTGAAGTTCTCCTTCTCTTCAGCCTGTGCTTATGCAGTTCTGATTTCCTGGAAGCAGTATCTTCTGCTGCCAGTTTGAATGTGTATTTGTGTCCAGGAAGGCCTTTCCTTGCAACCCATCAGCAGTTCCTTCTGATTCCCTGCACTGACATTTCAAGGCAGTTCTTGTTACTGAACCATCAATTCCTCTCACTATCCTTTATTTACCTGTGGCCACTATCCCGAACCAATCCCACTCACCTGTAGCTGGTTATCTAGCTTTGTGGTTGCCATCTTTATTCAAGGTTTCAGCATCTGCTAGGTTGTCACAGAGGCTGCAATGTTTCTGAGCTTCACGGTGAAGAGCCAAACCCAAACAGCTATTCTTGGTGAGATGGGTATCTGTACATCTTTGTTGGTCCTTGTGCCTTTCCTTATTCATGTCTGCATGGTCACATGATCATATTCCCAGCTTTCTAATTTGTTACAATGCAAATGAAACTGTTTTGCTGTTTTGGTTCTGTTCTTGTAAAGAAGCCTGTATCATGTCTTGCAAAACTGTCTTGTACTTTGGAAATCCAAACTTACCACAGGGTTATACTTATCTTTAATGGAGAACTAAAAAATGCATTTTGTGATCTGCTTTGAACTATAAAAATATTTGAATGAAGCATATTCCTGTGAAAATGACCTTGACTAAGGAGAAAAATCCCTATAATATATGCACTGGGATGATTTTGAAAAGCGCAGTGAGCAATAAGTTTGTCCTGAAGCATAGTTAATTATCATATTGTGCAGAGAGTCAGCATAAAGGGCCACACTGTGCCACCAAAGCATTAAAGTTCATTTCTTAAAACCTATTTACAGAAAAATGCTTAGGACAAAATATAGGCAGATTTTATTTCACTGTAAGACAAACTAAACTTGCCTTAGGTTAAAAGGTAGGTGTTCTTTATACAGCAGTAAGTTCTCTCTCGCAATCTCTCTCTGTATACAGTGATCTCTGTTCATGTCTACCTCTACATCACACCTCCTCAAAGTAAATAATACGACTCAGTAGACCTGACTGGATTTTAAGGGACACTAGTTGCTATCAGATTAAAAATGAAAAATATCAATTGCAAAGAAAAACAGTATATAGAAATAACTGTCTGCTGTTTGAAGGGCACCTGCATCAGTAAGTCCTTTGGATGAACAAATTAAGAGCCGCTTATGCTTAAGTTATAGTTCCTTTTTAAGTTCCATCAAAGTAGGAACACTTTCAAAAAAATATATGTGAATGATGAAATATTATTTTTCATATAAGAGAAACTTGCATTTAGAGTTAGGCTTGGTCACATGGCTGACAGCACAGTGTTTGCAATACAGTACTAATCCCTTCAAAATAAAAGGACCTTCAAGTTAGATTTTGGATGAGTCTCTCTTCACATGAAGCAGACAGTTACAGCTTGCAATGCTTTATGCAGAGAAGTTATAGTACTGAAAATCTTCAAAGAGCCCTATGGCTTGCAGATCATTCACACAGAAGACATAGAGGTGCAATGAAGTTCCAAATCATGTGAGTCAGCAAATCAAGTAAGTCTAAAATCGACATGATCCAGCTATTCACTACACTTTACTAGAGGAATGCTGGCATTTTAGATAGAGCAAGTTCACTGCTCCATTCCAGTAGCCCATGTAAACATGACCTAAAAGCTGTTTTAATCATGTGAAACCATGTTGTTCCTAGAAGGTATACCTAGATGGCATTTAAGAATTATATTGGTTTCAGTATGTCCCTATCATTTACTCATTCTTCATTCTCATATCATATAAATCCTATTACACAGCTCTTGGCTGTTCACTTCAATATGACAATATAATATTTTAGGATTTGAACAGTACCTCCATACTCTTGAATTCATTGTCATATCCATGGTTTCCACCTCCGCAAAAGGTATATGTGTTATCCCTATACAAAAGAGAGAAAAGTAATGGAATTCCAGTAAAGGATGAACATCACAAATCCAAAGAGCTATGAGCACATCTGTTTTTATAAATTCAGCACTACTATAATGATTTATAAAGAAAACAAGAACAAACTAAAAAATCTCAATTAATCCTTTAGATGCTTACATTGTCTCATTGATAAGGAATGAAATGATGCAATACTAGCATCTAAAGTACTTAAAGGGATAGTAATACTTAAAATGTAAAAAAAAATATGTTGTAGGGTTTATCCTCCTGAGTAAAACAAGAGTACTCCCACTACTGAGAGGTATTTCATTCAAAAGTTATTAATTTTCAAAGTTGAATTTTTTAGGTGCAATATCACAGTGGCCTGAAATTGTACAGTGGCGCTGTTGCTACACCATCCTATGGAGATTTATGGTCAACTGACCAGAGCTGTCCATAGGATGGTGTAGCAACAGCGCCACTGTACAATTTCAGGCCACTGTGATATTGCACCTAAAAAATTCAACTTTGAAAATTAATAACTTTTGAATAAAACACCTCTCAGCAGTGGGAGTGCCCTTGTTTTACTCAGGGGGATAAACCCTACAACATATTTTTTTTTACATTTTAAGTATTACTATCCCTTTAAAATATAGGTATTAATATTTGCCATGTATTATTTGTAGTATCAAAAGACTAAATAATATAATATGAAGCCATATTTAATAAGATGTTATAGGTCATCAGACACCTTTTGACAGAAGAACGTTCCCTACAGCCCATGCAGCTGAACTGAGCAAGAACATTACTTAAAATGTACTTAGAAAGCATGGGAAACATCATGTGGAATAAACACTGGATAAATGGAATGGTTCTGCAACAAAATATAGCTATATCTTTGTTGCCTAGGGCCATATCCAGGAAGATAATGATGAGAAAATCTGGTGTAAACCAATTGCACATAGGGGCCAACTTCAAATTACCAACATTTTAAATAGTGCTGTAAGTGCTGTAGAGGAAACCAATGCATTGCTTCAAGGATTTAAAAGCCTCATTGAAACCAGTTGAAAATGGGAAAATTTTGTTACCTCGAGGCACAATTGGTTTGTGCTAGAATCGCTCATGTAATGCACCCTGAATACAGCACCAATGCGTTAATTATGTATAATGCACAATGCATATAATGCAGAATGCAAACATGTAAATATCATAATAATTGATGTACTATACCTTACAACCAACCACTGTCTGTCCACATAGAGATGAACTTTGTCAATGCGAATATTGTTGGCATAGTGGAATCTCTTGGGTAGTTCAGAGGTCAGATAAGGCTTAAAATGCTGATCAGGTTTCCTACACTGAAATATCATAACATAAATTAGAAATCATTGCTTAGAATCTTTGAAAGTTAACCTAAAATGATTAAACAATAAAGAATGATACTAATATCAAAACAATTCTAACATGTATACATTATGAAAAAGATAGACTGTAGGAGTGATCATAGTAATACGATCTGAAATATACTGTTTTAATGAAATCCAACCATTTCCCTCCTTGGCACTTATCATATCAGACACAAAGTTTTCTTTACTGAATTTCAGAAGAGTGATCAAAGCATTGCTCTGCAATACACTGGTGACCTCTCTGACACTCAAACGAGGAGATTCACTAAGAGGTGATAAAGAGGTGATAAAGTGGAAAGGACTTCTCCAGTTTATCACTTCTCCAATTTCTATGTTATTTTATGGAGCCTGTGCACTAAGATTTCTTAAACTTTGGAGATCTTAGTGAATAGTTTCAGTAGAATAACATAGGAACTGGAGAAGTGATGAACTGGAGAAGTCATCTCCTCTTTATTACCTCTTTATCTCCCGCAAAGGGTGTTTGCTTCTGTTGTGCATATGTCTATGCAAAGGTCGAGCATAACTGAGGATGATAGTCAAATAACTGTTGGAGGACTACAAGTAGCGTGGTTTTCTGAAAAAAGAAACACACCAGGTCACTTTAGCATTGGTGGACAGAGTTCCAAAATACCATACAGTGTAATCGATAACAGGTACCAGGCCAACATCAAAAGGTACTGGGTCACTGACAAAACATCCAGGGTTGCTGACCTGGCATGACCTGGCTGAAAATCAGCTCTGACTACAGGTCATAGACCTGCTCAGTAGCTGCAATGGATTCTGGATGCTGAATTACGAAAAACTAATTCTAAGTATTGCTATTGATTTTTTTTAAAAATAGTTTTTAGTTTTAGGTAACTCCTCTATGCAAATTTTGGGTTTGTCCCTGATCACAACAATGTTACTATCAAAATGTGGGTAGTCCTCTTCGTTCTCAGAACAGGACTTTTAGGAGGAAGTGTTCAAACCAATGGTGATTGTAAGGACCACATTAATCTAAAATGTTCCCATTGTAATTGATAATTTTTCACTATTGTTATCTAAATGGAAATTTTACCTATGGGGGAATGTGTAGATCCAATCAGGGATAATGTTGTCACCTGCAATGGAATCCTGCCCTTTATGTACTAATTTAACCCTTTGCAATGCATTGGATACCTTTTTGGCACTCAAAGGGTCAAATGAGCACTAACACTTCCTACAAATTCACTCCCATTTGCATTTATCTTGGCAAAAAAAGCCTAATGGCCAATTAGGAGGACTGAAACAGTTATAACCATATGACATTTTCAAACAAAAAACATGGCTGCTGTATATTATTTAAAAAATTACCTTATTTAACCCTTTGGGTGCCAGAAGGGTACACAACAGGTTGCAGAAGAATGTGTTGCATACCCCTCTGGCACTCAAATGGTAAACATGAATGTGTTTATATAAAATGCTAAGAAACAATGGACACATTTTCATAAAGAAAGTATGGGCCTCATTCATAAAGCTAAAGAGGTAGAATTCTGGGAAATATTAGTTGTGCTACAGTGGGGAGCTGACATTTCCACACATCCCCATTAATTACAATGGGTATTTTAATCCCTTAAATGCTAATGAGGTAATCAGCACTTGCACCTTTGCAATGCATTGGATTGCTCTCTTGCATTCAAGAGGTTAAAAATCCCATTTAAATTAATGGGAATTTGTGGAAATGTCACCCTCCCACACACTTCACAATTGATGCTTCCAAGAATTGCACCTCTTTAACTTGAAGAATGATGTCCCATGATGCAATGTAATAAGCAAAATAGTAACAATTCTAGAGCAAACAATTGTGCCATAAGGGACAAATAAAAATGACCCACACTTCCATTAATTTAAATGGAGTTTTTAATCACTTGAATTCTAAAGGGAAACCTTTGTAGATTTTTATGGATTCAAAGTCCCTATTTAATGTTTTAGTTTTTTATTCACTGTTCTGGCACTGAAAGGGTAAATGATTACAACAGATGAACTTCTTATCAGAGTTCGCCTGACAGAATAATTTCCTCTGGCAGCGGCCTCTTTATTCATTCAGTCTATGATTTATTCTCCTGCTGACAGTACACATTAGAGCTCCATATCCGTGCTGCTGTAGAAAGGAAACAGCCTCTATCAGGGAAAGCTGATAAGAACTGCCACCATCACCGTGAGTTAATCTAATATATGACAGAGGATTGTGCAATGCATTGTATACCCACCTCCCTCTGGCACTTAAATGAAAAATACAAAAGTTTGTTACGTTCCTACTTGTAAGCCGCCACAATTTGACATATGATTTATTAGGACATATCCTGTGATCAGCGCGCAACATGGGTTATAACTCAAATGGTTCACTACTAGGATTGTTACAAATTGTTTGTGACCATTGCAACAGAGTGGTGACCTTATTGAGTTAAAACCCACTTTACTTCCATCTCACATGTGATCACAAGATATGCAATAATAAGATCATAGAGCAGAATTCTGAGACACAATTAGGAGCATAAGATCATTTCACTTTTCCTTTGGCTTGCCACTTTAGAGT
Organism: Rhinophrynus dorsalis; assembly: GCA_037306005.1. Taxonomy (NCBI): domain Eukaryota; kingdom Metazoa; phylum Chordata; class Amphibia; order Anura; family Rhinophrynidae; genus Rhinophrynus; species Rhinophrynus dorsalis. Next base: position 249,204,258 of record CM074720.1, on the reverse strand, counting down.
GCCTAAATCCTTGAATAAGTGTAGCCTTTTGAGTGCCAGATGAGTGATGCCTTGGGTACCCCTCTGGCACTCAAAGGTTAAACAAAGGAGTGGAAAAAAAGACCAGAGGAGAGCAGATGCACAGAAAACACTCAGTATTAAAGTTAAAAAGATACCCACTATGCAATTTATGCACTGCTCGTGAGTGCCTATTTATCTATTGTATTCCTGCATTCTGCTATCTTCAATAAAAAACTTTAATGATTGAAAAAAAAAAATACTCACATCCACAGATCTGACTGGGTGATACAACTTCAAAACCGGTCATAAAGTTTGCGAGTAAATACGGTGCTAATCCTCCCAGTTACAGGACCACTTCAGTCGGCACCAGAAGCTATTGTCTTGTGGTAATAATCAATGACCCAATGTGCACAAAGAATACATCAAATGTACATACAACATGTTTTCTCCTGAAGAAATGGTTGGGGTGACCAAGAAACATGTTGGGTTACAATATTTATTTTAATGTATTTTTTTATCTATTAAAATATTTATTGATTTCTCATTCTGGGCGAGACATTCCAGTTTTTAATTTTTTTTTATATTTTAATTTATTAATTTTTTCATCTATTACTTTTCATACATTTGATATATTCTTTGAGAACATTGGGTCATTGATCATTACCATGAGACAATAGCTTTAGTGTCGATTGATTTGGTCCTGTTGCAGGGAGGATTAGCACCGAATTTCCCTGAGAGCTTTGTGATCAGCTTTGAAGTTGGATCGGCCAGTCAGATCTGTGGATGTGCATATCTTTTTAACTCCGTAACTACATGTCATCACATCTTCTCTCTCCTGCTTTTGTTTTTCCCTGTGCTTTGTTGAAGTTGTTCCAATGGACGACATTGTTTCAAGGGACTGAGCCTGAGACCTAATGTCCTCTAAAGGCATTTTTGGCTACTATTACCCCTAGTAGACAAGGGAACATGTGAGTAGCCCTTTCTCTATCTATTTGTACTAGATTAATCAAGACGTACTAAACCATTAGACTCTCCCCTTGTGTATTTTTTTCTCTATGACGAAAGGACACGTACATGAAAAAGCATGATGCGACCAGTCATCTCAAATGCAGCTACATCAAAGATTTAAAAAGGGAAAGGGTGGAGGAGGACAGCACAAATAGCCACTAACTGTAGTATTGAGTCACAAAAGTCTTATCAATATAGAGGCAGTTCAACCTGTAACGCGTGGACTATAGGGCATATGTATATCAACATGAATAAGGATGTGGATAAGAAGTTAAGACTCTAGGTATAATTTAATTTAATATAATAGAGATTATCACAAAAAAGATTTTTAAAGTTTCTCTTTATGTTTGTTTTTTAAATAATGTGATTAATATATTAGTGTACTTATCCATTATAATTTTCTACGCTACATTCTACAGTACATTGAACTTTTTTCTTTCTGTCCAATCCTGTTGTCCAAGAGGATCCTATGCTACATACAGCTTCATGGAGATCTATGCTTCAGAGAACTATTTACATGGCCATTCGACCACTTGACTAGTTTTTACCATCACACTCAAGCCTTGATCCATCTTCTTCCCACGGTTATATTATAGAATCTTATCTGCTTATATGACTGATATTGACTGTCTGGCGAGTAACATCTATTCCACAAAAAGTTTATTCAGGGATCTTTTTAGACTTAATAATATTGACTCTTGATTTGTAAACTTATCTCCAGCTTATTCATTTCATCAGGTATTTTATATCAATATACACCACATTTTTAGACTTTGTTGTGTTGTGTGTCTATTATTTTGTATTTTCATTTTTTCTTATTTCTATCCTCTCCACATTTTTATATAGTCTTTTTTTGATCAAGTACAGCCAACTGTTACGGTTAGTAAGAACTCTCAGACAAGTAGGTAAGGTAAAACCAGCTTTATTAATGATAATAAGGTTCACAAGATCACCCCTCACAGGTCCAGATTTGAACAGTACCGTGGCACTTCCGAATCTGACACAGGTCAGGGTGCAATAAGACAAGCAAAACAAAACAATGATACTAAAATCAGGAACAGGCGTCAGGAACCAGGAACAGAACCTCAGCAGTGAAGCCTAAGATGTAACTCCACCAGTAAGGCAGAAGGCAACTGCAGGGCAGATTACCTAGCACGCTAGGGCAACCGGAGGTAAGCAGGCAAGAATGCTCCAGGCACCTGCCTCAGGCTAGGAATAACCAGGGCAAACCAGACAGACCCTTTAGGGCAATTCGGACAGGCACTGTTGTAGCGACAGACAAAACCTGGTAGGCAACTTGGGCAGGTACTGGTGCGGCAACACTGACATGCACCAGGTAAGGCAACACTGAAAGGCCCTAGTAGCAACTCGGCAGGTACTGGCGCGGCAACACTGACAGGCCCTGGTAATGCAACACTGACAGACCCTCGTAGGGCAACTTGGGCAGGCACAGACAAGGCAACACTGACAAGCCCAGACAAGGCAACACTGACAGGCCCTCATAGGGAATTCAGCAGGAACTGGTGCAGCAACACTGACTTGCCCTGGTAAGGCAACAGTGACAGACCCTCGTAGGGCAATTAGGGCAGGTACTGGTGCGGCAACCCTGACAGGCCCTGGTAAGACAACACTGACAGACCCTTGTAGGGCAACTCGGGCAGGCACTGACACGGCAACAGTGACAAGCCCAGATAAGGCAACACTGACAGGCCCTCGTAGGGAACTTTGGGCAGGCCCTGGCTCCACAGTACTGACAGACCTCGATAAGGCAACACAGATAGGCCCTCATAGGGTAACTCGGGCAGGCACTAGCGTGGCAACAATGACAGGCTCCAGAGAGCAATACCGCAAGGCACTAGGCCAGAACAGAAAGGGAGTCAGCCACAGCCAGAGTCAGTACTTGGAGCGGCAGTCAGCCAGACCTAGTCAGCAAGGGAGCGGAAAGGCAGCCAGTCCTAGTAAGCAATGGAGCGCGTAGCCAACCACAGCCAAAATCGGTACACAGAGAGGTAGTCAGCCAGGCCTTGTCAGCAATGGAGTGGGTAGTCAGCCACAGCCAAAATCGGTACATAGAGTGGTAGTCAGCCAGTCCTAGTCAGCAACGGAGCAGGTAGTCAGCCACAGCCAGAATCGGTACACAGAGCGGTAGTCAGCCAGTCCTAGTCAGCAACGGAGCAGGTAGTCAGCCAGTCCTAATCGGCAATAGAACACGGAGCGAGAGACAGGAGCAAGGTCAGGCAAAACCGGGTCATACACGGATCAGGAATCAACAGCAGAATAACACCAGGCACAGGAACACCACAAAAGGGTGCCAAAGGAATGACAGAACTAAGTTTAAGAAGGCTCACGCTGGACGGAGCAGAACCCAGCGGCCTATAAGAGACTAGCAGGGAAGAAGCAGGAAGTAGTAATGTCGCCAGAACAGGAATCACAGGCACCGTGATACCAACACACTGAGTATTGAGAATCCATTTGTATGGTGTCAGCTCAACTTACCAGCAGCATTTTGAAGCAGTATTGTGCCATATTTTGTGATTTCCCTCAAAATTTAGAGTGATTTTCTTTTAATATAGAATTTGTTTGTCCATTTTATTTAACTATTTTTTTTTTTTTAGAATTTTTTTTTTTTTGACAGACAGGTCGACATTACAAATTGGCTTATGTTACAAAGCATTGACAGGTACAACTGCATTACATTTCATGGTCACATTATCAATAAGGTTTTAAGAAGCATGCTATCTATTGCATGTCAGCCCATCTGTATTTTCTATTTTCATAACAAAACTAAGCTAACAAAAACAAACTCCCTTAAAACCTATCTCCAAGAAATCCCCCAAAAATCCCACCCTTCAAAGCACTCTCCCCTCCCTGGTCCCCACCGCACCCCCATACCGCACCAATGTTCCTCCAAAAAGTGACATAGCGCACACAACTCAGACACAAGTGCACGCTCCATACCAGTCAGTTTAAGCTATAGGATCCTAGTCATTAACCATGTTGTTCCATCCATTTTCCTTATATTAGCGTGAACTTATGAGGAGATCCTTCATGTACATGTATAGGTTTATAGTGTGGAATGTTTTTGTTACTAAGTTAATCCAGTTGTTATAATCCGGAGCCCCTGTCGACATCCAACACATAGCCACCACCTTCCTTGCCATAATGAGAAATTCGCTAATCAACATTTCTCATATGTCCCATTAATGTCTTCGGGGACAAGCGAAAAGATGCACAAATTTGGAGACAAACGGATTCCCTGTCCCACCACTTGAGAAATAGTGTCAGTCATTGCCTTCCAAAACCTTTCAACTGCAGGGCAGTCCCAAATTAGATGAAAGAAAATATTATCAATATCTACACAATGGGGACAGTCCGACACCTCCAGTCTCCCTATCCTAACCAGTCTCCATGGGGTGTAATACGATCTATTTAATATTTTCAACTGAATAAGCTCATGACGAGTATTTGTTGCCAGAAGCTTGGGTCCTAGTCCCGCACCATCCTACTCCCAGTCCTCAATACCTCCCAGGTCAGCGTCCCATTCCCTTCTAGTCAATAGATCAGAGTCATCAAGTGAGGATTGTATCCAGTTGTAAAAAAATGGTAATGGTTTCTTGGGCCTTTTCTCGGCTAGTAACAACTGCAGTGGAAATGGGGAAAGACAGATGCTCTCACTTCTTCACTGTGTCTATAAAGCATGTCTAAGGCATAAGTTAGAATAAAATGAATTATTAGGTAGGTTAAATTCCGAGTGTAACTGAGCAAAGGATTTCAGTATGTTAGCATGGTACAAATTACCTAATTTGTTATCCCATGGCTTGACCATCTAGGATCAAATTCTAATTTAGATAATTGTTCCAAGCTAGACAGACCCCATAACGGGGTGCTCGGCTCTACCTCAGTATGATTAGCTATTGCTTAATTTTTGACCACATAAGGTGCAGTAGTGTATGTAGTGGGACAGGGCATGTGCTAACCTTCGGACCCACCGTCAACAAGTGTTGTAGTTTGTAGTCAGGTAGCAGCAGCGCTTGGTCTATATGAACAAACTGGTGCATAGTCTGGGGATCTAAGTAGGCTATCGCAAACTGTCCCTGTGCAGCCAAATAATAGTGGTATAGATTGGGAAGAGGTATACCCCCCACATCTAGCATGTTGAATAAGTGTAGCCATTTCTATTCTAGGGCGTCCTCCACCCCATAGGAATTTAAACAGAATAGTATTTAAAATATATTTTAGGGATATTAATTAAGGTATTCAAAAATATATAAAGGAACTTTGCAATGCATTGCGTACTCCTCTGGCACTCAGAGGATTACATTATGTTCAATATAGAGTCTGGGATTAGCCGTAACCCGAATACCCAAGTAGTCACATTGTGCCACACATTTCATTGCGGTATCGACTATCTCCGCGGCCTGCTTTAAGTCATCTGTGAGCATAAGAGAGGATTTGGTCCAATTGATTCTCAACCAGGAAAAGTCCCCAAAATTATCTACAAATCTTAGAACAGATCGTAAATAGTTGTTTGCATCTCCTAAAAACAAGAGCACATCATCTGCATATAATGCAGTTTTTTCTTCTCTACCCCTAATACACAAACCTTGAACAACATTATCAGATCAGATCTTTGCCGCCAGGGGCTCAATTGCTAAGGCAAAGTGGCCCGGCGAGAGGGGGCACCCCTGTCTCGTCCCCCTAGCCAGTGGGAAGTCCTCTGAGGTTAACATTTTATTTATTTTTGATATAATTACATCAAAGAGGACCAGATATTGTGCCTTTATCTATGCTTAGGTAAGCGCTATTTTGATGTATTGATTTATTAACATTAAAACACACACTGTGAGTTTTTTTACTATGCCTGTCTGACAGCCAACAACAGTGTGTTTTAATAGTTTATGAGTTCTCTATTTGGCAGTTTTCTGCAGTTTTTCGCCATTTCTGACACAAGCTTCAACAACATTTAGGATATAGGTCCTGTATCTTCAATGGTGTCCATTTCTGCCAACCAGATGACCTCACACACAGTACTCGTACCAAGAAAAAATGCAAAAGAAACAAGGCATTTTAGTATCTTTTGGAAGTGTGGATGGGGCAACTTGCACAATCCTCCCTATTTACCAGAATACAATAGAATTGCTGATTTATTTTGTACCATTGCTTGAAAGCAAGGAGGTTATAATGAAGGTAATTCCTGGAGAGGTCAGGAGCATGAGAAATGTGTGGCAGCCAGCAGGGGCGTAAATGGTGAACATATTTTAAAATTGGCCTGATGACCTTCAAAGCCTTAAATAATCAAGGCCCACAGTACCTGAAAGAGCTCCAGACACCCTATATTCAATCCCGCTCACTACGGTCAGCCAACAGATCCCTCCTGTCAGTGCCCAGAATAAAGACAACCTCAGGTTCCCGGGCATTCAGCCACGCTGCCCTCACATTCTGGAACTCTTTACCACCTCAATCAGAGAGGCACCATCACTACAGACTTTTTTTTTTAAAAAAGCTAAAGACCCATCTCTTTTATCAGGCATTCAGTCAACTCATGTGACCATAAGGAACCCTTAAATTTTATGTCTGGTTATAGATTTGTAAAGTGCTTTGAGTCTCACAGGGAGAAAAGCACTATAAAAATCACAAATTATTATTATTATTATTGCTCAGTATGAGCACAGTGTATGGTGTAAACTGTGAGGGTGGTACTAGACACAGAGCTAACTGGTGCCTCTCCCTCTCCTATGACCTCCCACAGTGCAGCAATCTCACACTAATGGCTACTTTCTCAGCCAAAGCCACCATCGAAATCTAAGATACTTTTAAAAATTTAAGGCGTTCATGGTTGGTATACACATTATATTAACTGTAATTGTTCTATGGGGGATCTGGGAAGATATGAGAATACTTTAAGATCATAGTTAAGGAGTTTCAGAACCAATGAAGTAACTTTAACAGAGTATGTGTAGGAATAATATGTAAACCTATATGTCCATTTTTCCATTTCTAATTGTTAGTTTGACATTAAATAAGGGCTTTGATAGTAATAGTGATATTAGCCTCACTGATGTGAATAACAGCATCATCACTCCAGAATAAATTTCAGTATTTCTTAGCACCAAATTGTAATCACTAAAATAAAGCGATACAAGAAAATCAATATTAAATTATATACATGCATATATCGTACATGAATTCAAACACTGTATGTGTTTGAATAAAAGGAAGTTGCTTCTTGATTCAGAATGAATCCCCTTTACAATTTACTTACGTATAATCAAGTGACATTTTATATAGATCTGTAAGGAAGTTGTATTTATGTCAGGAAACAAAGTTGCTTTACAATGCACTGGATATCTACAATTACTCAAAGGGAAAAAGCTCTCTGAAATACATTTCTTGTCATTACAGTTTTTTTATAATGTTAATATTTGTACTGTTGAATAAACATTTAATGTTAGCAACTCTTTTAAGATCATTTTGAAAATGTAAGCACCTTGCAGCATTCCTTTCACATGTTTATCAGAATGCTTGAGATCTGGTGACCTCCTGTGGAAGCTTTTGTAACCGCACTGTAATTGAAGTTCAACCTGTTACAAACTCAGTCCTAGATTACATTCCAAATTAATTTGGTTCTCAGTGAGGTATGTTTAATTCAGGAAATATTGTGAACTTGAAACATCCAGCTATTACATTCCCAGACCCATCTGAGCTTTGAAACCCAAATGAGCATTTTTAGAACCGTGAAATGCTACCACGAGAGTGCATAGATAAGGTCCTCAATGGCGCAAGTGCAAGATAAGAAGGTGGATCATGTGCCTGTTCCCAGAAGGCAATAGGCCTTCTGGACCCCTGTCTGACACTACAGCAAACCTTTATTCCCATAAACATGAAAAATTCATGTTGCAGATCCAAATAACCTCTGATTGTAGAGTGTCTTTAATGCATTGACAAGATTTGTTGTAGATAGCATCTAATGAATTAAGTAGAGAGTACTTCTGTAAGAGCTATAGTAGTAATTATTTTACATATTTCTTCTTCCAATTGGAGAGTAGAAGAATTGGTCTGAGAAGGACCCATTTCTTGGTCATAATATTCATTAGCATAAGTCTTCTGACCCTATATTAATTAACACATTTCCTCCCTGGTTTAGAATAAGCAGTGTTTGGGAGCATTTGGGGATGTGTAGCTCAGCTCCTGATCAGTCAGATTTACAGGTTTGAGTAGCCAAAGTAGAATTTGACGAAGCAGGAGCTGAAACAATGTAATCACTTGAATGGCCATTTCCAATTGTGTTCTATAGGTTGTTTGATTTGTTATATAGGTTCTTTGGTTTGTTCCCAATATGTCCCCAATTGACAACCACTCCCCCCCTCCACAAGATGCTTATCGGCTGAATGTGACCATTTGAATTTAGGCTTTTGTGTATAGGAATTTGGCTCACAATTTTGCTATTTAACTCCGCCCCAAGCTGTATCACCAACAACTGCTCACTTGTAAAGAGAAGTTTACAATCTTGGTGAATGTATTATCGCTTCATGACCTCAGATTATTTAGTTATCATTGAATGAACACTATACAATTTCCAGAATTATGACATGATATTTATAAAAGAAAATCAAAACTGTTATTTGAAATATGGTCTTCAAAAATACTCTACCCATAATCTACCTAGGCCAAAATGTGTTAAGGGGTAGATTGCACCTTTATATATGATAAAGTTTTTCTTCCCCCAGTATCCCGCTCTCTCTGTCTCTCTGTAGTGGTGCCAGGGCTTAGCTCTGGTATATGTTTCCAGCTAGGGCTTATCATGGGATCTTCTCTCATTTACAGTAATATAAGGCTAGCAAGTTAACAGACTATCCTCAATTTACCTCTTAAAAGTCTTGGTCTGCATCTCTGCTGTGATCAAAGCAAAGACTAAGAATCCTTGGACACATTAATGGTGAAAGCAAGCAAATGGCCTTTAAAAATACAGAACTAATTCAACTGATAGTTGCTACCAAGAGAACAATGGTTCTCAAAACCACCAGTGCAGGTTTTTATGATCCTCATTTGAATATATGTGAATCTGTCAGATGAGGGAGCCACTAAATGATCCACCTGTTTTCAAGTGAAAATATAAAAAAAACAAAAACCTAGCATTGTTTGTTAGTCCTGATTAACAACTTAGAAAACCCATGTGTAACGAGGCTTCCCCTTGGGTATTGTCTAATTTGTGAAGACATATTGTGGTCTGCTCTGTCGTTTGGGAGGACCTTAAAACACCAATACTGGAGCATACCAACTGCACAATAAGGGAGAATTCAAAATTCCCATATCTCCCACTGAATTCAATGGGGCTTTATCCTCTAAAATGTTAAACAGGTCTCCAAGGTGAAGCAATGCCTTGGAGACTTCTTTAGCATTCAATGGGTTAAAGGCCTAATTGAAATCAGTGGAGCATTTAATGTGTCCCCTGTGATGTAGTTGGTTTGATCTTAGGCATTCTGTGTTTCCCTAATGACCAGAAGTGGCAAAAACAGGAAAGAGAAAAAGGGGGTAGGCTTACAACACTGCTAGCTCAAAGAGGAGTTGCAGTTACGCTCAAAAATTGATAAGCTTGATGTAAAACCAAACCTCATCATGGCAGTGTGACAATCTCTATTCAACTTTGTTTATTCATATATTTGTAATAAACTCAGAGGAGTCCTGATTTTCAATTGGCTGCTTACTTCAGAGCTTGTTATCATAGGAGATATATGTATTATTATCAATAATAATATTGAAGCTATAATTAAATACTTACTGTGAGGTTTCTCACGATTCCTTCAGAGTCAACTGTAAAACAAAATCAATATCTTGGCTCAATATTTCAGGTCAGCAAGATAGTAACATAATATTGTAACCAATAATGATTATGACAGTTATGATTGTTGTATGATTCAAAGTGCAAACATAATAACTTAACTGATTACGATTATTTTTACAGAGACTGCACAGTTAAGTTTGTCAGTGAAAGACTGTATAGTCTACAAAGCATTTTATATTTTTATCAATTAGGATACAAATAGTTAGGGATTCTGTGAAATATATTGAAGAATAAGTAAAGTTTTTTTAAATAAAAAATATATATAAGACTTTTTCTGTTGCGTAAAACAAGGGCATAAGCACCGTTGAATATATGTTAGATTTTTCTTTATTAAAACAGTATATTTTAAGATATTTTGCTTTATATTTTTTGCCAGTCAAGACCTGCCAGGCACATCTGTCAGTAATATTCCAAACTGCTACAATTTCTGTCAGACAGTACTAGGCAATTTGCTTAAACTGACAAATAAATAAAGTTACATTTATCTTATTTCCTACGGGAGACACATGGACCATGGGGTTAACTTCTCACCTTTTAGTAGACAAAACACTTTAAAAAACCTCTGGAGGAGGTAGACTCCCCTTCTCTCTTGCTTAACCCTCATTAGCTCTGCCCTTCTGTCAGTCAGACATTTGTCTTACAAAGGGCAGTGCTCATGCAAGAAATGGATTTCATTTATTTAAGTTTTTATTCTATTTTGTACATTATATTTTTCTGATTAATTATAAAGAATATAGAAAAGTTGTGATCTATGGCCTCTACTTTCCTTATTATTGATGAGAGTAACTACAATGAGGTATATATAGCCACAATGACTACAGTGGTTGTAACAGCGTGCAATACACACCAGTGATTGAAGACAAAGACATCCTAACAAGAAACATATGGGGAAAATAATACTATTCCTCTGAGGCTGGTCAGAAAAGGATATTAGGAAGATATCCACTTCATATGTGGCAACCTTACATTTTTTACAACTATTACATAGTTATTCTTGACTTATATATGTTTTCACTGCTGTCTATGATGTTATTTAGTGTTAATTCACATACTTTGGTCCCAACTTACACCTCAAGTATAATGTTACACTGGGCCATTTATGTAGGTTGGAAGTATAGTGGTGTTGTGATCACCATTATAGTGTTTTATTCTGTCCATTCCATTGAGGAGGCTGGACAGTGTAGTGAAGTTGTTAGCTTGTGAATAATAACTGTGCAATGTGCACATGAACAGAACAGGAGAAGGTGTATTCTGATTGGTCTATGGTGACGAGTAAATATTGTTCATATAAGAAGGAGGCTGAGAGTGTTGCGTAGTCGTTTCTTTTCAGATGCTGAATGGAAACAGTCTATTTTTCTGTCTATCTCATTCTCTGTCCCTCACGGGGGCCACTGGAATTGGGATTCCACAGCTAAGGAGGAAAAAACATTCAATGGCAGAATCCTATAAGACCAGATATTTGTTTTTTAATCAACTGGAAAGAACAGTAGATATAAGGGTCAGGCTTCTAGCAATATTATAGTGTATTCATATAAACTTTGCATGCCAGTGCTACCTGATGGACATGATAATTCTCTGTGTCCAACATGCGAGACAGGTTCTTCTCAACTACCTGTGAGCGAACATCATTAGACTCTGGTGATTGAAGATACCGTACCCAGACCAGAATGGGTAAAATCACTCTGACTGACTCAATTACAGCTACACTGTCTTCTCCACTACATACATTGTTTTGTCATTGGAAAAACTACAAACTGATAGTAGGAAAGTGAAGATGATTTATCATATTCAATTACTGAGTATAAATGAGACGCATCTAAGGACTCTGATGAAGGCTAAATAACAGCAGTGCTGGAGACTTTAAATCAGAAAAGATTTTGTGCAATATCTGCCTTAAAGATTCTTTATGTCCAGAGTACCAATAGGCACAATAAAAAAGAAGAGCATTTCTAGCAGTGGTGGAAAACATAGAGAGATTAAGGGTGATATCAAGAGTTCCTCAGGAACAAAAATACAGGTGGCTTTACACTGATCTGTTTATCATGCCAAAACACAGAGAGTTTTGCCCCATGTTAGATCTAAAGGCCATAAACAAGATTGTCTAGATACCAAGATTCAAGATGAAATGTCCAGAATGTGTCCAGAAGAATACGTTTTAACTCTGGACATGAAAAATGTCTATTTACATATTCCTATTTATGAACAACATCAAAAGTTTCTCAGATTCCATATCTGGGACAAATAGTTTTGTCACTACCCCTTGGGCTGGATTTTTACCAACTTGATAGCAACCCTATCAGGACACTTCACACAACAAAGGATTTTTATAATATCATATGAGCAGACACCCTGGCCATATGTCTGGAGACCTACATGAACATTGTACAGGAAAATGGTTGGGTGTTGAACATCAAGAAGTGCAATATGTATGCAACTAAGCCAATATAACTTCTGAGCATGATATTTAATACAGTGAAGGAGAAGGTAGTTCTACCAGAAGTTCAAAATATCTCAGGCAAGGTTTTCCAGCTGATACAGAGCAATTAGTCATCAGTAAGACTTTATACAAGTAATGGGATACTGGTGGCCATCATGGAAGAAGTTCAATGTGCCAAGTTCCAGACACGTGTGTTATAACTGGAAATTCTGTTGGAATAGACTTGGAGGCACAATCAGTTGTCTCAAAAATTGTGAGAGAGAAAAAGCTGAATGAAGTTGTTGGTTAGAGACATAACATTTAAGAATATGAAGTCCATTTTCAGTGTAAGAGTGGATAGTGAATATGATGGATGTGAGTCTATTAGGCTGGGGAACAGTTTGTATGAGCTGCACAGTACAGGCTCATGTTCAAAACAGGACATCTCTTTACAGATCAAAATAATGGAAATAAGACCGACACACTTAACACAGACTCAGGACTTATTTGCTGAAAGATTTTGTCAATGCTACTGTGGTAGCATATATAACCATAAAGAGGAAACAGGAAAAAGGTAGCATGGAACAAGGTTCAGAGTCTAGTTCAATGGGCGGAATTAATTTCCAGGGTGGACAATGTGGAAGAAGACTGTACGTGATATGAAAAAAAGTTGTTTCCTTATAATATTGTGGCATACTTCAGTAGAACAAAGAGCTCTTCTTGGGCATACAAAAACCATAGCTTTGCAAAACATTACTAGACCAATGTATTTGTTTTGATAGTAGCAAGTTGTGGAAGAAAGTTGTTGTATGAAGGTAATGGAATTTAATTTGATTTAACTTTTTCTTTTTGAGACAAATACTTCTACTTAATGAGATTTGTGTGTGGACGTGCCTGTTGACACAATGGGGCAAAAGGGACAGTGTAAAGATAAAGAGGGATCGATAGATCAGTGAGTGTGAACAGTGTATAAGGTGAAAGTAGGTGCAGAGATTGTAGGGAGGTCGAGGTGACAAAGAGCAGGGTTAAGTAATAAGTCGAACGGAAGGATAGTCAATCAGGTGAAGGGGAGTGTGAAACAATTAATGAGGGGAAGGGGGCATGAGTCAAGCAGGCCAAGGGGAGAGCGGGTTTGGAGGGAGGAGGTGTGTAATTTGTCCTGTACGTGTGGAATGGGAGGTGTACAGGGAAGAGGTGTGCAATGTGGTGGAGGGTGACGTCCTTGCAGAGATTTTCACAGGAGTGGACCCCAGCCCACTTCTGTGAAAATCACATCTCATGGTTATACTAATGGGAAAGGCACTATACTGGAAATATATATATATACATAGCTCCTCCTTACTACTGTTGGTCACATGATGCTTCCTCCTTTATGGGCAGTAAGCACAGTCTTCTAGGGCAGGACTCAAAATTTCAAGTCCTGAGCTACTAGCCAGGCCTGAAAAGTTACTCGCCACCAGTTTCCCTGCCTAGCCCCACCCATATCCCCGCCTTTAACCCCACCCATCTGAAATTCTCTTTGAATAGCAGCAATAGAGGCATGGCATTGCCTGTGTGGTTTAAGGCTTTGAGTGGCAGAGGGGTGTATTAGCAATGAGCTGGGTAAACTGGTACTGAAAAGGTTAAGTGCTTGAGTGGCAAACACATATCCAATAATCCAATGCATTGCAAGGTATGTGTTGGGTACCCCCATGGTATTGAAAGGTTTAACCCTTAAAGCGGCAACGATGTATGCAATGCATTGATGTTGGTTACACCTGTTGCGCTGAAAGGTGTAAGCATTTTAGTGACAAACAGGTATGTAATGAATTGCAATATGTGATACCTGTATAAGACTGAAAGGGTTAAGCAACCACCCATGTATTTAACTGCCCTGTGAATAACTCAATTGAGGCTCTGTTGCAGAGCCTCAGTGTCGGCCGACACGGATCTCCTGCTGACAGCTTTACAGCTGAAAGCAGGAAACATCAAACTTTAAATGCAGACATCTCTCAAACCATAGCGATTTGAGAGATACATTTTTTTGCACTTTGATCAACTTTTAAGGACTACAGCATGCAAAATATTTTTTCTGGGACATTACTGTCCCTTTAAAGGGCCATGAACAGAAGTATCACCATTGTTGACAATTGTAGCTGAGTCTGGGATAAGTAAGAGTGGCCACAACATTCTGGGCTGCCCACAGCTTCAGTCGGGGCTTCAGCCCCCTTAGCCCACCCTAGCGACGCCCCGGGCTTGCACCATGTATATTACCCTTCGCTTGCATGACAAAAAGATTCATAAGGTCCGGAATTCTGCCAGGAAATATATCCGTGACTCTAAAGGAACTACTGGTTATATTTTATCTGTGTTTTGCCCACAAGTAATACTTCCCACCCGGATATTGGCAATATTAAAACCAGCCAATTTGTAGCTGATTTCGTCGACTCAAGCACTGCACAGGACAATTTTATTTTTGCTTTTTATTATAAGGCAGTGCCAGTAGTCCCTATTGTAGCATATTCGTTTAGCATGCTGGGACTAACATGCCGGCAACCTTCACTAATCATTACAGAGCTTCTCAGATTCTCTAATTACACCATATCTGCTGGAACAGTGTGTTGATGTGGCTGACTAGAATATAAGCAGCGGGGCAGTTGCATAGGCCGCTTATATTGTAGATCTACTATTGAATGCATAGGCAGTGTGTGCCCCCTTAAATGCAGGTCCAGAAGCAATTTCACACCCATAGTTATTAACTTGCACTCTAGGCATGACCGGGCCCCCACTTGCAGACAGGGCTTTCAATTTTGAGCCCTGTTCTAGGGTATCACACCCAGTCCACAGTTCTTAAAGGGGATCTATCACCCCTATACATGTTGGTCTAAAAAAGTAAGTTAATGAGGCGGCTAGATGTTATACCTTTTTTTTTAAAATCTTTATTTTGCTGAAACTAAATGAGTAAAGATTATCCTGCACCCTGCTTCCAGACAGACTGTGGTTATCAGCTCTCTAATGCAGTCTGTCACTCTTCCTTAGAGAGGGCTCTAGCTTACATTCAGAAATCCTCAGTCATCTGAGAAGGCTGGATCGAGGGAGGGGAGCAGAAGAAGAGTGACATACTGTGGTACAGAGCTGGTAACTGCAGTCTGTCTGGAAGTAGGGCACAGGATAATCTTTACTCATTTAATTTCAGCAAAATAATATTTTTTTTTTTAAAGTCACTACCTAAACTAACTTTTTAGACCAACATGTATAGGGGTGATAGATCTCCTTTAATAAGATATACAGGTTTTGTTTTTGACATTGCATAAAACAAAATAAGCAGGCAATATTTTACAAAACAAAATGAAAAGCAACACTATAAACAAAAACCTAGCTCAATCTGAGCACTAATTTTACTTGTGGCAGTTTCACTTTCTACTACAAGGTACTAAGCTAACAAAATGGCATAGGTTTAACCAACCTTTTCAAGTCTTGCTTTGTTGCACTGCTCTGCTCTGCACTTCTTGTTCATAGCAAGTCAAACTCCATTTCTTTCTACAAACTCTGCAGCCTGGCATTTAAAGCTTGCTGAACCTGCTAATTGGGACAGGTGGAGGGGTAGAGGCTATGTAGGATTCTGGGTCCTAAATACCTTCCCTCTACAATCTTCCCATACACTTTGTCACATTTATATATATTAAAAGACTTTGACATTTCCTACTTAAGTAAGTACCAGATGTCAGGCAGAGAAAGGAGGGAATTTTCCCTTTCCAATGAGGATACTCTTATGTTGTTATGAAACAAAGGGCAAAGTATATAGGCTCTAAAAGAGAGCCCCCAAGCTCCTAAAATACATAAAACACAAATGTATATATATTTATACTAGGTGATCACATATCACATTAATTGACGCCTTCATGTTTATCCTACCCTTGTTGGAATGGGAGACTCTCCCCTTTCCAACAAGAGTACATCTGTAATGATAGCAGTGGGGTAGGCTATGATAGGGGCTCTAAAAAAGACCATCCAGCTCTTAAGAGTAATTCTATGTATACATTCATACTAGATGATCATGTGATCACCTGGTATTATCCCTTTCATTGCTAGCTGTGAGAGGCTTAGTTATTACAGTTCGCATAGCTGTGTTTGAATAGTAGAATTTCAGCAGTGAAGCCACCTGGTATGCAGACTGATCATCCACTGTTAAACTGGTGCCTTGACAGTTCATCTACAATTAACCTGATACCCAGACAGTTATTATATTGTATTCTATGTGAGAAGTGAGTCTTAGACTACAGTAATAGATAGTAATAGCTCCAACACTGTGGCATTTTCAACTGTTATAACTTTCCAATAAGGTGACTGCCAGCAGTAGCTGTATCAATAGGAATAGTCATAAAAAAACATGTTTTTAATGAACCTTTACTGATCTGTTAAGTGAATGGAAATTGCTGAAATATTAACTTGTCCTATATGCTGCAGTGCCGTATTCAGCACTTGACCCTTATGTACTCTGTATGTCTCCCACTACCGCTTTAGATTGTTAGCTTGTCTAAACCCTTAAAGGGATTGTAATACTTAACTTTTACTATAGTACATCTTGTAGCCCTTAAAAACAAATTAAATGCCCCCAGTGCCATCTCTCAAACCTTTATGGTTTGAGAGATATCCACTTTCAAAGTTACCCGCTCCATGATGTCAGCGCTCTAGCTGACTGCAGGGGAATCCAGTTCCAGAAACTGGCAGAGGCTCTTCAGCAGAGCCAAGATCGCATTATAGAAAAATAAATCCTTCACTGGAATGGTGTTCTACATGTGCTTGGTTTGAAAGCACACGTAGAAGACCATTTCAGTGAAGGATTTCTTTTTCAGTAAAGCGATCTCGGCTCTGTTTCAGAGCCGCCAGCTGGTCCCAGGACCAGATTCCCCTGTAGTCAGCTAGAGCATTGACGTCGGGAAGGGGTGTTTGAGAGATGGCACTGAGGGCATTTAATTTGATTTTTTAAGGGCTACAAGATGCAGTATAGTAAAATTTAAGTATTACTATCCCTTTAACTTGTGTACACTTGTGGTGCTATATAAATAAACATATTCATTTGTTCATTCTATTTACTACAGAATTATTCCCATTCATCTTAATTCATCAGCAAAAGTAAATCAGGCCACATCATTAAGTTTCAAACACTTTCTAAAATGAATGCATGAAAAGGGTTTGAATGTGGGTGTCAACCTAGGAAGGTCAAGGAGGCATCTCAGATGTAACTCAAATGCAAAGATGTTAATCCTATAGGTTCAGATGCTAAATGAGTATATTAATTAAGTATTGTCATACTTACAGGTAAAATAGTCGTCTGGCACATTTCTTGCACGCATCCGAGCTGCTGGACCATCGTATAGGTAGAAAAAATTTATGTTGTCAAAGTAATTTGTCATGTACTCTAACTGTTCACAATAAGTTTTTTCCATTCCTAAAAACAACAATACAAAGTCTGATTAATAAGGGTGGATGTATCAATGTAATATACAGAAGGCTCTACATTACTATGGCTGTGCAAGCACAATAAAGAAGAGTATAGGGTCAAGTTAGAAAACTGCAAGTAATGTAGTAACTTAAAGGGATAGTAATGTTTCACAAAAACAGCAACTCTGATTAATCTCCATAGCATTTGGGCAATGGAGAGTGCTATTTCAATACGGTCAGAGTTGTAGTTCAAGAGTAATTGAATGATAAAGTATCCCTCTCCTGCCCCTTTTACTTAGTGTAAGCCACCTCCCCTCAGATGTGAAATTTGGTCACTTGACCAGACAGGTCGCAGCAAGGGACAATCATCTTACTCTGATCATAAGGAAAACCCTGCTCCCCTTGAGAGATTTTTCAGGTTTTTCCTTATGCTCACTGAAGATTTGCTTCGCTGCGACCCATCCGGACAGTCTTGTTGCTCTGAGGTGAGCAGTGTTACATCAGTAAAAGGGGTGGAAGTGGGATACTTTATCATTCAGTCACTCTTGAACTACAACTCTGACAGCACTGAAATAATACTCTTCATTGCCCAAATACTATGACGATTAATTAGAGCTGCTTTTATTGTGAAACATTACTATCCCTTTAAGGCAATATATAATTAAATTATATTATCCTATTATACTGAGCATTTAGCAGCACATGTAGTAGACATATCTCTCAGAGGTTAATGAATTTAGCGGTAGATGTGTTTCGTTACAGTGCCTTTCAAAGATTAACCCAAATAATTACAATTACAACTGTATAAAAAACCTTTAACCTCTTGGAGAGTATGAACCTACCAGCCATCAAGAGATTTGATTGGGCTGTTAGCTACATCCCTGAGTCTTATGACAGATCATTGCCCTGTGCTGTTCTTTAAAACAACTGCAACAATAACATAGGATAAATACGACTTTCTGTAACTCACAATACTTTAAATGGGACTTTTTAAGCCTATGAATGCTAGCATCCAAGCAATGAAAAGCTCCATAAATCAATGGAATTTTTATTTGCTCCTTGTGGTACAGTTAGTTTACTCCAGAATTATACCACTTTTCTAAATAAGGCCCTATGTGTATAAAAGAGGTGTGCATACCGTGATCAGCGAGTACAATCAAATTCACACAGTTGTGCAGGTTCCTCTGCTTGAGTCCATCTAGTAACATCCCCATTACTCGATCAGCGAGCATCAAAGCATCAATTACCTACAATATAAGAATCATGTCATGTAGCTGACAGGAAACCTGTTAAAACATTTGTTCTGATGTGGAGTAATTGAGGGAAATGTAGGAAAATAAGGTACAGGACATAACTAATACTTATGTATAATACTACACTAATATGAAAATGTGCTTACAGTGTATATATATATATATATATATATATATATATATATATATATATATATATATATTTATGTATGCGCCTTAGTACATCAGTGAACAACTCACACAGAGCATGGCATCCAGTAAAATACCCCTTAATGCAATACTTAAGTAGACAATAAAAAAAAAGAAAATAATTACTTCTGTGCCCAGATAAAGGGTATGTGATAATTACTACACAGGATCTCCACCCCACCCCCATCACAAACACCCATACGGTATCGCAATACCAGACCCTTGGTGTACCTGGTACAAGGCAGCCTCTAAAATGTACAAAGGGCATATATATAAGATGTGGTCTAATGGCAAAAAGGGCAATTTTGCATTGTTTTACAGAATGTCCGTGTGTGTGTGTGTGTGTGTTTGTGTGTTTGTGTTTGTGTGTGTATATACATAGTACTGTGCAAAAGTTTTAGGCAGGTGTGAAAAAATGCTGTAAAGAAAGAATGCTTTCAAAAATAAACATGTTCGTTTATTTGTATCAATTAACAAAATGATAGTGAGTGAACACAAGAAAAATCTAAATGAAATCAATATTTGGTGTGACCAACCATTTGCCATCAAAACAGCATCAATTCTTCTAGGTCAGTGGTTCTCAACCTTTTTTGCTCAAGGCACCCCTAAAATCTATTCTAGAACTTTTGTGGTGTCCCTAAAAATGATCATGTCATTTGAAAATGTCTTTATGAAGAGGAAAATACATAAATATATGGTTATTCTTAGGCCTCACAATCAGAATGACAAAAGCAAACATACTGTGTGTGCATCATAATTTGAATACATCTGAAACTCAACATTCACATTTTTCTTAAACTCTTTATAAAAAAAATGGGGCACCCTAAGTGGGTGTCTGAAGCACACCAAAGTGCCACGGCACCCTGGTTGAGAACCACTGTTCTAGGTACTTGACAAGTAAGTTGTTCCATACATCTTGAAGAACTAAACACAGTTCTTCTGCGGATTTAGGCAGCCTTAGTTGCTTCTTTCTATTCATGTATTCCCAGACAGACTCAATGATGTTGAGATCAGGGCTCTGTGGGGGCCATACCATTACTTCCAGGACTCCTTGTTCTTCTTTATGCTGAAAATAGTTATTAATGACTTTGGCTGCATGTTTGGGATTGTTGCCATGCTACAGAATAAATTTTGGGCCTATCACATTCCTCCCTGGTGGTATTGCATGATGGATAAATATCTGCCTGTACTTCTCAGCACTGAAGAGAGCATTAATTCTGACCAAATGCAGCCCCAAACTTTCAAGGAACTTCCACCATTCTTGTACCGCTCTCTAGCCTTCGGCAAACAAACTGCCTTCTACTACAGACAAATATTGCCAGAGCACCTGCTGCCATTTTCCTGCACCCCAGTTCCTGTGTTTTCATGCATAATTGAGTCCCTTGGCCTTGTTTCCACATCATAAGTATGGCTTTTTGGCAGCAAGTCTTCCATGAAGATCACTTCTGACTAGACTTCTCCGGACAGTAGATGGGTGTACTAGGGTCCCACTGTTTTCTGCCAATTCTGAGCTGATGGCACTGCTGGACATCTTCCAATTGTGAAGGGAAGTAAGCATGATGTGCTTTTCATCTGCTGCGCTAAGTTTCCTTGCCGACCACTGCGTCTATGGTTCACAACATTACCTGTTTCTTTGTGCTTCTTCAGAAGAGCTTGGACAGCACATCTGGAATCCCCTGCCTGCTTTGAAAATTCTTCCTGCGAGAGACCTTGCTGATGCAGCATAACTACCTTGTGTCTTGTTGCTTTGTTCAGTCTTGCCATGGTGTATGACTTTTGACATTAAACTTCAGCAACCTCACCTTATTAGCTGAGTTCGGCTGTTCCTCACCTAGTTATTTCCTCCTACAGAGATGTTTCTGTTTCAGTTAATGTTTGTGTTTCAGCCTACATATTAAATTGATGATCATTAGCACCTGTTTGGTATAATTGTTTAATCATACACCTGACTATATGCCTACAATATACCTGACTTTGAGGATGTGTACCTAGAAGAATTGATGCTGTTTTGAAGGCAAAGGGTGGCCACACTGAATATTGATTTGATTTAGGTTTTTCTTCTGTTCACTCACTTTGCATTTTGTTAATTGATAAAAATAAACTATGAACATATCTATTTTTGAAACCATTCTTTCTTTACAGAATTTTTCATGCCTGCCTAAAACTTTTGCACAGTACTATATATGCAAGCACACACACACACACACACAAACACACACATATTATTTTTTTTCTTAAATAATAAGGATTATTCTGTAGTACTATGGAAAATATTAGCTTTTTTTGCCTTGACACCTTATCTTAAGTGCAGTGAATAATGAGAGCGAATTCTTCCAATTGTCAGTACATCAGCCAGATTATACTTACCCCACCACTGACTGGTCCATACGAATGCCCTGAAGAGTCAGGTTCCTCAAGGTACAGTGTATAAAAATCTGGCCTAAGCAATAAATCAAAAATATATTACCATTTGTTATTTGTTACTGATATACTATATATGTTTAGCAAAGTAAAAAAGAATGTACCTCTCATTTTTTGGAAGATCAAGCCACCTTAGAATATCAGATACTCGTTCTTCATACACAATAGAACTAAAACAAACAAAAAAAATAGAATACAATAAACTTTAGAGTTTTCGGTATGTTGTTAGTACCATAACTAAATCTAGGCGAGGTATATCCAGACCAGTTCTCAAGGGCGGTATACAGTACAGGATTTAAACTACAACTACGAATAGTGTCTAATAGGCCTGTACATGTTCCGGTAACGTCTTGTATTGACAAGCCGGTACATGCTCCGGCAAAATTTGTTAATCATTAAGTGGCAAACATTTATATGCCCCAGTAAGGAACATTATACCAGCAACTTAAATGATAATATCTTTGAAATGCTTAATGTGTTTCAATAAACTACAAAAAGTAAAATAAGTGGTATTGTTGATACCACTTACATCAAGTAAGTGGTATTGTCGATACCATTATCAGTTTTTCTGACAATGAGTGACCCTGATATAGCTATGATGATCTGTCACAATTTTCTTCATTAACCTATTTATTATCTCTTTTTTTATATTAATTACATCTGTTTATCTAGTTTGGAATAACCATTCTAGAAGGCAACTGTAATTTTGATTTTCTTTTCTTTTACACAGTTCACTGCTTTCAGTTTTTATTAGTTAAATGTTAAGTTTTAATCCCCTGTGCTAGATTTCTGTGCATACATTTCATTTAGGTTTTCAACCATATATGGTGAGTGCTAGATCTGTTTTTTCATGTATCTAATGCTATTTCCCCTGTAGCACCACCTGGTTTAGTTACACTCATCTAAGAATTAGTATGACCTAGAGATAAGAGTGCAGTGGCAACCTTTTTATTTTGTACAATGATTTATCATGGTCTAACTTTGCGAAGTCAGTGATATCCCAAAACTGTGCACTGTTTTATTATTGCTTAATATTAACACTACCCTTAAGTCTTTTCATACTTCCTCTTTATATTGTTTTATGTTGCATATCAAAATGTGCAATAGATTTGACGAAATCTTCACCTGTCATAAACACTTTGAGTGCCAGAGGTGTCTTTGCAATGTGTTGCGTACACCTATGGCTCTCAAAGGGTTAAAAGGCTGAAACGCTAATGCTGACTCAGAATATAAAAAGTGATCCTTCTATAAAAGAGAACATGAAAACGTTTTACATATCCATATAGGCAGTAAATAACATCCACATCTATGTAAATTCCATCAAAGGATTCTACAGAGGAGATTTGACAGCATTCCAGTTAAAGGGATAGTAATACTTAAAATTACTATTCCCCATGTTGTAGCCACTAAAAAACTGAGTTAAATGAGACCAGCAGCATCTCTCATATCTGTATGGTTTGAGAGATTTCCGCTTTCAAAGTTCCCTCTCCCCTGACGTCAGCAGCTGACAGCAAGGGAATCCGGTCTCGGGACCGGCGGAGCTCTGCAGCAGAGCCGAGATCGCGTTAATAAAATAGAAATCCTTAACTTAAAAGGTCTTCTATGTGTGCTTGCAAACCAAGCACATGTAGAAGACCTTTTTAGTAAAGGATTTATTTTTTATGAACGCAATCTCCGCTCTGCAGTAGAGCCGCCGGCTGATCCCAGGAGTGGATTCCCCTGCTCTCAGCTAGAACGCTGACGTCAGAGGAAAATAAAAAAAGAGGGAGCTTTGAAAGCGGATATCTCTCAAACCCTAAAGGTTTGAAAGATGCTGCTGGTCTCATTTAACGCTTTTTTTAGTGGCTACAACATGGGGGATAGTAAATTTTAAGTATTACTATCCCTTTAAGAGAAACTGCCAACTTTCATGATTTTACACTTTTCTGTACAGTTTAAATTTATTAAAATGAACATTTACATGACACTTTTAAAGCTTGCATTTTGTGGCCTGCAGCTCTTAATTCAGTCTTAATGTCAACTGCAGCCTCCATTTACAAAATAGTTGGAAGCTACTGACTCAGCTATGTAATGTAAGTCTATGAAGCTGATGTACAAAGATGAAAATGAGTAAATCTTTAACAAAGAAACTGCACCATAGAAAGCAAATAATAATTCTTCAAATGACCATTGATTTAAATGGAGCAATTTACCTCCTTGAATGCTAGATAGGTCTTCAACACATTATGAAGTAATGTGATGCACATCAAGGTATGCAGTGGAGAGTATGATTTCTTTAGTCCATGCTGGTTCATACATTCTACCATTCTTAATACATTAAAGTTAATAAGCAAAGAAACAAACCCTGCAGTATTTGCAGAGAAACTTAATAAAGTTACTCCATTTCCTCTGTGTCTTGTTTAAAGGGACACTGTCACCTAAAATAATTGCTGACATTAAAAGAGCTTTCAAAATAATCTATATGTTGTCAGCCATTTTTTATTTAGAGAACCATTTTTTTTTATTTATTTCGATTTATAGATTATGCTAATTAAATAATGATAATTGATGGCATGCTCTTATCTCTGTCACATAATCCTTTCAGAGCTAGGTGAGGCTGGCAATGCATTGCTGACTGGAAGTTGCTGCCTCCCATTCCTTAATTAGCATAACCTAGTAGTCTAAATAACTCAAAAACTAGTTTTCCATATAAAAAGGTCTAATTCAACATATTTATGATTATGAAAGTTAGTTCTAAATCACCAGTGTTGTTTTTAAGTGATGGATCTCTTTAATACATTGAGTTACATAAGGAGGACAGGAATGAAATTCCCCAAAATGCCCATACATTCCACAATATCCTCCACTGATGATAAGGGGAAAAATTTTGGTGTAAGTAGCTTATTAAATTGGCTTTACACAGCATAGTATTAATACATTCATTTCAGTGCATGTTATAGCATTAAATCATATATTTTATCCACCCTATTTATTTGGGAGGGTGCAGTCTAAAATAAAAATAGTAATAAAATGGATGTGCTCAAAATAATAATGGTAAGTATACATACACACAAATACACACACGCATATATATATATATATATATACATATATACAAAAGTATACAAACACAGACATATAAATATACATATATATAAATACACATGCACACTTATATACATGCATACATACATATACATACATACATCCTATATAATAATTCGCTAGGATGTTTGTCAGAAGCTGTCATGCACAGTAGAGACTACCCAAACAGTCTCTACAGTGCATGATTGCTTCGGCGGCAGGACGCAGAGCAGGACTGGCCTCTTAACCCTTTGAATGCGTTGTGTACCTCTCTGGCATTCAAAGGGTTAACATCACCCGGACCTTGGTCCATGTACACGGGCTTTTACACTAGTATAAACATAAAGTAAATACACACAGAGATGCGCTCACACACAGGCATACAAATATACATACACACATGGCATGGATTGAATAAAGCCATTTTAATTCAAGATATCTACTTGAGTGCTGTCTCCTTGGTCTGTGGATCTCCTAAGGCTGAGTATATTTGTATATTCATTTATCCTATGGGACGTGCACCAATTGCCATCATGTATTAATTATATGAGTGCCACTGTGTATCACTTCATTGTTACATACACACATACATATATATATATATATATACATACATTTATAACATGCACACTCATATTTATATACATACACATACATATATACATATATTTTGATAAACTTACTTGTTGTATAATTTGTACAAATTAGGGAAAGTACCATTAATGGGAACATCTGATCCAGGCCAAAAGAAAGTACCGGCCTTCAGTCCTTGATACATTGCTGTCAACCAAATCTGCATGTTATAAAGAAAGTTCATCAAGAAAGGATTATAACGCCAGTAAGGAAAATTATTAAGTATCTTCATGTAACACGTGAGACTGCTTTAGCAATAAAATGGCAGGAACAAATCAAAAGTAACAGGTTTGATTTGTTTTCCTCTAGTGTAAACTCACAGGGCTCAAAATTTCCACTTGCCACTAGCCAATGGCTAGTGAAAATTTAGCCCTGGCGAGTAGAAATTCAGCCCAGGTGGGTATGTTTTGGCTTGCAGTGGCGAGTAACTTTTTCAGGTCTGGCTAGAAGCCCTGCCTATCACATAATATTATTGCATCAGACACAACTTGACGCATGTTTAAGTTAAAGCCATAGCAGCATGAAAAGCAAGACATTTGCAAATCATTGGCCTTTTACATACAGATGCTGCACAGGAGAGTTCATAACTGCATTTTATATGCTGAACACATCAGACCTTTGGCACTGTCTCCAGTAACGGTGTTCATTTTGTGTCTATGATTTTACAAATGAATTTGAAATATAACTGAGTACACCTTGGCCAATCCTTCTACGGGTATTTGGAACTGATAACTGCTTACACTAGAAGTGATATAACCTTTTAAGTGCCAGAGGAGTGTGTATGCATTGCTTTGCAATGTGTTGCACATCCCACTGTTATCCAGTGGCTTAACAAAAGTACCTCAGAGTTATCCCTTTATGGTTAAAGAGCTCTTTGTGATGCATTGCTGACCTCTATAGCATCCTGTGTGTTAATCAAAAATGGGTAGATCTAATTGTATTTTATTTTATAAGAGGTTTTTTTTTTTTTTTTTTTTTTTAAACAGTGAAGTAGTTAGTTATTGAAATACCAATGGAGTTAAATATTCTTCACAGACATTGCCTTTAAAATAAACAAATTAAAATGTAAAACTGTAAAACAGTGATTCATTGAAAGGGGCAGTAAAATATTTATGTCTTTTCCTCTTTTATTCTCTTTCCCCTTCCCTATACTGTTTACATGTTTCCTTCCCCTTCCATCTGTTCAGCTCCGTTCTCTTTTTTTTCCATTTCTCTTTCTATTAATCTGTTCTGTGGTCCTAGTTCTCAGCAATTGTAGTCAAACATTGTTGAATCTCAGCAATTGAGGCTGCATTTCTTACATAGCCTATGTTGTTGTTACCTGAATAAATTATGAAAATCATTCAACTAATGAATTTCTTTTTGTAAAACACAATAAAAATAATATTTGTTAGTATGTGAATGTGTTGTTGTGCAGGGACATTATTTTTGCAGAAGAAACATACCGGCTGTCCGTTCCACCAGGACTCATTAAACTTCTCGCTTCCAGAAAGAGAAAAAAACTTGTTCATATGGATGTCATACATGTTGTTATCAATAATACCATTGGATTCTGGATACAGGCCCTATGAGGATATAGATAAAGATATATGCATAAATATCGATAATAGAATATCCCTCTTATTAGTACACACTGCTAAACAATGCAGTCGTAGTTCCAAGAAGTTGATAATGGACTTGCATGAAATTGTATAGATATCTGTGTGGGACAATGTGAAAAACATGTGCTTAATATTTGAGAAAAAAGTACACAACACAACATTTTATTCAGTAGTGAGTGTAAGTACCACAGGAGGCAACACAGGCATCTAGATGATGAGGCATACCTTTATTAAGATAGTAAATTGTTTCTTGATGAATGTTAGTCCAATGCAGTATTATGTTGGGTGTGTAGCTCCTACAAGTGAATGCAGATGCCTTCTAGCAAAGATGGAGATCTATATAAGGTGCCATATTTGTTTGATGGGGAAAACGTCTGGGAAACATGAAGGAATATAGCAGTATGTAGAAGCAATATTTGTTGTTCATGGTAAAGTGCAATATGTGGGCAGGAATTGTGATTGTCCTATTACAGTAGAGAACCAGGAACTTTCTAGGTAAATGATCTCATGATGGGTTGTACAATCATGTCTATGAACCATAGATCTATAACACTGCCCAGAATGAACACTAGGAATTTGAATTCGCCATGCTTGATGCTGCCCACTGCCAGTATACTTTGAGTTGGCCCTCCGTAGACTGATTGATGCACACTTCCACAGATTCTGAGATTTACACTCTTACAGCCCATTGCCCAGTCATTATGAATCGTAGACATAAACCGGACTTGTCAGTGATGACAAATATCTCCATTCCTATATTCAGGGGTGCAAGGCTTGGCATCATTCTTGTTGTTGACTCAGTGAGTCCTCTGCAGTGAAAGTAGTGGTAGTCTTATCTGGAGACAGACTGTTGTACAAGAAACACTGAATGGTTTATACCAACTTGGCTGAATCAGTGTTTTTTTTTTTTTTTTTTAAATAACCTTAGAGTAAACTTGATGTAGCAATGCCAGCTGATGATCCTTAAAGTCTGTGGTCCAGCATTATGAGCCAGTCAATGGCAGCAGAATGATGATCCAGGTGGTCCAGCATTATTAGCCAGTCAGTGGCAGCAGAATACTTTGTATAATTGGGCCCAGTGAAATTAGAGGGGCCAAAATAATTGAGCATTTCCAACATCATGGCTACCCAGTCGCTGTAATGGACATGAACAGGTGCCACAGTATGATGATCTTGTCCCTCTCCTGTTTGTCAGTTGACAATAGTCTTGATTTCATCTTACCCTAAGTATTTCATGTAGCTTCCCAAAGACAAAAAAGAAGTGTTAGATATCTACACAGCTAATAGCTGGTCTGCTCAGATGAGAACTTTATACCCATCTAACCATTTAACTGTGATACCCATAATACAGAACTGTAATCATTTACAGATCTCGTTGCTGGTGTGATTTGCATAGCATATTGTCTCCTCCTTCCTGGTGTTGCAGTTTCAGTGTTGAGCAGTATATGTTCTGCTTATTTGTATACTGTGTGCTTTTTAACAGAGTGTACATGCATACATACATAGAAATATATGCATACACATACACATACATGCATACATACATACATACATAGAAATGTCTTAAAAGTAGCAACCTAATTCATGCCTTCTTCCTCGGTTTGAAATTATGCTTCTTCTCTCACTTATATGCCTGTGTTGGCTTCTGATGTTACTGTTCCACCCTTCTTCTCTGATGGGTGTGTTTAGCCTTTTTATACCTACTTCCCCTCTCTAGTATATGTCCATTCTATGAGCTACTTAATGTCTTTTAGAGTCTTATCTTGTCTCCAGTTTTTATCCAGCTAGTTATTTGTCCACTTTTACAGCTTGAACCCTGGTACCACAAACCTTCAACAGTTGCCTGACTCAGACCATCAGCTCTGTCCCTAACCATGGCTTCAGCTAATCACTCTGGCACCACAAATCAGCATTCATTTCCTGTCCCTAGATCTTAGGCTTCATTCCAGGCCTCCTATAAAGCTTACCCCCGGTACTGCAAACCGGCTTTGATCATCTGTCTCAGACTTTTCGCTCCATTCTAAACCTCCACTATCTGCTCACTCTCATTACCTATCTGTTGTACGTCCAGGTTTTACCTGCAGTGCTTTACCAGTCCTCTCCTCAGTCAGCTGCTTGTCTCCTTCTGTGCTCAGCTGCAGGTCTCTCCTGTTTCCAGTGACTCTGTTTTAGTTCCAGTACTGCAATCTTTCATTGGGGGGCTAGCATTTCAGTCAGCTTGTTACAGTCAGCCGTTCTACGGCTATTACTCTATTTCTTAAAGTGTCAGTGTATCAAAATCCCTTAAAGGCTCTGTGTTCCCTATTTCCTAAGACTGTTCTTAGGTTTTTATATTCCTTCTCTAGTACTTTCCCAGTATCAGCCATAAGGTTTCTCTTATATCCTAGTCTGAGTGCTACTGGACATAGTTTTCATGTTTGTTCATCCACATCTGGCTCCAGCTCAACCGGGGATAGATATCTGACCTTACAGTCAGTACCTTTACCTACCAGCCATTATCTCATCAAGAATAAACCTGAGGATGTCTATGATCCCAAGCTCTCAATACTTCATACTCCAGCATCAGTTGTAAACACTTAGCTAGGTCCTAGTAAACCTGATAGTAGTTTAATTGTTTTAACATGACTAGTGGTTATGGATGTGATGGCAGAGGAGGGTATGGGACACTATGACTCTTGTCACCTCCAATTAACTCAGTCCTCCTCCTCTGTAATTTCCTTATTCACAACAGCATTATAAGACATGAGTGTTACTGAAAGTGTTGTATCACATTCTAAAACATCTACAACACTACAATTATGTGCCCCTTGGCCCCATGAAGTTTTAGGAGTGCTACTTCTGTTGAGAATCATCACAGCTCGGAAGTGCTGCAGGTGTGCCTCCCAATCAGACAAGCTATTGTGCTTCAGGTGGGATCTCAATGAAGATAGCTCTAAATATAATCCTGCTTTTTCCTTGCTCACATATTTTTTACAGAGACATCAGATTTCTACGAAGTATCTCCATAGTGGAGATTTCATAGACTGAGGGTTTCCTGTGGGGGGGTTAGTATGTCGAAGGAGAGCACTTTTTGCACAATTACAAAGAGGGTGGGTTAGTATGTCGGAGAGGGGGACTGTATGTCGGATTTCTAACATGTTGTGCAGCATGGGGAACACCACCATTGTGTTTAAGCCCAATATAAACTGCCTGACAACCCCAGCCTTCTTCTCTTGTGACAAGGGGAAAAGGCTAGAAAGGTCAGACAGTGTACATGTGGATCTGTGGTTACCAGTGGTCATGGGAACAAGTGTGAAGGCCCAGCAGTGTATAAAGGGTTCTATGGCTACCACTGGGCATGGGAACAAGGCTGTGGGGCAAGTGGTAGCCACAAATCCTCATAGATGCTGCATTAACCCCAGTCTTGTTCCTCTGGGAATATACAAGATGTATAATATATGATACATAGGTTTGGGGATAATTGTGTAGTGCTTGGTGTACTATTTTTTTTAACCCTTTGAGTGCCACAGGGGTGAGCAATGAACATCCCTATGGCACTCAATGCTGTCTATGGTGCTGAAAGCATTCTGTTCACTCCCCTCCCCAAGTAAGGAAGCAGAGAGAATGCTCTTCAACTTCAGTATTCTATTAGTGTTGGTGAAGTGTGATGGAGGAAATCCCTTACACCAACAACAGTTCACAGCCCTCCCTGCTTGTGATTTATTTTTATATGATAGTTGTCATCCATTTTTATGGTAGTTGTTGTCCATTGATCCACACATGCATGTGTCCTTCGGGTGCATGTCCTTTGGCATGTCATGTGGTAGTGTGTTATGTTTTTGTGAGGTCAACCTGTCCATGGTTTGGTTCATATTTATGTGTCCAGTGATCCGGGTGGATCAATCGCCTTGTTATTATGGGGAGTATGTGCTGGGTGTATGCATTTGGGAGACAGACGTACATGTGTATGTGGACAATGATTTGAGTTGTTCTATTAAGATGTGGGGAGACTCTCGAGCTGGGATCATTTGCTATAGCCTGAGTTATATGGCTGTTATTGTTTAAGATGGATTGTTCAGTGCCTGAATGGAGAAGGGTTTAAAGTCTCTACATGATGGATTGTCAGACTGTTTGATATCAGCTGTCTGACCTCATATAAATGTGATTAGATCTTATATTAGATACTGTTTTATAGTTATTGTCAACAATATTACACTATGTGGCGCTCTCTATTTTTTCCTTTGGTTGTGCTGTCATTTGATTTACTTACTCTGCTTGGGAGAGCGTGTGACAAGGGAGCAGCCATTCATTTTCTTGGATCTGGATCCATATATTGTATCTGAGGACAGTTAATATATCCTCAGCAGTGGGTATGCTGGAATTGGTATATATGCTTCTTTCCAGCTGATAATCTTGTGTGTGCACTTTATGGGTGTTGGTGGTGGCTCATTTAATCAGACTGACATACACGGAACGCTCGTGGTGTTTTCTACCCTTCTTTTTTCTGCAGCTGTGATTAATTGAAGGCTGTTACCGCATAGAAAAGTACAGTGAGATCCCAACTTCTCCAACCTCAGGTAGGTGAAGTTGAGACTGTGAACTCTGACAGCAGAGTCTGCAATCGGAGTTTAGTGAATGTGCTGAAGTGTCACATTAACATCTCAACACACCCCCTTGCAAACGAAAGTGTCTCATTATTCAGCATTTCCATATGAAACTAGGCCATTGTGGATGATGAATGAAAATTTGTAAACCTGTCGGATAGATTGCTATGTGGGCATATTTTTGTCGGAGGACTGGTGATGTGATGTCTTAGACAATTTAGTGAATACTACTGATGTGCTTTGGCACTTCAACAGGACATTAACATTTTCATCCCTCTTTGAATTTTGTGAAGCACAAGCAATGCACTTCCTACTTCTGGATTTCTTCTCACACACTTCTGGAACATGGAATCAATGGGTAAGAACTAAAATAGCGTGGTGTAAGGAGACTTTATATACATTAGAGGTCAGAACCCCTGCCCTATATTGACATAGCTCCTGATGACGTGATGCACGATTAAAAGTTGCAAAACATATTGAGCAAGTACATTACTAACTTATGATATTGTCATTTGCTTTTTATTTTATTTTTCAATTTTGTTTGCTTTTATTAGTGGATCTTTGTTTATCTATTACAATCTTTTAACCTATATTTATCCTACTTTGTATGGGGAGGATCTATTGATCAACGTTTCGATTACATTACATAATCTTCCTCAGGATGTCAACACAGTGTACAAGTGCTTGCTCCCCTAAATACCTTGTGTGTGATAAAGGGGGCCAGAACTGGCATCCCACTCCCTACCGTGATGTCATCAACAGTGTCCCAACAATCACACAACAAATCCAGACTATTGCAATCAAAAAGGTCAATGTAACTGTAACAATGTTGCTTAAGTGCTGAGAGTGAAAATCAGCTCCAAATGATTGAGAATAAGAATTCAATCAAATAAGAGATGAAACAAAGAAGAAAAGATAAAAGAAAAAACAAGGAAGAGAGTTATCTATATATAACTTATCAAAATGTCACAAAAGCAAATTACACCCTAATATCAACTGGTGGGATAAAACCTATCTTGGCCATATGAGAACAACAGTGTTTAGTGGTCCTAAGTAGCCTCCACAGATTCCACGATGCAGCTGAGACCCGGCCATCGCATCGCAGAGAGTACAAATGGCTCTTGAACTATTGAATCACATAAAACGAAATACTCAAAAGATCCGTGACACCGGTGATCCGATTATACACCAATGTTTTTAAATTGCATACAGGGATAGATGTTTAGCGCTCGTTCCTACTCAAGCATAACTCCCTGATGGGAGTGTGGATCTGGTATCATCTTATCGGGGGAGCATGCGGATTATTGTATTGTTTTCAAGCGGGTTATTGTATTGTTTGAAAAAGTGTCGATATTGGTGCCACGAAACGCGTTACCTATACTAAAAAATACAATAGATTTTATATGTCACTGAACACTTTTTTTTAAATTTTATATTTTTAAATACATTTTATATTATTGCCCAGCACACGTCTCTTGGCGAGCCTATTTGGACGTAATACACCTGAATATAATAATAAGAAGATACTGGATCCACATTCCCATCAGGAATCTACTTTTAGCAGGGGCAAGCGCTAAACATCTATCCCTGTATGCAATTTAAAAACACCGGTGTATAATTGGATCACCGGTGTCACGGATCTTGTGAGTATTTAGTGTTATGTGATTCAATAGTTCAAGCGCTTTGTACATCTTTGATGGTCGTACTAGCACTTGTTTCCTTTGCCTCTGTATTGTGTTCCCTTGTATCAGGGTGCATCATTATTATTGCTTGTCCACGGCTATATGCAATCATCGGTGGTGGTGTCTGATAAGAAAGGAGAGAAGAGTCTGTTGAAACAATTGTGCCTAATAGAGTTGGCAAGTTTGTCTGAGCCAGGGAAATATTTAGTTGAGAAAATCATCCTTGTGAGTTTTTCGTTATCACCAGCTTTGGTCAACAGGTCACCTTGTTTACATTTTTTTTGAAAGATCCAATTGTGTATTTAGAGTCGCAGAGTGGTAGCCCCTTTATTTAAATCTTACTTTCATTTGCATCAATTGGGCCTCTGAGTTATTTAAGATAAGTATTGTTACTTACCACCAGCAGAAACTGGGCATAGGGTATTCCTCTTTTAAGAGCAGGGGGTGACAACTATTTGAGTGTAAAATTGAATTCCAATCTGTCGGTTTTAATAAAATGTGGTCTTGAGTCATTGCTCAAATGAAGTTGTTCTTCATGAGTGTTTAAAGATGCCTTGAAAATGCCTATTCATTTTCAAGTACAAGATTGTCCATTTGCCAGAGGATATGTCCCTTGTAAGCGTGAGTGCATCCTTTCTTGGATAATTTTTTTTATTAGGTATATAATTTTTGTCCCTTCATTGTATTCATATTATTAAAGCTAACAGCGTTTTTTCAGTTTATGTACTTGCTTTAGTTCCCTATATCCTCATGGTATAAAGGGGCTTTTTCCGCTTTCTCCTTTTTATGTTGACATTCCACACTTTAGACTATTAACGTTCCTAAGACTCTTTTCATTTGGAGCTACAGCCTACATATTTGTTTAAAATATGTGACTTAAAAATTTAGCAACAAAACTAATATTGTTCAAGTGGGAAACATCATACAGAGTGTCATTGGCCTGGAATGACCCCCCAAAATATCCAAAGAAAGCAAGCTTTACTGAGAGGCAGGAGAAGCCTCCACTGCATGTGATTAGATATAATAGGGGACAAGGAGCCATATTACTGTTCAGCAGAATGGAGGGACATATTCTAAATCAACATTGTCATCAAGAATTAGGTCACAAGTACAGCATCTTCTACATTTTTAAAGTCTGCAAAATGTATTTTTACTTTTCCCATTGATCGCTAGTTTGTAGCAAGGTATTACTGTCACTGTCTGAGACAGTACTTGGTTTCACTGCTAAATTCCACTATGCCAGCAATATTAGAATGTGACTCGTCATCTTTAGTGTTGTTAAAACATTTATCTCTACTATTAGTGATGATATAACTTTTCGTGTCACTTTTATAAAAACCTCCTAAGTATTCACAAACTCTATATTGGCATTTAAATCTTTTATGAAGATTGGGTTATCCTCTGAGTTCGAGGTTTGGATGCTCCTTTTCTGACATCCCTGGAACGCAAACATAATTTCCGGTGAGACTGAGATTTTTCTACTTCTGGTTTATCGAATTGGAGGTTAGTAGCCAAATTTGGGTATATAGAGCTATCTGTGGATATCAACTTTATATAGAATTTGTGCATTGTTGGAGGGGCAATTCGATAAGATTTTAATGTGGAGATAAATTCACTTTAGGATAATTATGGCACTATTGGGGCAGTCAGTTTTTATAGTATGACTTGACTACCATCCCCAACACATTCCTGAACATCTCCTACTCCTTTCCTATTGCCCCTGCTCTAGCACTTTGGTGGCCATATCAGCATGACTCTCATTCTATACTTAATCTGTATCAGAAGAAGGGGATAAGAATGGAGGAAAATATTCTAAATCAACATCATAATCACCCACCTCTTCTTCACTACTTTCCTTAGCAAATCAAGGCAAATCTCCAATAAAAGATTTTGGGAGTTATGCACTAAAGTGTGATAAAAGGGTGATAAAGTGGAGATGACTTCTCTAGTGATATCATATCTAGTCCTATGTTATTCTATGGAACCATGAGCTAAGATTTCTCCAGCCTTGAAGATCTTAGTGCATAGACTCCACAGAATAACATAGGAACTGGAGAGGTGATAATACTGGAGAATGTATCTTCTCTTTTTATCACCTCTTTGTCATACCTTAGTGACATGTTGATAGTGTGTCTCCCTGTCAGACCTGTGGTTGCTCTTCACCTGTGATCTCAATGAAGATGTGCCTGGTGTGATTCTGCTTTCCCCCTGCTCACATGCTTCTTACAACAGATAGCAACATGTTTAGCTTTTTGGACTGTGAGTAAAGTATCTCTATACTGTAAACTTCATGGACTGAGGGGTTCCCAAGGGGCTACTACTACTACTACTACTACTACTACTAATAATAATAATAATAATAATACCATGGCAATTTTACTACTAGAAAATGTCAAAGGGTGCTGCACTTACAACAGCAGAAAAGGCACTCAACATAGCTAGGGTTGTGGATGTTGATAAACTGATTATTCCTCAATATTGTGTAGCTGGATGGGATTGGGATTGTTAGCAGTGACAATGATAATGATGATTGACAGGAACATTGTGTATTTTTAGGCATTTTTACTTTTACTCCAGAGTCAGACTTTACAATTTATTTATCATACAGTTTATAAATAAGCTCATTTTCAGTAGTGGAAGATTTAACTTTTTCTTCAGTTAAATTTATTTTTACATTTCTCCTTAGATGGATTTTCAGAACATTCTCCACTATTTTGAACTTGTGTTTTTACTCTCACTGTCAGGCACAGCAGTTGGTTGAACTACTACACTCTTCTACCCTATGCCAGTAAACTACAATGCGACTCATTGTAATCTTCAGTGTTTTTAAATGGTTTATTAATAGTGGGGAAAAACTTTTTTAAGTCAGTATCACAAAGTATAATCATCATTTAGTGTATAGATTTCAGAAAAAAATGTCTGCAATCAATTTTTGGACTACCACTTTACTAACATTTCCCTGCACTGCTGCTACTCCTTTCACACTATCCATGCCTCTAGTAAGTTTGCTGGGTATTATCAAAGTAGTATAAATTTTCCAGTAAACTACACAACAGAATTGTTTGCGTGTGATTTCTTACCCGTTACGAAACACTGTGTCATATAGGTTGCTGTCTCTAGTATCTATCATTGTCGTCTTTAGTCACAGCTCATGTCAGGGTTTCTGACTTCTATCAGTCAAATATTTTTATTAACAATCCTGGCATTTGCAACTGCTTCTGTCCCTCTTTACCTCTAGCTGGTGTCTAGAGGATTTCAGCAGCTGCTTTCTCTCTCTCACAGTGTCACTGCAATCTTAATTTTTTTATAATACAGAATGAGATTAGACCTTAGTCAATATGTTGGCCCCCTTGTTTTGACTGTAGTTGCAGTCAGTGTCAGTGGTACTTGTCTTTCTTGTATGTCAATCTGCATATATATCAGTCACAGTGGCTCAGCCAGATCAAAATGGAACTTTGTTCACATGTCTTGTTGTCTCATCTCAGTCAGACAAGATTTTGGGGTATTCTGTATACATTTTCTTTCTCCCTTTGCACTCTCCCATAGTCCCCTAACGCAGAGAATACAGACTCTCTACCTAAACTCCAGCTCTACTTTCTTTGTCTATCTCCCCAGCTCCAAAATCCTGCTGCTTTTTCTCTCTAATAAACACAGAATGACATGCTGCTGGAATTTGACACCCATTGTATACTACCCAAACTGGAAAAGATGGGAAACTTTCCACATGGGGGGTGGGTAATTCATTCATATGACTGATTTCAATGTAATAAGCAAGGCAAAAAAAAAAAACAGACAACTGGCACTTTTCATAAAAAATGTCCTACTCTGAGGGAAGTACCATTTTTTGCCTGTTTCATTTTGAGGAAAAAATGTTTGACCATCCCCATTCCAACCAGTAACAATCTTTGTGTTCATAAACACAGGAGTCTGTTCCATAGTCATTACAGAGCAGTTGCTAAAAAAAAAAACAGCAACAGCGCCTTGCTCCCAAGTGACAAGACACATGCTAATCTGTGAGGACATTCACATTATCAATTGGATCGTTGTGAAGCACTTCACCATGTCGTATCAATACAGGATTCAAGTATGTATAAAATTATCTGATGTCTGTCTGGTAGGAGAGTTGGAACTCAGCCAGATATCAGATAAACAGAAGTCTGGCTGAGCTCTAATACTCCTGTCTTCTTACTGTCTTTTGCTCCCACCCTACAACTGTCCCTTTTTATAAATTATATTTATTGAGGTGGACAGAAATAAAGCATTACAGAAGCAACAATAATATACAGGACAATCACTGGGAAGATACAATATACATCCAAACAGATAAGTAATATAGCATATGTACTCGTCTGTCCCATTTTCATAACTAAACCACCCCTTCGCCGTATCCTCCCCAACCCCACCAATTCACCCAAATCTAAACTACCAGCAAAAGAGCCAGAACCCTCCTTAACCCCTTAAGGACCAGTGGTCAAGGGAAGTTTCCTTCCTTAAGGACCACTTTGATCCTTGCTGACACGCCGGGAAACGTGACCTGTTACGCGTACAGGCACGCCTCTTTGAGTCCTAAGAGAAATTGCTCCGGTCTTGGAGTGATCAATTTTAGGCCCCGTTTTTACTTACAGCACTCCCGGTAGAGCGCTGTAAGTAAAAAGTATGTGACGTACTATGACCATCTTTGGTCCTTAAGGGTATAAGGACCGTGACGGTCATAGCACGTCACGTATTCCTTAAGGGGGTTGAACTCCACCCCACACACACATACACACACACACACACACACTTCCCGGGAGATGAGTGCAGCCTTTCTCTCAATATCCATCATAGTCGTCAGATAGTTGAATAAAGACCATAACAGCCAAAGTCAAGTCAGGAAGCGACAATCACACACAATGCAATCTAACGCAAAGCAGTGTCCATGACCATGAACTTGGCTAGGGAGCCACTATGTAGATAAAGCCCTTTATAATGAGGAAGATTACAACTGTCCCTTTTACAACTCACAAGTCAAAATCTAGGAAACATTTTTTGTGTGAAACTGATGTACTAGGAATAACGGGAATCATTCTGGAGAGCACAAACTTCACGATAGGGAACAAATGGAAAATCTCAGTATTTCCACTGATTTAAATGGGCTTTTTAACCTATAGAGTGATTGTGTGGCCTCTCATTGCTAAGTAATGCTCTGGAGACCTCTCTATTATTCAAATTTAAATTCCAATTTAATTAAATTTTAATGTTTTGTTTTTTTACCTGCATGCAGCTGGTTTGCCTTATTTAATTCTTGTGTAGTACATCAGCCCAACAATTCATAGAGGCCCATGTAAAAGAGCCCTTTATGGAACACAGGCAGTTAGATGTATAAATGCCAGTTACAAGAGAACAATTTTACAACATACTACTCAGAATGTGCACTTACTGTGACAATTGTGTAATGGTTGGGAAAGGTCTTGGTTGGATAAGCCGCTCTCATGTACTTTGAATGTGTTCCACAATCCCCTGGAGACATGGAGCACACAATTACTATATTATAAAAACTATATTAGTAAATAAAGAAACAATATCAAATTATTCTCTTTAGTCGAACAAGGTGGTGAATGTACTAGGAGATTCCTTGCTTAATCAGGTATTAGAATTTTTTTTTACCCTATTCCCGTTTAAAGTCAGTTTACTAAGCTACAAGTACCCATATTCTTCCTCTTAAAGCCACCTGCACCAAGTAGAGGACAATGAAACAGTTTCCGTGTGTTTCATAGTGTTCCTTTCCACTACACCTTGTTTAGTACATTGGCTTAAAGGGATAGTAATGGTTAATTTTAAGTTGATTTAATATTGTAGACATTAAAAAATGTTAACATCTATGTAAGTCTTATCTCTCAAATCTTTATGGTTTGAGAGATATAACTTGCTAAAGTTAACTTTAGCAATTGTATCTACCATATAGTTAATACTTTTTTTCTGACATTACTATCCCTTTAAACATAGTACATGTTGTGGAGCTGGTATGTGGAGCTTCCTGTCATTAAAGTCCTAATGATGACAGAGATTTCCTCTACTATGTACTACAACTCTCATATGCTGTAGTACATACCCTGGCAGGCAGCCACTGGCATTAGATTATAACCCAGTGTAGGTGCACTGGACAGTTTGCATATTAACTCCCCATTTGAATATGAGATATGAATGCTAGTAGCCAGGTAGCATACGTAAAATAAATAATAATGATCCTGAAGTATAAATAAATAGCTGTGTGAAAAAAGTAACCACACCATAGAGGGCAAATAAAGTCCCCATTTATTTAGATGTAGTTTTTAATTGTTTGTATGACAGAAAGCATTCTGTAATAGTCTGTGTCACAATGTGTTGGACTTGTCAAAGGTGACAGAGAAAACATCCCTTACTTTCCCTTTCTGCCTAGCAGATTTCTTCTGAAAGCCAAGCTGTGTCTGTGACCACATTAGTCTAATGTTGTCCTCATGGAGTCAGCGTTCTCTAGTGCCAGGTTCTCAGCTGTTTATCCTCTCACAGTTCTCTAGGTATTACTCTAAGCTTTTAAAGAACTTATTTCACTTCTTCACCAGAGGTGTCACTCACAGACCCAGCTTGGTTTTCAGTGAAAATTCAGTAGGCACAATGAGAGACCAAGTGACATTTTCTGCATCACCTTAGACAATGACTGAGGTACCAATTAGATGCTACTGAAGGGAACTGTTATTTTATGTTTAATGTAAATGCAAAAGCCAGTGGACAGATTGGCAGAGATTACCTTTTATTGCACATTCTGATTGGTGCCTGAATTTAAAGCATCCAAGATAAGAAAATTGTTCCCAACAGTTCCACTCTCATGATATTAACCCTTTCTCCAGTCATATCTCCAATCAGTCTTTCCCTTTTTTATTTTTCTTGGATCTGCCTGGGGTTTACATTGAGCATATTGAAATGCAAGATTCAAATATGCTCCATGTCAATGCTTTCACATGGAGCTCATCTGAAACACATGCATTGACAATAGACCCCATGCAAATGCCCTGATGTTGCACTGTGTTCATCCTCAGATACCAGCCCACCTTTGGTCTCCTATGGAATAAGGAGAGTTAAGACTTATGGCAAACTGACCATCAGAAAGTGTAATCTGAGGCTGCATAGAAAGCTATGGCAAGATACCACATTCCCAGCATCAAGGAGGCAAAATTCTTCCTCTGAGCTCTGCAACATCGCAATCTGACAGCACCACCAACAATCAGAGCTAAATGAATATGGTACATAGCAACATAGACATATTAACACTCCCTTAGGAATATGAAAAAAGACTGATTAAGATTGTTTTCAATATGCAAATAAATAGTAGGAGAAAGGACCTCAGAAATATTGCAAATCTTGTAAACATATGGAAAAGGCATTACAATATAGTTGATTACAGGGATAAGATGATGATGATGAGGACAGTTTAATGCTTACCTTGAGATGGATACAGGTCAAAATCGCCATTGTATCTTCAAACAGGACCCTTATCAAACTTTGGTGCATCTGCGACCTGGAGTAATTCTAACGCAAACCAACTGTACGTAGGGAATAAGTACACTTTCCCATGGATTTAGTTGAGGCTGTTCAACCCTTGATTGCTAAAGAGGTCTCCAACCTATTGTGAATAATTCAAGGGGTTAAAAGCCTAATTTAAATAAATGAGAATTTGGGGATATGGGTTGCCTTAGAATTACTCCAGCCATCTTAGTGCATCAGCCTCCCTAACTGGAGTGTTTGTCTCACCTGAGGTTTATTTTATATTTTCTGCACTTTACTGCATAAGCTGCCTGAAGGAGACTCTTCTGTAAATCCTTTTGTTTACCTCTAAGCACTAACAAACATTTAATAAAAATGCATTAACAAATTAGTCTGAAAATGTTATTACAGTTCCAACAATGTGTCAGATACAAGAACAATAAATAAAATAAACTAGAGATTACTCACTGAGTTGTCTGATGTTTGGCATTAAATAATCCCATGTCTGCAAGTATTCTGCTCGAAATCCATCCAAGGAAAAAAGTATAAGTGGTGGAATATCAAAACTATGGAGACAAAGCAACATAAGTAAATCTCTCCTGTATTCTTTAGAATTCTGCACCAAAGGGTTAAGACTGTATAGTTTTGTGATGAAAAGTTTAATAGTTATAGCTAACAATATATTTGATGCATTGCGTACCCCCTCTGGAACTCAAAGAGATCTCTTTAGTCTATGAAACAATGGCCAGTAACTAAAGAGGTACAATTCTGAAGCAAACCAACTGCACCATACCATTCTGTGGTGATCATTTTAAAACAGGTCTATACCTTTAAAAAATGGGAAATCCATGTTATACAAGTATATCAGTGTATTCTGGGACTACTTCAGTTCAATAGTGCAGTTGTTTTCGGCAGGATTACACTTCTTTTTTTTCTTGCAAATTTAAACCCAGAATATATGCTCCTCAACATACAGTATCTCTTTATGTAAAACAGGGAATTGTAATGTTATAGTGTTTTGAAATGAATCACAAATGTATGGTATAAAACGCATACAATGGGATAAGTTTAGTGCCACAATCTACACTCAGATGTAGACAATTGTTGGAGCTCCAACTGCTCTGATCTACAAATCCCATTATGCTCAACCAGCCAACAATTTCTTGGGGATGATGGGAGTTGTAGTTGCCAAAAGCTGAAGGTCCAGCAATTGAATACCTCTGCTTTAAGCAATTATAGTTTAAAGACGTTTTCTTTTGATTAACCTTGTAAGGACAGAGGAGGTGTAGGAAGACCAGCGGAGGTTCTTAAATGGTTCAACAGTTAGCAACAGCATCAACTGATGTCATAAGGTAACTGTATTTTTATAATAAACTCTATGGGTGAGTTTGAACTGTAGACTGTGGTTTTCTTCAGTAAGTGATGAGAGCAGACACTTCAGTTAAACACACACAAACACACAAGTTTGAGCAGTGATACATTTTTAAAAAAGCATCTCCCAGAAGAGGGAGTACCCTTGTTCTACAGTATATATATTTTCATATTAAGGTTTACTTCCTTTAATACCGTATATCTTAACAATAATGGGCTAGATTCTATTACAGGTGCTAACTGTATCACTGCTTTTAACTCCGGTTTTCCCCATAGACGTCAAGTAAAATGTTTGGTAAAATGGGTGTTAACTAGTGATGAGCGAGCGTGCTCGGCCGATGCTCGGATCGGCTCGAGCATCGCTCTGCTCGGCACATGGCGGTACTCGTCGAGTACCGCCATGTGCTCTCCCGCCATGTTCGGGTGGCGGGGATCTGTGCCGGAAGAGGCACAGATCCGAAGACGCTCCGCTGGACCACCAGGGACTGGAGGTACGGGGGCATTGCGGAGATGAAGGGGGCATTGCGGAGATGAAGGGGGACATTGTGGAAGAGGGGCATAGACTCTATGCCCCTCTTCCACAATGTCCCCCTTCATCTCCGCTATGCCCGTCTTCCACAATGTCCCCCTTCATCTCCGCTATGCCCCTCTTCCACAATGTGCCCCTTCATCTCCGCTATGCCCCTCTTCCACAATGTCCCCCTTCATCTCCTCTATGCCATAGAGGAGATGAAGGGGGACATTGTGGAAGAGGGGCATAGCGGAGATGAAGGGGCACATTGTGGAAGAGGGGCATAGCGGAGATGAAGGGGCACATTGTGGAAGAGGGGCATAGCGGAGATGAAGGGGGACATTGCGGAGATGAAGGGGGCATTCGGAGATGAAGGGGGCATTGACCAGGCACCCTCCCCTCATCAGAGCAGGGGGTGCCTGGTGTCGCCCCATTCATTTCAATGGGGCTCGGGTGCTCGGCCGAGCACTCGAGCCTCAGGGGGTGGTCGGTCAGAGCACCCGAGCACCCGAGCATCGGGGTGCTCGCTCAACACTAGTGTTAACATTTAGCACCTGCCATAGAATCTGGCCCAAGATGTTAGCACTCTAAATAGTATTCACTTCATAGCAGTAGTAGTGGAAGGAAAAAAGAAAAACACATTTTGGCAGTGCATGTAATACAGGAGGGATCAAGGGGCTAATACCAACAGAACAGGCTACAGATGAAGAATTTGTATCAATAATAATATAAATTATTTGGGCTGCTCTGTTGATGTTGGTGCTCTACTGTATAAAATGAATTGTATAATTTTGTGTATCCTATAAGTGGAAGATCCTCAACTGAGCTGATTCACAGATATTTTATTTTTTTTGCCTTATTCCTCTATGTCTGGTGTACTACAAGGCAGTTTCAATACATATTTTTGCAGTATTTTAGGAATACATTTCAGATTTTCCAAATAAATTACGTATCAAGAATATCAAATTATGCTCATGTTTTAGGTAAAGGCAATATTCAATATAAAATAGGAGCAATTCTGGAGC
Organism: Rhinophrynus dorsalis; assembly: GCA_037306005.1. Classification (NCBI taxonomy): domain Eukaryota; kingdom Metazoa; phylum Chordata; class Amphibia; order Anura; family Rhinophrynidae; genus Rhinophrynus; species Rhinophrynus dorsalis. Next base: position 249,160,736 of record CM074720.1, on the reverse strand, counting down.
AAACTAACTGCACCAGTTGGAATTCCAGAAAATGCCTAATGAATTAAATAGAACTGTTAAACCATTGACTGCTGTGGTCTCCAACAATCACTTATCAATGCATTAGAGATCTCTCTAACATTCAAAGGTTTAAAAGCTATATTCAAAATTAATAGGAATTTGGGGAATTGTTATTTTTTCCGTATGGTGTAGTTAGTTCACTTCAGAATTGGAGCTACCTCTTAGGGTATGTGGCCATTGGTGTGTGAAGCTGTTACCATCATTGATGTAATACAGTGACAGGTCTTGGAGGGAACATGAGGAAGTCCATGTCTAAGGGTTGTATGTTCAAAAGAAAAGTGGATGAGTTCTAGGGCAAACGTTTGCACTACAGGGAAGAACTAATCAATGGGAATTTTTAGATCTCCTCTATAACGCAAATGGCTTTCCCCAGAATGTCTCCATTCTCTTCTGAACATACGACCCATCCTAAAATCATAGAGGGCCAGTTAGGATGCTATCAGGATTAGAATCTTTGTTACCGTCTATACTGCAAGTGTTTGGTCAGTGACTGACAAGGTGTATGGAATCTGCACAGAAGAAGTATGTGTAGGCAAAGCATGTAACATGGTCACAGAGACACAGAATCTATAGAGTCAGGGGAAATTATTTGATCCCCTGCTGATTTTGTATGTTTGCCCACTGACAAAGAAATGATTAGTCTATAATTTTAATGATAGGTTTATTTGAACAGTGAGATACAGGATAACAACAAATAAATCCTGAAGAACACATTTCAAAAAAGTTATAAATTGATTTGCATTTTACTGAGTGAAATAAGTATTTGACCCCCTATCAATCAGCAAGATTTCTGGCTCCCAGGTGTCTTTTATACAGGTAACAAGCTGAGATTAGGATCACTCTCTTAAAGGGAGTACTTCTAATCTTAGCTTGTTACCTGTATAAAAGACACCTGTCCACAGAAGGAATCAATCAATCAGATTCCAAACTCTCTACCATGGCCAAGACCAAAGAGCTGCCCAAGGATGTCAGACACAAGACTGTAGACCTATGCAAGGCTGGAATGGGCTACGAGACCATCGCCAAGCAGCTTGGTGAGAAGGTGATAAAAGTTGGTGCGATTATTAGCAAATGGAAGAAGCACAAAATAACTGTCAATCTCCCTTAGTCTGGGGCTCCATGCAAGATCTCACCTCGTGGAGTTTCAATGATCATGAAAATGGTGAGGAATCAGCCCAGAACTACAGAGGAGGATCTTGTCAATGATCTCAAGGCAGCTGGGACCATAGTCACCAAGAAAACAATTGGTAACACACTACGCAGTGAAGGACTGAAATCCTGCAGCACCCGAAAGGTCCCCCTGCTCAAGAAAGCACATGTACAGGCCCGTCTGAAGTTTGCCAATGAACATCTGAATGATTCAGAGAAGAACTGGGTGAAAGTGTTGTGGTCAGATGAGACCAAAATTGAGCTCTTTGGCATCAACGCAACTCGCTGTGTTTGGAAGAGGAGGAATGCTGCCTATGACCCCAAGTACACCATCCCCACCGTCAAACATGGAGGAGGAAACATTATGCTTTGGGGGTGTTTTTCTGCCAAGGGGCAGGAAAACTTTACCGCATCAAAGGGAAGATGGACTGGGCCATGAACCATCAAATCTTCGGTGAGAACCTCCTTCACTCAGCCAGGGCATTGAAAATGGGTAGTGGATGGGTATTCCAGAATGACAATGCCCCAAAACACATAGCCAAGGCAACAAAGGAGTGGCTCAAGAAGAAGCACATTAAGGTCCTGGAGTGGCCTAGCCAGTCTCCAGACCTTAATCCCATAGAAAATCTGTGGAGCGAGCTGAAGGTTCGAGTTGCCAAACGTTAGCCTCGAAACCTTAATGACTTGGAGAGGATCTGCAAAGAGGAGTGGGACAAAATCCCTCCTGAGATGTGTGCAGACCTGGTGGCCAACTACAAGAAACGTCTGACCTCTGTGATTGCTAACAAGGGTGTTGACACCAAGTACTAAGTCATGTTTTGCAACGGGGTCAAATACTTACTTCACTCAGTAAAATGCAAATCAATTTATAACTTTTTGAAATACGTTTTTCTGGATTTTTTATTGTTATTCTGTCTCTCACTGTTCAAATAAACCTACCATTAAAATTATAGACTGATCATTTTCAGTGGGTAAATGTACAAAATCAGCAGGGGATCCAATAATTTTTTCCCAAACTGTATTTATACATATATATATATATATATATATATATATATATATATATATATATATAGCGCTAGCCCTGTTTTAGGTGCCTTGAAAAGGGTTTCTGGATCTGTGGCAGCCACACCCTGAGGCTGGCTTACTGAAAGTAGTCAGCCAAAGGTATGTAATTTTCCTCAGGAGGAAGAGGCAGGGGCAAACTAAATGCAGTGTGAGTTCATCCCCTGCCTCCTCAATGAAAGGGATACACATCCACTTTGTTATTGCTACTAAAAGAAATAAGTAAACAGACCTCGTGGTGAGGCATCAGGACACCTTGTGAAGCACCCCAGCTACTGATCTCCCAGATGATTCAGCTGGGTAGTAAATAGAGGTGAAGCCGTTCCATACACCTGCTAGTGTATATATAATAGAGACATGCTCCAGACTTGAAAACTACAGGACTGGAGCATAGGAAATACTTCAGCCAGTGCCTGGGTAAAGATAAACTAATAAGGAATGAGGAAGAGCTGTGCATTCTAATATACACATTGTTTATGGGTAACCACATACTTAAAGGGATAGTAATACTTAAAATGTAAAAAAATATATGTTGTAGGGTTTATCCCCCTGAGTAAAACAAGAGTACTCCCACTGCTGAAAGGTGTTTCATTCAAAAGTTATTAATTTTCAAAGTTGAATTTTTTAGGTGCAATATCACAGTGGCCTGAAATTGTACAGTGGCGCTGTTGCTACACCATCCTATGGAGATTTATGGTCAACTGACCAGAGTTGTCCATAGGATCGTGTAGCAACAGCGCCACTGTACAATTTCAGGCCACTGTGATATTGCACCTAAAAATTTCAACTTTGAAAATTAATAACTTTTGAATAAAACACCTCTCAGCAGTGGGAGTACTCTTGTTTTACCCAGGGGGATAAACCCTACAACATATTTTTTTTACATTTTAAGTATTACTATCCCTTTAAAGGGATGGTGATTCTTTAGTATTACTAATCCCCATATGTAGCTCTTTAAAAAATAATTAAATTGCCCCAGGTTCATCTCATAAACCTTTATGGTTTGAGAGAAAACCGTAAGCAAAGTTCCCCCCTCCCTCCCCCTTCCCTAAACTCAGAGTTATACTGACTGCATGGGAAGTCTGTCGTACGACAGTCATCCGGCTCTGCAGCTGAGCCGAGACTGTGTTAGTGAAAAAGAATTATTTCACTGAAAAGGTCTTCCACATGTGCTTGGTTTGCAACCACACGTAGAAGACCGTTTCAGTGAAATATTTTTTTTTTTACTAACACAATCTCGGCTCAGCTGCAGAGCCGGATGACTGTCGTACGACAGACTTCCCCTGCAGTTAGTATAACTCTGACTTCAGGGAAGGGGGAGGGAGGGGGAACTTTGCTTACAGTTTTCTCTCAAACCATAAAGGTTTGAGAGATGAACCTGGGAGCAACTGAATTATATTTTAAAGAGCTGCACTATGGGGAATAGTAATATTAAAGTATTACTATCCCTTTAAAGTGGAACTGTCATCTGTCCACATTATAACCTCAGTGGAAACATACATCTTGACAGGATTTGAATGACTGATAGTGGGTCCATTTATGCTAATTAAATTTGTACTGTCCATCAGGGAGTCATGTGGGCGGAAGGGTAGAGTGGAATGACAGATTCTGATAGTTTGTCTAATTTGACTAAACTGAGAAATAAAAAAAATCTAATAATCTCCTAAATTATAATTTAATACAAAATGTCTTTCACGAATGTACAGTCGTGTGAAAAATAAAGTGCACCCTCTTTGAATTCTATGGTTTTACATATATGTACATAATGACAATTTTAACAGGTCTAAAAATTAGGTAAATACAACCTCAGATGAACAACAACACATTACATTACATTACACTGTGTCATGATTTATTTAATAAAAATAATGCCAAAATGGAGACGCCATATGTGAAAAACTAAGTTATGATTCAATAGCTTGTAGAACCACCTTTAGCAGCATAACTTGAAGTAATCATTTGCTGTATAACTTTATCAGTCTCTCACATTGTTGTGAAGGAATTTTGGACCACTCTTCTTTACAACGTTGCTTCAGTTCATTGAGGTTTGCGGACATTTGTTTATGCACAGGTCTCTAAGGTCCCGCCACAGCATTTGAAATTTGACTGGGCCATTGCAACACCTTGATTATTTTCTTTATCAGCCATTATGTTGTAGATTTGCTGGTGTGCTTGGGATCATTGTCCTCTTGCATGATCCAGTTTTGGCCAGGCTTTAGCTGTCGGACAGATGGCCTCACATTTGACTCTAGAATACTTTGGTACACAGAGGAGTTAATGGTCGACTCAATGACTGCAAGGTTCCCAGGTCCTGTAGCTGCAAAACAAGTCCAAATCATCACCCTTCCACCACTGTGCTTGACAGTTGGTATGAGGTGTTTGTGCTGATATGCTGTGTTTGGTTTTAGCCAAACATGGCTCTGTGCATTATGGCCAAACATCTCCACTTTGGTATCGTCTGTCCAAAGTACATTGTTCTGGAAGTCTTGTGGTTTGTTCAGAAGCAACTTTGCAAACCTAAGCCGGGCTGCTATGTTCTTTTTAGAGAGAAGAGGCTTTCTCCTGGCAACCCTTCCAAACAAACCATACTTGTTCAGTTTTTTTCTAATTGTACTGCCATGAACGTTAACATTTAACATGCCAACTGGGGCCTGTAGAGTCTGAGATGTAACTCTTGGGTTTTTTTGCAATTTCTCTGAGCATTGCATATTCTGAGCTTGGGGTGAATTTGCTGGGACGTCCATTCCTGGGAAGATTGGCAACTGTCTTGAACGTTTTCCACTTTTGAATAATATTTCTCACTGTTGAATGATGGACTTTAAATTGTTTGGAAATGGCCTTACAAACCTTCCCAGATTGATGGGCAGCAACAATTGCTTCTCTAAGATCATTGCTGACGTATTTCCTCCTTGGCATTGTGTTAACACACACCTGAATGCTCCAGACCAGCAAACTGCTAAAACTTCAGCTTCTATAGAGGTGGTCACATGTGCTGATGATAAGTTAATCAAGGGCATTTGATTAGCAGCACCCATCTGCTACTTAGCATCTTAATTCTTATGGAAGGGTGTACTTAGTTTTCACACATGGTTTTTCCATTTTGGCTTTATTTTTGTTAAATAAATCATGACACAGTGTAATGTAATGTAACGTGTTATTGTTCATGAGGTTGTATTTACCTAATTTTTAGACCTGCTAAGGAACAGATGATTGTTGTTATGTCCTGATATGTAAAACCATAGAATTCCAAGAGGGTGCACTTTCTTTTTCAAAAGACTGTAGGTGATTTTGATAGCTTTTTTGTTTCAGTTAAACTTCCACTTTAAATATTGCATTCAGCTAAGTTACTCAATCCTAGACATCTCTTACCCTTCAGGGCACTTTGCATTTGTACTGTTTTCACATAAGTCCAAAGCCCAGGGTGTGTCACCTAGAAGGAAAATGACACAATTATTTTCTGTAAATTGAAATGCAGTTATGATCTGGCTTTACAGGTTTTATCTAGGATTGGCAGATAAATCTTTAAAAAAAGGATACGTATTAAAAATGCTTGCTGCATTGAATGGGAACCATCGCGATATATTAATTAACCACTGTAGGCCTGGTGCAGAATTGCTGGCAATTCTACTTTTAGCAAACATATTTTGTTTATTCAGGGCAATCAAATTGTTCTAAAGCTGATTTTTTTATTCATTCAAGGAATATGGTACGTCACTGGATCCAGCTGTGGACACTATCATGTTGACTACATTGGGAGGAGAATGCATTGCTATACTGACCTACAATACCAGATCTGTGATGCTATAGTGACCTAAACTACCAGATCTGCACTGCTGTAGTGAGCTACAATGTCAGATCTGTATTGATATAGTAACGTGCAATACCAGATCTGCGCTGCTCTAGTGACCTGCAATGCCAGATCTGTGCTGCTATAGTGACCTACAATACAAGGTCTGTACTGCTTTAGTGACCTACAATACAAGATCTGTACTGCTATAGTGACCTACAACACTAGATCTGTGCTGCTATAGTGATCTACAATACAAGTTCTGTACTGCTATAGTGACCTACAATACAAGATCTGTATTGCTCTAGTTACCTACAATACAAGATCTGTACTGCTATAGTGACCTACAATGCAAGATCTGTACTGCTATAGTGACCTACAACACTAGATCTGTGCTGCTATAGTGACCTACAATACAAGATCTGTACTGCTATAGTGACCTACAACACTAGATCTGTACTGCTATAGTGACCTACAACACTAGATCTGTGCTGCTATAGTGACCTACAATACAAGATCTGTACTGCTATAGTGACCTACAACACTAGATCTGTGCTGCTATAGTGACCTACAATACAAGATCTGTACTGCTATAGTGACCTACAACACTAGATCTGTACTGCTATAGTGACCTACAACACTAGATCTGTGCTGCTATAGTGACCTACAACACTAGATCTGTGCTGCTATAGTGACCTACAATACAAGATCTGTGCTGCTATAGTGACAATTACAGAACCTTTTTTTCTAGCTGTCTGGACTAATGTACATGAAGATAACCGATTCCGTGTCAGAAATGCTAAAAATGAAATAAGTTAAGATCTTAATAATAATATATTTCTGATTTCACCTTCAGATACTTAAACTGGACCTATTACCTTAAGATAAGTTCATTTTAAATATGAAATATAAAACTGCCTGTATGTTGTACTAGCCATTTGCTTATAATCTAAATATGTGTGATTGTTGGTCTCTGGCATGTTATGTTAATCAGTTTCTGTACTGGGACAATAATACTGCACACTATTTTATGAATGAATCTAGACAGAGCCTGAACTCTGGGGACATTTCTAACAACACAGAGAGAGATATGTTTGGCAGTAAACTGAACTAGTTAGCATATTGTGGAAGGAATGAGCATAAAGTACCATAATGTGCCTCCAAAATAAAGAAGGTTAATTTCTCAAGAACTATTTTACAGAATATGGCTAGTAAAATATATGTGCAGATGTTAATTCTCTGTAAAGAAAACAAACCTTGACCTTAGGGTTTAGCCTTGTTTTAACCCGTTGGAGACCCATGAAGTGCCAGGACCGTCACGGGTAAACTTCCAATAAGGAGCCATGATGGTCCTGGCACCTCATGGGTTAAATGATAGCAGCTCACCTCATTGCGTGCTGCTGTCTTGCTGCAAATGCTGAAACTGAGTGCTCCAGTTTCAGTCCTCTGTTCTTCCAGTACAAGTGATCGCTACTTCAGCGGTCACATGTACCAGGCTTTGTGACTGTTTTCTGCCTCTCTCTTCCTTACTATAAAAGTAAGGAAGAGAGAAGCAGAGAACAGATACATTGGGAAGAAGACAGGGGCATAAGTTGAGGGGTATTAACCTCTACAGCACTGGAGAATTGGGCAGGATTAATGCAGGTTCTTTTTTGACCTGCTAACAGGACCTTGTTTGGTTTTAAAGTAAAATACATTTCTCTGCTTCAGGTTAATTTACACAAACCTACTTATAAAACATCTATTAAAGTTTAAACACACATTAATGTCAATGTTACAATTATGGAGAAAAGTAGTACACTTATACACACTACACATCCTTATCCAAAGTAGAAACTGGGGGGCAGACATGGGGATTTTCACCCCAGAGGGAGGGGAGAGTGCCCACTTACAACTGCCCATTTTGTAGGTATGAATGACCGGTCATACCTTTCATGCAGTCTCCATAAAAATGTAACCCATTGTGCCCAAATGATCACTAGAGGAAAAAATAAAAATGGTGGGGTTTTTTTTACATTTTTTAACTGTTCTCTTTAATTTCAATAAAATAAATGGTGGGTTATGCATACAAGTGTGGTATCGAAAGAAAGCTCTAATTGTGTGAGAAAAAAATGGTATATAATTTATGTGGCTGTAATAAAAGACTTAGAGGGAAAACACTGTTGAACAAAGACATAGTCAAAAAGGTCAGAATTGCTCCGGTCTTTAAGTGCAATCCACCTCAGATTTTCCCAGTCCTTAACCCCTTAACGACCCTTGACAGTCATAGTACGTCATGAGTCGATCTGAGTTAACGACCCATGACAAACTATGACCGTCATGGAATTCTGGGCTCCCCCCGCGGCTGCAAGTCATTCAGGGAGTCCGGAATCAGAAAAAAAAAAAAAGCTCCGTGGTCCTTTAGTGACCGCTGCGTGCCTGTGCGGTCGGTCGTTAAGGGGTTAAGGGTGGAGCACCTTCAAAACAACAACAACAATGCTAGAAAAAGTGCTAATAAAATGCAGAAAAACAAAAGCAGAGATGTCACTAGGTACTTTTCAGGGAGCTGAAGCCCAATTTTCATGCTTGAAATCTTGGGTCTTGTTATCAGATTCAGGCATGAAGTAGTGCTACTCTCTCTCTACTAGTAATGCTGCAATGCTGCTCAAATCCTGAATCTTCTGACAACCTACAAACTCCCCTGTACTAAAGAGAAGCCATTCTGGAGCAAAGCAACTGAACTTTATGGAACAAACCAAAACTCTCATTGATTTAAATCTGGCTTTTAACTCCTTGAATGCTAGAGAGGTCTGCAATGTACTGCTTCACAGTGTGTTGTAGTCCTTTCTATCTTCCAAGGTATTAAAAGCTCAGTTTAAACTGTTGCGTGCATGCAAAGGGTTAAATCAATGGAAATTTGTATTTGTTCAGTATGGTGCACTTAGTTTGCCTTTGTACGTATATGGTCCTTATAGCCAAATCTCTTTGAAAAAATTCTTAAAAAAAGTCTCACCTCTGCAAACTGTTTTGTAATTTGTACAACAATCTCCTTTTGTCAAGCAGTCCTCAGAGCACGAACAGTGGCTGCCAGTTATCCGCCTCTCTCCACAGCGCATCTTGCTGCATGTCCATACCTCCTCTGTAAAAGATTATACAAAGCTAACACATACACAAGCACATTGTACACACAGTAACCAACAACAGCACAAGAACTAATGTACAACTCATTAATTAACTATAGAACAATACTAATGAAAGAGGTCACAGCAGGAGTGGACAATGTGCAGTCCTCCAACAGCTGTAAATCTACAACTCCATTATCACCAGCTGGCAAACAGCCAATTGAGGATGATGGGAATTGTAATCCAACAACATCAAGTGGCAGGCCAAAAATTGGCCATCCTTTGCCTGCAGCTCTGTAATCTTCTTTCTTTAAGACGAGCATCTGCATTGGGTGCAGTTTGCTTACTGTGTCGATATGAATCAATTTGCATAATAATAATATCTTAATCCTTACATAGCTCTGTCAGGCACAGTGTGCAATATAAGTTTTGGAGCCTGAGGCACAGAAAGATATAGTGACCTGGCCAGGGCAGTCACACAGACACACACACACACACACAAACACACACACACACTCACACACACACACACACAACAGATGAGACACTGCCAAGTGAATTGTATAGAAAACAGAAGATATGCAAATCTGGAGCATACCAACTGTAACATAAGAGATAAATTAAAAAAAAATTCCCATTGATTTAAAATGGGCTTTCAACCCCCTTAATGCTAGAGAGGTCTTTAACACCCAGTTTCTTAACCTGAGGTAGCTGTACCCTTGCTTTGTAATGCATTGCATGCACACCCCTCTGGTCCTTAGGGGTTTAAGAAAGCTCATCCCCTCTCATTCCCTCCCCCACAAGTGTTATGTCTTCCTCCATGGACATAAGATTCAGGACTGACAGATATTAACGCTTCAATAAATGCACAAGTACAAAATTCACTGGGGACAATAGGATTTTATGGTTATTGTAAGGAAAGTGTGGGTTATCATTAGGAGGTGTTACTTTTTCTTCAATGAAATTAACTTGATACCTACTTGGTTTCATGCAAAGATCATCATAGTCAAAGCAGCAGTTCCCTTGCTTGGTACATTCGGAGTCACAACGACAGTCACTGTCCCGTCCGCTATGTGTTTCATAGCATCGGTTCCTGCATGTCACTGGGGAATTAGAGCACATTAAAGTGATCTTAAGTGGATGTGAAGAAGTAACATGAGATCATGATTGTTCGTTGTTCATTATAATAAGTAGAAGTACAACAGAGTGAGTTCCTCTTTCCAAATTTTCTCCTTATTCTGGAGCACCTTGCTGCTCTCAGGTGAGCAGTGTTACATGAAAAGGGGCCGAGGGGGATATCTTATCATTCAGTTACTCTTGAACTACAACTCGAGCAGTATTGAAATAACACTCTCCATGGCCCAAATACTATGATGATAAATCGGAGCTAATTGATGAGTACCTATCTGGTATTCAATGGGTTGGCAGATCTGGTAGAAGGTCTTTCAAACAGAAGTCAGGTTGAGAAACCAGCTGCACCACAGTGGACAAATAAAAATTCCCCAAGTTCTCATTCATTAAAATAGAGCTTTTAACTCCTTGAATGCAAGATAGATTTCCAAAGCATCGAGAAGCAATGTGTTGGAGACCGCTCTAGTGTTTTAGTGGTTACAAGTCCACCAAAATCAAACTAAATATTTATTTGGCCACCTATGATGCAGTTGAGTTGCTCAAGGATTGCTTCAGTTCTCTTTAGTGCATCAGCCACCCTAGTTCTGTGAATTGTTTTTCCATAATATATTTCCACCAAACCTGATATCTTGTATTAATGAAAGGAGTAGTAAACTTTTATTATGAAACAAAAAGCATATATTGATGGGTGTTTCATGATGATTAACCCTTTTATCACCAGGGAGGTATAAACACATTGGCCTAGATTCACTAAAATTCGAAGAGGGCTGAAAATGTTGATGTCCTGTCAGAGCAGTGTCGAAAGGCACATCAAAAGTGTTCACTAAAGTGTCTACGACATTACATCATCATCATTCCAACAAAAATATGCCCACATTGACATCCATCCAACAGAACTACGAATTTTCATTCATCACATCGACAATGGCTTATTTCCATATGGAGATGAAGCATAAAGAGACAGTTTTGTATGCAATGGGGTGTGTTGAGAGGTTAATGTAATACATGGACACATTCACTAAACTCTGATAGCAGCCTCTGTCAGAGTTCACAGCCACAACTTAATCTACCCCAGACTGTCTAAACTGGGATTTCCCTGTACTTTACTATTCAGTAACAGCTCTCAAGCAGTCACAAGGAGGGCTGTAACCTATTGTCAGTGTGGAAGGGATTTCCTCCCTTCACACATCACCAAAACTACTACAATTTTGAAGTTGAACAGCATTCTCTGTGCTTCCCTACTTGGCCAGTAGCGGAATAAAGAGAAGGCTTTCAGCACCATGGACAGCACCGAGTGCCATAGAGATGTGCATTGCTCATCCCTGTGGCATTCAAAGGTTAAAATTAAAAAAAAGTACACCAAGCACTACACAACTACACTACTTAGCTATGTATCAAATATTATACATGTTGTGCACTCCCAGAGGAACAAGACTGGGGGTCATGCAGCATATATGGGGATTTGTGGCTACCACTTGCCCGCACCCCCAGCCTTGTTCCCTTGCTCAGTGATAGTCATAGAACCCCATATACACTGCTTGGCCCCCACACAGTCTGACCCTCTCCAGCCTTTTCCCCTGATAGCCATAAATCCCCATGGCCACTACCTGCGCAAGGGGAAAAAGGCTGGGGTGTCAGGCAGTGTATATGTGGCTAACACACAAAGGTATTGTTCGACACATTATAGAAATCCAACATAGAGTGCCTCCCTCCAAATACTAACCCCCCCCCCTTTGTAATCCGACATACTGTGCTCCCATCCAGCATAATAGTTTTTGCCTGTCAAATCTGACATATATTGCTCCCATCTATAGTGCCCCTTTATATATGTACTGCGCACTAAACCCCTTAACGACCACTGCGTACATGCACGGCCGGCACTTGAGGACCATGAAGCATCTTTTTTATTTTTTAGCAAACCGATTCGGGGCCAGCAGGGAGCCCTGAATTCCATGACGTGCCAGGACCGCCACTGGTCCTTAAGTGTCGGACAGCCGTGACGGTCCTGGCACATCACTGGACGTGAAGGGGCTAACCTTTTGAGTACCAGAGAGGTAGCAAGGCATTGCTTTGCAATGCGTTGTGTACCCCCTCTGGCACTCAAAGGGTTAAGAGGTCGGTCCTGCTCTGCGTCCTGCCTCCGACGCAGTCACGCACTCTAAAGACTGCCCAAAAGCACAGAATGCTCCCAGCATTCTGTGTGTTCTGGCAGTCTCTACTGCTCATGACGGCTTCTGACAAACATCCTAGTGAATTATTATATAGGATATATATATTTCAGACCTTGAGGGGGCCATCAGGACCACTCCACTACTGGACAAGTAGGAAAGCAGAGAAAGAATGCTGCTCAACTTCAGAATTGTTGTGTTGGTGATGTGTGACAGGAGGACATCCCTTCCACAGTACATTGACCTTTAGTGAATCTAGGCCCTTGCGTTGCAATGCATTGCACACCCCCATGGCACTCAACGGTTTAAACAGTACGGCAAGTACTACACAATCATCCCCTCAACTCTGTATCATATTTCATAATGTTCTGCACCCCCAAGGGAACAAGGCTGGGGGTCAGGCAGTGTCCATGGGGATTTCTGGCTACCAGCTGTACCCCTGCCTTGTTCACTTGCCCACTGGTAGTAAAAGAATCCCATGTACACTGCCTGCGACAAAACAGACATATTTTTTGACAGATATATGCAAGTCAAGCAGCAGCATATGCCGGCCATTAACCCTTTGAGTGCCAGAGGGGTATGCAACACATTGCTTTGCATTACGTATGCCTCTGGCACTCAAAAGGTTAACTGGGACAGCTTCTGGCATCTTAAATGTGTGGTGCATCATGTGGAATATTAACTGGGGCAGAATGTCGAATAATAACTGATGCAGCTTGTCAAATTTTAACAGGGGCAGCATATCGAATATTAACTGGGGCAGAATGTCGACTCTTAATTTGAGCAGCATGTCAGATCTTAACAGGGGCAGCATGTCGAATATTAACTGGGGCAGAATGTCGACTCTTAATTTGAGCAGCATGTCAGATCTTAACTGGGGAAGCATGTCGAATATTAACTGGGACAGAATGTTGAATATTAACTGGGACAGAATGTTGAATCTTAAAGGTGTGGTGCAGCATGGGGAATATCACTAATGTATGTTAGCACCACAAACACTGCCTGACACCCCTCCCCAGCCTTGTTCCCTTGCCTAGGCAGTGTCCATGGGGACTTGTGGCTACCAGTAGGCAAGGGAACAAGGCTGGGGGATTCAGACAGTGTACATGGGGATTTGTGGCTATCTGTGGGCAAGGGAACAATTCTAGGGGCGAGGCAGTGTACATGGCATTCCCTTGTTCCCTTGGGTGTGCACAACATTATGAAATATGATACAGAGCTGAGGGGATGATTGAGTAGTGCTTGGTGTACTATTTAAACCTTTGAGTGCCATGGGGATATGAAGGTCCTGGCACGTCACCAGTCGTTAAGGGGTTAAGGAGTTTAATTCAGTTATAGCAAGACCATTATGTTTAATATTTATTGAACCACTCTCAGCAATCACAGAGCCCTGGGATCGAAGAAAAGCTGATGTGGTAACAGTGTTCAAAAAGGGGTAAGATCTAAGCCTGCAGGAAATGGCTTCACTAGGGTTTGGTTTGGTTTTTTTATTTGTTTTTTTTCTGTTTTTTTTGCCTTCCTCTCCATAAACAAAGATGTGCACGTGTATTTGTTCAATCTTATTAGCTATCTTACTGTGTTTCTATGTAACTACACCATAGGAAAAATATCCCACAAATTGGGTTTCAAAGCTATGCACTGCATACATCTCTTGCATTAAGAGGGGTTATAAAAGTCCTAGTTAAATCAGTTGCATATTTATATTTGTCCCTTATGGTGCAGCTATTTTGCACCATAATTTCTCCTCTTTTTAGTAAATCATATTCATTGCCTGCTACCCCTATCTTCTTCCATAGTCAGACATTACAAAGATCTGTTCTTTGAACTCCTTGTACTTTGTAATTGAACCCTGTGGTTCCACAGAATGAAGTTTGGGAACCACTGGGCTATATCATGATAAATTGTTGGAAATGCACTATACTAGTAAGCCGAATCATCCTACTCCCTAATAAAAATTAATTCCAAAGTACAATATAGAATGTAGTGGCATCTCGTACAGATTATATCAGCGGTTTAGACAATACTCAGAAAAAGTTACCTAATGCTGGTTCAGTAGTTTTGTTTTCCCTCAGACCCAGTCCTAAACCTAATCCAAGTGACATGACCACCAAAGCCACAAGCAGCACCTGTAATAGGAATGGGAGAGTTTAACCACATGTCCACTCTGCAGTGTACATAGAAGTACAGCGGCTGTGCAAATTGTACAAAAATACAATTGCCTAGCTAGGAGAAATAATATATCAGGGAAACAGGCTGATTGCATGAACCAAATGGCTCATTTATTTTATTTATTAAAAAGTATTTATAAAATATACACATATATATATATATATATATATATATATATATATATATATATATATATATATAGAGAGAGAGAGAGAGAGAGAGAGAGAGAGAGAGAGAGAGAGAGAGTTAGTTCATTTTGTATCACAACCTGTTAACTTTTCTGTTAATGGAAAGTCATTCATCAGTACTTCAAAATTTTTATTTCACGTGATTGAATAAAAGAGTGGTTCTCAAACTGGGTTCCACTTGACACATTTCAGCAATTGCTGTCAGCAGAACAAGGCTGGAGCAGCAGCTCATATACTATGTAAAGTGGTACAATAGTGGGCTAAACCAAGGCCAAGATCATGGATGCTAAATTGGCCTCTGAAACCACTAGCAAAGGTTAGAAGGTCAACCTCCTTTTTTGACTTTACATTTTATGCAAGTATATCATGAAGTCAAATTGCCTATAGTTTCATCAGCTGTTTCATTTACACCTTTATGTTCCTGACAGTAAACTGAGAATGTGTTTCCAGATAGCTTTCTGTGTGGAACTATAAGAGAGAGCAGAGAAAGTGCAACCAACTAAAAAAAGATACAATGTAAAAAAACAGTGAAACAATGTAGAAGCACATGCCTCTACAATATACAGAGCATTCCATGCTGCAGGGATACCACAACATTGCAGCTTTCACAGTCGCTGACAGAAAGTACTCTGCAAACAAAAATTCAGTGTGATCCATGTCAGGGACATAAAAGTCTAAAAATAATAGATACAAATGATATATTTACATATTATGCAGTTACAGAACATGTAAAGCCATAAAGTTAAGATGGAGCTTGATTATAAGTGTTTAAAGGCTAAAAGATTCCAACAAAGCAAAACAGTTTGAGACGTACTGGAATAAAGTAAAATAAATACTGTCTTGAATAACTACATAGAAAAAGCACTGAAACGTCACTAAATGCATCATATGAAACATAGGAAGAAGTTCATTCAAAGCTTTGCTGTATTTCATAACATTGCAAGGTGAAATATACTTACACTACTGTCTGCACTGTTCCTCATTGTCTCTGCCACTGCCACTTGAAGGAGGTTTTAAAATCTCTGTACTTATCAAGAACTATTAATTTGGCTCACCAACAGGTATTACCAACCTACAATGAAACTGATTTTCTTCCAACAATGCCAAGGGCATATCCGTTTACATCATTCCCTTAGAATAATGATGTGTAAAGCAGCAGTAGGCGTTTAAAGGTATATTAACCTTATAATTTGACTTTACATACAAAGTCAAATTGCATATCCCTTTTATTATTTTCTTTTCATCTTCCCCTATTTTAGCACTTTTATGCCCCTGACAATTTACCCTGCACACTCTGAATTTCTGTTTACAGAGAGATCTGTGTTCAGTAAATAAGGATGTATACAGGATGTAACACACAGTTATACTTTCCCTGCAGACCTGCTTTGATGTTCCTTGAAAACTACAGAAAAAATGTGGTGAAAACTCTTTTTGGAGTGAACCAGAAAATGTTGTTAGATATACTAGTGTAATAGCCCATGTACATGGGCCAAAGTGTGTAAAGAAAGACATTTTCAGGTACCAACAGCTATTTAAACAACTATGTAACAGCAAGTGTACTACCACAGAACTACACACAGGTGTACTACTGTATAACTACACTTCCCAGCATTCTGTGCGTTCGGGCAGTGTCTACTGTGCATGAGTGCACTGGCCTGTGTTCGGGAAGTCTCTGCTGCGCATGACTGCATCAGACAAACATACATCTGTCCATATATATATATATATATATATATATATATAGGGCCCAAAATTTCAAGTCCTGAGCTACTAGCCAGGCCTTAAAGGTTACTCTCTACCAGTTTCCACTCCTAGCCCCACTCATATCCCCACCTTGAACCCCACCCATATCCCGCCTTTAACCCCACCCATCTCAAGTTCTCTTTGATGAAATGACACTGTTCTAATACCTTGTAAAGAGGGACATTTGGGAGGTATGGTCCCCTAATATCTCCTAAAGAGGGACACTTGGGAGCTACAGACCCCTAATATCTCCTATAAAGAGGGACACTTGGGAGGTACGTACCCTTAATATCTCCTAAAGAGGGATACTTGGGAGTTACGTACCCCAATATCTCCTAAAGAGGGACACTTGGGAGGTATGTGACCCTAATATCTCCTAAAGAGTGACACTTGGAAGGCATGGCAACATAGGCAACAAATGAAAATTCTCATTGCTTTGAATTGGGCTTTTAATTCCCTGAATGCTAGAGGGCTGCAAGACATTGTGAAGCAATGTGTTGGTGATCTCTCTAGAATTAAAGGGGTTAAAAAGTCCCATTTAAAACAGTGAATATTTGGGTCAATTTATTTGGATCCTCTGCTTCAATTTGTTTACTCCACAACTGATCAATATTTTTGTACATGGAGCCTTAACCCTTTGAATGCCAGAGGGGTAGGCAATGTGTTTTGTATCTCTCTGGCATTCAAATGGTTAAAACTAAGGTTGGTTAGTAACGCCCACTAAAGCAGAACAAAAGCCTCATTACAATAAATTAGAAGAAAGTAACACAACTGGCTGACTTCACTGTCATCTATACTATTAGGTCTTTCGTGCTGCCCTCTCACATGAATTGTGTCAGTGTCATGCAGCTGAGAGACAGAGAGCGATATATTCAGGATAAGGGGGCAGGGTGTTCCATCACAGTGGAAAACTCTGCAGTGTGTGTGTGTGTGTGTGTATCTTCACTTTGGCCGGCTTTTTGTCCTCTACCAGGCTCCTAACCAGGCTCTTCCTTTCCCCACCAACAAAAACGTATAGTGCTTCCTCCCACACCCTCAACAGGTTAACCCTTTGAGTGCCAGAGAGGTATCTAATGCATTGAATACCTTTCTGGCACTCAGTGTGTTAAACTCCAGCGCCCCCCACACACACGTGATCCTCCTCCAACAGATTTCTGTCCTACTCACGTCTCTCTCCTACACATACAAGATACCCTAACCATACACGGATTTTACAGTCTGTCTGAACTCCTCTCCCTCCCCATGTTTAATCCCAACTGCTGCCACCTCCCACTGCATGAAGAGAGGATCACTGGAGCGACACGCTGTGTTGACAGTGGGGAGTGAATCCATAAACATAATTTTACAGTAAAGAAGGAAGATGGATGTAGTGTATTAATCAAGAGACATAAAATATAGTGTCCAAATGTACACGCAGCTGTCCAAGCTTTAATAAATATGTGTAACCCTTGAGTGGAGCCAACAGTACACAGCAGTACAAGGTCTTATTATATACATCTATCAACCCTTTGAGTGCCTACCCCTCTGGCAGTCAAACGGTTACATTTTGAAGGCTCAGATGGGTGGGCAATGCAATTCACTGCACACCTATCTGGACATTTAAGGGTTAAAATGGTACACACTTCACTGAGTTGCGAGTTGGATATTTTGAGCAGCCTCTCCATTTGAAGTGTTCATAGTGCTTGCTTAGATGGCTGACCACGCCAGTGTCATTGTATTTGGACATGGGCAACTGGGTTACGTTGGCCGTCTGTACTGGGGAGGGAGAGAATGAATAAGAGTGAGGTGGTTATTGCTTTATGTGGCCCTGGAAGATGGAACTTTCACTGGTACAGAGGGAGGTCTGTAGCTCCAGACTCCTTTCAGGAGTCTTGTACTGTCTGGAGGTCGGCATGTACATGAAGCAGAAACTTGTGGGGACTGGTGTGTACAGCAACCCAGGGGAGATGGTTTGACTTAAGACTTCAGATGTCTTGTAAGGCTCACGTGCGGAGAGTACGTTCGATGAATTTTGGTGTACGCATCCCTTCCAAATAAAAGTATGAATTTAAAGTTTGTTTAATCCTTTAACCGTTTGATTGACAGAGGGATGCGCAATGCACCCCTCTGGCAGTGAAAGGGTTAAATGTTTGAATGGACTCTACACCTGTGGTTTCCTTTGGAAGGGAATGTTTACACCATGATTCCCCCTCCTTCTATGTACCTAGCATCACTCAAGTGAGGCTCTGCTTCCTCCCAATCAGTGTCCTCTCTTAGGCACACTGCATCTTTGACTGGGAGCATACCAGGTAGCGATGGTGGAGCAGCGCCACTAGGATGTCAGGGTAAATCAGGAGAGCAGATGTCTCTCCCCTGTTCATTTCGGTCACATATTCTCTCTGCTACGCAGAGTTATAAACTAAGATGAACCGATACATGTGCGCAGTAGACAGTGCTCTTCTTCAGTTTCCCCTCGCTCAATTTCTCCTCGCCAAATGCGAGGAGGCGAGTGGAAATTTTGAGCCCATATATATACATATATATATATATATATAGTCATATACTGTATATATAATATTCTATAACAATATATACAGTAAAGTAGTAATGACTAATTTGCAAAAATCCATATTTCTTATAATAACCTGGGTGCAAATTCTCTTTAATACAGCTAAAATGCAGCTGCCACAGAGATCTTTTTTCTAATTGTTGGTACTGCTATTTATATACTCAAACGTTTATATAACAGGAATATCAACCTTTTTTTCTGTTGTAATGGGCCCTACTTTTCATATAAATAAAATAAATAAATTAAATATGTAATTTTATTTATTTCAATTAATCTTGCTCAAATGTCTCTCCACAGAAGGCGGAAGGTTCCTTCCCCATTGGAAACAATGCAGAAAAAATGTCAGCCCGTAATGGAAATTTTCAACAAAATTCTGGCTAATCATAAAAAACAAATAAAATGTGTTTTTGCTGAACAATAAATTTACTTTATAACAAATGATTTGAATGAAACAAATATTTTTTGCAATGCAAAAGTCTAATAATATGCAATAAAGAAAGGGGAGACATACCTAAACATATCTATCTATATATGTATGTATCTATCTATCTATCTATCTATCTATCTATCTATCTATCTATCTATCTAATAAATTGGTGGTATAGCAATGTTCCTCTGTGCTTAGGAAGGACCTCCAACAAATATAATAGGGCTTGAACAAGTGCAACTAGCAGGAACCCCCAAAAAATATAATATCTCACCCAGTCAGTGACCCCTCCTATTGCCTGCTTCTAGGTTATCAAACTAAATGAAAATGTGCACAATTTTGCTTAAAACATAATTGTCCTTCAACTCTTGGATGATAGAAACATCTCTAAAACATTGCTTCACAGTGGGTTTTGAGATATATTTAATGATCAAGTGGATAATACACTTTGCCCCTAGGTGAAGCACTTTGCCCATAGAATTGTCACTGTAATAAAAACAATTTAAATTTTGATAAATCCTTTGAATGCTAGAAACATCTCTAATACATTTCTTCCAGTGTGTTTGGAAATGTCTCTACCAATCCAGTGGTCAGTTACACATTGGTCCTAAGCGGATCTCATCCATAATCATATTTCCTCATCTATAATTAGTACATTTTGGTCCTAAACCGAAGTGACTTAGTAACATGTCACTGCTATAGTAAAGGCCCTTATTACCATCCAAATTGCATAGCCTCACTCCAAAATGCTCTCTTTCAGGTCCACATAAACGTTATCATAAAGTCATCATCAGAGCAGATTTTGTGAAACCACAAAAAAACTGCCTCAATGGGATGCTCTATATGTAGTGTAACAGATAAAGTGTATTTGTAAAGTTTGAAGCTACAGGTCAGTTAGTTCACACAACCTCTAATTAACAAAACCTATACCTGTTGCAATTGGTCTACCCATACATATGCACATTGGGGTGGAATAACTGGGAAATCCAGATATTCTGCCTCCTGAGCAATCGATACTCCTAGAGCCCCACCCTCAGAGATCAACCTCTTAAGGTGTTACCTAAAAACAGATGCAGGGTTAATCTTGAAGTTAAAGAACTGCAGGTCTCCCTATCTTCCAATTTTCTCTTAGTTTCTTCTATGTAACATTCCTAAGGCTGCATGTAGCTCCCATGGATGGTAATGAAAAGTTTTCAAAGTTGACTTTAGCAGCTCACGAGGTATTTTTTTTATATAAATTAGCACTATAAAAGTGAGGCATGAATGACCTGTCATGCTTATTTTTTTAACACAATACTGCCAGCAATTAAGAAAAACTTTATTTACACAATGTGAGTGTATATGAATAAAAGATAATGGAGTGGTTGCTTTCCCTGCATAATCTGATAATGGCCTATAAAGTTTTTTCAGCCCACCCCTTCAGTCAACCATTGCATTGGGGTGCCCTGGTCCAGCCCACATTTCATTCAGCTTTAGAATGCAAAAATGTGATGTCCGGCTGAAGGGAAGGGAGAAAGCCACATTACATGTCAGGGTCAAATGACTCTCTGCATTTGTACTCACCTAGATCCATATTGCATAAATATAGGCATTTTTTATGGACTGGTGCTACTATGTTAATAAATTAAGCTTATTCCTTTGAGTACCAAAGGGGTATGCAACACATTACTTTAATTGGCAATTTTCACTGCCCATTTGAGTGCTGGTTTATTGAATAGACCCTTATGAGGATGTGTCCCCAACCAATGAAGCCTTTTGATTTTCAAAAGGCTAAACTTTGACTTTTAGACTGGTAACCCCTTTAAAAAAGTGAGTTACCTCATGAAACATGTCACCATTTTGTTCTCCACTGAGCCTTGATTGATCATGTTGCAGGTAGAGAACTAACCTCTACTGTGGGCTGGAAAACACCTAATTCACTGTGAAGATTCCAATAGCAAGGGCACTGAATTTGACTGTAGCTTTGGAGCTCACCTATTCTTGATGTTCCTTTTCTCCATTAAAGTTGTGAGTGCCTACTTGCCTTTAAGAATACATTCTATGTTATCTTTATATACTACGCTATAGGCTCTTGTGTACTGTTTCTCTTTTTGTTTTTTTATTCAAGTGTGTTTATTATTAACCTCTCTATGTTAGAGAGAAATAGAGTAGTGGATCCCCTTAAACCAATGATTTCCACAGAGGTATGCAACGCATTGCTCCGCAATGCGCTGCATACCCCTCTGGCGTTCAAAGGGTTTAAACCATTGGATGCTAGAGGGGTCTCTGGGAAAATGCACTGGATTCCCATTTAGCATCCAAGAGGTTAAGGGGGTCCACTAAGTAATAATTTGCCAAGGGTTCACTTGTTATTTAAAGATTGTTGTTGTGCTTTCCTCAATCAGCTGACAGGAGCCATTTTGAAGCTATACAGCATAGCCCCAGGCTATGTCTGCTTCCACACAAGCACACTTAATAGAACATGATAATTGCCATTTATATTATACAGTATATATGGAGATATATAGCTTGCCATTTTGTAGTTCCTTGATTTTTATTATTATAGTTTGTTCATTATAAACATGTTAATATAATATTTACTGTGTTCTATATTGTTACTGGATATGTCCTCAGAAAAGAATATTTAGTTGAACTTGAAGTGTACGCAGTTTGTTGACTTCAACAGGGAAGCAAAGAAGAGATAGGAGAGTGTTTGTGCCCAGGGATTGAGTCTTTATACAACCAGAGTATCACAGAAACACTGGTCAATTTGCACATTAGAATATCTGTACACTTTCCCACTTGGCAACACTATGTTAGGTGATCACAGCACACGATATGATAAGAAACAATTATGTATTATAAAACAATAAAAACAGTTATACTTCTAGGAGTTTCATGGTCAAATACTGACCATGTAATCAGGAGAACATCATCAATCATATCACATATGGTCTATTAAATAATGCCACATCAAAGGTTCAATTAGTAATACCTAAGGTGTTGTATCAAAGATTATGGACAATCTTCAGTGAGCATAAGGAAAAACCTGAAAAACCTGTCACAGTAAGAAGATTGCCCCTTGTTGTGAGCTGTCTGGTCCCAGGACCAGATACTGCATCTGAGGAGATGTGTCTTACACTAGGTAAAAAGGGCGGGAGGGGAAAACTTTATCATTCAATTACTCTTGACTTCAACTCTGACAGTATTGAAATAACACTCTCTATGGCTCAAATACTATGAAGATTAATTGGAGCTGCTGTTTTGTGAAACATTACTATCCCTTTAAACCACATAAAAGTAATACATATAAACCTAAATACATATAGATAGATAGATAGATAGATAGATAGATAGACAGACAGACAGACAGACAGACAGACAGACAGATAGATAGATAGACAGAATGTGTTCTTAAGTACTATGAGGTATGATATTTCCTCCGGACTAAATGGTAATTGTTTGACTGGTGGTATACACTGGACATTTCATCCTTATGAATAAGCAAAGGCTCATTTAGTCAAATAAAGTGTGAGTGTTATGAGCACAGATGTATTCGCCTATCACTTTTCTTCTTTTCTTCCAGGATCAGATGGAAGCAGATCTAACCAACGAGAGATAACAGAGTCCTTTTAAAGCAGCAAGACTCCAACTCCAGGCCATGCCAAAACACCCCTGTTGATCCAAAGGAAGGCAAAAAAAACAAAAAAACCTGAAGCCATTTCCAATTTAGCACCAAGTGGGTAAAAAATTCCTTTATGACTCCAAATAGCAGTTAGATAGGCATCCACTGCTTTTTTGAAAGCAGTTACATTATCTGCAAGTACAGCATCCCGGGGCACAGAATTCCATAGCTTTACCGCCATTACTGTGAAACTTTGTTTTAGTTGAAAGCGCCTTTCCTCTAGGCTTAATGGATGACATCTCGTTCTTAGCCCAGCTCTTTAAGTAAATAATTCATTGGATAGTTCTTTGTATTGACCTTGTATGTATTTGCAAATGGTAATCATATCACCCCTCAGATGTCTCTTCTCTAATGTAAACAATCCCAGTTTGGATAGTTATAACTCAGATCCTCCAATCCCTTTATCAGTTTTGTTGCACGTCTCTGCACTCTTTCCAGTTCAACAATGTCTTTTTTTAATAACTGGTGCCCAAAATTGTACTCCATATTCTAGATGAGGCCAAACCACGGATTTATATATACGTAGAATAATATTAGCATCCCTTGCAGCCGCACTTCTTTTTATGCAGGATAGTGCCCTATTTGCTTTATATAACTAATTCTGCAGAGAAAAAAAATCCAACTCTGTATGTATTTCCTAACACAGCTTAGTGTCATCAGCAAACATTGAGATGCTACTTTCAATTCCCACTTCTAGATCATTAATAAACAAATTAAAAAATCATTGGGCCCTGGGCTGAACCCTGTGGCACTCCACTTATAACTTTACACCATTTTGAAATGGTTCCATTTACAACAACTCTCTGCTATATATCATGTAACCAGTTCGCATTCCATGTACAGATAACACTGTTCAAACTGAAGCCTTTAATTTGTGCAGTAACCTGTTGTGAGGCACTGTATCAAAGGCTTTTGCAAAATCCAAGTATACTTCATCAACAGCAATTCCCTTGTCCAAATTACTATTTACTCTTTTGGAAAATGCAAGTAAATTAGTACATCATCTATTCTTCATCAAACCATGCTGACTCGTACTAATAATATTGTTTGTCTTCACATAGTTCTGAATACTGTCAGTAACCCTTCTAGTATCTCACCCACTATGGAAGTCAGGCTCACAGATCTATAATTTCCTGGTTTGGATCTTGCCCCCTTTTTGAACAATGACACTACATCAGCTTTCCTCCAGTCACAGGGCACTATACTTGATGAAAGTGAATCAATAAATATTAAGTATAATCGTCTTGCTATTACTGAGCTAAGTTCTTTAAGTTACTTTGGGTATATACCATCAGGTCCAGGTACTTTATTTACCATAACCTTTTCCAGTCTCTTTTGGACTTTGTCCTCAGTAATTCATGTACATGATGAAGGAAATTATGTGGTTTTGTCTATTTGCCCATATATTGTCATTGTTGCTTCATTTCTACATACTGAAGCAAACTTTTTAGGATTTAGAATTTTTTAGGATTTTTCTTGCTCTCATTTTCAGTTTTAGCTAGCTTAATTGCTTGTTTGCAGATTTTATTACATTCTTTATATTTTGTGAATGATGTATCTGACCCGTTTGACTTAAACACTTTAAAAGCCTGTTTCTTATTTCTCATTTCCCTGCAAACCTCATTATTAAGCCACATTGGTTTCACTTTACTCCTCTTGAGCTTCTTCCCCAATGGTATGTATTGATGCGTATATTTGTCTAAGAGCATTTTAAACAAATTCCATGATTCTTGTCCATTTTTATCTTTGACAATCACATCCCACTGAACATTCTTTAATACTGCTCTTAGCTTTGTAAAATTAGCCCTTTTAAAATGTAATGTTTTGGTTAAACCCTTGCTGCTGGTTTTCTCATAACAAATTTCGAATGAAAACATATTGTGGTCACTGCTGCCCAAATGTTTTTTTAACTTTATACTGTTTATCATGTCAGAATTGTTTGAGAGCACTAAGTCAAGCAAGGCCTATTTTCTAGTTGTCTCCTCTACTATTTTGGACATAAAAGTATCATTAATCATACTTAAAAATGTGTTTCCCTTTGCTGTGCTGGAAGTCATATTACTCCAGTCGTTTTCAGGATAGTTGAAATCTCCCATTATAATTAAATTTCCTGACCTAGAAGCCTTTTCCATTTGCAGTAAAAGTTGGGCTTTCTCCAAATCCCCAGTATTAGATGGCTTGTAACAAATCCCCACTAACATCTTTTTATTATGTGTATTGTGTACCTCAACACACAGGGCCTCTACATTTTCATTGGACCCTTCATGTATATCTTCCCTTATACTAGGTTTTAAGGCTGAGTCTAAAATGGTTCACATTGGGGACCAACATACAAGTTAGATTGAACTAAATCGTTTTCAACCCAATAATATTCAGTGGAATACCCTTCTTTCTTCCTTATCCGGGAGGATGTCATATCCCAATCTGAGGCTCCCCAGGAACCTAATTTCCTTGGAAAAAAGAGGAATCTAAAGAATAAAATTATTTTGGTCTACTACAATATGTTGTGACGTTTATAATCTATTTTACTTACAGTATTTAAAAGGGCCATCCTGAAAGTGATGTAAACAGGAGAATTGGAGCAATTATGGTGCAATCCAAATGCACAATATAGGACATATAAAAATCCCCACTGATTTAAATTGGTATGACCTATATTTATGCTAGCCTTTTCTTATTTCAAACAATAGTTTACAAGATATTTAGTTTTATCTGTCAGTTTATGCAAATATGCTAGTACTGGGCCAAAAGAAGTGGCAGTTAGTAATGCAGAACAGTGTGAAATGTTAGCGTGTACCAGTCATGTCTGCCAGATTTCCATTAACTAACAAATAACGGGTCCAGTTTGTTGTTATGGTGGCAAAATGGTCCTGAATCCTCCTCGTGGTATGCATGATAGACCGGAACATGCCACAGTAATAGGATTTACACACCTGCCCGCGATGGAATCAGCATGAACATCCCAGGTACTATGTATCGAATGAGTTGCAACATCTATAGACTTTTTATCATTTTTTATCATTTTTATCACATTTTTAGCTCATTTTTTCAGTGATATCACTGGTTAGGTATTTCAGACACACTGTATATGCCTGCTGGGGTGTTTAATATTGGTATGCTAATATGTATTGTTATATTTTATTATTACTGTATTATCTATGACTTTCTATTATTGGGTACATATGGGTTGTTATTGATTGAGGGTAGTCTAGTGCTCTCATGTTTTCTTTTTGTTTGTTTCTATATTACTTCCCCTTATTACTTCCCCTTATTTCATTGGTTTGGTTCAGAGAGTTCTTAGTGGTTGGTAGGTGCCCTAGAGCCGATATATATAATTTTTGATGATGAATATATATATATATACATTTACAGAATTAAACAAAGGCTGCTAAATCTATGTGTAATCCCTCAGGTGTCCACGTTCTGAGTCGGGATTGTGAACAAACCAAAATCAAACCAAAATAGAAATTGTTTGACCCATCTAAAAGCTTAGAGGAATATAAGTGTAGTGGGAAAGAAACAGGGTTCAATACTGAGGATGACCTGATGTTAACTGATGATGATGATGATGATATAGATGTAGAATATATTTCGCCAACATCCTCCTCATCAGGTAAATATGAAGCTGAGAGTGAGAGAGATGATGACAAGGCTTTAACATTAGCTGAAAGGCAAAGGCTCAATCTTCCACCATTAAAATGGAGCACTGTACCTGTCTATAAACTGCTGAGAAACCAATGGTAAGGTCTGACCCTAAACAAGAAAATATGCCTAAAAACACACTGTCATCCTGTCTGTTATCATCAGCATCATCACTGTTTCCAAGTCCACACCCCACTCAGCAACACACGCTTGTGTTGAGTCACCAGCAGCAGCTACAACACAAGTTATTAACATCCACAACCTTTGCTATAATGAGTGCCTCTGCTGCTGCTGGAAGTTCCAAGGGCTCTGAGGCAGATAAGAGAAGCAGTTATGTTACTGATGTGCCACAGAGTGTGCCACTGTCAAATAATTAATCCAAATAACACCTATGGCTCCTGCTGTGCTGCAGAGGAGTATCATGACTATGGGTTTGCTGTAGGAGATCTCAAAAGTCATACATAGAATACATACACATACTGCCACCACCCCCACCATCTACACAAGTAATGACATTAAAGCAATATCATTACACAGTTCTAACAAACTTTTCAAGGCATATGTTTTTGTAGGACTCACAACTTTCACTTTCAGCTATTTATTTCTCACCATCAGCTCTCAGAAGAAGTAATATTGTGGTGGGAAATGTTGCAGTCATAGGAAACATAGGTAAGAAATATTGGCAATGGTGAAAAAGGAGAAATCTTTCACAAAAAAATGCATAAAATTGTTGGTTATTCGACGAAAAGTAATGAAAACCTTTCTGACTTTTCTCTCCCCCCCTAGTTCTGAGTTCATAAATGCAAAAAGTTTTAAATTATCACAACTTTATCAATCAGTTCACTTCTCTCCTTTCAACTTTAACATGATCAATAGCTCTGACAAAAATGCCATTCTCCTTTGCACACTGACATTCCTTACAATATTTAGGAACACTTTGGTTAACTATACAAGCCTCAATATTCCTCAAGTGTTTAGCAAACCTTGTTTTGAGTTACCTCGTGGTCCTTCCTACATACTGCAGGCCACAACCACATGTGAAGCAGTAAACCACAAAGGATGAGTTAAATTTGAGAAAGTATTTGATCTGGTATTGTTTACCTGTACTTCCAGAGGAGATTGAGGGAGACTTAAAAAATCTTTGTACTACTTTTTAGGTACCGTCCTTAAATCATGGCAACTGGAGATATTGTCAGGACTGATTTATGAATTATTTAAGGCATTTTTATAAACATGACATTATTACTCTGATGTTAACACCTGGAATGCTTACAACAGCATATACCTGGCATTAAGACTGTGGCGAAAATTATCTCGCAAAATTTTTGCAAATAGCGACATTTATTTATTAATTCACTTTGCACCTTTTACAATCTTTGTTACTCCATTAAAAAAAAAAAAACATTATAAAGCCTTAAGTGTGAGGACCATATTCATTTTTGTATTGATATCAATAGTGAATATAGTGGAGCAGCTATTCAAAAATATGGATTTATTTATCATGTTAATAACAATACTGCTGTTTAACAGACAACTATTCTTGAACTATAAGGTTCTACGGTCAGTTAGGCTTTTATAGCCTACTAGTTGAAGAGCCCATTACACGGGCCACAGTGCCACTGGCAGCCGGTCACGGGGCAGTCATGCACAGAAGAGACCGCCTACGCCGTGCCTGATACAGTGCCAGCCGGTCGCGCAGCAGTCTCTACTGAGCATGGCTTTGTCGTTACACATGTTTTAGTGAATTATTATATAGGATTAGATCATGTTTGCTTGTTAATTAAGATTTTGTTAAAAATCTCAGATGTGCCACACCCTGGTGTCAGGTGGGCCTAATTGACCCACAGCCACATATTGGATTCCTGTGCACTAATAAATTATTATTATTATTTACTTTTCTATTACTACCTCTACTTTTGATAAAAATATCACTGGTGCAACTATCTCTTTTACACATTTATTCCTTGTAAAAGAGATTTTAGGTTTTTCTCCTACTTTTGGTCCTAAGAATGTGTCTTCTTTCAGAATATGCCAGTGTTTGTTCAAAACACATTGAATATTAAGTGTCCCTTTGGAATATTATGTGGCAAATATGGCATTTTCTCTCTGGCATACTTTTTCTTTTCTCTATATCAAACTAATTATGTTCTAGGTACTTTTTTACTACTTTCTTAGTTGCTTTACCAATCAACTCCTCTTTATATATTTTTCTCATGTCCCTTGAAAATGCTGTCCCTTGTCTAGCACCAAGTGGAGTAATTAATTCCCCGATTCCGGGAATAAGAAAGAATACTCTGGAACCGCTAGATACAAGATGCAGCATCTTGTGGATTTCTCCCCAGAGGACAGTGACAAGTGGTAAGGGCACTATAGTGGGAGAAGAGGAACACAGTACTGAGGCTTCAAGACTCAGGAGGGTTTTAGACAAATTTCTTCTTATCATCTGTAAATGCACTTTGAAGTGTGTGAGTGATAATTTAATAAACACTGCTTTTAGATTGTTTCTGTTGTGCTCTTTTTTACCTAGATTTCTATTTGTATGGATGAGGCCAGTATCACAGGCTGCACACAGAACATTTAAGACTAGTGTAAAAGCCCGTGGACACGGGCCAAGGTCCAGAACCCTTTGAGTGCCAGAGGGGTACGCAACGCATTGCTTTGCAATATGTTGCATAGCCCTCTGGCACTCAAAGGGTTAAGCGGCCACTACCTCACTGCTCCATTTGATGCAGTCTTGCGTCGCCTCACTCATGCGCCTCTCTCACGCAATGCAATCACGCGCAGTAGAGACTGACAAACGCGCGCAGTCTCTAATGTGCATGATGGCTTCTGACAAACATCTTAGCGAATTATTATATAGGATATCTTTGAGATATCTTTGCCATTTGTGACTGTTTGGAAATTGTTTCTTGGGAACATGTTTTTTTATTATCATTTGTCTCCATCATCCATTATTCTTTATTTCCTCACTTTATTTTTGGGATTACATGGGCAATATTCAAGTTACATTGATTTTACTTATTGTACTCATTATGTTTTTGATTGTGAAGCAGTAGGCCAGCATATATCTAAGCCGTTAGCAACTGTTAGAGATTGTGTCAAACTGATTGCATTAACTTTATTGCTAGACTTATTTTATTGTATTTTACTTTCTTCTTAGATTTACCCATTCATTGAGCATTTTTTCAGTATCTAACGTCACTCTTTTTTTTTTTCTTTTCTTGTGGATGAGATCCTTTGAGATAGGATTAGACCTGTTCATTCCTTTCTTGTACCCCCGTATACATTTTTATTTGGTTATATTTTTGTCTCAAAAACTTGTAGGTTCAAGTACATATATTTTTTGTTAGCATATTATTAATTTTTTATTTCTTATTTCTTTTTTTCTGGGAAGTTGTTGATTCTCATTCTTGTGGGACCACCAGGGCTGTGATTTCATCACTTCATCCTTTCCTATTGGTACTGTGTTCTTAATAGAATCAAGCCTTATTACATGGAAGCTAAGTAAAATGTGGTACAGTGTTAACAGTGTTACCAGTAGAATAAGCAGGATACTGGTGGTAGAGTACCTTTAATGGCTTACTGAGAATATTTGGGATGCAAGTTTTCAAGACAACTTAGGTCTTTTCTTCGGGCATATTTCGAATGAAGGCTGAATACACAATACATGACAAGTTATACACTAATGCAAATTGTTTTTATATTTAAATTCCAATATAAGTGAATTTTTTAGGACCATTGTCTGTGTAAATCATTCATGCTCCAGTATAGGCATTTCTTTGTAGCTGGCTAAGTGGTACAAAATGTATTTCTCTTTGCTGCTCCAGTAAAGTTAGTGTGTAAAGAATTTGTGACTGGAGCCAAAGATGGTTGTTTATAGCATGTATGGGTTAACCCTCTGAATGCCAGAAGGGTGTGCATCTCATCACTTGCAATGCATTGCACATTTCTTTGGCACCTGAAGGGCCCAAATATGTGTATTATGTGGGAAAATGTGACATAAAATCCTTGTTATGTTTCAGGCCACAGTTCAGAATGTTAACTATGTCTTGAAATTCTCCATCAGTACAGACACTGTGAGATCAGTTTTGCAGAAATGTTGACCTATTGTGGTCTCTATTTTGTTGTTCACATTGGACCTATGAGAATTCATCAGTTGTCTTAGTTTGTCCTTTCTCACCGTCATATGATCCTGTGTTGGAACATTTCAAACATACGATGAGGTAGACAACACTAGATGATCCACAGATGAATTTGCCCATGATGTTGTGGTTTTGGTGTTTTTTTTGTGGTATGGACACCTTAATTGTGGTACATATGCGTGCACAGGTTCCACATGTCTTTTTTTAGACAGAGAGAAGTATCATTTCTATTGCAGTCCTAAGAAAGCTATTTACCATCAGTAGTTTCAGTTTGGTGGTTGTTTATAGGAAAGAAAAGGAGGTTTGGGGAATATTATTTTTAATCTGACATTAGTACATAGTATTTTTTGGATCTCTTTTGAGGTTTTGTGCAGTACATCAAGCTGAGGGTTGTAGGTTACTACTAATGGCACTCTACTAAATCCCTGTGTTTGCTTGTGTACCAGGAGATTTCTTCTTGGTACACTGGTGACTCTCTGAATTTGAAAACCTATGACCCTGGCATTATATCCAAGGCTGATAAAATCTCTCCTGAGATATTTTAGATGTTTATCATGGTCAGACGTCTCAGAGCATATGTGCTTATACCTTAGGTCCAGGCTATAAACAATTGAGTTTTTGTTGTGTGTCTCTGGTGGAAACTGTCATTTCTGAGATAATTAGCCTACTAGTTTGCAGTACAGAGATGTCTAGATGGAGTTGTTTCTAATACTGTTTGTGGTATCCAGAAAGAGAATTTGTGAAGGTGAATGGCTGAGTCTGAGATTAATGGTTGGATGGAAAAGCATTGTAGTTTTCATAAAATGATAAAAGGTAATCTTTGTTGACAGTCCAAATGATTACAATAGAATCTATGTGTGGAAGGTAGACCAGAAGCTTTATTTGGAATGTTGATAAGAACTCCACCTCCAATGTTGCCATGAATCAGTTGACATTTTGTAGCTCCATTCACATTCCCATGGAAGTTCTCACCTTTTGTATGTAAAGTTCTTGTCAAAATGTGAAATAATTATGCATTAGTATAAAGTGTGTTACCTAGGTTGCAGGTTCTCTGGGTAAGTCCTTCTTACCAGATGGGCCATTGCATGTGTAATGTCTCCAATTCATGTAAATAGATGTGCTTTTATATGAAAAAAAATTATGTAGATAAATAGATAAATAGATAGTACATACATCTATTTTCTCTTAGTTCCAGAATATCAGTGGTTAGCTTGTTTATGTACAGGTGGGCCATAGTTGTGCTACTTTTTCCTCCAAGGACTTTCAGTTCTTGCAGATTAGGCAAAGCTGTGTAATCATATGCTATCTTATCCCAAAACTCCACTATATTTCTGCATACAATTTCGCTAAAAGATAGGATGTTCTACTTCAGCTTCTAGAGTTATAATGCATTGATCATTTCACTCTCACTGTAGTGAGCCATTTTACTTCTTCATGAATGTTTTACCTTTTTATTTTGTTTAGTAAAGTAATACAAACAAACAAATAATAGATTAACCCCTTAATTCCCAGGTCGCCGGATCGGGCACTCATTAAGGGGTTAAGAAACATCAAACTGGTTACACACACAGAATATATTTGTGTACTTCCAATAATAAACATTCACTTAATATCTAAAGTGAATAGTGAAAAAGTAAAGAAAGGAGAGATGAATTGGTGGACAATATTTACTTAGTGGATATAAATAGCTACTCAATACTGGGCCTTATTCATCAGGCTACAGTGGTGCAATTGTAGAACAAACCAATTTCATCACAGGGAACAAATAAACATTCCCATTGATTTAAATGGGTCTTTCAACACCTAGAAGGCAAGACAGGACTTCAAAGCATTGTGTTTTAATGCTTTGGAGACCTGTCTAGCATGAGAAAGGTTAAAAGCCACATTTAATTTCTGCCATACCAGAGTCATGTACAATGCATTACTTTTCAATGTGTTGCACACCTTATGGTGCAGTTGGTATGCTCCAGAATTGCTCCTCTTTAGCTCGAAGAATGAGGTACTCTGAAAATTGCACTCTTAACATTGCATAGGCATGTCATGAATCAGCACTGGCAGAAATGTAATGGTAATTTACTTCAAGTGCAGAGAAAATAAGCTTCCAAATTAGTGAAATAATTAAGAGAATGGGTTTTGCAAGTTAATTTTCAGGTGCTTATTTCATTTGACCCAAAATTGCACAAAAATGCCCTACAATATTTTTCCTTGCTTCCCCATTCCCATTGGTGATTGAATGAAACCTGGGGAGGGAGAAATATGCACTAAGATTATATAAAGGTAGGTCATTTTTACAGGAAAAGAAACTCTTCAATTCCTATGTTCCTGGCTCCACAGTATAACAAAGGTACTGGAAAGTTTCTTTCAATGAAGAATTAATCTTGTTACTGCTTCTCCCCATTGAAAATCAGGACTGTTAAGTTAGATTTTAATGTACAGTGACAAATGCTGCCACATTGCATCCAAATACTGGTACATTTCTTCAGTTCAAAGTACCATGTAAGAGATGTAAACATTAGTACTATATTTATCCCCTAACCCTTATATAAAGGTCCACCCTGATATCTTCATTGTAAGTTTGGTCTCTTGCATGCTTGGAGTGGTCCTCCAAACATTCTGATCCTCCCCACTGCCTTTATAGCCTGTAGGTGAGCAATAAAGTATTGACTATCAGAGTGAGCACAATTCAGTGAATTACACAGCATAATGTTTTTTAAACGTGTGTATTGAACATGACTCCCAAATGAGTAAACTAAAAAATAAAAATATGCTCTCCAGATGCTGATGAAGGCCACAACTCAACCAGGAAGAGTTCTCCTAATCGTACTCTTTTATCCACCACCTGGGCTGTATGGTATTAAGGTCATACATTTTCATGGAACCTAAAATCAGTATAAGGTGTGGGGGCACCTAACCACCTCCTTCTGCCCTTCATCCTTTTGGCTGGGAAGGGAGAGAAAAATAAAATGAATTAGGCCCTAATGGCCCTATGTTACAAATATATGCCTATATGGAAATCGTTGCCCATTACCTTCAACCCATTAGAAAATGTGCATGGGATTTTGCAAATCTTACTTTAGTGGTCATGAGCTCCTGAACCACTCTGAGAGGTCAAACATGCCCTAAGGATCAAAGGAACTCCACCTCTCAAGTAAAATTAAAAGGCTGTTTGAAGCCCTAACCCCCTTCCCATGGAAAATTAGAAAGGGATCTTTGATCAAAAGGAGAATCCATGACTCATCTCTTGCTCCTATAACTTTTGTGCAGGGGGCTGGGGGATACTACATAAGGCAAAAACACTTTATGTCTTAGAGTAATGGGCTGTATTACATCAAGTTTCTATTTTAACCCTTTTAGTGGTAGAGATGGCCAAAAATGGGGGTGGCAACTGTAAGGAAGAACTGTGTAAAACTCTGGAGATGTGATGTGCAGAACTGTGTTGAAGAACAGTGCTGAAATGGGTAGAAAAAACTGTGTAGGATTGAGAAATCAAACTATATAGAAAAACTGTGTAATATTTTGAGAAAGAACTATGTAGAGAACCTGAAAGTTGATGTGGAGACAATGTGGTGCTATGGGAAGAAAAAGGTGATGAGAGGAGAAGGTGGTTCTATGGGCGGAGATAATGAGGAGAGTCTCTAGTGCTATGGGAGGAGATGATAAAGCGAGATGAGAAGGTGGTGTTGTGGGAGATGAAGGTGATATGAGGGAGGTGATGAAGAGAGTAGGTGGTGCTATGGGAGATGGAGATGCTATGGGGGGTGAAGAGGGAGATAATATGGTACTAGTGTATTAAGGTGATATTGAGGTGGTGATGAGAAGCAAAGGTGGTGATACAGGAGGAAGTCATGAGGAGGAAGAAAGTAAAGGAGGAGATGATGGGAGGGAGAGGTGAATAAAGTGGTGAAAAAAAGCTCACCAGACCTTTCTTTAACTTGTGCCATTTATGATGCTATATAAATATCAATAAGAAGATTATTAGTGCCATGAAACAATTGTATATTGTTAGTGATTAAAATGCATAATAATTATTGATAATAAACTTTTCTTATTTATGCAGACCTCGGCTATGGTCCTTTTATTTGTTACGACCCTCGGGCAAAAAGGGTCAGACACCCCTGAACATACAGTATCACTACTTTAATGCATACCAGAACACACTCTCCTGCATGTGCAAGGGAAGTACACTTTGTGAGAATTTTAGCTTGCTGGAGCTTATCTCTGAGCAGATAGAGCTGCTCAGAGGATAGCTGGAAGCTATTTAGCCTGTAGTAGACAGGTAGGAATCTCAAAATGCAGGGTACTAGGGGATAAACACCTGAAGGCCAAAGACAAGTCCAGCATAGACCAGAATAGATAGATGAAGGTCTAGAAAACAAGCCAAGGTCAAGGCAGGCTGGTATGATGCAAGTTCAGAGGTCAGGGCAGGCTGATATGATGCAAGTCCATTATAACAGGCCAGAGGTCTAGGCAGGCTGATAGAATGCAAGTCCAGTATAACAGGCCAGAGGTCAGTACCTGAAAGTCAATCCTAAAGTGATCCAGGAAACTAGCCTGAAGGTCAAGGCCACTGGTGATCCAAGAAGCAGGCCTGAAGGACTGAATCCAGAAGGGCAGTGGTCATCAAATGACTGCTGAGAAGCTGGCAGGGACTGGAGCAAGATACCTGGGACAAAGCAAAAACACCTAATGCTCGGGACTCAAGCTACAAATGAGCTCCGAGTCCCATTCCTTACCAGTTTATGAAGGTGGAGGTGCGTCCCTGATGATGATGGTGCGACGCCCGACGTCATCTGCCACATATCGCGCCTGTGCACAACAGTCCTAAAGCCAGTCTAACTACTGGCATGGACGGGAAAAGCGCAGAGGACTGAGAAACACTTCCCTATTTCCCTTCCTTTGGTAAAAGACTAAAGGGAAACTTTATGTTGTACACAGCTTAGTAAATTGGCATTAGGCAGGTGCAGGACTAAGAAATCAGTTCCAGCAGAACTAAGCACAATAGAGTTAGTACATTCCCCTCATGCTTGGAAGGAAATGACTCCCTCTGTTGAAAGCCTTCCAGGAGACTGATCATTTATACCAAACATATGTGCTTCTCACAAATCACAGAAAAAAAAACACTTAAACTATAATGAAATATTTTGTCATATCACGTTACTTTAAAAACAAAAATAAAAGAACTGTGGATACATGCCGATACAAGTAAGAGGGTTTTCATACATTATTTCTTGTATTGTTTCATTTATTTTGGCATGCATTGCATTCTCTTATTCACTGATCCTATTAATGCTGGAGTGATGAGCATTACATTGTAGAGCAATATGCTACTCATTTCTCTAGCACTCAGAGGTTTAAAGCATATTGTTCCTATTTCCAAGCATTCTCTGCACGTACAATATTCTTGCATATGTCCATAATGGAAATCATTGCTAATGTGTGAAATTCAAATACGCTGCACACTCCTTTGTGGCTCAGACTCAGATAGATAGATAGATAGATAGATAGATAGATAGATAGATAGATAGATAGATAGATATTAGTAAGATAAGGATGGCATTGCTTTGCATTGAGATGTACATCACTGGTCCTTAAGGGGTTAATTTCTAAAACTAATTATCTCACAGAGAAATGCCTAATGGAACACGTGTAAGGATTGCAATGGTCTGTAAAACAAACTAAATGTTAGTTTCACAGGTACACTTTAATTCTCACTTTTATCATGTGTACTGCTGCCTAAAAGACTAGGCACTAGAGACGTCTCCTCCAGAGCATAGCTACAGAATGCAATTTGTTTCTGTCATACAAGGGGTTAATCAACCTTCCTTTAAATTGGCCTGTGCCAGACAGAAAAATATCTGGGCTGATATACTAAGACGTGAAGCAAACCAACAGACACATAACCCAAATTCTTTAACCCTTTCAGTGCTATTGGCACTCAAAAGGTTAAACGGCTCTTTTAACCCCCTGGATGTTAGAAAGGTGTGTGTTCATAAACAGAAACTGACACATTTAAATAGGGAATTTCGCTTCTAAAGAAAAGAGGGACAAATCTGGACAAACCATCTGCACAAAGGCAAGGAGTAAAATCTGCTGTTGATTTGCAATGTGTCAATGTGTGACGTCTCTGGCATTCAAGGGGTTAACAGTCCCACTTCAATAAGTGTGAATATGGGGACTTATTATTTGTGCCTTCTGGTACAGATAGTTTGCTAGTGAATTGCTCCAATTCTTCTTAGAACATCAGCTTCACTCAGTATGGATCACACAGAAAATCCCTATATTGCCATGGTTGATACAAAAGTAGTAGTTCAAATATTTTGATACTTACTGCAGAGAGTATCTTATATTTATCCACCCTCTTCTTCTTAACAGGTTGTTCCATGTCTAATTTCAGAGAGGAAGACTCCATTTTCTTAATCAGCAGCGGACTCTTTCCTAGCAGCTGCTGCCAGCTTTGCCAAGTCGTTGTCTTGAAGTGTCTTGATGATGTGAAGAAAACAAATGAACCTTTATATTTCCTATTGAATAGAAAAAAATGATCTGCCTCTACTGGGAGCGGTCACAGTGTGAGACACCAGGAAGATTACAGTGAAACAACAGGTCAAAGACTAACCGTCTTTATCTGTGCCTCGGCGATGCTTGAAATAGGGATTTCAATAGATTACCTTTTCTTCCAATGGATTTAAGGTAAAGTGCATATCTAGATAACAAAGTGGTGAAATTCCACACTAGCTGTACATTTCACTTAATCTCTTAATTTCAAGATGTGTGGCCAGGAGGTGTGTTTTCTACTGTAGTGCTCAAATGCACTTTGCTCAGTTGCTTAATACTAAAATGTCAGAGCAACTGTCCAATTTAACCCTTTGGATGCAAGAAACACCCAACACAAAATATTGGAGAAGTATCCATCATTCAGAGTGTTAATGGTGCACACTCCAAGAACTAATTAATTTAACCCTTTGAGAGCCAGAGTGGTGCACAACACATTGCCTTGAAATGCTTTATGTGCTCATCAGGCACTCACTAAGAGAGAACTACCACCACCTCATAATTCAAACTTCCCAAGTGTCCTTATTGAAGACTCAAATCCCTCTCTCCCTCTTTCCCACCCTTTAGGAGATCAGTGTGGTGTATATATGTGTATCACATTCTTCCACAGCAATAAACCCACATTAGTGTTTGTTTGAACTTCAGTATATATGTTTTTAAATCAGTTATCGTAAATAAAATAATCCATCTTAGATGCTAGAGAGGTGTCTAATAGGGATGGGTGAAAATTTCCGCCTCAAACTGAAATTGGCGAAAAATGGCACTTTCCACTTGGAGAAAAATTTCCCACGAAAAGTGCAGGTTTTCTGCTTTTTTGCCACTTTTTTGCCTAGCTCATTCCATTGAAATCAATGGGAACATAGAAGTTACACATAACACATAGTAAATATTATTTTATTTCCCTAAGGCATTGGTTAAAAGTGGCATGAGGGTGTCTGTGTTGGCGGAGTGTGGGGAAAGAATCAGTTGAACAGGGGATGATTTTTGGGGGGTTGTTTACTAAGATTGGGGGCACTTAATAAAAAACAAATCCTAAATAAAATAAAATAGAAACCATAAGATATGGTATAAAGGGGTCTGAGGAAGGTGCCTGTGTTGGTGAATGAATGAATCATTTGAACACGTAATTTGTTTTGGGGGGGTTCTTGACTGGTGGTGGGGACAGTTAATAAAAAAATAAACCAATAAAATAAAATAAGACATTTGTATGTAAAGCTGCCACTGAGGTGGACTGACTTGACTTGATAGAGTATTTTGTAGAGGATGATTTGTTTGATTTG
This sequence comes from Rhinophrynus dorsalis, assembly GCA_037306005.1. Lineage (NCBI taxonomy): Eukaryota > Metazoa > Chordata > Amphibia > Anura > Rhinophrynidae > Rhinophrynus > Rhinophrynus dorsalis. The sequence goes on along the minus strand of CM074720.1, from coordinate 249,121,923 downwards.
TTGTTAGAGACCTTTGTTGGACTTAACCAAAAAAGAGAAGAAAACAGTGCAACAACTGCCTCTTAACGTAGTATTTGTTGATATTATTGAGAAACACCCTCTTTAGGCCCCCTTCTTATATTCACTCACATTTTTTGTATGCTTTTCCTGCCTCTCGGTGTGTTCACTTGCACTGGATCAGTTTTTTGTCACCCCAGGCTTATGACATCAGATACTTTCCTTCACCACTGTAAAGGTGTTATTGTAGTTCCATTGATTTGGACCTCATAAATGCAAAATAGATATGTGGCCTCCTCACTCCACCTGGAGTACTTAGGAACCTTATATTAGTGCCTCTGCTCTAAGTGAATAAATCACTGGTATGTGAGAGAGGGGTTAATTCCCATATTCCATGAGGTATAGAGGGTAAAAACAGTATTTTTACTTGAAAAAACTTGTATGATAAAAAAGTAATAATGAAATGTTAATAATAAAAAATAAAACACACTAGGAAATGATTATATACCAAGCCACAAAAAAATATATAAAAATAAATGACAGTGTTCTATTGTACAACACTAGTCATAACACTTAAGTGCACGTGTAATACAAAAAATTCAAATACAGTAAAAATAAATCTATTTAAAATATATTAGAAAAAGTAAACTTGATTTCTATTTCTAGTAGGCTCAATGCGTTTTTTGACTTCTATGCATACAGTCACTTCTTCAGGAGCTTTGAGATCTTGGACTTAGACTTATTAGAGGCCCAATCCCTGAAGAAACAATGATTTGTAGGACTTAAATATCACGGTGCCTGTGATCCTTAACTGTCACTCTCGGTTGTGGGCGCTCCCATTGGCTGAGCCTGTTTGGCCCGCCCATTGTGGCCTTTATATACCTGGCCTTTGGCACCTGTCAGGTGCCCTTTCGTGGTGTTCCTGAGCCAGTGTTGCTGTTGCTGTGTTCCAGTGTTCCTGCTTCCTGTGTACCGATTCGGCTTGTTTGACGACGCTCCTGGTTTCCTGCTCCGTGATCTGACCCGGCCTGGCTGACGTTCCTGCTTGTGACCTGATCTGGCTTGTCTGAGAATCCTGCTCCATGATCTGACCCGGCCTGGCTGACGTTCCTGCTTGTGACTTGATCTGGCTTGTCTGAGAGCCCTGCTCCGTGATCTGACCCGGCCTGGCTGACTTCCTGCTCCGCGACCTGAACTGGCTTGCTGCTGACCCTGCCTCCGTTCCTGCTGCCTGCTGTTGGTGTCGCCTCGGCGACATTCTGACTTCTGCTGTGCTTGTGGCAGGGCTGATCATGTCATAGCCTCCATTAACAATTACAGAGCCATGCCTCTGTTCGCTGAGCCTCCGTTTGTACTTGCAGAGCTGTTATCTCCATTCCCTGAGCCTCCGTTTACACTTACAGAGCTGTGTGTCTATTCCCTGAGCCTCCGTTAACACTTGCAGAGCCGTTGTCTCCGTTCACCGAGCCTCCAGTACACTTGCAGAGCTGCTGTCTCCATTCACTTAGCCTCCATTAACACCTGCAGAGCCGTTGCCCAGATCTTCCACTACACTTGCTGAGCCGGTTACGTTTCAGAGCCTTGTTTAGGCGGTGGCTCATCCTGTCTATCTTGCAGTGTAGTCAGTCTCCGTTACCACACCCGTGGGAGGTGCTATTGGCTCTAGCTCGTACAGTGTTTGCTCTCCGTTACACGCCCGGTGGGGCTATTGGCTCAAGCTCTTGCAGTGTAGTTTGTCTCCGTTACTACGACCGTGGGGACTATTGGCTCAAGCTCTTGCAGTGCAGTTTGTCTCCGTTACTATGCCCGGTGGGGCTATTGGCTCAAGCTATTGCAGTGTAGTTTGTCTCCGTTACTACGCCCATAGGGGCTATTGGCTCAAGCTCTTGCAGTACAGTTTGTCTCCATTACTACGCCCGTGGGGGCTATTGGCTCAAGCTCTAGCAGTGAGGTTATCTCCATTGCTACGCCCGTGGGGGCTATTGGCTCTAGCTCAACTCTGCAGTGTTCTGGCCTCAGTTCCTGCTCAGCCTAAGCAGCAATCTCTGTTCAATACACTGACGGTGCTGTTTCCTCTAGCACCACTTACTGCTCCATTACCACCTTGGGCGTGTCAAACACCACAACAGAGACTGATTGATTTACATGTACTTTAACCATTGAGTACCCTTATGTTTCTATGCCTGTCCTGTGACAGTATATGTATATGCACTGCATCTGTATACTGGGCCTGAGAAGGCATTTTTAAGCCACTATCTCTCTATTATTCTGTATTGCCTATAGAGGGCGATCTTTCTTGTTTTGTTTTAATAAAACTGTGTTTTATTCTAACCTGCTGGTCTGAGTGTCTTATAAAACCGTTATAGTATGAAAGGGCCATGACCTCAGACAGCAAAGATGAAAGTAATACACAAAACATCCACTGGAGAATGGATGTGCATGAGCAGAGCTTGGACCAGTTGGCACTGGCCTTACAAACTTTACTTGAGCATACGGTATACCTTGACAAACCTAACCAGTCTGTAGTTCCTACTACACATACCAGAGGCCTAACGACCGCGGTGCCGTTGCAGTTGAGATATGATGGCGAACCTACCCTATGCAGGGGCTCTAATAATCAATTGGAGATTTTTCTGGAGCTAACTCCCCAGGCATTTCCTAACGACCAGAGTAAGGTCGGATTTATGTTATCCTTACTAACGGGCAAAGCACTGGCATGGGCCAATCCTCTGTGGGAGAATGCCAAACCCTGCACTCAGAACTTTAGTGAGTTCGTAAGAAAGTTCCGCAGAGTGTTTGAGGTTCCTGGTAGAGCTGCCTCTGCTGCCAAAAGGTTAATAGAGATACAACAGGGTGATCGTACCTTGGGCGACTATGCCATTGAATTTCAAACCTTGGCAGCAGAGGTGGAGTGGAATAATGAAGAATTAGTGGCAGCTTTTGCTCAGGGTCTGTCCGAATCCATCAAAGATGAAATAGCTGCCAGAGATGTACCCAGTGATCTGGATGAATACATTGACTATGTCATGCTTATTGACTCCCGCATTCATGAAAGGCGGCTGGCTAAAAGGGTGAGATTCAGAAATTATGGGCATGGCAGTCTTTTAAACCCACCCTCGCCTCCCATTCCTCCTGAACATTCACCCAAATCTGGTGAACCAATGCAGCTTGGGTTCAACAGACTTACTAAGGAGGAGCGGGTGCACCGTAAAAGGCCGGGCCTATGCTTATACTGTGGTAAAGCTGGGCACTTATTACTCACATGTCCAGTACGGCTGGGAAATGGACGTGCCTAGGGTACCTTGGGGGACAGGCCCTAGGTGGCGTGCAGCAGTCCCTAGACTCAAGTACACAGAAACCCACCATCCAGGTGGTATTCTCCTGAGCTGATCTGTCTGTGGTGGTTATGGCACTGGTAGACTCAGGTGCAGCCGGGTACTTCATGGATCAATCTTTTGCCGAGTTGCACAAAAGTCCGTTGGTCAAAAGGGAGTCTCCCTTAGCCATTGAAGCTATTGACGGCAGACCTTTGCAACGTGCATTTATTACTATGGAAATGATTCCTATTACTATGTCTGTTGGGGCTCTCCACAAGGAGGAATTACGTTTCCAAATAATTCAATCTCCTCATCATGCAGTCATTCTGGGGTTCCCATGGCTGCTATTACATAATCCCCAGTTTGACTGGCAGAGATGTGAGGTTAAATTATGGTCTGAATACTGTGCTAAAAACTGTTGCCCTTGAGAGCAGGAATTGTGGCTCTCATCAGCAAATGCAGTGTGCACAGAGTGTGTGTGGTAAATATCATTTGGGGCCACAACTGTATCCAAACAGCATGACACCTGAAACCAAGTACTGCCGCTATCACTTACCCCTTTTCCAGACCCGATAAGGACACATGACAACTTGCTGACCCTTTAATAGTAATGATGAACCCTCCCTGCCACCATCTTAGCATATTCTGCAGCATGGAATCTCCTCAGATGCTGCTTGATGCACTGATTGCAATTCTCCTTCACCACACTGGTATGTGTGGTCATTGCACCACACAGTGTGCAATGGGTAGAGACGAACTACCTCATCTTAACACAAGTAGAGTGTCTATCATTTGGCAGGGGAGGTAATGAATGAGGTGGATTGGCAGAAGATTGCTGCCTTTCTGGAGAGTCAGGGACAGCAAAAGCGGTGCTTGATTTCTGTTGTGGGTGTTTGTCTTTAACCTGTTTAACATAAATGTCATGGTGTCTGTGTTTCATGTGTGATATCAGGGAGCTTGTGCCAAGGTGTGTTCCCTCCTTTCCTCTTTTCACTGACTTGTCACAAATTGTGCACAGTGCTGTTGCTGATGACTGCACTGTGCCTGCCCCAACAGAACAATAGTCCCACACCTATGAAACAATAGTAGGGGAAGGGAACAGATGAAGATGAATGGCCTCTTTCTTCTTGTCCTCAACATTCCCCTTCATTGTCTGTGGCAGCAGATAATGTTGCTGCTGTTGCTGCTACTTCCTCAGATTCAGCACTGCAGTTAGGATCAGGAGTATTGCTACTGCTGGCAAGTGGAACCCGTCCTAGTCCCGCATCACTTGTTGACCCCATTCCCACTGTGTCCACGGTGGTCTGTTGCACACTAGTCTGCTCATCAGCATCCTGCTGCCCTTGCATCTCAACATCAGAAGGAATTAGAGCAATTGCAAATTCCTCTAATTCCAAAATGTCATTGCTAGTGGTGGTGGTGATGCCATCCTAATTCCTTCTCAGTTTCTGCTAAAAAGGCCATCAATGTCTCTTCCACCCCAGCTTCTCCAGCATCATCATCCCCACCACCACTAGTCCCTACATGCTGTTTTTGCTGCTGCTCTAATCCAGACATTTCACTGCTGCTTGGAGGAGGTGATGAGCAATGTAACAGAAGGTCCCCTAATGTCACACTTGCCATTTCCTTTTGACCTGAAGAAGAAGGCAGACTAGCAGCAGTAGCAGCAGGCACAGGCAGCTGATCTGTGCTCCTGCTGGTGGTGGTGGTGGTATTAATTCTGAGCCTGCTCTCCTCTCCCAACACCAATTCTGGCTTCTTCAATATCATATTCTACCTGGACACTGTAGAGAAGGGAAGGGAAGACCCAGTCCTAGGGTCAGAGGAATAGTGTGGGCTCCCTTGGCCGCTAGTCTGGATGCTGTAAAATGTTTCCCCTACCACCCTGTCTGCTTAACCATTACTGCTACTACTTCTACCGCCAACCACATCAAGTTCAGCCGCAGAGTCTTCCACCTCAGTCTCACAGTCACTAGTAATATGAGGATATTGTTGATTAACGCCTCCTTCATTCCTAACGCTAACAAGCTATTGGACCTTAATAGCAGTAGTACTAGCACTGGCAGGACGTCTTAGGAATGGCAAGTGTGATTTAGGGTCCCTTGCTGTCACACTTGGCATCGTTTTCTCCTTCACCCCCCGAGTACTACAAGAAACACTAGCAGCAGGCAAAATATTGGTGGCAGCAGGTTCAGCACTGACAGCAGGTTCAGCACGGGCAGCAGGTTCAGCACTAGTGGCTGCAGGTACTGCAATGGTGACACTGGCAGCAGGGGCAGCACGTCTGTCAGCAGGTACAACACTAGTGACTGCAGGTACAGCAATGGTGGCACTGGGAGCAGGGGCAGCACGTCTGGCAGCAGGTACAAACTCTAGTGGATGCAGGAACAGCAATGGTGGCACTGGCAGCAGTGGGCAGCACATCCTGCAGCAGGCACAGGCAGCTGACCTGTTCTGCTCTCACTAGTGCTACCCTTTTCTCCCTCCCTTCCCATTCCCTTTTCTCTCTTCCTTCCCTTTTCTCCCTTCCTTCCCTTTCCTCCTTTCCTTCCCTTTTATCCCTTGCTTCCCATTCCCTTTTCTTCCTCCCGTCTCATTAAATTCCCCAAGATCCCTTGGGGTGATTTATCGGGACTGGACAGAATTGGTTCAGTACTGCTAGTCACTTCCTCCTCAGACTCAGTGGACACATAATACGGGTCTTTCCAGTTCCTCCTTTTATTAGTTTTAAACTTGGTTATAGTGATAGCAGTCACTATGAGCCTTTCCTGCCTCAATTTTGACAAAATATCACAGTAGAACAGCACAGCATGTCTATCTCGCTCTGTAGCTGCTTCTATTGCATCTGCCGTCCGTGAAAACGTCACGTTTTTATAGCGGAAATGCGAAAACATTGTAAATCAATGGGCGGAAATTTTCTAGCCATTGAAAAAATGGACAAAGATTTTGGCCAGTGGGTGAAAGATGTGAACATTTTAAGCTCTAGTTTTAAAGAGGATTTTCCCGCTGAAAAGTGGATAACAACGTGGTTTTCACAAAATTTCTCGCGGGAACATGGCAACAACTTTCACCCATCCCTAGTGTCTAACCCATTGAGAGGGTATCCTACCAAAATGTTGCAGGCAATTTGTTGACCAAGTGAAGAACACATTAAATATGTCAGCTACTTGAAAATGGCGACATAGCAATCTCATCCATGACGATGTCGCAACCCATAGAAATGGCTTTGAAACTTCAATCCTTTAAAGAATGTGTAATAAATATAATAAAGAAAAAAGTGTAGCAAGCTGAGTGAAGAGCAGGTTTGGTTTACCTACAAACAGCTTCTGGTACTCAAAGTGTTAATGGAATGACGCCTCACCGTCATGCTTGCCGAATGAGCTCACCAGAATGAACTAAGGGAAGCAAACAGCTTGTGCTGCAAGTGAACCAAATTCTTCTATTCGCTCAGCTTGTTACACTTTTTTCTTTATTACTTTGAAGGATTGAAGTTTCAAGGCCATTTCTTTGGGTTTGCAACATTGTCATGGGCGATATTGTTATATCGCCATTTTCAAACAGTCTACATATTTAATGCGTCCTTGATTTGGTAGCCAAATTGACGGTGACATTTTGAACATGACCCCATTGAGAGCATCCAAGGGGCTAAAGAGTATACTGTTAACACGCCTAGGGAGGGGATGTAATAAAATGATTCATTTCTGAAATACATGATTTAATTGATGTCTTATTGCTTTGTCTGCCTGATGCCAATTTACTAAGTTACTTATGCTACAAATGATACTCTTTGCAAGTCAGGGCTGTAGGAAAGTCCATGGGAATTTCAGGGCCTTCTGCACTTTGTGTATTGCTATGTTAAAAAAAGTGGAAAAGGAAATGAGAGTAAGTTTACTCCATTTTCTGCAGTCAAACAAAAAGTGAAGCAGCCATTCCTTCATCCCTATGGGAACTGGTGCGGGATCTCTAGGTGCTTAGGCCAGAAAGCACCTGAACCCCTGATGCACATTACCTGCCTGTACTGACGTACTATTAAAGGGGAACTTTCACCTCCGCATTATCATTGTTGTATCGCTTCCTTTGTGTCCCCACTGTACATTGCGGTGTTTCTTTTTGCCTAAAAATATGTTTAAATGAAGCAAAAAGGTACTTGAATTTTGTACCAGATGACGTTAGCAGCCGCACAGCCGCGCACTGTATGATGCAGAAGACACTCCCACAGCCTCAGCTCCTTTCTCTTGCCCCAGCATCCTCCGATGACAGAGGCGTTCTGTTAGTAAGCTGGAGAGAGATCTCATTGGCAAAGAAAAAAAGGCTAGGGGATGTCAGACAATGTATTTTTGGGATGTCAGGCTAGCAGTGGGAAGGGAACAAAGTTGGTTGTTGCAGAGAGTACATTTGGGGAATCTGTGGCTACCAGTGGGCAGGGAAACAAGACTGGTTGGGTCACACAGTGTATGTGGGGAATCTGTGTTTACCAGTAAACAGGGAACAAGGCTTTGGGGGTTCAGACAGTGTATTTGGAAAATATGTGGCTAGCAGTAAGCAGGGGAAGAATTGCTTTATACAAGGGCCTCCTTGCACAATTTCACCAGTGACCTCCGAAGGTCTTAAAACAGCCCTGCACCTATGAGACATCAAAGGTTTATCTTTGACACCCAGAAAGTGATGTCCATTTATAGACAATGGAAACAAATAAGTCATAAGGACCACAGATTCACCAACCTCATGGCCCATTCAGCACCAATGTTCCCACTAATCTAAGGATTTCCAACATGCAATCTCCAACTGTCATTGGATTGCAACTCCCATTGTCCTCAGCTGGTCAATGGCCAGCTGAAGATGATGAAAGTTGCAGTCCAATGACAACCTGTGTCCTGTAAGTCAGTATTTCTCAAACCTGTCCCTCACATACAACTAATAATTCAGGTTTTTAGGCTCTCCCTGCCAGAAATGAACCAATCAGAATTAAAGATCCACTAATTACACACAGACAGGAAAAATCCTTAATACCCTGCATCTGTTAGTAATACCCAAGGACCAGGGTTGAGAAACACTGTTGTAGGTTGTTCACTGCTGCTCCAAGCTGTTGCTTGATGGGTCATTTTTTGTACAGCTTTCTTGGAAAAACAGCCAAGGAATGCATTTACATTGAAGCATTTTGTAATTTGAAATACCACTAAGAAACTGTTACATCTTTTTCAAACCATTTTTTTGAATTGCCTGACTGATATATTTCTATCAACTATACCTGTATCTTTAATGTTAGTTGTTAGAAGTTGTTTTATTTTTATTTTACTGTATTTTTAAGCTGTGCATTAATTGCTGTCTTGAAAGCAGTCATATACACAAAGGATATACAAAGTGTATTGAAGCAAAAAAAGCAATATACTGTAAGTGCTCCTGACTTATTCTACACAGAATTTATGACATCATTAGAAGCACTGCATACTGTGGGAGTAAATAGAAAAGCAGGATATTGTATCTGTCTGATGCTTTGGTAATGTACTCCTAATTGGCCTTTTCCCTTTGTGGTAAACACTTCAAAAAACCTACTACAAAAAAAGAAATATAGGTTGGATGAGCGTATCCACAAAAACCTCAAAAAAGCTGCCTCCAATCAAAACACCACTTCTTCAATGGTTATTACAAAATAGCACAATGTATACAATATGATATAGAGTGCTAATGGAGTAGGTGGGAGAAAAGAATACCATAAAAATATTCAAAAATTATTATAATGATCCACTAAAAAAAGGAATATTAAACAGAAATCCCAAAAACAGTACTACTGGCGTGTACCACAGAGCTATGAAATACAGATATATGAAAGTGAAATGTCCTAATAAAATAGGACAATAGTATAGCACGTAGAACCATCCATCCACTATACCATATCTAAATCAGGTATGGTACCATGGATGCAGGGCCAAAGTACATTCCAAAAATGATGGACTACATATAAAATAAATCCCTTAAAATTATCCTACAATATCATAAACCTCTAAACAGATCCATATGTCGAAATGATTGTAAACCACGAGTGCAGTAGTGATATCAGCAATAAATCCTCCACCAGGATACATTCACATCTGGACAATCCCAACCCAACTCCTATCCTCCAGACCACAAATCCCATATATATTAAAAATGGGGGACTTATCGAACTAGAGCACGACAGTGGGTCACACACTGTCCAAATGTATCTGTCTGTCTACTAGTGGGAATCAGCCTCCATCTGATATACCACATCATTGCTCAATCAGTTCAATCATAACAATGTAACAAGTTATAATAAACATTCTATTCTACAATGCATACATATAATATGGTATACAGCAAGCTAAATCACACTCATGTAGCCATAAGTCATATATAAATAACCATCGTTGTTAAAGGTGAAAATAAAACAACGCACCATCTTCATCATACCCCAAAGGGTTAAAGTTGGTCTGACAGTATCGTGTGGCTAATTTTTGACCAATACCAACACACAATCTTAAAAATCAATGCTTTTCACAGAAAAAATAGCCCTCCCTGAAACAACATCAACATTCTTTACTTGTAGTGATTACTCCCAGTCAGCCTGTGTGTTCGCTACTACTTGCTTATATGGCCTCTGGTCTGTTTAACTTAAGAGCTCTCCCCTCTCTGAAAACATTGAGCTGTGTTGAGGATTTATGTAAGAGAAAGGAAAGTAACCCAACCATTCATCCAGTAAATAGTCTGAGGATGGAAAGCTTTGAGTAAGTTACAGAGCCATGCAGCCAAAAAGTCTTTAATCATGAGTTCAGCCATTTCTTCTGCTGTAGTTATGCTAAGTTATACATTTAGAATGTGTTAAATACACAATAAAATAAAATGGGATACAATAACAAACTGCAAGTAGGTAGTTACTTGAAAGCAACAAACAGAGGGTATATTATGTTTTGAGATGTGAGATAACATATCTTTGGTCTTTTAAGCATCTATATTACATTTTGACCACAAGAAAGAGTGATGCAGGAGATGTGTTTTCTGGATTCCAATGTAGACCACCAGGAGCAGTGAGTACAGTGTTGTCCAACCAGGAGTGGAGGGAATGTCAGAAGGCTTAATAGTGGGTAAGCAAGGGTGACAGAAGTTACAGACGACAGAATACAGCACTGATTTGAGAAAGTCACAAGTAGGGACAAAAATCACAATTTTGTCCTGAGGGATGCCGCAAGCAGCAAGCTAGAATAGTGTGTCCGTAATAGGCAAAAAAATGTATACAAGCAGTGCATGACCAGTACAACAACAGGTGCTAAGTAGCAGATAGTAGTGCTGATAAACTGATAAAATAACTGAGGTATTTAGCATGAAGTGGTTGAAGAGATGAAACATAAAATAGGCAAGCATAGACTAGGATTTGACTGAACCACCAAATTTTAGAATTTGTTTTGAAAAATGCTAAGTTGAACTCCGGATTAAGGCAGACAGGTATATTGGTTTCCTTGAATCAGACAGGTACAGTATATTACGTGGCTAAAGGCAAACAGGTGAATTACTCTATTTGTAATAAACAAGTATATAACTTGTCTTGATGCATGTATATTACTTGACTTAAACCAAACATGTATCACACATGGCTTGAATCAGATTAGATGTAAGAATGTCACTTGAAACAGGCAGGAAGGACAAAACTGCAGCAAATTTGAAGCATAAGACTAGGGGCTGTTCACCTTTACCTGCCAAAGCTGGTGTTACATTAAAAACAAGCAACGTGTATTTTGCAAACCTGTGTTTTACCAGTATTCTATTGCAGAACCACGCTAAAAAAAAACGGCGTAGACAGCACATTACGACATACTGACAAAAATGGCTCTTATGGCTTCTGTTCAACTACCGCCTAAAAAGACACACTAAATGTCAAATTCCAAGGAAAGAGGCGTACATTTGACGACAGAAAGATCAAGTTTAGCGTTAGATGTATTCCCTACATTATCGAAATAGGACTTATATTGCCACCCTTCCACATATTATCCACCCTTTGAAATTTTACTTATACTGCTTTCTTTTACCATGTTAATTCCACAAATATTGCTCCCATTCGACATATTAACACCCCCTTTGAAATTTGACTTATAGTGCTCCCATTACTTTTTTTCTCCATTTTAATTTGATATTGTTTCTTCTCCAATTCTTTTTGACATGCCTTCATTGTGTATGTAATTAACCCTATGAGTACCAGAGAGGTAACAACGCATTGCAATGTGTTTGCTACCCCTCTAGTACTCAAAGGGTTAATTTGCTAAGGTATGCGGCTGCATACCTTGCCTGTATATGTGTAATAAATGTTATTTTGTTTGGTATATTTTATTTTATGTAAAAAAAATAGTTCAGACCTCGAGGGGGTCATCAGGACCCCTCCTGACATGCCCCTAGCATTGATCACCTATCCAGTAGGATAGGTGATCAATGCAGGTGACAATTGCTGGCATTTTCACTAAAGCCCATATAACATATGTGTAACATATGTTATATGTGCATTCTTATAATAATTTATTGTTATATTTATTTTAAATATATAATTCAGACCTTGAGGCTCCTGACACCCCCCTAGTATGTATCACCTATCCTTCGGGATAGGTGATCCATGGGGCGACATTTGCCAGCTTTTTTAATTAAGTGCATATAACCTATGTGTACCATATGTTATATGTGCTTTTTTATAATATACAGTGAATTCAGACCTTGAGGGGGACATCAGGACTACTAGTGATATCCCCCTTAGCATGGATCACTTATCCAGAAGGATAGGTGATCCATGGGGCGACACGGAAGGCATTTTCTGCATTCCTTTCTTACTACTGGAGCAGCTATATAAGCCGGCTCCAGTAGCAGTGGTTGTAGTGAACCCTGTCACCGGGTTCATTCATAAAAGCTCAGCGCTGTGCTTTTAAGAATTAATCAGTCACCCGGGTCAGCCGGCTTTACAGCCACTCCAGTAGTAAGAAAGGAAGGCAGAAAATGCCTTCCTTGTAGCCCCATGGATCACCTGTCCTTCAGGATAGGTGATCCATGCTAGGGAGGATATCAGGATGGGTCCAGATGCCCCCCTTGAGGTCTGAAATCACTGTAAATTAAAAAAAAATGCATATAACCTATGGTACACATAGGTTATATGCGCATAATTAAAAAAGCTGGCAAATGTCGCCCCATGGCTCACCTATCCAGGATAGGAGATTCATGCTAGGGGGTGTCAGGAGGGGTCCTGATGCCCCCTTGAGGTCTGAATTATATTTAAAATAAATATAATAAACATTATAAGAATATATGTTATATGGGCTTTAGTGAAAATGACAGAAATTGTCACCTGCATTGATCACCTATCCTACTGGATAGGTGATCAATGCTAGGGGGGTGTCAGAAGGGGTCCTGTTGCCCCCTTGAGGTTTGAACTATTTTTTTTTACATAAAATATACTAAACAAAATAACATTTTTTACAGATATACAGGCAAGGTATGCAGCCGCATACCTTGCCTATTAACCCTTTGAGAACCAGAGAGGTATCAAACACATTGCAATGTGTTGCAACCTCTCTGGTACTCATAGGGTTAATTATACAATACATATACAACGAGGGCATGTCGAAAAAAATTGGAGAAGAAACAATGTCAAATTTAAACGAAGAAAGAAAGTCATGGAAGCACTATAAGTCAAATTTCAAAAGTGGGGTTACTATGTCGAATGGGAACATTATTTGTTGAATTAAAATGGAGAAGAAAGCAGCATAAGTCAAATTTCAAAGGGGGAGTTAATATATCGAAGAGGGGCACTCTATGTCGGATTTCTATGATGTATACTGTATTCTGCACCACTTTTGCTCGAATAACGATGGTTTTTAAACTGTTATTGTGTCTTCTACACCTCAACTCTGAGAAGCTAGATTACTGACAGAAAATTTAACCAAAAAACACATGGTAATACTGACCGTAGTTAATAGAATGCTACTTGCATGTTGTTTTTAGTTGTTTCCTATGGCCTTTTTTTTGACTGACGTGCGTATAATTACCGCTGATTTTGTTTTCACAACTCGGATAATAGGATATTAAAACCTGACTTAAAAAACACAATGCCTGTTTTTTTTTTAGTGTGGTAATAGTATTGAGGCCTAGAAGAGACATACAAGAACAGAACTGGGAATAGACAGGAACTAAAATAATAAAAAGGTGCAGCTACACACTCATGGAATTAGTTTTTAAAGACCATTGGAGCCCAGTTCATTGGCAGGTCTGCTCCCAGAGGACCAAATCTGCCAATAGGGCATTATCATTGAGATATTTACCCTTTATAATGATGCGTTATAGTCAAATCATACATTGCACTTTCTGATTTGAAAGAACATTGCATACTGAATTATTCAAATCTTCATTATCCCCAAACCCTAGTGCTGTAGAAATTGCTTTGTATATATATATGTACAGTAATGTGCAAAGTTTTTAGACAGTTGAGAAAAAATACTGTAAAGTAAGAACGCTTTCAAAAGTAGACATGTTAACAGCCGTACTGTCACAGACTGTGAAGAAGCAGACAGTACGCCTGCAAAAACGTTTGGGCTCCCATTCTTTGGCCCATTTGTATGTCAGATCCCTCCCACACCCCCTGTGAGTTCCACCACTCCGCCCATCTCCCGTATCTCCCAAACACTGGCGTCTTGATCTAACAGCCGCCAAGAGGTTTCTGGCGGCTCGATCACATTGTTGCCGGTTCATCCTCATTGAGATTGGCTCTCTCACCAACAAATTATCTATATCGTGAGTGGATACATCCACATTGAATGCAACTTCGTTACCATCCTCTTCCAGCCAGGACATCAACATCTGGATGAATATCACGGAGAACTTAAAGGAGTTTCACGGTGCATAGGAGCAACGGAGGACACAGCTTGTCGGCTATCAGGGGAAGGATCTGTATTAAACGCTTAAAGCCCAAGAAGGGCTATTGTAAGTGCATTACTTTTATTTTGTATCTATTTTACCATTATATATTACTACACTCAGATACTGCTTATTTTTCTTGTGTTTGCTCTGTTTTTGAGGTTAACTGGACCCAATATCTCATACGGTGGACAAGGCCACCTGTTGCATCTCATCCTGCTGCAAACATCATAGAAAAGTCTTTTCATCATTCCTCTTTTCATTTCATCATCATCCATCCATCAGCTGGGTTTCTCATCAAGCGAACCATCAGCTTTTCCATTAACTTCATCATCTGTTTATCCATTACCATCAACTCGTATCTCATCGGTATCTCTTCTCTGCTATTGTGTTATTCTAGTTACATTATACACTGTTAGTTTTATTTTAGACTTTCTGATATTTTCTTTATAATCTGATTATTCTATTTCCTATATGTCTGATTATTTATTAACATTGTAACAGTATTATTTCATTTTTTGAATTGCATATCACCTGGTTGTGAGCGCTGAATTAGTTTAGTCTTTGTTCTATTACAAAATGCAAGTCATGTTTAACAAATTTACCATACAAGGAAAATCACAGTAGATGGACAAGTATGTTTACCTTGGACAGGAAATGTCAGTAAATAAAAACACCATGATGGAAACTGAATGACAAATAGAACTGGGATGGCAAACATTTGAAAAGCCTAGTAGTACTGTCTTTAAAGGGATAGTAATACTTCATTTTAACTTTATTTTATTTTGTAGGCATTAAAAAAACATGAAGAATGATATAAGTCTTATCTCTGAAACCTTTATGGTTTAAGAGATATTCACAAGCAAAGTTTCCCCCCCCTGTTCAGCCAGCTCAGAAGGGAGGTGCCCAGGTAGACTGCAGAGAGGGACAATCTTCAATTAAGATAATGGAAAAAGCTGAAAAACTTGTCAAGGGGGGAAGGGCTTTCATTGTTTTCATACAAAGAAAATTGTCCCCTTCTGTTATCTGTACTGTCATACAACCAGACTCACATCTGAGAAGAGATGGCTTACACTAGGTAAAAGGGGCGGGGAGGGGAACTTTGCTTGTGAATATCTCATAAACCATAAAGGTTTGAGAGATAAGACTTATATCATTCTTCATGTTTTTTTAATGCCTACAAAATAAAATAAAGTTAAAACGAAGTGTTACTATCCCTTTAAGACTAATTTACCACCCTGCCTCAAATGAAAGGTTTATTTGTAAAAGTCAGGATTTGATGTGTAGACATAGTTCTTGCTGCTCTCCTTGCTATACACATATGGAACTATCTGAACACTTCTAATAAAGGCTATTTTAAGCTTGCCAGGAATCTGTATATTTTATAATTTTTGTATGTATTTTGGCTGTTTTGGCTCCTCCTTCTCGCTTGGTTGGTAGATCCCCAGCAGGGTGATAGCTGGTTAGGGATGGTATAAATACCTCCCCCATTTTTCGCGCAAGGGTTTTGCTCACAGTATAGGTAAAGTTGCTTTTTAATTGCATAAAATGTTCACATTTTATAGGCAGATAGGGACTTGTCTGAATCTGGGGTGCCTTGATGGGGCAGACGGGCTTCCCATAACTTTGGTCAAAAAGATACAACTAAAACCCACTGTTTTGTTTTTAGGTTATTTATAAGTCAGGATTTGATGAGCAAACTCTAGTTTTGTTTACTTTGTATATGTAGCCAATACATAGTCCTTGCTGCTCTCCTGGCCATACACATATGTAACTATCTGAACACTACTAATAAAAGTTCTTTTGAGCTCACCAGGAATCTGTATATTTTATACACATCGCAAGAAGGCCTGACAATAGATGGGCCAAACAAATTTTAGAATGGATTCCACTTCACACTAAATGCCCAAGAAGAAGCCAAAGACAAGATGGGTAGATGAATTTTCAAATTTGTTGGTACATAAATATATATATATATATATATATATATCCAGCGGCAAGAGGACATCTCTGTCCACATGCCTCAAGGCCGAATACCGGATACAAGGAAAAACCCCAACATCAGTATCACTGAAGTAAGTGATGACAACTATTATATCTTTATACAGACATTAGGGGCTGCCCAGCATCCAAGATAGCTGCTGTTTCCCATGTCACTATACCATACATCTCTAGAATGCCATCTCCTTCTCTCAGTTGACAACTGTACAAGTTAGAGCTAGGCTTTGGCTAGAGATCCAATTCATGGTTTACGCTTGCAAAAGGTAAGTTCCTCATCTAAGGGTTAGTTGGAGAAATTCTCATTCTGTGCTTGATTCCAGCCACAAGGTAATTTGTCTGAAAATTTACAATAGTGATAATCTTTGTGTGTTCCCCAATGAGGTTAAATAGGCACCACAAGGAGCTAGTAACCTAGCTTATTTTCTTTTATAAACAGCAAACGATTTCATCATAGTTGTACACTAACGATGTACAGTCTCAAACCTTTCTCGCTTTCTGCTCCATACCTATGGAACTCCATACCCCTCTCCCTACGTCTTGAAAAATCCCCCTCTGTCTTTAAGTCTACCCTGATCTCTTATCTTCTGGAGCAGTAGGACCATGCACTGCCTTTGGCCAAACTCAGCACTTGTAATCTCAGCACTTAACACCCTCTTACCCCATTGTCTGTCTCCTTTTACCCATTTAGACTGTAAGCTCCTTGGGGCAGGGACCTCTCTCCCATTGTTTCTATGAATGTCGCACTTATTTCATCCCTTCTTATGTCTATTGTAAGGCGCTGCGTGCACTGTGTGGCGCCATATAAATAAAGCTATACATACGTACATACAATGAAATGGAAGAATATGATTACCTCATTCTCTAGAGATTACAATCAATAAGATCACAGCTTGACTCATCAGAATGGATATGGAGGTGTGTAGCTAGAGAACAATGGTGGAGAACACTGTTGACATCCAGGTGTACCCTTGTTGCGGTCACAGCTAGAATAAAGATACTGATCACAAAGTCAGATAACCTTTCCCCGGTTGAGCAAGTGGAGGGTTCAGGATGAATACATCTAGTGCTGAGTGATTAAACGTCTAGGCACTGGAAGGATCAACCCCTGAACCAGGTAAAAGAAAGAGATAAGAAGAGGAAAAAGGAGAAGATGAAGTAAAGAGCTGAACAGAATAGAGGATAACAGAAAATATAGAGAGGGAAAGGTTCCCTAACGAGAAAAGGGATGAGAAAGGAGAGAAAGGAAAAGTGAAAGGTAAGGAGAGAATCTCCATGAAGAGAAAAGGGAAGATTGCACATTTAAGAAATAAAGCAGGAAATGAAGTCTGACCAGAGAGAAGGCAAGACTGGAAAAAATGCCTAAAATAGGGAGGAAGGACGGTACGTAGACAGAGAGGAGGGAGGTAGAGCAGATAAAGAAGCAGGCAGATGAAGAGAACTAACAGCAAAGCTAAGGGAGAAAGAAAAGAACAAACAGAGAAGCAGACAGCTAAGCGAAAATGAGAAAAAAATGCAACAAATAAAATCAGTGGATATCTGAGCCCAAGAGGCATCACAGAAGAACCCCTGAGGAGAATTTAATAAAAAAACATTTGAGCAGAAGTCAGTAATGAGAAGCAGATCTAAGCCTGTAGAACCGTATAGGCTATAGCAATCTGTAAACTTAAAAAGGGGCAGGAGCCAATAAGAACAAAGGGGAGAAGAAAAGTCTTGACTAAACTAACATATCACTCTGTATATTATTACACTCTGCAGCAGTTAGTGTGAAATAAAATTAAACATGTGTATTAAGGTAACAACACTTATTCTCTGTCAAGAAAGGTGTGCCTCTATCAGCAAACCACTCCTTATGCAAATTTTCCAGAGTTTAGGAATCACTATGACAGTGCTGGCCAGAAATAGCGAAGTGCTCAGAGATTAAGGAATAAATACCCATGACTTCATCTCAGGGGCCCTAGATCTTCACCCTGACTCCCATCCTTCTCCTGTATTACTTTAGAAGGTAATACTGTGCCTGTGGTTGTAAAATTTGGGATCACTTTAGGGCAATCTGGTGTCTTTACTTAGCAAGACAAGGGGGGTTTCATGGTGGTACAGCATGTAAATTTATTCAAAGGTTCCCTGTTGATTGATTAGAGAGCACTTAAACAGGAACAAAGGGGCCGCCAAATAAAACAGATACAATGCAAATCATTAACCTTACTGATAAATACTTAAACCAACATCACTTATAGTACTGGAAAAAGGTTTATCATTTTGTCCAATGAACTCATTTAAACGCTTTGACCATATTAAGGATCTGTACTTATTAGTGAGAAAACTTCTCTTACGTAAGTTTTTCACAATGGATGCAGAAAAAAGGTCCAACACTGTTACAGACAATGCAACAATGCAGAATTTCATATACTTATTAGAAGAAAATTAATCTACCAGAGAAATCAATAAGGGCCCATTCATGGACTTAAAAATAATTCAAAATTTACTCCACCTATGGCGATCTCAGCCAATATTGAGGTGTTTATTCAAATGGTGTCCAGGGATTTGGAAAAACTGGCACATGAACCTCTTACAAACTACATAGTGAATGACAACCTAACCAGAAAAGAAAGAGTAGATTACAGTCTGATAACAGTCTGGTCATAAAGCCCTCAGATAAAGGGGGGAATATAGTCAATATGACAACAGATTATTATGTACAGGAATGCAAACGTCTGCTAAAAGACAAAATATGTTATTCAGTTCTTACACATGATCCTACGGAGAGTTTCCTAGCAGAATTGAAATATATCCTAGATGGTGGCCTTACATCAGGACTCATTTCTAAAAAAGAATATGAGTACCTACTTACGAACAATCCTACAGAGCTACCTTCTATGTTATTCAGATATGTAATATATACATAGATCAGGTGTTAAGACATTTCATGACAGCCCTGCCATCGTATACTAGAGACTCCCAGGATGCCATTACAAGACTAGAAGGCATCTATTTAGATCATAACCATTTTTTGCAAGCCTAGATGTGGGGTCCCTATATACCATATAAAACAAGATATTGAGCTCAAAGTGGTGAAATACTTTCTGGCAACTAGAGGTTGGTCGTATTTTTCACACAATGAGTTTGTTATCAGTTTACTCCAATTCCTGTTGACACACAATTCATTCCTTTTTGATAATAAGATCTACCATCAAATACAGGGGACGGCTATGGGGAGTACCTGTGCCCCCACGTATGCCAATGATTATTTGGGGTGGTGGGAAGACACAATGATCTTCACTGAACAAATGCAAGAACATACTCAGTATATATCTATGTGGATCAGATATATAGATGATGTATTACTTATACGGACTGGGACAGAGTGTTACGGTTTTCTGACACTCAGACTAGGTTTAAGTAAAAACACAGTTTTATTGAAATGAAAACCAGGTATAGCGCCCCTGGGGGCCAAGAATGGCATACACAGACAGGAGTAGTAATAATACGCTAAAATGCACAGAAGAACTGGATGGACAAGGGTTAATGCGTAAACCACTGATCAGTCACAATAATGGTTAGCGGCCAATGCCCAGCTGAACCTATAAGTCTCTGAGGGTGCTCTCGACTAGATAGTAGGCTTGTACAAATCACTCTCATATAGCTGTATAATGGGACGCCCAAGGAGACTGCACAGATATAACCAGAGCTGAGAGATTCCTCCAAGAGGAGTGTGATGGAAAACGCCACTGCTGAGCCAGAGAATGGGACCAGACAGCCCTTAGTACTTGCAAATGGAAATACCCTTGTGTGTCAATGGAAATAAGAGCCGGTCACCCACTGGGTGCCAATCGAAGTCGACACTGCCCAAGCTACAACGAGCCACGCACAGGTAGTGCGGTAGATGACAACACAAGTTGAGCAATGACCAGAGCCCAGACACCCTTCCGGTGCCGTGACGAGGGACATTCCAAAAAACAGTCCAATTGCTAATCT
This sequence comes from Rhinophrynus dorsalis, assembly GCA_037306005.1. Taxonomy (NCBI): domain Eukaryota; kingdom Metazoa; phylum Chordata; class Amphibia; order Anura; family Rhinophrynidae; genus Rhinophrynus; species Rhinophrynus dorsalis. The sequence continues at coordinate 249,101,737 of CM074720.1, read as the reverse complement.
GAACCCATTCATTGACAGTGATGGCATGTTAAGAGTTGGTGGACGTTTAAACAAGGCCGAGTTGGGAAGGCAAGAACAGAATCCTCTCATTATACCTGCTCGCCATCACATTTCCACTCTGCTCATACGGCACTACCATGAAGGGGTTAAGCACCAAGGTAGACACTTCACGGAGGGTGCCATAAGAGCTGCAGGCCTTTGGATTATAGGAGCAAAAAGACAAATTACAGCTACACTGCACAGCTGTGTTCACTGCCGTAAACTAAGAGGTAAACATCAGCAACAGCAAATGGCAGATCTGCCAGCTGAGAGGTTGAGTACTGACCCACCCTTCACTCATGTTGGTCTGGATGTCTTTGGACCATGGATGGTAACAGCCCGCAGAACTCGAGGTGGCCAAGCAAATAGCAAACGATGGGCAGTGCTGTTCACTTGCATGAGTGTGCGAGCAGTACACATTGAAGTATTAGAATCTATGGATGCTTCAAGCTTCATCAATGCTTTAAGACGATTTCTTGCCATCAGAGGACCAGTCAAGACACTAAGATCTGATTGTGGTACTAATTTCGTTGGAGCCTGTCGAGAGTTACAGCTCAACTCTAGGCCAGTCCAAGACCTTTTAGCTGAAAAAGGCTGTACATGGATATTCAATCCTCCTCATGCTTCCCACATGGCCGGCTCATGGGAGAGAATGATAGGCATCACACGTAAAATACTGGACTCTATGTTTATGGACTCGAATTCCACGAGACTTACTCACAAGGTTCTAACCACCTTCATGGCAGAGGCATCTGCCATAATCAATTCCAGACCACTTGTTCCAGTGTCTACAGATTCAGAGACCCCAACTATCCTTACCCCAGCTACTCTGCTTACCCAGAAGCTTGGGTCCATCCCTGTTCCACCTGAAAACTTTAAATCAGGAAATCTGTGCTATGACCAGTGGAGGCGAGTACAACACCTCGCCAACTGCTTCTGGAATCATTGGAAGATGGAGTATCTTTCTACTCTGCAAGGACGCAGGAAATGGCAACACCTGAACCCTAACATAAAAATTGGAGATCTCGTTCTGCTCAAGGATTAAAAAGCCGAAACAATCGATTGGCCTATGGGACTTATTATAAAGAGCGTTCCTAGTGATGACGGTAAGATACGCAAGGTGGAGGTGAAAGTTGCAAGACAAGGGACTGTAAAGACTTTCATCAGACCTATCATGGAACTTATTTTGCTCTTGCCCTTTGGAGAATGAACTTGCTTGCGTATGCTGCTGGATCCTACCTGTGACTTCAAGAAGGAAGAGTCTTGAACTTTATTGTTACGACTTGAAGTATTACATTATAGTTGTTGCATTATCTGCATGTTCTCTTTTATGTCTTCCAGGTTTTCAAGACATCAAAGCAAATTGCACTGATGTTTATTTGCAATTGAATAACTACCGTTATGGTGTAAATAGTGACATTTAAAATGCCAGACAGGGAGTATGCTGTTACACAGTTAATATTCTCATTATTGTAGATGGGAATTACATAGTTTATTCTTTGATCCATTTACTATGGATTTCTCTATGGTTAGTTATTTGCTGCCATCTTGTGGCTTTTTTTTTGGTAATGCACTTATAACACATTTACTTTGTATGTAAACCACACCCCTGCTCTCTAGTGAGGCTCTTCCTGTATCATGGTTGCCTGCCACATGTAACAGGGACACATGTATTCTCATGCTAAGCTAGATCGCTATCACAACAATCAGAGTCAGAATAATAATGTTCTCATAAGCATCCCTGTTTTAAAGGGATATTTGGTCACCTTACTTCTCTGGCATTTGAAGAGTTAAAAGTCTATTTAATTTAATGAAAAATGTTACTTCTTCCCTATGGTGCAGTTGGTTCACTGCAGAATGGCTCCACTTTTGCTTTTGTGATTTTAAAGTCAACTCTTCTTGTAGGTCGCTGCCATTTTGCTGATATCACAATATACTGGTAGCTGTAGCCACATACCCTACCCATCACTGCATATAGAATCAGGATATTTAAACTACTCAAGTACCTGAAATGCCACTGGAGATCAAGGCAGCTGCCATACATATGACAAGAAGGGCTTGAGGTAGAGTTTTAACCCTTTTAGGGCTGTATGTTCAAAAGAAAAGTGGAGGAGTTCTGGGGCAAACCATTTGCAATATAGCGGAGAACTAAACATTCCCATTGATGTAAATGGGAATTTTAACCCCTTGCATGCCAATGGAATATTTTTGAATTTTTAGTTCATGGGAGAAGTGCAGAGGTTTGCCCCAGAACTCCTCCACTATTATTTTGAACACACGGCCCTTGGTACCAGAAAATTGAGCAAATCAATGCATTTGCTAATTTTGTGGTACTCAAAGGATTAAAAGCTTATATTAGTGGTCCTCAAATGTATCACTATGTTTTATATGTTCATTTTTAACCCTTTTAACCCTGAGTTCCAGAGTGATGAGCAAGGCATTGCAAAGCAATGGTTTGCGTTCCCCTTGGGCACTCAAATGGTTAAATAAAATCTCCACGGAACCCTAGCAATCAAACTTTAGAACTGCATGAATATGAAATATATTTATTTGTAACAGGTGCTAGATAAGCTTAAGACTAAATGATTATGCTAAAAATGTACCAGGTACAGTTACCAGGTAATTTTATCTCCTACAAATCATAAGAGTCACATGGACACTGAGGTAGATTATGGTGCTGATTTAATGAGAAATCATATAGAAAACAAAATGGCACTGAGACTGATGTACTGGGGTAAGTGGTGCCATCCTAGAGCAAACCAACTGCACCACAGGGAGCCAATACAAATTCCCTCCAGATCCTCTGATTTAAATGGGGCTTTTAACCCCTCGAATGCCAGAGGTGTCTCAATTGCATTACAACGCAATGCATTAGAGAACTCACTAGTATTCAAAAGTTCAAATGCCCTCTTTAAATCAATGAGAATATTTATTTGTTCACTATGGTGCAGTTGGCTTGCTCCAGTATTAAACCATTTTACTTAGCACATTAGCCTTGCTGATATGTATCAATACCACAGCCATTTGCAGCCTCAAGCAAAAATACAAAACAAGGCCTGGATTCCATTGCAAGGGCTAAATGTTATCACTGATTTTCTCTCTTTTTTACTGAAGTCTATAGGGAAAAGTTAAGATAAAACCAGGGATAATTATGACCTGCAATGGAATCAAGCCCCAGCCTAGTGGTAGCTCACTGCTACTATACATGAGAGAACACAAGCAAACATATTGGCCACACAGTTCTCAGAGTGAGAGCCTGGGCATGACAAAGTGCATCTATTACCACGTGCATTACTTGTCAAGCGATACAACTTTATTATTCACATTAAAACAGGAAACACAGGGAACATAACCTGCAAGAGCATCAAAGCCTCCTGCTACTTTACCATCTATGCATCCATCATCAGGCATGTTAGGGTGTACTGAAAAGGTTAGGGCCATATGCGAAAAGAAAGTGGAAAAATGCTGGGGAAAACCAAATACAAAATTCCCCAAATTCCCATTAATTATACTGTGCTTTTGACCCAAAAACACAACAGGAAGAAATAGTGCCATTGGTTTGCCCACTTTTGTGTTTGTACATATGGGTCTTAGGAAATAGGGGATGACTTTTATGTTTGAGGGTGCTAATGAAAGGCATTAAGAACATGTTTGATCAGGGATGGATGCCATCACTAAAATCATTGCTGTTGTGTGAGCTTTATTGGAAAAGCTAAGACTTCCTAGGTTCTCTTTACTCTCCACATATGGCAATGTCCACTTGTCAGCCATTATTTACATTGGTTCTATTGAGCCTAGTTAACATTTTCCTATAATCTTGGGGTTCTTCAGTTCCAGAAGCACTGGCCTAGATTTCCCAGGAAGAAAGAAATCTACCCAGTTAGAAAAAAATCCCCCTAAATAGTGTATTCCATAGACTTTTGTGAAAAATCTCTAAAATACATCTCCATTTCATAACTAGCCTTCTCACTGAAGAGTTCCTTCATAATGTATTGAGGCTGATTTCCAAAGAACAGCTGAAGCAATTCTGAGAACATACCTCCCAAGTGTCCCTCTTTAGGAGGGACAGTCCCTCTCTTAGACCCAAATCCCTCAGTCCCTCTTTCCCACCCTGATGTCCCTCTTTTTAGTAGATCAGACTGTGTGGTGTGTGTATATAAGTGTATCATACTGCTCTACAGCAATACAACTCAAATTATTGTTTGTTTAAACATCAGTATATGTGTATTTATATACATATATATTATATATAAAACAAATTATTGTTTGTTTAAACATCAGTATATGTGTATTTATATACATATATATTATATATAAAACAAATTATTGTTTGTTTAAACATCAATATATATGTATTTTTATACATATATATTATATATAAAACACTTTATTGTTTTAAATCATGTATTAGGTTACACATGGAGGTATCAATAGGTCATAAAATAGCATAAAAATTCTCTGTAATGCCCCGCCCACAGGTCATGCCCCCAGCAACACCCCCTAAAACACAATTGTCGCTCTTTGTCAATTTGAAATGTTGGGAGGTATGATTCTGGGGTTTACCAAGTACATCACAGTGGACTAATAAGACTTCCTATTGATATAAATGGGGCTTTTAACCCCTTAAATGCTAGAGAGAATGAATTGGTCTGAGTCTGGTACTCAAATAGTTAAATCCTCATTAAAATCAATGGGAATTTCATTAATTTGTTTCTTTGGTCCTTTTGGTGTATCTGGTTTGCCTCAGAAATGTTCGATTTTGTAGTAATTCTGGGGTAAACCAACTGCAATGGAGACAATGTAAAAAAATTAATTCGATTTACATGTGAATGTTACACTCTTCAATGCAAAGCGATGCACTGAAGAGCGCTCTAGCAGTTGGTTAGTCCCAGATTAAAGGAATAGTAATGTTTCATAATAAAAGCAGCTCTAATTAATCATCATAGTATTTGGACTTTGGAGAGTGTTATTTCAATTCTGTCAGAGTTGTAGTTCAAGAGGAATTCAAAGACAAAGTGTCCCCCTCCCACCCCTTTTACTGATGTAACACTGTTCAGCCAGATCAGAAGGGAGGTGCCCAGATAGAGTGCAGAGAGAGACAATCTTCAATTAAGATAAGGAAAAACCTGAAAAACTTGTCAAGGGGGGCAGGGCTTTCATTGTTCTCATAGGAAGAAGATTGTCCCCTGCTGTTATCTGTCTGGTCTATGGACTGCATTCCACATCTGAGACGAGATGGCTTACACTAGGTAAAAGGGGCAGGAGGGGAAACTTTGCTTGTGAATATCTCTCAAACCATAAAGGTTTGAGAGATAAGACTTATATCGTTCTTCATGTTTTTTTAATGCCTACAAAATAAAATAAAGATAAAACGAAGCATTACTATCCCTTTAGTTCCACTGTTCCTTTGTGCAGCTGCCTCAATAAATCTAGGCTTAGACTGTAGGCACTATAAGTAGAGAGGTCTGAAAAATAAGTGAGTTATTAACCCTGTGAGTGCCAATGGAGTAACATATTTCTTTTCAACGTGTTGCAAAAGCATCCGACCCCCAAAGGGTTAATTAAAACTAGATTATATGAAATAGAACATATTTTTATGTGGCATCCTTTAAATTAATGCTAGCTGCATAGGTCCAAAAAATACGGAGACCACGGGGGAGATTCACTAAAGCCTGATAAACAGGTGCTAAAGCTGAGATAACTTCTCCAATGTCAGCACTTATTCAGTTCCTGTGTTATTCTATGCAGCCTATGCACTAAGATAGATCTTAGTGAATAGGCTCTATAGAATAATATAGGACCTGGAGAAGTGATGTCACTGGAGAAGTTATCTCCCCTTTATCACCTCTTTATCACTCTTTAGTGAATCTCTCCCCACCCAGTTTTGCTATCTTGTTTCCAGCAGTAAGATAATGAAATGTGACATAAGGAGTAGATTAAGCCCTTTGGTGTTCAAGATCTTCTGGATCCTTGGAGAACGACTATGCAGAGTTCTGTTGCACCTCCATTGGTACCAGCTTCTTTTTACGTCGACCTTTTCCACAAATTGCATTGCACATGTAGCTCCTGAAAAATCAATTAGACATTATGATATTAATTACAGGTGTATCTGAATTTCTAAGGTGAAATTCTGGAATAAACTAACCGCACCCCATGGGGACAAATAAGCAGTCCCACATTTCACAGTTATTTAAATGGGACCTTTAACCCTCTGAATGCTAGAGAGGCCTCCAATGCATTGCGAAGTCCCTAGCATTCAAGGGGTTAAATTCCCCATTTCTAGTCATACCTGGGAACATTTGCTTCTTGAGCCCTGTTTGGATAATATAAATGACGAGATTCACGTCTCAAAAGGGGTGGGGCTTAGTCGCTGGGGGGCTTATCAACCTATGTCATAAAGTGGGTGGGAAGTGGGAGGAACAGGGTGGGAAGGAGGAGAAGTGTGCAGGAAAGGGGGGAACAGGGTGGGAATGAGGAGAAGTGGGAGGAACAGGGTATGTAGGAGGAGAAGTGGGAGCAACAGGGTGGGAAGGAGAAGAAGCATGAGGAACGGGGAGGGAAGGAGGAGAAGTGGGAGGAACAGGGTGGGTAGGAGGAGAAGTTGGAAGAACAGGGTGTGTAGGAGGAGAAGTGGGAGGAACAGGGTGGGAAGGAGGACAAGTGGGCAAGAAGTGGAAGGAACAGGGTGGGAAGGAGGACAAGTGGGAAGAACAGGGTGTGTAGGAGGAGAAGTGTTAGGAACAGAGTGGGAAGGAGGAGAATTGGGCAAGAAGTGGGAGGAACAAGGTGGGAAGGAGAAGAAGCATGAGGAAAAGCTGGGTAGGAGGAGAAGTGGGAGGAACAGGGTGTATAAGAGGAGAAGTGGGGGGAACAGGGTGGGAAGGAGAAGAAGCATGAGGAACGGGGAGGGAAGGAGGAGAAGTCGGAGGAACAGGGTGGATAGGAGCAGAATTTGGATGAACAGGGTGTGTAGGAGGAGAAGTGGGAGGAACAGGGTGGGGAGGAGGAGAAGTGGGCAAGAAGTTGAAGGAACAGGGTGGGAAGGGGAAGAAGGGTGAGGAAAAGGGTGGGTAGGAGGAGAAGTGGGAGGAACAGGGTGGGAAGGAGGAGAAGTGGGCAAGAAGTGGGAGGAACAGGGTGGGAAGGAGAAGAAGCATGAAAAAAAGGGTGGGTAGGAGGAGAAGTGGGAAGAACAAGGTGTGTAGGAGAAGTGGGAGGAACAGAGTGGGAAGGAGGAGAAGTGGGCAGGAAGTGGGAGGAACAGGGTGGGAAGGAGAAGAAGCATGAGGAAAAGGGTGGGTAGGAGGAGTGGTGGGAGGAACAGGGTGTATAGGAGGAGAAGTGGGAGGAACAGGGTGTATAGGAGGAGAAGTGGAAGGAATAGGGTGTATAGGAGGAGAAGTGGGAAAAACAGGGTGGGAAGGAGAAGCGTGAGGAACAGGGTGGGAGAGAGGAGACATGGTAGAAACAGGGTGGGTAGGAGGAGAAGTGGGAGGAACAGGTGTGTAGGAGAAGAAGTGGGAGGAACAGGGTGGGAAGGAGAAGAAGCGTGAGGAACAGGGTGGGAGGGAAGAGAAGTGGGAGAAACAGGGTGGGTAGGAGGAGAAGTGGGAGGAACAGGTGTGTAGGAGGAGAAGTGGGAGGAAGAGGGTGGGAAGGAGGAGAAGTGGGAGAAACAGGGTGGGAAGGAGAAGAAGAGTGAGGAAAAGGCTGGGTAGGAGGAAAAGGCTGGGTAGGAGGAGAAGTGGGAGGAACAGGGTGTGTAGGAGGAGAAATTGGAGGAACAGGATGGGAAGGAGGAGAAGTGGGCAGGAAGTGGGAGGAACTAGATGGGAAGGAGAAGAAGCATGAGGAAAAGGATGGGAGGAGGAGAAGTGGGAGGAACAGGGTGGGTAGAAGGAGAAGTGGGAGGAAAAGGGTGGGAGGGAGGAGAAGTGGGATGAACAGGGTGGGTAGGAGAAGAAGCATGAGGAAAAGGGTGGGAGGGAGGAGAAGTTGGAGGAACAGGGTGGGTAGGAGGAGAAGTGGGAAGAGTTTCATAAGAAACTCATCACCACCGGAAAGTTAGCATCTGTTCCCAGAGAGTCGTTAATTAGCAGCAAAATCCGAAGTCTCCAGAGCAGATCCAGAGAGTTCCCAGGTATGTTTCTAGCAATGGAAAAATTCATATCTCCCCTATAGTGGATATACATCAGAACTGGGTATTTTTAGTTTGCTGAATATAGCATTTAATGGAGCTAATCACACTGTTAGTAATGGTGCAACTGGAACTGCACAGTGCACTGATAATGCATTGGATGGCCCAACCCCTGCTCATTGTGAACCTAGGAACTTCCCTGTGTATCACTAGTTACAAGAAAAGAACTACTACAAAGTCACTGAAAGTTGAAAACATTTTGAAGGCTATATACAGTAGAGAGACTAGCTATTTCTTCACCTGGGGGAAATCTGGAATTTGTAGTACCATTTTGCTAAACTAACAAAGTCAGATCAATACATCTTATGTTATAACACAACAGAGCTTAGCACACAAATAGGTCACGATTTAAAGGAGCATTATGGTTTCATTATGAAAAATATATAGGCTTTTCCTTGTAAGTAAAATGTAGGTCCCCACACTGCTGGGAGATGCATCATTAATACTTTGAGTGCCAGAGTGGTACAGAATGCATTGCAAAGTAATGCATTCCATACCACTCTGGCACTCAAAGGGTTAATACTTGCAACGCATTGCTCCACAATACACTGTGCATTCAGAGGGTTGAAATTTTTCAACAGCTCAATCTGTTTTCTTTAAACAAACTATTAGCAACATCGCCATCTAGTGTTCAGAAGGGAATTTTTCCCTCATGCCATCTGTGGGAGAGTTGTAATAGCCACTAAATAGAACATATCTCAGAAGTGAGAAAAGTCTTGTTTTAATCAGCTGGAAAAGTCCTACAATACATAAAGAAACATTCCTGCTCCTTCAAGGATATATTTTATTGAGAACTACATTGAGGGAGCACAGCACACAATGAGGTTCAGGATATGCATCTGTATATAAACATGAGGGTTTCTCAAAGCATTTGTGTCAAGACAAATTGACTAGACTGACAGACACATAGGTCTGTATGTTCAAAGGGATAACGACAAAACAAATGTTGTATGAAAGACAAAAATAAGTAATTGTATGCATGAACGACATTTTCTATAGAGTACACGACATAAAATTAGTAATGTCCGTTGTGAACGACACAACTCTAGAACTGCAGGGCAAAGAGGCGGGGCAAGGGAGGGGCTAAACTATTCTCCAGTGTCATATAGAGGAAAAGAAAATTTGTCGTAACTAATGACAAAAAAATGTCTTGCAAAAGACAAAATTTGTACGTTAATAAAAAGTGAAGGGAATGTGAAGTTCTGAATGTGAGCATTTTTGTCTTTCGTTAAGACATTTTTGTTGTTGGTTAAGTCATTTTTTTGTTGTTACATACGACAATTTCAGTAAGGACAAACAACATATTTCTGATCACAACCTACAGTCTCTGAAAATATTAATGATCCCAACGACATTGTACTTTGAAAAGTCGCTACTTCTTTGAACATATGGCCCTTAGAAAGATATATAAATAGATACTTTTGATGGCTGTATATTTACACTAGACAGTATCAATATAGAAAATCCCAGGTATATATATATATATATATATATATGCTCAGTTTAACCTGTTTTTTTTTGGCTGGAAGGCACTGATTGGTTGAGGAGACCAACCAATGCTGCCACTCTGTTTAAACAGCCACCCTCTTCCCCCAAGAAAACCTTAACTAGTGGCTTAGGAGCAGGCAGGAGGCCAAGCCCCTGCCTTCTCAGCCATCAGGTTAAAGAACAAAAAGTCAGACCTCATAGCGGGACATCATGACCACTCTTGATGCCTCCAGCTACTTATCTCCCAGCCGGCTGGGAGATCAATAGAGGTGATACAGGGAAGCAAGAGAGCTCCCTGATTCCATTCTACCCAAAGCCAGGTAGGAGTGGGGATGTTGGCAAACCCTCTCATCTCAATCATTGATAGGTGAGGGTTTGCTCCTACCCGGCTCCAGCTAGAATAGAAGCAGGGGAGCCCTCTTGCTTCCCTACATCACCTCTATTGATCTCCGAGTCAAATCAAATGGGATATCAGTAGCTGGGGGGGCATCAGGAGGGGTACTTATGCCCCACCATGAGGTCTGACTTTTAATATGAATTAACCCTTTGAATGCCACAAAGGTATCAAACTCATTGCAATGCAATGCTTTGGATATGTCTTTGGCACTCAAAGAGTTAAAATAAAACCCCTAAATTTCACATCATGGACAAAGCCTTGCCATACGCCTGCTAGTTATATAATAAATACCATGTGCTTCAAGCTGGAATGCAAGTGCCAATAGGTTTATTCCATGGTAGTAGTCAACATAAACCAAAACTTGGATGTAGACTTTTATGCACACATACTTATACTGAGCTTTGAAAAAAGAAACTGACTTTTTTTTGGCACAGTAGCACATAGCCAACTAGACCAAGGCTGTAGTTACATCCCAGGTGTCCCTAGGCAAGGCACTCTAGGTGCTCTTAGGACCACCCATGGCCACACCACTGCTAGGGACCCCTGAAGTTATTTCGCAAAAAAAAAAAAAAAAATGCTTAACTGCTGGACGCGCGGCTGGTTGTTAAGGGGTTAATGAACAACATCATGCCTAATAAGTGTCTTTAAAAAAGCCCCAATTAATTCAATGGTATTTTTTGTTTTGTTTTTTGTGTTTCCCCTTTCTGCATTTGGTTTGCTACAGAATAGCTCATCTTTTTTGTGCATAATGCCCTAATTGCTTAAGATCAGATTTAGGTTGCAAGCTGTGTGGGTCAGTTTCCTGTAAAATGATAACTATGTGAAACCATTTCACTGTTATTTACAAAGTTTGTGGTTTATCCTAGTTTTCTGACTATGTAGGCTGGGTTATTTATTCATTGAAAGTCATTAATAAGAGTTTCTCCATACCTCCCAGGTGTCCCTTTTTTGCAATCCAGATCCCTCTGTCTCACAGTGGTGTCCCTCTTTTTAGAAGATCAGACTGTGTGGTGTGTACAAGGCTGGATTTACATCCCAGGTTCACCTGACAAGGCACTCTGGGTACTCTTAGCTCTGCCTATGGCCACACCCTTTTTCTCGCATGATCCCACCCAGGGCTCAAATTTTCCACTCGCCACTAGCCAATGGCGAGTGAAAATTTAGCCCTGTCGAGTAGAAATTCAGCCCTGGTGGGTATGTTTTGGCTTGCAGTGGCGAGTAACTTTTCAGGTCAGGCTAGTAGCAAAGAACTTAAAATTATAAGCCCTGACCCCACCCACAGTCCTATATACTGTTTCTGGAAGCAGAAAATACCCTTGGTCTACAACAAGCAAGAACGAAAAAGCTTAAACCCCTTGGTTGCTAGAGAGATCTCGAATGCATTGCACTGCAATGCGATAGAAATCTTGCTAGCATCCAAAGGGTTAAATAATAACCTGTAAGTGGGTATAAAACTGGTGCAGGAACATTGAGATTGCTCTGGCCACACCCACAATTCAGAATGTGGGCGTGGCTAAAACATCTGAGGTGTCCCTCAAAATTTGGAGCTATAGGCAGTTGTCTACTCTGCCAGTTGGGAAATCCAGCTAATTGTGTGGTCTGGTCTCAAGGAATGAACATTCTCAGGGTTAGATGCTGTGAGATAATCATTGCAAAGTCTGTGCTCAGTGGTGGTAACTGTTTGATGCTAAGACTCAGAATCAGATTCTGGGCAGACATATAAAGCATCCTGATGGAGGGAGGGAGCACAGTTGGAGTGATGAAGTTGTGAGTTAATGCTTATGTGTCTCATGCAGGTGACATATGCGGAAAAAGGTTGGAGGCATCTGGTTTAGAACTTGCTTGCTCTTTCTTATTTACATTATGAAGATACATTCTCTGCAGAAACACTGTGCGAACATTGCATGTTATTTGTAAAAATAAGATAAAGATATTCCATAGCTAATTGATCATAACTTTCTGTAATGCAACACTTTTTCTTATTGACTTTTCAGCAACACCAACCAGTTGAGGTGCTGATAACTGAGATCAGTTATAAGTATAATTCGGTTGCCTTTAAACTATATCTTACTCTGGAAATAGGAAATGGCATGCTATCTAGTGAAAGTCACTAGAAATATGTAATAATGGCTTATTGTGTAGTAACACATATCTTGTAGTAGTCCAGTGAGAATGGGGTGGTAATGATATGCCTTCTTCTCAATCCCATTTGCTATTAGTGGTGGCTCTAGGTTATTAGGGGAATTGTATGATTATGATTCCATGCCAAAACAGAATTAAGAATCAATTTTCTAGCTCTACACCTGCCTAACGCCAGTTTACTAAGCTGTTTACACCAGAAGTTCTCCCCTTAATGCCACTTGCACCAAGACAAGGGCAGTGGGATAGTCTATGGACAGTTCGTTGCAACCCTTTCCTCTACATTTTGCTTAATGCCATGCATTAATTATGGCACAGAGGCAATGGAGAAACGTTATACCTTTATCCTGCACATGCTATGTGGCAGGCATATAAGATTTGCTGGCAGCTTCCTGCTCATGTTATGTGGCAGGTATAAGAAGCTTTCTGGCAGCTTCCTGCTCATGCTATGTGGCAGGTGTAAAAGGCTTGCTGGCAAGTTCCTGCTCATGCTATGTGGCAGGTGTAAAAGGCTTGCTGGCAAGTTCCTGCTCATGCTATGTGGCAGGTGTAAAAGGCTTGCTGGCAGGTTTCTGCTCATGCTATGTGGCAGGTGTAAGAGGATTGTTGGCTGGTTCTTGCTCATTCTATGTGGAAGGCATAAGAGACTTGCTGGCAGGTTTCTGCTCATGCTCTTTGGCAGACATAAGATGCTTGTGTGTCATCTGGTATGCACTACAACAATCATACTCTTTAGTTTATACCCAGAAGTATAGTCACTGGCATTGTAGGCTAATGCAAGTGGAGCTTAGCTGGCAAATCCATATATTCTACCATCTGTGCTTTCCAATTGAAGGTGTCTTTTGCATCTATGGTGTTACAACATTTCAGGGTTATACAGATCAGTAGACAGGGCTAATATTTACAGAAACATATGTGAGGAGAGTGCCCTTCACCAAATGTAAGGGATTTGACAGGTGTAGCAGGAGATCAGGGTGGAGATGTAGGAGGGGGTAGAGAAGAGGAAGGACTTGAATGAAACAGCAGGATGTTATATGTATATAGAGTTAGATGGGCAACCATTGGACGGATTGGAGGAGGGAAGGCAGTGGCAAACCTAGGTGAGCATAAGGTAACTAATATTACAGCTTTCTCTATTGATTTCAGTATATGGAGTTGACAGACAGGAATGCAAAACAGAATTGGGTGAAGTAGCACTTGTACAATAGTTTTAATTGTGGAAGGACAGATTAAGGGATGGATTTAGGCTATGTTATGGAGGAAAAAGCAGCAATGTTTAGCAATAATGTGACTATGAGATGAGAAGGAGATAGCAGAGTCTATTATCTGCCATAGTCATCATGCTTCAGAGGTGCATTTATAGTGGTTTCATTTACTGCTACTTGGAAGGGTACTACTAGGCCAGGACTAGTTGGGATGAGGATCACAGTAACTACTGAACAGTATTTGTTGTTGTTTGAACATAATTAAAAAAATAAATAAATAAATTCAGTCGCACAGAAGTATATTTGAAAAAAATACAAATAAAATAAAATATTGCTATAACTTATAATCATAAGGTCTATGTTTTTTTTAGTAATCACCATAGCTGGAACCTCTCTGGATTTGCCCCGGAGACTCCGGTTTTTGCTGTTGATTACCAGGTCTTCAGAGCAGATGCTGAATCTCTGGCTGTGGGGAGTTTCTAATGAAACTCTTCCCACTTGTGCCCATTCACAGTCTGATCCTCCCACTTCTCTCCCTCTTCTTCTCCTTCCCCAGCCTATTCCTCAAACTTTTGTAAGTTTTGTAAGCCACACCTCCACGTGTGAGTAAGCCCCACCCCTTTTGACACAAATAACATTATTTATCTTCCCCAACAGCATCACAGTACTCCTCTCTCCAGGGAGTCATCAAGAAAAAGTTCTCAGGTATGGTGATCACTAAACCAAAACTGTGTAAGCAGCAAGTTGAATTATCCGGAACAATTTTATGTTTACCGTTTACTCAAACGGTTAAAGAACACTATTGCTTAAGTATAAACTGTTCTTGTCACACACACACAGATGCACACATGCAGGCACGTACACACCTATACAACCGTACTATAGGGGACAAATAAAAAGTGCTCAAATTCCCATTGATTCAGATGTTACTTTTAGGAATAGTAATGTTAGTAATAAACTAGATCGCTGAGTCTTCCTTATAATAAATGTATCACATTGCGCTATTTTACCCAACCTACTTTTCTGTAGTTCATAAGATATTAAATGTAGAAGGATTCCCCCCCCACCCCTTTTGCCACCTTCCATTATATCTGCAGTCTGGTCCCGGGACCGGACTGATGCAGTGAGGGACAAAATTCAGTGAGTATAAGGAAAATCCTGCACCCCTTGACAAAGGAAAAGTGACATCTCCTAATAATAACCCTAACTTACATTACTATGGTCAGAAAATTTACGTGGCCTCTATGAATTTTGCTGATCATCAGACATTCCTGGATGTTAATGAATGGCAATGGTTATGTCTCCCTTATGGTGTAGTTGGTTTACCTTAGAATTGTTCCAGGTGGTTACATACGAAGGACGAGATGTTCAAAAAGTCGTCATAATGAAAAAATTGTCGGATCGTGAGTTGGTGGTAAAAGAAGGACAATATTTCCAGAAGTAAATCCATCACATTTGAAAATGTGTCATAAAGACTTAAAAATGACGGAAAGAAGATCTTGATGAACATTGTCCTTAAAAATTCTGATGTTAAAAATGTATTTGATTCTGTTGTTGAAACTAAAATTTTCAAGAAACAAAGCCATTTTTGTCTTTAACCCCTTAAGGACCAGCAGTCCAGGGGTGTGTGATCTTTTAAGGACCAGATAGGAAAGTTTGATGTGCCATCCCACGTGACTGATCACATGTGCTGGCACGCCGAACAGGGGACTGTAAGAGATCGCTCAGTTTCATTCCCTACCATTACTCACAGCGCTCCTGCAGGAGCGCTGAAAGTTAAAAGTACGTGAAGTGCCAGGACCGCCATTGGTCCTTAAATGCTGGACAGCCGTGACAGTCCTGGCACATCACTTGACACAAAGGGGTTAAAACAACAAATTTTCAAACAAAGACTTTTTATACCAGTTAACCCAAGTTTAGGTCAGTTTTATTTTTGTTGTGAAAACATGACGTTAATCAGACAAAAAAGTGATGGTTAAAAGAATATTTTTTTAAGACTGTTTTTTCACTTTGATGGAGACAGCAGAATTGGATGCATAAAATGACAGTAACATTTCTTAGAATTGACGGACAATGGCATAAGAACTTTTTTATTCTGATTACAGGAAATTTTAGTTACACCCACTTTTTGAACATCTTGCCCATTTAAGTTCGTGAGTGATTTTCAGCTCCAGACCTCAAGGCAGGCTAACATATCATGTTTTATGGACATCCCTAATTAAACATAGTGAATCTATCACTGTGACTGCTTGACTCATTTCCCACCTGTGATCGAGCAAGGACATCCTGAAAACCTGCACTGTTGGTGTGACACACTGACCAATGTAGACAAACACTGCACGCAGTGGTGAACAAGCCAGTGGAGCCCTGGTTCAGGTCTACTGTTGGAGCCCCCCTTCAGCACAAAAAAGACCACATCTCTTTAGCTGCCTGCCTGTCTCCTACTGTATCTATCTACCTGCTTTCTGTCACTAGCTGTCTTATTCTAAGGATGATGACAACTGAAATCCAACAGCTGGAGAACCACATATTGCTAACTCCTGCATTAGACTGTAATTAGAGCAGCAGGAGCTCCCCCATAGTCTGTGACATTGACATGTTGGGCCTTATTCATTAAGCTAAATAGGTGCAAATCTGGTGGAAATGAACTGCACCATAGGAGACAAATACAAATTCCCATATCAATTTAAATGGGACTTTTAACCCTTATTGATTACAGTCTGATATCAATTTTCATCCCCTCCTCCTTTGGTGCAATTGGTTTGCTCCAGAGCTCCACTTCAGCTTGATTAATAAGGCCGACTGCCCATATAAATAAAAGCAAACTGGAGCTATTCTGTAGTAAAATAATTGCACCATAGGGGACACTTAAAAATGTATGTTAAATTAAATTAGGTCTTTAACCCCCTGAATGATAGGGAGGTCTCTAGCATTCAAGGGGCTAAAAAGCTCTATTCATGGTGTTAAAATGCTCTATTCAAGTGCAAGGGAATTTAGGAATTTTTATTTGTCCCCATGGTGCAGTTAGTTTACACCAGAATAACTCCAGTTTGCTTTTATGCATATGGGCAATTATATCTCTATATTCCCAGCATAGAGCCAAGCTTCATTTGTAATTGGGAAATGTAGAATTTTACTTCAGGATATCGACAAGCAGGTTCTAGGAAACCAAGACTACAAATCCCAGAATGCATTTATTACAACTCCACCCTATGACATTCCCTGGGTGTGCCTGCCAGGGATGCAGAATCACAAAAGATTTTTTTTACATACTCAGAAATGCCTTTAATTATTGGGAGAGTGTTACCTTTCTCTGGATCAACAAAAAGAAGGCTGATAACACAAAGGTTGAACTTGATGTACAGGTCATTTTCCATCCTCACCAATTATGTTGCTGTGTTATATTAATGAACTTCCACCAGTTAAACAAGATACCTACCTATTTGCTAATTCCACTGATATCTCTTCCAGTGGCCGTCCCTTTGTATTTGGGACAAACATTATGACGAACACCAGTGATGCAACACTCATTACAGCATAGCCAAAAATCATCCATGGTAGTCCAATGATCTCTGTTCATAAAACAAGCATAATTAATGGTTAATAAATAGTGATACTCTTGTCTCTAGAACAGTGTTTCTCAACCAGGGTGCAGTGGCACTTTGGTATGCCACGGACATCCACTTAGGGTGCCCCACTGAATCTATAAGGCTTTGACAAAAATGTGAATGTAGACTTAAAACTATATATTTAAGGATATTACTATGCACAATATGTTTATTTTAGTTGTGAGGTCTAACAATAACTCTATATTTATTTATTTGCAACATTCATTACACCCTTGATAAATTACATTAAGTTATAGGGGTGCCCCGAAAATGCCAGACTGTGTGTTAGGTGTGCCTTGGGCAAAAAAAGCTTGAGAACCACTGCTCTAGAAGAACTTGAGAAAGCATCTTGGAATCTGTTATTTATTACCTAATGCTGTTAGAAAGTAATAAATAATTTTAATAATATCTAACTAGCTTTTTATACCAAACGTTAACAAATACTGCAAATGGATAACTAGAGACTAGGGTCAAAAGACATTTTTAAGATGAAGTATATAATTGTAGTATAAAAGTCATTGGGCTTTATCCGTGTACAGTATTATAATCTAATGCAGAACTTATGTTCAAGGCCATATCATATAAAAATAACTGAAGTGGTATTACATCAGTGTATTGGTTTGAATGATATTTCCAATGTAAAGCAAAATTCACTGTTTGGATAATGCTTAATTGCAATTAATAGGAAATGGAAGGGGGGGAATAAATAAACATTCTTCAAACTAGTAATCATTTAAATGTGGATTTTTAACTCCATGAACGCTAGGGAGGTCACTTATTGCTTTGAAATGTAATGGTCACCTCTTTAGCAGTCAATGACTTAAAATGGAACTACCACCTTTAACAAAGATGGCCCCAAATAATTCCTCAACTGGCGACTAGCTGCTCAGTAGCGCTAGTCGCCAGAATGATTACTTCGTTAATGTGAATTATCCACTGCTCCGGGACTGAAAAGCAGGACGGAGCACAGACATCTTCCCATAGTGACGTCGGCACGCCTGCGCTGTCAGTCCCAGCCGGCTCTAGGAGGCGTTGCTAGAAGCCGTTCGGCTCCAAAAGGGACTGACAATGCAGGCGCGCAGATGTCACTATGGAAAGATGTCTGCACTCCCTCCTGCCTGTCAGTCCCGGAGCAGTGGATAGCATTAACCAGGTAATAATTCTGGTGACTAGCACTACTGAGCAGCTAGTCGCCAGTTGAGGAATTATTTGGGGCCATCTTTGTTAAATGTGGTAGTTCTGCTTTAAAAGACTTATTTATACAGTTTATTTGTCCCCTATTTTGAAGTTAGCTTGCCCCAGATTTGCTCCAGTCTACTCTTATTCATGCAGCACATAGGCCTATTAATTATATATATATATATATATATATATATATATATATTAGCAATGTGGAACGGCGTTGCAACACACAGGCAGACAACATACACACAGTGAGCGTCAGAAACATGCAAAAGACATGCACATACACGGACACACCGGAGATGCACACATGGACACACATATGTAACAGAGATGTACACACACAGACACGCAACATATATGTGCAGAAACACATGCACACTTGAGTTGTGCACCCCTCTGGCACTCAAAGGGTTAAGGTATAGAGAGGCATGTCAGAGTTAAATAGCAGTGGGAAGTGTATTCATACCTGGGAACTTTTACTTGTGGAGTCCCTGGAGGGGACTTCTGTGGTGCTGATGTGGAGAGACAAATGGGACAATCTGGGTTAAAAGTGGACAAGGCTTAATCACAAGTACGGGGTGGGGCTTAACATAAATGTGGAAAAGTGTTAGTAATAGGCTGGGGAAGGAGGAGAAGTGGGAGGGAAATGCAAGTTTACACTGTGAGGGGTTTGAACACACTCCCTGAGGGGTAAAACTTGATACACAACCCTGTGGCAGTCAGTGGGTTAAGTGTGTACCTGATGGCTGTCTGTCCTGTGTCTTGCATGGCAAATGATGACAGTCCAGAAAGAATTCAGCAATGAGGGCCTACCTTAACCCTTTGAGTGCCATTTTGTTCCCCTGGTGCTGCAGCACCCTTCAGTGGCTGTACTACAGGTCCTGCTGAGGCCACTGGGAGTCAGGGTGAGTGACTGTGTGTGTGTGTGTGAGCCATATTTCTTTCTGGCTCTGTGTGTGTGAGTGGGGCGTGTGTGTGTGGGGCATTTGTGTGTGTGTGTTTGGTACTGTGTGAGTGGGGAATCTGTGTTTGTCTGTGGTGTAGGAGCAAGTGGCATCCATTTTGTTTTTTTCTGACTTTGATAGTGGTGGTCGGGCTGCATAGTGGGGGCGGGTCAACTCCCTGCATGATTTTCACACCAGTAGCAGCCACTGCAACTGGTGAGAAAATCACACCCCCATTGAATCACCCAATGGGAGCAGTAACTCCTCCTTTCTGCCTCCCCTGGGTATGTTTTGGCAGGCACAAAGTCTTCTTTTATATATATAGATAATAAAAGAAAACAGAAGCTATTCTGGAGTAAACCAACTGCACCATAGGAGTCAAATAAAAAAAAATGGGTTTTAACCCATTGAATGCTAAAGGTCTCCAATGCATTCAAGGAGTTAAAAAAACTCTATTGAAGTGCATGGGACTTTAGGACTGTTTATTTGTCACGTATGGTGCAGTTGGTTAACTCCAAACTAAACAACTGAAACTCATAAGTATGTGTTAACTCAGAAAGCCAGTGGGTTGTATAAAAGCAGTAATACTGTAGGTATATCAATATTCCTCTACAGCTGACAGATAGGCCTAGTGGACCGTGAAGAGCACAGGTGAATTCATGCTATTATTTGTCAGTGAGTACATAGGAGCAAATGTTAATTTGTGCCAAGATAAATACAACTTAAAACAATAGAAAGATTGTGGAGGATGCACCAAAATAGACAAATAAAAATATCCCAAAATTTCAATGATTTAAATTATGCTTTTAAACCCTTAAATGCTAGAAAGGATGCAAAGACATTGTGAAGAAAGTGATGGCAATGCTTATTAACTATTGGTTAATTTTCTGCCGTTTTCGATATATTTTTAACAATTACCATCACTTCTCCGATTCCCAGCCCTTTTTGCAGTGAAGGGGCTGACCCAGTCAATTGAGCGTCAGAGTATGGTTGCCATGGCTACCTGACCTAGCACAAAAGGTGAGCCATCTGTCTCTGTGAAAACTGTTTCAGCTTACCCTTTAAAACAGCTTACAGGAAAACAAATGTGCACTGCGTCAGGATGCCACGGCAACCAAGCTCAATGCAAAAGGGGCTGACATGGGGGAATATTAAACTACGCTATCTTAAAAACGACACAGAATTTAGGAGTGTAACTGGAGTCACATACTGAACAACTCTCTGGCACTCAAAGGGTTACTGCTGAATTAAAAAATAGCTTATAAGCACCACTATCTCATTAAAGAGATAGTAATGTTTCACAATAAAAGCAGCTCCAATTAATCTTCATAGTATTTGGGCCATGGAGAGTGTTATTTCAATACTGTACGAGCTGCAGTTCAAGTGTAATTGAATGATAAAGTATTCTTCTCCCTCCCCTTTTACTGATGTAACATCATTCATTTGAAATAACACTCTCTATGGCTCAAAAACTATGAAGATTAATTGGAGCTGCTGTTTTTGTGAAACATTACTATCTCTTTAACAACCTGAGCACCAGAGGGGTGTCTAATGTATTACTGCTTAATGTATTGTGTATCTCTGGTTCTAATTGGTTAAATCAATGGGAATTTTTACTTGTGCCCTATTTTTCAGTTGTGTTGTTCCAAAATTTCTTCATTTCATCTTTTTACATCAACCCTATAGCATAATTATCAAATCACTAGAAAAACACTCTAGCTCTTTCAATACTCTTCTATGATAAATCAACTCGTGGGTGCTTAAACACGGTAGCCTACTGAAATGTCGCCCTTTATTTCGCGACCATCAAAAAGGCAAGATCATAATGTCGCCTAAATCAAAAGTGTGACATTAGAATGTCGCCTGCATCAAAAGAGCGACATTCTGATGTTGCACGCTTAAGGGTCGCCAAATAGAGGATGATATTTCAATATGATACCCTCTCACTCCTCTGTCCCACACTGCATGCATCTGAGCAGCATCACTATGACAAATTATTGCTGTGCTTTTTGATCTTTCACTGTCGCCGAGTAGAAAAAAAAAATAATAAAAATGTTGAAGTTTTTTTAAATTTTTGTAATGGTCTTTCTTTTTAAAGTGGAACTTTCACCTAAGCACAAGTTTGCTTTAATCCGTTTATTTTACCGATTGTAACTGTGCTGGGTTTTTTTTTTTTTAAAAAAGTGATATAAATTAAGTTTGAGGGTTTACCTTTTCCCTCTTGATGTCTTCTTATTCTGATCGGCAAAATTTGTGCCGATGAGAATACAGGCGAGATCCTCCTTCCCGTTGGTCTGTCAGTAAGCTGGAGAACTCTCATTGGTAGAGATCGATATCTAGCCAATGAGAGTACTCCAGCTTACAGACAGACCAGCAGGGAGGAGGATCTCTTGTATTCTCATCGGCAAGATGGTGTCGATCAGAATGAGAAGAAGAGGGAAACAGTTAACCCTCAAACTTCATTTCTATCATGTTTTTTTAAAAAAACAAAAACAAAACCCAGCACCGTTACAATCGGTATAATAAATGGATTAAAGCAAACTTGTGCTTAGGTGAAAGTTCCTCTTTAAGTGTTGATTCAGGCTCTCTGGTGGCTGATGTTTTGTTGTGTCCCCTTCTTTCCCTTCACCTCTTCCTTACTCATCTCTCCATCTGACTCTGAGTCTTCTCTCTGGTCTGCCTCTCAGGTCTCAGTCGCCTCTCAGCACAAGACAAGCCGACCAGAGAGGAGACTAAAAAGCCAGACGGAGAGACATTGAAAGATTAAAAAAAAAAAACAGCAGTAATTTGTCATATTGATTCTGCTCAGATGCATGCAGTGTGGGTATCCTATTGAAGTGCGGCCCACTATTTGGCAACCCTTAAGTGTGCGACATCAGAATGTCCCCTTTTGATGCAGGTAACATTTGATGTCACCCTTCTGGTGCAAGTGACATTATGATCTTGCCTTTTTGATGGTCGCCAAATAGAGGGTGACATTTCAGTAGGATAACCTGTGGAATACATGCAGCACAATGTTCTTCTGTATGTGTTCTATACAATATTAATAAAAAAGGGTCCACTCCCTTAAAGACCATCATCTATGTCTGGCTGCTGGTGTTCTTCTGTATTAAATATCCCCTGAAAGTCCTTACAAGCGTGTAGATGTAGCTTTCAGAATGGACCCTTTACCACTAAAACCTTTGAGTGCTAAAGTGGGAATCAAGATATTGCAACACAATGGTTGGCTCCCGCTCTGGCACCCAAAGGGTTAACACTTAACAAAATGTGGTCCTGAATCACTTATATTTTCCAAATCCCCAAGACCAGTAATATTGATGCCAAGTGCACACATGATTTCTATCTGTGCCAGCTGACATGACACCTACTCTAGAATATTCTTTACTCTCACTAAGATGTTTCACTTTTAAAAAGAACTACACCCACTTGAATTTGTGGGATAGAGGGCTTAAAGCAGAACTTGCACCATGCCACATGGAGACCAGAAGGGACTGACGGTGGTGGCGTGCAGACTGCACTATCCTGGCCGTCAGTCTCCAAAGAGTAAAGATTTTGTTAGAATCTTCCACTTCTTATAGGTAAGACACGTATTTTCAAGCTAGTCGCCATAAGCTTAATGATTGAATGGCGACTTATTAACACGTGAAAGTTCTGCTTTAAGAAACGACTTTAGAGGGGACTGAGACTTTTACTAAGCTTAATTGTTAAAATGCACTACATTTAGAAGAAAAGAGTGAAAGAATTAACCCCTTAAGGACCAGTGACATGCCAAGACCATCATGACTGTCAGTGAGTTAAGGACTGGTGACTGGGGGCTTAAAACTGACTGCCCCAATAATGGAGCAGTCAGTTTCAGCCTCTCCTACAGTGAGCCAGTACATGTGATCTCTCACACATACCAGCTCTCCAAAAAAAACCAAAACAAAATGGTCTTGGTCCACACAACCCCTGGTCCGCCTGGTCCTTAACGGGATTGTAATACTTTCTTTTAACTTTATTTTATTTTGTAGGCATTAAAAAATATGAAGAATTATATAAGTCTTATCTCTCAAACTGGTTTAAAGGATATTCACAAGCAAAGTTTCCCCTACCTGCCCCTTTTACCTAGTGTAAGTCATCTCTTCTCAGATGTGGAATCCAGTCCATACACCAGACAGATAACAGAAGGGGACAATCTTCTTTCTATGAAAACAATGAAAGCCCTGCCCCTCCTTGACAAGCTTTTCAGGTTTCTCCCTTATCTTAATTGAAGATTGTCCCTCTCTGCAGTCTACCTGGGCACCTCCCTTCTGATCTGGCTGAGCAGTGTTACATCAGTAAAAGAGGAGGGAGGGGGACACTTTTTCATTGAATTACTCTTGAACTACAACTCTGACAGAATTTAAATAACAACACTCTCCAAAGTCCAAATACTATGATGATTAATTAGAGCTGCTTTTATTATGAAGCATTACGATCCCTTTAAGGGGCTAATTTTAGTTTGGGAAGGGATTGGTTTTTAATTACATATGCTTAGCTAACCATTTTCCACAACAGTATCAAAGCTACATGTCTAATTATTTCAGTGTTATTATTATTATTATTCTTTATTTATATAGCGCCAACTTAATCCGTAGTGCTGTACAATAGGGAATAGACATACAGGGATAATAAATAGTAAATCATATGTGAAGAACAGAAGGATCAGAGGGCCCTGATCGTGAGAGGTTACAGTCTAGAGGAAGGAAGGTTGGACACAGAAGGTGTAGGTGCTATTGGGTGTAAGTGTCTCTCAGTGGGTGGGAATGAGAAGTGCTGTTGAGTGCAGTGGTCCAGGCAAGGAGTGGTTCAGTGCTTAGTTAATTGTTAAAAAGTTAAATAAAAGTGCAGCTTTTGCTATCACAATTGCATTGCAAAAAAAATTAACCAGAAATACTCACTTGGTCCCAAGCCTATGGAAAATGCAGCAATGAAAGCAAGTAGGCTTGCTAAACACAACCACTTCATAAACACTGGAATCCCTTCTGGCTGGGCTTTGGCATTGGGTTTTTTAGATGTGACTCCAAATGCATTGTCCTCTGTCTGTGCATTCCATTGCCACTGCTTTGTATCATTTCTTATTGTTGCGAGGAGAGATGCATGGGTTGATGCTTTAAACTCATCCCTGAGTGACTCGTTACTTCTAATTATTGCCACTGGCCCATAAAAATATTGCTGGAATTGTACCGACAACTTTTATAACTCCAATTCCAGTGGAAGCTAAACTGGCAGCTTCATTGCTCTCAAACCCAACAGATTTCAGAACAGTAGATGCATAGAATAAAATATTTGGTTGTCCTGTAATTTGTACAAAAAATTTTGTGTTAATCCTATTAACAAACGAGCCCTCATGTTGTCTCTTGAGCAAAACAGGTCAAAAAAAGTTATACTGGTACTCATCTTTAATGGACGATTTGATAGCTGCAAGTTCTTCATTAGTGTTTGAAGTCGCCCTTAATTTCTGTAGTACTTTCCCGGCAACTTCATCTTGTCCTTTCATAATCAGAAATCGAGGGCTCGGAGAAAGAAAATACATAGCAAAAGCCTGTAAGGCAGCGAAAGGAATTATGATACCAAACATATATTGCCAGCCATTGCTAACAGATGCAAAAACATAATTGGAAATATAGGCCAGCATAATGCCGACAACAATCATTAGTTCATTTAAGGAAACCAGCATACCCCTCTTATGCTGGGGTGCAATCTCAGCAATATAGACACAGGTTGCAATGGCAGATAAAGAGATTGAAACTCCAATGGCGATCCGTCCTGCGATAAGACTTCCATAGGACACAATGATGACTGGAAGTAGATTTGCCAGCACAAGTAAACATGATGTAACAATTATAGTGATTCTTCTTCCATATGAGTCTATAAGGAATCCACCAATGAGTGATGCTATAAGCGCTCCGATAAGCAATGCACTTACTACTATTTCTTGCTGTTGGCAGGTGAGTTCTAATAAAGTATGTAGCTGGAGAAGGGCCCCCGAAATGATCCCCAGTTCATAGCCAACCAGTAATCCACTTATGGCAGCGATAACTGATGAAAGAACAATAAAGGTCCTACATCCTAAAGAAAACAAACAGAACATTATTAACATTTCATAAAGTTAATAATATTTTTTTATAATTTAACCCATTGAGAACCAGCCAACAGTTGCTGGACAGTAATTCTCATGATCCTCAGCTGGCTGTAAGTGGCTCATCGGAGTTGTAGCTCAACACCAACAGGAGGAGCGCAATTAGCTAATACCTGCTGAAAGCATGTGACAACTTATACTAAGAAAGTAGATCAATTCTGGAGCAAATAAACTGCACTATAGGGAGCATTATAAATGTAAAAATTCTCATGAATTCTGCACTTTAACTTCTCTCTAGGATCCAAGGACTTACAATCCTAGTTAAATCAATGGGGTTGTGTATTGGTTCTCTGTGGTGTAGTTGGTTTTTTACAGTAACACTCTAATTTTGCTATGTGCATAAGGCTCTAAGAGAACGGAAAGAGATGTGCTATCTGAAACAGAACAAAAACAGTTTGAACCTATATCATAATGAATTTTTCCTTACTGAAATGCTATTTAATGTTTTTGTTTGTTCGCTTTGCTGAAATCAATTAAAATATTTGTATTAATTATCTCAGTCTACAATTTAGAAAGTCTGAATTTATTAATACAGAAATCACTTACACTAACAGGATACATGTGTTCGATACAAGTGAGTTTCATTTTCCTATCTCTTATTGTTCCTATCTCCATATTTATATTTTTTGAGTCACAAGTCACACATGGAAATCCGCAAATAGCATCTATTAACCTCTTTGGACATATATCTATCATCAATAAGGATAATGAGTAGAAAAACTACTAATCCAAAATATATTTTTCTTTAAAGTCCTCAAATATGTACAATGGATATGCCTGATTTAGTAATATAGCAGATAAGGCTGAAAAAAAAGACATGCATCCATCATGTCCACCTATTGCCATATTACCTTTGTTGATCTGGGAAATGGCAAATAAATACCCATACTGAGGCCATTTACAGTTAAGCGGGTGACATTAATTCCTGATGCTAAATGCAGTCAGTTATCTCTCTGAATCAACATCCTGTCTGCGTTGAAACAAACAGTTATGTTTTTTATATTGTTCTGATCTAAAACAGTGTCCAAAACTTTTTAAAGGATCTCCAGTATCTTTAAAGGGATAGTAATGTCTTAAAATAATAACAAGTAGCATTGTACCTAAGGAAAAAAGAAATCGAATAGGTGCAAGTCCTATCTCTCAAACGTTTGTGGTTTGAGAGAGAGAACGTTTTAAAGTCCCCCCTTTCCCTGCTGTCAGCTGTAAAACTGACAGCAGGAGAATCGAGTCGGCCAACTTGTAGCAGCTCTTCAGAAGAGCCATGATACCGACATCTAAAAAGAATTACTTCATTTGCACAGTCTACAAAGTGTGCCTGGTTTGCAATTAAGTAGTTCTTTTTAGATTTTGGTATCTCGGCTCTGCTGAAGAGCCGCCTGATGGTCCCCGGACCAGGATCTCCTGCTGTCAGCTAGACCCTGTCGTCAGGGAAAGGGGAGGAAGCGGAGAACTTTAAAATGCTCTCTCTCTCAAATAAACATTTGAGAGATAGGACTTGCACCGATGGATTTCTATTTTCCTTATCTGCAATACTACTTGTTATTATTTTAAAAGGATAGTAATGACCCCCAAAAATATTTTGCATTTTGTAGGTATTAAAAAGTTGACTTGAATGCAAAAAAACCCATCTCTCTCAGACCGCTAGGGTTTGAGATATATCTGCATTCCTAGTTTGATGTTTCCTGCTGTCAGCTGTAAAGCTATCAGCAGGAGATCTGTGTCGGCCGACACAGAGGCTCTGCAGCTGAGCCAAAATCGTGTTTTTTAAAAAGAATTACTTCATTGGAATGGTCTACAACATGTGCTTGCAAACTAGGCACACAATGTAGACCATTTCAATGAAGTAATTCTTTTAAAAAAAATACGATTTTGGCTCTGCTGCAGAGCCTCCGTGTCTGCTGACACAGATCAAACTTTGAATGCAGATATCTCTCAAATGTTTTTGCATTCAAGTCAACTTTTTAATACCTGCAAATATTTTTTACTATCTCTTTAAGCTGTTACTAACCCTTTAAATACAACCTCCTCCTGAGCCAAAGGATTCTATAACCTTACTGCCCTTACTGTAAAAAACACCTGTCTTTAAATCAAAAGCACCTTTCCGCTAGTTTTAAATTATGCCCCCTTGCTTTTAACTCATCTCTTTGAGTAATGAGTTCCCTAGAGAGTTTTTTTGCATCGGACTTCTTTTCCTAAATGTATAATAAATATTTCAATTTGAATTGCTAAATTTATTTAGAGATAAACTGCACATAATCTAAAGTAGAACCACTGTAACGACAGTCATCAAAGCTATCTTTTTTTTGTTTCCAATGGAAATCTGTTGTAAACTATAGCTGAACAGAGGCATTTCACAATATGAAAATGCCAAGAGTTCTTAAGGAATATGGGTGGGGATTTTCACTTTGGTATTTCTTGTTCAGACTGGTGAAGCTTATTGTATTTTGTATGATTCAATGTTTAAATAATGATTTACAAACATAACATTTTCTTTTCAGGAGAAAATATGCCCTGAATAAATGTTTTACACATAACTTGTTAACTGGACCAGGTTTATTGGAACTATATGGCAGCATTTTCTAAATACCAACTCTTTAAAACTGCACTAATACAGCAGAGTATACACCACACATACACACCTAAATACCACAGGAAATCCTATGAATAAGCAATATTAACACGTGGGGAAGATTATAAACTATTAAGCTTTTAATGACAAGCATATAGAATATGGGTTTGAAAGATGTAAAAAAAAAAAAAAAAAAAAAAAAAAAAAAGGACAGGCTACATCAATTAAAGGGATAGTAACACTTAATATGCAAAAAATATGTGGTAGGGTTCATAAATCCAGGACATTATCACTGCTAAGAGGTGTTTATTCAAAAGTTATTGTAGCTTAAACTTGATTTTTTTAGGTGCAGTATCATAGTGGCTTGAAATGTTACAGTGGTGCTGTTACTACATCATCCTATGGACAACTCTGGTCAGTTGACCATAAACCTGTATAGGATGGTGTAGCAACAGCACTACTGTATGATTTCAGGACATTGAGATACTGTACCAAAAAATTCAAGTTTAAGCTGCTATACTAAAACACCTCCCAGCGGTGGGAGTACTTTTGTTTTACTCAGGAGTATAAAAACTACAATATATGTTATTTACATATTAAGTGTTACTATCCCTTTAACAAGTAAAAAACTAGGTTTTAACATTTTTTCAAGTTAGCGGAGAGTGTGGAGTAACCCACCAGTGTCTTGCCCCCATCCTATAATATGAAAGGGCAGATGTATGTTTGTCTGATGCAGTTATGCGCAGTACAGTCTGCCCAAATGCAGAAACGCAGGTGCTGGGAGGGCCGTGTACACAGGACTTTATACTAGTACTATAATATGAGGATTGAGGACATCAAGTGTCATTTTTTTGTTCACTGTAACACTAATTTGGCTTTTCAACAGATTCGGTAGTATCAGTCAATTAGCCCCAATTTGATGAGACCTACAAGTTCGAAGTTGCCTGTGGGTAGGTTGGACTGCTCATGCAGTGCTTTATTGGAATAAACATTCTCATTTGCATGCTGGGAATTCTGAAAATGCAGTAGAAATGCTGTAAATCTAGGGATTCCTTGCTGGAAGCAGTTCACTTTGATCTGTTTCAGACATGTAAATGTACACATTAGTACAGGGACAGACTGGCCTAGGGGCAAGAAGATCATTTCCTCCAAGCCTAAGTCTTTGCCAGTGAGCCACTACCTCACATACCACACATAGTACCAGGGTTGTACAAGGCATTGCATAACAGTTTGTTGCATATCCCCGCTGTTCCTTGAAGGGTTGAGTATAATATGTGAAACAAAGTAAAGGGAAGTCAGCTTATGGAAAATATTACTGTGCCTGTAAAGAATAGGGATGCACCGATACCAATTTTTTAAGACCGAGTACAAGTACCGATACTTTTTTCAAGTACTCACCGATACCAATTACCGATACTTTTTTTGCAGTCATTTGCCAGTTTTCCAAGTACCTACAGCAGACTAATGATTTTTAAGGCAGCTTCTTAATTAGGAAGAACTGTAACGCAAGACATCACATTAGGAACAAAAAAAACATTTTTATTTGCTTGTCGTCACAAAGTTTGTTTGTGTAAGCAAGCTCAAACAAATTTCACAATAAATAAAAAAATATTAAATAACAATAAATATAACATGGTGTAGAACCAATAGTGCAATAAAGTGCAATATAACAACAACAATGTTCTGTTCAATTATGGGGACTGGGGAGTAACAGTATGAGCTAGATTACATTTGATTGGTAATGAAGCTTTACCAATGCTCTGATTACAGTTCCAACTCCACTAGCCTATGGACTTGGAAAAGTAAAACAAACAGAGAATTGATAAAGCTTAGCTTACCAATCAAATGTAATCTAATTCATAAAGTCTCAAATTATTTTTCAAAGGTTAGAGGCAGGTTTTTTTTAAGAAACAGAAGCACCTCTGCATGTTCTGCTAGAAGCCTGTTTCTACTTTCACTCAGTACATTTGACACTGAGCTAAACAGTCTTTCGCTTTCCACACTACTGCATGGGGCTGAAAGATATTTTTGGGCCATTTGAGCCAAAGCCGGGAAAGGCAGTTTATTAACAGCCCAGTACTTTAGAGGTTTGTCTGACCGAGACACAGTGATCTCTCCAAGGTAAGTCTCTAGTTGAATAGAAGCAGCTGTTGGAGCAGCACTGCTCTCAGACTAGGAACCCTCCCCTGCAATCTCCTCAAACAGACTGTCCAGACTGGTACCTGGCTGCTCACTGTGGGGCCTTTTGAGAGCTGGTTCCTCATGCTCCTCAGGTGTTACAGACATCTTCTGCAGCTCCAGAGGGAACAGTTCTCTGACTTGCCTGGCAGTGTCTGGCTTGTTAAAAAAAAAAAAAATCGATCTTTGTACCTACGAGAAAACAAACACAAAAGTTAGGGAATATATATAGCAGTATACTATTTTTTCTGTGCTGTAACTAAAAAAAAAATATATAAATCAGAGCACTTTAAAAATAACAAGTAAAAAAAAAAATGAAACTGTAAAATCAATACAGAATTAAATAATCACTCTAACAGCAGAAATTAAATGTATATTACCTTGGATCAAGCAAAGTTGCAAGGCAGTAAAGCGGGTTTTCCTCTGTGTCGGAGAAGCGTTTTCTCACAGCAGCAAGCAGAGTACTTTTCATTGTCTTCACTCCATGGTCCTCATCCACCTCCCTTGACAGCATGCGCAGCAGCACAGTGACAGCTGGAATGACATCTGAGGCAAGGGCATCTGAGGCACTCACTTGGCGAGTCAGCTCTTCAAAGGGAGACAAGATATTCAATGTCTTCTCCATAAGACTCCACTGATTTGGAGTAAGAGTTGCTGGAAGCTCGTACTCCGAAGCATACAATCCCAGCGCCCGTTTCTGCTCAAGGAGAGACTGCAGCATATAAAAGGTGCTGTTCCAGTGTGTCGGCACATCTTGCTGGAGTCTCTTCACCGTCTGACCGAGCTCTAGCTGGATGTCCTGAAGGCGAGAGTAAGCCAGGGTAGAATGTTTAAAGTGGCCGACTATTCTGCGCCCGACTCCTACAGCATCGGCAATGCTGCGCTGTGATAGCAGACCCTCCAAGACAGCCAGCTGCAGTGTATGGGCCACACAAGAAATACTCTGAACTCCAGCATCTTCCATACCTCTTATCATATTTCTTGCACTGTCACGCACCACAACATGGACAGAGCTTTTCTGGATCCCCCAAGTCTCCAGCATTCCTTCAAGCATTCCAGCTATTGCTTCACCGGTGTGCGAGCCTTGGAACTTTTTTGCGTGGAGCATGACTTGCTGAAGTTCGAAATTGTCATCAATCCACTGTGCCGTTAAGCTGATTAAAGACACTGGGCTCACACTGCTGCTCCAAATGTCCGTGGTGAAGCTAATCGCTTTTATGCCATCATGCAGAATGCTGGAAATGTGCTTCTTCACTTGGTCATGTACCTGGGATAAGACCACGTCTGTGACATAGCGGCGACTGGGCATATCGTATTTCGGCTCCAACACATTCACAAGTCGTTGAAAACCTTTGTTTTCCACTACTGACAGCGGCTGATCATCGAGAACAATGAAATGTACCAGCGCGTCTGTTATCTTGATGGCTCTTGGGTTCTCCTTGGACATCTTCTCTAGTCTTGCAAGAGTTTGCTGCAAGGTTAGCTGCTGCTGGGAGCTTCCACTTGTACCCTTGACAAATTCAGCATGCTCGCTCTGGTGTTTTAATCGCAGATGTTTTATAAGATTGTTTGTGTTATAAGCGCTAACCTTGGTACCTCCTCTCGAAATTCTGGCTGAGCAGATTTTACATGCAGCCATGCGTGGGTTGTCCTCACAGATTTTAAAATAGTTCCACACTGCTGACATGCTGTCTGCTGGTGTCAGTACCGAACAAGTTTTGTATCTGTAGTGGGGAAAAAAAAAAAGAAAATTAAAAATCTATATCAAACTGGATTGTCACGCAAATTGTATAAAAGCAGGGTTATATAAAAATGTGCATGTAAGCAAAAAATAGTTTCTTTATTGGACACTGACCAGATTGTGATACTTACTTAGATTGCTCTGCTCTCTGAATAAGGTACTTAAGGTACGGTACTTTGCATACTGGTCAATGGTCATACAGGTGGGGTGTACCGTGTAGTAAAAAAAATGTTGGTGGCATATTACACATGTTGGTGGCACATTTTTGCCAATCATCCCCATATATATCCTTTTCTATAAGAGAAAAAAAAAACATTTGGGAAAAAAAATGTATTATTTTATATACGTATATTAGTGCAACACTGCTGCATAAGCCCAATGAAACTGAAAAGGATATACATGGGGATGACTGGCAAATGTATACTAACTATATTAGTGCATAAGCCCATCATCCCTAATGAATTATTACTTAATTATCCCCCAGCCAGCTCACCTTTTGGATGCTCTCAGACTAGTCCCATCCCAGTGCAGTCTGTGCTCACTTTTTCCTGCAATGTGATTGGTCCGTCTTTCTGGTGAGTTGATTGGTGGGGTGTACAGCATAGGTTTCCCCATTGGCTGACTGTTTAGATAGAGGGAGCCGCCAGCCTGCTGCTTGTGGAGGCTTGTCACGAGTCACACGTAGGAGCAGATAAGGTGCATGAATGAAGGCAATAATAAATGCATGGAGATGATAAGAAACACGTGTGGACTGCGGAGAAATGCATGCGGAGAGCTGCCCGTGCTCTCCAGCCCCATAGCACTGCGTAATTATACCAGCCCCATAGCATAATGGCATTTTAATTTTTCTTGCTCATAAAAGGGGAAAGGGAAACCATGCATTTTAAAACACATTGGAATGCCACCACCAGAGCAATAAAGAGTTATGTGTCACACATACAGTTATATGTCACCAGCACAGCAATACATATATGCCACCACCAGAGCAACACAGTAATATGCCACCAACAGAGCCAGAGCAATAAAGAGTTATATGTCACAGTCACACATACAGTTATGTCACCAGCACAGCAATACATATATGCCACCACCAGAGCAACACAGTTGTATTATATGCCACCACCAGAGCAATATGGTTAGATAATTTGTCACCATAATTAGATCTCATCACCATAAGACAATACATAGTTATATTATAAATATATAAATAATATAATATATATAGAGAGAGAGGAGGGCAGCAGCTCTATATTTTATTCATTTTAATTCTGAGGATTGTGCACCTGGGCATCAATGGACTACAGAGCGAGTGGCTGAGTGCTTTTAAAATAAAATAGTAAAATACTCTTGATGTGTAATTAATATATACACACACACACACACCACCTCTTGACTCTCCCCTTTTGCCTCTTTCCCCCTCTTGCCTTAATCCACCCTGGACTCATCTCGATCACAGTCCTTTTCCCTTTTTCTCCTCTCCCCCATTTTCCCCTCTCTTGATCCCCCCTTTGCCTCTTTCTCCCCCTCCCTCATTGACTCTGAGTCTTGATCCCCCTTACTTTTGCCTCTCCCCCCCTCTTTGACTGAGTCTTGATTCTCCCCTTTTGCCTCTCTCCCCTCATGATCCCCACTCCTTTTGCCTCCCTCATGATACCCCCACCATCATTTGCTTCTTTTTCCCCATCTTGACCCCCCTCTTCACCCACTCTTGATCTTCCTGTTAACATTCTCTTTGCCTCTTTCTCCCCCTCCCTCATTGACTCTGAGTCTTGATCCCCCTTACTTTTGCCTCTCCCCCCCTCTTTGACTGAGTCTTGATTCTCCCCTTTTGCCTCTCTCCCCTCATGATCCCCTCTCCTTTTGCCTCCCTCATGATACCCCCACCATCATTTGCTTCTTTTTCCCCATCTTGACCCCCCTCTTCACCCACTCTTGATCTTCCTGTTAACATTCTCTCTTTGCCTCTTTCTCCCCCTCCCTCATTGACTCTGAGTCTTGATCCCCCTTACTTTTGCCTCTCCCCCCCTCTTTGACTGAGTCTTGATTCTCCCCTTTTGCCTCTCTCCCCTCATGATCCCCTCTCCTTTTGCCTCCCTCATGATACCCCCACCATCATTTGCTTCTTTTTCCCCATCTTGACCCCCCTCTTCACCCACTCTTGATCTTCCTGTTAACATTCTCTTTGCCTCTTTCTCCCCCTCCCTCATTGACTCTGAGTCTTGATCCCCCTTACTTTTGCCTCTCCCCCCCTCTTTGACTGAGTCTTGATTCTCCCCTTTTGCCTCTCTCCCCTCATGATCCCCTCTCCTTTTGCCTCCCTCATGATACCCCCACCATCATTTGCTTCTTTTTCCCCATCTTGACCCCCCTCTTCACCCACTCTTGATCTTCCTGTTAACATTCTCTCTTTGCCTCTTTCTCCCCCTCCCTCATTGACTCTGAGTCTTGATCCCCCTTACTTTTGCCTCTCCCCCCCTTGACTCTTGATCCCACCCTTTTGCCTCTTTCCCCCCTCCTGAGTCTCTCTCCTTTTGCATCTTCTTGGCCCCTGATCCTTCCTTGCCTTTTTTTCTCTTAGTTAATTCTGCCACTTGCCATTTTTCACAATCTTGACCCCCCCTCTCTGCCTCTTTCACCCGCTCTTGCCTCTGATCCACATTTGATTTTATTTTATCTGATGATTGCGCTGTTTCCCCAATTCCCTTCACCCACTTACCTTATTGATGAGTTGACTCCTCTGCTTCCGCCTCCTGCTCAGCAACTCGTGACTTAACAGACGCAGACTCGCAGGGCTCTTAGTCACGCCGCTGCGTAGCCTGCGTCTTACATCACAGTCCCGGCCGGCCTCCACAGTGACTTCTGACGCGCCCCGCAGGATCCGCTAGAGATAAAATAAGGTCAGCAGGTTGAGTTGCCCTGCCCTGGTATCGGCACCGATATCGGCCCTATTTGCGCGAGTACGAGTACTCGAGCAAATAAGGGTATCGGTACCGATACCGATACTGGTATCGGTATATCTCTAGTAAAGAATAACATAAAAGAACCATTTATTTTTTATGGATATCAATAAAAGTTTACATATTCACCATACAGGATGAAAAGGTTACAATGCCAACCAGATAATACTGGTGTAAGAGTAGTAGTTGTTTTCTTAGCATGATAACATTTCATTGACTTTACCTGTTCATTTTATTACTGTTATCGTTTCTAAAAACCACTTGACCTTTGCTAAAGGGCTAAATTCCAATTCATATACCATACATGGATTTTATTAACAGCTTAGATGTGAAAGACATCTCCAATATGTTGCTTTTATTAGAACTTGTTTTAAGCCAGATTATGCTGGGTTGGTGACCCTAAACCTTTTTTTTAACTGGTATTAGGACTTATTCACAGAGGTGACAGAACTTTTACTGCTCTCTGTGACAGCTCGATCACCCATGTAACTTCACTCACTTCATATTGCACCAATGATCCGGATGCAGGGGACATTTGACTTACAGCCAGCCCACAATGGACATCCAGCCAGAATGAATGGCTTGTGTTCATATGGGTCTGTTATTTACTGGAAGTTAAGATAAGTATTACAACCGCAATTACTGTTGGCTCCCATGATGATCTTACTGCAACTTTACTGCATTCTTAGAGGATCTTGCTAAAGCTGCAGCTTTTCTGGACTTTCACATGAGCCAACATTCACCATAACCCAGCAAAGAAACTTTCACAGCAGATGACAGATCCAATGCAGCTTAACTGTGTTGGTGCCACCCCATGTAACAGGAGAACAGCAGTTCAGTACAACTTTATATGCCATTAGAGGGCAATAAATCATTACAGAATGAGGTAACCTGATATATTTTTTTTAAAGAAAATTACCCCGGGTTATTATTAATAATAGTAGTATTATTATTAATATTATTATTAATCAGTGATTCTCAAAGCTATTCTCATGGACCATTAATAACACTCCTTATCTTTAGGATGTCTTAACCAAAGTACAAATACATTAATTAAAATTACTTCTCTGTGCTCAAGCAGGGAAATTCTAAAGACATCCTAAAGACTTGGGGGGTGTACTAATACTATTCTCTGTTATACCAGGCGCTGGAATTGATTTTATAGTGATATGACAGTGATATGCTGTCCTAATGCCAATAGAAAAATGTATGTATTCTGAAAATTCTCCCCTTAATGCTGCTTGCTCCAAGGAGAGGGTACTGTGGGAATATATGGTCTTTTTAAGGTGATCCTTTTCTCTGTGTCTTTTTTACTTTATGAATCAAGCATAGTGAAGACGAAATGGCATAGTCAGTCAATTTTGCTAGAGGATAGCCATTCAGGGCTTGCTGGCATTAAAGTTTTAACAACTCTGGAGTGTGTGCACTAATATGCTTTAAAGCCATCATGGGCTTATACAGATTGAAAGGTCAACACAAGATGAGAAGCACTGTATCACAGTGCCCGTGATTGCTGCCTTTCCTTGTCAGTTACCTGTAGGGGGCTCTCCATTAGCTGCCTGCCTTCAGCCCACCCTGTGTTGCCTATTTAGACTGAGCTTGGGCACCCTTTGGTTGCCCTTTCGTGTGGTCTCTATGCTACCTGCACTTGCATTGGATTCCTGAGCTTCCTGGGCCATTTCTCTGTTCCTGCTCGTCAGTGATCGCCTGAGTTCCTGTTCACCAGCTTCCCTGGTTCCAGCATCCGTTCCTGAACTGGTTGGGGTTGCTGTCTCTACTGCTGTTTCTTGCTGCCTTTAGTGATCTGGTTTACTGCCTGTAGATCTCTTTCCTGTCCTTCAACGGCTGTGTTCCTGCTCCCGGATCGCCTGCAGTGTGCCCCTCTCCTCCAGTCGCCCTGGCGACATTTTCATTCACTTGTGTTCCACTCTCCAGTACGCGGGTACTGGTTCGCTCCACATACAACCGGCTGCTGGTGCACCGGTAGAGTTCTAGGCTTACTCCAGTACGCGGGTACTGGTTTGCTCCATGTTAACCAGCTGCTGTGGCACCAGTAGAGTTCTAGGTTACACCAGTACGCGGGTACTGGTTCGCTCCATGTATAACCGGCTGCTCGTTGTCATCTGTCAGCACCGGTGGTGATTGGGTATCTCCAATACACGGGTACTGGTTCGCTCCACATACAACCGGCTGCTGTTGCACCGGTAGAGTTCTAGGTTTCTCCAGTACGCGGGTACTGGTTCGCTCCATGTATAACCGGCTGCTTATTATCATCTGACAGCACCGGTGGTGTTGTAGGTTACTCCATTACGCGGGTACTGGTTCGCTCCACATACAACCGGCTGCTGTTGCACTGGTAGAGTTCTAGGTTTCTCCAGTACGCGGTTACTGGTTCGCTCCATGTATAACCGGCTGCTTATCATCATCTGACAGCACCGGTGGTGGTTGGGTATCTCCAGTACGCGGGTACTGGTTCACTCCATCTATAGCAGGCTGCTTGTTGCACCGGTAGAGTTTCCTCCTCCAGTACACGGGTACTGGTTTGCTCCATGCATAGCCGGTTGCTGTTCAGTCCTAGACATCTCCAGTAGAGTCTTTGTTCCTCCAGTACGCGGGTACTGGTTCGCTCCATGCATAACCGGTTGCTGTTCAGCACCGGTAGACTTGTTGTTCCTCCAGTACATGGTTACTGGTTTGCTCCACGTATTAACTGGTTGCTTGCTGCGTATTCCTCAGCACTGGTAGAGATTGTGTTCCAGTCCAGGCTGCCTTGCCCGGTATATTGGTAAGGCCGGTAGAACCTATTCCACATTGTACCAACTTAAGGTTGCCTTACCCGGTATTGGCTAGGCTGGTAGAATCTATTACAATTCGTTGTACCAGTCTCCAGGCTGCCTTGCCCGGTATATTGGCAGGGCCGGTAGAGCCTATTACTATTCGTTGTACCAGTCTCCAGGCTGTCTTGCCCGGTGTATTGGCAGGGCCGTAGAGCTTATTACTATTTGTTGTACCAGTCTCCAGGCTGCCTTGCCCGGTATATTGGCAGGGCTGGTAGAGCCTATCACTATTCGTTGTACCAGTCTCCAGGCTGCCTTGCCCGGTATATTGGTAAGGCCGGTAGAACCTTTTCCATCTGTGCCAACTAAGGTTGCCTTACCCGGTATTGGCAAGGTCGGTAGAGCCCGTGTTACATTCTGTATCCCACTACTCTTGCTACTATGTATTGTCATTAAATGTTATATGTGTACGCTACCCACATGGGTTTCCTTTAAACTTTTCAATAAAGTTGTGTTTTATCTTAACTCTGTGTCTGAGAGTCATAACAAACCGTGATACACTGGTAAATTTGTACATTTCTCCCATGGCCTGTTATTGATCCCTGACGACAGGTTTGAGAACCACATATTTGACAAAAATTTGTGAGACATGTTTTCCCCTGAGTATAGTACACAGTATCCTCAAAGGCAGCTGTCAGACTGAAGCGCTCCAGATAGGGTAAATGGAGATACAGAAAAGAAATAGTATCTAAGTGTAGTGTGTATAAAATTAAAAAAGTAATGATAAAACTGTGTAATAAAAAATAGAAGTGTAAATAGAACTATGACAATGCACAAATATGCATTATATATATATATATATATATATATATATATATATATATTGCTGCTTAAATACTTTATATTATCATTTCTCGTTTTTATCACATACTACACATAGATACTATTTATTTTCTTTATCTCCTCCTTTACCCTATTTTGAGAGCTTGAGTCCGACTGATGTTATGGAACAAGCAGCTAGAGGGGAGGATGGAAAGAGGCTTCATTTTATCCATACTCATCCGTATTTTCATATGCATTATTTATATCATCATAAGAAACATCTACTCATCAGTTATTTTCATCAACTTTGTCCAATCATCATCATCATCATCAATTTACGGCTATGATCAGACTTATTTTTATATTATTACTTTTGAGACTATATATTGTCTCATATCCAGTTCCAATAGATAGACTTTTATCCTCATAAAGAAAAACGAAGAAGACCACCAAAAGTGGACAGCTTCTTCTAAATACTGTGCACAACCCCAAGGATAATATTAATAGGCTACAAATACAATAGACTAATTGAACAAAATAATATATATATATATATATATATACTAGCAATATGTGACGGTGTTGCCCGTCATTGTAGTAGGGTATGTGTTATGTAGCATTTTTTGTTTGAAATGTTGTAGGTGGCATGTTGAAGGTATTTTCTAAGATTTTTTGTGTTTGTTTGTATTGTACATTTCATTTAGCTGTATTGACTGATGATGTTTTTTTGTGTACTGTGTGAAGCAGAAAGAATCATATTGCACACATACATAGACACACACAGATACAGTAACATATACAGGCATTGATCATACATACACACACACATGCGTACACACACACACACACACATACAGATATTATTACAGTCCTGTAAGTGCCAGAGGGTTAGGCAAGGCATTGCTCATTGTGTTGCTTAATCCTCTGGCACTGAAAGAGTTAACCAGCTGTCCCAGTATGTAGCGAGAGTCATGGAGTCCACAGTCCCTGAAGTGGACTCTGTACATGCACACTCAGAGGCTGCCAGACAACCGCCGACCCGGCTCCCTGGCCAGGAAGACACCTCCTGCTCCAGGCCTCGGCTAAGAATGTTACTAGGGACGCAGCCCGGGCACCGAGAGCGGGAACTGAGGAGGAATGGTGTGTGTGGTTGGAGCAGGGATGGTGTGTGTTGTTGGAGCAGCTATAATGCGGAATGTATTTTTTTTTGTTCTAGGGTACTTACACAATGCAGGTGTGTGACAGAGGGCAGAGAGCGGCGGTGAAGAAGCTTGTGTGTAAGAGTGTGTACTACAGAGAGGCTCCATCATGGTCTGTCTCCAGCCCCTCAGCCACGGGTAATAGCCACATCCAGCTGCTGCTTGTAGAGAGCTCCTTGAAGGGCCGCATGACCGGGCTGTTGCGGGGTGGAGTGTTGTGCTTCATGAAGGGGGAACATGAAGGATTTGGTACTGGGCCTGCCTGCCTCCGAGCTACATGAAGCAGCTGGGCTTCCTGCAGCAGAAGCACATTGTCCACCAGGAGCCAAAAGCATTGTTGTGTTGCTGATACCAGAAATGAACGTACACTGGAGCCGATCCTGCCCTCTCTTTGTTGGATCAGCTCATTGTGTGCCTCAGGTTGGTGGAGGGACCCCTGGGAACTCTGTGTGTGTGTGTGGCTTTTGTGTGTGTGTGTGTGTGTGTGTGTGTGGCTTGTGTTTGTGTGTGTAGCTTGTGTGTGAGTCTGTGGTTTAGGAGCGAGTGGCAGGCATTTTGTTTGTTCAGTCACTTGGATAGTGGTGGGCGGGCTAGATAGTGGGGGCAGGCTAACTCCCTAAATGATTTAAATCACTCCTCCATTGAATCACCCAATGGGAACAGTAACTCCTTACTTAAGCTGAGGTAACATAGCAATATAACATACAGTGGCTCTTCAGTTGTGGCAACGTAGCAATATGCTGACGGATCAAATAGAAAGTGGTGTTTGAGGCTTGCCCTCTGTAACATACAGCAAAGCATCTCTCTCCCTTTAAGGAGAAAGGGCGGGAATCAGGAAGCAGGAAGTGGAGGAGTGACAGTTGAAAACAGACAGTGAGGTAACTGAAGAGATGAAAAGAGTTAACCCTTTGAGTGCCAGAAGGGTATGCAACGCAATGCAAAGCAATGTGTTGCGTACCCTTCTGGCACTGAAAGGGTTAAATAAAAGAGTTGCTATTAAGTTTATCCCTGAGTTTGTATTTTATGGAAACATTACACCCTCGTACTGAAACAGAGTGTACGGAGGGTTACAATTATCTGTGGGAGGGGATACAGAGTGTGTATGGAGGGTTACAATTATCTGTGGGAGGTGACACAGTGTGTATGGAGGGTTATAGGTATCTGTGGGAGGTGACACAGTGTGTTTGTGGGGTCACGATCCTGAGTGAGAGTGTGTGTGGACCAGGAGAAGTTATTGATATCCCCTACTTCAGGAGCAAGTGGCAGCTATATTTTTTTTTGTCAGTTGGATAGTGGTGGGTGGGCTGGAGGGGGCGGGCCAACTCATGAGCTTCGGTACAGTAAGAGCTATGGAAGTCTCCGACGCATTGCACAGCCCGTTCTTACCCTTGCGTTGCAACATCTTTGGATGCATGGAAAGAATGATATTGTTAACTTTGTATCTTTGGAACATGATTACGGGTGCGCACGGCTGAGAATGTTGTGAATTCTTGTAGGTTCTAATTTTATTTGTATTTGAATTATCTTCTTTTTATCTGGCTGTGCTTACACACGTACATGATTTAAAGATCATGCTCATCTTCGGAGGAGACTAATCATGTCATTTTATTATTTTAACGATACTGCATAACCCCATTATTATTTTCTATGCTCATGTTTAATACGTTGTTGCAATACCCTGCTTGATACATTTTTGACACCTGCTGCAAACTTCTATGGTTTCTTTCTTATGATGTTTATTCTAGTTCTTTATGCTAAATAGGCGTGCTTGATTGGGAAATTTCAAGTTTGGCGCCTTCACATGGTGGTGGGGGTTTTTTTAGGGGACGCTGTTTGTTAGTACACTTTATCCTGACGAAGGCTGCGTGGTTGACAGCCTAAACGTTGAATAATTAAATCATGTTATTTATCACTACTTCGTTGAAGTCCTGTGTGTGCTTACTCATATTTTGGATTGCTATATATTATATATATGCA
The DNA here is from genome assembly GCA_037306005.1 of Rhinophrynus dorsalis. Taxonomy (NCBI): domain Eukaryota; kingdom Metazoa; phylum Chordata; class Amphibia; order Anura; family Rhinophrynidae; genus Rhinophrynus; species Rhinophrynus dorsalis. The sequence goes on along the minus strand of CM074720.1, from coordinate 249,060,155 downwards.
AAATATACACAACAAATTAAAAATCAAACCACATGTAGATTCAGTATCAGAGTCCTCAAATACGTTAAGGTAGGATATGATGGATCCACGCTGCACGCCTCTGTGGGTAGGGATTCCCACACTCAATATCAGCAACTGACAAGAAAAAGAACAAAAAAGCGGCACAAAAATTACAATAGTAATGTTATTCACCAAACTATTGTTCTATAAAAACTAAGATCAAAAAGTAAAAACATATAAAATAATGGCCTAACACGTTTTTTAGCCTCTGATGAAGTGACCGTGCATTACAAAACGCGTTAGGCCATTATTTTATATGTTTTTATTTTTTGTTAGTTTTTATAGAACAATAGTTTGGTGAATACCATTACTACTGTAATTCTTGCTATTAAAAGAGAAACTTTTTATATATATATTTTTGTACTTCGCCAAATAAAATACTTCAAGAGTATCTCTTTATTGGTGTGGAGTCACTGACTCAACTTTAGCTATATGCTTTTATGCCCACTGAATAATTAAGGGCTTGGAATAAATCAGGTTTCCTCCGGTGTTGATGTTGGGTAAGGTGTAACCCTTCATCTGGCCGGTGGATTCCACAAATTGTCCATCATTGGGATACTGAGATTCTATTGGTTGCTGAGATCAACTATAAAGAACACCATACTGGGATGAGAGACAGTGACCACTATAACACTAGGAGGCGAGTTATAGCCTCAGAAAAACGTGAATACATTTCTTGAAGACTGGTGTTGGTGAAGGATCAGATTGATATAAATCTACTACACTTAGAATGATTCTCTGCTACGCTTTTTTGTTCTTTTATCCTCATAAGACTATTTTCTTTTTGGACATCAAGACTGTGATTGCTTTCAAACTGAACTTTATAATAAAGCCTTTGCTCTGTATTGTATGAATAACTCCTATATATCTCAGCCAACAGTCAAAGTGTTCATACGTTAACTCAGTCACAGCATTTGTGATATACTGGGAGCCTTTTGTGGAGTATTTTATTATGTTGTGGGTATTTATCTATCTAGTAGAGCTGGAATAGTTTTTTTCAGTTTCATTCTCCTTTTAGTACAGAGTATCACTAGTGGCCTAAAGTACATTGCAGCTTGCACAACCACAGTAATCCTTGTATAACAGTTTTAAAACTGAACTAATTTAAAATAAGAACTAGTAACATGTGGGAAGCTTACAACCTATTAATCTTTTTATGACAAGTACATAGAAAAAATAGATTCAGTTTTAAAACCTGGAAAAAGGCAGGGACAGTAGGATCCAGGGATATGTACAAAAAAGAGAAACAGCGCAACCTTGCCTCTAAGAGCAATCTTTATGGCAATACAATCCCTTGATGTCCCAACTTCGTGTCTTGCCCCTCTGAATGGGTACTTACTAGACAGAGAGGCTATCCCAGCCTCTGTGTATATATGTGCTCATCAATTAAAACTCTCCACTGTCCAGCGGCCTCCTCGCTTGTCCTCCAGGCTCGTGCGACTTGGGGAATATCTTATGTGTAAAAATATACATAATACTACCTGAGCCTTTATATCAAATTAGCCTCCATTTATTGGTAATAACAGTTTATAAAAAGTTATAAATATAACTACATAAAACATATATTAAAAACAAAAGTATTGATTACATTATATCAGAGGGGATTCAATACTTTTGTTTTTAATATATGTTTTATGTAGTTATATTTATAACTTTTTATAAACTGTTACTACCAATAAATGGAGGCTAATTTGATATAAAGACCCAGGTAGTATTCTGTATATTTTTACACATATGATATTCCCCAAGTCGCACGAGCCTGGAGGACAAGCGAGGAGGCTGTTGGACAGTGGAGAGTATTAATTGATGAGCACATATACTCAGAGGCTGGGATAGCTTCTCTGTCTAGGGATTGCATTGCCATAAAGATTGCTCTTAGAGGCGAGGTTGTGCTGTTTCTCTTTTTTTGTACATTTTCTACAGCAACACGGCTATTTGAAGGCTCATTTGACCACATGACCAGGATTCAGCTGCACCCAAATCACAGAGCAGAGAAACCAGGAATATTATCGAGAGCACCGTCAGATAAATAAGGACTCCATATTCTTGGGACTGACTTGAGTATATCATTTATTATAATACCATATGTATATTGCACTCATTGAGGTTATATATAGCGCACCTTGGAAAGTGGATACATTGGATGCTGTCTGCATCTATAGTATCCATTAGATTTTTTTCTTTTTTTGTGTGTGTTAACAGGATCCAGGGATAGGAAGCCAAAACCAGAGACTGTCCCTGGAAATAACTGATTTAAAGCTCATCATCTGACTTAGAAAAAATGCATTATTTGAAATTATATGACTGTATTATTTTATTTGTATAAATAAAGGTGGCTTGTAGGCAGTGAAAGTGCTATGATCTCCAATCACTGCCTTGAAATGCACCTTTTGTAACTGAAAAGTAAATGGTTACATTACTTATTTATAGAGAGTACAACTTCACTATGACAGTGCAATGAATGTGTACTTGTCACATTGCGTGTAAACAAATTTACATGCTCCTCAGAAATTACTCAGCCATGGCTCTTGCATAGAACAACTGTTGTACCATGGAACTTCCTTGATTCCATAGTCTCCATTTGTAATTTTTGTATTCAAAGTTAAATGGGAGGTCACAGGAGGCTTTTAACTCTCCAATATAACTACATGTTTTCAGATATCATTTTTTATGTGAATGATATGTAGAGTATTTGGAGACTTCTCTGTCATCCTAGTGGATAAATAATAACTACACTTGTTTTCCCTCTACTTGTTTTGAGCTTACATTAACCTTTAAGAACCAGAATGATGAACAACACCCTGCAAAGCAATGTATTACACACCCCTCTGGTCCTTAAAGGATTCAAAGTCAACCAACTTGAAAAAATAAAAGGTTAAGTGTTTCTTGGAAGTTAATCATTTCTATTGCCTTGGGGGTTATGTACTAAGATGTGATAAACAGGTGATAATGCAGAGATGACTTCTCCAGTGATATCACTTCTCCAGTTCCTATGTTATTCTATGGAGCCTATGCACTAAGATCTGCAAAGCTGGAAAAATCATAGTCCTTTGGGTCCATAGAATAATACAGGACTTGGTGAAGTGATATCACTGGAGAGGTCATCTCCATTTTATCCCTTCTAGTGCATCTCCCTCCTTGTCTTGGAATACCAGAATTATAAAATGACAACCCTAATTGTGCAGGATATCTCTAAGCTTCTTGTCCCATCTCCTGCAAGAGATGATGTTGTCAATGGCCACCTCACTGTACAAGTGGATGTGGCTTCAAAGCTTCCTCTCCAGAGTTCACAGAACCATTTCTTGATGGGGACTGTAATTTTAAATGCTGATATCTACACTGGTAGGAGTAATAATTAGGGATGGGTGGAAATGTTCTCCTAAAAAGAGAAACATGCAAAAATGGCATTTTTTTCCTTCTGAGTAATTCCTATAAAAGTTCAGTTTTTCTGTTTTTTTCTACAATTTCAAATCATTGATATTAATGTATACTTCCCTCCTATGTGTAAAGTTCCCCACCTGTATTCCCACCATATAAAAAAAGATGCATCTGTTTACTGTATTGTCGTTCTGTGCCACAAGAGAGAGAGAGAAAACTGCTAAGAGCCTTCTCCCACTACTAGCCATAAACCAACACATACAGACCCCCAAGCTTTGACCCACTGCATCGGTAGCCATATAACCACTCATACTACCCCCCAGTCTTGTCTCACTGCACTAATAGCCACATAACCACAGCCTTGCCCTAATGTACTGGTGGTTAAAGAACCACACATACTCACCCTTCAGTCTACCACTGCAATGGTGACACATAACCACACATACTAATCCCCAGCCCTGTCCTAATTCACTGGTAGTCACAGAACCACACATACTGATCCTCCAGACTCGTCCCATTGCACCAGTAGCCATAAAACCACACATACAGACAGGTGTGTCCATAGAAATGTTTCCGGGGGGGGGGGGGGGGGTAAAGCCATAATATGCCCCCCAGGCCAGCCCATCCAGGCCCTTTGTTTATATGGAGGGGGGAATTCTATGGGGGGGGGGGCAAGTGCCCCTTTCTCCGGTCGCCCATGCATACAGACCCTCCAGCCTTGCCCCACTGTATTGGTCACCATAGTTCCACAAATGCCAACCCCTCAGCCTCATCTCTCTGCAGTGGGAGCCATAGAACCACACATACCGATCGCCATCATTTTCACACAGAAGCCATAGAATGAAAGATACTGACCATCCAGTCTTGTCCTACTGCTAGCCATAGGACCACATATACTGAAACAAGCCTTGTCCCATTGCTTTGGTTGCCATACAACTACACATACTGACTCTTATTCCTCAGTATTGCGGTGGGAATATTTGAGCCATAGAAAGCATAGGTGGAAAATGTACAGTTCATATTAGGGAAAAAAAAAAAAAGTAAACATTTTATGTCCTTACTATGTACAGAAATTTCCTTACAAAAAGCTACAAATTGACAGTTTTCTGTGAATATTCCTGCAAGAGAAAAACAGGATTTTTGTCCATCTCTAATAGTAGCAATTAATTTGTAAAAAGCTTTACAATATTTATTTTTTCATGTTAGTTGTGATTTAAATTACCATCATAGGATGGTGCATGCTCACACCTTGGTTCATTCATTGATAAGTTCTTACATGTAGAGTAGCTTTCCAAAATTTTGTTTTAACACCCTTCTACACTCAGTGCTGAGTTTCATGCTTCATACATTGAGCAGACTGTATACTGTTCCATAAATCTAAAGGGTTCTAAACTGTGCTGTTTATCAATAAGAGTGTCTCCTTTACTATGAGAAGGGCCCTCACACAGTGAGTCCTGGTAAGTTCTTCCTCTTTGCCATATTGTTAAAATAGCCCTGGAAAAAAATTGGACTCGATCCTCAGAAAAAGAAAATATAGCAATAGGCTGACAAGCATTGCTTTCCATAATAGGTGGCAACCCTAATTATATCATTACAAGTAAAACTATATACAAAGTATAAACAGTTGCAATTGGTGTGAAAGGCTCAACCTGTACAATGTGTATTCAACAAAGAACATGGAAACAGAAGGACCACAAGGCAAGAGTTTTGGGTCAGTCTAATGAAGATCCAGTAAATTGTACTTTTGTTTAAATTAGGACAACAGAAATTACAACAGCTCATAGAAAGACACAAAGTTGGGTCATTTGAGGCTGCTGGTATTACCTCAGTTTGTGATGCTTTTTTTTTATAAGATATTAGGGACCATTTATGTGGATATGGGCAAAAAGTCTCTATTTTCATTGGAATTCTCACTCAAAAGAACACAGTTTTCTGTTTTTCTGCCTTAAAGGGATAGTAATACTTGCAAATTAATAATCCCCATATTGTGGGCATGTTAAAAAGAAACTTATTGCTCCCAGTGTCATCTCTCAAACCCTTATGATTTGAGAGATGATAACGCTCAAAGTTCCCCCTCCCTCCCCCTTCCCTGACTGAACCCTACTGCAGGGATATCCAGTATTACTTGCATCAGGCGGCTCTGCAGCATTGTCGAGATTGCGTTTATAAAAAAGAAATCTTTCACTAAAACGGTCTTCTACGTGTGCTTGCAAACCAAGCACACGTAGAGGATCGTTTCAGTGAAATAATTCTTTTTTAGAAACGCGATCTTGGCAATGCTGCAGAGCCGCCTGATGCACATAAGACTGTTGTACGACAGCTTCCCCTGCAGTCAGCGTTCAGTCAGGGAAGGGGGAGGGAGGGGTAAACTTTGAGCGCTATCATCTCTCAAACCATAAGGGTTTGAGACATGACACTGGGGGCAATAACTTTCTTTTTAACAAAGCTACAATGTAGGGATTAGTAATTTGCAAGTATTACTATCCCTTTATAATAATATTTGATGTATATTTCTGTTTCCAGTATCTGTCACTGTCCTTCTCAGTCTTAGCTCAGGTAGGACCACCTGCCCATCTGACTGTCACCTATCAGTCAAAACATTTTTTTTTTTTTTTTTTACTTACACTCCTTTCTTTCTTCACACCCTTACTCCCTGCACTCCCATCAATATTACTCAAATCAAACAACTCCCGCTCTCTGCCTGTATACCTCTAAATTACCTTGCATCAACCTTTCAGCAGCTTCCTCTCTCTCTCCCAGCACAGAATGACAACATTTAACAAACTGATACTCCATTTTATGCTGCTGAGTTTGCACAGTGGTAAAAAATGATGGAAACTCAGGAAACTCTTCACATTGGGGGAAATTACATTATAATCATTGATTTCAATGCAATGAAAAAAAACTGAAAAAAAGTGTACAAACTACACTTTTCACAGGAATTCTGTCTTAAGGCAGAAAGTTACTTTTTTTTTTTTTTTTTTAAGAGCTTTATTGAAATGTAGAAATGACATTACAAAAACATCATGAGGAAATAGGTTACACAAAAAAAGAAAAGAACTGTGTAAGAAAGCACAGAGTCAAAGCGGTAACGTACAGAGATACAATTAATGAGATACATCTGAATCAAAAGTGAAAAATCATACTTAAAAATTGGACACATTATAGAAAACGGGATACAGAATGTGCATACTTTGAGGAGTCTGATGATATAGAGAGAGGATAGAGATGGGGAGGACAAATAGATGGAACAAGAGGATATGAAGAATAGAGATAATGTAAGAATACAAGGGAGAAGTATGTAGAAATTGAGATATGCAGTAGTTTAGAAAGAAGAGACGACTCAAAGTCGGACAATGAGGGAGAGAGATATAGGGAGAAGTTAAGAGGAAAGATAGAGGGGTAAGAGAACAGAATAGAACCTAAAAACTAAGGAAAAGAGGAAGGGGGAAGGGAGGAAAACCATAGGGAGGGGTGAAGACGGTAAGTCCGAGGGGCACAGCAACTAGACTTCTAGAGTGGTAAGTAGGGAGCCAAAATGTCTGGGAATACCAAGGGATTGAGTGAGATGTTGTGACCAAGAGATCCTGAGGAAGAGCCGGTGACCTTAGACAGAACTGATAGGACTAGCTGTAATAGACGATCTCCTCCTCAGCCAACAAGACCAAGTTGATGTGAACGATGGGGAGGAGTTGGTAAGGAGGGCATGACGTTTCTCCAACGCCAAAAAAGCATCTACCGCTGAAAGCCATTTGGAAGTTTGTGGAGCGACTGTTTGCCTTCAATGTAACGGAATAAGAGATCTAGCTACATTAAGTAGGTGCCTGACGGCACTCCATTGGGAAGGAGAGAGAGTGAGGCAGAGGTGAGTTTTGTAGGAGAATAGGCAGAGAAGGGGGTCCAGAGGTAAGGAAAGCTGGAGAGTAGTGTTAAGTAATAGTATTATCTCTGACCAGAAAGATTTAATAAGCGGGCAGGTCCACCAAATATGGGATAAAGACCCTTGGTGCTGGAGACACCTCCAACAGAGCGGAGAGGCAGATGGGCATAATTTGGCGAGAAATAAAGGGGATCTGTACCAACCAGTAAGAAGTTTATAATTCAGCTCCCTAGATTTGGTATCTCTGAAAAACTTGAAACTTGTGGCCAAATGTTTGCTCATCCCTACGTATGTGTAGTACAGTGCTTTCCAAACTGTGTGTCGCGACACGTTGGTGTGTCGGCTGCAATGTGTAGGTGTGTCACAGGCAAAGGTGCCGTTTACACAGCGCAAGATTGTCATTCAACCCAAGCACGAGCTACACTGGGAGCTGAGATAAAACACTACTACTTAATGGTCGCATTTACACAGAGGGAGATTGCCTCCGTGTGTTGCATACAGCTGGAGTGCCACAAAAGATGTGTAACAGCTGGAGTGTCTCTGTGTGCTGCATACATAATATGTATTCAGCACACGGAGGTACTCCAGCTGTTACAAATCTTTTGGCGGTTCAGCTGTTAAAATCTTTTGGGATGCCACCTCCTCTATACCTATACCCTCTCTTTGGGTTGCCAGGCAGGAGTGTCCCTGTGCGCCGAGGCTGCCTGTCACATGGCTTCTGCTTCTGCTTGTGGTGCCGATGAGACAGGAAAGACGGACAGTACTTCTAAAATCAGTTATGCGCTATCTATTTAATAATGCGACATGAGAATCTTGCACTTATATGTAGCTGAACATTCTCAGGTCGCCCTTTTAAAAACCACACAACATGCTTAATGCCTTCCGCAATATGAATAAAAGGTTTTCATAAGATATGTTGTGTCCCCATACATTTTCTTATTACAATTTATGTATGTGTCCGTATCTCTTATAAGGGATTATTAGTTTAACCTCCGGTTTGCTAGCAAAACTGAATTACTGTGTCACAAAATGATGCATGTCTAAAAAGTGTGTCACCAACATGAAAATTTTGGAAAGCTCTGGTGTAGTAAAATATCTCAGGAGAACCTGCTAGATTATATCACAGGGGTTCAAATAGGTAGAAGTGAGTGGGTGAAAGCCTTATAAGAGAATAGGATAGACATAGTTCTTGGGAAAATGTAGGACACAATTTGATGGATAAGAGCACAGACAATTATTGTGAAGGGATACAAGAAGCGCAGTGGGTTGGTGCCAAGTTTTATATTTGAGTTTCAAACATGTGGACATCCATTTGCAGGGATTTTATGCATTGGAAAAATTATCAACCAATATAGCTAAAATCCAAGGGGTTAAAAACAACTTTATTATGGGAAGTGCAATTCCAGCTCCCACAGGTGTCTGTCTATAGAAAGTCTTATGTATGTTTTTACTCCATGTGAGTAGTATTTATTTTTCCAAAGAAAACACATTGCCGTGAAGACTGTGGTCCAGACAGCAGTTGGACTATTGCATGGTGTTGCTTTGTATGTCTGCTGTCATCTCAAAATTACTTGTAACATACATGGCAGAGACATTAAGAAGTCATGCAGCTGATTCCTAAGAATGGGATTAGAATGAGTTTACCAAGGAATTAAATACCACATGCAAGGATTCCATGCATAAAATTGTGTTTTTTTTTTATACTAGCACGACAATGAGCCTAAAACATATTGTACACAGCAGGTCTGGGTTTGAATGCAAATAAGTCAATGTTAAACATACAGAACATAGATTACATTTCTTAGAAATAACGCATTAAACAATTAATATATCTATCAATGAGTTTAAGAGGCATTATAGATTAACTAACATTGTGTGAAGGCCAGTATCCAAGGTTCCAAGATCTTATGAAACATTTAATGTTTTCTTAAGATGTGCAGTTATTTGTGTTGAGTATGGCAGATTCCTAGAAATGATGGGTCAGTTTTTTCTGTTTTGTCTTCTTAGCAAGAATTGACACTCTTTTTTTACATTGGGAGGGGGCGATAATTAACTTGAATAGCAGTTACCTAAGGAAACACTGCAGTATGTCTTCCATTCACAAATGTATCATTAAACTTGTACTTATTCATCTTAGTGAATTATTTATTAGTTGGGGAATCTGTACAGAGCTTTTTTCTCTGATATGGTCAGATAAAGCCAGCCTATTTACTCACCTCTCTCCACCATCTCTCCAGATGGGTGAAATAAATTGATAAGGAAAACTAATCATGCAAATCCTTTCAAGACAGAAACTTGCACAGAAGGTAGATTTAGAAAGGTGATAAAGAAAATGGGACAGCTTAGAAAAAAATATAAACATACTGTAAAGTAAACATTTTATTTTTAATTAATAGGCAAAACTGTTTTTTAAAGTGCTAGGCCCTCTTTAACCCCTTAAGGACCCATGACGGTCCAGGACTGTCATGGCTTACATGACAGCAGTGTGCCTCCGTGCACGCTGCTATCATTAATTCCAGGCTAAGACTAAGCGCTCCAAGACCGGGGCATTCAGTCTCAGCCCTTCTTGCTTCTGCCGGTTCATGTGATCGCCGTAGCAGTGATCACATGTACCAGCATTCTGAGAAACAGAGGCAGCATGCAAAGCATGCTGACTCTGAGTGTCTCCTCTACCTCTGTCTCCCTTGCTATCAAAGTAAGGGAGAGAGAAGTAGAGAGGAGACACCTAGTGGTAAAAGAAAATACAGCAGCTGAGGGTATTAACCCCTTCACTGCTGGTGCAGGAGGCTGGCTAAATGCAGGTCAGTTTTTGACCTGCAATGATATACTTTTTTTTTTTTTTTTTTTTTTTTTTTTTTTAAACACAACACACTTTTTTTTTTTTTACAAAAAAAATGTTATTTAAAAAAAAAAATCTCATTATACAAAACTGGGTGTGTGATTGTTGTGGAGCCATGTAATACACTTATACACACCGCCAAATGTCAGGGATAAAAAAGTGACAAAATAGGATGGGAAAAAGGGACATGGGGATTTTCACCCAGGGGGGACAGTGGCCACTTTAAACTGCACATTTTGTAGGTATGACTGACCGGTCATACTTTTCATGCAGTCTCCATAAAAATTTAACCCTTTGTGCCCAATTGAACCCAAGAGAAAAAACAAAAAGGGTGGGGTTTTTTTACATTTTTTTTTTTAATTTTCATAAAGTAAATGGTGGGTTATCCATATATGTGGGGTATCAAATGAAAGCCCTATTTGTGCTTAAAAAACAGTCTAAAATTTATGTGGGTGGGATAAAAGACTTAGGGCTAGATTTAAAGGCAGCCGTTAGCCAAAAAAAAGACTAACGGGTGTCTTAACATACAGTAGGCCATTCAAAGGACCATGTAATGAACTGCTAACGGCAGTTCATCTAGTGTACCGGCCGCTACACCAACGTGTGTTTTTGCCCATAGAAACCAAAAAAAAAAAAAAAACGCTCCACTTTGCCATTCAATAGCCTGCGTTAGCTGAAAAAGATCAGATGAGGGACTCATTACCGCCTAAAATTTAAGACCCAGTTTGTTTGGCCGTAGAGTCCCACATCGGATCTTTTGCCAGCTAACGCAGCTGTTAACTGGCAAAAAAAAAACAAAGTCCTCAGTGGATGTATTGATATGGGGCCCCAAGCCCCACATCAGTACATCCAAAGTCCCTAAATTGTGTTAAAACTTAGTAGAATTAACCCTATGAGTACCAGCGGGGTATAATTACCCCACCGGCATTCATAGGGTTAAGCCGATTAAGTGAAAAACATTATCACATGAAAAGTTAGACTTACCATTAATCCTGATGTCCAGCGGAGCCCTCAGCTCCCTGCTCCTCTTCCCTTCTTTCTTCTACCTTCGCTTCTTCTGTCGCTTCTTTCTTCTATCTTCTCTTCCTTCTTATGTTCTCTCTTCTTTCTTCTCTTTTGCTGTCCTGTAATAGAAAATATAGTATAAGTACATCTTTGAAACAAAATATAGTTGAACCCCTTGAGTGCCAGAGGGGTATACAACGCATTGCAAAGCAACGTGTTGCGGACCTCTCTGGCCTCAACGTGTTAATTAATTGCCACAGACTAAACATATACAGTGCCATATTAAATCGCCAAATAAAATCTGCCCCCCAGAGAACACGTGCGCATATATGGTCTATATCCCTGAAACAAAGAATGTTGCCTTAGCTTAATTATCATCTGTCTCCGCTGCTGTGCATGGCCGCAGAGGCGGCTGCAGCGGAGACAGTGCCGTGAGGCACAGGTTCCCTCCTGTCGGGGCGATGTCCGTTCCGCAATGAGGGAACCAGAGCAGAGACCGCCTTATATATGGGCAGCCTCTGATCCGATTCCCTCACAGCCATTGGCTGAGATGTGCTGACACACACACACATCCCAGCCAATGGCTGTGAGGGAATCGGATCAGAGGCTGACCAAAGACGGTTACGACAGGATGGGTAACTGACTTGGAGGTCAGGACACCTGAGGGCAGACTAAAGCCAATGATGCACTGAGGTGAGGGGGAGGAATGGCTGGCTAGCCATGATGGATTGGCATAGTCCAGGGCCAGGGCATGTGTGTCCTATTGCAAAGGTGTCTAGAAAGACACTGGATCCTCAGCCCCACAATAAGGAGCATTTGTGGGGAAATGTTCCCCAATAACACTTGCCAGGATGGAGAAAGCCCTAATCCAGTTGCCTTAGGTATCTTCCGATACTGGCAGCGCTCTCTCTCCTCCGTCTTGTCAGAATCCTTCTCGTCTTTCTCTGACTGAGCCTCGTCCAGCGGAAGGAAAGAATAAATCTCAATGAACTCATTCCACCAAATCTTCTCTCTAATGTCCAGCTTCAATGAAGTCCCAACGGGCCAGTCCAGCTGAGAAACAACTACTGACCCTCCTCCCGGCGCCCCCTAACCCAACAGCTGAGCGTCCACAGTCCCCACCGGTCCAACAGTGGAGACACTCACCAAGTCTGGAGCCCCGGGAGTGGGTGCCCCTAAAGAAATCCCAGGAAACCCCAGGCCCCCCAGGGATGTTCATGCCCCCTGGCCCAAGCTGTAAAGACCTCAAGACACCTGGGACAGAGACCTGTTGACCCACAAACCCCGGTGCAGCCATAGGCCTACACATACCCCCCCCCAGTCCATCCCAGGCAATGCAGACAAACCCATCCCCACCTGGGACGCCCCACACATCCCAGTATACCCACCATCAGCCAAACCGGAAGCATCAACAGCAGGCACCGTCTGTTGCCCAACCCCCACCCCCCATGGTCCCCCTGCAGGTGGAACCCCAGGCACACACACCCAGCGCCTGGTCCTGCCAAGCCCCCAACATATGTCTGATAGAAGTTCACACCTCTGCACTACCACCAGCCCCCCCCCCCAACCCCAGCATGAGCATTAGGCATAGACAGACATGTACCTGCCCCCAATGGAGGAACAGCTGGCATGGACTGCATCACTCCAGACCTATCGGACATTTCCAACACAGGTCCAGGCAGAGCATCCATGCCTTTCAAAGGAGGCCCCCAACACCACATAGTGAGGCAGAATAGGCACCTGAGTATCAAAAACAGCTGGAGAACGATTCCTCTCATCTATAGAAGGACACTGGCTGTGCCATTCAGGTGGTCCTCCAGAGGAAGCAGCAGTCCCAGGCTCCTCCCTGCACACCCGATCATCCCTGGGACGGGCCTCTCTGCCTCTGTGATGGACCGAAACAGTCCTCCTGGCTGACTCCCTGGTGTCTCTCCTCCACACCGGACTGTTGCCTCCCGCATTACGGCAAAGGGCTGAATCAGGGGGCCTTGCGGGCATGGTATGCACAGGCCTACCCAAAGCCACATCCACAGCAGAAGAGTAGCCATCCGAAATACACTCCCCCAGATGCTCCTGAAGGTAAGATGCACCACCCGCCTCCAGCACCCTCCGCACCTCATTCAACAAGGCCTCCAAGGACATGATCCAGACAGATAAGGCAGTCAAGGCAGAGAGGTATGCTGTAACACCGCTGCTCCCAAAAGTGGCTCAGTACCTCCTGACCTATATAACCTTGCCCACCTTGAACTAACCACCCCCCTACTTCCTGTACCCTATCCCCATGCTTTACTTTATTCCCCAGCCCAGACATGCCTCCCCTTCTTATTGCGTAATCAGGGAGTACTTACACACATATACTACATACGCACACACATACACACAAAACATAGTAAGAGAACAGACTGAACAAAGTGGAATACAGAAATCCCACTTACATTTTTTTTTTTTTACAAATTACAATTTTTGGATATGCAGCAGAATTTACTTTTACATCACTAATATAAAACTGTTACTTCATTTTCAGCTATTTTAGATTGATTTCTACTGTTTCCTACTAAAATGTGCAATCAGAATATTATATAATATTTCTCTCAAGTTTTACACCACTTTACAAAGTTCACCCTTGCGCCAGTGCTAGAAAGTCCCCATCAGACATCTCTTTCTTCTCCCCATTGCTGTCACCTTGCTTCCGTTCTAAAGAGCAGGTTACCAGCACTGCTATCAGTAAGAGCGTTGCTAGGTTTCAAAAAAGGCCTGAGGCTTGGGCTCACTTAACGTTTTATCATTGTGCTGTGCATGCCAGTTTCAGGCAGGATATCATCGCAGTATTATACCATTTCATGCCCCAGGTCAAAAATAAGATTCACAGTTATAAGCCTGAGACCCAGAGAATGAGTTCCCTCAAAAAGAATGGCCAAACGTTCTGAAATGAACCCAGAGGCCATCATAAGGTGACCAAGCCAGGCCTTTCTTCCTCGTGGCTTAAGTGAAGGAGGGGTGGAGGCTTGAGTGAACAAAGGATGGCCTCCTTCCCCATTCCCTGGGTGGTGGGAAAGAAGAGGGCAGGTCACTTAGGCATAAAATAAGGTGGCCAAGCGAGTGTGTCTTCCTTTTACCTGCGTTCTAGTTATCTGTCCGTTATTTCAGGTGTGCTGTGTTGTTATTTCAAGGTGTTGATGGGGAGGGAGGAGGTGGCGGTGAGGTAAGGAGAGAAGAAGCAAGGGCCTTGGTAGCTTACAGTACCTTGCAATATCCTTGGCTTTCCAGATTATGTACAATGAAGCTGGGGCTACTACTCTATTATATAGCCATGTAACAGAATACTATTTTAGTTGTGGTTCAAGCTTCAGCAATGCGTTCTGTACCCCTCTGGCGCTCAAAGGGTTAGAACAGTGTTTGTATTTAGTGCATTGCCTCAAAATGGGTTATTTAAAGGGATAATACTTTATTTAAGAAGCTTTAATATTGTTGTAATTAAATAAAACAAACCAAGCAAACTTTGTAGACCATTCTCATGAAGATTATTTTTGTATTCAATTATATTTTGGCTCTGCAGGGGAGCCATCTGGTCCCGGGACCAGAATCTAATCCTGTCATCTAGATTGCTGACATGGGTAAAAGGGGCAGGAGGGGGAACAATATTCCACGAAAACTATACAAGTTATGAAAACAAGAGTAAGATAATTTGTTTTATTTATTTAATTAGAACAATATTAAAGCTTCTTAAAGGGATAGTAATGTTTCATAATAAAAGCAGCTCTAATTAATCATCATAGTATTTGGACTTTGAAGAGTGTTATTTCAATACTGTCAGAGTTGTAGTTCAAGAGTAATTCAATGACAAAGTGTCCTCCTCCCGCCCCTTTTACTGATGTAACACTTTTCAGCCAGAGCAGAAGGGAGGTACCCAGGTAGACTGCAGAGAGGGACAATCTTCAATTAAGATAAGGGTAAATCCTGAAAAACTTCTCCCTCTACTTCCTAGGCAAGGCAAAGCTTTAAGCTGGCTTCTAAGTGTCCCTCTTTGAGACCCAAACCCATCTGTCCCTCTTCCCCACCCTGGTGTCCCTCTTTTTAGGAGATCAATAGGTGATGAAGTTTCATAAAAATTCTTGACAATACCCCCGTACCACCCCAGCACCACCACCTAAACCTAAAGTGTCCCTCTTTGGACGTTTGTTGGGAGGTACGTGTTGGTGAGGACTTACACTGTAGGGAAAGGTTTTAAAACCTGAATTATACAGTACATAATTGCTTTAATGACCATCATAGCAACCAGATTTGTTTAAGTTGAACACAGTGTGGGATTTATGGATCCAACACTATACAAAAGCAAAACATGCCACGGAAACTGCATTTTTCTACCCCCAACACCATGGTTTTGAAATCAAATTAGAATATAATTGATTTCAATGCAATGGGGAAAAAAATACTTTTCACAGAAATTCTGGTGGCATTTTTTGCATGTTTTATATTTGTCCAGAAAATGATCTCCCATCACTACTACAATTTTTCCAAGGCTTATGTTGCCGTATATCTCAGCCTACTTACAACTTTTACCTCCAAGTATGGATTCCTCCATTTAGCAATGAGCAGCAGCAGTAAGTATCTCTGACAAAGAAATCATAAGAGGAAACTGCCAAGGTTTACCACCAATTTCATGGATGGGAATTTTCCTGAAACAAAAATTGCATTTTTTTTTTTAATTGAAAATTCCATTGATAAGAAAACAGGATTTTTCTCCTGCATTTTTATTCCGTAGGCTGGGAGGAGCTGTCTATCATTTTTAAAAATAATTAACACTGCTTCTTGGCAGAGCTGTACTCTGCAAGATTTTATCAATGTTTTCTATATATTTACTTCCAAAGCAATTATGGTCAATCCTGTGGCACTCAAAGCACTGAAACTGTCAGACCTTTGCCTGTTTCTCAAGGTTTAAAGCTTATATACTCTCTCAAAGTAAGGGGTGGCTGAGGGAGAGTTTGTTTTATGTTTATTCTTAATTTCTTTGTAACTAGAGACCCCTCCCTGTTTCTCACTCAGTGTTTTAGAGGTCTGTAGTATAGTGGATATAAAATGTATAGAATGCTCTATTATTTTTTTTTTACACCACCCATTGAATGTTGAATGAGTCTCCAAAGAATGTAGACATTTCTAGCATCCAGAGGGCTTTACTAAATTTCTGTGTCCTTCGTACAAATAGGGTAGCATTTTTCTCTGATTGGGAGCAAGTACAAAGTACAGTAGGAAGCACACCTCCCAAGTGTCCCTCTTTAGGAGGGACAGTCCCTCTTTTAGACCCAAATCCCTCTGTCCCTCATTACCACCCTGATGTCCCTCTTTTTAAAAGATCAGACTCTGTCATGTGTATGTAAGTGTATTACATTGCTGTACAGTAATAAAACTCACATTAAATGTTTTCTAAATGTCAGTAAATGTGTTTATAAATCAGTCTGTGTAAATAAAATACTTTGGTCTTGTTATAAGTCAATTATTAGGTTACACAAGGAGGTCTCAACAGGTCACGAAACAGCCTAAAATTTCTTGATAATGCCCCACCCACCAGCCACACCGCCAGCCACACCCCCTAAAACACAAGTGTCCCTCTTTGGCAAGTTGAAATGTTGGGAGGTATGAGGAAGTTCCATATGTTATTAAAGATATTGTTTTTGAAGTGGACAGATGTGTAAAATAAAGCCTTTTTTTCCTATCAGCACCTTCTGGAAACATTTATGCATAACAGCCTAGGGGTGGAAAGGCAAGCTTCTTTACAAAATGGTATTCTTGTCTGTCTTTTTCTTCTTGTCTCTAATTATTCACATTTTTAACACTGGCAAGTAATTTCAAAAAATAAAAAGTAATATGTAATGCTTAGTGCTCCTGGGACCCTATACATTCCATCACCCATACCAGTGGGTACCATTTTATCTCAGGCTATAAGTAGGTACAGAACACAGTAGGAAATTTAAGGCTTTTCAGAGAATCTAATGTTGCTGAATTTGGGGAAATGGAAAAAAAGGGAGGGGTGTATTTTCCTATATTACCACCTTCTGGAAGGATTGGGGCACCCTAGAAGGTAGAAGACATGACAGTCAGTTTTCAATTGTCTACACTATGTGCTAGATGTGCTTTTTGATCCATGTTTATATGTTTTTGGCAATGCAATGAAC
Source organism: Rhinophrynus dorsalis (assembly GCA_037306005.1). NCBI lineage: Eukaryota > Metazoa > Chordata > Amphibia > Anura > Rhinophrynidae > Rhinophrynus > Rhinophrynus dorsalis. The sequence goes on along the minus strand of CM074720.1, from coordinate 249,042,823 downwards.
TATGATAATGCACAGTCATATTTGTTTTGGGTACTTTAGTTTGTTACACTATGCTTATGTGAAATTATGTACAATTAGTGGAGTCATTAGTGTAAAGTTTCTGGAATCTTCCTTAACCCCTTGATGCCAGAAAGATGGCCAACACTGCATAACTCTCTGGCACTCTAAGGGTTAAAACCATGATAGATAGATAGATAGATAGATAGATAGATAGATAGATAGATAGATAGATAGGTGTGTGTGTGTGTGCGTATTATTTTTTTTATGAAAATCCACTGCTTACTAAACTTTGTATGGGAAGACATTTCAACCAATTTTACATTATTTAGATTATCTTCTACATTCAGGATATATGCTTTTATATAGTTATTAAGCAGTTTTTAGTAAAAAAAAGTTAAAAACAGCTTGTGCTGTTAAATCTGTGGTCTGTGCAGACCATGAATGTATATAAAACTTTACATGTTTGGGGTCACTGTCCTCAGAAGATGCTGAGATTGTAGAAACTGTAACTCACAACAAAGTTGAAATGTAGTGTATGATCGGAAAATCTATTTTTTTGCATATTAATGGTACAACTTGTTGCAAAATGCATGCGAGATGTCATTGACAAGCTGAACATGTCATAAAAAAATAAACAAAACATAGTTTTTCTGTATGTAACTATAAAAAGATATCCATACAAAGTCACATATAAACAGATGTGAGGGATAAAAATTCCTCAGATCTGCTTCTACTGTATAAATGTCACCTCTGGTCAAATAGTCATATATATTATTTTACATTTTATGTGGTTGCCACTAATAATATTTGACCAGCCCTACTCTTTAAAATAGAGCACCTTCTAATAATAACCCCCAATTAACTTACTTTGACAAGCAAATCCTAATGACCCTTATGATTTTTTTTCCTTTTCTTAAGAGAGAACTTTTTCAAATCAGTACTGAATGTCATGTCAGTGAAGGTGGAGATGGAGATGGATTGCTACAATGAGCGCAGAACATCAAACTCCTCACTGCAAATAGTATTCTTTTCACCTTTGGAGTGACATAGGAGTAGCGACTATCCAATGCATTGTGGAGCAACGTGTTAAATAACCCTCTGGCACTCAAAGGGTTAAGGACCAGAGGGGTGTACAACACATTACTTCATAATTTGTTGCACAACTCTGGGTCTTAACCATCTGAATTTCAACGGAGTATGCAACATATGGCAAAAGCAATGCACCGCATACTCCCGTGGCACTAAAGGGGTTAAAAGGTAAAGTAGGCTCACACACTCTCCCTGTTTCCGTTTAAAATAGCAGCCAGTGTTATAGTTCCCTCCACGGACATGACATCCAGCTCTATTATAAAGCAGGGCACATGAAAAAGCACAAACATGTTTCAGTGATGTAGTAATCCTAGGTAGCCCTGCAGAAGGAATGTTTCATAAGTATTATGCGTAAAGGGGACATCTGGTTGCCTTACCCATAATGTAAGCACAGTTATAGAAATACATAGAATAATAGAGCTATTCAGGGAATCAGTAGCTGTACATTATCAGCACACGGTTCCTAAACACAAGAGTAATGTAAATAGTGTATACATAGCACGATAACTAAAATGCCTACTCATAGCACAAAGCTTCCCTGTAACCCCTTAAAAGCTAGAGATATGCAATGCATTGCACTCACTAATCTAACATTCAAAGGTTTAAATATGGGAAATTATATATGATCCATTCATTGTAATCACAGATGTGCAGTGTAATACAGTATGATTCTCTTACCAGGGATAAGACCTTCCACTTGTTAGATTTTTTCTTTTTTGTAGTCTGATTTGCCCTGTTTGGTTCTTCAGCCATGTCCATTGCATTCAGCATGGGCTCCTCTTGCATTTGCCTGCCAGTACTACCATTCCTCCCTTCACAATCCATCTTTCCTGCACGTTATGTATGATTACAGTATAAGAGGAAAGCACACGTTACTTTATGTCGCTGTACTCTGCTCAACCCTTTGTCCCGCCCGCTTCCTGGATTGAAGGCACAGTCTACTCAGCTGCCTTTCAGACATCCACACTCCCACTGGAAGGGAGCACACATTACCCTTCTCTTCCAATCAACACCTGATATTCTTGGCTCGCATGAACAGCCCACTTAACTCTTCTCATTTTGGGTTATATGTAGTTACTTTCCATCATTTGGCAATATGCACAAAAACAAAACTGGAGCAATTCAGGGGCAAACTATCTGCACCTTAGGCCAGGAGGAAATATAAAATGATCACTGATTTAAATGTTAGAGGTTTCCAATGCATGGTGAAGCTATTCAGCAGGTGAAAGCTCTATTTAACCCTTTGAGTGCCAGAGAGGTCTCAAACATATTGCTATGCATTGGATACCTCTCCAGCATACAAATGGTTAAATCAGCAGGCAGTTCCATTGCTCTAGAATTGCTCCATTTCTCTCTTAGTACATATGGGGTCTTTAGACGTTGAATACCTCTCTGACATTCAAAGGGTTAAAAACACCACTTAAATCAATGGGAAATTTTTGTTCTCCCCTATGGTGTTGGTGGTTTGATTCAGAATCTTTGCTTTCATGAATAAGGCCCATGGTCCATTGTGGTTTTACAACTTTTGCAGTTTTCTAAACACTTTATTTTGAAGATTAAAAATTATTATTTATTTTAAAAAGAAAAAAAATATATTTTTAATAGCAAAAGACAGACTTTAACACTTTGGGTGCCAAGCACTTGATATTCACTGGATTGCCAAAGTGGGGATTTGTACTGGGCTGGTTATATTTAGCTGACCAGACCTTGGGCTGGATTCAAATGCAGGTGGTAATTTTATCTCTGCTTTTATTTCCAAGTTTCCCCATAGACTTCCTTAGGATTTTTTTTTATAAAAAGGGAGGTAACATTTATCTCCTGCGTTTGAATCCATCCCCTTACCTTCCACATGAAATCAATGCAGCCCTGCAGTATTCATGTTTCATATGATGTTAAACATGAGACCTGATTGGCCTAGACACAAACACTTCATGGCCTAGTAGACAAATCATTCATGGAAAGTTGAGTCATTGCACAGTACGTTTAATCACATAAATACAAAGAGAAACATAAGAAGTTGTTGTATGTTTGTTTTTATTATATTAAACTTGTTTTAATGATGTATTGACTCAATTCTCCATGAAGTGTTTGCTCAGTATTAGACGAGTGGTCACGGGGTTGACAGTTGTCTCGTTTACTTGTTTATTTGAGTAAACCACTACCTCTAGTGAGATTATGACCTGGGTTTGATCCAATTCCCACCGGTAAAAAAAAAAAAATATAGCCGATGGTAATTTTGCAAGAGCAGTAAGCCATCCAATAACTGTGCTGTCAACCGGTAATATAAGATAAAAAAATGACAACGGCCAGTAATATTTCGCCTATTGAGAACAATGGAACAGCTCTACCCGTTTGCGATTCATTAATGTGCGGCCGTTGATAATTCATGTTAAAAGTATAAATTTACCGCACAAATTCTGCATCTACTTTTCTTGGCATACTGCACATAGCAAAAGTTTAAAAAAATGCAGCTGAACAACACAGAGCAGGGAACAAACAGCTCAAACAACACTTAGGACATAGCACAATGACAGCAAAGGTAAAATTAACTCCTGGAATGCCGAGAAAGTACCCTGCAAAATGTGCATGCCCTACAAATAAGACCTGGACAACCAACATTATCCATCAATCCCCTGAGGAACAAGGGGTTTACAAACCAACCTCAAACAATCTGTGCCACTATACCCACGACACAACAGGGGTTAACACATACCAACAAATATGTCCACACAACACAATATGCACACTTGGCAGTCAATGAGCAACCCAAGTCAGCCTGTGCAACATCACTAGCCAATGGTGCACCAGCATCAGCAACCACACTGGTCAACGTCACACACGCACCTGACAGGTAAACAGAAATTACAACAAATACATTCAAACAACAAAAGCCACACCAGCGTGCACATACCTGGACAACACACACGTTCCTATTGGTCCCTGCATACCTGATGACCGCACCTGAACAACACCCCACCATTGTCTTAAAGGGACATCTCGCCATCCTCAAACGCGGCGTGTTTACAGGTGGACCACTCAGAGAGAGATTATAAACATTATGTTTCCAATGTTAAACCTGCAAAGACATCAGAGAAGGAGGGAATGCAAAGGCTAGAGATCCCCAGGAACTCCCAAGCACACCTACACATCTTCCACCCGTTGCAACCGCTAACACTCCAGCTGGTGAGCCAGCCAGAAGACCATCTCCACCTGGACAACCAGGACAGGCAGCAGCACTTCAGCTTTCACAGGGACCTGTGGAGGGTATCCTTTTGAATGGTTGCACGCAGAAGAGCGTGCGACCATTCAACTGTTTCAGCAGGTCGTGTGGGTATAAAGAGCAACGTGATGCAAGATTGTCACGTCACGCTGTCAATGGGCGCATTCAAGAACCACTGATCCCCACAAATAATGGGCACATTAAGCACACGGAGGCAGTTGGAGCACCTCCGTGTGCTGCAAACATCTTCTTCACACAATTCCACTGATCCCTGCAAATAACTCCTGTTGTGCTAGAGGCAATCCTGTCTGTCTGTAGAGATAGTAGATGAAAGCGCACCCCCAATATAAGCCACTCACCAGAAGTCTTTGGAAACGGATGTGTAACAATCCCAAAAATGGTTTAGACAAACAGATGCCAAAATGCTTTTAATCACATTGTGATTTCCCTACGAGTTTTGTTACACATCCGTTTCCAAAGACTTCTGGTGAGTGGTTTATATTGAGGGGTGCTTTTTCATCTACTATCGCTACAGATGCGCCCATTATTTGTGGGGATCAGTGGTACTGTGTGAAGAAGATGTTTGCAGCACATGGAGGCACTGCAGCTGTCTCAGTGTGGCATTTCATGTCTGGAAAATCATTTGGTAGGATCCGGTATAATATGCTTCAGAAAGCTTCCTCTTGGTGCATGGCACTGGTGAGCTAAAAGAGATTGTACCCTGAGTGTGAGGACACAGTGTTGTTGAGCTTCTTGCATGTATTTGCGAGCTTATGAGCCTAGTTAAGCATCTCTGACTTTTCTTTCTACATATTCAAATTGCTCTTGTGGTTGGTTACCCTAATAGTAATGAGGGGAATCCAGATATTGACCTCTTGCTCACAGTGCCTAGTGTGATCAGCTGCACATCACTGAAGCCCCAAGAAGGCTGAAGCGAACATCTGAGATTAGTTGTTTCCCTTGTTCAGAGAGGATGTGTCTGGCATTTCATGTCTGGACTGTCATTTGGCAAGACTGGTATGAAATGCTTCAGAAGAGTTTCTCTTTGTTCATGGTACTGGTGAGCTGAAAGAGATTGTTCACTGGGTGCGAGGACACAGTGACTTGGAGCTTCTTGGATGTAGTTCTTAGCTCATGAGCCTAGTTGAGCATCTCTGACTTTTCTTTCTACATATGCAAGTTGCTCTTGGGGTTGCTCACCCTAAGAATAATGAGGGGTATCCAGATGTTGACCCCTTGCTCACAGTGCCTAGAGTGATCAGCTGCACCTCACTGATGAGGTGCGAGAAGGCTGAAACATATGTCTGGGGTTTGTTCTTTCCCTTGTTCAGAGAGGACTTGTCTGGCATTTCATGCATTGGCTGTCTTTTGGCAGGACCCAGTATGATATGCTTCAGAAGATTTCCTCTTTGTGTATGGCACAGGTGAGTTAAAAGAGATTGCACCCTGGGCATGAGGACACAGTGTCGTTGAGCTTCTTGTATGTATTTGCTAGCTCATGAGCCTAGCTGAGCATCTCTCATGGTTTTTTTTCTACATATGTAAATTGCTGTTGGGTTAGGTCACCCTAAGAGTAATGAGGGGAATCCAGATGTTGACCCTTGCTCACAGTGCCTAGAGGCATCAGCTGCACCTCACCAACGAGGCTCACGAAGACCGAAACATACATCTTGGGTTAGCTGTTCCTCTTGTTCAAAGAGGGCTCGTCTGGTATTTCATGGCTGGACTGTCTTTTGGCAGGACTAGTATGATATGTTTCAGGAGATTTTCTCTTTGTGTATGGCACTGGTGAGCTAAAAGAGCTTGCATCCTATGTGCGAGGACACAGTCCCAGTGAGCTTCTTGCATATGTTTGCTAGCTCATGAGCCTAGTTGAGCATCTCTGACTTTTCTTTCTATGTATGCAAATTGCTCTTTGGGTTGGTCACCCTAAGAGTAATAAGGTGAATCCATATGTGGACCCCTTGCTCACAGTGCCTAGAGGGATTAGCTGTACTTCACCATTGACACCCAAGAAGGCCGAAACATATGTCTGGTGTTAGCGGTTTCTCTTGTTCAGAGAGAACTTGACTGTTATTTCATGGCTGGACTGTACTTTGGCAAAACCAGTATGAGACTCTTCAGGAGATTTTCTCTTTGTGTATGGCATTGGTGTGCTAAAAAAGATTGCACTCTGGGTGTGAGGACACAGTCCCAGTGAGTTCTTGCATGTATTTGCTAGCTCGTGAGTCTAGTTGAGTATCTCTGACTTTTGTTTCTACATATGCATATTGCTCTTTGGGTTGGTCACCCTAAGAGTAATGAGGGGAATCCAGACGTGAACCCCTTGCTCACAGTACCTAGAGGGAACAGCCACACCTCACCGACGAGACCAAAGAAGGCTGAAATGTACGGCTGGGGTTGTTCAGAGAGGACTGTCATTTGGCAGGACCAGTATGATATGCTTCAGAAGATTTTTTATTTGTATATTGTACTGGTGAGCTAAAAGTGATTGCATCCTGGGAGCGATGACACAGTCCCAGTGAGCTTCTTGCATATATTTGCTAGCTCATGCATCAGCGATCACATGTACCTGCATTCTAAATCAGTGAATGAGGCAGTGCTACTTACTACCTCTAGTGTCTCCTCTCTGCCAATGCGTCCCTTACCTCAAAGTAAGGGACAGAGAAGCAGAGAGGAGACACCTAGTGGAAATAAAAAATACAGCAGCTGGGGGTGTTAACCCCTTCACTGCTGGTGCAGGAGGATGGCTAGATGCAGGTCAATTTCTGACCTTCTAATTACACTTTTTTTTTTTTAAATAAAATCAACACACTTTTTTTTTTTTACAAATAAAATATTAAATTTTTTTAAAAAAACATCTCAAGAAACAAAATTGGAAGTGTGATTGTTGTGGAGCCATGTAATACACTTACACACACCGCCAAATGTAATGAACAAAAAAGTGGGAAAATAGGGTGGGAAAAAGGGACATGGAGATTTTCACCCAGGGGGGACAGTGGCCAGTTTAAACTGCGCATTTTGTAGGTATGACTGACTGGTCATACCTTTCATGCAGTCTCCATAAAAATGTAACCCTTTGCGCCCAATTGATCCCAAGAGAAAAAACAAAAATGGTGGGTTTTTTACATTTTTTTTACCTTTTTCTTTTATTTTAATAAAATAAATGGTGGGTTATCCATATAAGTGGGGTATCAAAGGAAAGCCCTATTTGTTTGTAAAAAACAGTATATCATTTATGGAGGTGGAATAAAAACCTAAAAGGGAAAACACTGTTGAACAAAGACATAGTCAAAAAGGTCAGAATTGCTCCGGTCCTTAAAGGGATAGTAATACTTCATTTTAACTTTATTTTATTTTGTAGGCATTAAAAAAACATGAAGAATGATATAAGTCTTATCTCTGAAACCTTTATGGTTTAAGAGATATTCACAAACAAAGTATCCCCCCCCTGTTCAACCAAATCAGAAGGGAGATGCCCAGGTAGACTGCAGAGAGGGACAATCTTCAATTAAGATAATGGAAAAAGCTGAAAAACTTATCAAGGGGGGAAGGGCTTTCATTGTTTTCATACAAAGAAAATTGTCCCCTTCTGTTATCTGTACTGTCATACAACCAGACTCACATCTGAGAAGAGATTGTTTACACTAGGTAAAAGGGGCGGGGAGGGGAACTTTGCTTGTGAATATCTCATAAACCATAAAGGTTTGAGCGATAAGACTTATATCATTCTTCATGTTTTTTTAATGCCTACAAAATAAAATAAAGTTAAAACGAAGTGTTACTATCCCTTTAAGTCAAATCCACCTCTGATTTTCCCGGTCCTTAAGGGGTTAATGGCTGGACTGTCATTTGTCAGTACCAGTATGATATGCTTCAGAAGATTTCCTCTTTGTGTATGGCACTGGTGAGCTAAAAGAGATTGCATCCTAGGCGAGAGGACACAGTCCCAGTGAGCTTCTTGCATGTGTTTGCTAGCTCATGAGCCTAGTTGAACATCTCTGACTTTTCTTTCTACATATGCAAATTTCTCCTTGGGTTGGTCACCCTAAGAGTAATGATGGAAATCCAGACTTTGACGCCTTGCTCACAGTACCTAGAGTGATCAGCTGCACTTCACTGATGAAGCCAAGAAGGCTGAAATGTATGTCTGGGGGTTAGCTGGTTTCCTTCTTTGGAGAGGACTTGTCTGGCATTTCATGGATGGACTGTCATTTGGCAGGACTGGTATGAAATGCTTCAGAAGATTTCCTCTTTGTGTGTGGCACTGATGAGCTAAAAGAGATTGCACACTGTGTGCGAGAATATAATAGACGGCAAATATAGTTTTTTTATACCTTTTATTGGCTAACTAAGCAGATTTAAATGCAAGTTTTTAAGACCTTGACTTTGAGCTTCTTGCATGTATTTGCTAGCTAATGAGCCTAGTTGAGCATCTTTGACTTTTCTTTCTACATATGCAAGTTGCTCTTGGGATTGGTCACTCTAAGAGTAATGATGGGTATCCAGACGTTGACCCCTTGCTCACAGTGCTTAGAGTGATCAGCTGCACCTCACCGACGAGGCACAAGAATGCTGAAACATATGTCTGTGGTTAGTTGTTTCTCTTGTTCAGAGAGGACTTGTCTGGTATTTTCATGGTTTGACTGTCATTTTGCAGGACCAGTATGATATGCTTCAGGAGATTTTCTCTTTGTGTAAAGTACTAGTGAGCTAAAAGAGATTGCACCTTGGGCATGAGAACACAGTTGTAAGGAGCTTTTTTTTGCATGTATTTGCTAGCTTATGAGCCTAGAAGAGCATCTCTGGCTTTTCTTTCTACATATGCAAATTGCTCTTTAGGTTGGTCACCCTAAGAGTAATGAGGGGAATCCAGACATCCCCTTGCTCAGAGTGCCTAGAGGGATAAGCTGCACCTCACCGAGGAGGCCCAAGAAGGCAGAAATTTATGTCTGGGATTAGTTGTTTCTCTTGTTCAGAGAGGGCATGTCTGGCGTTTCATGGCTGGACTGTCATTTGGTAGGGACAATATGATATGCTTTAGAAAATGTCCTCGTTGTGTATGGCACTGGTGAGCTAAAAGAGATTGTACTCTAGGTGTGAGGACAGTGTGTCGTTGAGCTTCTTGCATGTATTTGCTAGCTCATGAGCCTAGTTGAGCATTCTTAGTTTTTTTTTTCTACATATGTGAATTGCTGTTGGGGTTGGTCACCCAAACAGTAATGAGGGGATCCAGATGTTGACCCCTTGCTCACAGTGCCTAGAGAGATCAGCTGCACATCACCAATGAGGCCCAAGAATCCTGAAACAAACATCCGGGGTTAGCTGTTCCCTTTGTTCAGAAAGGACTTGTCTGGCATTTCATGGCTGGACTGTCCTTTGGCAGGACTAGTATGATATGCTTCAGAAGGTTTTCTCTTTGTGTATGGCACTGGTGCGCTAAAAAAGATTGCATCCTAGGTGTGAGGACACAGTCCCAGTGATCAGCTGTACCTCACTGATGAGAACCAAGAAGGCCGAAACGTGCGTCTGGGGTTAGTTGTTTCCCTTGTTCAGAGAGCACTTGTCTGGCATTTCATGGCTGGACTGTCATTTGGCAGGACCAGTATGACATGCTTCAGAAGATTTCTTCTTTGTGTAAAGTACTGGTGAGCTGAAACAGATTGCACCCTGGGTGTGAGGACACATTTCTAGTGAGCTTTTTGCATGTATTTGCTAGCTCATGAGTCTAAAAGAGCATCTCTGACTTTTCTTTCTACATATGCAAATTGATCTTGGGGTTTGTCACCCTAAGACTAATGAGGGGAATCCAGACTTTGACACCTTGCTTATAGTGCCTAAAGGGATCAGATGTGTTTCACTGATGAGGCCTAAGAAAGCCAAAATGTATGATGGGGTTTAGCTGTTTCCCTTGTTCAAAGAGAATTTGTCTGGCATTTCAAGGCTGGACTGTGATTTGATAGCACCAGTATGATATGCTTAAGAAGATTTTTTTATTTGTGTATGGCACTGGTAAGCTAAAAGAGATTGAATCCTAAGTGTGAGGACACAGTCCCAGTGAGCTTCTTGCATGTATTTGCTAGCTCATGAGCCAAGTTGAGCATCTCTGACTTTTTTTTCTGCATATGCAAATTGCTCTTTGGGTTGGTCACCCTATCAGTAATAAGTGGAGTCCAGACGTGGACCCCTTGCTCACAGTGCATAGAGGGATCAGCTGCACTTTACCGACGAGAAGCAAGAAGGTCGAAACGTACGTCTGGGGCTAGTTGTTTCCCTTGTTCAGAGAGGACTTGTCTGAACTTTTGTGGCTGGACTGTCATTTGGCAGGACCAGTATGATATGCTTCAGAAGATTTTCTCTTTGTGTATGGCATTGGTGAGCTAAAAGTGTTTGCACTCTGGGCGTGAGGACACAGTGTCGTTGAGCTTCTTGCATGTATTTGCTAGCTAATGAGCCTAGTTGAGCATCTTTGACTTTTCTTTCTACATATGCAAATTGCTCTTGGGGTTGGTCACCCTAAGAGTAATGTGGGGTATCCAGACCCCTTGCTCACAGTGCCCAGAGTGATCTGCTGCACAGCACCAACGAGAAGCAAGAATGCGGAAACAGACATCTGGGGTCAGTTGTTTCCCTTGTTCATGGAAGACTTGTCTGGTATTTCATGGCTTGACTGTCATTTATCAGGACCAGTATGATATGCTTCAGAAGATTTTCTCTTTGTGTAAGGTACTGGTGAGCTAAAAGAGATTGCACCCTGGGCAGTGAGCTTTTTGCATGTGTTTGCTAGCTCATGAGCCTAGAAGAGTATTTCTGACTTTTCTTTCTTTGCAAATTGCTTTTGGGGTTGGTCACTCTAAGAATAATGAGGGGAATCCAGACTTTGATACCTTGCTTAAAGGGATCAGCTGCATCTCACCGACGAGGACTAAGAAGGCCAAAACGTATGATTGGGTTTAGCGGGTTCCTTTGTTCAAAGGGGATTTGTCTGGCATTTTATGTCTGGGCTATGATTTGGCAGGATCAGTATGATATGCTTCAGAAGATTTATTCTGTTTATGGCACTGGTGAGTTAAAAGAGATTGCATTCTGTGCGTGAGGACACTGTCCCAGTGAGCTTCTTGCATGTGTTTGCTAGCTCATGAGCCTAGTTGAGCATCTCTGATTTGTTATTTTACATATGCAAACTGCTGTTGGGGTTGGTCACCCTAAGAGTAATGAGGGGTATCCAGATGTGGACCCCTTGCTCACAGTGCTTGGAGGGATCAGCTACACCTCACTGATGAGGCCCAAGAAGGCCAAAACATATGTCTGGGGTTAGTTGTTTTCTTTGTTTGGAGAGGAATTGTCTGGCATTTCATTGCTAGACTGTCATTTGGCAGGATTGGTATGCTATGTTTCAGAAGATTTTCTCTTTGTATATGGCACTGGTGAGCTAAAAGAGTTTGCACACTGGGTGCGAGGACACAGTGACTTTGAGCTTCTTGCATTTATTTGCTAGCTCATGAGCCTAGTTGCGCATCTCTGACTTTTCTTTCTACATATGCAAATTGCTCTTGGGGTTGGTCACCTTAAGAGTAATGAGGGGTATCCAGATGTTGACCCTTTGCTCACAGTGCCTAGAGTGATCAGCTGCACCTTACCGACAAGGCCCAAGAAGGCTGAATCATAAGTCTGTGGTTAGTTGTCTCCCTTGTTCAGAGAGGACTTGTCTGGTATTTCATGGCTGGACTGTCATATGGCAGGACTAGTATGATATGCTTCAGAAGATCTCCTCTTTGTGTAAGGTACTGGTGAGCTAAAAGAGATTGCACCCTGGGCGCGAGGACATAGTTCTTGTGAGCTTTTTTGCATGTATTTGTTAGCTCATGAGCCTAGAAGAGCATCTCTGACTTTTCTTTCTACATATGCAAATTGCTCTTTAGGTTGGTCACCCTAAGAGTAATGAGGGGAATCCAGATGTGGATCTCTTGCTCACAGTGCCTAGAGGGATCAGCTGCACCTCACCGATGAGGCCCAAGAAGGCTGAAATGTATGTGTGGAGTTAGCTGTTTCCCTTGTTCAGAGAGAAATTATCTGGTGTTTCATGGCTGGACTGTCATTTGGTAGGACCAGTATGATATACTTCAGAAGATTTTCTGTTTGTGTATGGCACTGGTGAGCTGTAAGAGATTGCACTCTGGGTGTGAGAACACAATCCCAGTGAGCTTCTTGTATGTATTTGCTAGCTCATGAGTCTTTCTACATGTGCAAATTTATGTTGAGGTGGTCACTCTAAGAGAAATGAGGGGTATCCAGATGTGGACCCCTTGCTCACAGTGCCTAAAGAGATCAGCTGCTCCTCACTGACAAGGCCTCAGAAGACTGAAACATATATCTGGGGTTAGTTGTTTCTCTTGTTCAGAAAGGACTTGTCTGGAGTTTCATGGGTGGACTGTCATTTGGTAGGACCAGTATGATATGCTTCAGAAGATTTCCTCTTTGTGTAAGGTAGTGGTGAGCTAAAAGAGATTGCACTCTGGGTGCGAGGACACAGTTCCAGTGAGCTTCTTGCATGTATTTGCTAGCTCATGAGTCTAATTGAGCATCTCTGACTTTTCTTTCTACATATGCAAATTGCTCCATAGGTTGGTCAGCCTAAGACTAATGAGGGGAATCCAGACCTTGACACCTTGCTCATAGTTCCTAAAGGGATCAGCTGCATCTCCCCTACAAGGTGGTCACTCTAAGAGTAATGAGGGGTATCCAGATGTGGACCCCTTGCTCACAGTGCCTAAAGGGATCAGCTGCACCTCACCGACGAGGCCTCAGAAGGCCATAACATCTGTTTGGGTTTAGCTGTTTGTCTTGTTCAAAGAGGATTTGTCTGGCATTTCAAGGCTGGACTGTGATTTGGCAGGACAAGTATGATATGCTTCAGAAGATTTTCTCTTTGTTTATGGCACAGGTGAGCTAAAAGAGATTGCATTCTGGGCATGAGGACACAGTCCCAGTGAGCTTCTTGCATGTGTTTGCTAGCTTATGAGCCTAGTTGAGCATCTCTGACTTTTCTTTCTACATATGCAAATTGCTCTTGGGGTTGGTCACCCTAAGAGTAATGAGGGGTATCCAGATGTTGACCCCCTTGCTCACAGTGCCTAAAGAGATCAGCTGCTCCTCACTGACAAGGCCTCAGAAGACTGAAACATATATCTGGGGTTAGTTGTTTCTCTTGTTCAGAAAGGACTTGTCTGGAGTTTCATGGGTGGACTGTCATTTGGTAGGACCAGTATGATATGCTTCAGAAGATTTCCTCTTTGTGTAAGGTAGTGGTGAGCTAAAAGAGATTGCACTCTGGGTGCGAGGACACAGTTCCAGTAAGCTTCTTGCATGTATTTGCTAGCTCATGAGTCTAATTGAGCATCTTTGACTTTTCTTTCTACATATGCAAATTGCTCCATAGGTTGGTCAGCCTAAGACTAATGAGGGGAATCCAGACCTTGACACCTTGCTCATAGTTCCTAAAGGGATCAGCTGCATCTCCCCTACAAGGTGGTCACTCTAAGAGTAATGAGGGGTATCCAGATGTGGACCCCTTGCTCACAGTGCCTAAAGGGATCAGCTGCACCTCACCGACGAGGCCTCAGAAGGCCATAACATCTGTTTGGGTTTAGCTGTTTGTCTTGTTCAAAGAGGATTTGTCTGGCATTTCAAGGCTGGACTGTGATTTGGCAGGACAAGTATGATATGCTTCAGAAGATTTTCTCTTTGTTTATGGCACAGGTGAGCTAAAAGAGATTGCATTCTGGGCACGAGGACACAGTCCCAGTGAGCTTCTTGCATGTGTTTGCTAGCTTATGAGCCTAGTTGAGCATCTCTGACTTTTCTTTCTACATATGGAAATTGCTCTTGGGGTTGGTCACCCTAAGAGTAATGAGGGGTATCCAGATGTTGACCCCCTTGCTCACAGTGCCTAGAGTGATTAGCTGCACCTCACCAACGAGTTGTAAGAAGGCAGAAACATACATCTGGGATTAGTTGTTTTCCTTGTTCAGATAGGACTTGTCTGGCATTTCATGGCTTGACTGTCATTTGGCAGGACCAGTATGATATGCTTCAGAATATTTCTTCTTTGTGTAAGGTACTGGTGAGTTAAAAGATATTGCACCCGGGGTGTGAGGACACAGTTCTAGTGAGCTTTTTGCATGTGTTTGCTAGCTCATGAGCCTAGAAGAGCATCTCTGACTTTTCTTTCTACATATGCAAATTGCTCCTTAGGTTAGTCAGCCTAAGGGTAATGAGGGGAATCCAGTCGTGGACCCCTTGCTCACAGTGCTTAGAGGGATCAGCTGCAACTCACCGATGAGGCCCAAGAAGTCCGAAACGTACGTCTGGGGTTAGCTGTTTCCTTTGTTCAGAGAGGACTTGTCTGGCGTTTCATGGCTGGACTGTCATTTGGTAGGACCAGTATGATATGCTTCAGAAGGTTTCCTCTTTGTGTATGGCACTGGCGAGCTAAAAGAGATTGCACTCTGGGTGCGAGGACACAATTCCAGTGAGCTTCTATGCAAGAATTTGCTAGCTCATGAGTCTAATTGAGCATCTCTGACTTTTCTTTCTACATATGCAAATTGCTGTTGGGGTTGGTCACCCTAAGAGTAATGAGGGGTATCCAGACATGGACCCCTTGCTCACAGTGCCTAAAGGGATCAGCTGCACCACACTGATGAGGCCTAAGAAGGTTGAAATGGTTGTCTGGGGTTAGTTGTTTCCCTTGTTCAGAGGACTTGTCTGGAATTTCATGGTTGGACTGTCATTTGGTAGGACCAGTATGATATGCTTCAGAAGATTTCCTCTTTGTGTATGGCATTGGTAAGTTAAAAGAGATTGTACTGTGGGAGCGAGGACACAGTGTCATTGAGCATCTTGCATGTATTTGCTATCTCATGAGCCTAGTTGAGCATCTCTGACTTTTATTTCTAGATAAGGAGTTACAGAGAGGTAGAACTATATTCTCATCCCATTTATCTGTACCATTAGCTTCCAACGTGTAGCTTGTGTGCCAAATGAAGTCATTCTCACTTCAGGGTGTGGCGCACCTGAGATTTTTAACAAAAACCCCAATTAAGCAGCACACATGAACTAGTAGGCCAGTAAGGCCCAACTGAGTGACTGCCAATACCACAAAGTACATAATAGTTGTCTATTAAATATCAGTATAGTCACTGACTTATTCAATAAATAAAATAGATGAATAGATATTCATTAATTCACCATTGTTATCAATAAATGTACCACTTATCTGCCCATTCAATTAGTTTATTCAAATATTGTACTGAGAAAGTTATCCTTCCCTATGAATATTTCCTTATATTCAACTTTAAGAGGTGGGCTTCACATAATTGACCTAAATAAATCCATTAAAACAACCCTAATATATATCCCTTATCATTAGCCTGCTTGAAGCTCAGTATTTTTATTAATTTTTTTAGATGTAGAGCTAAAGTCTGAAATGCAAATTGAAAGTGTCAGTATTCATGACTTTTGTTTGAAAATGCATAACGGGGACAATGTGTGAATCTCCCAGCTCAGCTCCACTGACATTAGTCTCTGATGCCAATGGCTGCATTCAGGGGTATGCCCTAGATTGTATGACTAATTTAGTGCCTAGCTGCACATTAAAGTCACTGTCATTAAGACTTTAATGCGCATAAACCATCTATGACTGCACCATAGCATGGACTAGGAAATGGTGTTAAGGTACACTATATCCTCTCTGTAATTTTTTATACAAGAAATTAACTAAGGTGCAGAGGAAAGGAACTCCACAAGTGCCTATACACTGCCCATTGCCCTCCCATTAGTACAAGTAGCAAAATCTATTCCAGCATATGATTTAGCTTAGAATAACATTTACACATTGCCCTCACTGTAAATCCTCAAAACAATACATTTCAAAATAAATTTCTCAGCAACAGAAACACCTTTTTCAAATGTAATAAATGTAATGTAAGTGAATATTCCATCATAATGAATCAAATGTATGACATTACCAGTGTAGCTACATTGATGCAAGTATCTAACACCATCTCGTGCACACAATAGTATGAACTACAATGTATGATGGCTGTAGTGCATACATGTGGACATACTCTGTCATCATTAGACTTTAATGCTAACAAGCTATGCATGTCAGCCCCATAGCATGTACAGGAAAATGCCATTTCCTCTACACCTTGATTAGTACATAGGCCTAAGAAAGGCATGGAGGAAAAGACTGCCCAGAAATTCCCAGGGACTGCTTCATTGTTCTCCCCACTGGTTCAAGCAACTTTAAGGGGTGGGCTGTCTGTGTAAGTAGAATAGTAAATTAGCAAGTCAGGTGTTGGGACAGAATGCTGATTCCAGCTCCTGATACTATGCAGCATCATTCACTCTAATGTCTACCTCTGAGGGTAGGGATGTTTATTGTGGGAAAGTACACATTTTTTAGACCATCATTTTTTTTTACAAAACTGATTTGCACCAAAATTGAAGTGACTCAGACTATGACATTTTAGACACTAATTTGTTCAAACATTTTAAATATTTGAAAATGTTAATTTAACATAAGAGTACATTACTGTCATGTTGACCGGCTGAACAAGGAGATAAGGATACTAGACACTGATATGAGTTCTGATTGTGAGACCCTACTCCCAAAGATCCTGTTTTCTAATAAACATACAAACTGTGAGAGGCTTCTGGGAATGAACAACAGCACAATGGCCTGTTCTGCAGCTGGTCAGAAGCATCATGTTTTAGTTCTTTAGTGCCTTTACAGAGAAGAAATTTCTACATACAGATAAAACTAACCCTGCCCAAAAAGGCAGTCCACATGCAAAATGACAGGCAAGTCCCCCCTGCATGGGAACACCAGCTAACCCCCAATGTACATTTCAGCCTAGTTGGGTCTAATTAGGAGAGTACAGTTGGATTCTGTAGGCACTGAGTGCAAGGGGTCCACATCTGGATTCCCCTTCACTCTTAGGGAGACCCCATAAGAGTATTCAAATAAACATACATAATGTGAGAGGATTCTGGGCAGGGGTCAAGTCCTGCGGAAAAAAGTGTGGGAACTCACCCAAGATCCCCCCCCACCCAAAATAAATACGTATGGCTTACGTCAAGTGTTTCTCTCTATATACATGTATGAGTGTGTCTGTCTCACTCTATGTATGTCAGTGCATGTGTGTGGGAGTTTCTGTGTCTATATGTGTGTATGTCTGTTGCATGCATGCACACACATTGCCCCCATCATCACCACATTGCCCTCACATTAACCCCCATCATCTCCACATTGCCCTCACATTGCCTCCCAGCATCTCCACATTGCCCCCATCATCTCCATTGCCCTCACATTACCCCCATCATCTCCACATTGCCCCCATCGTCTCCACATTGCCCTCACATTTCCTCCCATCTGCTCCAACTTGCCCCATCATCTCCATATTGCCCTCACATCTCCTCCATCAGCTCCAGCTTGCCCCCCTCATCTCCACATTGCCCTCACATTTCCCCCCATCAGCTCCAACTTACCACCATCAGCTCCACTTTGCTACCCATCAGCTCCACTTTGCTACCCATCAGCTCCAACTTGCCCCAATCAGCTCCAACTTGCCGTAATCAGCTTCAACTTACCCCCACCAGCTCCAACTTGCCCCCATCAGCTCCACTTTGTCCCCATCAGCTCCAGTTTGCCCCCATCAGCTCCACTTTGTCCCCATCAGCTCCAGTTTGCCCCCATCAGCTCCACTTTGCCCCCATCCACTCCAGTTTGTCCCCATCAGCTCCAAATAGCCCACCATCAGCTCCACTTTGCCCTATATGCTCCACTTTGCCCCCATCTGCTCCACTTTGCCCCATCAGTTACAACTTGCCCTCATCAGCTCCACTTTGCCCCCCATCAGCCCCAACTTGCCCCCCATCAGCTCCAATTTGCCCCATTGCATTCTTTTCCTACCTCCCTGGTGGTCCAGCGGCCTGGCAGGAGGGGTCTTTGCCTCCTTTGACACAGACCTGTAGCTGCTGGAGCTCCCACACGGTCTTCTCTTCAGTATTGCAGAGCGCACTGAGAGATGATGTCATCTCCCAGGATGCTCTGCATTACTACAGAGCTGACGGCGACGAGGGAGCTTAGTAGCTATACAGGTCTGTGCAGACCTGACTGTGTTGTGGTACTGGGTGGGGCAGTCCTGCTAGCGGGAATGGCGTTCCTGCTCTGAAAAATGTACGGGAACTCCATTCCCACACGTTCCTGCAGGACTCGAGCCCTGCTTCTGGGAATGAATAACAGCACAATGGCCTGCTCTATGGCTAGTCACCACCCAGAAGCATCATGTCCACATACATATTAGACTAATCCCTCCTAAAAGGGCGATCCAGTTCCAAAATGATGGGCAAGTCCCCCCTGCACTGGAACACCAGCTAACCCCCGACATATGTTTCGGCCTAGTTTGGCCTCGTTAGGAGGGTGCAGCTGGATTCCCTATGTACTGAGAGCAAGGGGTCCACGTCTGGATTACCCTTCATTCTTTTTATAGCGAAAAAGTGAAAACAACGTAAATCAATGGTTGGAAACTTTCTAGCCACTGAAAAATTGTTGAGGAATTTTGGCCAATCGGCGATAAACACAGTAGTTTTACTTGCTGTTTTAAAAGTGGATTTTCTCATGAAAAAGAGGACAATAACGTAGTTTCCAGAGTAGTACCGTTTGCAAAAACACACACATACAATACTTGCGCAAATGGATGGATGACAGGAAGACTAAAATGTCCGTTTCTAAAACAAGAATGCAGAGGATAACAAAGTACAAAACATATACGATGGATGAGTGACAATCCAAAGTCAGAGAGAGGCTAGAATGAACAGATGAGATGAAGGATGGAGGTGATGGATAAAATAGTGATGAATGATATTGATGAGATGATGGTATGGATGAAAATGGATCTCCCAAAATAGTAATGCTGCTACAGACGTCCAATGGCCTTGTGCACCAGTACAGTCAACAATTTTCATATAATCTGAGCGCAAAAACATAAAGGGAGACAGGATACAATAATATCTAAGTGTAGTAACTTTATTGGAACAGGCATAAAAGATAGTAATAAAATGCACTCACATGATGCCCATCTTGGGCTTTATGCGTGTCGAGGTCCCTGCCTCTATAACCAGCGTGCTGTGCCCGTCTTCTCCCGCAGTAGTCGGTATTGAGAAAGTCACTAAGTCCCTTGCTGAGACTTCCTTGTTGAAATGTCAAACCGGTAGCTCCGTATGTAAAAGGAATAGTCCAGTACACTGATGGTAGTCACTGGAAGTAAGAAGCACCGGAGTGCACGTGTGAAGGCCGACGCTGTCGGCGAGATGGTGAATCTCCGAACCGGGAGCGGGAGGCGGATTCTCACAGGGGGCGTGGCGGGACCTGACTCCGTCTGAGTGCAAAACTAACCCAACGCGTATCGTGGAGCTGCAACTCCACTTCTTCAGGGGTCAAACACATGTTTGTCAAGTAGATACAAATATTTATACTCTTTACATACAATGTAACCACCAATGGTATTTCTGCAATAGTATTGCTGAAGAAACATAAACATATAAAAATGCATACTGGGATAGCATATACATCTTAAAAAGTTAAGGTTGGAGATAAAAATGGAAATGAAAAATAAAAAATGTAAAAAATGAAAATGAAGATAATATAACCCAAATGAATTCGGAAGTGAAACCACATTATTCAATAACATACAACATGAATAATAAAAAATATATATATAAAATGGTAATCACGATAAAATATGGTAAATAATGAAAATGGCAATAAAAATAACCGTAATTAGAGGATGAAATGAAATAAAATGAAATAAAAATGAGATGAAATGGAATGAAATAAAATGAATGAAATGAATGAAAAAGAAGTAGAAAGAATCGTTATAGTAAAAACAAAGTTGGAATATCTGTTGAAAGTGAATATCATGCAATAATAATTTGAGACCCCAATTAAATGATTCAGTGGAAATCAACAGGGAAACGGACAAAAGCTAGAAAGCATAATCGTAAAATAGACTAGAAATATATACACAACATTTTTGGATCACCTAAATGCCATGAAATCAAATTCAATATTTAACCCTTGAGGGTGCATGGTTTTTAATTCAAAGATCCAAAAGGATTCCCTCTGTCTTAATTTTTTGAAAAGATCACCACCTCTATGTGAAAGTTTCACTTGTTCTATGCCCAAAATATTAAGTGATGTATGCTGACATAAATGTACATTTTTACAGTGCTCTGATAGGCTGTGGGATTCCAAACCGCAGGAAATGTTTCTAAGATGTTCAGAGAACCTGGTCTTGATCTTTCTTTTGGTTCTTCCTACGTATTGGAGTCCACAGCCACAAGTAATCAAATATACCGTATATGTACTGTGACAGTTAATAAATTGCTTGATTTCATACTCCTTCCCTGTCACCGTAGACCTGAAGGTCTGTTGGCCTTTTGTGGGCATGTGCGCACAAGTTGTACAATTGACCTTATTACATTTGAACATCCCCTTGGTCTGCAAAAATGAACCACTGGTGATAGACGGTCTGATTTTTTGGTGTATATCACTGGGGGCAATCCTATTTTTCAAATTCTGATTCTTTTGGAACACTACCTTGGGTTTGTCTCCAAGTTCCGCATGCAGAATGGGATCTTGTATTAGAACCTGCCAGTGCTTTTCTAGGATTTGTTTAATTTGTAAGGCTTGATAGTTGTATTTGGTTACAAAAAAGGGGACCTGTGTATTCTCTTGGATTCTCCTGTTTTTATCTTTATAAGTCAAGAGATCCTTCCTTGGATAGTTTAAACATTTGTCCCTAGTAGTTTCCACAATCTCCTTGTTATATGATTTCTCCAAAAACTTCTCTGTTATAATTTGTGATTCACTGATATAGTCCTCATCCCTAGAACAATTCCTCCTAATTCTCTGGAATTGGCTAACAGGAATATTATTGATCCATCTTTTGTGATGTCCACTCTTGGCATGGACGTAACTGTTGCCCTCACATTCTTTTCTAAAATTCTTGGATAGTACCTTTCCATCTTCATGATACAGAATGACGTCCAAAAACTCAATCCTTTCAAAATGAGTATTGCTGGTGAATTTTAAGTTCAATGAGTTGGTGTTCATGTGGTGAAGGAATTGGTTGAAGTCATCTGATGTCCCTCTCCATATGAACACCAAATCATCAATGTATCTTTTATACTAAATAATTTGTTGGATGAAAGGGTTATTGTGATATACATATTTGTCTTCCCAATGGTTCATATAAATGTTTGCATACGAAGGAGCAAATGTGGAGCCCATGGCAACGCCTGATGTTTGCAGGTAGTAAGTGTTGTGAAAAAGAAAATAGTTGTGATGTAATATAAAATCAACACACTTTACCAGAAAATCTATTTGTTTGTTAGGCATGATATTTTGTATTTCCAAGGTGGTTCTAATGGCCTGTGTGCCCAGAGAATGAGGAATACTGGTGTATAAGCTACTCACATCACAAGTAGCCCACATGTAGTCCTCCTCCCATTGGAAATCCTGCATATCCTGAAGTAAATGGATGGTATCTTTGAGATATGACTGATGTGTTCTGACTAATGGTTGTAAAAATTCATCTATGAATTCCGATATTCCACTGGTCAGAGAGTCAATCCCAGAGATGATTGGTCTGCCCGGAGGATTGACTAGAGATTTGTGCAGTTTGGGCAGATGATAGAATATGGGAATAATCGGGGACTCTCTGAGCAGATAGTCATATTCGGATCTAGAGATGATTTCTAGATCTAATGCTGGTTTTAAGAGGCTTTTGACCTCTGAAACAAATTCCATAGTGGGATCTTTGGTTAATGAAGTGTAATTGGTTCTGTCATTTAGAAGTCTATGAGCTTCTTGAATGTAATCTTTAGTATTTTGTATACATATTGCACCTCCTTTGTCTGCATTTCTTATAACAATATCTCTATTGTTTTGGAGAGATTTGAGTGCATCATGCTCTTTATAAGTAAGATTGTAATGATGGGTATGTGATTTGTTATATAGCTTGTCCAAATCGCTGTTGACCAATTGACTAAATACTTTGATGTTTTCGTTCTGAGAACCCATTGGGCAAAACATAGAAACCGGCTTTTTGTTTCCATGAATCACCCCACAGAATTCCAAATCTGCATTGTCCTTTTCCAATAATTCTAAGCTCCTAAGAGTATATTTATCAGACATGGAATATGTAGGGCATTTGGGTAAATCATGAGTATGTTTTGTGGCAAAAAACCGTTTGATAGTGATCCCTCTAATATATTTTTGTAAGTCTATATATGTATCAAATTTATTAGGTCCTTTCATAGGTGCAAAAGAAAGGCCTTTGCAAAGGAGAGTGGTTTCAGAGGAAGTAAGGGTGTAATCACTTAAGTTGTAGATGGTTTGTTGTTGGGGATGATTTGATCTATTTTGGCTACTTTGGCTAGAGCGCCTTCCTTTTCCTCTGCACCCTCTTCTATACACAAAAGCCTTTTGGTTCCCTTTTGTTGTTCCATCTGTGTCATTGGTTCCTGAATAGTTGAGGGATGTTCTGGCGTATGAATCATGGGGGAGTTGTGATTCTGGGCTGCACTTGTGTTCTGAATTGTTGTTTGTTGTTTGTTGTTCACAATATTCCGATGTTGTTGTTGCATTTGTTGTTTGTGTTTGTGTCTCTTGTTTCGATGTGGCTGATATCCCAAAAAATGCGATTGGTAAGGTGTGTGAGAGTATGTTGTGTTGACCTGTCTATAGTTGCTGTGTTTGGGTCTCGCTCCCTGGTAGTGATAATGATGCGTGGTAGAAGTTGAATGATTTGGAGTCCCCTGAGGACTAAATGTGGATGTATTTGGGTGATAAGATGGATAACGGTGTTCATTAATTTGAGATTGTGTATATGTGCTGTGTGGTTTAAGTCTATTGTGAGACTGATGAGTTATTGAAGTATAATTGAAGTGTTTATTTCTTTCTTCATAATCCTTTTTATCTCTATTGAACTTCTTTTGTTTGGTAAATGTAATATTCCTTTCTAAAGTGATCAATCTTTTATTCATACTTTCTTGAAGTTTAGCCTGTTCCTTATTTAGTTTTATCTTACTCAATTCGGTTTCTATAGTCTCAATCTCAATTTTGGTAGTATTGATCCTATCTTCACGATATTTGACAAGCAGTGAAATTAATTTAAATGAACACTCTTCCAAAGTGGAATCCCATTCAGTAAGAAATTCCACTTCCTCTAGATCTACAGCTGGTGGTTTAAATATCCTCAAACCTCTAGGGATGATTTTGTGTTTGAGATAATTGTCCAATGAGATCAAATCAAACCAGTCTTTTGTTTCTTTAGTAAGTAGTTTTTCCAGCTGTCGTAAAAGACTAAGTGGATCTTCCCTAGGAGCTGTATAATTATAGGCATCAGAGAGATCGAAGGAACGCCTTCGGTTTCGTCTGATTTCCAAAAAATTGGAATCAGACATGATAGAAAACCTATGATACTACCAATGCTGCAAAGTATAAACGCAAGGCAAAGAGTACTAAAAACACACACATACAATACTTGCGCAAATGGATGGATGACAGGAAGACTAAAATGTCCGTTTCTAAAACAAGAATGCAGAGGATAACAAAGTACAAAACATATACGATGGATGAGTGACAATCCAAAGTCAGAGAGAGGCTAGAATGAACAGATGAGATGAAGGATGGAGGTGATGGATAAAATAGTGATGAATGATATTGATGAGATGATGGTATGGATGAAAATGGATCTCCCAAAATAGTAATGCTGCTACAGATGTCTAATGGCCTTGTGCACCAGTACAGTCAACAATTTTCATATAATCTGAGCGCAAAAACATAAAGGGAGACAGGATACAATAATATCTAAGTGTAGTAACTTTATTGGAACAGGCATAAAAGATAGTAATAAAATGCACTCACATGATGCCCATCTTGGGCTTTATGCGTGTCGAGGTCCCTGCCTCTATAACCAGCGTGCTGTGCCCGTCTTCTCCCGCAGTAGTCGGTATTGAGAAAGTCACTAAGTCCCTTGCTGAGACTTCCTTGTTGAAATGTCAAACCGGTAGCTCCGTATGTAAAAGGAATAGTCCAGTACACTGATGGTAGTCACTGGAAGTAAGAAGCACCGGAGTGCACGTGTGAAGGCCGACGCTGTCGGCGAGATGGTGAATCTCCAAACCGGGAGCGGGAGGCGGATTCTCACAGGGGGCGTGGTGGGACCTGACTCCGTCTGAGTGCAAAACTAACCCAACGCGTATCGTGGAGCTGCAAATCCACTTCTTCAGGGGTAAAACACATGTTTGTCAAGTAGATACAAATATTTATACTCTTTATATACAATGTAACCACCAATGGTATTTCTGCAATAGTATTGCTGAAGAAACATAAACATACCCGACTACTGCGGGAGAAGACGGGCACAGCACGCTGGTTATAGAGGCAGGGACCTCGACACGCATAAAGCCCAAGATGGGCATCATGTGAGTGCATTTTATTACTATCTTTTATGTCTGTTCCAATAAAGTTACTACACTTAGATATTATTGTATCCTGTCTCCCTTTATGTTTTTGCGCTTAGTACCGTTTGCAAGTGTCAAAGATAAATACACATTATCTTAGCCTTTGTTTCCATTAGTGGCCGCAAGCTGGAAAGGAATCAAGATATGTTCCATAAGTCATGTGATCAGAGAATAATAGCATGTAATAAACAATGTTCCAGAAGAAAAAGCCATAAAACTGGAACTGAATTACAAATACTGTAAATTATTATTAAAATGGAACTGTCACATTGTAACAACTTGGTGATTTTGAAAAAACATTCAAAAAGCGCATAATTTTATGTTTGTACATTTTTAGTTAAAACAGTTCTTTCAGATATATATTTAGCTTGGCAGTAAATGCAGATCTGCCAGGCAATGCAACACTGCTCCCATCCTAAATGTCACTTCCTACCAGGAAGTACTAGCTCTACCGTATAAACAGACAAACAAATAAAGTTAATAAACTATTGTTTGAAATAAAAATAAAAAATGCTAATAAAAAAACTGGTTTCAAAATCACCTATTTGTTGCAAGGTGATAATTCCACTTTAATTCTTCATTTTGATGTTTTTGGAGCATACAAATAAAGGCAAGGTTTAGTAAATGAAAAAAAAAGCAGTCACACTATTACACAATGTGTATCATTGATAAAGCCCTATTCATTTCAGTGGAAATGTTTTTAGATGCATATGGTGCAGTCATTTTGTTACTTTTTGGAAAAACTTTACCTTGATGCAAAAGCCATTTGTAGGTTTAGTTTAATACAATTCAAACCATTAAGGAACCGAGTGATGTTCAGTGTATTGCATACCCCTCTGTTCTGGAAAGGGGTTAATAAACTGTTATATATTGGTAAAGACATACTATCCTATGAATACTGTGTATCTCATGTTTGATGTCCACCAAAGTGTACAATGGTATCTTACAACCATGGAGGTGCTTATGAGAGTTTATTTGTATGTGTAGGTATTGACGAGTGATTTTCTATAGCCTTTTCATGTCCATGCTGCAACTGTATGTGGCTGTACAGATTGCTCTTATGCTGGTAGTGGTAGTGGAACTGCAATGCCAACTCTTGTCTCCTCTATCACCCTGACACTCCCATAGCATAGTTCTAAAGTAGTCAAAATGCTGCTGCTTCCTTCTTACTCTAAGAGATCACATTGTATGTTATTTTTGGGGATGTTTGTTAGACACAGCTACATGCGCTCCCTCCTTCTATAGAATTTTCTACCCCATGCTACTGTGTATGTATCTGTCCAGACTGGCCTAATGTAGGTGATGATGGCAATAATGAAATGCCAACTCTGGTCTCCTCTATCACCTTTTAACTCCCATATCATACTTCTAACAGTCACAGATGCTACTGCTTCCTTCCTTACTCTCAGAGATCAAAATGTATATTATTCTGAGGAGGCTTTATGATAGTCACCTGTACTTCCTCTTTCAATAGACTTTTCCAGCCTATATACCATGCTGCTACTGTATGTGTCTGTCCAGGTGCTGGTGGTAGTGGTGGTATTGTAATGCCAAATTTAATCTCCTTTATCATCTCCTAACCACAATTTCTTACTTCTAACAAGATCAAAAATCCTGCTGTTTCTTTCCTCTCAGAGATCACAGTGTATGTTATACTATGCTACACTCCAGCTTTGCTTTATTTGCCTATCCTAACTAGCTCAAAAATTGTGCTGCTTTCTATACCTCTCACAAACACAGAATGATATGCTGCAGGAACTTGACACCCCTTTTATACAATCCATGTTGGAAAAGACTGTAAATTTGCTTGGGGGTGGGGGTGCAATTTAGTCTTACCATTTATTCTACTGTAATGAGCTAAATGGCAAAAAGCTTTGCAGTAACATTTTTTCCTTGTTTTACTTTTGAGGCAAAAAATATCACCCATTCCTAAAACTACCATGGGAAAAAGACTGGTGGGAGTTAGCGTGTGTGGGTCCATGACTACCATGGGACAAGATGGGGGGTAGTGATTAGTACGTGTGGTTCTACGTTTACCATGGAACAATACTGGGGGTCATAGCAGTGATGGGCTACATGAGACTCTCCAGCTGCTGTCAGATTACAACTTCCATGGGAGTTGTAGTCTGGCAGCAACTGGAGGCTATAAGGCAGCAGGACAAGGCTGGATGGTCAGTATATGCGGTCTTACCCTTACCATGGGATAATGCTAGGGGAAGTATGTGTGATTCTAAGGCTACCACTGGACAAGGCTGGGGGGGTTAGTATGAGACAGAAAAAAACTGGAAAAACTGCACCTTTTTTGCAGCAATTACTGTAGATGTTTTTCCACACTATTTTGCCCATCCCTGTTTGGTAGATAGATAGGTCTGATCTATCATCTGGGAACTTGATCCAGAAATGGATCTGAACCTGAAGAGTTTTTTTTTAACACTGGCAACTTTGCTTTTTGCATTGCACCATCTGATGCTGTTCCCACAGCACCTAACACAATGTCAGTTAGCATTAATGTTCATGTCAACACGCTTTCAAAGTTGTTTCCATTTTGCTCAATTTGAACACTTTGTCAATAGTATATATAACATACAAATCTAACATCTTGAATATCAATAATAAATAGACCTGAATTTAATAATTTGTCTTCCATTCAGAGGCTAATGAAGTCTCATCCTGTGACTGACTACTTGACACCATTGATTCAAACGTTCCAAGCGTCAACCAATCACAGGCTTAGAACGTGCCTGTCTAGTGTTTGTTATTGTATTACAGCCTAGCAATGTCCTGAAACATATAATCATGTAATGTCCTGTTAACAGTAATAAGTAAAAAGAAATATCATTGTAATAAACAATTTAAAAATATACAAGCAAACCCTCTTACAAACTATATACAAAAGCATTTAAAAGGCACCAATTGAGGGGGCAGAGCTTGCGCGGCTGCAAGATGGACGTGTGTTGAGCCAGCTCCTGAGCGTCTAGCTTCTTTCAACTGGCTTACTCTCTCCTAAAATGCTTGTTAGCGGTCCTTTCGATGGTATAATCCTTCTGACAGGCACTGATGCCACATCCGAAATCCAAGCGGCATTGTAAACCGCACAGACCGGCAAAATCTAACGCGGCCTTGCCGTCACATACAGCAGACATTGCCACTTTGCTGCGCAACAGCCCGACTACCGCTAGGCATACGGATCGCTCTGCGGACGACGACAGACTTTTCAGTCACTCCTCTGATGCATCCACTTTGCTCAGTGGCAACTCATATACTTACTTACCGATAATGGATCCTGTGCCACATCCGGACTTCTCTACCTTGCCTACTAAAGCGGATTTGCTCTCTTTGGAGACGGACATTAAAACAGCGCTTAAGGCCGATATCGCCGAACTGAAGCAGGAGCTCCGTTCTATGGGACACCGAATTCATCTAGTGGAGGACTCGGTTGAGGGCCTTTTTGCACAGTTGCATGATTTGGAGCAAGTAGTGGCGGAGCAGCATGATTCTCTCTCGACCCTGCAATATAAGCTTGACGACCTTGAGAACCGGGGTAGGAGGAATAATATTAGGATCCGTAACGTACCTGAATCCACGCCAAACAAAGACTTGCCAGCTTTCTTGCAGAAATTGTTTGCCCATGTCTTAGGGGTTCCGGAGGATACCGCATTTCTGATTGATAGAGCCCATAGGGCTCTGAAGCCACGAGGCTCTTCTTCTGACCCTCCATGGGACGTGGTGTGCAGGCTGCATTATTTTACAGATAAGGAAAAAATAATGGCTAAGGCCCGTGAAGGTTGTGATCTTCAATTCTACCAGGATGTTACCCCCTTCACCTTACAGCAACGTCGGGCCTTGAAGCCTCTGGCGGATCACTTGCGGAATTTGCAAATCCGGTATAAGTGGGGATTTCCATTCCATCTCCAGGTCCAGCATGAAGGCCGGATTTTGTCCCTCCGACACCCTGAAGAAATTGCCACGTTTTGTACCTCATTGGGCATTGCTGTACCCCCTGCGCCTGCAGAACCACGGAAAAGCCCTACTGTTCACCTGGAGCCTAATCAACGCTTACGTTGGCATCTTGTGGGTGAACCTTCACCGAAACGGCGCAGGGATAAGAACTCACCAGAGGGTTCCAGGGATGCCATGGACGCTGTTCCTGCTTGACTTTGATTTGGACACTGTAGTCAGATAAGTGGGGCTTGTGTGCGGTGTGAAAGTCTCATCTCACCACTATCCCAGGGACATTTTTCACTGTATTGTAAATGGTTAATATGCTGCGCTTGAATGCCCATTATATTGTTATTGTTTGTTGCACTGGATGGTCTCACTCCTCTACCTCTCGGACGCCTTTGTGTCCCGGAGTTAGAGGACTGTTATTACATCTATGTTCTACTAACTGCTAATATCTTATTGTGGGCACTGTAGTCAGATGTATGGGGCTTATGTGCGGTGTGAAAGTCTCTTCTCACCACTATCCCAGGGATATTTTACACTGTATTGTAAATGGCCAATATGCTGCGCTTGAATGCCCATTCTATTGTTATTGTTTGCTGCACTGGATGGTTTCACTCCTCTACCTCTCGGACGCTTTTGTGTCCCTGAGTTGGAGGACTGTTATTACACCTATGTTCTACTAACTGCTAGTATCTTGTTGCTTAGTCGATACTTTAAGAATCCATGTCTGAATATACTATGTTGGCGACATTCTAATCTTATGCCTTCACCTGTTATCCTAGGACCGTGACTTTATAGGGATGTAGCCTGATGTTTTGTTTTAATAAGATGCTCACTACATGTATCTATGCGATTATCCACTTGTGTTCTTTTTTTGATTTTTCATTTTTTTTTATTTTTCTTATTGCATTGGGTCTTTTTAGGTCTCTCTCACCACCCCAGGCCTTTTGGCCTTTGTCGCTTTACCCTCCTGGACAGTCTGACCTTGCTTTGGGGTTGGATTTTCCAGGATGCGACGTTTCTTATATTTGCTAGTCTGCTTTTTTGTTCCCTCTTTAACTTTATACTTTTTTTATTTAGCTTTCTCTCCCTTTTACCCCTCCCCCTCCTCCCCTCCCCTTGGGCACCTGCTTCTGACTTATTCAGCCTAATCACATGTTTACATGGCACACCTTAATGTAATGTCATACAATGTCAAGGGTCTCAACAGTCCTACTAAGAGGTCTATGTTATTTAGGGAACTGACTCGGCTGAAGGCGCATGTTGTCCTTTTACAGGAAACACATTTAGCACGTGACAAACATCCCTGTCTGTCCACCAAATTCTTTAAGCAAGTCTGGTTGGCTTCAGCAACTACTAAAACTAAAGTGTAGCTATATTGATTCACAAGTCTGTTTCTTGGACTCATGTTGATCTTTTAGCCGACCCAGAGGGGCGTTATATTTTCATTAAGGGTTTTTTTGGTACTAAGCCTTTTACTATAGCTAATGTGCACTGTCCTAATTCTGGCCAGCTTCCCTTCCTCCGTGAGACCCTGAACGGCCTAGACTCTTTTCAGAGTGGTACCCTTGTCTTAGGGGGTGATTTCAATCTGCCTCTTGACCCACGACTGGACTGCTCCACTGGGCGGTCTTCTCTCCGCTATTCTATTCTGAGGGCAATCAATTCTCTTCTCACATCTCGACATTTACTAGATTCTTGGAGAGCTCTTCATCCTACTGATAGAATCTTCTCGTTTTACTCTTATGTTCACAAATCATACTCCAGAATTGATTATATCTTTATTGACCACTATCATTTGGATCTGTTACTACATACCTCTATTGGTTTGCAAACCTTATCAGATCATGCTCCAGTCTCCTTAACGGTAGCTATCCCTACGCTCTCATCATCTTCTCCTTCTTGGAGGCTTAACGAGTCTCTTCTGCAAGATGATTTGGTGACGCAACGCATTTCACAGGCCCTTTCACACTTCTTTGATGAAAACATCACTTCAGATGTGTCCCTTCTGACTATTTGGGAATCGCATAAGTGTGTAATTAGGGGACTCTTCATTAAGGAAGGTTCTCGCAAGAAGCGAGAACGGGCTCTTCGCTTACAGCAATTGCTGCTTTCTATTGCGGATCTGGAGACCCGTCATAAGCTTGGGGCCTCAGATGCCGTTTATGGGTAACTTTTAGATGCTCGCAAAGAGCTTCATATGCTTTTACAATCCCAATGTCTTAGAACGCATATGTGGTATACGTACCAGAACTACATTTGTGGCAATAAATCAGGAAAGGTCCTGGCGAAGTTAGTTAAATTAAAGAGGGACCAGATGTATATCCAGAAAATTTATGATCCTACTAGTGGCTTGGTGACTGGGCCCAAGGATATCCTCGAAGCTTTCCGTACGTTCTATTCCTCGTTATATAACTTGGCACATGACCATCCTGCTCCGAATACCTCTGTGCACTCTGCTATCACGGATTTTCTTACTAAAGCTAATATCCCAAAGCTGTCAGATTCTGATGCTTTATCTTTAGACCAACCCTTTACTATGAGGGAATTGGAACATTCCTTGGGTTTGACTCCTAGTGGCAAGAGCCCTAGTCCTGATGGATTTACAGTAGCTTATTACAAACCCTACTTCCAAATATGCTAGATACTTTCAATGCGATCCTATTAGGGAGTGCATGGCCATCCCAATCGTTAGAATCTCATATCTCTGTTCTTCCTAAACCGGGTAAGGACCCTCTGCAATGCGGTAGCTATCGGCCCATATCTTTATTGAATGTTGACTTGAAATTGTTTGCTAAACTTTTGGCGACCCGGTTGCAGTGTCATCTTCCCTCCCTGATCCACTCTGACCAGGTTGGCTTCGTTGCAGGGAGACTGGTTTGTGATAACACTGTCAAAGCCTTATCTCTCCTACATCATGCCCAAATTCATGTTACACCTACTATCTTTCTTTCGCTAGATGCTGAAAAGGCCTTTGATAGAGTGCAATGGCCGTATATGGAGGCGGTTCTTAAATGGATTGGCCTTGGACCTCGTTTTTATGCTTCCATTATGTCTCTTTACTCTGCCCCGAAGGCCCGGATTAAGGCTAATGGATCGCTTTCTGCTAGTTTTGCCATCTCGAACGGAACACGGCAGGGCTGCCCGCTCTCGCCTCTCATTTTTGTTTTAACTCTGGAACCCTTGTTGGCTATGATTCGGGGATCTACCGGGATTCAGGGTATCCGAATTGGGACTTGTGATTTTCTCCTAGCTGCCTTCGCTGATGATATTTTGCTGTCTCTCACTGACCCTTTCAACTCTTTAACTGCTCTACTTCATTTGCTTTCACTTTTCTCTGTATTTTCAGGATTTAAGGTAAATCTAAATCTGAACTGCTTGGGGTTCATGTACCAGTTGAGGCTCAAAGGCATTTGGAAAGAGTCTTTCCGTTTCGCTGGGACCCTCGGAAGCTCAAGTATCTAGGTATTTTTCTAGCAGCTGCACTGCCTGATGTACTTCAACTTAATTATGATCATCTTCTTTCATCTCTCAAGTCTGATTTTTTGCACTGGTCTTCGCTTTATGTGTCCTGGCTAGGACGTGTGCAACTTGTGAAGATGATAGCTTTACCTAAAATTCTGTTCCTTTTTCAGACTATTCCTCTAGCTCTTCCTTTGTCTCTTGTTCAGGGTCTTCAAAACTTATTGCTTGACTTTATTTGGCACAACAAACGCCCGCGTTTGCCTAGGAAGCTGCTCTACCTTCCGCCTTCTCAGGGTGGCATGGGTGTCCCCTGCATCCGTA
Source organism: Rhinophrynus dorsalis (assembly GCA_037306005.1). Lineage (NCBI taxonomy): Eukaryota > Metazoa > Chordata > Amphibia > Anura > Rhinophrynidae > Rhinophrynus > Rhinophrynus dorsalis. The sequence goes on along the minus strand of CM074720.1, from coordinate 249,010,185 downwards.
CATACTACCATGCATGTCATTTGTCTATTCTGCTCGCAATGTCTGGTCTTGCCCCACATGACAGGGGCTGGATTTCGGTATTGCAGTTGTTGTTCCCACGATGGGATGTTCGGCACCTTATGCTGTGTTCTAAAACTGATGCTCCTCCCCCTTGTCTTGCCCATCCGATTTTGGGTCACTTGCTTTTCCTGTGGTACTCTTTGAATCTGAAATATTCGTGGGCCCCCTTTCCATCCTCTTGTCTTCCTTTTGTTGGGAATCCTAGTTTTCCCCGTGGTCTAGTGATGGGTGCGTTCTCTAGATGGACTTCGGCGGGTCTGTGCACATTCTCATCACTCCTGACGGATACAGGCTTACTGTCTTTTCAACAACTTCAACAGGATTACTCCTTGCCAGACTCTGAATGGTGGAGATACAGACAGCTACACCATTTCTTAACGTCCCATTATTCTAGACTCCCATCTCGAGACCCTCGTACTACTTTTGAACGTTTACTGGATAAAGGGAGCTTTTCCTCTAAATTTATCTCTCGTTTCTATCGTCTATTGACCCATGACCCTCCAGATCTTAAATGGGCCTTTCAGTTGGCCTGGGAGAGGGATCTGGGACAGGGTCTCGCGGAGGACTTCTGGAAATCTTCTTTCAGACGAGCCATGACAGTACTCACCAATGTATCCCTTAGAGAGACGAATTACAAGGTGTTAACCAGATGGTATCTTACACCAGTTAGATTGGCCAGAATCTTTCCTGGTACATCTGACCTCTGTTGGAGGTGTCTGCAGCAGGCCGGGGATATGCTCCATATCTGGTGGGCTTGCCCTATTGTTGCTCCATATTGGAGGGCGGTCTTTGCAGAAATCAAACAGATCTGTCAGACTCCCCTGCCTTTCACTCCGCATTTGGCACTTTTAAGTGACTTCCCTCCTCTCCACAGTCCCCCTAAGTCCTTTGGTTATCAATTACTGCTTGCGTTGACAGTGGCGCGAGCTTGTATCCCACTTCATTGGAAATCTGTAGACCCACCATCTGTGGAAGAGTGGAGAGGCAGGCCTAGGGACTATTTTCTCTTGGAAAAATATCATGCTACTACTCTTGGCACTCGTGGGACCTTTGATGTTGACTGGCGACTCTGGAACATTTATTTTCATATGCCTTCGTAATAACTTGTATTGTTGTGATGGCCTGTGCCTTAATGACGCGGATTGTCCTTCTATTCTTATTGGGCTGGATTTGTATGATTTGTAGGGCCCCATACCTGTACCCGTACCCATACTCATACCCTTACCCATACCTGTGCCCTTTTCCTGTCCTTACCTCCCTCTTTTTCACTTGTCTTTGACTCCCATATCTCTACCTTTCTCCGATTCTTCCTCTACTTCATTTCTTGTTCTCCTTTCTTTTCCTCTTTACTCTTAGAATCTTTCTTCTTTCTTTTTCTTTTTGCTTCTTTTTTGCTTTTTCTTTGATGCTTTGAATTTGCATGTCATTTTAATGCAGTCTTCAATGCTTCCAGATTTCTTATTGTGTCTTATTGGTACAGATATGTACTTTGTTTGTATATCCTATATCCTGAAAACTGGTTTTTAAAAGCTTCTTAAAAAAAAAAAGGCACCAATTGAGTTTTCAAAGTGCAGTTGGAAGGAGTGGAGATGGAGAGATACGGTATGGTATACATACAAGGCCACTGGGTTAGGTACCTTTCTGGGACGTATTTATAAATAGTATTCTGTAGAGGCAAGTGATAGTGGAATGCACTTGTTCGATCAAAAAAGAACCAAATTACTTTAACCCTTTGAGTGCCAGAGGGGTACATGATTCATTGCTTTGCAATGTGTCGTGTACCCCTCTGGCACTCAAAGGGTTAATATATACGTACACCTTGAAATACATTGTTAACATACGTTTTTTTCAAGTTTGCAATAGTAATTTAAATATAATGTTTATTAAGCTATGATTATATATATGTTATTTATTTTGAAACAGTAAAGTTTAAAGAATAATTTATAATATGGATATGGCAAGATACACATTTAGAAACAAATTATACTTGTTTCAGACAGTATATATGAACTGTTGACCTGAAGTAAAAACATGTGAGTTCGGCCAATCAGAAGATTACTCTTATTTGAGCCACTCAGTTATATCAGACTCTGAGGCACAATATAAATTATTTTTTCCAACACGATACAAAATCCATTTGCAGCAGGCAACACAACATAACAATAGTTTGTAGAGGAAAAATAGCAACACTTTTGGTACAGAACTTAATGCATTTTATTCATTACAGGAAGACTCCAGTCTCTGGAAATGAGAATGTCTTGAGCAACCGGAAGCTACCGTCTCTTGGGCAGAAGGAAAAAATCTAAATCATACATCGGGAATGGATATACTCACAGGTGTCAACTTCTGGTCCTCAAAGCCTGCAAGGAGGCCAGAGTTTAACCCTTTGAGTGCCAGAGGGGTACAGAATGCTATGGCACTCAAAGGGTTAAGATATTACCTGCTTTAGCACAGGAAAGTCAGTCAAAATGAATGTCATTGATTAATTCACATGTATTTAATCACAGATTACCTTAAATTCTTGCCTTTTTGCCGTTCTTGAGGACCAAACATTGGCACCCCTATGCTATTTTATGAAATGATAAAGCATATGTAGATTTAAAGGGACAGTAATGTCCGAAACATTTTTTTACAGTTCTGTAGAGTTTAAAATATGAATGAAATCACTCCAAACCCTATCTCTCAGTCCTCTATGGTTTGAGAGATATAGGGATTCAAAGTTCCCCCCCTCCCTCCCCTTCTCCTGATGTCAGTTGTAAAGCTGACAGCAGGAGAATCCAGTCGTGCGACTAGAGGAGGCTCTGCAACAGAGCCCGATTTGCGTTACTTAAAATTAATTAATTAATTGTAAAGGTCTAAAAGCTATCCTGGTTTGCCAGCACGCTTTATAGATCTTTCCAATTAATGAATTCTTTTTAAGTACCATGATTCTGGCTCTGCTGCAGAGCCACCTGCTGGTCCCCGGACGGGATCTCCTGTTGTCAGCTAGATGCTGACATCAGGAGAAGGGGAGGAAGGGGGGACTTTGAATCCCTATATCTCTCAAACCATAGCAGTTTGAGAGATAAAGTTTGGAGCAATTTGATTAATATTTTAAACTCTACATAACCGTAAAAATTTTTGTTGGGACATTACTGTCCCTTTAATCTTTTTGAGCAAGGACACATTTGTATTCTGAGGGGATTAAACGAGTTACCGAATTACCAAATTAGTTAGGACTACTAATTTAGTTATGATGTGCAAACTTGACTCTCTTAAAGCTAGCATGCCAAATGAGACTCAGCCCACTGACTCACAGCTTAATATCACCAATCGTATTTTAAAGGAGCAAAACACTTTGTATAGGAAAACACATATATTGTAAGGTTTTTTCTGCTTAATAAAACAGTAGTACTACAACTGCAGAGAGATGCATATAGTTATTAAAGTTTAAACTTTTGGGTTTTTTTTACATTAACCATGACAGCCAGTGGTCAGATTATAGTTAGTTATTCTGTTGCATTTAAAGGGATAGTAATACTTCGTTTTAACTTTATTTTATTTTGTAGGCATTAAGAAAACATGAAGAATGATATAAGTCTTATATCTCAAACATTTATGGTTTATGAGATATTCACAAGCAAAGTTTCCCCCTCCCGCCCCTTTTACCTACTGTAAACCATCTCTTCTCAGATGTGGAATACAGTCCATAGACTGGACAGATAACAGCAGGGGATACTCTTATTCCTATGAAAACAATGAAATCCCTGCCCCCCTTGACAAGTTTTTCAGGTTTTTCCATTATCTTAATTGAAGATTGTCCCTCTCTGCAGTCTACCTGGGCACCTCCCTTCTGCTTTGGCTGAGCAGTAAAAGGGGCGGGAGGGGGACACTTTGCTTGTGAATATCTCTTAAACCATAAAGGGTTGAGAGATAAGACTTATATCATTCTTCATGTTTTTTTAATGCCTACAAAATAAAATAAAGTTAAAATGAAGTATTACTATCCCTTTAATGAGAGAGGTGAGTCGCCAACAAACTCTCCATTGATTGCTGAATAACTTCCTGTCAGTTTGAACTTTCAGGAAGTAATCACACTGTCACTCACTTCCTGACAGTTTAAACAGTTATAACATTTAACTAAAGCAATTGGCAGTAAAGGAAGAACTCTTGTTTTGCTCAACCAGAAAAGCCCTTTAACATATAGGTTTTCATATAAAAAAGCTTACAGCTCCTCTAAGCTATCTCCATAACTGCTAGCAGGCAGTTTCAACCTGTGAAAATATCCATTTATGGATATGCCCTGATGTTGTTCTAATATATATATATATATATATATATATATATATATATATATATATTACTTTAGGAGCATGTGTTATTCATCATCAAGGTGTTAGTAGGTTTCTTGCATCAAAACATGAGCAATCAGCAATAGCAAATTAATTTATGACTTTCACAAAATAGTGAATGTTCTACTTTGTTGCCGTCCACCATTAAAGAGCAAGCAAATGTAGAGAAAATCAGAGCATCAACAGTGTAAATATGACAGGTACATTCAAAACACATTGGGGGAGATTCAATAAGTGTTGATAAAGAGGTGATAAAGTAGAGATAAAGTGGAGATGACTTCTCCAGTGATATCACTTCTACAGTTCCTATTCTATTGTATAGAGCCTATGCACTAAGATCTCCAAAGCTGAAGAAATCTCAGTGCACAGACTCCATAGAATAACATAGGAATTGGAGAAATTATAAACTGGAGAAGTCATCTCCACTTTATCAACTCTTAGTACATAAAGGGGGAAACAATCCTCCCAGATGCATATTGATTTAGATTGGGATTGTAACCCCTCCACAGTGCAATGGAGACCTCCCAGGTGTTCAGGTGGATAACAAGCCTCACTTGAACCCAATGGAATTTCTATTTGTCCTCCACAGGAGAGCTGATTTGCTCCAGAATTGCTTCTGTTTTTTTCATTGCAAAAGGCTCACAGGTCCATATATCTAAAAACAAAATTGAGTTATTCTGGAATATTCTAACTGCACCATAGGGGACAAAATTAAATCCCTGTTAAAGTAAATTGACTTTTAATACATTGCAATGCATTGGAGACCTTTCTGGAATTCAGTGGGTTAAAATCTATATTCAAATACATGAGGATTTAGGAATTTGTATTTGTTCCCTATGGTGCAGTTGGTTTACTCCCAAATAACTCCAGTTTGCTTTTATAAATATGGACCAAAGGTCCATATATATATATATATATATATATATATATATATATATATATATATATATATCTTGCTAGGATGCGTCGCTCCCTGTGTGTGTAACAGGCGCGGACACAGAGAGAAATGCCTCCTAGCAAATTGCTCTTGTACGGCAGTTGAGGGGAAAGCAGCAGTAGAGCGGCACACTCCGGTGATCACCGCAATACTGCCCCTGTCCCCCACCGCCATGAGGAGGAACAGAAGAGCCGGTGGAGGGGAAAGCAGCAGCGGTGGAGGGGAAAGCAGCAGTAGAGTGGTACGCTGTGGGGATCACCGCAATACTGCCACTGCCCCCCTGCGCCTCTGCCATGCTGAGTATCAGAAACTCTTCTGCATGACCTCGATCCCGTTGAATGACAAGATTTAACCTAGTATATATATATATATATATATATATATATATATGTATATATATATCCTATATAATAATTCGCTAGGATGTCATGCGCAGTAGAGATTGCCCGAATGCACAGAATGCTGGGAGTTCTGTGCTGGGAGCATTCTGTGCATTCAGCCGCTCTCTACATTGCATGACTGAGTCGGCAGCATGATGCAGAGCAGGACCAGCCTCTTAACCCTTTGAGTGCCAGGGTAACATAACCCAGACCTTGACCCGTGTATGCGGGCTTTTACACTTTTACAAGGGGACTGAAACATTGCATGTTGGGCCATTAAATATTAGTATTTTTGTATTTTGAAAACCATGCGTGCACAATTTGTGTATCATATCAACCTGTAGCTCCTGTTACTGTAACTCTATTCAACGTGAGTGCATATCCTTTCTTCAGTCCTATATAATAATTCACTAATGTATGTTTGTCAGAAGCTGTCATGCGCAGTAGAGATGGCTGTGTGTGCTGCAGACATGCGCAGTACAGACTGCCCGTATTGCGGCTGATAACAGAGCGTCGTGCTCCAAATTCAGACATTAGACCTCTATGCTCATCCCGCCCCATATCATCAAGCAAAGGTCCCTACAAGGGGACTGAAACATTGCATGTTGGACCATGTGGCGCAAAAGTAGTAATCGCAACGGCACAAAGGAGCTAGGTAAGCAGAAATTAATTAGATCTTACTTACAATTCCATTCCTGAAGCAGCCCTGTGCTCTGATCACTTAATCAGTCACCCGGTTTGACCTGGGTGACTGATTAGATGATGGGACTGCAGCGCTTTCATTCATTCATTCTTGTTGCTGCCGGTGGCTGTAAAGCAGACATCAACAAGAATGTTGTAAATGCCTTTGGGGTTCGCCCCATGTATCAGCTATCCTTTTGGATAGCTGATACATGGTGGGGGTGCTATCAGGAGCAGCCCTGGTGCCCCCCATTGAGGTCTGATTGTAAAATATTGGCTTTAAAGCGCATATAGGCTATGTGAAACATAGCTTATATGCTCTTCATGTTCTTACAGTTCAAATGTTGGCCTCATGTTAGGGGGGTGTCATGAGGGGTCATGACACAGCCCTTGAGGTCTATTGTATATTGTAATAATGTGAAAACAATTTTTTAATAAAAATGAAATGTTAAACACACACAAACACACATATACAGGCAAGGTATGCAGTCCATACCTTTCCTGTTAACCCTTTGGGTACCAGAGGGGGAGGAAACACATGCTAAGCAATGCTTTCCTACTTCTCTGGTACTCAAAGGGTTAATTGTCGAATAAAAGACAGGTTCGACTACTATATGTGAGTCAATAAGGTGAATGTCGGATGGAGTTAGTATGTCAAATATATGCAATATATGTCGACATACTAAAGGGGGTGGTGATGTCGAAGGGGGTAACATTGTGTAGTGCTTGGTGTACTATTTCTGTTTATTGTAACCCTTTGAATGCCACAGGGGTGAGCAGTGCATATCCCTATGGCATTCATGCTGTCCATGGTGCTGAAAACCTTCTCTGTATTTCCCTACTGGCAGGGTAGGGAAGCACAGAGTATGCTGTTCAGAATGTCATAGTGTTGGTGATGTGTGAGGGGAGGAGATCCCTTCCACACCGACAGCACTTCAAAAATCCTGTATGCTAATAGGGACCTTCTCCAACCATCCCTTTCCATCCGACAATTTTTGTGAATATGTCGATGTGTGTGCAGATCGAATTGTTGGAGTGATTAGAACACATCGACAATATCATATCAACACCACATCGACCTTTAGTGCAACGAGGCCCATACATTTCAGAAATCTGGTTTGCTACTGAACTGCACATCTCTGTTTTCTTTTGTGGGTAAGGTGCACTGAGTATTAGATGTGGTAGGGAAACACCTCACCTCTGATAGATAGATAGATAGATAGATAGATAGATAGATAGATAGATAGATAGATAGATACAGTAAAATCTCAGGTATAATTTGCACCTGTGTATAATACGCAGGTATATATTATACCCAAGATTTTAGGGGAAAACAAGAGTGCCTATGTATAATACGCACCCTTGTTTTCCCAACTTACTGAAAAAATGTTAATGCTGGCAAATACCTTCCCTCCCTCCCCTCAGCTCAATCCGCTCTCAAAATAAGCTTTATTTCCTCCCAGTTAAGTCTCCCATCTTCCCTCCTGCTCCACAGCTAAATCGGATCTGAAAATAAGCCTTACTATTTTTCCACAGAAGTCCCCATCATCTCTGCGGGAAACATTCTTGTATCTGCCGCCTGCTTCCTGCGTTGGGCTGCCAGGACCTTCCTTATACTGTATTGCCCTGTGAGGACCTCACAGGGCATTACCATTGGCTGGGGGCAGAAAGTCCTGACAGCCCATTGCAGGAAGCGGACGGCAGATGCAAGCATGTCTCCCGCAGAGATGATGGGGACTTCTGTGGAAAAACAGTAAAGCTTATTTTCAGATCCGATTGAGCTGGGGAGCAGAAGGGAAGATGGGTGACTTATTTGGGAGGAAATAAAGCTTATTTTGAGAGCGGATTGTGCTGGGGGGAGGGAGGGAAGGTATTTGTCTGCAATATACTTTTTTGTCAAAAAATTCTCGGGTGTAATACTCACCCCCCATTACACATAAGGTGAAGAGAGGTAAAATTGTGCGTATTATACCCGAGATTTTATGGTAGATAGATAGATAGATAGATAGATAGATAGATAGATAGATAGATAGATAGATAGATAGGTAGATAGGTAGATAGATAGGTAGATAGATAGATAGATAGATAGATAGATAGATAGATAGATAGATAGATAGATAGATAGGTAGATAGATAGGTAGATAGATAGGTAGATAGATGGGTAGATAGATAGAGGACTTATTGAAGATGTCATAGGTGGCATTAGGATTTTCTACGCATAGAAGAGAAACATTAAGAGGGTCAATACAAACATAGGTTGTAGTGATGATAATGTATTTTACTTATTTAGCTATTTAGCGACATTGTGGGAAACGGACGCTTGGCGACAAGTCCTTTTCTGTGGCCCAAAGTCCATTGTGCTTTCAGCTGGTAGGGCAATTGAATAGCTTGCTAGCACTTTTTGCTAATGGGACATCATCCAATTTTGCCCTACCAGCTGTTTTACTGCACAGAATTGAATGAAGCCTTTAATGCTTAAAAACTATTAAGAATACATTCACAGACATTTACCTAATACCTTATGTTCAGTCACACAAACACCCATGCCTTCACACACACACACACACACACACACACACACACCCACAGACACATCTACATATACATCCATATAGACCCATGCACACAGGGATATTGCCAACTCCTTGCATTTTTCTGCTACTTTAAAATTATACTTTACATTATTAAATACAAGGATAACAAAAAAAAAAAGACTGGCAATGCCTTCCCAAGCTGCTAGTTTTTAGATATAACTACACTAGAGATACCAATTGATATATTGCTACACTAGTGATACCACAGAGCTTACAACTGAAATAGAGCTACACCAGTAAATCCACAGAGCCTGTAATTTAATTGGCGCTATACTAGTGAAATACCAGAACCTACAATGGAAATGGAGCTACACTAATGATACCATAGAGCTTACAGTTGAAATGGAGCTACACATGGGAGAAGGGTGAACTTTATATTTAGTGAGGCACTCCTGGCTTGTTGTGAATACAATATAATTTTAGTACTGTACTTACTGTATTGCATTATACCTAAATAGTTTACTCTTTTGATATGTGTTTTGCCAAGAAATATTTGTAAATAGAAAAACACCACACACAATAGTCATTTAAACCCATAGGAGGACTTGTTGCTGAGGAGCCTGCCAAAATCTTTGTGAAGGTGCCTGCTACCAGGATACTTGCCTCTGTCCTCTTGGTAGATCACAGGCAAAAAGAGTGCAATCTCTGGCATGAGTGGCACAAACTGCATAATAAGTTATTCACCTGTGCTGAAATTGCCCCTTTCCTCCTCTTTACACCTTTTGAGATGTCCACTAAAGAGTTGGAATAAATGAATGGAGAGGAAACAGTATGCAAATCCTATCAAGGTAGATGCTCTCACTGTGGGTTGCACAGGGCAGACACACAGATATATCTGCACTCATGCGTGCCTGTTCATCTTGGATCAAGTAGGATTTCTTAATAACGCTGGTCTTTATTTGGAGTGATAGGTCCGCTTTAAAAGTTCCATTTAAATCAATGGGAGTATTTATTTGTCTCTTATTATGCGAGTGCTTTGCACCAGAATTACCCTGGTTCTTAATTTAATTGCACTAGAATTAAAGTTCATAGTTTTTTTTATAGCAAAACTGTTTCTGCATTACACTTGGAATCACTAGAAATCAAAAATGAAGTAAGTTAGGAAAATGTATTAATGTTTTATTGTACTTCTGCCTTGGTCAAGAAGTGTCTTCTTAAATCACACATTATTATTATTACACTTATATGAAAAACTATACAAAATCAAAGTCATATCTGATATAAATAACACACTGAAAACATCTATAGATTTAAGGGAACTAATATATCCTAATAATAGCAACTTCCCTCCATTTACCTTATCGAGGCCACAAAATACTAATGGCCCCGTATGAATTTTGCCCTTGTGCCTTTGTTCAATAGAGAACATCTTCATTTGGTCCTGGATGTGAAGTCCATGTAGGTAGACATGACTGTTGCTGGCAGTTTTTTCATGCGGAATCAGGTAGAGTGTGAATAAGAATAGTATGTACAGTGAGGTAATGGTCCTTAGGTCCTACTGCCAACTGTCATGTCTGCCTCCATAGACATGATATCCAGGACTGACTGAAGATGTCATAGGGTGGTATTAGGATTTTCTATGCATAGAAGAGAAACATGAAGAGGGTCCTTAGACTTGAGATTGAGAAATGTAATAAATACTTCAGTGCTGAAGACCAATTAGTTCAGTGCCTGCCAATGTGTAAGCCTGAAGCACCCACACACTTCTCAGGTAACTACCAACAATAAATAAAAGCTGCACTATAGGGCAAATTACACAATCAATTGCTATTAATAAAAACATGATCATTTATTGATATAAAACATTAAGATGACATCACTTGGAACATTGGATATAATGACTCACAGAGGCCAAGACCACCAGTAGCTGTGCTCTGCTCCACATCAGCACTTTTCACATTAACTCCATAGTCATAATTAAGTGTTGTGAATGTGAGAAGTGTTGATGTGAAGTAGAGAACAGCTAGTGGTGGCATTGGCCTCTGCGAGTCATTATATCCAATGTCCCAGGTGATGTTACTTAATGTTTTATTGTATATCAATAAATGATAATGTTTCTATTCATAGCAATCAATTGTGTCATTTTCCTGATAGTCCAACCTTTATTTAGGATGTTCTAGCCATGGTAAGATTATTAGATGTTAGTTCTCCTATACATCTTCATCATTCTCAGTATACAATAGTGCAATAAGAAATTAAACAGAAATCATCCTAGTATCAGAATGCAGTAAAATAACAGAGTTTATTTTCTGATTTGCATATTAATGTTTATTCGCCACAATTTCTTAGTAATTGATATAATACAATTAAACAGGTATCAGTTTATTGAATAATGCTTCTCCGTTGACAATAGTCTCAAACGTTGGTAGAAATGTCTTGAGTTGTAAAATCTGTGGCACAGGTTGATTTTGGCCCTGGTAGAAGTCCAGACCTGTCAGTAATTCTACATCTCTGACACGTGCTGCATGTACACGGAGCCTTTCCTCAACCCATTCAGATGCTGGTTTACCATCCTGGAAAAGCAAACAGACATCGATTTGTTTGTACACTCTCAGTTTTTATTTTATGGACATTACTGAACACAAATCTATACAGGTTTCCCACTTATGGCGTAGAGTTTAAAGGAGCAATGCCTCATAAATGAAAAATAAAGTGCTTTTCGTAATAAATATGACCTTGAGGTACTTTGGGATAACACTCTTAAGTGGTCCCACAAAGTTGAAAAAATAAGTTAGTTTTTGTCAGTTATCTGATTTTCTCTATGTGGCCTCCAAATACAGCTGGTTCCCTCTTGAATCTGTCTCTTTTTCCATTATACCTCCCTCTGGTGATCAAAGGCCTATACTACTGAAGGAAAATAATGGAAAATGCATGGGCTGAAAAGGATAAGAGCAGCTAACATCACCAAAGTAGGTGAAGTTGAGAGTAAAAACTTTCACTGTTGTCATAGCAAAACAAGAAGCTTACTAAATTATTTATTATTAATTTTATGTGAATAAAATATATGGGAACAGAAATAAAAACACAGGTCTGATTACTTTCTCACCTGTAATGTACTTACTATATATCAGTTTTGCCTGTGAGGCATGGTCCCATTTAAAGCATTCCTTCTCTTTGATCAAATAGGCATAACAGCGTGCATGGGGTATTCTGGGAAACTGTAAACCTCCACTTGGTTTGCCATAGGATTTAAGGCACAGAGAGTAAAATAGATGACACAGTAGTCCAGGCACTTATCTCCTCTATGATTTGCCACAGACATGAAAGAGCTGAAACTGGTGTTAGGCAGGAGTAGGACTTGAAATTTGATTTTAGTGCCCATTTTAGATTGGAATCATATTCAAACATTTCTCCCCATGTTCATTTGTTGTGCCTATCTACATTCTGTTTATATCCTGTTTTAATTTTGTGCATTAGTCCTATATAGCTTTCATCTACCTTGCAATTTTTCTCTGTCATGTATGTGCGTGCGTCTCCTGCAAATGGTGATGATTTAATTTACTACTTTTTTTGTCTAAAATTATTTTATTTCTGAAAAACACCAAAAAAGCAATATCCTAAGATTCATGCTAGATTTGCCTTACTGGATAAAGTCATGTAAGTAGAAGGATGCACAGGAGGTGGGCTTTAAAAGTGGTGAAAGAAAACTCCCAATTAGTGGTTCTCCTTTTTATTTTTTAGGGAGAAAGAAGAAGATCCAGAGAGCATCCCAGGATTAGACAGATAGTGTCTGGTAGACCTCAATTTATAGATACTCTGTATTGCTTTAGATATGTTAAGCTTCTGTTAATAAAATTATTAACAGGGGTGATTTGGCATGGGCTGAAATTGATGGACAGACTTATCAACTATGTTACGCCTCCCATGTATTCCAGTCAGTTGTGGAATGCAGGAAAGTGCTGAATATAGATAGAAGGGCAACAGACCTTTTGCTGGGGCCTTCAGCAGTTCTGTCACCTGTGTGAAAGAGGCCTCAGAGTTTAACGTTAAATTATTTACTTTTTTTGTCCATATGGACAAGAGAGGAATCATTGGGTTTGAGCTCCCTACTCCAGAGAGTAGGGCACTGCAAAAAAGACAGGATCTTTTGGGTGGAGGCTCTCTCCTCCTCTTCCACCTCAATCCGTACCTTAATCCCAGATCCATGTGTAATAAGTAACACAAAAAAAAATAAAAGTGGGAAGAACAGGAACACCCCTGTGCAAAGACCCCAACAGGACTCCTCTGCCTGGGGAAGGAAACACAGCTAGTTTTTTTTTCTCCAAGTGGGAGTCTTTTATTCAAAAAAGGACTAAAGATAAAAGAATTTAATGGTAAGTTCACGAAAATCCTACTTTCTCTTACGTTGAATATGGAACACAGAAACACAAGATCAGTGTAACCTCTGATGTCAAGGATAACACACTATCACAGAAAACAAAACAAACAAGAACCAACTGAGCTCAAAAGTTCTGCAAAGAACATGACAGTAGGAGGAAAAAAGTCTTTAGACAGGCGCTACTGCCTGAAGGAACTTCCGGCCAAAGCTGGCTTCAGTTGAGGCTCAAACATTGACACTGTAAGGTTTGGTGAAGATGTGCAAGGAGTAACTTAATCCTGTAGTAGACTTAATTCAAGATGTAACAATGACCTCAGATGCTGTCTGACCCACTGTAGGACCCTATTACAGCTTGCCTTGGTTTCAGTGTCATCTGCAGGCGTGAGGCTTCACGCACGCAGCAGGCCTCTGTTTTATGTGTTTTTGCTTCCTGTAGTCTCATACTACCTACTTCCTGACGAGGAGTATAAAGGACAGGCTGAGTCCTGACTCAGTTGCCCTTGAGTTGTTGTACAGTACAGTTCTGTTTCCCTTGGGCTCTGTGTATGACATGGCTTTTCTGACCATCCATTCTGGTACTGACCTATGGCTCTGTCTGACTACTCTTTTGCCTGCTCCCATTGTGTAGTGGACACCCAATCTGGTGCAGACCTGTGGCTCTGGCTGACTACCTGAGCTGTGTATGTCCTGGCCTGTCTGTCCATCCATTCTGGTGTTGACCTGCGGCTCTGTCTGACCATTTTCCTTGTGCGTTCTGATTTGGCTTAGACATCCTTTCTGGTGCAAACCTGTGGCTCTGGCTGACTACCTGCTCCGTGTATGACCTGGCTTGTCTGACTACCCACTCTGGTGTTGACTTGGGGCTCTGTCCACTGCGCTTCCAGCATACCAACGCTTCAGTGGATATCCTATCTGGTGCAAACCTGTGGCTCTGGCTGTCTACCCACTCCATGTATGACCCGGCTTGTCTGACTATCCTTTCTGGTGCTGACTAGGAGGCTCTGCCTCCGTGTGTTGTTCCCCGCTCCACAGACACCCATCCTAGAGTGGACCTGGTGCTCTATCAGACTCCTAGACTTACTGCAGGCTGAGTCAGTGCTAGTCCTTTGTGCCTTCCGAATTACCTTGAGGCTCCAGTGGGCTCAGACAGTGTGGTGGATCTATTGACAGACTGCTATTTCTGATACAGTGCTTGCCTCTTTGATCACCCTCTGTGTGTTATTTGTTTACATGCATTACTGTTATTATTCTTATAAAAGATTGTTTTACTTTACCGTACTGACTCCTGGTTTATTCCTGTGAACTGTGACAGACCCTTGGGAATGTTACGAGGAAATCAGCCTTGTGGAAAGGCTGCATATGATGTACATAATACATAAGGCATTGCACCACATCAAATAGATGAAGATCCTTCTCCTGTTTTGAGGGAGGGTCTAGACAAAATGAAGGCAGAATGATCTCTTGATTGATGTGAAAATCTGTGACAATCTTAGGTAAGAACTGTTGAGAGATAAGAAGTACCTTCTTGCCCTGATGAAATACCAGGAAAGGAAGTTTACAAGACAGAACATGTAGTTCAGCAGAATTCCTTATGGAGAGAAAAAAATGCAAGGAGATAGAGGAAATTGGTTCAAAAAAAGATCTCTGAAGGAAGTTCAGGGCATGGGATCCCAGAAGAAAAGGAAAGCATAATCCACCTCTTGAACAATGGTTTTAACATCAGGTAGAATAGCGATATGCCTCTGGAGGAGAACTGAAAGGGCTGAGATCTGTACCTTAATAGAGATCAGACTGAGACCCTTGTTCTCATTTTGCCAAAAGGCAAAAACCATAGGAAGATCAAAGATCTGGGCTGACACACTTTTGTCAGCACACCACTGATGGAAGATGGACAAAATCCAATGGTACCTTTTTGAAAAGACAGGCTTTCTTGCCTGGACCATGATGGAAATTACATCTTCTGAGACATGTTTCCGCCTCAGGATGTTGGTTTCAAGAGCCATGCTGTCAAAGCCAAGATTTCCACATCCTGATACCAAATGGGACCCTGGATAAGAAGATCCGGACTCAGAGGAAGACGGAGAGGTTCCTGGATAGATAGATTGAGATGGTCTGTGAACCAGGAGTGACTATCTCCATCCTGATCTTCTATAGCACCCTGGAGATTAGAGGAATTGAAGGAAGCATGATACAGATAAAAGATCCATGAAATGGGCATTGCTT
The DNA here is from genome assembly GCA_037306005.1 of Rhinophrynus dorsalis. Classification (NCBI taxonomy): domain Eukaryota; kingdom Metazoa; phylum Chordata; class Amphibia; order Anura; family Rhinophrynidae; genus Rhinophrynus; species Rhinophrynus dorsalis. The sequence goes on along the minus strand of CM074720.1, from coordinate 248,994,661 downwards.
CCATTGCAAATGCCAAGGCATCTTTTACCTTTGTGCATAACCAAAGGATCTTCCTGTTCTTGGAAGAGGCCATCAGATCCACTCATGGGAGAACAGTTCCCAGTTGCCTGGTTCCACATCTCGATGATGGAGAAAATTCTCAACCACAATTTCTACATTTGGCATGTGGAATTCTAAAATGGCTGGACCAAGTGTTTCTGCCCAATGAAAATGCTCCTTCCAGGCTGACTCCGTTCATGTTCCTCCTTGGAAATTGATGTAAGCCACTACTGTTGATTTGGCAGACAGATGGCTTGGATTTCCTATATTGATTGATAGGAGACTTTCCCCTCCAGTCCACCCTCCCTGACCTGTCACAGAACCCAGGGTTGCAACCCAGCCTCTCAGCATCTACGTCTGGCATCTGTCATGACCATATTCCATTCTGAAATTACAAAGGGATATGGATGATTCATCCACTAATGTAGATCCTCCCTCGAAGGGACAGGGTTATAGAGTGAGATGCAGTCAGGACCAGTTTCTGAGAATGTCCAGCTGGAATTCCCTCTTGTAGAACCAAACATAAGGTACCACTTCAGGGCAGACATTAGTCATCCCAGGATCCTTATGTAAGCCTTGCCGGTGAGGGCCATGCCAGTGCCAGTGACACATCCTGGAACAGGATATGGATCTTGTCCTCCTGTAAGAACATTCATCCTTGAAGAATCTCGAACTTCATCTCCTGGGATGAAATCAGAGAGGACTTCTTGAGATTAAGAACCCAACCATGGTGTACCAACATCTTGGATATGGATCGCTAACATTTCTGCTGAAGAAACCTTGATCAGAAGGTCATCCAGATATGGGGTCAGTGAGATGCCTTGCGATTGGATGTATGTGAAAATACTGAAGCTGAGGCTTGGCCAGTAGGCAGTGCAGTGAATTGGTAATGACTGCATGTGAAAGCAAAATTAAGAAAACATTGGTGGCTTGGATGGATCAGAACATGAAGGTGGGCGTCCTGAAGATCCGGATGTGTCCAGGAACTTGCCTGGACGCATGACTGAGATGGTTCAAAGATTCTGTCTTGAAGCATATAGCAATCATGTAGTTGTTGAGGCATTTCAAGTCTAGGATGGGGCAGCAGCCTCCATCTTTCTTGGAAACTACAAAAAGGTTGGTAAAAAACCTGAAGAGCACTCTTGGGCTGGGACCTGAACAAGGACTTGCTTGTCTAGCAGAGAGGAGATGGTGTCTATAAAGAGATTCCCTCCCTCTGTATCCATGGGAAATCCTTGACAAAAAGAAGGGTTGAAGAGGAAAGGACTTGAAATCTATGATGTACCCTTCTGAAACAACCTGTAAAACCCACTGACACATCACTGAAGTTAACCAGGCGTCTTGAAAAAGCAAGTCTTGTGGAGTATGGGTGATCAGACTTAGGTTTTAAAATGGACTTCTTGCTCTCCCAAGTCTGTTTGGGCTTTTGGGTGGGTGCAGCTGGGAAACCTGAGGGACATGAACCCTCTGCGAACTGTGAGGGGAAGCAAAATCCATGCACCTTCCTTATAAAAAATAAATGCTTAGAAGAGATCTGGGGCAGGAGAATACTCTTGCCTCCAGTGGCATCACTAATGACCTTTCTTTGGTCAGGTCCAAATAGATTTTTGCACCACACAGCAATAGATAGGGCTGAGGCCTTACCAGAAAATCTGACAGCATTAAAGGAAACTTAAAGGGATAGTAATACTTCGTTTTAACTTTATTTTGTAGGGAATAAAAAAACATGAAGAATGATATAAGTCTTATCTCTCAAACCTTTATAGTTTAAGAGATATTCACAAGCAAAGTTTCCCATCCTGCCCCTTTTACCTAGTGTAAGCCATCTCTTCTCAGATGTGGAATCTGGTTGTAAGACCAGACAGATAACAGCAGGGGACATTCTTCTTCCTATGAAAGCCCTGCCCCCCTTGACAAGCTTTTCAGATTTTTCTCCGATCTTAATTGAAGATTGTCCCTCTATGCAATCTAGCTGGGCACCTCCCTTCTGCTCTGGTTGAGCAGTGTTACATCAATAAAAGGGGCGGGAGGGGGACACTTTGTCATTGAATTACTTTTGAACTACAACTCTGACAGAATTGAAATAACACTCTCCAAAATCCAAATACTATGGTTAATAATTAGAGCTGCTTTTATTATGAAACATTACTATCCCATTAAGAAAGATATGCATAAAGCAGGTTCAACTGATGGTAGGTGGACATATTTAGTGAAATTATATGTAGAGGTGGGCAATATGGATTAGGATGGGGTGGGCAGTGAATGGTGGTGTACAATGTGGGCAGTGTAGAGCTGGAAATTTTGGAGGTGGTCAGTGTGGGCAATGTGGAGGTTGACAGTGTGTGGGGGCAGTGTTGAGGTGGACAATGTGGAGGTGGACAGTGTGGCAGTGTGGAGGTGGACAGTGTGTGCAGTGAGTGGAGGTGGATAGTGTGGGCAGTGAGTGGAGGTAGATAGTGTGGGCAATTAGTGGAGGAGGACCCAAGTGAACAGTTTGTGGAGGAGGACGAGGTGGACAATATGGTTGTAGACAGTGTTGGCAATGTGGGGGTGGGGAGTGTGTGGGGGCAGTGTTGAGGTAGTCAATGTGGGCAGTGTGGAGGTGGACAATGTTGAAGTGGACTGTGTGGGCAGTGTGGAGGTGGACAGTGTGGGCAGTATTTCAAGGTGGGCAGTTTGTGGAGAAGGGCAGGGTGGACAGTTTGTGGAGAAGGATGGGGAGGGCAGTGTGGAGGTGAACAGTGTGGGCAGTGTGAAGGTGGATAGGGTGTGGAGGTGGGCAGTGTGGAGGTGGACAATGTGGACAGTGTAAACAGTGTGTGGAGGTGGGCGGTATGGAGCTGGACAATGTGGAGGTAGTCAATGTGAGCAATGTGGAGGTGGACAGTGTGGAGATGGGCAATATGGGCAGTGTGGAGGTGGACAGTGTGGAGAGTAGTCAGTGTGAGGGAGGACCGTGCGGGCAGTATGGAGGTTGGCAGAGTGAGCAGTGTGTGAGGATGGACATTGTGTGAGGGTGGATAGAGTGTTGGCAGTGTGTGGCCAGGGTGTGAGGGTGGACAGAGTGTGGAAGGTTGTGGAAGTGGACAGGGTGTGGAGAAAAAAAATGTCCATGGATTTCATTTTAAAAATCTGGTCCCCTTAGTTTTTATCTAATTGAAGTCCATAAAGAAAATTGTAGATAAAATCCTTGATAATGCTGTCAACTGCTATGGAATCCAGGTTCATGTAAACTATGCAAAACTACAGGTCAGAAACTCTCATCTAGTCATCCCCAAGTAAACTAGGCCTAAATAAACTAAACAGCATGTTTACTTACTGCACAACTCTCAGAATTGTCTGGTCTGTGAGGAATGATGAAGGACAAGGCATCGAGTTTAACGGAACAACTGAGCGGAGTACTCGAAACGTCTATACAACTTGTCAGTACCACATAGTAATGAGTTGGTATAGGGATTTGTGTTCCTTGAACATGTCTGTGGGAGAATAAACAAAAGTACTTTAGGACTTAGTTACTCTTGTTTCAAATAAGAATGCTGCTGATGTGCTAAGCAGAACTAGAGTTAAAACTATTTCCTTGGTTAATAAACCTGGATATTTATGACATGCATGCTCTACATATGATGCAGCTATATATTACATTATGATCTCTGTTTGTTTGCTTTGAATAAATTAATAGTGCAATGTCTTAAAAGAGAACTAACACCTCTTAACCCTTTGAGATCCAGAAGGGCACACAATGCATTGCTCTGCAATATGTTGAATACCCCTCTGGCACTCAAAGGTTAATAATACCTCCCCCTAAGTACCTTACTATTGCAAACAAATCCCAATGATACCTATGAATTTTGCCCATGTGCCTTTATTCCAGAGACAATATCTTCAGTTGGTACTGGATGTCATTTCTATGTAGGCAGACATGACCATTGCTTGTTTTATTTGTTTTGTTTAAACGAAGAATCCCTTTGATCTATGTCAGTGCGCCGGCACATGTGAATGATGTTGTGTACCGGTTCACCAAACGGGGGTCTGAGAGAGACTGCTCCAGTCTTGAAAAGTCAATTTCAGATCCCACTAGTGCTTGCAGTGCTCTCGCAGGAGCACGGTAAGCACAAAGTGTGTGACGTGCCAGGATATCACTGGTCCTTAAGGGGTCTAGGACCAGTGGGATGTGGAACACATTGATCCTTAAAGGTTAAGATTATCATGTGCAGTGAGTAGAATTTGAGATCCTGAGGTCCTGCTAGCAACTGTCATGTCTGCCTCCATAAATGTGACATCTAGGAATCACTGAAGGTGTTAGTATCTCTTGAGCAAAATTCTTAGGAATCATTAGGATTTTCTAGTTAAAGCAATGAAAATGGAGGGTTATTATTAGGGGGTGCTAGTTCTCCTTTAACAAGCTTCATAATCAGTCTACTCCTGACTAAATTGCCATTCCTGACAGCCAGCTTGGAAAAGGCAGATTTAGGAGATATTTTCAAAATGCTGGCTAGGAGGAAGAGTAAATGATATCTAAGTATTTATGCCACCTTTTTATTTTTGTGGAGACTAGTAGAATAAAAATGATACCTTTATTGGCTAACTGATAACCTGGTTTCACAATGGTTCAAAATGGAGAACTCAAGAATATGTGCACACAAGCATGCACAAAAGCAAGCTGTTAATACAGACAGGGTGCCCTGTGTATTTCCCATTGCATTGCCGTCTGACAGATCACAATGTGTTTGCTTATTAGGATGGGGAGCCAATCAGAAGACTAACAGCACAGTCTGATACACACACATATATATATATATATATATATATATATATATATATGAAGGGGTTAAAGAAGCAGCAAATTTTTTATAATAAAAAATAAATCTTACATGACTTTTCTTGCTGACTAAAACAAGCAAATTCACATTGCTGGAGTATTTTTATTTCAAAGTTATTACAGCTCAAACTTTTTATTTTTAAATCAGCATTACCAACTAATGTCCTGAAAGCAAATTTGGTTCTATAATGTACTCTATAAGGGGAATTCACCAAGGTGCCTGAAATGCAGCATATCAAGTATTCTGTTTTTTGCCAGCACTTTGCTGAGATCAATCTTTTTTCCTGCCTATTATATACAATGCAAGGAAATACAATGGAAACATGAAGCAAAGGGTGCCATTCTGGCGATACACACACATATGCATTCTGTTAATGTGTATGCAGGTATTCAGTCCCATTGCCTACAATGTGATTTACAAGCTTCAAGCTGGAGAATGGAATTTGCATATGTGTCAGCGATTGCCAAATATGATCTGATCACTGATGAATAGGAAACTTGTTATGGGCAAGGAAGTCCTTTGATGACCTTGCTCATGTTTAAGGCTAGGTGAATTCCCCCTATAGGAGAGCTTAAGTCACTGACTATGGCTATCTCTAGTAAGTTATAAGAGTAGCACCAACTTGTAATCACAATAAAAAATGCAGTTTCATATAAACATGAAAAAGACAGCTATATTAACATTTTAATTAAAAATCTCCAATGGAATATGTATGCTTTGTTTGAAAGAAAAAGTCTAGATTAAAGCAGTTTACTGTTCCTTTAAGCACATATTATCTACTTTTTACTTACTGTTTGATTTCATTCAGCGAATCAACATGGCCATCATAGTTGTAATCAAAAATAGGTCCACTGATTACATTAAGCCCATTTCTTTCCCCAGCATATTTCAGGAGTAATGTAGTATGCAGATAATCCCATATCTCTGGAGAAATAAGAGCAACAGCATCTTAGTAGTTTAAATTCTCCACCAAGTGTTAAGGTGTAAATGATTTTCTAAAAATGCTCTAATTTTACCTAACAACTATTTGCATTATGTGAAATCTTTGATTTTCCTTTATTCAGTGTTCCAACTAAAGCAAGCAAAGTTGAGCAAGCCAGCATTTGAAAGAATCAAAAGAGTACCATAAAATCATGAGTATAAAACTCATCTGTGTTTAATATGTAGGTCAGGGCTATCCAAGTTCAGTCTTCAAGTGCCACCAACAGTCCACATGTAAGAATTTCCCTGATTAAGCACAGGGGAGTCAGTCACAATAAATGAGCCAGTAATTACATCACCTGTGCTTAATCAGGGAAACCCTTACATCCTGGCCTGTTGGTGGCTTTGAGGAGTGAACTTGGACAGTGCTTATTAAAGAGTATTTGTTTGTCTGTTTGTAAACAGAATATTAGTGTCTGTCTATCATTTGTATGTGCCTCCTTCCCTCCCTCCTTTCTCTCTCCCCCCTCAATTTCACTCTCCTTCCCTTTGCTTCAATACCATCCATCCATCCATCCATCGTCAGCCTTTTAGATCTGTCCAGTGGGTTTTCTGGCTATTCGTATACTTTAACAAACTGTATCACGTGATGAAGTGACTAGAATCACAAAATGCATTGGGCATTCTATGATTGTATCTACTGTGCATGTGTGGTTTCGTACACAGGGAACTTCTCTGTGAGCTGCCTGGAGCTCCCCACTAAGGATCAGCGCGTTTGGCGAGTCTTTACTGTGCATGACTGCAGTCATGCGCAGTAGAGGCTCGCCGAACGTGCTGCCCCACTCTGGACGGCTCACGTCCTGTCTCTGCTCCTGGCTCCGGGGCAGCTGGGTGCACTTTAGCCCGTGTATATGGGCTTTCATACTAGTACATGCTATATTTCTACTACTTCTGGTAGAGATCTATATAAGTGGTCTGAGGAAAACATACTGGATATACCTGACTATAGTTTACCCTTAGAGGATTTTGGCCCTCTCTTTTCTGCTTTTCGTCCAGCACTTGACAAGCCTAAGGAAGAATGATGTATCCAAAGATGTATTGATTTATCTGGTGAGAAGCTAACTTGAGCCATTTTGAAATATATAGTTTAGCTCTTCAAGAGGTCTCTGCATCCTCTTTATCGTGTTACTTACCGTTATTGACTTGATTCAGTGAAAAGAACAATGTCTAATCCGATAGCACATACTATTTGATTCAATAGAAGTTATCTTCACAAAAGACTGAAAGGACCCATGGACTTGTCTTAAGAACATTTTTACAATGTATCATTCTGTTTGTTTTTTTTCATATAATACATTTCCACTTGAGCACTTACTTACAATAACTTGTAGGATTTAATTTATATTTTGGGCGTATCTTTTGGGGGTGTTCTTTGTCAAGTGCTTGGATTGGACTAGTATTACTGGTTGTACATATTTAGCGCATCTCCCCTTGGAGGCAGGTGGCAAATTCAAACATGTTACCCTCAAGACAAATATAAATATTTTTGATCATGGACAATACACTCTTCCACTTCAACCGAGTTGAGAAGGGGGGTGTACATATTATAAACAAGATATTATGGTAATTAAAACTGTGAAGCGCTGCATGGTGCATGTGTTATTCTAATGTTCACTGTAGTTTGTCTTAGAGGGAACATTGTCTTTAACCCACTGAACCATATATATAAAGACAAAACATGAGGGATTCTGGGGCAAACCAACTGCACCACATAGAACAATGCCCCCAGTAAAATATTTAAATTGGGTTTAAATGCTGGAGAGGTTATGCAACAATCCTCTCTATTTAATACACAATGCAAATTATATTAAGATAGGGAGACTTGTGTATTAAGAATTGAAGCATATATGGAGCAAATTACACCAAAGTGGACATAAAAAAATTCCCCTAATTCCCATTGATTTTTTTATACTGGTAGTTTAATCCCTTAAATATGGGAGACCTCCAAGTCATTTCTATGAAATGAGTTGCTCTCTAGTGTTTAAAGGGTTGTACATTCCATTTAAATCAATGGGAATTTTTATGTTCCTTCCTTATGGTACAATTGGTTTGCCCCAGAATTGATCCAACTTTGTCAATAAGTGTTAGTGGTGTGTGCAGTAGTAATCATATGCTTCCATAGGGAAATATGTGCTATACAAGTCCTACTTGTGCAGTTGAAGTATACTCAGTTCTGGATTTCCCATTTGTCAAAGCAAAGCAAGGAACTGCATAGAGCTCCATGGTTTGAGGGTACCTCAGCTGTTTTATGACCACACCCACAATCTAAATTGGGGTGTGGTCATAGTATTCCAGCAATACTGCAGCAGATACCCATTCCTGGGTCATAGAAGTTAATTTATGTAGCCATGGGTGGGACTAGGGGAACCCAAAATGCAAATCTAGCTCTGAATACAATGCCACTGGATATGAATTAATATTACAAAATATGATTATTAATACACTGCTATAGTTTGGAATAAAAATATCACTTACTTTGGAATTCTTTGTACATGGGAATAATGTTACTTGTGATTAAAGAGTCATATTGTTCAATTTCACTCTTGTTAAAGTCTGTAATAAAAGTTAAAAAAAAGTAAATTATACATTGATTTCTTTCATTTGGGCACAATACAAAAGTATCAGTGGACTTTGAGTGGTATCTGTTAACCACCTGAAAGGCAAATAATTGTTCATCCCTTGTAATATTATCATACAGGAAATTATCAATACCTGTGATTTACAGTCAACTGAACATTTTTTCACTAACTCCTCATAATAATACCCTCCCTATACTCTTTACTATTGTAGAATACCATTATGGTCCTTTTAAATTGCCCTTGTGCCTTTGTTCAAGAGATAAAATTTTCCTGGATGTCATATCCATGGAGGAGGACATGACAGTTCCTGACAGTAGAGTGCATCTACTTAACCCTTTAAGGACCAGAGGGGTGTGCAACACATTGTGAAGCAATGGGTTACACACATTTCTGGTCCTTAAGCCTCTGAGTGCCAGAGGGGTATTCAACCCATTGCTTTGCAGTTTGGGTCCTGATTTCAGTGGTCCTGCTAAGAAGTAAATTATGGAATTCCTTGCCCAAGGATGTGGTTATGGCAGATACAATGGATACATTTAAGATAAGATTAGATACATTTCTTTCAAAATGGAACATACAGAGTTATACTCTGTATTAGTAGGCAAATCAGGAAGGTCTCATAAAGACTAACTTATTTGGCAGCAAGAAAGCTATACAGTTCTCATGTCACTAGGGTATGAGGCAAAGGTTGAACTTGGTGGACTTTTGTCTTTATGCAACCTAATTTACTATGTTACTATGTATGTAAACAAAAGGAACGTCTGTACATCAGATCCTGACCTTTACAAATAAATAACCTGTGATTTACTATAAATAATACACATTTGGGTTTAGTTAAATGATTTTGGCCAAAGGCATGGGAAGCCTGCCTGCCCCATCAAGCCACCTCAGATTCAACCAAGCCCCTATCTGCCTCCAATCTGTGAACATGTATTTAGTATAAGGCAATTAAAAAGCAGTGATACCACCTTACCTACACTGTGAACAAAAACCCTTGTGAGGAAAATTAGGGAGGTATTTATACCTTGCCTAATTTGGCTATAACCTAATTATGGAGCTACTAACCTAGAAAGGAGGAGCCAAAGCCTCCAGCTAACAAAAGTCATGTCTTCCTCCATGGACATAACATCCAGTACTAATTGAAGACTGTATGTCTTGAATAGAGGCACAAAGTAAAATTCAAATCTGCCATTTGGCTTTTCTGACCATAGTCATGTTAGTGGGATTTAAAAAGATAGTAATGTTTAGAAAAACAAGCAGCTCAGATCGTTTGTTTTACTGAATAGTCCTAATGACTGAGGCTCTCAAAGTTCATAACTTGATTGTTATGCAGTAATCGTATGATGATGATGATGATTAATTTTACCCTTCCTGCCTCTTTTCCCCGTTCTGAAGCCACCTCCCCTCAGATCTTATAGTGTATCACTATGAGGGACAATCTTCAACCAGTAAGGAAAAACATGTCCTTCGTCAAGGAGAGTAGACTTCTCCTTATACTGGAATAGGGGAGATTGTCCCTCGTTGTGATCTGTCCGGTCAAGAGATCTGAGGGGAGGAGCTTCAGAACTGGAAAAGGGGTAAAAGTCATCATATGATTACTACGTAACTATAGTTATGAGCCTCAGACATCAGGACTATTCAGTATAACAAACGATCTGAGACGCTTGATTTTCTAAACATTACTATGCCTTTAATACTAGAAGGTGTAAGTTCTACTTAATATTATGAGATTTTAATATTTCAAGTAAAACTCTATGGCTTGTCTTTTATCACATGTGAAAAAGATATAATTGGGTTTTTATCTCAGAAAATCATCTTAAACACAATGGAGGGGATAGACAACATTTGGCTCCCTGATGTTGAAGACTATGATGTCAGTCATCCATAACCAGCTAATTGCTCTATGGGGAAATAAAACCAGGACTAAGCTTTTCTTTTTTGTATATTTGTAAAGCACTTTGAGTCTCACAGGGAGAAAAGCACTATAAAAATAACAAATTATTATTTACTATAATCTAGCAACATGTGTTTTAAAATTATCCCCTGAATTTGTTACCTGAAAAGTGGTGTATTAAATCCCCAGGCACATGGTTTTCAACTGATGTTATTTATGGCTTCAAAATGGGGAATCACTTGATACTTCATCCAGCCCAATATCACGTACAAGTACCACCAATGATAAATGCTTTCCAGGTTATGTGGGGGGGAGGGGGGAATGTTATGAACTCATCCTGTTGCTAGACTTTACGGTTTTACATACTGAAATAATGGTATAGAATTCTCTAAGTTTCTTACATATCAATGAAAATGTTTACACATCCCTGCATGTAGAAAACTGTATCAAAGCCCAGACATGAATAGGTACTGTATACAGGAAAAGCACAAATCATGCAGGATTTAGGGTATAATCCAATACAATGGAATCAGGGCTGGTAAAAGGGTACCGTTCAAGCTGGAGCTCATCACAAGAAATATCCTCTGCTACAGAGAACCTCTTTGATGCTAAAGGCATTCCCAACACATTGTTTTAGCAGTCAAGGGTTTTGTAAGTTTTCATAAAAATAAAACATCTTCATCAGAAAAATGAGGTGGAAAGTTGAACGAGAGGCAGTAGTCTCTTCCACCAATAGAAATATTTATTGTGCCTCCTCCCTAATTCTTCCATCTTAGGCAGAGGCTTAGTTTTCCTAATGCTTGCACAAGTTCTGGTACACACATGAACGAGAAGCATTAAATATGTACTCCAGGAATAAAATAGATTAAAAAACAAACAAAACACATACTGTATCTGACAGAAAGGGTCAATTCCACCCTAGCAAATACTGATCATCACAAGTAATATTCACTTATCAGGAGACAACATTATTTCACTATACAATTCCCAAACCTCCCATTGACTTCAGTGGTATGCTTTTGAAATGTTGCACGCTTAAGAGTGTAACTCATGTGTCCTCAGGTTGCTACTTTGTCAATTAGCCACAAATTGAGGGGATTCCATTCATCATGACAAGGAGCACGATCAAAGGAAAAGTATTATCTGCAGCACATGGAGGAGCTTTTAGCTGGAGCGCCTCCATGTGCAGCAGATAATACTTTGATCATGCTTAATGTGATGATCTCCAGTGGACATTAACAAAAATGTATGCTACCATTAAGTAGGGGACATGACAATCTCGTTCTGTCATGCAGTGCGAGGTTGGCATGTCGCCATTTTGATCGTGGCAACGAGGTGACTTGGTTAAAAGGTTGCACGCTCTTTCGCGTGCCACCTTTCAAAAGTGAACCGATTTCAATGGGGCCTTTAACCCCTTGAATGCTAGAATTATCTTCAATACATTTCAAAACAATGCAGAGAGACCTTTCTAGCGTTGAAAGTATTGAAACCCAGATTTAAATCAATAGATTTGTTGGTTTGTCCCAACATTTACTTCAGTTCCATCAGTACGTCAGTCTCCCTATGCTGAAACAAATTAGGAATCATTTTGGGGGAGAACCTATCTGCACTATGGGTGACAAATAAATATTCCCACAATTCCCATGACTTAACCCTCTGAGTGTAACAGAGGTAACCAATGCAGTGCTTCACAATGTGTTGGGTATCCTTCTGGCACTCATAGGGTTAAATGGGATATTTAGGTTATTAAATGCTAACTAGGTGATCAATGCATTGTAGCACTTCAGACCACTTTGGCATTAAAGGGATAAAAATGCCCCATATAAATTACTGGGGATGTTTAATTCCTCCTTATGATGTGTTTGATTAGCCACATAATTACTGCCCTTTTCTTTTGAACATATGAACTTAACCCCTTAAGGACCCTTGACGTACCAGGACCGTCACGGTCCTTGAAATACTCAAGGACCGATGACGGTCATGGTACGTCACGTACTTTTTACTTACAGCGCTCTACCGGGAGCGCTGTAAGTAAAAATAGGGCCTGAAATTGACCGCTCCAAGATCGGAGTGATCTCTTTCAAGCCCCATAATGACGCGCCGATACACGTGACAGGTCACATGTACCGGCGCGTCCAAGTGCGCCTATGCGGTCATTATGGGACGGAAATGTCCCATGACCGCCAGTCCTTAAGGGGTTAAATAGCCAGTGCCATAATCGTGATGAAGACCATAGGTATGGCCAAAAAATTGACCGTATAAAAGAGCACCTTTAATTCTATTAATTTATGAGCTGATATTCCTGAAATGAAGAAGAACACATGGCACTTGATAGTGACATTCAAAATGTATTTAAATCACTAGGGATTAATCTTCTGATACCTCATCAGAGCCTTTATCAGGACTCCAAGCGTGGACTGCCATACTGACCCCTGTCAAGCTGTTTACATTTGAAGGTTTAGACCCACCAGTGATCCTTTATTTCACCAAAAATTGTATTGTATTGTATTTTGGGGCAAGCCAAATGCAACGTAAGGGTGCAAATTCCCCAAATTTCCATGGACTTAAATAAGGCTTTTACCTGCTTCAAAGCTAAAGGGGTCCCCAATGCACTGCATGGCCCAGAAGAACTATTCACCATTTAAATCAATGGGATTTGGTTTGCCCTAGAACTCTACCATGTTTCCTTACTTCAGCAACCTCACTGTATTTTATTCCTGCTCAGGTGCCCTTAAAATGTTCCTATTGAACTGGTAAGAAGGACTGGCACTCAATGGGTTAAAACCTTTGCTTATATCCATACATTCGTTTGTAATTAAGCACTGACAGAAACGAAAACAAGGTGGGGCCACAGATTAATCCCACAGTATGTGTGTGTGTGACAGATACACCCAATCTGTAGGATGTTTTTATACATTAAACAAAGTGCAAAACGCGTATGTTTCCATAGAAAATAACAGTCTATTGCTAGTCCACATCAACTTTCACAATTGGCAGCAAAATTGTTTTGTAATAGGTTTAAACTTATTGGTCAGCCACATCCAGATGATTAAAGCTTTTGTAAATGTCTATTAAAAGAAAAGCACTCACTGGGAGGATGGAGGAAGCTGTGGGTAATGTTCAGTTCTGGCTTGTAGTCTGAACATTTCTGGCTCTTTGCCTCAGGAATTCTAATGTCAGGCCTCAGACAGTCTGAGAGTGTAGGAGGAAGAGAGGAGGTTTCTCCCTGGTAAAGGAAAGAAGTACAAAACACGCATTTTTGGTACACAACACATCTACTTTGGTAATATTGATTTCCTTCTGATTTGTTTCAAAATGTGGTAATATTTAACAATATGAGTCATGGCTTGCTATAGAGCAGCACAGTGGACTTTAATGTAAAAAAGGCATTGCTAGATATATCCACTTCAGTAAAATAAGGGTATTCCAACAGCTGGAGGATTTTTAATTCACAAGTTATTACAGGTCAAACTTATTTGATTTTTGAAAACATTCTATGGGAGAGCTTGCATCATAGACTACAGCTTCCAATAGTAATGGTAGGAATATCACCACCTAGTAACCAGAAATAGAAAATTGCACTTTAAACTGGACCTGTCACCTTAAAATAAGTTTAGTTTTTACAGGTATTTAAAATCTACTTATGTTTTGTTCTAGCCATTTTCTGTAACGTATTTATTGAAAAGTTAATCTTTATATTTTGTTGACTCAGTGTGTCATTTTATGTTAATTCCATGCACATTATGTTAATTAGTCTTGTTCTAGGCCACTCCTACCACTTGATTAGCATTAAGTGCAGGGCTGTACACCAACAAATAAAGGTTAATTCCCCTAAAATTATTTATAATACAAACAAATGGGTAGCACAACATATAGAGAAGGGTTATCTTAAAAATTAACTAATTTTATATTAAGGTGAAAGGTCAACCTTAACAAGCTGAATTGCAGAAAGGTATGCAAGGTGCAAAGCAGTGCATTGCACACCTTTCTGGCACTGAAAGAGTTAACCCTTTGGCGCCAGAGGGGTATGCAAAGCATTGTTTTTTTTGTAGGAGGTAAAAGGGCAGAAGACAGGGGAAACCAGCTAAATGTTAAAGGGATAGTAATACTTCGTTTTATCTTTATTTTGTAGGCATTAAAAAAACATGAACGATATAAGACTTATCTCTCAAACCTTTATGGTTTAAGAGATTTTCACAAGCAAAGTTTCCCCCTCCTGCCCCTTTTTCCTAGTGTAAGCCATCTCTTCTCAGATGTGAATCTGGTTGTAAGACCAGACAGATAACAGAAGGGGACAATCTTCTTTGTATGAAAACAATGAAAGCCCTTCCCCCCTTGACAAATTTTTCAGCTTTTTCCCTTATCTTAATTGAAGATTGTCCTTCTCTGCAGTCTACCTGGGCACCTCCCTTCTGATCTGGCTGAACTGGGGGGGGATACTTTGCTTGTTAATATCTCTTAAACCATAAAGGTTTGAGAGATAAGACTTATATCGTTCTTCATGTTTTTTTTAATGCCTACAAAATAAAATAAAGATAAAACGAAGTATTACTATCCCTTTAAGTCCTCCACAGAAATTCCAGTAATCATGAAAAATGTTATGGTTAGGTTTAAGGTTAAATTAGCTTAGAATAGGGATAAGCTTATTCACAATGTGTTTATTAAAAAAGAATATTATTTTTCAATTCTGCTTTAAATTTTTTTTAACCCTCTGAAAGCTAGGTAGCGTCCCAATGCAATGCATTTCAAAATTGGAGACATCTGTGGCATTTTGGAAAACAAAAGATGTATTTAAATTACTGGGGAAATTTCTTAGAGCTATAATAGAAATTATATTAAGATACTAAGTGATTAATATATGAGAAGCATCAAGGAAACAGGGGATTCTCCAAATCCCCAGACTAGGATAAAACTTGGAAGAAAAGCAAAAGAAAAAACAATCCTGTGCTAATCCATACAGATTACCCAGAAATTACAAAACCTGTGTAAAGTATATATTATACCTATGTGTACTTAATTTATTTCATATGGTTTTGGTACCACATTTCAAGCAAGTCCTATTCAATTTATGTAAATATTATATAACTGTTTAAATTAAAAGTTACTCTTCATAAATCTCTTTTGTGGAAACACATAGACAAGTGGATAGTTAAAACCTGATTAAAAATCTAGTTAATATTACCCAACCCACCTCTCAGAAATCAAACTTTACTAAATGACTGATTCACAGTCCACGAGAGGCTCAAGCAGTTTCACTGACTGACGTCTAAGTTTCAGTAAGATGATATTTATTTATTAGAAAATGTTTTACCAGGAAGAATACATTGAGATTTCTCTCGTTTTCAAGTATTTCATATTTACACAAATTCAGAAACATTATATATTACATATTATTATATATACACATGCACATATAAAAGTACATACATACATACATATTAAATATTAAAATTATATACAGATACATACTGTTTTTTAGATATAAGGGAGCATTTACTTTTAAGGATTTAAAACAACATGAAAAAACAGATGATTACATTTGGAAACAAAAATGTGCACAATAGAATGTTTTATTCAATAGAAAGTCTGTGCTCCTGTGGAGTCGATATTATGGGCTAGATGACAAGGTATAATGTTCTGTAAATGTGGTCTGATCATGATAGGTTGTACAGTCAGTCTTAAATACCATCCGTCTGTATATTAGGGGCGTGTGTGTGTCTGTCTTGCGTAATACTTCACCACACATTATACTGGGACCTGGCCTGCTTTGGTGTTGGACAATAAACACTTCCTCATGTTGCTGACTAGACCCTGTCCAGATCATTGTCCAGCCATAATGATGTCCCAAACAGAATCTTAAATTGTCAGTTAATAACATTTAATTGCCATGTTTTGCCTCCACTGGTGTCAGGTTTAGCAATTTTCTCCTTGGTGGGTCCTGTGTGTTTACGGTACTGCTAGGCCTTGGAGTGGTCATCATGCCTGGAGACCAATTGCTGTGCAAGCAATTTCCAATGGTTTGGGTTACAACAGCTATACTAGTGGCTGTCTGTAATAGGGATAGATGAAAAGTCCCATTTTGTTCCAAAAGGAATTTCCATTAAAGGGACAGTAAAGTCCCAGAAAAAATATTTATCATTTTGTAGGGCTTAAAAAGTTGAACTGAATGTAAAAAAACCCTATGCATTCAAAGTTCCCCTTCCCTCCCCTTTCCCTGACGTCAGCTCAGAGCTGTGCTGACTGCAGGGAAAACTGTCCGGGGACCAACTGGTGGCTCTGCAGCAGAGCCGCAATTGCATTATTTAAAAAGAATGACTTAATTGGAAAGGTCTACAAAGTGTGCCTGGTTTGTAAGCACACTTTGTAGACCATTCCAATAAAGTAATTTGTTTTAAATAATGCGATTTCGGCTCTGCTGAAGAGCCTCATCGTGTCGGCCGACACAGATCTCATCAAACTTTGACAGGGAATATCTCTCAAACCATAGCGGCTTGAGAGATAGTTTTTTTTGCATCTAGTTCAACTTTTAAGCCCTACAAAATGATAAATATTTTTTTCTGGGGCATTACTGTCCCTTTAAAAATGCACAATTTGCAGCTCTTTCTGTGTGAAATTCTGCCCTTTGTGAAACACAACAGATTTTCACTTGAGAATGGTTCCATTTTCCATTTATGTTTTCTACGACTGTGAGAATTCCCACATTCATAATATAAAACCTTGGAGCTTATACCATGCAGCATGGAGCAGAAGCACATTTTAAAGAAAGAGAGAGATTGAGTGATTTAAAAAAAACAAACCTTTAGTTATGGTGCTTGCAGGAGTGCAAGAAAGACCAGAAGAAGCTGGAGGGGTGATCCTGTGGCTGTTGAATCCAAGTTAGAGAAATCCAGCAAAATTAGCATTGAAGGAGGGAGCCCCAGGCCCCCAACATCCATCACAGGGATCTGAGGTTATACATTAAGAAGGGTATTACTGGAGCTTGTGACTGTGTCTGTGAGCTGCAGCAGAAGCACAGTGTAGCTGCCTGTGCCTCCTACTGTTACTGTGCCAGCCGTGATGAGTAGAGTGACAGCAGGGAGCCCTCTGCCACATTTGTCATCACCAAGCACAGATCAGAAAGAGGCTGGTGGTGATGGTGGTGATGACTCAGTGGGTGGTGGAGCTAATGGCGTAAAAGAGAGCATGAGAGACTTCTTGGCTGAAAACAATATAACAGAAACAAGAGATGCAGTTGTGAATGGGCACCACCATCACCATCACCAGAAGTGATATTATGGAGTTTGCTGCTAGTGTACTTCCTGCTACTGAGTCATCTGAGACAGATGTACATCTATCACAGAAGCAGGCTGATGAGCAGGCTACTGTGTCACTTTCCATTATAGCCATTGGATTGGGTAGTAGCATAGATGTGGGAAAGGCAGTGGTAGATGTGATTTCCTACTCGTCCTCCTAGCCTTATGTTGCTGCTGAGGCAGTAGTAGCACCTGCCTTAGCCATTGCAGGTGCATCTTCTTTTCCACCTCCCCTCACACTAAAATCATGGGTGTGGGATTGAGCTAGATGCAATGCAATTGTCAGCAATTGTACTGTGAAGAGTAGCAAGGTAGGGAAGTGCAGAAAGGAAATACATACCCTGGCACATCTGCCCTAATTAATCACATGCAATTTAAACAGCCTATTGTGTATGGAAAGCATTTGAAACCATCCTCCAAGAAAAGGAAGTGCTGCTATACTGTGTCCCTTGTCCCTCCCAATAAGCACAAAGAACATGGATGAAAATCCTACAGAAAGGCAAGTAAAACCCCATTCAGTCTGGAAAGCTGACAATAACCTACATTGTCATCTTCTTCTTCATGGGTCTGGGTGTGAGAAAATATCTCCATTGTCCCAGCAGCACTGTCAGAGTCCTACTTCTCCTTAGCATTGCCACATTGACCTTACCAGCTGACAGTAAGTCTGAAGATTAGTGTTGAGCGAGCGTGCTCGGCCGATGCTCGGATCGGCTCGAGCATCGCTCTGCTCGGCACATGGCGGTACTCGTACGAGTACCGCCATGTGCTCGCCCGACATGTTCGGGTGAAGAGGATCTGTGCCGGAAGAGGCACAGATCCGAAGACGCTCCGCTGGACCACCAGGGAATGGAGGTACGGGGGCATTGCGGAGATGAAGGGGGCATTGCGGAGATGAAGGGGGACATTGTGGAAGAGGGGCATAGACTCTATGCCCCTCTTCCACAATGTCCCCCTTCATCTCCGCTATGCCCGTCTTCCACAATGTGCCCCTTCATCTCCGCTATGCCCCTCTTCCACAATGTCCCCCTTCATCTCCTATGCCATAGAGGAGATGAAGGGGGACATTGTGGAAGAGGGGCATAGCGGAGATGAAGGGGGACATTGTGGAAGAGGGGCATAGACTCTATGCCCCTCTTCCACAATGTCCCCCTTCATCTCCGCTATGCCCCTCTTCCACAATGTCCCCCTTCATCTCCGCTATGGCATAGGAGATGAAGGGGGACATTGTGGAAGAGGGGCATAGCGGAGATGAAGGGGGACATTGACCAGGCACCCTCCGCTCATCAGAGCAGGGGGTGCCTGGTTTAATGCTCGAGTGCTCCCATTCATTTGAATGGGGCTCGGGTGCTCGGCCGAGCACTCGAGCATCAGGGGGTGCTCGGTCAGAGCACCCGAGCACCCGAGCATCGGGGTGCTCGCTCATCCCTACTGAAGATGTGAAGATCTGGCAGTATGTTTCCACTCATTGCAGCTTGTGTAGTTCGCTTACCACACATGGCAAAGTGGTGCAGAGCAGTCAAATGCAGGGAATCAGGGCACATCTGCAGTGGTTCATACAGCAGAATATGCCAAGATTATGGCAGGAAAGGGTCATTCATTTTATAGAGTCTTACATCTTATGAGCCATGGTGGGGAGAGAATATGTCACCCACCACAACCACCCAACCGCTTGTGACTAGGGGAACAGACAAAGGCCACAGTGATTGACACAGCAGCACCTGACTCCTTGGGGAATGGTTTTACCATTGTTGACATAAACGCCTAGTTAGTGGTTATAGTTGAAAGCCTGCTAATTATTTTAAAGACTTTTCTTTCTGAAAGCCTGCTAACAATTATTTAAAGGCTATTCTTTGTGTAAGCCTGCTTGCTGAGATTAACCATAAGATAAACGTTACTTTTAAAAAGATAATTAAGAAAGAAAAAGTTGAATTTAATGTGTAGGACTACTGCAGTGAAAAAGCAACTAATAATCAATGTCCTGATCAACCAAGAGGCAAATATAGTTTTTGATACCTTTTATTGGCTAACTAAGCAGATTTAAATGCAAGCTTTCAAGACCTTAGGTCTCTTCCTCAGGCATGTTATACAGATAAATATGAAAACATCTCTCTTAAATACAAGTACACATCACATTGTTTAGCATGGAAATCAGATAACAGAATGCAGTCCAGATCCAGATATCTTTGATCAGTCAATGGTAAATTGCACTCTTCCTCTGAGGCTTTAGAGGTATTTACAATGCTCTTGGGTCTGTTGGAAAGTTCAATCAACTAAATTATATTTTGACAGAAACTCCTTATCCCTGTTCAAACCACTACAAATTGCATTAAATTTTAACATTAATTTTACCTCCCATACCTTTCTGTCCCTCTGAGTGCAGAACAGTCCCATCAATACAGTTAACTTAATATCCTTGACACTGTGCCCATTTTGGCAAAAATGTTCTCCCACTGGTGTCTCTGTCTTTTTGTTATTAACACTGGATCTGTGGGAATTAAATCTCCTATGTAGTGCTTGTCCAGTTTCTCCCACATACAGAGCTGTTGGGCATTTTGCACACATGATAAGGTATATTACATTGGAGGATTTACAGGTGGTTTGAACAGGGATAAGGAGTTTCTGTCAAAATATAATTTAGTTGATTGAACTTTCCAACAGACCCAAGAGCATCGTAAATACCTCTAAAGCCTCAGAGGAAGACTGCAATTAACCATTGACTGATCAAAGATATCTGGATCTGGACTGCATTCTGTTATCTGATTTCCATGCTAAACAATGTGATGTGTACTTGTATTTAAGAGAGATGTTTTCATATTTATCTGTATAACATGCCTGAGGAAGAGACCTAAGGTCTTGAAAGCTTGCATTTAAATCTTCTTAGTTAGCCAATAAAAGGTATCAAAAACTATATTTGCCTCTTGTATTTCTACGGCTAACACGGTACCAGCTCTCATCTCTGATCAACCAAGGAATAGATAGAGCTTACATCAATATCATCCAGTCAATACAGGAAAATGCAACTTCATTAACAGAGGTCAACAGTGATAAAGTCCAGATCAGCATAAAAAAAAGTGTCTGACAAGGAAACACAATCTCCCCAAAAATATTGTCTGCTTGTTAAGAAGAAACTTTCCACAAACTAAATTGGGACAAATAAGGACTTAAGATCAATGGACACTACCTACATCACTTACATTTTGAATACGATATCATACTCTTTGCCAGTAGTCCTGAAGAACTGCAAGAACACATTTAACTCTTTGAGTGCCAGAGAGAAAGCTAATGCATTGGATAGCTTTCTGGCACTCAAAGTGTTAAGAGCTACAACAGGAAAGCAACAATTTTGACCTGAAAATGAAATCAACAAAACACAAGTCATGTTTGATAAATGTATCATCTCAATGAAAGTTCACATAAGCTTTATATGATTTATATGCTTTCTTGCTATAACCCTACTGTAATCTGCATATATCTAATTTTTACCTGGCAATGCTAGGGTTAATTATGTACATTTATTTTCTGGTTAGCAAAGACTTAGTTATCAGGACAGGCTTTTGTAACAAACCGTCTGGGCCAACTGATAATTGCTAAACAAACCTGCTGACTCCTAGAAAGAAGTAAGACAGTTACCACACTTACCTCCGGGCCTCTGAAAAGCAGTAGTATAATGTATGTTGCATATACCTTGGCCTCTAGAAACTAGACAAATGACCAACCGCAATAACTGTCTCCAAGTTAGGTAATAACTCATTATGCCTCTTCATCCTTCAATGTAATTACACAACCCATCATTGTGATATGTATGAAGAACTAAACTGGCTAACACTCAAATATCGACGTGCCCTTCACCTCTCTTGCATGGTTCATAACAACTTCTCTAGAAAAATACCAGACTACCTGAGCAGTATGCTCACTCCAGCTCTCCATACTAACTATAACCTCAACTCCACTGCTAACAACTCAGAGTATCCCACATTTCAAGAAAGAAGTCGTCTATTTGCCTTCTCCTTCAGAGCTCTGAAAGTCTGGAAAATCCTGCCTGAGAAAATCAGATCTTCTCCCAGTCTAAAATCCTTCTTCATATCTAAAAACAATATGCAACTGTATATAACATTTTTAGTATGTGTGAGTATATATGTATTGTGTCTCTGTATTTGTGCAAATACGCAACTCTTGCTGTAAACATTCCAGGACATTCTTGAAAACCAGAGAAATCTCAATGTATTCTTCCTGGTAAAACATTTCCTAAATAAAAATAGAACCCCAGTTAAATCAGTAGCGGACAGATCAGGGTACCAGATACTCTAAGTGGAAAGACTGATTGGTGATTGGTATGTAACATCTTATTCTTTTATAGCAAGCATATTCTGTAATTACCTTATACTCTGCAAAATTTGGATTTGTAATAAAATATGATATCATTGTGTTATGCTAAGTTTGTTATTTGCTTTATATCTTTTTAGCTAGCCAATAAATTATATTTTTGCATTTACATATTGACTCTCATAACTCCTTTATTATGCCCTTATATTTATTTGTATAAGGCCATTGTACAAGGTATAACTTTGAGATATTATGTACTCATATCTAGAATAGGGAATAATTATATCTCATAACACTAACTGGGACTAAAGGTGAACCCCGCCTTGCGTATTTTATGTACTTTTACACGCAAGGTTTCTATCTCTGTTGCAGCATGGATTAATAAACTATTTTTTTAATCATCTTTACCACGTTGGGGGGCTGTCTCGCTTGATCCTTGGTTCATCCCAGGCTAAGTACATCTGTATAGTCTACATATTTATGAGGCGTGCACCAATTGTCATAATTAATCTATGGGTTTTTCATAGTGATATAGTATATTTTAATACTGGTAGAGATTGTAGAGGCTTAATATTGATTGCAAGACTATAGGACAGATTCCAAAGTGTTGAGAACTTCTCCTATGTTAGGACAGTGGCCCTACTGAATGCCTTTTTAACATCAGTTCTTAGAAGTAAGGTGGTAAATCATCCTGATATTTAAAGCAGCATTTAAAGGAAAACTGCCACATAAATTCTACATACTTCATATAATCAGGTCTCATATATATAAAATCAATAAGAAGCACCTGTGAAGCAAACTACTTTCATCATAGAGGTTTTTTAACTTCATTTGGATTCTGTGCTCGCTGCCCGATAATTCAAGCTAGTTTCTAGTACTCCTAGTCTCCAGTATTTGTTTCTGTTTTTTTGGTATTGACCCTTGGCACGTATCCCGACTCTGCTTTAGCTCTTTTCCGTTTGTACCCGTTTGCTCCTGGTGACCCTTGGCTTGTCTTCCGACCATTTGCTTGCTACCTCCGTTATACCCGACGTTCCCGGTGAGTTTTTGCCTACATTTGACTTCGCTCTGTCTTGCGCTTGTGTCCCCCCGGTAGTTTGTTCCTGTGGGTTATAGGTTCTTTTTTGTCCCGTTTCAGTCCTCATCTCTCGCTCCTTCCACCGCTAGTTGTTGCGGCCTCCCCCAGCTGACTGGGTTGTTCCATCTCGTACGGACCTTGGGGCTGGAGCATGCTCTCTCCTCCCCTCTGCTGGGCTGTCTGTGTGGAGAGAGTGGCAGCCGATAGCCTTGGCTGACTACTCTCTCTCTCTTTCAGTTCCCTATCGGTCTGCTACTTGGAGGACTGCCACATCCTGCCTGGGTTGGTTGGGTGTTGGGACCTGCTTTGGTGGGTTCCAGTTGGAGGCATTTCTTTTAGTGATGGTCTTAGCCCATCCCTAGGGAGGATATTGCTTGGGTTAGTCTCTGATTTCCTCTGCTATTTCCATTGAGGTTTTAGTACTTGATTCCGTCCAGTGACCTGAGTAGTCCTAGCCAGCTGGCCCACCGGTGTTGTGGTCCTACCCTGTTTGGTGGCGTCTTGTGCGGTTACCAGAGTAGCTGTTGTGAGGTCCTATCCCACAGGACATTTGTTTCCCTTGTGGTCCATGCAGGTGCTCTGCTATCTTCTGGACTCTGCCTCTTTAGAGAGTTTCCTATTCTGGAGCATTGTCGTGTTACCCCTGCTGAGACTCTACCTGGTCTTCCGCTTAGCTCTCTTTACCCCTTTGGGGGTTGTTACCATATTTTTTTTATGTTCATTTTTCTCCTGCTGACTATCCGGTTGTCTGCACTGGGATCCTCCTGTTAGTAGGAGTCTGAGAAGCACAGTACACCCCCTTTCCTATTCTGGCCAGGTTCTCGGCTCAACCGATATCGGACATCTGGCTTCCCGGCCAGCACCTTTACTTCGGCTTCGGCCACAGCAAGGGAAAAGGGGTGACTGTCACCGTTCACAAGCTACGCTCCCCAGTGGCGCTCTCAAGCCCTCTGTCTCAGGCTCCTACACTGCATGTGACAGGATACTGTTGATAAACTACACTATGAGACTCTCCTCTTTGCTCTTTTATTTTTTTTAAATATTAATTAGACTTTGATTAGTCTACAAGCCTTTCTGATTTCTTGGTGATATTATTCCATTAAGGGGGCATTTCACTGTAGTAGTGCGCATTATTTCATTGGCATGCATATATTTATTATGAAATCTAATGACATAACAGGAAAGCTCCAAGTATTGCACAAGGGCATGTAGTGTGAATGCTCTCGTTACTAAATAAGCATGATAAAAATACTGCAAATTCATCATTTTACTGAAAGGTTTGGTGTTAGCTATAAATTCAAGCGAACTTTGACCATTTTGACCTATTTTCTGAGCATTTAATTTTGCAGCTGTTTCTATGATGACGCATGCAATGATGGTTTACAAAACGTGTTAGATGAAGATGCTGGGTATGTATTTGCTCTCTCCCTCTCTGTCTGTTTTTAATGTTTATATATTGCATAAAACAACTGTGGAAGATTAAACCCTGTCTGGAGTGGCTGTGTTAGATTTAGATATTATATATATATATATATATATATATATATATATATATCTGTGCACTCGCCCTGCTTTGGGTCTTTGTCATTATCCTGACAAAGGCCCAAAGCAGGGCCTAAACATTGATACAATAAAGATTGCACTTTTTTCATCTGTTGTAAATCCTGTGAGTGCGGTTCTTCAGCTTCAAAACTGTATATATATATATATATATATCTCCTATATAGTAAAATGCTAGAATATTTGTCCAATGCAGTCATGTGCTGTAGAGACTGCCCGAACACACGGAATGCTAGGAGTTATGTGCTGGGAGCATTCTGTGCATTTGGGCAGTCTCTACAGAGCATGACTGCATCGTGTGTGCCGCCAGTGAAGCGGCGGCAGTATGCAGAGCTGACCAGCCTCTTAACACTTTGAGTGCCAGAGGGGTACGCAATACATTGCAAAGCAATGAGTTGCGTACCCCTCTGGCACTCAAAGGGTTAACATCACCCAGACCTTGGCCCGTTTACACGTATATATATATTAGATAAATCAGCACTCACAGGACTTCAGCATGCACAAACAAAAAACTCCTTTATTAGATCGACGTTTCGATCCCACCTGGGATCTTTATCAAGACAAACACCTCGTGCAACAATCCTCCATTTTATACCCTACACCTGGTGATGACCTCTGACCCCAGAGGTCAAATGTTAAAAACACCTTATTGCTAACATTTAAAATTCTTATCATAGAGGAACAAAAAAAGAGTACAGTAGTCATCCATCCATAAAAATATTACAGAAATTCACAATGGTAGATTTGTTGCGTGTGTGTACCTTAAATCACAAATACAAGAATATGAAAATATAATTCACCAGTGTTCAAGACAACCCCATTGTCTCTTCTGTATTGATTATATAACAAGGATGAGTATTTGAGTATATAATCAATACAGAAGAGACAATGGGGTTGTCTTGAACACTGGTGAATTATATTTTCATATTCTTGTATTTGTGATTTAAGGTACAAACACGTTAGCAATAAGGTGTTTTTAACAATTGACCTCTGGGGTCATAGGTCATCACCAGGTGTAGGGTATAAAATGGAGGATTGTTGCACGAGGTGTTTGTCTTGATAAAGATCCCAGGTGGGATCGAAACGTCGATCTAATAAAGGAGTTTTTTGTTTGTGCATGTTGAAGTCCTGTGAGTGCTGATTTATCTACTATAGAAATTGTTGTATCCGGACACCCAGGCATTTATTGGATTGTCGAGAGTGCTGCCGTTCTTGCTATATATATATATATATATATATATATATATATATATATATATATATATATATGAAAAACATAAGACACAGATAAACCTGTTGTACTATGACTCACTATATGAAGAAGCAAGACCTGTATAAGATATTTTCATATGGATATATCTCAGGGAAATAAAACAAGCTTTAATTCAAGAAATGCTAAAAAAGGAGAGGAAAGAGAGTAGCGAATCTGAATAAAAACAAACTATTTGCTGTATATTGGTGTAGCTTAAATGAGTAGTGATGATCGAGCACCCCAATGCTCGGGTGTTCGGGTGCTCTGACCGAGCGCCCCCGGAGGCTCGAGTGCTCGGCCGAGCACCCGAGCCCCATTGAAGTCAATGGGAGGACTCGAGCATTACACCAGGCACCCCCTGCTCTGATGAGGGGAGGGTGCCTGGTCCATAGAAAAAGGGCAGAAAATGATGGAAACACCACAGAAATGGTTCAGGGACAGCATAGGGAGGATGTCTGGATGCATCTTGGACTCCAACGTCGCTGCTGGGAACGATGTTTCACCCGGAGTACGCCATTTTTACAGACTGACCGTAAAACACACAAAAAGGAAGATAAAAATGACTTTAGGCGAAAAATTGTTACCAAACAGTATTTGCTGTATATTTACTTGTATATCATCTGCAAATTCTGCAAAAAATTTCATCGATTTTTCGGAACTGGGGCCATGATTAAGAGGGAAACGTGCGCAGAGGCAAATTCTCCCAAAAATTTCCTCGATTTTTCTGAACTGAGGCCATGATTAAGAGGGAAACGTGCGCAGAGGCAAATTCTCCCAAAAATTTCCTCGATTTTTCTGAACTGAGGCCATGATTAAGAGGGAAACGTGCGCAGAGGCAAATTCTCCCAAAAATTTCCTCGATTTTTCTGAACTGGGGCCATGATTAAGAGGGAAACGTGCGCTGAGCCACCATCTAAAACATTATGGGTGAGGGTCTGCTGCGGAGTTGACCATCCTAAACATTATATGCGAAGGCCCGCTAGTGAGCTGACGCTATAAAACATTATATGAGAGGGCCCGCTAGAGAGCTGACCCAATAAAACATTATATGAGAAGGCCCGCTGGTGAGCTGACCTATACAAAAATTGTCAAACTGCGCCCGCTGGTGAGCTGGCCCTATATAAAAATTATATCACAGGGCCCGCTGGTGAGCTGGCCCTATATAAAAATTATATCACTGGGCCCGCTGGTGAGCTGGCCCTATATAAAAATTATATCACTGGGCATATGGAAGAGAGTCAACCATATACCCGTTTTTTGTGTGGAAGGGGTGAATGGGAATACAGAGTATTCCCATCATTGTAAATAACATATATAAAGTGACTTTATGTTCCCCCGGGGCTTTCCTCCAGTGGAGTGGAGAAGTCAGGGGAAATCCAGGCCTTGTTCATTTTTATAAGTGTCAACCTATCAGCATTTTCGGTGGAAAGGCGGATACGCTTATCTGTTATGATGCCACCAGCAGCACTAAATACCCGCTCAGACAGAACGCTGGCGGCAGGGCAGGCCAGCACCTCCAAGGCGTAGAGTGCCAGTTCATACCACGTGTCCAGCTTGGACACCCAGTAGTTGTAAGGCACAGAGGGATCATTGAGGACGCTGACACGGTCTGCTACGTACTCCTTCACCATCTTCCAAAACTTTTCCCTCCTTGTGACACTAGGCTGCGCATCAGGGTGAGGGTGCTGGCGGGGTGTCATGAAGGTGTCCCACGCCTTGGAGAGTGTTGCCCTGCCTTTGTCGGAACTGCTGTGTGCTCCCCTTTTCTCCCCTTCTCGGTTGGCCAAGGTAGCACGTACTCTGCCGCCAGCGTTGTCAGATGGAAAATTTTGGAGCAATTTTTCAACAAGAACCTTCTGGTATTGCACCATTTTGCTTGTCCTCTCCACCGGAGGAATGAGAGATGAGAAATTCTCTTTGTAGCGGGGGTCCAGAAGGGTGAACACCCAGTAATCCGTGTTGTCTAAAATGCGTGTAACGCGTGGGTCACGGGAAAGGCAGCCTAACATAAAGTCAGCCATGTGTGCCAGAGTACCAACAGTCAAGATTTCGCTGTCCTCACCAGGAGGATGACTCTCAATCTCCTCATCCTCTTCCTCCTCTTCTGCCCACCCACGCTGAAGAGATGGAACTAAAGTTCCATGGCTACCCTCTGTAGCGGAGGCAACCGTGTCTTCCTCCTCCTCCTCCTCCTCCTCCACCTCCTCCAATTGTCGCTGACAAGACGAAGTGAGGGTGCTCTGGCTATCACCTTGTGTAAGCTCTTCCTCCCCCATTTCCACTTCTTCCACATGCAAAGCGTCGGTTTTAATTGTGAGCAGCGAGCGTTTCAGTAGACACAGAAGTGGGATGGTTACACTGATAATAGCGTTATCGCCGCTCACCATCTGTGTCGATTCCTCAAAATTGCGTAAAACCTCACAGAGGTCTGTCATCCATTCCCACTCCTCACTTCTGATTACAGGAAGTTGAAAGGAGAGGCGACGACCGTGTAACAGCTGGTACTCCACTACTGCCCTCTGCTGCTCACAAAGCCGGGCCAACATGTGGAAGGTGGAGTTCCAGCGCGTGCTCACGTCACACAGCAGCCGGTGAGCTGGCAATTGTAAGCGCTGCTGCAGCTTCAACAGGCCGGCTGAAGCTGTAGATGACTTAGGGAAATGTGCACACACGCGGCGCACCTTGGTCAAGAGATCATGCAAATTGGGGTAGGTTTTTAGAAATCGCTGAACCACTAAATTAAAAACATGCGCTAGGCATGGTACGTGTGTGAGCTTGCCGAGCTCCAAAGCCGCCACCAAGTTACGCCCATTATCACACACAACCATGCCTGGTTGCAGGTTGAGTGGCGAGAGCCATTGCTCGGTCTGGTAACTAATCCCCTGCAACAGCTCTGAGGCTGTGTGCTGTTTGTCCCCAAGGCAGATCAGCTTCAGCACGGCCTGTTGACGCTTCCCCACTGCAGTGCTACACTGCTTCCAGCTACCGGCTGATGGGTGAGTGGCGCTGCGCGCAGAGAATTCGGAGGTGGAAACGGAGGAGGAGGAGCCAATAACATAGGTGCTGGCGGAAACCCTGATGGAGGTAGGGCCCGCAATCCTCGGCGTGGGTAGCACCTGTGCCATCCCAAGGTCCGAGTCGCTCCCAGCCTCCACGACATTCACCCAGTGTGCCGTCAGGGAAATGTAGCGTCCCTGGCCACAAGCACTTGTCCATGTGTCAGTCGTTAAGTGGACCTTCCCAGTAACTGCGTTGGTCAGGGCACGGGTGATGTTACGGGACACATGGTGGTGTAAGGCGGTGACGGCACACCGGAAAAAGTAGTGGCGGCTGGGGACTGCGTACCGAGGGACAGCTGCTGCCATCAGGCTGCGGAAGGACTCAGTCTCCACAAGCCTAAATGGCAGCATTTCGATGGCCAGTAATTTGGAAAGGTGTGAGGTTAGTGCTATGGCCTGTGGGTGGGTGGCTGGGTATTTTCGCTTGCGCTCAAATGCCTGGGGTAACGACATCTGGACGCTGCGCTGGGACAGGGAAGTGGATGTGGTCGCTGATGGTGCTTCAGATGGTACAGGTGCAGGGCGGGAGGTATGCGGGCCTGCGCCTTCGACAGGCGATTGGCCGGCACCGAAAACAGGGGAAGAGGAGGCAGTGGTGTGGCCTGCAGACACAGATTGGCG
Organism: Rhinophrynus dorsalis; assembly: GCA_037306005.1. Taxonomy (NCBI): domain Eukaryota; kingdom Metazoa; phylum Chordata; class Amphibia; order Anura; family Rhinophrynidae; genus Rhinophrynus; species Rhinophrynus dorsalis. The sequence continues at coordinate 248,965,166 of CM074720.1, read as the reverse complement.
ATCCGGGCGTTCCTCCCACTTATTACGGTGCTTGGATGCCATGTGTCGGATCATGCTGGTGGTGGTGAGGTTTCTAGTGTTCATGCCTCGGCTCATTCTGGTGTGGCACAGGTTGCAAACTACAATTCTTTTGTCGTCCGCACTTTCCTTAAAAAAACGCCATACCGCGGAACACCTACCCCTTGGCAAGGGAGATTTACGCAAGGGGGTGCTCCGTGGAACATTTGCGGGCCGGTTTGGTGCGGTCCGCCTTCTTTCTGTAGCCACACCACTGCCTCTTCCAGCCTGTTGCGGTGCTGCAGATGGCTCACCCTCAGGACTGCTGTCATCGCTCGGCTCTCCACCTTCCCAGGTGGGGTCAGTCACCTCATCGTCCACCAAGTCCTCCTCCACTTCCTCACTTTGATCATCCTCCTCATGTCTTGATCCCACCACATACTCAGTCATTGACAACTGTATATCATCCTCCTCATCAAGGTCTTGAAACAGTAATAGTGGTTGATTTAATGGCAACTGTGTCTCATCATCATCATCATCCACTTCCTTTGACCTTAAATGCCGTTCCCCTCTGTCATCTTCTTGTGATTGGGTACCCTCTAGAGGTTGTGAATCAGGGCACAAGATGTCATGTTCCTCTGCAAGCGTGCTTGGAGAGAGGTTCAAATTAAGGATTGGTGATGAGACGAGCTCCTCACTATATCCCAGTGTGGGATCACTTCTTTGACCAGACCCTCTATGGTGGAAGGAAGGATGATCAGGGTGAGGATTATGTTCACCAGACTCTTGGCTACTGAGAGTGGACTTGGTGGAAGACAGGGTGGTGCTTAACCGACTGGAAGCAGTATCACCTGAAATCCAACCGACCACCTGTTCGCAGTGGTCTGACCTCGAGAGTGATGTCCTGCAACGCCCTGTAAACTGAGACATGAAGCTAGGTATGGTGGATGTCTTTCTTTCTTGTGCTCTGGCACCAGGCACAGTTTCTACGCGTCCTGACCCGCGCCCTGAACTATCAGGATCACATCCACTTCCCCGTCCCTTTTTACCCGCCTTCTTCATATTACACGGAATATGTGCTGCAAATCTGCAACTTTGCACACTATACAGAATGTGCTGCTTATCTGCGGCTCGGCACAGTGAATGGAATATGTGACTTTGATATTTTACACTTTGCACAGTAAACAGAATGTTCTCCGAATCTGCAACTTTGCACACTAAACAGAATGTGCTGCTTATCTGCGGCTCGGCACAGTGAATGGAATATGTGACTTTGATATTTTACACTTTGCACAGTAAACAGAATGTTCTGCTAATCTGAAACTTTGCACACTAAACAGAATGTGCTTCTTATCTGCAGTTAGACACAGTGAATGGAATATGTGACTTTGATATTTTACACTTTGCACAGTAAACAGAATGTTCTGCTAATCTGAAACTTTGCACACTAAACAGAATGTGCTGCTTATCTGCGGTTAGACACAGTGAATGGAATATGTGACTTTGATATTTTACACTTTGCACAGTAAACAGAATGTTCTGCTAATCTGAAACTTTGCACACTAAACAGAATGTGCTTCTTATCTGCGGTTAGACACAGTGAATGGAATATGTGACTTTGATATTTTACACTTTGCACACTAAACAGAATGTTCTGCTAATATGCAACTTTGAACACTAAACAGAATGTGCTGCTTATCTGCGGTTAGACACAGTGAATGGAATATGTGACTTTGATATTTTACACTTTGCACAGTAGACAGAATGTTCTGCTAATCTGAAACTTTGCACACTAAACAGAATGTGCTTCTTATCTGCGGTTAGACACAGTGAATGGAATATGTGACTTTGATATTTTACACTTTGCACACTAAACAGAATGTTCTGCTAATCTGAAACTTTGCACACTAAACAGAATGTGCTGCTTATCTGCGGTTAGACACAGTGAATGGAATATGTGACTTTGATATTTTACACTTTGCACAGTAAACAGAATGTTCTGCTAATCTGAAACTTTGTACACTAAACAGAATGTGCTTCTTATCTGCGGTTAGACACAGTGAATGGAATATGTGACTTTGATATTTTACACTTTGCACACTAAACAGAATGTTCTGCTAATCTGAAACTTTGCACACTAAACAGAATGTGCTTCTTATCTGCGGTTAGACACAGTGAATGGAATATGTGACTTTGATATTTTACACTTTGCACACTAAACAGAATGTTCTGCTAATCTGAAACTTTGCACACTAAACAGAATGTGCTTCTTATCTGCGGTTAGACACAGTGAATGGAATATGTGACTTTGATATTTTACACTTTGCACACTAAACAGAATGTTCTGCTAATCTGAAACTTTGCACACTAAACAGAATGTGCTTCTTATCTGCGGCTCGGCACAGTGAATGGAATATGTGACTTTGATATTTTACACTTTGCACACTAAACAGAATGTTCTGATAATCTGAAACTTTGCACACTAAACAGAATGTGCTGCTTATCTGCGGCTCGGCACAGTGAATGGAATATGTGACTTTGATATTTTACACTTTGCACACTAAACAGAATGTTCTGCTAATCTGAAACTTTGCACACTAAACAGAATGTGCTGCTAATCTGAAACTTTGCACACTAAAAAGAATGTGCTGCTAATCTGCAACTTTGCACACTGAACAGAATGTGCTGCTAATCTGCGGCTAGGCACAGTGAACGGAATATGTGACGTTTTTTTTTTTTTAAATCTCTGCCCCCCCAAACAAAATAAACTGCTGCCCCCACACACAGTAGTCCTAAAAAGGACTTTTGGGTCTTTTTTTTTTTCCAAATCGCTTTTCTTCTCCCTACACTGACTTTCCCTTCCTATCCTCATCTCTCCCTGGCTAAGACTGAGCCGAACTCGCTGGTTCTGGCCAGCCAATCAGTGTAATGCCAGCAGCCAACATGGCTGCTGGCATTATACTGATGTCAGAGCCTCCCTGCACGTTTATTGGCTGCGCAGCAGCTCGCTCATCACTATAAATGAGCTAATCACTCAGTTACAAAATCATGTGATTGGCAAGCCAATATTTGCCCTGGCAGTACACATTTTCACTCTAGGTAAGCCTGCACTAGCTCTATAGTGAAGTGGACATGTATTGACAGCACTTGATTTGTAATTTGTTTGTTTTTATTCAGATTCAAGGCTGTTCTAACTTTGCTTTTTTAGCATTTCTTGAATTAAAAGTTAAGCTTTATTTCCCTGTGAAATATCCATATGTATATATCTTCTACAGGTCTTGCTACTCTGTATAATGAGTGCTAATACAGCAGTCAGGTGCGTTTGCAGAATTTTTTGGGGGGCAAAGCCATAATATGACCCCCAGGCCAGCCCACCCAGCCCTTATGTTTATATGAAGGGGGCAAGTGTGTGGGTGGGGCAAGTGTTCCCCCTTACCCGCCCTCTGGACAGTCATGACAGCAATGTTATCTGTGTCTTATGTTTTACTTCTGATATTCCCCTGTAGCACCACTGTGATAAGTTGTCACCTGGGTAAGAGTCTGAAATTTTAAATGGTGACGGATTTTGAGTGCACTGGTTTTCTTTATTTTCTATTCCAGAGACTGCTCAAATTTTACTGTTTGTCTTTTAGAAAACATTTTTTGAATAAGGCTCTCATTCTCTCCCAACTTCATTTCCACAACCTATTCCTGACAGGCTTCTCCACCTCTCCACGCTTTCTACTGTGCAGTCAATTCAAACTGCTGCTTCAGTAATCTCAGTGATATCCCCTTGTTCTGCACCAGCTTCCTTAGTATTACAATGTATTTACTGGTTGCCTATCAAATTGTTTGTGTAGTTCAAAATGCATCTCTTTTCTTTCAAAGGCCTTCTCTCACTGGTAACAATTTAATGTGATTTATTTCCCCCTGACTGTCTAGGCTCACCCCAACAGTGCTTGAGAACATCTACAAACTGTATTCATACCCTCAGTATTTCATTGGTACTTATTTGGCCTTGATGTCTATTCTCCTCTGCACCACCCACCCTGGCCAATCCTGATTTACAATGAAGTAGGCACTTAAATTGCTACCTACTGTTTCACTATGTCTTCCCTAAACCAATTTAGACTCTTCAGAGCAGGGTATTCCTCCAAACTTTTATATATGATTCTATAATGCATTTGCATTTGCAAAGGAATGCTAAAATGGCCAAAATTGCTCTTGTGCTCTGGTATAAAAATGCCTGGGGTTAAACAAGGATCAGAGCAATGGTGCAAGTTTACTTTCCTGTGCATGTTTAAGATAGGCATAAGGGGTAGTCTGGTATTACATTCTAACTATGACAGAGTGTGTAGCTGGTATTCACTTCAATGCCCACTACAGAATGTTGCTTCTGGCATCTGAGGCTAGCACCAGTGGAGCTGCCCTAGCATTTTTGTAAATTCCCTGTGATTGTTTAAATGGACAACTTATTGCTGTTATTTTAGACTGCAAGTTTAACTCCTTAAAGGGATAGCAATACTTCCTTTTATCTTTATTTTATTTTGTAGGCATAAAAAAACCCCATGAAGAACGATATAAGTCTTATCTCTCAAACCTTTATGGTTTGAGAGATATTCACAAGCAAAGTTTCCCCTCCCACCCCTTTTACCTAGTGTAAGCCATCTCTTCTCAGATGTGGAATCCAGTCCATAGACCAGACAGATAACAGCAGGGGAAAATCTTCTTCCTATGAGAACAATGAAAGCCCTGCCCCCCTTGACAAGCTTTTCAGGTTTTCCCCTTATCTTAATTGAAGATTGTCCCTCTCTGCAGTCTACCTGGGCACCTCACTTCTGATCTGGCTGAACAGTGTTACATAAGTAAAAGGGGCGAGAGGGGGATACTTTGTCATTGAATTACTCTTGAACTACAACTCTGACAGAATTGAAATAACATTCTCAAAAGTGCAAATACTATGATGATTAATTAGAGCTGCTTTTATTATGAAACATTACTATCCCTTTAACGAACCTTGACATGCCAGGACCATCACACCGGTCCCAGCTCTTAAGAACGCTGCTGCTCTGGCATCGCAGAATCAGTTGGGCAAAAAAAAGGGGGTTAATAAAACTGGAACACAGGAAAAATCATAAAATGAGCAATTCTGGGGCAAAACAACTGCTCTGTATTTATCAACTTAATACTAGCAGGTTAGAATAATCATTAATGGGAAGCAACTTCCCAGTCCTGATTTTGCAGTCATCTTATGTGGTTAAGTATAGTGGTTAAAGTTCAGACATATTAGAATGTTTTTCTTTTTATGTTAGTACCTTTGCGGTGAGATGATTAAGAGGAAATTTTTCCTTTATCTTGTTGGTTTTACTTACCGCTTTATATATCATTAGTTTAAGACATGGAAAATTGGTTCCTTTTAGATATCTATTTTTATGTTTTAGAATTAATAAGATTTTTGAGTTTTTTCCAGTTATTTGCTAGTCTTAGTTCTATGGTATATCATAATGATTTCCTTGCTTATGATTTTTTGGTACTGGTACAGTTTAGACTGAAATGTAGTATTGGTTTTATTTAATGCTGTTAATATAGATACTTGTGTATGTTGCAGGTTTTATACATCTTAATAAACATTATTGTTTTTAATACATCAGATTGATATACATTACCTTTTTTAATGTACCTTTATATCTTTTGTGACATTGGTTATAGCGCCAAGATACATTTTTTTTTCATTTATCAAATTAATTCCTGATCCAAGAGAGTTCTCCATTGCATTGTACAGCAATGAGTTGCATTGTACATCAATGAGCTGCACTGTACAGCAATGAGTTGCATTATACAGCAATGAGTTGCATTGTACATCAATGAGTAGCATTGTACAGCAATGAGTTGCATTGTACATCAATGAGCTGCACTGCACAGCAATGAGTTGCATTGTACAGCAATGAGTAGCATTGCACAGCAATGAGCTGCATTGTACAGCAATGAGTTGCACTGTACAGAAATGAGTTGCATTGCACATCAATGAGTTGCACTGTACAGCTACGAGTTGCACTGTACAGCAATGAGTTGCATTATACAACGAGTTGCAGTGTACATCAATGAGTTGAACTGCACAGGAATGAGTTGCATTGTACAGCTATGAGTTGCATTGTACAGCTATGAGTTGCATTGTACATCAATGAGTTGCACTGTACAGCCATGAGTTGCATTGTACAGCAATGAGTTGCACTGTACATTAATGAGTTGCATTGTACAGCTATGAGTTGCATTGTACAGCTATGAGTTGCATTGTACAGCACTGAGTTGGAAACCTCTCTATAATCCAAGAAGTTAAAAGAACCAAATGCAATACATCTGGTATGGTTGTTTTATCCCAGAATTTCTCCACCTTTCTTTCATACATATGCCACATAGGGCCTTACAAATAAAAGCAAAGCGGAGCGATTGTAGAACAACTCAATTGCACCATTGGGAACAAGAAAAAATCCCCATTAATTTACAGAGGACTTAAATTTAGGATATTGCAGGTAAATGTGATTTCAATGCAATTGTAATTAATTGGTTATGATAAAAGCAAGCAGTGCTGGGGACTTGCTGCAAAGTCTGATATAAATCACATGAAAACCACATACAAAATAGCTATTTTTCATGGATACAAAAAAGTTTATTGTGTGAAAAGACCTTAACGTGAATCGGCAACCTCCCAGCTATTAGTCTCTTTACAGTTATCAATTTAAAACATTGATCTCTACCCAACTTGTTGTTGACTGTGGCCACATTTCAGAGCTTATGATGACAGAGAGGCTGGAACCAGTCAATATCGGCCCTTTCAGTGCCAGAGGGTATCCCACACATTCAGACGATTATCCAGCGTATTGCTAACCAATGTCTTTAATACCCCTCTATTAATAAAATGGGTAATTTAGCCCATTTTTCTTCTTTCTAGACAAATATATCAACATCAGAAAACAACACATATAGAGCTTGATTCATCAGTCTAAATATAAAAGTAAACCTGGGGAGGGTGGATTCATTTATTTAAATGGGACTTTTAACCCCTGAATACTAGTAGTGATGTGATATTGAATCAATGCATTGGAGAACTCTCTACCATTCAGGGGTTAAAATCCCCATTTAAATCAATGAAAATTTGCAGTTATATAATGCACTTGGTTTACTCCAGAATTGTGCCTATGGAACTTGATTAATAAGAACCATAGTAACATAATTGATGAAGTTGAAAATGACATGTGTCCATCAAGTCCAGCCCATGTCAAATCACCCCTGTTCATCCAGAGGAAGGAAAAAAAAAAACAAAAAACAGCTGAAGCCATTTCCAATTAAATGGGTAAAAAAAATTCCTTCCTAACGCACAATATTTCCCTGAATCAACATCCTATCTGCTTTGAAGCCAACTGTCGTAATTCTCAATATTGTTCTGTGCTCGATAGGTATCATTACTTTTTTGAAAGCAATTACAATGCTTTGCCATGCATTGCGTACCCCTCTTGCAATGCGTTGCATACCCCTCTGGTAGTAGCCACTACCTCACCTCTCCACGCGATACAGTCTTGTGTCACCTCACTCACTCCTGCAATCATGCGCAGTAGAGACTGGCTGAACCAGGGCAGTCTCTACTGCGCATGACTGCATTGTGACAAACATCCTAGTGAATTATTATATAGGATATAGTATATAAAACTGTAATAAGTAGAATTATTATTATTTGCATAAGAAATTATTGTAATACTAAACAGTTCACCACAGTCCCCATTTCAAAGTAGCAGTGCCACAGATCTCAAACACCCCCAACCCACCAGAGCCCCCTGCGTCTCATCACAACCTGTCTCAGACAGTTCTCTCATAACATTATAGCACTCAATTCCCCCACTACCTCCTCAGCCATCCAAAGTCCTCATTTCCTCAACACTGGCCACTCTTCAAAGTCCTCATGACCTCCCTCCTTCTGATGCTGTCAGAACATTCAGTTCTAATGGGTGTAATCCATTAATGGGGAAGAAAAATCATACAAATTCTGTCAAAATGAGGTACCACTGAAGCATTTTGAAAGTTGACTGCTCTTCTTTATCTTTAAGATATATGTTATTTCATATGCTGTTTTCCCAACAGACTGGGAAAAGCAATTTTTCTCTGCGCACATCACTTCCTTCTGTCTTCTACATGAGAATTCAGCCCAGGAAGTAAGCAGTGCAAAGGAAAATTGCTTTACTAAAACCACTGAGAAACAGCACATTGCTTGTCCCGAAATCATCCCTTATTGGACTGTGATCACTGACCACATCAACAAGGCATTCCATGCCTCTCTCCCGGTAGACCCTCTTGTTTGCCTCTCCTTTCACTTTCTTGACTGCACAATTAAACCCGGCCACTCAATGGATATGTATACAATCCCTTCTTAAAGGGATAGTAATACTTCATTTTATCTTTATTTTATTTTGTAGGCATTAAAAAACATGAACGATGTAAGTCTTATCTCTCAAACTTTTATGGTTTGAGAGAGATTCACAAGTAAAGTTTCCCCTCCCGCCCCTTTTACCTAGTGTAAGCCATCTCTTCTCAGATGTGGAATCTGGTTGTAAGACCAGACAGATAACAGCAGGGGACAATCTTCTTACCGTGGGAACAATGAAAGCCCTGCCCCCCTTGACAAGCTTTTCAGGTTTTTCCCTTGTCTTAATTGAAGACTGTCCCTTTCTGCAGTCTACCTGGGCACCTCCCTTCTGATCTGGCTGAACAGTGTTACATCAGTAAAAGGGGCGGGAGGGGGATACTTTGTCATTGAATTACTCTTGAACTACAACTCTAACAGAATTGAAATAACACTCTCCAAAGTCCAAATACTATGATGATTAATTAGAGCTGTTTTATTATGAAATATTACTATCCCTTTAATGCCTCTAAAGCTCTTATTCCCCTTCATTGAGGCTCAAACTCACATCCTCCCTTACAAGAATGGTTAGGTAGAACCCGCTCACTCTACCAGTTGGAGGCAATCCACTCAAGATTCCCATACAACTCATATACCATTACATCGTCCTGGAGGACATGGATCTCATATATGGATTCCCTGATCTGAATTTGAGAGGAATGGGCCTTGGGTTGGGCGAAGTCGCATTCTGACTTTGCCCCAGTGGCCTGGTTTCTGCTGCCCAACTGGCGGCGGCCACACCCCATTTGTCTATCGGGTCTTGGCTTCTCAAGTGGGGAGATCTTGGGCAGGGGATGGGGGTGGGAGCAGTTGGCCCCAGGGCTTGACATCCATAGGGTAGGATCTCAAGGAGAAATATGGAGGCTCTCTTTTCCCCTTTTCCCACTACTTAATGCACCTCGCTCCACCACTTCCACATAGAGCACACATTAATGCTATTATACAAGTTGTTTTCATACAGGATGTAAATGTTTTCGGACATTAAGATATAGCAATGTGCTGTTTCTCATCATCGAAGTTGAGTTACGACATATTCTAAGGGGAGTTAGATCAGTATTCAATACTTGCAAATGAATGATCATAACTGTTTTTTATTTGTAGCTTCAGAGTGTCATAACTCAACTTCGATGTTCTCCTGCAATACTTTTTAAATTTTCTAACAATGATGTGAATGTTGTATCTTTTCCCTTTTTCATGTAAATAAATTGTTTCTTAAGATATTTCAATAGTATTTTGAAAACTCAAAAAAAAAAAAAAAAGAGAAACAGCACATTGCGATATCTTAATGTCCGAAAACCTTTACATTCTGTATGAAAACAACTTGTATATTAACATTAATGTTCCATTAATGTGAGAGACGCCATCCTGAATTCCTCCTGTTTTGGAGAACTACAATTCCATTCATCCTAAGACAGCTGCTGACTGGGTGGGGATGGTGGGGGCTGTAGTCTTCCACAGCTGGAGGGCCTCAGTTTGCCCATCTTTGCAATTGCCTCACAAAACCATAATATTAACGATTCTGTGGTAAAAGGAACTTATAATACATTGCTAAGTTTCTGTATATGTTTCAGCCTTCTCAGGCAGGAGATAAGTATTATAGGCAATTTAAAGTAAAATGTGATTCTACAATGTTATATCTCTCCATACTGTGAAATCATGATGAGCTGCCTCCAGCATATTTATGAAACTAGGTGCCAGAGAGACCCTTGTGTAGATTTTAATTGTACAGCTCCCAACCTCACAAGTCAATTCACAATGCAGTATGTGGGAACCCTGTAATGCAACCAAATCATTAACCCCAGTGAATTTCTTTAACCCTTTGAGTGCCAGCGGAGTACGCAACTCATTGGAGTAAAATGATGATATGCCTGCTGGGAGATGTTTCAGTCAAAGGTTATAACGGCTCACAAATAGCAAAGCAATGTATTGAACAATCGCCTGGTCCTTAAAGGGTTAACCAAACCATTGCCAAAAGCATCAATTAGTGCTAAAATATTTTTTTTCTATAATTTATTCTCAGTGGGGGTATCCTGAGTGATACAAACAGCACCACCTGATGACTCAGTGGGGGTATCCTGAGTGATACAAACAGCACCACCTGATGACTCAGTGGGGGTATCCTGAGTGATACAAACAGCACCACACCACCTGATGACTCGGTGGGGGTATCCTGAGTGATACAAACAGCACCACCTGATGACTCGGTGGGGGTATCCTGAGTGATACAAACAGCACCACCTGATGACTCGGTGGGGGTATCCTGAGTGATACAAACAGCACCACCTGATGACTCGGTGGGGGTATCCTGAGTGATACAAACAGCACCACCTGATGACTCGGTGGGGGTATCCTGAGTGATACAAACAGCACCACCTGATGACTCGGTGGGGGTATCCTGAGTGATACAAACAGCACCACCTGATGACTCGGTGGGGGTATCCTGAGTGATACAAACAGCACCACCTGATGACTCGGTGGGGGTATCCTGAGTGATACAAACAGCACCACCTGATGACGCGGTGGGGGTATCCTGAGTGATACAAACAGCACCACCTGATGACTCGGTGGGGGTATCCTGAGTGATACAAACAGCACCACCTGATGACTCAGTGGGGGTATGCTGAGTGATACAAACAGCACCACCTGATGACTCAGTGGGGGTATCCTGAGTGATACAAACAGCACCACCTGATGACTCAATGGGGGTATCCTGAGAGATACAAACAGCACCACCTGATGACTCAATGGGGGTATCCTGAGTGATACAAACAGCACCACCTGATGACTCAGTGGGGGTATGCTGAGTGATACAAACAGCACCACCTGATGACTCAATGGGGGTATCCTGAGTGATACAAACAGCACCACCTGATGACTCAGTGGGGGTATGCTGAGTGATACAAACAGCACCACCTGATGACTCAATGGGGGTATCCTGAGAGATACAAACAGCACCACCTGATGACTCAATGGGGGTATCCTGAGTTTAAATCAGCAAGAAAAAACATACATTTTTTTCATACAAAAAATGGCTACTGCTCTTTTAACCAAAATATAAGTAAAGGTATCTCACTGACGTTGTTACCTTTTCTATGGTGTATGCGCTCCATAGTGGCATTAAGATGTCATGGCTGTATCCGCTCACATATCCATGGTGGTAAAGAAGGGAGTGGTTGCTACGTTCCTGAATGTTCTTCGGTCTGCCAAAAGGCAAATGAGTGTTCATCGCCTGATTTACTAAAGCATAACATGAAAGTAAATTTTGATTAGTGCATTGCTGTAAAACAGGACAAACCACTGGCAAATAATTCATATAGCTAATCCTTTAAGGATCAGGTGGGTGTTCAAAATATTGCTTTGCACATCCCTTTGTTTCTTAAAGGTTTAATCACTTACTGTGACCCATGTTGAGATTTAACCTATCATTGATGACTCCTTCATTGGTCTGAAAATAAGCAAAAAACATTTGAATACTTGGTTGAAAAGAATATACACTATTGATGCCTTTTTTTTTTTTTTTAAAGTATTTCACCAGGAAGAAAACATTGATATTGTCTTTCTTTCTCAAGTATGTCCTGCACTCACTTTATCTACCTCAGAAAAGTGAAAGGCTGAGCTGACCTTACGGGGACTAGAACCTGTAACCTTGCAGCTTGAACAGATTCTATAGATCTGTTCAAGTCACAGACTAACAGGCTCTTCACACATCTGTGTTCCTTGTTCCCAGGACTTTGATCTAACGCTGTGCATATCAATTCATATATTTGCAGACTGTATGTTTACTAAGTTAATTGACCCCCACTGTGTACTCATATATTTTGGTTCAAATGTATGTCATACTTTGTAAATATAAATTCAGTGTTATTCAAGCTTTGTTTGTTAACCCATGCCTGAAGAAGGGACCTTAATGTCCTGAAAGCTTGCACTTTTTATGTCCTCAGTTAGCCATTAAAAGGCATCACCTTTATACCACTCTTGTGAGTTTTTTGCTACACTGAATCCTATAGCTGGTGCATTAACCAACTGAGCCATCACATCAGCATGTATGAAGGAAATGTTGCTAGCATTTAATGAGAGAAGCATTGGTTTCAATTCAAAACAAGAGCAATTCCAGGGTAAACCAACTATGCCACAGAAGACAAATAAAAATGCCCTAAATGATCTTTAATTTAACCCTTTGAGTGCCAGAGAGGTATCCCACTGGCACTCAATGGGTTATAGATTGTCTAAACCCTTGAACTGTAAAGCTCTGCATACACTTATGGCATTACATAAATACACATATTCATTCGGTCATTAACCCCTTGAGTGCCAGAGGGATATGCAACTCATTGCATTGCATACCCCTCTGGCACTCAAGGGGTTAAATAAGGCATTGTGAACAAGGGGTTAAATAAGGCATTGTGAACAATGCGTTGGCAGCTTCTCTGGAGATTAAACTGTTAAAAGCCCATTTAAATCAAAAGGAATTTTTATATCTCCCCTAATATGCAGTTGCTTTCCTCCAAAAATGCTCGATTTTAGCTTTCAACATATAAGCCATAATATTTACTTACAGATAAATTACAGAAACAGCCTAAATTGGAAGTTGGTTGTGAAAACTGAAGGGGTAATGGGTCTGATTTTTCTTCTGGCAGCTTCGGGGTGTAGAAAGGTTTTGATAACAAATGGTTCAGGCTGCCGTGGGTCCCGTTGTTTGGAGCTGGCTGAACTTGCAGTAAGTCTGTTTAAATATATAAAAATCATAGAGACGATATTATAAAAATAAATATTCTATTTTACATGTAGAATATCCCCAGTTCTGACTTCTAGGGGTTCATATAATTGCAAATAATATATGGATATTAAACTCGAGGAAGAGATGGGTGTGCAATGCATTGCTTTAGAATGAATTGCACCCCCCAGTGCTTAACCCTTTGAATGCCAGGATACTCAAAGGGGTAAAGAGTTGAGCACTGCATTACTGGAACTTGATATCTAAGCGCTCACTTTAGTGGTATTGGTGCTAATTGTGGCTCATTATGTAATGAATAATGCAGAATGAATAAAGGCTGTGGCCAAAAATGTTAACACTAAACAAATGGGATGATTATTAGAGGATGAGAAGTAATTATAACATAATTCATAATTAGGTGTTTAAAACAGAGGATTGCATTAATAACACATAAAGCTCAATTGTCTATGCAAATAAAACAATAGTGAGACAGATGTATGATGGTGGTGCAATTCTGGATCAAACCAACTGCACCATAGGGGACAAATACAAATTCCCATTTAGATAAATGGGAAATTAGTTAACTGCTTGAATGCTATTCAGGTCTGCAATGTAAAGCAAAGTTATGTACTGGAAACATCTCTAGCACTCCACCGGTTAAAAGCACCATTTAAACCAATGGGAATTTGGGGAATTTGTATTCACTTCTATGATGCGGTTAGTTTGTACTACAATTGGTCCAGTTTGTATGTATGTTGTCTTAATGTTTCTTATTTTACTTTCTTTCTGATCTGTCAAATTCCTTTAATCAGTGGTTCTCAATATTTCTTTGCTCAAAGAACCCTCAACCTTATAGGTATTTTCTAAAGGGTAAAAAGAAGGGTAAATCCTTTGAATGCCCACAAGGTATGCAACATCATCCCCCTGCATATAAAATCCAGTCTCGGTCCAAAATTCCAGCAGTCTGACTCGGGCAACGGCTGAGAGGTAGGGAAGGGGGGGTCTGCTAGTGCAAATGCCTTCCGCCACCAGCGGATACAGGAGCAGTGGATGCAAAGGGGCAGATTAGAAGCTATCCCCAGGCACTCAAAGGGTTAACTGTCGCATCTTTGTGGGGCTTAATTTTTGTTTAAAAAAGATACAAAACTAAAGCAAAAAAAAAAGAAGATGAAGGTGAAGAAGAGAAGACAGAAGAAAGAAGACAAGATTAAAGAAGAAGGCTTTCAGTGAATGACAGGTAAGTGTTACATTTCTGGGTAGGATAGCGTTAGAATTATTTATTGTAATATTAGGGATAGTGTAGGGTTAGTGTCATTGAGCTTGGCAGGAGGATGACTGTTTTGAGCTCACTCTCGTTGTTTAACACTGTCAAATCAGAGTTAGCTTTTTTCCCTTTGATGTTCCCACAATTTGTGCTATTTTGCTTGAGTTGTGAAAAACAAAAGCCAACAACAAGCATTTGACTTACAACTCTCATTGTTCTATATACCTCACCAGCTATAGGATAGCTGAGGTAAATATGTTGGTTTAATGGTCGGTCTTTTTTTTTTTCTATTACCACCTGTTTTACCAGTGGTAGTAGTATTGAGCCCCTGATCTATGTGTGTATATACAGTCTTTTTGCAATCACAACTAATAAAATCCCGTTCACCTCTGTATTTACACAAGTCTATTAACCCCTTAAAGATCAGAGGGGTGAGATCAGAGTACCCTTTGCAATGCATTCCGTACCCCTCTGGCACTCAAAGGGTTAAAGTGTTAACCTTTTCTCATTTTAATCTGCCACTTAAGACTGTGATAAAGTAGAATATCTCAGCACCACTGTGCAGTACATAGTACATATATAGGGCCAGATTTCACATTAGGCAGAGTAGGATACCACCATGGGATCCTGGTTGTGATTGGTGGTTCAGATGTGTTGGCCCACCCTCAGTATTGAGTTGTGGGTGTAGCCATGGCATTTGCAATGCCCTTGTATTAGACACCTTCTCCACACACCTTCTCCACAGATTTATTTATCAATTTTCATATTGCTATATATATATTGCACTAAGCTGGCCATTTTATTTACCAGTTTATACTTATTTGCAATGGCTAGGTTTTTTTTTTTTAATTTTATACGTTATGGGCCAAAGGTATTTTCTATACTAGGTAAAAATGAAAGGGGGTGGGGGATGTCATATGAAGAATGTGTTGTGGCTCTGGGCAGGGCAAGAGCAAGGTGTGCCTTGCATAGAGGCAATCTGAGATTTAAATGTTATCCTGTGCCTATACCAGAGGTTTGCCAAATATGGCCCAAGGGCCACATCTAACATGCTGATTATCTGCATCTGGTCCAAGATTCTTTTCAGATTCAGGGCAGCTAGCTGTGCAACATGTTATTAGACCATGGAGGAAAAAGCTAGGAGGGGAGCTCTGGGAAGAAAGGAGAAGCCATGGAGGGAGCTATGTTCATATTTCATGGATAACGTGATCTGAGCCCTCCTCGGTTTGGGTAGGGAGCATCTGCTGTGCTTTCTCTGTGCTCTGTGCTGGACTGCGGAACTGATTAAAGTGTTAGTAAAGTCCCAAAAAATGTTAATAGATTTATAGAGCTTAAAAAATAAGCTAAATACCACAAGTCTTATCTCTCAAACCGCTATGGTTGGAGAGATATCATCCGCTAAAGTTCCTCCTCTCCTTCTGTCAGCTGCAAAGCTGACAGAAGGAGATCCATGTCTTCCGACATGAGGAGGCTCTTCAGCAGAGCTGCAATAGTGCAATTTAAAAATAAATACTTCTTTGGAATAGTCTACAAAAGTGTGCTTGCAAACCAGGCACTCTTTGTAGACCTTTCCAAAGAAGTAATTCTTTTTAAATCATGCTATTCTGCTTCTGCTGAAGAGCCTCTTGTCGGTCCCCAGACCAGGAACTCCTGCTTATAGCTGACATCAGGGAAAGAGGAGGGAGAGGGGAACTTTGACGGAGGATATCTCTCAAACCATAGCGGATTGAGAGATAAGATTTGTGGCAGTTAGTTTATTTTTTAAAGCTCTATAAATCTATGAAATTTTTTTTTGCACAATACTAACATTTTAAAGGTACCAGAAAGGGAGTAGGGACCAAAAAAAAGTGTGCTTTTCAGCTCTAACACAATGTATGCAAAAATGGGGAACAGAAAAATAAGGATCACTATATGCTTAAAAAGCACATACCAAGGTCCTTATTACAAAAATGTTCCTAAAGGTATTATAATAACATAATGGTAAGGAAAGATTAGGAGAAAACACATATACACAGTACAAGATTTTGAATAAAAAAAAGCTAATTTCCTCTCTTACTAATGATCAGCAAAACAGGACAAAGCTCTGAGAATGTAAAATGGAAAGTACAAGAATAGATACTTGCAAAAATCACATAAAGGTGCCCAAATGTGCAAAATAAAAAGAATAACAATATCAATCAAGAATCACACAGGCATACGTATTCTTAGCACCATCTCAGCACCTGTACAGGAAGAGGTCTGAAGTCCAACAGCACACCTCAAATTAGATTCCAATCACAGTAAAACAGAGCATGCTAGCAGAATGTGAAAAGTGTATGTGTAGCTCATGTCTTGCATGCTCATCTCTTCCCTGCTTTACACAAACCTACAGTACATGTTGAAGCTCAATAAATAAAGGATGATTATAATAACAATAATAACTCACCACACATTAAATTATAGACTTCAATATTCTCAAACGGTTCAACTTCCACTCCCCTCTTAAATCCTGGGCCATGTCCTAGGAAAATTGCCTAAGAAACATTGCAATCATATATCCTTATTGTTTCATAAATCATATTGTACATGGTTTGTATGGCATAATGTTTTAACCCTTTGAGTGCCAGAGGGATGTGCAACACATTGGTTTGCAATGCATCGTGTACTAAGCTAACCAGACCTTCCCTTTAACCATATGGAAAAGTCACATTCATACCTCCCAAGTGTCCCTCTTTAGGAGGGACAGTCCCTCTTTTAGACCCAAATCCCTCTGTCCCTCTTTCCCACCCTGATGTCCCTCTTTTTAGGAGATCAGACTGTGCGGTGTGTATATAAGTGTATCATATTGCTCTACAGCAATAAATCTCACATTACTGTTTGTATAAATGTCATTATATGTGTTTATAAATTAGTCTATGTAAATAAAATACTTTGGTCTTGATTTAAATCATTTATTAGGTTTCACAAGTAGTTGTCAATAGGTCATGAAATAGTGTAAAAATTCTTGGTAATGCCCCGCCCACCAGCCACGCCCCAGTGTCCCTCTTTGGCAATTTGAAATGTTGGGAGGTATGCACATTTCAGGACTGCACTGACATCAAAGCAGCCCTGCAGAATGCATTTTTCATATGTGTCTCCTGTTAACGGGGAGATCTTGTCACCCTATTGGGTACCCTATGTCATTCAAAGGGTTAAGCATCATGTTGAGCAAATATAACTTCTATGTGAAAGAAAACCTACCTCTCACCAAGAGTTTATATGTCTCATTATCACTACATTTAGTTCTACTCTCTTAACTTTAAATAGACAGATACTGTTATTTTTCTTTTCTTATAATGGATTCTAAAGTATTAAAGGGGAACTGTACCCTAAGAATATGTGGCTCTTCATTTGTTCATCAGAAAGATTTACTTAGGTAGATGTCCATCCTCCATACTGCAGTCAGTTATTTCCCTTTAGTGTTTTTACTTGGATTTGATTAGGCTATTAAATTGTTTCAGGTTATAATATGAGAAAGACTAGTATTCCTTACAAGACATTCAGGTCTATTGAAACGTATTGTTTGTTGTGAAGAGGTGTGACCTACAGTAAGAATTCAGAGGAGATCACTACATTCAAATAACTGCAAATATATATAATATAGATATATCTGACTTCTATAGAAAGGCTCCTTGACAATTACGAAAGAACTGGAGCACAGACCAAGTTAACCACATCAGACGGTGTACCTTTAAGTTAGTGTTTTGTACCGCCGTGCCTCCGTATCTAAATATTGCTATTATACACTTTAATCAAAAATAAAAAATAGATACTTTATGGAGCACTTAAAGTGGTAAAGTTCCTATTAATCTTGAAAAAAGAGTCATCAAATAGGCTTTCGGTGAAGTATTAAAACTTAACTTTTACTACACACATAATTAAAAAAAAAAAAAATTTAAAAATAACATAGCTGAGAGATATTACCGGTATAATAAGGGTACATATTTTAGAGTTCAGAAATAACTGAACAACTAAATTTTACCTGTCACGTTAGAGTATAAATATAAGTATATCTCCAGTTTGTCATTCAAACCAATAGATGTATATATTCAAGTCTTATACAGCTGATACAAAAATTATTAAATACCCTCGTTTATCTTCGGCTTACTAATTGAAGCCTCTGATAAATGCAAAATCCCCTATTACCAAGGCAACTCTCCTATACTAAGATTCAGCCAAAAAAGTAAAAAAGGCTGATCTGTAACAATCTACATAGGTCCCTCAATTGTTGCCTCGGTACAGGGATTTGCTACTAATTTGACATTTGATAATACCGGTAAATCAACCGCTATTAGCTTAAAAATCTATGAACTATCCATCCTGCCTAAAGTGAGTCACGAGGATATAAAGTGATCCTCATATATAAAGTAATATTAAATCTTGTGTATATCATTGGCAGTAATGTAGCTCAAATAAAACGCCGACGCGCGTTTCACCAAAAGGCTTTATCAAGGCAAACAGACTACTAACAGTGAGCGGCTTAAATTCAAGACATGACCAATCACCATGAGTCTATCAAATTCAAATCTCCCAATCAGAGAGCACCTATATTCCATTTCTCGCAACCAGTCATTAATACATATAACCGTATGCCGATTCTCTTTTCTATATCCACTAGTTGTATGCGAAAACATACAAACTTGTACACACAACATATCAAAAAGAAAAACGAGGAAGAGAAAGGGACAGAAATTCCTCCATTACGATTCCAAATCCTCTCTACTATAGATTCCCTCACCCATGTAACTAATCTAAAGCGAAAACACTCATGTTGTTCAAACTAATAATTAACCCGTTCGTGTTCACATTATGATTGATAGTGACAATTCATAACATACCCTAATTGTGAATTACATAATATAATTAGTAAATAATATAATTATTAGAATACTTCACAAATATCCAACTATCCCAATTATAAGCTCTATGTGCCATAATAACCCCTTCATATTTATATTGAATACCACTTTAACTTATTACTATTCTTAGTATAAAAAATGTGAAATTTAAATTATTATTATCTTAATTATAATAAATAATAAATCATTCTTATATTTAATTACAAAAATACTCCCAAACTATTACACTCATTTAATCCCCTGGGATCTATAGGGTCAAGGAGATATATCCATTTGGATTCCAATTGTAATCATTTTCTATCCACATCACCCCTTCTTATATTCATCCTAACCGCTTGTAAGCCCCAACATTTCAAATCACTGGGGTTTGACTGATGATATGTCAAGAAATGTTTAGATACAGAAGTCAGCATACGATTTTTGTTTTTAACATGAATCAATGCATTTTTAATACTATTGATATGTTCACCTAATCTCACGCATAATTTGCGTGAAGTTTTACCAACATATCTAAAATTGCACGTACATTGTAGACAATAGATCACTCTAGTCGTTTAACAAGTAATAAAATCTGTACACTTATGTATTTTACCAAACCTATCTCTGATTTCATAGTTTTTATGCATATATCTGCAATTCTTGCAATGTCCACACGGAAAAGACCCCTGAGGAAGGGATCTGATTGTTTTATGTGTGTCTTTCACAAAATGACTCTGAGTTAAAATATCATCAAGATTTTTGTTGCGTCTATAACAAAAGGATGGTTTCTCTCCTAATACCTCTTTCAATAAAGGATCAGACATTAGTATATTCCAGTTCTTCAAAATCAGATGTTTTATAATTTTCGTATCCGATCCATGAGTTGTTATGTATCTGATAGTTTTTTGAGATTCATTTCTACTTTTAGGGACTAATAGAGTATTCCTGTCTGTTCTTAAAGCTCTATTATATGCCTTCCTAATAGACGTATTAGAGTAACCCCTCTGAATCAGACGTTCACGTAACTCGTTGGCCCTCGATTTGAACAGTTCTAAAGTAGAGCAATTTCTCCGAATTCTCAGGAATTCACCAACTGGTAAATTCCTGATTGTGGAATATGGATGTGCACTTTTACTATGTAATACTGTCACGGTTTATTATGACTCTCAGACACAAGTTTTAGGTAAAAAAAATCAATTTTATTGAAATAATAAATGATAACTTAGGATGGCAATAACATACATAATATATATATACAGAATATAGCACAGACAGAAGGCAGACTCTACCGGTCCTGTCAATATACCGGACAGGACAGTCTTTAGGCTCTACCGGCCTTGCCAATACCGGGTAAGGCAACCTGCAGATGGAATAGCATAACGGTTTACCGGCCTTACCAAATTACCGGGCAAGGCAGCCTCAATAGATACACAATGTAGGCTCTACCGGCCCTGCCAATACCGGGTAAGGCAACCTCAGATGGAATGTGGCAAAAGGTTCTACCGGCCTTACCAATACCGGGCAGGGCAGCCCAGAGATAATAGCAGCAGTCAGATGGAACTGGCAAATTAGCAGAATCGTTAAGCAGCAAGGCTTTGGAGCAAACCAGCGTCCGCACGCTGGAAACAACACTGAATAGTATAGCCGTTAGGCTTAGCGAGCTAACCAGTGACCGCACACTGGAGTAACAAGCGAGTAGTATAGCCGCAAGGCTTAGGAGCAAACCAGCGTCCGCACGCTGGGACCAACACAGATTTGAATAGCTGATAGGCTTTGGAGCAAACCAGTGACCGCACACTGGTGTAACAAGCGAGTTAGTATAGCCGCAAGGCTTAGGAGCAAACCAGCGTCCGCACGCTGGGACCAACACAGATTTGTATAGCTGAAAGGCTTTGGAGCAAACCAGTGACCGCACACTGGTGTAACAAGTGAGTTTGTATAGCCGCAAGGCTAGGAGCAAACCAGCGTCCGCACGCTGGGACCAACACAGATTTGTATAGCTGAAAGGCTTTGGAGCAAACCAGTGACCGCACACTGGTGTAACAAGTGAGTTTGTATAGCCGCAAGGCTTAGGAGCAAACCAGCGTCCGCACGCTGGGACCAACACAGATTTGTATAGCTGATAGGCTTTGGAGCAAACCAGTGACCGCACACTGGTGTAACAAGCGAGTTTGTATAGCCGCAAGGCTTAGGAGCAAACCAGCGTCCGCACGCTGGGACCAACACAGATTTGTATAGCTGATAGGCTTTGGAGCAAACCAGTGACCGCACACTGGTGTAACAAGCGAGTTTGTATAGCCGCAAGGCTTGGGAGCAAACCAGCGTCCGCACGCTGGGACCAACACGGAATTGTAGCAATGTCACCAACGCGACCAGGCAGAAGGTCGCCAGGATACTGAAGACAGGTGATGAGAAGACAGGAACCAGAAACGATCAGTCAGGTCAGAAAACAGCAGAGAAGTTCAGCAGGAACTGCAACACCAGAGACTAGGCCGGAACCAGGACTGGAAGTACTTCAGCATGCAGGAAACACTGGAACAGTAGAGATCAGGAACTCAGGAACACATGAGATCAGGAACTCAGGAACACTGGAACAGAGGCCCAGCTATCACTAGCATAGTGATAGCAAGAAGGTCAGAAACAAGACGAAAGGGCACTCAAAGGGTGCCCAATCCAGGTTTAAATAGTCAATAAGAGGCGGGCTATCTGCAGACAGCCAATAGAAGCCCCCTACTGGTGACAGACAAGTAACTGCAGCCAATCACGGGCACCGTGATAGTACCCCCCTTTCAAAGACCCCCTCTCCTAGAATAGGGTTTAGGTTTCTGCGGGTAATTGGCATGAAAGGCCCTAGTTAACCTAGGTGCATGAAGGTCCGTACTATCCACCCATGATCGATCCTCAGGACCATACCCTTTCCAATGTACCAGGTACTGTACCCTTCCTCTAAGCCTACGGGAATCAATAATGCTCTGAACCTCGTACTCCTCCTGGCCCTCGACCTCAACAGGTCCTGGCACCACAGGTGTGGTAGTATAGCGATTGCAAACCAGAGGCTTAAGAAGGGACACATGGAACACATTATGGATACGCATGGATGCAGGTAGGTCTAGTGCATAGGAGACAGGGTTAATTTTGCGAATAACTCTGTATGGACCAATAAACCGAGGAGCCAACTTATTAGACGGAACCTGCAGCTTGAGATTTCTGGAGGAAAGCCATACTCTATCCCCAACCTGAAAGGAAACCGCTGGAAGCCTTCTGCGATTAGCATGGCGCTGATGACGCTGAAATGACTGACCAAGTGCCCTCTGAACTTGTGCCCATGTGGAACGGAGTTGCTCGATATGCTCATCCAGAGCTGGAATCTGTTGCGTCTGAAATGAGTCTGGAAGCAAACAGGGCTGGAACCCATAATTAATCAGAAACGGAGAGCTCCCAGATGAAGAATTGACCGCACAGTTCCTGGCGAACTCTGCCCAAGGCAACAAGTCGGACCAATTATCATGATGGTCAGTAACGAAACAACGGAGAAATTGTTCCAAGCCCTGATTAGCTCGTTCAGCGGCTCCATTGGTCTGGGGATGGTAGGCAGAGGAGAAGGACAGCTGTATGCCCATCTGTTGGCAAAAATGCCCTCCAAAATCTAGACACAAACTGGCTCCCCCTGTCAGACACCAGTACCCTAGGCACTCCATGCAACCGGAATACTTCTCTGGCGAACACCATTGCCAATTCCTTCGCTGAAGGAAGACCACGGAGGGGCACGAAATGAGCCATTTTAGAAAACCTGTCCACCACCATGAATATAAAGGAGTACCCCTTCGACATAGGCAACTCTCCCATAAAATCAATGGAAACATGAGACCAGGGGCGTTCGCCATTAGGCACCGGTTGAAGCAAGCCCACAGGGAGATGTCTCGGGGTCTTAGCGCGGGCGCAGGTGGCACAGGCATTCGTAAATTCGGCACAATCGTTTCTCATGGAAGGCCACCAAAATAACTGAGAAAGGGACCATAACAATTGGTCTCTACCAATATGTCCCGCAGCCTTAGAGGAATGGTAGGTTTCGAGCAGCCTAGTACGAAATGATTCAGCGACAAAACATTTGCCCACTGGGGTTTCATGGGGAGCGGACCCCTGAGAGGCCAGGATCTCCTCCCCTAGAGGAGAAGTGATACTCGTGCGTATAGTAGCCAGTATTCTATCAGGTTGGATTATAGGAGCTGGTGCTTCCACTCTGTCACTGTCGGCCTCAAATTGTCTTGACAGTGCATCAGCCCTGATATTTTTTGACCCTGGTAAATATGATACAATGAAATTAAATCGAGACAGGAACAGTGCCCACCTGGCCTGACGAGAGGACAATCTCTTGGCCTCCGAGAGATAGGTCAGATTCTTATGATCTGTTAGGATTAAGACAGGATTCTTAGTACCTTCAAGCAAATGACGCCATTCCTTAAGAGCAAGGATAATGGCCAATAATTCTCTGTCACCTATCTCATAGTGGCTTTGAGTGACAGTCAACTTTTTAGAGAAAAACCCACAAGGTCTGAGAGTTCCACCTTTCTCGTGTCGCTGCGAAAGTACTGCCCCGACCCCAATATCTGAGGCATCAACCTCTAACGTAAATGGAAGTAAAGGATTGGGGTGGGATAACACAGGAGCCGCAGCAAATGCCAGCTTCAAATTCTCAAAGGCTTTCTCAGCAGATACCGGCCAACAAGAAGGATTAGCACCCTTGTGCGTAAGATCGGACAGAGGTTTGACAATGGAAGAAAAGTTCTTAATAAACCTCCTATAATAATTAGCGAAACCCAGGAAACGCTGTATGGCTTTAAGACCCTTGGGTTTTGGCCATTGTAGGACAGCTGACAACTTTTCTTTGTCCATGGCAATGCCATCATTGCCAATTATGAACCCCAAGAATGGCACACTGGTTCTATGAAACTCACATTTTTCCATTTTACAAAATAATTTGTTCTCACGGAGTCGTAGCAATACTGCGGATACATCTTTGATGTGCTGTGCCATGTTTTGGGAGTAAATCAGTATATCGTCGAGGTACACCACAACACATGTCTGTAACATATCTCTCAGAACATCATTTATCAGTTCCTGGAAAACTGCGGGTGCATTACACAGCCCAAAAGGCATTACTAGATACTCGTAGTGCCCAGCTCGAGTATTAAAGGCAGTTTTCCACTCATCACCTGCTCGAATGCGAACCAGATTGTAAGCGGCCCGTAGGTCCAACTTGGTAAATATCGAAGCGCCCTTAAGCCTGTCAAAAAGCTCGGTGATGAGTGGTATTGGGTATGCGTTTTTTGCCATTAGTTTATTCAAGCCCCGGTAGTCAATGCATGGTCTTAATTCGCCATTTTTCTTTTTTACAAAAAAGAACCCAGCCCCAGCTGGAGAGGTAGATTTACGTATGATCCCTCTAGCAAGGGCATCAGAAATGTAATCCTCCATAGCCTTATTTTCATCACAAGATAATGGATAAGTGCGTCCTTTCGGAGGTACTGCACCAGGCTGCAATTCAATGCAACAATCATAAGGTCTATGCTGGGGTAGCATACTAGCCTCTCCTTTGCTAAAAACATCGCCAAACTGTTGGTACACATCCGGCATAGCAGAGGAGGTGCACATGACCTTAATAGGCTGGATGACGCACTTGTCCATACAAAACTGGGACCAAGCAGCAATTTCACACTTTTTCCAATCGAATTGTGGGTTATGTAACTGTAACCACGGAAATCCCAATATCACCGCATGGTGCGGGGAATTAATCAGTTGAAACTGCTGCTCTTCTCTGTGAAGTGCCCCAATAGTCATAGACAATGGCATAGTTTCAAATATAACCTGAGGCGGTTCTAAGGGTCTACCATCAATCGCTTCAATAGTCAAGGGGTTTTCTCTTTCAATGCGTGGAACTCCGTGCAATTCAGCAAAGGTATTATCCATAAAATACCCTGCTGCACCGGAGTCAACCAAGGCCAAAACCTCCACAGAGCGTTGTGCCCAAGACAATACCACCTGTATGGTGGGTTTCATTATGCCCGACACTGGGGACGATTGTACACCACCTAGGGCCTGTCCCCCAAGATACCCTAGGTGTGTGCGTTTCCCGGACGTACCGGACAGGAATTTAGCAAGTGCCCTTTTTTACCGCAGTATAAACATAACCCTTGTTTTTTGCGATATCGTCTCTCTGCCTTGGATAGTCTAGTGAAGCCTATTTCCATAAGTTCACTTGTTTCCCGTACTGGTTCACTAGACTTCAATGCCAAGGGAGGGATGGGTGGGCAAAACATGCTACTAGGCTCATTATTTTTTGACCGTAACTTACGATCTCTGGCAATTGATCTCTCACGTATTCTGGAGTCAATTATCATAACATACTCAATGTAATCATCTAGATCAATAGGTAGATCTTTAGCAGCGATTTCGTCTTTAATGTGGTCATTCAGGCCTTGAGAGAAGGCTGCCAATAATGCCTCGTTATTCCAACCTACCTCTGCTGCCAATGTGCGGAATTCGATGGCATAGTCGCCCACTGTACGCCTGCCCTGTTGTATCTCCATAAGGCGTTTGGCAGCAGAGGTGGTTCTACCAGGAGGCTCAAACACTCTTCGAAAGGAACGCACAAATTCACTAAAGTTCTTAGTACAAGGTTTAGCATTCTCCCACAAGGGGTTAGCCCAAGCCAATGCTCTGCCAGTGAGCAGTGATATCGTGAACCCCACTTTACTACGATCATTGGGAAATGCGTGTGCCGTCAATTCCATAAAGATTTCGAGTTGATTGATGAACCCTCTGCAGAGACTAGGGTCACCATCATATCTTAGCGGCAAGGGTGCAGAAGCCGTTAACCCTTTAACAGTACCCCCTAGGGGTCTGGTATCACTTTCCGGTGTCTGACTTGGCGAGACCACCGGGCTAGAGCTAGATTGGGCAGCAGGTACCGTGCGTTCAAGGATCGTTTGAATTGCAACTGCCAACTGATCCAAACGTTGCTCGAGCACATCCATCCTCCAATGGATATTCTGTGCGTTACCTTCACCCTTGCTGTCTGAGGTCATGGCCCTTTCGTACTGTCACGGTTTATTATGACTCTCAGACACAAGTTTTAGGTAAAAAAAATCAATTTTATTGAAATAATAAATGATAACTTAGGATGGCAATAACATACATAATATATATATACAGAATATAGCACAGACAGAAGGCAGACTCTACCGGTCCTGTCAATATACCGGACAGGACAGTCTTTAGGCTCTACCGGCCTTGCCAATACCGGGTAAGGCAACCTGCAGATGGAATAGCATAACGGTTTACCGGCCTTACCAAATTACCGGGCAAGGCAGCCTCAATAGATACACAATGTAGGCTCTACCGGCCCTGCCAATACCGGGTAAGGCAACCTCAGATGGAATGTGGCAAAAGGTTCTACCGGCCTTACCAATACCGGGCAGGGCAGCCCAGAGATAATAGCAGCAGTCAGATGGAACTGGCAAATTAGCAGAATCGTTAAGCAGCAAGGCTTTGGAGCAAACCAGCGTCCGCACGCTGGAAACAACACTGAATAGTATAGCCGTTAGGCTTAGCGAGCTAACCAGTGACCGCACACTGGAGTAACAAGCGAGTAGTATAGCCGCAAGGCTTAGGAGCAAACCAGCGTCCGCACGCTGGGACCAACACAGATTTGAATAGCTGATAGGCTTTGGAGCAAACCAGTGACCGCACACTGGTGTAACAAGCGAGTTAGTATAGCCGCAAGGCTTAGGAGCAAACCAGCGTCCGCACGCTGGGACCAACACAGATTTGTATAGCTGAAAGGCTTTGGAGCAAACCAGTGACCGCACACTGGTGTAACAAGTGAGTTTGTATAGCCGCAAGGCTAGGAGCAAACCAGCGTCCGCACGCTGGGACCAACACAGATTTGTATAGCTGAAAGGCTTTGGAGCAAACCAGTGACCGCACACTGGTGTAACAAGTGAGTTTGTATAGCCGCAAGGCTTAGGAGCAAACCAGCGTCCGCACGCTGGGACCAACACAGATTTGTATAGCTGATAGGCTTTGGAGCAAACCAGTGACCGCACACTGGTGTAACAAGCGAGTTTGTATAGCCGCAAGGCTTAGGAGCAAACCAGCGTCCGCACGCTGGGACCAACACAGATTTGTATAGCTGATAGGCTTTGGAGCAAACCAGTGACCGCACACTGGTGTAACAAGCGAGTTTGTATAGCCGCAAGGCTTGGGAGCAAACCAGCGTCCGCACGCTGGGACCAACACGGAATTGTAGCAATGTCACCAACGCGACCAGGCAGAAGGTCGCCAGGATACTGAAGACAGGTGATGAGAAGACAGGAACCAGAAACGATCAGTCAGGTCAGAAAACAGCAGAGAAGTTCAGCAGGAACTGCAACACCAGAGACTAGGCCGGAACCAGGACTGGAAGTACTTCAGCATGCAGGAAACACTGGAACAGTAGAGATCAGGAACTCAGGAACACATGAGATCAGGAACTCAGGAACACTGGAACAGAGGCCCAGCTATCACTAGCATAGTGATAGCAAGAAGGTCAGAAACAAGACGAAAGGGCACTCAAAGGGTGCCCAATCCAGGTTTAAATAGTCAATAAGAGGCGGGCTATCTGCAGACAGCCAATAGAAGCCCCCTACTGGTGACAGACAAGTAACTGCAGCCAATCACGGGCACCGTGATAAATACACTGTTAGTAGCAGTACTTTTACGATATGTATCCGTAACAATCATGTTATTAGGATCTTTAATAATTTTCAGATCCAAAAAGGAAATTATGTTATTATTTACTTCATGCGTTAACCTTAAATTAAGATCATTATCATTCAATTCATCCATAAATTCTTCCAAAAGTTTATGTTCACCATCCCAAAGTATCAGAACGTCGTCTATATATCTGATCCATAATGTTATATGATCCAGATAATTTGACATTTTTTCTGAAAACACAAATTCACGCTCCCACCAACCCAAATAAATATTTGCGTAAAA
This sequence comes from Rhinophrynus dorsalis, assembly GCA_037306005.1. NCBI lineage: Eukaryota > Metazoa > Chordata > Amphibia > Anura > Rhinophrynidae > Rhinophrynus > Rhinophrynus dorsalis. Next base: position 248,936,865 of record CM074720.1, on the reverse strand, counting down.
GGGTTGCGATGCAGTACGTTATTTTTTGGACATGCAATCCACAGAATTCAGTGACCGTAATGAGTTTATCATAAAACTTTTATATTTTGTGTTGACTCATAATTACTTTGTTTTTGATAACAACATTTATGTTCAATTGAGAGGCACAGCTATGGGGGCAGCATGTGCTCCCACTTACGCAAATATTTATTTGGGTTGGTGGGAGCGTGAATTTGTGTTTTCAGAAAAAATGTCAAATTATCTGGATCATATAACATTATGGATCAGATATATAGACGACGTTCTGATACTTTGGGATGGTGAACATAAACTTTTGGAAGAATTTATGGATGAATTGAATGATGATCTTAATTTAAGGTTAACGCATGAAGTAAATAATAACATCATTTCCTTTTTGGATCTGAAAATTATTAAAGATCCTAATAACATGATTGTTACGGATACATATCGTAAAAGTACTGCTACTAACAGTGTATTACACAGTAAAAGTGCACATCCATATTCCACAATCAGGAATTTACCAGTTGGTGAATTCCTGAGAATTCGGAGAAATTGCTCTACTTTAGAACTGTTCAAATCGAGGGCCAACGAGTTACGTGAACGTCTGATTCAGAGGGGTTACTCTAATACGTCTATTAGGAAGGCATATAATAGAGCTTTAAGAACAGACAGGAATACTCTATTAGTCCCTAAAAGTAGAAATGAATCTCAAAAAACTATCAGATACATAACAACTCATGGATCGGATACGAAAATTATAAAACATCTGATTTTGAAGAACTGGAATATACTAATGTCTGATCCTTTATTGAAAGAGGTATTAGGAGAGAAACCATCCTTTTGTTATAGATGCAACAAAAATCTTGGTGATATTTTAACTCAGAGTCATTTTGTGAAAGACACACATAAAACAATCAGATCCCTTCCTCAGGGGTCTTTTCCGTGTGGACATTGCAAGAATTGCAGATATATGCATAAAAACTATGAAACCAGAGATAGGTTTGGTAAAATACATAAGTGTACAGATTTTATTACTTGTCAAACGACTAGAGTGATCTATTGTCTACAATGTACGTGCAATTTTAGATATGTTGGTAAAACTTCACGCAAATTATGCGTGAGATTAGGTGAACATATCAATAGTATTAAAAATGCATTGATTCATGTTAAAAACAAAAATCGTATGCTGACTTCTGTATCTAAACATTTCTTGACATATCATCAGTCAAACCCCAGTGATTTGAAATGTTGGGGCTTACAAGCGGTTAGGATGAATATAAGAAGGGGTGATGTGGATAGAAAATTATTACAATTGGAATCCAAATGGATATATCTCCTTGACTCTATAGATCCCAGGGGATTAAATGAGTGTAATAGTTTGGGAGTATTTTTGTAATTAAATATAAGAATGATTTATTATTTATTATAATTAAGATTATAATAATTTAAATTTCACATTTTTTATACTAAGAATAGTAATAAGTTAAAGTGGTATTCAATATAAATATGAAGGGGTTATTATGGCACATAGAGCTTATAATTGGGATAGTTGGATATTTGTGAAGTATTCTAATAATTATATTATTTACTAATTATATTATGTAATTCACAATTAGGGTATGTTATGAATTGTCACTATCAATCATAATGTGAACACGAACGGGTTAATTATTAGTTTGAACAACATGAGTGTTTTCGCTTTAGATTAGTTACATGGGTGAGGGAATCTATAGTAGAGAGGATTTGGAATCGTAATGGAGGAATTTCTGTCCCTTTCTCTTCCTCGTTTTTCTTTTTGATATGTTGTGTGTACAAGTTTGTATGTTTTCGCATACAACTAGTGGATATAGAAAAGAGAATCGGCATACGGTTATATGTATTAATGACTGGTTGCGAGAAATGGAATATAGGTGCTCTCTGATTGGGAGATTTGAATTTGATAGACTCATGGTGATTGGTCATGTCTTGTATTTAAGCCGCTCACTGTTAGTAGTCTGTTTGCCTTGATAAAGCCTTTTGGTGAAACGCGCGTCGGCGTTTTATTTGAGCTACATTACTGCCAATGATATACACAAGATTTAATATTACTTTATATATGAGGATCACTTTATATCCTCATGACTCACTTTAGGCAGGATGGATAGTTCATAGATTTTTAAGCTAATAGCGGTTGATTTACCGGTATTATCAAATGTCAAATTAGTAGCAAATCCCTGTACCGAGGCAACAATTGAGGGACCTATGTAGATTGTTACAGATCAGCCTTTTTTACTTTTTTGGCTGAATCTTAGTATAGGAGAGTTGCCTTGGTAATAGGGGATTTTGCATTTATCAGAGGCTTCAATTAGTAAGCCGAAGATAAACGAGGGTATTTAATAATTTTTGTATCAGCTGTATAAGACTTGAATATATACATCTATTGGTTTGAATGACAAACTGGAGATATACTTATATTTATACTCTAACGTGACAGGTAAAATTTAGTTGTTCAGTTATTTCTGAACTCTAAAATATGTACCCTTATTATACCGGTAATATCTCTCAGCTATGTTATTTTTAAATTTTTTTTTTTTTTAATTATGTGTGTAGTAAAAGTTAAGTTTTAATACTTCACCGAAAGCCTATTTGATGACTCTTTTTTCAAGATTAATAGGAACTTTACCACTTTAAGTGCTCCATAAAGTATCTATTTTTTATTTTTGATTAAAGTGTATAATAGCAATATTTAGATACGGAGGCACGGCGGTACAAAACACTAACTTAAAGGTACACCGTCTGATGTGGTTAACTTGGTCTGTGCTCCAGTTCTTTTGTAATTGTCAAGGAGTCAAATGTTTATATTTCTGGTTTTTGAAATAAAGTGTGTTTGAACAGTGGAAGCACGACATTTACACATAACATGGATTCGGAAACACAAATACAGACTCAATCAGTGAGTGGGAGTTTATTATTAAGATCTATAAAAAGACAACAGAATTTAGAGGAATTATTCTCAGAACAGACCTTGGTGACCAATGAATCTAACGCTATATGGTTAAAACATCTGAAAGATTTAAAATCCCTACTTCAATCAGAGACAAAATCTTGGTGGAATGCTAATTATTTTGACAAATATATAGCCAAATCTATGATCCCTAGAGGCCTAAGAGTTAAGGTATATCCTTCTTTTTTCTTCCCAGACACTACATTTAAAGAAAAATGGGAGAAAATCTTAGAAAATTGTTCGATGGACCTTATGAAATTATTAATAGAACATGATAAAAAAGTATTGTCTCAATTAGACCTGGAAATTAAGACCTTAGGTGATAAGCTAAAAGAATTTGAGTCTTTGGAATTATTCAAGAGCAATTATAAGAAATTACAGGAGGATATAGAAAAATTTGAAGAGGGGATTATAGAAAGAAACAAACGAAAACTTGTGAGGGACCTCAGTGATTATAAAGCAGGCAAGGTCCACAAATGGTCAACTCAGAAAGTTATCTCCACGTCAGAAGTTTTGGTATCTAATGTACCTATTATGGAATCAGATATTGATACTGAAGTTTCAGACATGGAATCAAATGAAATAGAATATAGATCTAACTCTAATAGGGATTTTTTGGATCACAATGGAAGTATAAGACACGGAGGTGGAAGAACAAGAAGCAGAGGAAGAAGGGGCAGAAACAGAAGTGGAGGTACAAGCAGCCAATTTTGGAATCAATCCCAGAATCAGGGAATGAGAGAGAGGAGTCCATCATTGACAATGAGACTCAGGAACAGATAGCTTCTTTGGAAAATAAAATCAGTGTTGTGAACCTATCGGATATTGTATTGACAGAATATCAGATTAGTGTATTACAAAAAGGTTTATCATTTGTACCGGAAAATTACAGTGAACATTTCGAGCATTATAAAGATTTACATTTTTTTGTTCGAAAACTTCTGTTGCACAAGTATTTTTCCTCTACTCAAGATATTTCTGCACCCTTGATTTCGGGAGATGAAGATGCTATATCAGATTTAATTTCTCTTTTGGAGGAAAATGAGATGATAGATTCAAAAACTTCTGATATAGCATGGATTAGGAAATTAAGAACTAAATCTACCTTTACACCTCCAATTAACATAAGTCATATAATTAGAACATTCTTTGAGGTAGTCAGTGAGGAAATTTCACATATAAAGAATACAAAAGTGAAATATGGTAATTTAGAATTGCTTGAACAACAGGCGTTACAAGAAATGCTCAAGTGGGAACAAGTGGTTATTAAACCAGCAGACAAGGGGGGAAATATTGTTATTTGGCTGAAAAATATGTATTTGAGTGAGGCCATTAAACAACTATCAGACCCTCTATGTTACCGTAAACTATTTCTTGATCCCACTACAGAATTTCTCCATGCCTATAAGGAGTTGATCAATTCTGCCAAAGAACATGGAATTATTACCATTAAAGAATTTAAATTTCTCACAGTAGAGTCACCAAGAGTTGCTACTTTTTATCTCCTCCCGAAGATACACAAAAATTTGGTAACACCACCAGGCCGTCCTATTGTTTCTGGTATAGACAGCTTATGTCATCAAGCGGCCAAATATTTGGATTTAAGTTTGAAGGATATTGTACCCATGTTGCCCTCTTATGTGAGGGATACTATGCAAGTTCTCTCCCGCTTGGAAGGCATACAAGTTACAGAGAATACATTGTTAGTTACTGCAGATATAGAATCGTTGTACACTAGTATTAACCACAAAAAGGGTTGCGATGCAGTACGTTATTTTTTGGACATGCAATCCACAGAATTCAGTGACCGTAATGAGTTTATCATAAAACTTTTATATTTTGTGTTGACTCATAATTACTTTGTTTTTGATAACAACTTTTATGTTCAATTGAGAGGCACAGCTATGGGGGCAGCATGAGCTCCCACTTACGCAAATATTTATTTGGGTTGGTGGGAGCGTGAATTTGTGTTTTCAGAAAAATGTCAAATTATCTGGATCATATAACATTATGGATCAGATATATAGACGACGTTCTGATACTTTGGGATGGTGAACATAAACTTTTGGAAGAATTTATGGATGAATTGAATGATAATGATCTTAATTTAAGGTTAACGCATGAAGTAAATAATAACATCATTTCCTTTTTGGATCTGAAAATTATTAAAGATCCTAATAACATGATTGTTACGGATACATATCGTAAAAGTACTGCTACTAACAGTGTATTACACAGTAAAAGTGCACATCCATATTCCACAATCAGGAATTTACCAGTTGGTGAATTCCTGAGAATTCGGAGAAATTGCTCTACTTTAGAACTGTTCAAATCGAGGGCCAACGAGTTACGTGAACGTCTGATTCAGAGGGGTTACTCTAATACGTCTATTAGGAAGGCATATAATAGAGCTTTAAGAACAGACAGGAATACTCTATTAGTCCCTAAAAGTAGAAATGAATCTCAAAAAACTATCAGATACATAACAACTCATGGATCGGATACGAAAATTATAAAACATCTGATTTTGAAGAACTGGAATATACTAATGTCTGATCCTTTATTGAAAGAGGTATTAGGAGAGAAACCATCCTTTTGTTATAGACGCAACAAAAATCTTGGTGATATTTTAACTCAGAGTCATTTTGTGAAAGACACACATAAAACAATCAGATCCCTTCCTCAGGGGTCTTTTCCGTGTGGACATTGCAAGAATTGCAGATATATGCATAAAAACTATGAAACCAGAGATAGGTTTGGTAAAATACATAAGTGTACAGATTTTATTACTTGTCAAACGACTAGAGTGATCTATTGTCTACAATGTACGTGCAATTTTAGATATGTTGGTAAAACTTCACGCAAATTATGCGTGAGATTAGGTGAACATATCAATAGTATTAAAAATGCATTGATTCATGTTAAAAACAAAAATCGTATGCTGACTTCTGTATCTAAACATTTCTTGACATATCATCAGTCAAACCCCAGTGATTTGAAATGTTGGGGCTTACAAGCGGTTAGGATGAATATAAGAAGGGGTGATGTGGATAGAAAATTATTACAATTGGAATCCAAATGGATATATCTCCTTGACTCTATAGATCCCAGGGGATTAAATGAGTGTAATAGTTTGGGAGTATTTTTGTAATTAAATATAAGAATGATTTATTATTTATTATAATTAAGATTATAATAATTTAAATTTCACATTTTTTATACTAAGAATAGTAATAAGTTAAAGTGGTATTCAATATAAATATGAAGGGGTTATTATGGCACATAGAGCTTATAATTGGGATAGTTGGATATTTGTGAAGTATTCTAATAATTATATTATTTACTAATTATATTATGTAATTCACAATTAGGGTATGTTATGAATTGTCACTATCAATCATAATGTGAACACGAACGGGTTAATTATTAGTTTGAACAACATGAGTGTTTTCGCTTTAGATTAGTTACATGGGTGAGGGAATCTATAGTAGAGAGGATTTGGAATCGTAATGGAGGAATTTCTGTCCCTTTCTCTTCCTCGTTTTTCTTTTTGATATGTTGTGTGTACAAGTTTGTATGTTTTCGCATACAACTAGTGGATATAGAAAAGAGAATCGGCATACGGTTATATGTATTAATGACTGGTTGCGAGAAATGGAATATAGGTGTTCTCTGATTGGGAGATTTGAATTTGATAGACTCATGGTGATTGGTCATGTCTTGTATTTAAGCCGCTCACTGTTAGTAGTCTGTTTGCCTTGATAAAGCCTTTTGGTGAAACGCGCGTCAGCGTTTTATTTGAGCTACATTACTTCCAATGATATACACAAGATTTAATATTACTTTATATATGAGGATCACTTTATATCCTCGTGACTCACTTTAGGCAGGATGGATAGTTCATAGATTTTTAAGCTAATAGCGGTTGATTTACCGTTATTATCAAATGTCAAATTAGTAGCAAATCCCTGTACCGAGGCAACAATTGAGGGACCTATGTAGATTGTTACAGATCAGCCTTTTTTACTTTTTTGACTGAATCTTAGTATAGGAGAGTTGCCTTGGTAATAGGGGATTTTGCATTTATCAGAGGCTTCAATTAGTAAGCCGAAGATAAACGAGGGTATTTAATAATTTTTGTATCAGCTGTATAAGACTTGAATATATACATCTATTGGTTTGAATGACAAACTGGAGATATACTTATATTTATACTCTAACGTGACAGGTAAAATTTAGTTGTTCAGTTATTTCTGAACTCTAAAATATGTACCCTTATTATACCGGTAATATCTCTCAGCTATGTTATTTTTAAATTTTTTTTTTTTTTTTTAATTATGTGTGTAGTAAAAGTTAAGTTTTAATACTTCACCGAAAGCCTATTTGATGACTCTTTTTTCAAGATTAATAGGAACTTTACCACTTTAAGTGCTCCATAAAGTATCTATTTTTTATTTTTGATTAAAGTGTATAACTTCTATAGAAAGGACAGCAGGATATCTATCTAAGTAAGTCAATATAGGTAGGTTTTCCATTTATAGAAGGTAAGTGACACCAATCATTATTTTATACATTGATTCAAAATATATATTGGACAAGTATGTTTACCTTGGACAGGAAATGTCAACAGATGGAAACACCATGATGGATATGAGCGACAAATACAGTTGGGATAGCAAGCACTTGAAAAACTTAGTAATACTATCATTAAAGGGATAGTAATACTTAATATGTAAAAAAATGTATGTTGTAGGGTTTATCACCCTGAGTAAAACAAGGGTACTCCCACTGCTGAAAGGTGTTTTATTCAAAAGTTATTACAGCTCAAAGCTGAAATTTTTAGGTGCAGTATCATAGTGGCCTGAAATAGTACAGTGGTGCTGTTGCTACACCATCATATGGACAGCTCTAGCCCACGGACCATAAATCTCCATAGGATGGTGTCGCAAGAGAGCTACTGTACAATTTCAGGCCACTGTGATACTGCCCCTAAAACAATTCAACTTTGAGCTTAATAACGTTTGACTAAAACACCTTTCAGCAGTGGGAGTACCATTGTTTTACTCAGGGGGATAAACCCTACAACATATATTTTTTTACATATGAAGCATTACTATCCCTTTAAGACAAATTTACCACTCTGACTCAAGCAAAAGGTTTTCGACCAATGTGTCCTCCCAGTTCTTACATATGGCTGTGACACATAGACACTGAATACCAAAGTCATACAAAAACGTAGGGTTATGCAACGAAATATGAAGCAGCAAATTCTAAACATAACAAAAAGAGACTGAAAAGCATGTGCATGGATTTGTCTGCAAATAAAGGTCCATGACATAACTGAAAAAGTAAAGCATCTGAAATTGAAATGAACAGGCCACATAGCAAACAGACCTGATTGTAGATGGACCAACTACATTTTGGAATGGATTTCATTTGATACTAAAAGCCCAAGAATCAGACCAAAGACAATGCATAACCCCCCAGAGGTATGTTTGTCCGATGCAGACATGTGCAGTAGAGAATACCCGAATACAGAGAACGCAGGCTAGAGATGCAGTCATGCATAGTAGACACTGCAGGCCAGACATGCACAGAAGAGGCTGCCCGATCGCAGCAAACGCAGGAAGCTGTTGGTACATGCCGTCACACACTTTGAACCTTCTACAAGGTTTTTACACTAGTATAAAAAAACACAGATATATGTAGGAATCATGGCGCCAATGACCCGCTTAAACTTAGAGATTTAATAATTAAAGAATCCAAGAATTTTCTCTACAATCCTTAATTTCCTGATAGCGAACAGAAACAAATGGAAAACAAACAAAACAATATAGGGAGAGCTCTAACTCTTAGAAAGATATAAGTTTCAGTTTTGTTATAACAAAATGAACAATAATATATTCAATATACACATCAAATACTTTAAAACTTTTACAGCGCTATATATTTGTAGAATGTGAATTCACATAAAAAATAAGTCAGTGTTAGAACATATCACCAATAGAAGTTGGATGGAGATACTTGCAACTATAAGTTGTTGAAGCGGGCAAGTGAATAAGATGTTAATTTGCAGCGTCCACCACTCTCTCGACTTGGATCTTTTGCCTTGCTGTACTGTTGTATTTATATCAGCTCCAAATTAGCGGGCAGAGATTTTTGTATATACAGAGATTTGTTGGTCAAATGTCTCTCCCGTCTCAATCTTTATTGGGGCAAAATGTTGTTCCAAACAGCTAGCCACTCGATCCCTCTGTATGAGGGCAAGGTCAAGCAGCAATTCTTAAATGCTAGTAACGGATATTTCAACTCCCGTCCTATGGCATGTATACAGCCCACACTATGCTTTTCTCTGAATAGGTGATATCATAAATTAAAAACAATAAAAAAGTGATCAGGATACTGTCCTCCTTCTACGCGTTTCATGCCGAACATGACACTTCCTCAGGAATAAAAAATATATTATGGTATTTTTTTCATCCTGAGGCTCGGGCAGTGTTATTTCAGAACTGTCAGAGTTGTAGTTCAAGAGTAATTGAATGATAAAGTATCCCCTTCCCGACCCTTTTACTGATATAATACTGCTCACGTCATAACAGAAAGGTGGTGTCCAGATGGCTTGCAGTGAGGGACAATCTTCATTTAGCATGAGGGAAAAACCTGAAAAACCTTTCAAGGGGGGAAGGGTTTTCATTACACTCACAGTAAGAAGACTGTCCCTTGTTGTGAGCAGTCTGGTCACAGGACCATATTCCACATTTGAGGGAAGGTGGCTTACACTAGGTAAAAGGGCCAGGAGGGGGAAATTTTATCATTCAATTAATCTTGAACTACAACTCTGACACTATTGAAATTGTACTCTCTATGGCTCAAATACTATGAAGATTAATTGGATCTGCTGTGTTTGTGAAACATTACTATCCCTTTAAAAACCCATTTTAATCAATGAGAATTTGGGAATGTTTTTTTGTTTCCTATGATACTGTTGGGTTGCTCCAGAATTACTCCACATTCCCTTTTTCCATTAGCATATAAATATTCCAATGCAAGGAATTATAAGGCATATGGAAAACTAATTGAGTAGAAGAGAATATGACTTAATGATCATTTACAGTCTATATGGTCTGTTAGTACTATTTGTGAGGGAACTGATAATTGGGGCTGTGTTTGTGCAGCAGAAGAGTTGAGTGAAAGCTGTTGATGTTGAATCATCTGGGTGGGAAAGGTGTCATCACATCTCTGGAAAGACTTGAAGAGTTTCTGTGTGTGTCTGACATATGTTAGTCAAAGCTAACATATTTGCATGTTAACTGTATCTTGCAATTGGGTTTCTGTAAGAAAAGTTCACAGCCAGGAATAAATACCAGCAGCACGGTAGCCCATACCATACACATGCCACTTGTGCATGCAGAGCTTTGAGAGGCAACACCACACATTTGTAGGTGTGTTAAATAAACTGAAAGAAGTCATAGACAAATGGTTGTACCCTTCTCCTTCAAAGCTGTCTTTGTGTCTGCTGACAATTGCTGACAATGTCCCCGATATAATAACTTCTTTGAGAATAGCAGATATGGTACATATACCCTGTTTCCATCATGTCATAAATTTAATTGTTACTCAATTCTGTTAATAATACAAAACTCTCTGAAAAATGGTAACTATCACTTGCATAATATGTGCACATTTTTTCCAATCCTTCAGGGCTCAATGCGTTATATTCCACTTCCAACATATAATGGAGTCCCTTACCAAGTTGAATTCAACACTGTTCATTAATGAGCATTTGTTGAGCAAAACAAGGCCATTCATGAACATACATTGTTTAACCGGAAGGCTTTGGAGAGGGCTTCTTTGTCACCTGGTCAATGGCAGCTAATGTTTGACTTATGTGAGCTGCTGAAGCCCTTTGAAGATGGCATTTTGCTAGTTAGCCGTGCCAGCGCAGGAATCACTGAGATACTTCCACTAATATATTTACTAAGAGCGTGGCCTATGATTTTTAGAAGAATGATAATATAGACATGAAACAGATGAAGTATAACATGTTAGTATTCTTTGAGTAGAATCTTCGTAATCTGTTAAAAGCAATGAGGAATATATTCTGGCTACATTGCTGGGCCCCTCTACTTAAACATAAAGTTTCTGAATTTGTGCCAAGGAATGAACAGCAGCACTCTGAGGAATCAGTTTCTTTGAAAAAATATAAATAAATTATGGATGATGAAAGGAAATGCAGTGGCAAAACGTTCATGGAACATCAGGAAAAATAACATTTTGCAGAACACATGGCACCATTATCACAGAAAGCAATAAAAGCAGAACTCTCACATCTATGCAACTTTAGCTTTAATAAGTCCCCATCTGGCGAATAGCTGCTTAGTAGCACTAGTCGCCAGAATGATTACCTTGTTAAGGAGAAATAGCCATTCTTCACAGGCTGACAGGCAGGACAGAGCGCAGACATCTTGCCATAGTGACGCCTGCTCGTCTGCTCTGTCAGTCCCGGCCAGATCTAGGAGGCGTTGCTAGGAGCCGTTCAGTTCTGGAAGGGACTGACAGAGCAGGCACACAGGCGTCACTATGGCAAGATGTCTGCGTTCTGTCCTGCCTGTCAGCCTTTGAAGAATGGCTATTTCTCCTTTACAAGGTAATCATTCTGGCGACTAGTGCTACTAAGCAGATAGTCGCCAGATGGGGACTTATTGAAGCTAAAGTTGCTTAGATATGGTAGTTCTGCTTTAATGTGATTCTTGGGTGGTAGTCTAACATTTGTGGTGGTGGCATTGCCAAATCTCTATGATACTTGCTCCCAGAACATGGGTTGGTGACACATGAACACTGTCTGTCTCAAATGAGAGATGGCTACAGCATACTTGCAGGATAACTATGTTCTAGGCTGAAATGGTGATCCACTTGCGTACTGCCAAAAAATACAGTATGTGAGCAGTCAGCACTCATGTGTACTGCTCTAGAAACTTTAAGCTGCCTCCAGCAAGCATGAAATCAGAGCAGATTTACAGTGCAACTGATTATCTCCAAAACTCCTTAATGACCAGACGTGCAGCCATGTGGGCGGTGCTTAAGGACCATGGACCAGCATCTAATACCATATAAGTTTCATGTAGCAGAGGTGGTAAAAACAAACCTGACAATAACAACAGCCCTGAAGAAGAGGAAAAGGAGGGATTTCCCATCATCCACATCCACCCTTTTTATTTTTTAATTATCTGTATATTCCTGAATGAGGTTAATTATTATTTAATGTTATTCCTCTTTGTGGTTTACAAATACAATTTTAAAATTATGCTATGAAGTGTAACACTACATTGTGGTTCAGAGTACACAGCTTACAGAGTACTATTCACTATACCCATATACACATGCAATCTTCAGCAATATTTAAGGACCAGAATACAAGTCTGTCAGCTAGTGTGTTTACATGACTAAAAGGGGGACAGGAGGGGGAAACTTTAGAAGGCTATTACACCAAAACCATACAAGTTATATCAATAAGATGTAGATCCTTCGCTTTATTTTTTTTATAAATATAATATTAAACCATGTTAAAACAAGTATTACTATCCCTTTAATGTATGAAATGTTAAAATAATAGTGACTAAAATATAAAATGACTGTTTACTAAACATGGGATTTAGGGATAATACCTGTGCAGCTACTGATACAGACAGATGTGTTACACAGTTTTCTATGGTAGATCACAGGGGACAGTGACTCACAACATTCATAGCAAGTCAGTGGAAGTTGCATATTAAGCTGTGATATATTAACTCAAGTCAGGTTGGAATGAGAAGCTGGAAGTCAAGATTGAGCAAGTTATAGGGAATGACAGAGGGCTAAGGGGAGGGATAAAAAGTTGGCTATGGTATTGGTGCAAAAGCATGCTACAGAGAAGGACTAGAGTAGAGTGAGAGAGAGAGCAGGACAGAAAGGAAAATGGAGCAGGATGCAAATGGCATTGGGCCAGAATAGGTTGAGAAGGACAGTGGGCCAGGGTGCAGGAAAAGGGGAATATGATACTGTGAATGGGGCAGGAGAAAAAGGAGTAAGATAGAAAGCTAGAGAGTGACAGAGCAAGGGAAAGCAATAGGGGAAAAGAAAGGAGTCATGGAAGAGCTACTGGCCCACCAATATGGGAGGGTATAAAGGGCTATCACGTTCCTCTCTCATACCCTTTGTGCCCACAAATTTCTTTGTGTTTTTCACTAGCCACCACCAAGAGATTACATTTAAGGTCATTAGTAGTGATGAGCGAGCACCCCAATGCTCGGGTGTTCGGGTGCTCTGACCGAGCACCCCCGGAGGCTCGAGTGCTCGGCCGAGCACCCGAGCCCCATTGAAGTCAATGGGAGGACTCGAGCATTACACCAGGCACCCCCTGCTCTGATGAGGGGAGGGTGCCTGGTCCATAGGAAAAGGGCAGAAAATTATGGAAACACCACAGAAATGGTTCAGGGACAGCATAGGGAGGATGTCTGGATGCATCTTGGACTCCAACATCGCTGCTGGGAACGATCTTTCGCCCGTAGTACGCCATTTTTACAGACTGACCGTAAAACACACAAAAAGGCAGATAAAAACGACTTTAGGCGAAAAATTGTTACCAAACAGTATTTGCTGTATATTTACTTGTATATCATCTGCAAATTCTCCCAAAAATTTCCTCGATTTTTCTGAACTGAGGCCATGATTAAGAGGGAAACGTGCGCAAAGGCAAATTCTCCCAAAAATTTCCTCGATTTTTCTGAACTGGGGCCATGATTAAGAGGGAAACGTGCGCTGAGCCGACCATCCAAAACATTATGGGTGAGGGTCTGCTGCGGAGCTGACCATCCTAAACATTATATGCGAAGGCCCGCTAGTGAGCTGACGCTATAAAACATTATATGAAAGGGCCCGCTAGAGAGCTGACCCAATAAAACATTATATGAGAAGGCCCACTGGTGAGCTGACCTATACAAAAATTGTCAAACTGCGCCCGCTGGTGAGCTGGCCCTATATAAAAATTATATCACAGGGCCCGCTGGTGAGCTGGCCCTATATAAAAATTATATCACTGGGCCCGCTGGTGAGCTGGCCCTATATAAAAATTATATCCCAGGGTATATGGAAGAGAGTCAACCATATACCCATTTTTTGGGTGGAAGGGGTGAATGGGAATACAGAGTATTCCCATCATTGTAAATAACATATATAAAGTGAGTTTATGTTCCCCCGGGGCTTTCCTCCAGTGGGGTGGAGAAGTCAGGGGAAATCCAGGCCTTGTTCATTTTTATAAGTGTCAACCTATCAGCATTGTCGGTGGAAAGGCGGATACGCTTATCTGTTATGATGCCACCAGCAGCACTAAATACCCGCTCAGACAGAACACTGGCGGCAGGGCAGGCCAGCACCTCCAAGGCGTAGAGTGCCAGTTCATACCACGTGTCCAGCTTGGACACCCAGTAGTTGTAAGGCACAGAGGGATCATTGAGGACGCTGACACGGTCTGCTACGTACTCCTTCACCATCTTCCAAAACTTTTCCCTCCTTGTGACACTAGGCTGCACATCAGGGTGAGGGTGCTGGCGGGGTGTCATGAAGGTGTCCCACGCCTTGGAGAGTGTTGCCCTGCCTTTGTCGGAACTGCTGTGTGCTCCCCTTTTCTCCCCTTCTCGGTTGGCCAAGGTAGCACGTACTCTGCCGCCAGCGTTGTCAGATGGAAAATTTTGGAGCAATTTTTCAACAAGAACCTTCTGGTATTGCACCATTTTGCTTGTCCTCTCCACCGGAGGAATGAGAGATGAGAAATTCTCTTTGTAGCGGGGGTCCAGAAGGGTGAACACCCAGTAATCCGTGTTGTCTAAAATGCGTGTAACGCGTGGGTCACGGGAAAGGCAGCCTAACATAAAGTCAGCCATGTGTGCCAGAGTACCAACAGGCAAGATTTCGCTGTCCTCACCAGGAGGATGACTCTCAATCTCCTCATCCTCTTCTTCCTCTTCTGCCCACCCACGCTGAAGAGATGGAACTAAAGTTCCATGGCTACCCTCTGTAGCGGAGGCAACCGTGTCTTCCTCCTCCTCCTCCTCCTCCGCCTCCTCCAATTGGCGCTGAGAAGACGAAGTGAGGGTGCTCTGGCTATCACCTTGTGTAAGCTCTTCCTCCCGCATTTCCACCTCTTCGACATGCAAAGCGTCAGTTTTAATTGTGAGCAGCGAGCGTTTCAGTAGACACAGAAGTGGGATGGTTACACTGATAATAGCGTTATCGCCGCTCACCATCTGTGACGATTCCTCAAAATTGCGTAAAACCTCACAGAGGTCTGACATCCATTCCCACTCCTCACTTCTGATTACAGGAAGTTGAACGGAGAGGCGACGACCGTGTAACAGCTGGTACTCCACTACTGCCCCCTGCTGCTCACAAAGCCGGGCCAACATGTGGAAGGTGGAGTTCCAGCGCGTGCTCACGTCACACAGCAGCCGGTGAGCTGGCAATTGTAAGCGCTGCTGCAGCTTCAACAGGCCGGCTGAAGCTGTAGATGACTTACGGAAATGTGCACACACGCGGCGCACCTTCGTCAAGAGATCATGCAAATTGGGGTAGGTTTTTAGAAATCTCTGAACCACTAAATTAAATACATGCGCTAGGCATGGTACGTGTGTGAGCTTGCCGAGCTCCAAAGCCGCCACCAAGTTACGCCCATTATCACACACAACCATGCCTGGTTGCAGGTTGAGTGGCGAGAGCCACTGCTCGGTCTGGTGACTAATCCCCTGCAACAGCTCTGAGGCCGTGTGCTGTTTGTCCCCAAGGCAGATCAGCTTCAGCACGGCCTGTTGACGCTTCCCCACTGCAGTGCTACACTGCTTCCAGCTACCGGCTGGTGGGTGAGTGGCGCTGCGCGCAGAGAATTCGGAGGTGGAAACAGAGGAGGAGGAGCCAATAACGTAGGTGCTGGCGGAAACCCTGATGGAGGTAGGGCCCGCAATCCTCGGCGTGGGTAGCACCTGTGCCATCCCAGGGTCCGAGTCGCTCCCAGCCTCCACGACATTCACCCAGTGTGCCGTCAGGGAAATGTAGCGTCCCTGGCCACAAGCACTTGTCCATGTGTCAGTCGTTAAGTGGACTTTCCCAGTAACTGCGTTGGTCAGGGCACGGGTGATGTTACGGGACACATGGTGGTGTAATGCGGGGATGGCACACCGGGAAAAGTAGTGGCGGCTGGGGACCGCGTACCGAGGGACAGCTGCTGCCATCAGGCTGCGGAAGGACTCAGTCTCCACAAGCCTAAATGGCAGCATTTCGATGGCCAGTAATTTGGAAAGGTGTGAGGTTAGTGCTATGGCCTGTGGGTGGGTGGCTGGGTATTTTCGCTTGCGCTCAAATGCCTGGGGTAACGACATTTGGACGCTGTGCTGGGACAGGGAAGTGGATGTGGTCGCTGATGGTGCTTCAGATGGTACAGGTGCAGGGCGGGAGGTATGCGGGCCTGCGCCTTCGACAGGCGATTGGCTGGCACCGAAAACAGGGGAAGAGGAGGCAGTGGTGTGGCCTGCAGACACAGATGGGCGATCCAGGCGTTCCTCCCACTTATTACGGTGCTTGGATGCCATGTGTCGGATCATGCTGGTGGTGGTGAGGTTTCTAGTGTTCATGCCTCGGCTCATTCTGGTGTGGCACAGGTTGCAAACTACAATTCTTTTGTCGTCCGCACTTTCCTTAAAAAAACGCCATACCGCGGAACACCTACCCCTTGGCAAGGGAGATTTACGCAAGGGGGTGCTCCGTGGAACATTTGGTGTGGTCCGCCTTCTTTCTGTAGCCACACCACTGCCTCTTCCAGCCTGTTGCGGTGCTGCAGATGGCTCACCCTCAGGACTGCTGTCATCGCTCGGCTCTACACCTTCCCAGGTGGGGTCAGTCACCTCATCGTCCACCAAGTCCTCCTCCACTTCCTCACTCTGATCATCCTCCTCATGTCTTGATCCCACCACATACTCAGTCATTGACAACTGTATATCATCCTCCTCATCAAGGTCTTGAGACAGTAATAGTGGTTGATTTAATGGCAACTGTGTCTCATCATCATCATCATCCACTTCCTTTGACCTTAAATGCCGTTCACCTCTGTCATCTTCTTGTGATTGGGTACCCTCTAGAGGTTGTGAATCAGGGCACAAGATGTCATGTTCCTCTGCAAGCGTGCTTGGAGAGAGGGTCAAATGAAGGATTGGTGATGAGACGAGCTCCTCACTATATCCCAGTGTGGGATCACTTCTTTGACCAGACCCTCTATGGTGGGAGGAAGGATGATCAGAGTGAGGATTATGTTGACCAGACTCTTGGCTACTGAGAGTGGACTTGGTGGAAGACAGGGTGGTGCTTAACCGACTGGAAGCAGTATCAGCTGACATCCAACCGACCACCTGTTCGCAGTGGTCGGACCTCGAGAGTGATGTCCTGCGACGCCCTGTAAAATGAGACATGAAGCTAGGTATGGTGGATGTCTTTCTGTCTTGTGCTCTGGCACCAGGCGCAGTTTCTACGCGTCCTGACCCGCGCCCTGAACTATCAGGATCACGTCCACTTCCCCGTCCCTTTTTACCCGCCTTCTTCATATTACACGGAATATGTGCTGCAAATCTGCAACTTTGCACAGTACACAGAATTTGCTTCTTAACTGCGGCGACGCACAGTGAATGGAATATGTGACTTTGATATTTTACAGTTTGAAGACTTAACAGTATTTTTTCCTATTCTGAAACTGTGCACAGTACACAGAATTTGCTTCTTAACTGCGGCGACGCACAGTGAATGGAATATGTGACTTTGATATTTTACAGTTTGAAGACTTAACAGAATTTTTTCCTATTCTGAAACTGTGCACAGTCAACAGAATGTGCTGCTAAACTGCGGCGACGCACAGTGAATGGAATATGTGACTTTGATATTTTACAGTTTGAAGACTTAACAGAATTTTTTCCTATTCTGAAACTGTGCACAGTCAACAGAATGTGCTGCTAAACTGCGGCGACACACAGTGAATGGAATATGTGACTTTGATATTTTACAGTTTGAAGACTTAACAGAATTTTTTCCTATTCTGAAACTGTGCACAGTACACAGAATTTGCTTCTTAACTGCGGCGACGCACAGTGAATGGAATATGTGACTTTGATATTTTACAGTTTGAAGACTTAACAGTATTTTTTCCTATTCTGAAACTGTGCACAGTCAACAGAATGTGCTGCTAAACTGCGGCGACGCACAGTGAATGGAATATGTGACTTTGATATTTTACAGTTTGAAGACTTAACAGAATTTTTTTCCTATTCTGAAACTGTGCACAGTCAACAGAATGTGCTGCTAAACTGCGGCGACGCACAGTGAATGGAATATGTGACTTTGATATTTTACAGTTTGAAGACTTAACAGTATTTTTTCCTATTCTGAAACTGTGCACAGTACACAGAATTTGCTTCTTAACTGCGGCGACGCACAGTGAATGGAATATGTGACTTTGATATTTTACAGTTTGAAGACTTAACAGTATTTTTTCCTATTCTGAAACTGTGCACAGTACACAGAATTTGCTTCTTAACTGCGGCGACGCACAGTGAATGGAATATGTGACTTTGATATTTTACAGTTTGAAGACTTAACAGAATGTGCTCTAATCTGCAACTTTGCACACTAAACAGAATGTGTAGTGTTGAGCGAGCATGCTCGGCCGATGCTCGGATCGGCTCGAGCATCGCTCTGCTCGGCACATGGCGGTACTCGTACGAGTACCGCATGTGCTCGCCCGCCATGTTCGGGTCTCCTCCCCGCACGTTTTGCGGCTGCTGCGCAGCCAATAAACGTGCAGGGAGGCTCTGACATCGGTGTAATGCCAGCAGCCATGTTGGCTGCTGGCATTACACTGATTGGCTGGCCAGAACCCGTGGTCAGGTGCTGTATAGCACCTGACCAGCGAGTTCGGCTCAGTCTGAGCCAGGGAGAGCTGAGGATAGGAAGGGAAAGGCAGTGTAGGGAGGAAAAAAACAAAAATTGTGAAAAAAAAAGAACCAAAAGTCCTTTTTAGGACTACTGTGTGTGGGGGCAGCAGGTTATTTGGTGTGGGGGGAAAAAAAAAAAAAAAAAAAAAAAAAATATATATATTCTGTTTAGTGTGCAAAGTTGCAGATTAGAGCACATTCTGTTTAGTGTGCACAGTTGCAGATTAGAGCACATTCTTTTTAGTGTGCAAAGTTGCAGATTAGAGCACATTCTGTTTAGTGTGCAAAGTTGCAGATTAGAGCACATTCTGTTTAGTGTGCAAAGTTGCAGATTAGAGCACATTCTGTTAAGTCTTCAAACTAAAATATCAAAGTCACGTATTCCATTCAGTGTGCGTCGCCGCAGTTTAGCAGCACATTCTGAGTACTGTGCAGAGTTGCAGAATAGGAAGAAATACTGTTAAGTCTTCAAACTAAAATATCAAAGTCACATATTCCATTCAGTGTGCTTCGCCGCAGTTTAGCAGCACATTCTGTGTACTGTGCAGAGTTGCAGAATAGGAAGAAATACTGTTAAGTCTTCAAACTCAAATATCAAAGTCACATATTCCATTCAGTGTGCTTCGCCGCAGTTTAGCAGCACATTCTGTGTACTGTGCAGAGTTGCAGAATAGGAAGAAATACTGTTAAGTCTTCAAACTAAAATATCAAAGTCACATATTCCATTCAGTGTGCTTCGCCGCAGTGTAGCAGCACATTCTGTGTACTGTGCAGAGTTGCAGAATAGGAAGAAATACTGTTAAGTCTTCAAACTCAAATATCAAAGTCACATATTCCATTCAGTGTGCTTCGCCGCAGTTTAGCAGCACATTCTGTGTACTGTGCAGAGTTGCAGAATAGGAAGAAATACTGTTAAGTCTTCAAACTAAAATATCAAAGTCACATATTCCATTCAGTGTGCTTCGCCGCAGTGTAGCAGCACATTCTGTGTACTGTGCAGAGTTGCAGAATAGGAAGAAATACTGTTAAGTCTTCAAACTCAAATATCAAAGTCACATATTCCATTCAGTGTGCTTCGCCGCAGTTTAGCAGCACATTCTGTGTACTGTGCAGAGTTGCAGAATAGGAAGAAATACTGTTAAGTCTTCAAACTAAAATATCAAAGTCACATATTCCATTCAGTGTGCTTCGCCGCAGTGTAGCAGCACATTCTGTGTACTGTGCAGAGTTGCAGAATAGGAAGAAATACTGTTAAGTCTTCAAACTCAAATATCAAAGTCACATATTCCATTCAGTGTGCTTCGCCGCAGTTTAGCAGCACATTCTGTGTACTGTGCAGAGTTGCAGAATAGGAAGAAATACTGTTAAGTTTTCAAACTCAAATATTAAAGTCACATATTCCATTCAGTGTGTTTCAACGCCGTTTAACAGCCTATTCTGTGTACTCTGCAGAGTTGCAGAATAGTAAGAAATACTGTTAATTTTTCAAACTCAAATATTAAAGTCACATATTCCATTCAGTGTCTTTCACCGCCGTTTAACAGCCTATTCTGTGTACTCTGTACAGTTCCAGAATTATAAGAAATACTGTTAAGTTTTCAAACTCAAATATTAAAGTCACATATTCCATTCAGTGTCTTTCACCGCCGTTTAACAGCCTATTCTGTGTACTCTGTACAGTTCCAGAATTATAAGAAATACTGTTAAGTTTTCAAACTCAAATATTAAAGTCACATATTCCATTCAGTGTGTTTCAACGCCGTTTAACAGCCTATTCTGTGTACTCTGCAGAGTTGCAGAATAGTAAGAAATACTGTTAAGTTTTCAAACTCAAATATTAAAGTCACATATTCCATTCAGTGTCTTTCACCGCCGTTTAACAGCCTATTCTGTGTACTCTGTACAGTTCCAGAATTATAAGAAATACTGTTAAGTTTTCAAACTCAAATATTAAAGTCACATATTCCATTCAGTGTCTTTCACCGCCGTTTAACAGCCTATTCTGTGTACTCTGTACAGTTCCAGAATTATAAGAAATACTGTTAAGTTTTCAAACTCAAATATTAAAGTCACATATTCCATTCAGTGTGTTTCAACGCCGTTTAACAGCCTATTCTGTGTACTCTGCAGAGTTGCAGAATAGTAAGAAATACTGTTAAGTTTTCAAACTCAAATATTAAAGTCACATATTCCATTCAGTGTGTTTCACCGCCGTTTAGCAGCCTATTCTGTGTACTCTGCAGAGTTGCAGAATAGTAAGAAATACTGTTAATTTTTCAAACTCAAATATTAAAGTCACTTATTCCATTCAGTGTGTGTCACCGCAGTTTAGCAGCCTATTCTGTGTACTCTGCAGAGTTGCAGAATAGTAAGAAATACTGTTAATTTTTCAAACTCAAATATTAAAGTCACTTATTCCATTCAGTGTGTGTCACCGCAGTTTAGCAGCCTATTCTGTGTACTCTGCAGAGTTGCAGAATAGTAAGAAATACTGTTAAGTTTTCAAACTCATATATATTAAAGTCATATATATCGTGTAAGATGAAGAAGGCGGGTAAAAAGGGACGGGGAAGTGGACGTGATCCTGAAAGTTCAGGGCGCGGGTCAGGACGCGGAGAAACTGTGCCTGGTGCCAGAGCACAAGAAAGAAAGACATCCACCATACCTAGCTTCATGTCTGATTTCACAGGGCGTCGCAGGACATCACTCTCGAGGTCCGACCAGTGCGAACAGGTGGTCGGTTGGATGACAGCTGATACTGCTTCCAGTCGGTTAAGCACCACCCTGTCTTCCACCAAGTCCACTCTCAGTAGCCAAGAGTCTGGTCAACATAATCCTCACTCTGATCATCCTTCCTCCCACCATACACGGTCTGGTCAAAGAAGTGATCCCACACTGGGATATAGTGATGAGCTCGTCTCATCACCAATCCTTCATTTGACCCTCTCTCCAAGCACGCTTGCAGAGGAACATGACATCTTGTGCCCTGATTCACAACCTCTAGAGGCTACCCAATCACAAGAAGATGACAGATGTGAACGGCATTTAAGGTCAAAGGAAGTAGTGGATGATGATGATGATGATGAGACACAGTTGCCATTAAATCAACCACTATTTCCTTCTCAAGACCTTGTTGAGGAGAATGTTATACAGTTGTCAATGACCGAGTATGTGGTGGGATCAAGACTTGAGGAGGATGATCAGAGTGAGGAAGTGGAGGAGGACTTGGTGGACGATGAGGTGACTGACCCCACCTGGGAAGGTGTAGAGCCGAGCGATGACAGCAGTCCTGAGGGTGAGCCATCTGCAGCACCGCAACAGGCTGGAAGAGGCAGTGGTGTGGCTACAGAAAGAAGGCGGACCGCACCAAACCGGCCCGCAAATGTTCCACGGAGCACCCCCTTGCGTAAATCTACCTTGCCAAGGGGTAGGTGTTCCGCGGTATGGCGTTTTTTTAAGGAAAGTGCGGACGACAAAAGATTTGTAGTTTGCAACCTGTGCCACACCAGAATGAGCCGAGGCATGAACACTAGAAACCTCACCACCACCAGCATGATCCGACACATGGCATCCAAGCACCGTAGTAAGTGGGAGGAACGCCTGGATCGCCCATCTGTGTCTGCAGGCCACACCACTGCCTCCTCTTCCCCTGTTTTCGGTGCCGGCCAATCGCCTGTCGAAGGCGCAGGCCCGCATACCTCCCGCCCTGCACCTGTAGCATCTGAAGCACCATCAGCGACCACATCCACTTCCCTGTCCCAGCACAGCGTCCAAATGTCGTTACCCCAGGCATTTGAGCGCAAGAGAAAATACCCAGCCACCCACCCACAGGCCATAGCACTAACCTCACACCTTTCAAAATTACTGGCCATCGAAATGCTGCCATTTAGGCTTGTGGACACTGAGTCCTTCCGCAGCCTGATGGCAGCAGCTGTCCCTCGGTACGCGGTCCCCAGCCGCCACTACTTTTCCCGGTGTGCCATCCCCGCATTACACCACCATGTGTCCCGTAACATCACCCGTGCCCTGACCAACGCAGTTACTGGGAAGGTCCACTTAACGACTGACACATGGACAAGTGCTTGTGGCCAGGGACGCTACATTTCCCTGACGGCACACTGGGTGAATGTCGTGGAGGCTGGGAGCGACTCGGACCCTGGGATGGCACGGGTGCTACCCACGCCGAGGATTGCGGGCCCTACCTCCATCAGGGTTTCCACCAGCACCTACGTTATTGGCTCCTCCTCCTCCGTTTCCACCTCCGAATTCTCTACACACACCGCCACTCCCCCATCAGCCAGTAGCTGGAAGCAGTGTAGCACTGCAGTGGGGAAGCGTCAACAGGCCGTGCTGAAGCTGATCTGCCTTGGGGACAAACAGCACACGGCCTCAGAGCTGTTGCAGGGGATTAGTCACCAGACCGAGCAGTGGCTCTCGCCACTCAACCTGCAACCAGGCATGGTTGTGTGTGATAATGGGCGTAACTTGGTGGCGGCTTTGGAGCTCGGCAAGCTCACACACGTACCATGCCTAGCGCATGTATTTAATTTAGTGGTGCAGCGATTTCTAAAAACCTACCCCAATGTGCATGATCTCTTGACCAAGGTGCGCCGCGTGTGTGCACATTTCCGTAAGTCATCTACAGCTTCGGCCGGCCTGTTGAAGCTGCAGCAGCGCTTACAATTGCCAGCTCACCGGCTGCTGTGTGACGTGAGCACGCGCTGGAACTCCACCTTCCACATGTTGGCCCGGCTTTGTGAGCAGCAGAGGGCAGTAGTGGAGTACCAGCTGTTACACGGTCGTCGCCTCTCCGTTCAACTTCCTGTAATCAGAAGTGAGGAGTGGGAATGGATGTCAGACCTCTGCGAGGTTTTACGCAATTTTGAGGAATCGACACAGATGGTGAGCGGCGATAACGCTATTATCAGTGTAACCATCCCACTTCTGTGTCTACTGAAACGCTCGCTGCTCACAATTAAAACCGACGCTTTGCATGTGGAAGAGGTGGAAATGGGGGAGGAAGAGCTTACACAAGGTGATAGCCAGAGCACCCTCACTTCGTCTTCTCAGCGACAATTGGAGGAGGCGGAGGAGGAGGAGGAGGAGGAGGAGGAAGACACGGTTGCCTCCGCTACAGAGGGTAGCCATGGAACTTTAGTTCCATCTCTTCAGCGTGGGTGGGCAGAAGAGGAGGAAGAGGATGAGGATATTGAGAGTCAGCCTCCTGGTGAGGACAGCGAAATCTTGACTGTTGGTACTCTGGCACACATGGCTGACTTTATGTTAGGCTGCCTTTCCCGTGACCCACGCGTTGTACGCATTTTAGACAACACGGATTACTGGGTGTTCACCCTTCTGGACCCCCGCTACAAAGAGAATTTCTCATCTCTCATTCCTCCGGTGGAGAGGACAAGCAAAATGGTGCAATACCAGAAGGTTCTTGTTGAAAAATTGCTCCAAAATTTTCCATCTGACAACGCTGGCGGCAGAGTACGTGCTACCTTGGCCAACAGAGAAGGGGAGAAAAGGGGAGCACACAGCAGTTCCGAGAAAGGCAGGGCAACACTCTCCAAGGCGTGGGACACCTTCATGACACCCCGCCAGCACCCTCACCCTGATGCGCAGCCTAGTGTCACAAGGAGGGAAAAGTTTTGGAAGATGGTGAAGGAGTACGTAGCAGACCGTGTCAGCGTCCTCAATGATCCCTCTGTGCCTTACAACTACTGGGTGTCCAAGCTGGACACGTGGTATGAACTGGCACTCTACGCCTTGGAGGTGCTGGCCTGCCCTGCCGCCAGCGTTCTGTCTGAGCGGGTATTTAGTGCTGCTGGTGGCATCATAACAGATAAGCGTATCCGCCTTTCCACCGACAATGCTGATAGGTTGACACTTATAAAAATGAACAAGGCCTGGATTTCCCCTGACTTCTCCACTCCACTGGAGGAAAGCCCCGGGGGAACATAAAATCACTTTATATATGTTATTTACAATGATGGGAATACTCTGTATTCCCATTCACCCCTTCCACCCAAAAAACGGGTATATGGTTGACTCTTAATCTTCTCATCCTCCTCCTCCTCTTCCATATGCCCTGTGCTATAATTTTTATATAGGGCCAGCTCACCAGCGTGCCCTGGGATATAATTTTTATATAGGGCCAGCTCACCAGCGGGCCCTGTGATATAATTTTTATATAGGGCCAGCTCACCAGCGGGCCCTGTTTGCCAATTTTTATATAGGTCAGCTCACCAGCGGGCCTTCTCATATAATGTTTTATTGGGTCAGCTCTCTAGCGGGCCCTCTCATATAATGTTTTATAGCGTCAGCTCACTAGCGGGCCTTCGCATATAATGTTTAGGATGGTCAGCTCTGCAGCAGACCCTCACCCATAATGTTTTAGATGGTCAGCTCAGCGCACGTTTCCATCTTAATCATGGCCTCAGTTCTGAAAATCAAGGAAATTTTTGGGAGAATTTGCCTCTGCGCACGTTTCCCTCTTAATCATGGCCTCAGTTCTGAAAATCAAGGAAATTTTTGGGAGAATTTGCCTCTGCGCACGTTTCCCTCTTAATCATGGCCTCAGTTCTGAAAATCAAGGAAATTTTTGGGATAATTTGCCTCTGCGCACGTTTCCCTCTTAATCATGGCCTCAGTTCTGAAAATCAAGGAAATTTTTGGGATAATTTGCAGATGATATACAAGTAAATATACAGCAAATATTGTTTGGTAACAATTTTTCGTCTAAAGTCGTTTTTATTTTCCTTTTTGTGTGTTTTATGGTCAGTCTGTAAAAATGGCGTACTACGGGCGAAAGATCGTTCCCAGCAGCGATGTTGGAGTCCAAGGTGCATCCAGACATCCTCCCTATGCTGTCCCTGAACCATTTCTGTAGTGTTTCCATCTTTTTCTGCCCTTTTCCTATGGACCAGGCACCCTCCCCTCATCAGAGCAGGGGGTGCCTGGTGTAATGCTCGAGTCCTCCCATTGACTTCAATGGGGCTCGGGTGCTCGGCCGAGCACTCGAGCCTCAGGGGGTGCTCGGTCAGAGCACCCGAACATCCGAGCATTGGGGTGCTCGCTCATCACTAAGAATGTGCTCTAATCTGCAACTTTGCACACTAAACAGAATGTGCTCTAATCTGCAACTTTGCACACTAAAAAGAATGTGCTGCTAATCTGCAACTTTGCACACTGAACAGAATGTGCTCTAATCTGCAACTTTGCACACTAAACAGAATGTGCTCTAATCTGCAACTTTGCACACTAAACAGAATATATGAAGTTTTTTTTTTTTTGTTTTTTCCCCCCACACAAAATAAACTGCTGCCCCCACACACAGTAGTCCTAAAAAGGACTTTTGGGTCTTTTACAAATTTGCTTTTCTTCTCCCTACACTGACTTTCCCTTCCTATCCTCATCTCTCCCTGGCTAAGACTGAGCCGAACTCGCTGGTCAGGTGCTATACAGCACCCGATCACGGGTTCTGGCCAGCCAATCAGCCATGGCTGCTGGCATTACACTGATGTCAGAGCCTCCCTGCACGTTTATTGGCTGCGCAGCAGCCGCGAAACGTGCGGGGAGGAGACCCGAACATGGCGGGCGAGCACATGCGGTACTCGTACGAGTACCGCCATGTGCCGAGCAGAGCGATGTTCGAGCCGAACCGAGCTTCGGCCGAGCATGCTCGCTCAACACTAGTCATTAGGTATCTAAGGAGGCCTAGATCACCCCTCTGTCCAGGCCAAGAAACAAAAATGTAATACAAAGATATTGTCACAACAGCTATCACTCTCTTCTATGGGCAAAAGGTTCAAAGAGAGAATAAATATAGAACTGATTAAATTATTGATTTAATCTGATAAAAAGGATCACCGTGCATATATAAAAGATATTATAAAACTGCATACATACATCTAATATTACATATATGTAAAAAGTTATGATAATAAAAAGGATTAAAACAGAAAACCTATAAACATATCACTTGTTATATATAGGCTCCGACCCAGGGAGTTTTGGGTGAAAATGATGGGGGTTTCTCCACATCTGATGTCTGTCCTCCCAAGATGAAACTCAAAGATCCTTCCCTCCACAATCACAAATATTCCCAGTTCCCTTGTTAGGGAGTAATCCCATACCCCATGGTGATACAGGAGAAGGTGGGGTGGGTGATAGTATATCTTGCATGTTATTTCTGTCCTTCAACCCCAATGTAGCCAGTGTGTGACCGGAATTCACTACCCCATAAAGCAGAACCAATCCCCCTATGCATTAACATAACATATCTAGGACACCTGCCCAAATGAGTTCTCTTACCTTGGTCAGACAACTGTCCTGTTCTATAATTTGATATGATTAATTGATGATCTAAAGCTAAGTGAACCTGTTTTAGTCAGGATGCATTCCTAGTTTTTGGGTAGCTGATTTTTAAGACAATACTTAACTGATGTCTGGACGCCCTCCTAGTTTTAGGGTAGAGGGCCTTCAAGAAAACCCTTTCCTACTATGGCTTGTACAGGTGAGGGCATTTGGGATGACCTTCACCTGTGTGAGTTCTGGCCTTGCAGCCTTTTTAAGGAGTGTACCTGCCCGCTCCTGTGCACATTCATGTGCTTGTTTTCTTGAGTGTCTTGTCCTGCAACTTGCTCTCCTCCTCCTGTAAAAGCTTTTACAGGTGAGGGCACTAGGGATGACCTTCACCTGCATGAGTTCTGGCCCCTTCAGCCATTTCAAGGAGCATACCTGCCCTTTCCTGTGCACATTCCTGTGCTTATTTTCTTCAGTGTCTTGTCCTGCAACTTGCTGTCCGCATGTGAAACTGTGGCACTTATCCTGATCCTTGGCTTACCTGACTATGCTACTATTCTGTTAATTGAGTACTTCACCCTGAAGTTCTCCTTCTCTTCAGCCTGTGCTTATGTAGTGCTGATTTCCTGGAAGCAGTATCTTCTGCTGCAAGTTTAAATGTGTATTTGTGTCTAGGAAGACCTTTCCTTGCAACCACAGGTTCACAGGCCACAGCATGTGAACCTGTGGCGCTCATCCCAATCCTTGGCTTTCCTGACTGTGCTACTATTCTCCTAATTGAGTACTTCCCCTGGAGCTCTCCTTCTCTTCAGTCTGTGTTTATGCAGTGCTGATTTCCTGGAAGCAGTCTCTTCTGCTGCCAGTTTGAATGTGTCTTTGTGTCCAGGAAGGCCTTTCCTTGCAACCTATCTGCAGTTCCTTCTGATTCCCTGCACTGACATTTCATGGCAGTTCTTGTTACTGAACCATCAATTCATCTCACTATCCTTTATTTACCTGTGGCCACTATTCGGAACCAATCCCACTCACCTGTAGCTAGTTATCCAGCTTTGCGGTTGCCATCTTTAGTCAAGGTTTCAGCCTCTGCTAGGTTGTCACAGAGGCTGCAATGTATCTGAGCTTCATGGTCAAGAGCCAAACCCAAACAGCTATACTTGGTGAGAGGAGTACCTGTACATCTTTGCTGGTCCTGGTGGTCTTGTGTCTTTCCTTATTCATGTCTTCATGGTCACATGATCATATTCCCAGCTTTCTAATTTGTTACAATGCAAATGAAACTGTTTTGCTGTTTTGGTTCTGTTCTTGTAAAGAAGCCTGTATCATGTCTTGCAAAACTGTCTCTTACTTTTGAAATCCAAACTTACCACAGGGTTATACTTATCTTTAATGGAGAACTAAAAAAATGCATTTTGTGATCTGCTTTGAGCTATAAAAATATTTGAATGAAGCATATTCCTGCAGTGAAAATATCCTTGAATAAGGAGAAAAATCCCTATAATATATACACTGGGATGATTTTGAAAAGCGCAGTGAGCAATAAGTTTGTCCTGAAGCATAGTTAATTAGCATATTGTGCAGGGAGTCAGCATAAAGGGCCACACTGTGCCACCAAAGCATTAAAGTTCATTTCTTTTTACAGAAAAATGCTTAGTACAAAATATAGGCAGATTTTATTTCACTGTAAGACAAACTAAACTTGCCTTAGGTTGAAAGGTAGGTGTTCTTTATACAGCAGTAAGTTCTCTCTCTCACTCTCTCTCTGTATACAGTGATCTCTGTTCATGTCTACCTCCACGTCACACCTCCTCAAAGTAAATAATAAGATGCAGTAGACCTGACTGGATTTTAAGGGACACTAGTTGCTATCAGATTAAAAATGAAAAATATCAAATGCAAAGAAAAACAGTATATAGAAATAACTGTCTGCTGTTTGAAGGGCACCTGCATCAGTAAGTCCTTTGGATGAACAAATTAAGAGCTACTTATGCTTAAGTTATAGTTCCTTTTTAAGCTCCATCAAAGTAGGAACACTTTCAAAAAAATATATGTGAATGATGCAATATTCTTTTTCATATAAGAGAAACTTGTATTTAGAGTTAGGCTTGGTCGCATGGCTGACAGCACAGTGTTTGCAATACTGTACTAATCCCTTCAAAATAAAAGGACCTTCAAATTGGATATCGGATGAGTCTCTCTTCACATGAGGCAGACAGTTACAGCTTGCAATGCTTTATGCAGAGAAGTTATAGTACTGAAAATCTTCAAAGAGTCCTATGGCTTGCAGATCATTCACACAGAAGACAGAGGTGCAATGAAGTTCCAAATCATGTGAGTCAGCAAATCAAGTAAGTCTAACATCGACATGATCCAGCTATTCACTACACTTTACTAGAGGAATGCTGGCATCTTAGATAGAGCAAGTTCACTGCTCCATTCAAGTAGCCCATGTAAACATGACCTAAAAGCTGCTTTAATCATGTGAAACCATGTTGTTCCTAGAAGGTATACCTAGATGGCATTTAAGAACTATATTGGTTTCAGTATGTCCCCATCATTTACACATTCTTCATTCTCATATCATATAAATCCTATCACACAACTCTTGGCTGTTCACTTCAATATGACAATATAATATTTGAGGATTTGAACAGTACCTCCATACTCTTGAATTCATTGTCATATCCATGGTTTCCACCTCCGCAAAAGGTATATGTGTTATCCCTATACAAAAGAGAGAACAGTAATGGAATTCCAGTAAAGGATGAACATCACAAATCCAAAGAGCTATGAGCACATCTGTTTTTATAAATTCAGCACTACTATAATGATTTATAAACTAAAAAATCTCAATCCTTTAGATGTCTCATTGAGAAGGAATGACATGATACAATACTAGCATCCAAAGTACTCAAAATATAGGTATTAATATTTTGCCATGTATTATTTGTAGTATCAAAAGACTAAATAATATAATATGAAGCCATATTTAATAAGATGTTATAGGTCATCAGACACCTTTTGATAGAAGAACGTTCCCTACAGCCCATGCAGCTGAACTGAGCAAGAACATTATTTAAGATATACTTAGAAAGCATGGGAAACATCATGTGGAACAAACACTGGATAAATGGAATGGTTCTGCAACAAAATATAACTATATCTTTGTTGCCTATGGCCATATCCAGGAAGATGATGAGAAAATCTGGTGTAAACCAATTGCACATAGGGGCCAATTGCAAATTCCCAACATTTTAAATAGTGCTTTAAGTGCTGTAGAGGAATCCAATGCATTGCTTCAAGGATTTAAAAGCCCCTTTTAATCCAGTTGAAAATAATGAACAATGCATATAATGCAGAATGCAAACATGTAAATATCATAATAATTGATGTACTATACCTTACAACCAACCACTGTCTGTCCACATAGAGATGAACTTTGTCAATGCGAATATTGTTGGCATAGTGGAAACGCTTGGGTAGCTCAGAGGTCAGATAAGGCTTAAAATGCTGATCAGGTTTCCTACACTGAAATATCATAACATAAATTAGAAATCATTGCTTAGAATTTTTGAAAGTTAACCTAAAATGATTAAACAATAAAGAATGATATTAATATCAAAACAATTCTAACATGTATACATTATGAAAAAGATAGACTGTAGGAGTGATCATAGTAATACGATCTGAAATATACTGTTTTAATGAAATCCGACCATTTCCCTCCTTGGCACTTATCATATCAGATAGACACAAAGTTTTCTTTACTGAATGTCAGAAGAGTGATCAAAGCATTGCTCTGCAATACACTGGTGACCTCTCTAACACTCAAACGAGGAGATTCACTAAGCGGTGATAAAGTGGTGATAAAGTGGAAAGGACTTCTCCAGTTTATCACTTCTCCATTTCCTATGTTATTCTATGGAGCCTGTGCACTAAGATTTCTTAAACTTTGGAGATCTTAATGAATAGTTTCAGTAGAATAACATAGGAACTGGAGAAGGGATAAACTGAAGAAGTCATCTCCTCTTTATTACCTCTTTATCACCTCTTTATCTCCCCCAAAGGGTGTTTACTTTTGTTGTGCATATGTCTATGCAAAGGCCGAGCATAACTGAGGATGATAGTCAAATAACTGTTGGAGGACTACAAGTAGCGTGGTTTTCTAAAAAATGAAACACACCAGGTCACTTTAGTATTGATGGACAGAGTTCCAAAATACCATACAGCGTAATCGATAACAGGTACCAGGCCAACATCAAAAGGTACTGGGTCACTGACAAAACATCCAGGGTCGCTGACCTGGCTGAAAATCAGATCTGACTACAGGTCATAGACCTGCTCAGTAGCTGCAATGGATTCTGGATGCTGAATTACAAAAAACTAATTCTAGGTATTACTATTGAATTTTTTTTTAAATTGTTTTTTGTTTTAGGTAACTCCTCTATGCAAATTTTGGGTTTGACCCTGATCACAACAATGTTAGTATCAAAATGTGGGTAGTCCTCTTCGTTCTCAGAACAGGACTTTTAGGAGGAAGTGTTCAAACCAATGGTGATTGTAAGGACCACATTAATCTAAAATGTTGCTATTGTAATTGATAATTTTTCACTATTGTTATCTAAATGGAAATTTTACCTATGGGGGGATTGTGTAGATCCAATCAGGGATAATGTTGTCACCTGCAATGGAATCCTTCCCTTTATGTACTAATTTAACCCTTTGCAATGCATTGGATACCTTTCTGGCACTCAAAGGGTTCAATGAGCACTAACACTTCCTACAAATTCACTCCCATTTGCATTTATCTTGGCAAAAAAAAAGCCTAATGGCCAATTAGGAGGACTGAAACAGTTATAGCCATATGACATTTTCAAACAAAAAACATGGCTGCTGTATATTATTTAAAAAATTGCCTTATTTAACCCCTTGGGTGCCAGAGTGGTACACAAGAGGTTGCAGAGAAAAGTGTTGCATACCCCTCTGGCACTCAAATGGTTAACATGAATTTGTTTATATAAAATGCGAAGATACAATGGACAAATTTTCATAAAGAAAGTATGGGCCTCATTCACAAAGCTAAAGAGGTAGAATTCTGGGAAACATTAGTTGCGCCACAGTGGGGAGCTGACATTTCCACACATCCCCATTAATTACAATTGGTATTTTAATCCCTTAAATGCTAGTGAGGTAATCAGCACTTGCACCTTTGCAATGCATTGGATTGCTTTCTTGCATTCAAGGGGTTAAAAATCCGATTTAAATTAATGGGAATTTGTGGAAATGTCACCCCTCGCCACTTCGCAATTGATGCTTCCAAGAATTTAACCTCTTTAACTTGAAGAATGATGTCCCATGATGCAATGTAATAAGCAAAATAGTAGCAATTCTAGAGCAAACAATTGTGCCATAAGGGACAAATAAAAATTACCCACACTTCCATTCATTTAAATGGGGTTTTTAATCACTTGAATTCTAAAGGGAAACCTTTGTAGATTTTTATGGATTCAAAGTCCCTATTTAATGTTTTCGTTTTTTATTCACTGTTCTGGCACTGAAAGGGTAATCTATGATTACAACAGATGAACTTCTTATCAGAGTTCGCCTGACAGAATGATTTCCTCTGGCAGCGGCCTCTTTATTCATTCAGTCTATGATTTATTTTCCTGCTGACAGTACACATTAGAGCTCCATATCCGTGCTGCTGTAGAAAGGAAACAGCCTCTTTCAAGGAAAGCTGATAAGAACTGCCACCATCACCGTGAGTTAACCTAATATATGACAGAGGGTTGTGCAATGCATTGTATACCCACCCCCCTCTGGCACTTAAATGAAAAATACAAAAGTTTGTTACGTTCCTACTTGTAAGCCTCCACAATTTGACATATGATTTATTAAGACATATCCTGTGATCAGCGCGCAACATGGGTTATAACTCAAATGGTTCACTACTAGGATTGTTACAAATTGTTTGTGACCAATGCAACAGAGTGGTGAGCTTATTGAGTTAAAACCCACTTTACTTCCATCTCACATGTCATCACAAGATATGCAATAATAAGATCATAGAGCAGAATTCTGAGACACACAATTAGGAGCATAAGATCATTTCACTTTTGCTTTGGCCTGCCACTTTAGAGTGCCTAAATCCTATTAACCCTCTTGAGTGCCAGATGAGTGTAGGGTGACGACATGTCCCTGATTGCCCAGGACAGTCCCTGATTTTAAAGGTGTGTCCCATGCCCCTGTCAGCCCCCTTCAGGGACTATACAAAGTCCTAGAATGAAGATTCCAGAGCACAGTACTGCCTATTGCCTACTGTGACAGGAAGTGAGGCCTCTGCTGGGCTACAAGAAAATGGCCTTCAGACAGACATCTAAACACTAGAGGCAGACCCAAGCCTTGTACTTTACATCAACAGGAGAAGTTTTGCAATTGTGCTGCAGCTTAATGCTAGTCTAAGGCTTTGGGTATGATGTACATTTTCTTGTAGCCTAAAACAAGCATCAGATACTATCACAGCAGTGTTCAGACCTCCACTATAGTTGCCCTAAAGCTGAGGACACATGATTCTGCTGCTCTCATCTCGACAGTGTCCCTGAATGGCATAATGGAAATGTGGTCACCCTAGACCAGAGGAGAGCAGATGCACAGATAACATGCAGTAATTAAGTTAAAAAGATACCCACTATGCAGCTTATGCACTGTTTGTGACTGCCTATTTATTGTATTCCTGCATTCTGCTATCTTCAATAAAAAACTTTAAATGATTTAAAAACAAAAAAAAAAGATACCTGCATCCACAGATCTGACTGGGTGATACAACTTCAAAACCAGTCATAAAGTTTGAGAGTAAATACAGTTACAGGACCACCTCAGTCGGCACCAGAAGCTATTGTCTTGTGGTAATGATAAATGACCCAATGTGCTCGAAAACTACATCAAATGTACATACAACATGTTTTCTCCTGAAGAAATGGTCAGGGTGACCAAGAAACATGTTGGGTTAGAATATTTATGTTAATGTATTTTTTTATCTATTAAAATATTTATTGATTTTTCATTCCGGGCGAGACATTCCAGTTTTTAATTTTTTTCTAACTTATTATTTTTTTCATCTATTACTTTTTATACATTTGATACATTCTTTGAGAACATTGAGTCATTGATCATTACCATGAGACAATAGCTTTAGTGCCGATTGAGATGGTCCTGTTGCAAGGAGGATTAGCACCGTATTTCCCTGAGAGCTTTGTAATCAGCTTTGAAGTTGTACTGGCCGGTCAGATCTGTGGATGTAAATATATTTTTAACTCCATAACTACGTTATCACATCTTCTCTCTCCTTTTATTTTTCTTGTGCTTTGTTGAAGTTGTTCCGATGGACGACATTGTTTCAAGGGACTGAGCCTGAGACCTAATATTCTCTAAAATCATTTTTGGCTACTATTACCCCTAGTAGCCAAGGGTACGTGTGAGTAGCCCTTTCTCTATCTTTTTGTACTAGATTAATCATGACGTACTAAACCATTAGACTCTCCCCTTGTGTATTTTTTTCTCTATGCCGAAGGGACGCATACATGAAAAACCATGATGTGACTAGTCATCTCAAATGCAGCTACATCAAAGGGTGGAGAAGGACAGCACAAATATCCACTAACTGTAGTATTGAGTCACAAAAGTCTTATCAATATTATATAGGAAGTTCAACCTGTAATGCATGGACTATAGGGCATATGTATATCAGCATGAATAAGGATGTGGATAAGAAGTTAAGACTCTAGATATAATTTAATTTAATATAATAGAGTTTTAATGTTTGTCTCTTTATGTTTGTTTTTCAATAAATATGTTTAATATATCAGTGTACTTATCCATAATAATTTTCTACACTTAAATATTCCTACTACATTGATCTTTTTTTCTTTCTGCTCAGTCCTGTTGTCCAAGAGGATCCTATGCTACATACAGCTTCATGGAGATCTATGCTTCAGAGAACTATTTACATGGCCATTTGACCAGTTGACTAGTTTTTACCATCACACTCAAGCCTTGATCCATCATCTTCCCACAGTTATATTATAGAATTTTATCTGCTTGAATAACTGATATTGACTGTCTGGCAAGTAACATCTATTCCACAAAAAGTTTATTCACGGATCTTTTTAGACTTAATATTGACTCTTGATTTGTAAACTTATCTCCAGCTTATTCATTTCATCAGGGATTTTATATCAATATACACCACATTTTTAGACTTTGTTGTGTTGTGTGTCTATTATTTTGTATTTTCATTTTTTCTTATTTCTATTCTCTCCACATTTTTATATAGTCTTTTTCTGATCAAGTACAGCCAACTGTCACGGTTAGTAAGAACTCTCAGACAAGTAGGTAAGGTAAAACCAGCTTTATTAAAGATAAAAAGGTTCACAAGATCACCCCTCACAGGTCCAGATTTGAACAGTACTGTGGCACTTCCGATTCTGACACAGGTCAGGATGCAATGAGACAAGCAAAACAAAACAATGATACTAAAATCAGGAACAGGCGTCAGGAACCAGGAACAGAACCTCAGCAGTGAAGCCTAAGATGTAACTCCACCAGTAAGGCAGAAGGCAACTGCAGGGCAGATTACCTAGCACGCTAGGGCAACCGGAGGTAAGCAGGCAAGAATGCTCCAGGCACCTGCCTCAGGCTAGGAATAACTGGGGCAACCCAGACAGACCCTTTAGGGCAATTCGGCCAGGCACTGTCGTAGCGACAGACAAGACCTGGTAGGCAACTTGGGCAGGTACTGGTGTGGCAACACTGACAGGCACCAGGTAAGGCAACACTGAAAGGCCCTAGTAGCAACTCGGCAGGTACTGGTGCGGCAACACTGACAGGCCCTGGTAAGGCAACACTGACAGATCCTCGTAGGGCAACTCGGGCAGGCACAGATGAGGCAACACTGACAAGCCCAAACAAGGCAATACTGACAGGCCCTCGTAGGGAACTCGGCAGGAACTGGTGCAGCAACACTGACTGGCCCTAGTAAGGCAACACTGACAGACCCTCGTAGGGCAATTCGGGCAGGTACTGGTGCGGCAATCCTGACAGGCGCTGGTAAGACAACACTGACAGACCCTCGTAGGGCAACTCAGGCAGGCACTGACGTGGCAACACTGACAAGCCTTGGTAAGGCAACACTGATAGACCCTTGTAGGGCAGAATCGGTACAAAGAGTGGTAGTCAGCCAGTCCTAGTCAGCAACGGAGCGGGTAGTCAACCACAGCCAGAATCGGTACACAGACGGTAGTCAGCCAGTCCTAGTCAGCAATGGAGAGGGTAGTCAGCCAGTCCTAATCGGCAACAGAACATGGAGCGAGAGACAGGAGCAAGGTCAGGCAAAACTGGGTCATACACGGATCAGGAATCAAAAGCAGAATAACGCCAGGCACAGGAACACCACGAAAGGGCGCCAAAGGAATGACAGGACTGAGTTTAAGAAGGCTTACGCTGGGCGGAGCAGAACCCAGAGGCCAATAAGAGAATAGCAGGGAAGAAGCAGAAAGTAGTAATGTCGCCAGAACAGGAATCACAGGCACCGTGTGTCACGGTTTGTTTTGACTCTCAGACACAGAGTTAAGATAAAAACACAACATTATTGAAAGTTTAAAGAGAACCCTCGCGGGTCCTGACATACACATATATCATCACGCACAGAGTACAGAGTAGTAAAGAACAATGGTACTGTGAATATGGATTGGCTCTACCGGCCTTGCCAAAATACCGGGCGAGGCAGCCAGGAGACGGGTAACACAATATAGAGAAGACTCTACCGGCCTTGCAAAAATACCGGGCAAGGCAGCCTTAGGACTGGCACAACGAGAGAGTAGGCTCTACCGGCCTTGCAAGGCAGCCTATATACAGATACCCAGGAATAGTTGGCTCTACTGGCCTTACATGAAGGTAAAGGAACGAATGGCACTTCCAGAGAATAATTAAAACATACATAGTTTTATTAGGCTCTTTAAAATGCTATGGCAGATTATAGCAGGACAGAGGTGAGACCAAACAAAGATTCCATATGAGACAGGACTGACAATCACAGTCTAACGCGTTTCGCGCTCATACTAGCGCTTAATCATAGACACAAACAAACATAATCGCCATTGCTACTTATAAAAAGTTAAAATCAACAAAATCAGAAAAACCTGTTTCAACACAGCCGCCGCCAATAAAGGCGGACCAATGCTATATTCTCCTTGTTAACCCTTTTTGATGTTCAACACCGAATCTAAAAAACAGGGACATCCTTCACAGCAAGGTTCAGAAACCTAATCATGACTCCTTAAACCAATTCATAAACAAACAATATTATAAAAAATATATAATCAAAACCTCACAATATAATAATTTAAATATTGAGTCATCCGTGGGATCCAGAACCTAAATATAGCCGTTAAAGGCACAATCCCATCTAGATTCACTTCACTATGCTAACAGAGTAATTATTCAACTTACATAATATGACTGATATCCCACTCAAAATTTAAACCCAGGGGCATCCTGGTTTTCAACTGGAAAATCCAGTAAGCTTCTCTCCTATTTAAAAGCTGTAACATATCACCCCCCCGAAATGGTAGAGTGACTCTCTCTATGCCTTGGAAGCTACAAAATGTAGAATCTCCCCCATGTACTTGGCAAATATGTCTAGCTATAGCTGAGTCACTCTCACATTTCTGGATCTGGTAAAGATGTTCTCTCACCCGCATCTTGAGGGGGCGAATCGTGCGCCCAACATACTGTACAGAGCAGGAAAGACATGTAAAAAGGTATACAACATTACGTGTATTACAATTAATATAACTTTTGATTTTATATTCTGCTCCATCAACATTGCATTTGAACGATTTAGAAACATTAGCTACCCCACAGGTTTTGCATATATTAGCACCACAAGCATAAAAACCCACTGATGTCAACCATGTGGATTTAACTGATTTTGACAAAAACAAACTAGGTGATAACATGTTGCCCAGCGTGAGACCCCTCTTGGCCACAAAATCACAGCCTTTACCTAACACTTGAGCCAAAATCGGATCTTTCTCCAAGATGGACAACCTTGACCTCACCAAAGAACAGATCTTTTGATACTGTGTACTAAACGTAGTAATAAACCTAACTTTATTTCCCACTTGGTCTCCTTTCTTGTAGCCAGCATTACTAGTTTCTTTTAAAAGAATATGTCTTGACAACCGTCCCGCTGCATCATATGCATCATTAACCAGATCCTTTCTGTAGCCACGATTAAAAAATCGCTGCTGCAGGTCCTCCGATGCTGTAACAAAATCCTCCCTACGGGAACAGTTCCTTCGTAACCGCAGGAACTGTCCCTTCGGGATGTTAATAATCTGGTGTCGAGGGTGACACGAACGGGCATGCAGTAAAGAATTCCCTGAAGTAGGTTTTCTATATATATTAGTTACCACCTCCCCAGTAATAATATCACCCATTAGGGTAACATCCAGAAATGGAATACTCACAGAATTAAAACTAAAGGTGAAACTAAGATTTAAATCATTAATATTCAGGAATTCAATAAACCTTTTTGCTTCTTCCTCCGTTCCCAGCCATATTAGCAACAGGTCGTCGATATATCTCCCATACCACAAAATCAAATCACAGAAGGGGTTCACACCCCCAAAGACGTGGGTGGCCTCCCACCAACCCATAAAAAGATTGGCCAGAGAGGGGGCAAAACTGGCCCCCATTGCCACACCACGCCTCTGGAGGTAGAACACCCCATCAAATGAGAAGAAATTGTGGCACAGGAGATAATCGACGACCTGTAATAAAAAATCAATAAGTACCTGAGAATAATAAGAAAATTTATCAAATTGATACTTCAAAGCATCCAAGGCTAGAGAATGGGGGATGGAGGAATACAACGCAGCCACATCAGCAGTCACCCAAGACATACCAGATCTCCATTGCAGTTCTGACAACTGTCGTAACACTTGTTTGGTATCCCTTAGAAAACCAGGGAGTCTACCCACCAAAGGCTTCAAGTATTGGTCCACCCATACGGATAATGGCTCATTAAGTGAACCAATACCCGACACAATGGGTCTACCTGGTGGGTGGTCCAAACTCTTGTGAACCTTAGGTAGGTAGTGAAAAACTGGAATAATGGGATGTTCCGGCAACAAAAAAGTAGCCTCGTCTGAGTTTACAATACCCAAACTAACCCCCCTACGGACCAACTCCAAAAGCTTAGGTCTAAATAAGGAGGTGGGATTGTATCGTAGCACTTCATAAGTAGACTTGTCTGATAACTGCCTAAGGGCTTCATTTCGGTAATCTACCGAATTAAGGACTACCACCGCTCCCCCCTTATCTGACATCTTAATGACCAAGTTGTTATTAGATTTCAACTGACCCAAAGCTTCCTTCTCACCCACACTAAGATTATCATGAGTCACTCTA
This sequence comes from Rhinophrynus dorsalis, assembly GCA_037306005.1. Taxonomy (NCBI): domain Eukaryota; kingdom Metazoa; phylum Chordata; class Amphibia; order Anura; family Rhinophrynidae; genus Rhinophrynus; species Rhinophrynus dorsalis. Next base: position 248,897,106 of record CM074720.1, on the reverse strand, counting down.
GATGACTTCTGGTAGAGCAAGGTCAAATCCTTCTCCAAAGTTTTCTGAAAGATTTCCAACTGACTCCCACGCATATGCAAGGGAAAAAAGGTTGACCTTGCTCTAAAACCAGTATTGATAGTGGTGACACCCTGCACATCGCTTACATGTGATTTAGATTCTAAATGTAAAGACATCAGGTCATTGTAAGCACATTGATCTTTAAACATAAATGGAATCTCCCGCATATTACATTCCATTAAATCATCTGAAACCTCATGAGTTAAAACATCACCAAAGGAATTTTCTTTCCAAAAATATTTTTTTATTGTCAATGACCGGACAAAGCGATTAATGTCCAAAATGGTATCAAACAAATTAAACCTATTCTCCGGTACAAAATTAAGACCTAACTCCAAAACCCTATATTGTAAGGGAGTTACAGAAGATCCAGAAAGGTTTAGAACCGTTAACGATGTTCCGCAGGTGATAACCCTGTCGGCTTGGATATCGTCTTATTGACTGATCTACATCTTCCTCTTCTTGTTGATCGCTTATAGGTCGTCCCGACTTCTGTTTTCTGTTTTTCTTTTCCTTGTTTTTCTTTTTGCCCCTGGAGTTTTTTGACACTTGTACAGACTCTTTATCCTCAGCCAGCCCAGAGGAAGCCTGATCGTGCTCCAAAAACTCCACTGACATTCCAGGGTCTCCACCCTCTTCATCCTCAGTATAGGGGTCAGATAAAGAGAAGCTGACATGTCGGGTAGTGGATCCCAAGTTAGATCTAGTAGTATCAAAAGACCCTGATCTGCGATTCTTCCGCTGCCAAATGTAGACATTATTTTCTTCATAGTCCATTTTGTCACGAACAAATTTTTTGTGTTTGAAGGTACTGATATCATTATCCAATTTTTCAAGAGTGCGCTTCAAAACATTGTCATAATTCAAAAATACAGAAGATGAAGAATGTTGCTTCAATGCCTGTTGTGTCTTGGCTATATTTGACTTGATACGAACCAACTCCTCTTGTTTAAACAAGACTATTAACTCCATCAGTTTAAAGGAACAGTCCGATAGCATAGAGTTCCATTTGAGAATAAAATTGGAATCGTTAGTATCAAAAGATGGAAACTTTTTAATCCTCAAACCACGAGGTATGCGTTTGACCAAATATTTCTCAAACGTAATAATGTCCCACCAAGTTCTAAGCTCACTACAAAGCTCTTTTTCCAGTCTTCGAAACAAGGTCTTAATATCCGTTGTCTCCAAAACAGTCACATCATTAAAGGCATCTTCATTAAACAATGTTTCTACTCTATGTTTTCGCTCTGTCATATCTGTGAAGTCTTGCAGGGCAAAAGTCATCACCTCCGTCTCTGCAGCCATAATAAATAGTGTTGAGCGAGCGTGCTCGGCCGATGCTCGGATCGGCTCGAGCATCGCTCTGCTCGGCACATGGCGGTACTCGTCGAGTACCGCCATGTGCTCGCCCGACATGTTCGGGTGAAGGGGATCTGTGCCGGAAGAGGCACAGATCCGAAGACGCTCCGCTGGACCACCAGGGACTGGAGGTACGGGGGCATTGCGGAGATGAAGGGGGCATTGCGGAGATGAAGGGGGACATTGTGGAAGAGGGGCATAGACTCTATGCCCCTCTTCCACAATGTCCCCCTTCATCTCCGCTATGCCCCTCTTCCACAATGTCCCCCTTCATCTCTGCTATGCCCCTCTTCCACAATGTCCCCCTTCATCTCCTATGCCATAGAGGAGATGAAGGGGGACATTGTGGAAGAGGGGCATAGCGGAGATGAAGGGGGACATTGTGGAAGAGGGGCATAGAGTCTATGCCCCTCTTCCACAATGTCCCCCTTCATCTCCGCTATGCCCCTCTTCCACAATGTCCCCCTTCATCTCCTCTATGGCATAGGAGATGAAGGGGGACATTGTGGAAGAGGGGCATAGCGGAGATGAAGGGGGACATTGACCAGGCACCCTCCGCTCATCAGAGCAGGGGGTGCCTGGTTTAATGCTCGAGTGCTCCCATGCTTTTCAATGGGGCTCGGGTGCTCGGCCGAGCACTCGAGCCTCAGGGGGTGCTCGGTCAGAGCACCCGAGCATCGGGGTGCTCGCTCATCCCTAATAATAAACAACAAAATAGCGGCACAAAAAACAATGACGTCCCTTACGGATAAGAGTCAAACAGCTGTATGCAATATCACATCAAAAAACTTTGTCAAAACGGAGCAACCCATTCAGAGACAACAAAATTTGAAACACAAAGGAGTAGGTGCTACCACGTTTTTATAAGTTATGAAATGCAACAGCAACAATGTAGCAAAATCCTGTTGAGGGACTCACCGCTCAAACTTCATCCGGGTGCTCACTTCTCAGTCGGGTCTCTCTTCCGAACTCATACATGAAGGTAAAGGAACAAATGGCACTTCCAGAGAATAATTAAAACATACGTAGCTTTATTAGGCTCTTTAAAATGCTATGGCAGATTATAGCAGGACAGAGGTGAGACCAAACAAAGATTCCATATGAGACAGGACTGACAATCACAGTCTAACGCGTTTCGCGCTCATACTAGCGCTTAATCATAGACACAAACAAACATAATCGCCATTGCTACTTATAAAAAGTTAAAATCAACAAAATCAGAAAAACCTGTTTCAACACAGCCGCCGCCAATAAAGGCGGACCAATGCTATATTCTCCTTGTTAACCCTTTTTGATGTTCAACACCGAATCTAAAAAACAGGGACATCCTTCACAGCAAGGTTCAGAAGCCCAATCATGACTCCTTAAACCAATTCATAAACAAACAATATTATAAAAAATATATAATCAAAACCTCACAATATAATAATTTAAATATTGAGTCATCTGTGGAATCCAGAACCTAAATATAGCCGTTAAAGGCACAATCCCATCTAGATTCACTTCACTATACTAACAGAGTAATTATTCAACTTACATAATATGACTGATATCCCACTCAAAATTTAAACCCAGGGGCATCCTGGTTTTCAACTGGAAAATCCAGTAAGCTTCTCTCCTATTTAAAAGCTGTAACATATCACCCCCCCGAAATGGTAGAGTGACTCTCTTTATGCCTTGGAAGCTACAAAATGTAGAATCTCCCCCATGTACTTGGCAAATATGTCTAGCTATAGCTGAGTCACTCTCACATTTCTGGATCTGGTAAAGATGTTCTCTCACCCGCATCTTGAGGGGGCGAATCGTGCGCCCAACATACTGTACAGAGCAGGAAAGACATGTAAAAAGGTATACAACATTACGTGTATTACAATTAATATAACTTTTGATTTTATATTCTGCTCCATCAACATTGCATTTGAACGATTTAGAAACATTAGCTACCCCACAGGTTTTGCATATATTAGCACCACAAGCATAAAAACCCACTGATGTCAACCAAGTGGATTTAACTGATTTTGACAAAAACAAACTAGGTGATAACATGTTGCCCAGCGTGAGACCCCTCTTGGCCACAAAATCACAGCCTTTACCTAACACTTGAGCCAAAATCGGATCTTTCTCCAAGATGGACAATAGTGTTGAGCGAGCACCCCGATGCTCGGGTGCTCGGGTGCTCTGACCGAGCACCCCCTGAGGCTCGAGTGCTCGGCCGAGCACCCGAGCCCCATTGAAATGAATGGGGCGACACGAGCATTACACCAGGCACCCCCTGCTCTGATGAGGGGAGGGTGCCTGGTCAATGCCCCCCTTCATCTCCGCTATGCCCCCTTCATCTCCGAATGCCCCCTTCATCTCCGCAATGTCCCCCTTCATCTCCGCTATGCCCCTCTTCCACAATGTCCCCCTTCATCTCCGCTATGCCCCTCTTCCACAATGTCCCCCTTCATCTCCGCTATGCCCCTCTTCCACAATGTCCCCCTTCATCTCCTCTATGCCATAGAGGAGATGAAGGGGGACATTGTGGAAGAGGGGCATAGCGGAGATGAAGGGGGACATTGTGGAAGAGGGGCATAGAGGAGATGAAGGGGGACATTGTGGAAGAGGGGCATAGCGGAGATGAAGGGGGACATTGTGGAAGAGGGGCATAGAGTCTATGCCCCTCTTCCACAATGTCCCCCTTCATCTCCGCTATGCCCCTCTTCCACAATGTCCCCCTTCATCTCCGCAATGCCCCCTTCATCTCCGCAATGCCCCCGTACCTCCAGTCCCTGGTGGTCCAGCGGAGCGTCTTCAGATCTGTGCCTCTTCCGGCACAGATCCCCGCCACCCGAACATGGCGGGCGAGCACATGGCGGTACTCGACGAGTACCGCCATGTGCCGAGCAGAGCGATGCTCGAGCCGATCCGAGCATCGGCCGAGCACGCTCGCTCAACACTAATGGACAACCTTGACCTCACCAAAGAACAGATCTTTTGATACTGTGTACTAAACGTAGTAATAAACCTAACTTTATTTCCCACTTGGTCTCCTTTCTTGTAGCCAGCATTACTAGTTTCTTTTAAAAGAATATGTCTTGACAACCGTCCCGCTGCATCATATGCATCATTAACCAGATCCTTTCTGTAGCCACGATTAAAAAATCGCTGCTGCAGGTCCTCCGATGCTGTAACAAAATCCTCCCTACGGGAACAGTTCCTTCGTAACCGCAGGAACTGTCCCTTCGGGATGTTACTAATCTGGTGTCGAGGGTGACACGAACGGGCATGCAGTAAAGAATTCCCTGAAGTAGGTTTTCTATATATATTAGTTACCACCCCCCCAGTAATAATATCACCCGTTAGGGTAACATCCAAAAATGGAATACTCACAGAATTAAAACTAAAGGTGAAACTAAGATTTAAATCATTAATATTCAGGAATTCAATAAACCTTTCTGCTACTGGCCTTACCAATATACCGGGTAAGGCAGCCTAACAAGCACACAGTGGAGGAAGGTACAGGACTATAATGAAGGTGGCCTCAGCGACTGGAGAAGAGATGGAGCAAACTAGTCGCACATGCTGGACAACAAGGAGGCCTACCGTTGCTGAATAGGAGTCAGTAAGCAGCCAGTAAATAGGAGAAAACCAGTACCCGCGTACTGGACTACACAGAGAAGTTACCGGTGCTGTATAGGTGGCAGTAAGCAACCAGAGAGTAACGAAGCGAACCAATACCCGCGTACTGGACTAAACTGAAATGGTACTGGTGCTGTATAGGTAAGCAACAGGAGAATATAGGAGTGAACCAGTACCCGTGTACTGGACTACAGGGAACACAGCCGGTGTGGCAAAGGAGCAACCCAGTACCGCACGTACTGGACCACACGGAGGCGCTACCGTGCTGCATAGGTGGCTGTAAGCAACCGGAGAAATAAAGGAGCGAACCAGTACCCGCGTACTGGACTACACAACCGGTGCTGTAAATGAGCAAACCAATACCCACGTATTGGACTACACGGTCGCACTACCGGTGCTGAGAGGTGGCAGCAAGCAACTGGAGAAATAGAGGAGCGAACCAGTACCCGCGTACTGGACTACACAGCCGGTGCTGTAAATGAGCTAACCAATACCCACGTATTGGACTAAACGGAGACGCTACCGGTGCTGAGAGGTGGCAGCAAGCAACCTGAAAACATAGGAGTGAACCAGTACTCACGTACTGGACTACAGGAATACACAACCGGAGCGGTAACAGAGCTAGCCAGTACCCGCGTACTGGACTACACGGAGACGCTACCAGTGTTGAGAGGTGGCAGTAAGCAACTGGAGATGATAGCAGCAAACCAGTACCCGCGTACTGGACTAGGAAGATACAACCAGTGCTGTACGGGAGCAAACCAGTACCCGTGTACTGGACTAAACATAATACAGCCAGAGTTCATAATGTCGCCCAAGCGACCATGATAACAGAGAGAATCCAAGACGATCCAGGAGCAGGAGAGACAGCCAGGCTGGGACAGGAAGCTGGAACAGAAACGGCAGTCAACCGGATCAGGAACGGAAGCAGGAACGTCAGCCCAAACCAAATCAGAAACGGAGGCAGGAACCACTTCAGCAGAGAAGGCTGTCAGTCAGGTAGGCAGGAAGATACTGGAGAGTTGAGGATTCAACCAAGGCCCATGGAACACAGGAATACAAATGTAGGTGGCTACTGACATAGAGACACCACGAAAGGGCAACCAAAGCGTGCCAGAACCCAGTCTATATAGGCAATACTGGGCGGACTAAAGACAGGCAGCTAGTGGGGAACCCTCACAGATAACTGACAGGAAAAGGTATACCGTGATACCAACACACTGAGTATTGAGAATCCATTTGTATGGTGTCAGCTCAACTTACCAGCAGTATTTTGTTATTTCCCTCAAAATTTTGAGTGATTTTCCTTTAATATAGAATTTGTTTGTCCATTTTATTTATCTATTATTTTTTTTTAGAAATGGTTTTATTGACAGACAGGTCGACATTACAAATTGGCTTATGTTACACAGCATTGACAGGTACAACTGCATTACATTTCATGGTCACATTATCAATAAGGCTTTAAGAAGCGTTCTATCTATTGCATGTCAGCCCGTCTGTATTTTCTATTTTCATAACAAAACTAAGCTAACAAAAACAAACTCCCTTAAACCTATCTCCAAGAAATCCCCAAAAAATCCCACCCTTCGAAGCACTCTCCCCTCCCTGGTCTCCACCACACCCCCATACCGCACCGATGTTCCTCCAAAAAGTGACATAAAGCGCACAGCTCAGACACAATGGGTGCTCCATACCAGTCAGTTTAAGCTATAGGATCCTAGTCATTAACAATGTTGTTTCATCCATTTCCCCCATATTAGCGTGAACTTATGAGGCGATCCTTCATGTACATGTATAGGTTTATAGTGTGGAATGTTTTTTGTTACTAAGTTAATCCAATTGTTATATTCCGGAGCCCCTGTTGACATCCAACACATAGCCACCACCTTCCTTGCCATAATGAGAAATTCTCTAATCAACATTTCCCATAAGTCCCATTAACGTCTTCTGGGACAAGAGAAAAGATGCACAACTTTGGAGACAAATGGATTCCCTGTCCCACCACTTGAGAAATAGTGTCAATCACTGCCTTCCAAAACCTTTCAACTGCAGGGCATTCCCAAATTAGATGAAAGAAAGTATTATCAATATCTACACAATGGGGACAGTCCGACACCTCCAGTCTCCCTATCCTAACCAGTCTACGTGGGGTGTAATATGACCTATTTAATATTTTCAAATGAATAAGCTGATGACGAGTATTGGTCGCCAGAAGCTTGGGTTCTAGTCCCGCACCGTCCTACTCCCAGTCCACAATACCTCCCAGGTCAGAGACCCAATCCCTTCTAGTCAATAGATCAGAGTCATCAAGTGAGGACTGTATCCAGTTGTAAAAAAATGATAATGGTTTCTTGGGCCTTTTCTCGGCTAGTAACAACTGCAGTGGAAATGGGGAATGACAGATGCTCTCACCCCTCCACTGCATCTATAAAGCATGTCTAAGGCATAAGTAAGAATAAAACAAATTATTAGGTAGGTTAAATTCCGAGTGTAACTGAACAAAGGATTTCTGTTAGCATGGTACAAATTACCTAATTTTTTATCCCATGACTTGCCCATCTAGGACCAAATTCTAATTTAGATAATTGTTCCAAGCTAGCCAGACCCCATAACTGGGTGCTCAGCTCTAACTCAGTATGATTAGCTATTGCCTTAATTTTTTACCACGTGAGGTGCAATAGTGTATGTAGTGGGACAGGCATGTGCTAACCTTCGGACCCACCGTCAACAAGTGTTATAGTTTGTAGACAGGTAGCAGCACCGTTTGGTCCATATGAACAAACTGGTGCATAGTCTGGGGATCTAAGTAGGCCATCGCAAACTGTCCCTGTGCAGCAAAATAATAGTGGTATAGATTGGGAAGAGGTATACCCCCCGCATTTAGCATGTTGAATAAGTGTAGCCATTTCTATTCTAGGGCATCCTCCACCCCATAGGAATTTCATCAGAATAGTATTTATCTGTTTAAAATATATTTTAGGGATATTAATTGAGGTATTCAAAAATATATAAAGGAACTTAGGAAGGAATATCATCTTAAACAAATTGGATCTGCCAATCACATTCAGGGGTAGCGTTTGCCAAATAGACACCTTATCCCAAAACTGGTCTTTGATAGGTATTAAATTATATTCAATATAGAGTCTGGGATTAGCCATCACCCGAATACCCAAGTAGTCACATTGTGCCACACATTTCATTGTGGTATCGACACTGTGCTTTAAGTCATCTATGAGCATAAGAGAGGATTTGGTCCAATTGATTCTCAACCAGGAAAAGTCCCCAAAAGTATCTACAAATCTTAGAATAGATAGTAAATAGTTGTTTGCATCTCCTAAAAACAAGAGCACATCATCTGCATATAATGCAATTTTTTCTTCTCTACCCCTAATAAACAAACCTTGAACAGCTTTGTCAGATCAGATCTTTGCCTCCAGGGGCTCAATTGCTAAGGCAAAGTGGCCCGACGAGAGGGGGCACCCCTGTCTTGTCCCCTAGCCAGTGGGAAGTCCTCTGAGGTCAACATTTTATTTATTTTTGATAAATTACATCAAAGAGGACCAGATATTGTGCCTTTATCCATGCTTAGGTAAGCGCTATTTTGATCTATTGATTTATTAGCATTAAAGCACACACTGTGTGTTTTTTTACTATGCCTGTCTGACACCCAACAACACTGTGTTTTAATGGTTTATGAGTTCTCTATATGGCAGTTTTCTGGAGGAAGCTTAATTTCCCCATTTCTGACACAAGCTTCAACAACATTGAGGATATAGGTCCTGTATCTTCAATGGTATCCATTTCTGCCCATCAGATGACCTCACACACAGTACCCGTACCAAGCAAAAATGCAAAAGAAATAAGGCATTTTAGTATCTTTTGGAAGTGTGGATGGGGCAACTTGCACAATCTTCCCTATATACCAGAATACAATAGAATTGCTGATTTATTCTGTACCATTGCTCAGTATGAGCACAGTGTATGGTGTAAACTGTGAGGGTGGTACTAGATACAGAGCTAACTGGCGCCTCTCCCTCTCCTATGACCTCCCACAGTGCAGCAATCTCACATTAATGGCTATTTTCTCAGCCAAAGCCACCATCAAAATCTAAGATACTTTTAAAAATATAAGGCGTTCATGGTTGGTATACATATTATATTAACTGTAATTGTTCTATGGGGGATCTGGGAAGGTGTGAGAATACTTTATGATCATAGTTAAGGAGTTTCAGAACCAATGAAGTAACTTTAACAGAGTATGTATGGGAATAATATGTAAACCTATATGTCCATTTTTCCATTCCTAATTGTTAGTTTGACATTAAATTAGGGCTTTGATAGTAATAGTGATATTAGCCTCACTGATGTGAATAACAGAATCATCACTCCAGAATAAATTTCAGTATTTCTTAGCACCAAATTGTAATCACTAAAATAAAGCTATAGAAGAAAATCAATGTTAAATTATATACATGCATATATCGTACATGAATTCAAACACTGTATGTGTTTGAATAAAAGGAAGTTGCTTCTTGATTCAGAATGAATCCGCTTTAAAACTTACTTACATATAATCAAGTGACATTTTATATAGATCTGTAAGGAAGTTGTATTTATGTCAGGAAATAAAATTGCTTTACAATGCACTGGATAACTACAATTAGTCAAAGGGAGAAAGCTCTCTGAAATACATTTCTTGTCATTACAGTCTTTTTATAATGTTAATATTTGTACTGTTGAATAAACATTTAATGTTTTAAGATCATTTTGAAAATGTAAGCACATTGCAGTATTCCTTTTACATGTTTATCAGAAAGCTTGAGATCTGGTGACCTCCTGTGGAAGCTTTTGTAACGGCACTGTAATTGAAGTTCAACCTGTTACAAACTCAGTCCTAGATTACATTCCAAATTAATTTGGTTCTCAGTGAGGTATGTTTCATTCAGGAAATACTGTGAACTTGAAACATCAACCTATTACATTCCCAGGCCCATCTGAACTTTGAAACCCAACTGAGCATTTTTAGAACCGTGAAATGCTACCACGAGAGTGCATAGATAAGGTCCTCAATGGCTCAAGTGCAAGATAAGAAGGTGGATCATGTGCCTGTTCCCAAAAGGCAATAGGCCTCCTGGACCCCTGTCTGACACTACAGCAAACCTGTATTCCCATAAACACGAAAAATTCATGTTGCAGATCCAAATAACCTCTGATTGTAGAGTGTCTCCAATACATTGACAAGATGTGTTGTAGATAGCATCATAGGAATTATGTAGGGAGTACTTTCTTAAGAGCTATAGTAGTAATTATTTTACATATTTCCTCTTACAATTGGAGAGTAGAAGAATGGGTCAGAGAAGGACCCATTTCTTGGACATAATATTCATTATCATAAGTCTTCTGACCCTATATTAATTAACACATTTCCTCCCTGGTTTAGAATGAGCAGTGTTTGGGAGCATCTGGGGATGTGTAGTTCAGCTCCTGGTCAGTCACATTTACAGGTTTGAGTAGCCAAAGTAGAATTTGACCAAGCAGGAGCTGAAACAATGTAATCACTTGAATGGCCATTTCCAGTTGTGTTCTATAGGTTGTTTGATTTGTTCTATAGGTTATTTGGTTTGTTCCCAATATGTCCCCAATTGGCAACCCCCCCCTTCACAAGATGCTTATCGGCTGAATGTGATCATTTGAATTTAGGCTTTTGTGTATAGGAATCTGGCTCAAAATTTGGCTGATATTTAACTCAGCCCCAAGTTGTATCACCAACAACTGCTCACTTGTAAAGAGAAGTTTACAATCTTGGTGAATGTATTATCGCTTCATGACCTCAGATTATTTAGTTATCATTGAATGAACACTATACAATTTCCAGACTTATGACATGATATTTATAAAAGAACATCAAACTGTTATTTGAAATATGGTCTTCAAAAATACTCTACCCATAATCTACCTAGGCCAAAACCTAGGGGTAGATTGCACCTTTATATATGATAAAGTTTTTCTTCCCCCAGTATCCCGCTCTCTCTGTCTCTCTGTAGTGGTGCCAGGGCTTAGCTCTGGTATATTTTTCCAGCCAGGGCTTATCATGGGATCTTCTCTCATTTACAGTAATACAAGGCTAGCAAATTAACAGACTATGCTCAATTTACGTCTTAAAAGTTTTGGTCTGCATCTCTGCTGTGATCAAAGCAAAGACTAAGAATCCTTGGATACATTAATGTTGAAAGCTAGCAAATGGCCTTTAAAGATACAGAACTAATTCAACTGATAGTTGCTACCAAGAGAACAATGGTTCTCAAAACCACCAGTGCAGGTTTTTATGATCCTCATTTGAATATATGCGAATCTGTCAGATGAGGGAGCCACTAAATGATCCACCTGTTTTCAAGTGAAAATATAAAAAAAAAACAGCATTTTTTGTGAGTCCTGATTAACAACTTAGAAAACCCATGTGTAACGAGGATTCCCCGTGGGTATTGTCTAATTTTTGAAGACATATTGTGGTCTGCTCTGTAGTTTGGGAGGCCCTTGAACCTCCAATACTGGAGCATACCAACTGCACAATAAGGGAGAATTCAAAATTCCCATATCTCCCACTGAATTCAATGGGGCTTTTATCCTCTAAAATGTTAAACAGGTCTCCAAGGTGAAGCAATGCCTTGGAGACCTCTCTAGCATTCAATGGGTTAATGGCCTAATTGAAATCAATGGAGCATTTAATGTGTCCCCTGTGATGTAGTTGGTTTGCTCTTAGGCATTCTGTGTTTCCCTAATGACCAGAAGAGGCAAAAACAGAAAAAAGGGGGTAGGCTTACACTGCTAGCTCAAAGAGGAGTTGCAGTTACGCTCAAAAACTGATTAGCTTGATGTAAAACTAAACCTCATCATGGCAGTGTGACAATCTCTATTCATCTTTGTTTATTCATACATTTGTAATAAACTCAGAGGAGCCCTGATTTTCAATTGGCTGCTTACTTCAGAGCTTGTTATCATAGGAGATATATGTATTATTACCAATAATAATATTGAAGCTATAATTAAATACTTACTGTGAGGTTTCTCACGATTCCTTCAGAGTCAACTGTAAAACAAAATCAATATCTTGGCTCAATATTTCAGGTCAGCAATATAGTAACATAATATTGTAACCAATAATGATTATGACAGTTATGATTGTTGTATGATTCAAAGTGCAAACATAATAACTTAACTGATTACGATTATTTTTACAGAGACTGCACAGTTAAGTTTGTCAGTGAAAGATTGTATAGTCTACAAAGCATTTTATATTTTTATCAATTAGGATACAAATAGTTAGGGATTCTGTGAAATATATTGAAGAATAAGTGAAGTTTTTTAAAATAAAAAGTATATAAGTGTATAAGACTTTTTCTGTTGCGTAAAACAAGGGCATAAGCACCGTTGGGAGAGTTTCTATTCAAAATGAATTACAGCAGGCTTGTCTTTTCAGTATTAAACTGTAATGTTGTTGCCGTGCTCCTGTGGGAAAATTTTCACGAAAACCACATTGTTATCCGCTTTTTCATGGGAAAATCTACGTTAAAACTAGCGCTTAAAATTTTCACATCTTTCACCCATTTTCCAAAATTTTTCGCCATTTTTTCAATGTCTATAAAGTTTCCACCCATTGATTTACATTGTTTTCTCACTTCCGCTATAAAAATGTGACGTTTTCTCTGAAGGCAGACACAATAGAAGCAGCTGCAGAGTGAGATAGACATGTTGTGCTGTTCTGCTGTGATATTTTGCAAAAACTGAGGCAGGAAAGGCTTATAGTGACTGCTATCACTATGAGCAGCAAAAGGAGGAACTGGAAGGACCCTTATTATGTGTCCACTGAGTCTGAGGAGGAGGAGGAAGTGACTAGCAGTACTGAACCAATGCTGTCCAGTCCCCCTAAATTACTCCAAGGGATATTGGGAAGGGAGGAAGAAAAGGGAATGGGAATGGAGGGAGAAAAGCGTAGTACTAGTGAGAGCAGGACAGGTCAGCTGCCTGTGCCTGATGCAAGACGTCCTGCCCCTGCTGCCAGTGCCACCATTGCTGTACCTGCAGCCACTAGGGCTGTACCTGCTGCCAGATGTCTGCCACTAGTGTTGTACCTGCTACAGTGCTGAACCTGCTGCCATCAATACTTTGCCTGCTGCTAGTGTTTGTTGTAGTACTCAGGGGGGAAGGAGAAAATGGGGACCCTCTGTCACATTGCTCGTCACCTCCTCCAAGCAGCAGTGAGATGTCTGGAATAGAGCAGCATCATGTAGGGACTAGTGGTGGTGGTGGTGTTGGAGATTCTGGGGTGGAAGAGACATTGATTGCCTTTTTTCAGAATGGAGAAGGAATGGGAGACAGGGATGAAGATGGGCATCACCACCACCACTAGCAATCACCTTTTGGGATTTGCGGAAATTGCAAATGCTTTAATTTCTGCTGCTGCTGAGATGAAAGGGCAGCAGGATGCTGAGGAGCAAGCTAGTGTGCCACAGACCACTGTGGACACAGTGGGAATGGGGTCAACAAGTGATGCGGGACTAGGACAGGTTCCACTTGCCAGCACTAGCAATATTTCTGGTCCTAGTTGCAGTGCTAAATCTGAGGCAGTAGCAGCGACATTATCCGCTGCCACAAAAAGTGAAGGGGAATGTGGAGGACAAGAAGAAAGAGGCCGTTCTTCTGCACCTGTTCCCAGTTCAGGCAGGCAGACGTCACTATTGCAAGATGCCTGCACTCCATCCTGCTGTCAGCCCGGGAAGAAAGGGTATATCTATTTAACAATGTAATAATTCTGGCAACTAGCGCTACTAAGCAGCTAGTCGCCAAATGGGGAATTATTTAAGCTAAAGTGTATTTCAGGTGGTAGTTCCGCTTTATGGAAGTAGGCTCTGTGGATCTCTGTTTCAAGAGAGCCTAAGAATTTTGAACAAAACAACTGCCCACATTGGAAGTACCCTTGCATCAAAAGCTATATATCATATAAGATTTAATTTAAAAAGTGTACTACTCCTTTAAAACTAACAGTTCAGCTTTACAAGGCTTACTCCTGGTCGCTCCCTAAAAGTCCTCCTTCTCCTTTTGTAATACCACAAGTTAATTGTGGGCCAGTACTGTGAAAAACATTGTTACAAGCAATGAGTTAGGTGGAGATGAATTAAAGTAGGACTGTCACTTTGTAATAAATGGGTGATTTTGAAATAGCGTATTAGATTTTTCTTTACTAAAACAGTATATTTTAAGATATTTTGCTTTATTTTTTTTGCCAGTCAACACCTGCCAGGCACACCTGTCAGTAATATTCCATACTGCTACACTTTCTGTCAGACAGTACTAGGCAATTTACTTAAACTGACAAATAAATAAAGTTACATTTATCTTATTTCCTATGGGAGACACATGGACCATGGGGTTAACTTCTCACCTTTTAGCCAACAAAACACTTTAAAAAAACCTCTGGAGGAGGTAGACTCCCCTTCTCTCTTGCTTAACCCTCATTAGCTCTGCCCTTCTGTCAGTCAGACATTTGTCTTACAAAGATCAGTGCTCATGCAAGAAATGGATTTAATTTAAGTTTTTATTCTATTTTGTACATTACATTTTTCTGATTAATTATAAAGAATATAGAAAAGTTGTGATCTATGGCATCTACTTTCCTTATTATTCATGAGAGTAACTACAATGAGGTATATATAGCCACAATGACTACAGTGGTTGTAACAGCATGCAATACACACCAGTGAATGAAGACAAAGACATCCTAACAAGAAACATATGGGGAAAATAATACTATTCCTCTGAGGCTGGTCAGAAAAGGATATTAGGAAGATATCCACTTCATATGTGGCAACCTTACATTTTTTACAACTATTACATAGTTATTCTTGACTTATGTATGTTTTCACTGCTGTCTATGATGTTATTTAGTGTTAACTCACATACTTTGGTCCCAACTTACACCTCAAGTATAATGTTACACTGGGCCATTTATGTAGGTTGGAAGTATAGTGGCGTTGTGATCACCATTATAGTGTTTTATTCTATCCATTCCATTGAGAAGGCTGGACAGTGCAGCGAAGTTGTTAGTTTGTGAATAATAACTGTGCAATGTACACATGAACAGAACAGGAGAAGGTTTATTCTGATTGGTCTAAGGTGACGAGTAAATATTGTTCATATAAGAAGGCTGCTGAGAGTGTTGCGTAGTCATTTCTTTTCAGATGCTGAATGGAAACAGTCTATTTTTCTGTCTATCTCATTCTGTGTCCCTCACTGGGCCACTGGAATTGGGATTCCACAGCTGAGGAGGAAAAAACATCCATTGGCAGAATCCTATAAGACCAGATATTTGTTTTTTAATCAACTGGAAAGAACAGTAGATATAAGAGTCAGGCTTCTAGCAATATTATAGTGTATTCATATAAACTTTGCATACCAGTGCTACCTGATGGACATGATAATTCTCTGTGTCTAACATGCGAGACAGGTTCTTCTCAACTACCTGTGAGTGAACATCATTAGACTCTGGTGATTGAAGATACTGTACCCAGACCACAATGGGTAAAATCACTCTGACTGACTCAATTACAGCTACACTGTCTTCTCCACTACAGAAATTGTTTTGTCATTGGAAAAACTGCAAACTGAAGTGAAGATGATTTATCGTATTCAATTATTGAGTATAAATGAGACGCAACTAAGGACTCTGATGAAGGCTAAATAACAGCGGTGCTGGAGACTTTAAATCAGAAAAGATTTTGTGCAATATCTGCCTTAAAGATTCTTTATGTCCAGAGTACCAATAGGCACAATATAAAAAAAAGAAGAGCATTTCTAGCAGTGGTGGAAAACATAGAGAGATTAAGGGTGATATCAGGAACAAAAATACAGGTGGTTTTAAACTGATCTGTTTATCATGCCAAAACACAGAGAGTTTTGCCCCATGTTTGATCTGAAGGCACTAAACAAGATTGTCTAGATACCAAGATTCAGGATGAAATGTCAAAGAATGTTAAAGTCAGCAATACGTCCAGAAGAATACGTGTTAACTCTGGACATGAAAGATTTCTATTTACATATTACTATTTATGAACAACATCAAAAGTTTCTCAGATTCCCTATCCATGACAAACAGTTTTGTCACTACCCTTTGGACTGGATTTTTACCAACTTGATAGCAAACCTATCAGGACACTTCACACAACAAAGGATTTTTATAATATCATATGAGCAGACACCCTGGCCATATGTCTGGATACCTACATGAACATTGTACAGGAACATGGTTGGGTGTTGAACATTAAGAAGTGCAATATGTATTATTATTTTTATTATTATTATTATTCTTTATTTATATAGCGCCAACTAATTCCGCAGCGCTGTACAATTGGGGAATAGACATATAGAGGTATTAAATAGTACAATCAGATGTGTAGAACAGGAGGATCAGAGGGCCCTGCTCGTGAGAGCTTACAGTCTAGAGGAAGGTAGGTTTGATACAGAAGGAGTAAGTGCTATTGTGTTTAAGTGCCTCCTGCCACATGAACTGCCAGTCAGTGGGTGGGAGTGAGAAGTGCCATGTGCCATGTATGCAACTAAGCCAATATAACTTCTGAGCATGATATTTAATACAGTGAAGGAGATGGTAGTTCTACCAGAAGTTCAAAATATCTCAAGCAAGGTTTTCCAGCTGATACAGAGCAATTAGTCATCAGTAAGACTTTATACAAGGAATGGGATACTGGTGGCCATCATGGAAGAAGTTCAATGTATCCAGTTCCAGACACGTGTGTTATAACTGGACATTCTGATGGAACAGACTTGGAGGCACAATCAGTTGTCTCAACAATTGTGAGAGAGAAAAGCTGAATGAAGTTGTTGGTTAGAGACATAACATTTAAGAATATGAAGTCCATTTTCAGTGTAAGAGTGGATAGTGAATATGATGGATGTGAGTCTATTAGCCCGGGGAACAGTTTGTATGAGCTGCATAGTACAGGCTCATGTTCAAAACAGGACATCTCTTTACAGATCAAAATATTGGAAATAAGACCGACACACTTAACACTGACTCAGGACTTATTTGCTGAAAAATGTTGTCAGACAATGCTACTGTGGTAGCATATATAACCATAAAAAGGAAACAGGAAAAAGGTAGCATGGAACAAGGTTCAGAGTCTAGTTCAATGGGTCGAATTAATTTCCAGGGTGGAATTAATTTCCAGGGTGGACAATGTGGAAGAAGACTGTACGTGATATGAAAAAAAGTTGTTTCCTTATAATATTGTGACATACTTCAATAGAACAAAGAGCTCTTCTTGGGCATACAAAAATCATAGCTTTGCAAAACATTACTAGACCAATGTATTTGCTTTGATAGTAGCAAGTTTTGGAAGAAAGTTGTTTGAAGGTAATGGAATTGAATTTGATTTAACTTTTCTTTTTGAGACAAATACTTCTACTCTGTGAGATTTGAATGTGGACGTGCCTGTTGACACAATGGGGCAAAAGGGACAGTGTTAAGATAAAGAAGGATCGATAGATCAGTGAGTGTGAACATTGTATGAGGTGAAAGTAGGAGCAGAGATTGTAGGGAGGTAGAGGTGACAAAGTGCAGGGTTAAGTAATGAGGCGAAGGGAAGGGTAGTCAATCAGGTGAACGGGAGTGTGAAGCAATGAATGAGGGGAAGGGGACATGAGTCGAGCAGGCCAAGGGGAGAGTGGGTTTGGAGGGAGGAGGTGTGTAATAGGGTGAAGAGTAAAGTCCTGTACGTGTTGAATGGGAGGTGTACAGGGAGGAATGTGTAATGTGGTGGAGAGTGATGTTGTGTACATGACGAATGGGAGGGAAGGTGTAGAGGGAAGAGGTGTGCAATGTGGTGGAGGGTGATGTCCTTGCAGAGATTTTCACAGGAGTGGACAGAGGGCCCCCAGCCCACTCCTGTGAAAATCACATCTCATGGTTATACTAATGGGACAGGCACTATACAGGAGATATGCATAACTCCTCCTTACTACTGTTGGTCACATGATGCTTTCTCCTTTATGGGCAGTAAGCACAGTCTTCTAGGGCAGGACTCAAAATTTCAAGTCCTGAGCTACTAGCCAGGCCTGAAAAGTTACTCACCACCAGTTTCCCTGCCTAGCCCCAGGCAGACAGACACACACAGTCACAGAGACACCGCAGAAACATCTCCTGGGATCAGTTTTCAAATTCTCCACACAATCTCCTGTTAGACTGGCAAATCTGCTTCTGTTTATCAGACTGTCCAGTTAAGCAATAGTCTTTCTTTTTTTTTTTTTTTTTTTGTAATTCAATGTTTATTGGATTTTAAGACGTTATATGAACATGGTGGAGGGTACAGAATAAAGAAGTAGGGGGGTAGGGAAGTACAATAAGCATACAATAATGCAGAGGAAAAGTGCAAAATACACACACAAACAATCATATCCACAAATGTGAAAACAACACCAGCTGATGCCCCCCTTAAAGGTGAAGAAAAAAGAAAAGAAAGAAGAGAGGAAAAAGAAAAAAAAAGGGGGGGGGAAGCAGAGGGTAGGGGTAAGAAGTGTAGAAGTCTCAAGTAAAGACCCGATCACACCATGTCAGATCAAGAGTAAGTCATGTTTAAAATCAGGTGGAGAAACCGCTGCAATCCAAGGTTCCCACACCTTAAGGTATGAAGAAGAGGAGTTGCGAAGATATGCCGTCCATTTTTCCATACAGATTAAGAGGAGTGGTTAAATATATTAACTGCTGCTGCCTCTAGCCCGACCTGGTATTAACCATTTGGTTGCCTGAGGGGATGTTTGATTTTTTTTTTTACCCCCAAGTGCCACCTCTGCGTAAACTACAAAATATTGAACTTTAATCATGACCAGATCGTTTTTTTGCCCCTGGCTGTAAATTGCAATATTTTGTAGAGGTGGCACTTGATTCCGAGTTTTCAGAGACTTGTGCTGGAGTCATGTGTAAGCTGTTCTGGAGAGGAACTGCGGCAGTAATACCCATTTGACAATCAATGAGAGAGGTATATCTTGGAAAAACTCTCCTCTCTCACAGATCTGCACAGATACATGCATTAAAAAACAACCATATGTTTGCTAAGAAACAAAAAATATAAAAATGCAATGATGATGAATCACACTACGCGTTTCACAGCCTCCCATGCATGTGTCTGTGCAGACCTTTTTAGAATAAATAGTGTATCATTATTTAGTATATATCTGTCTCATGAGTCCTGAGCCTCTTTAGTCTTCATTCCATACGGTCCTAGAGAGCCCTAATTAGAGGGCAGTTAAGTACTGGAGTAGTCCAGTAAAGGAAGAAGTGGACGGTGGAGAGACGTTGAAGGAGGTGACAACAGGCAGAGAGATGGAGACGGAGATGTAGTACCAACACTGGGGGTTATCCAGTGAAGGCTCTCACAACAAGAGGCTGGTTTGCCTCTGGTAAAGGTGAGTGTATATCTGTTAAGCTCACCATTGAAGGGGATTCCCACGGTGAAGGAGGTGGAACCAAGAATATTACACACGGTGAAGGATGTCCGATATGAAGGAATATACAGTCTGCACTTATTTTGTGTGCGCTTGTTCTATTTTTGTATTTTTTGTATGTGGCGAGCGGATCCAGCTACCAGGGATCAATAAGAACATAGCAGCACCAAGAAAGGAGGATGATTATTAGGACTTTGCTACACCTATCAGGTTTTATTGTCTGTCATTTCTACCTTTTAGTACTGTACGTGTTGTATTTAGCGCAGAGATTTGGGTGTTTTTTGTATTCGCTTATATTGTAGATCTACTATTGAATGCATAGACAGTGCGTGCCCCCTTAAATGCAGGTTCAGAAACAATTGCACACCCATAGTTATTAACTTGCACTCCAGGCATGATCGGGCCCCCACTTGCACACAGGGCTTTCAATTTTGAGCACTGTTCTAGAGTATCACACCCAGTCCACAGTTCTTAAAGGGGATCTATCACCCCTATACATGTTGGTCTAAAAATTAAGTTTATGCGGTGATTAGATTTTTAAATCGGATTTTGCTGAAACTAAATGAGTAAAGATTATCCTGCACCCTACTTCCAGACAGACTGTGGTTACCAGCTCTGTAATGCAGTCTGTCACTCTTCATCTGCTCCTCTCCCTCTCTCCAGCCTCCTCCAATGATGGAGGCTTTCTGCATGTAAGCTGGAGCACTCTCATTGGCCAGAGAGTGCTCTAGCTTACATTCAGAAATGCTCAGTCATCTGCAAAGGCTGGATCGAGGGAGGGGAGCAGAAGAAATGTGACAGACTGTGGTACAGAGCTGGTAACTGCAGTCTGTCTGGAAGTAGGACGCAGGATAATCTTTATTCATTTAATTTCAGCAAAATAATTTTTTTTTTCTTAAAAAGTCGCTACATAAACTAACTTTTTAGACCAAAATGTGTAGGGGTGATAGATCCCCTTTAATAAGATATACAGGTTTATTTTGACATTGCAACAAACAAAATAAGCAGGCAATGTTTTACAAAACAAAATGAAAAACAACACTATAAACAAAAACCTAGCTCAATCTGAGTACTAATTTTACTTGTGGTAGTTTCACTTTCTACTACAAGGTACTAAACTAACAAAAATGGCATAGGTTTAACCAACCTTTTCAAGTCTTGCTTTGTTGCACTGCTCTGCTCTGCACTTCTTGTACAGAGCAAGTGAAACTCCATTTCTGAACCTGCTAATTGGGACAGGTGGAGGGGTAGAGGCTATGTAGGATTCTGGGTCCTAAATATCTTCCTTCTACAATCTTCCCATACTCTTTGTCACATTTATATTTATTAAAAGACTTTGACATTTCCTACTTAAGTAAGTACCAGATGTCAGGCAGAGAAAGGAGGGAATTTTCTCTTTCCAATGAGGATACTCTTATGTTGTTAAGAAACAAAGGTCAAAGTATATAGACTCTAAAAGAGAGCCCCCATGCTCCTAAAATACATAAAACACAAATGTATATATATTTATACTAGGTGATCACATATCACATCGATTAACATCTTCATGCTTATTGTACCCTTGTTGGAATGGGAGACTCTCCCCTTTCCAACAAGAGTACATTTGTAATGATAGCAGTGGGGTAGGCAATGAAAGGGGCTCTAAAAAAGACCATCCAGCTCTTAGGAGTAATTCTATGTGTACATTCATACCAGATACTCATGTGATCACATGGTATTATCCCTTTCATTGCTAGCTGTGAGAGTCTTAGTTATTACAGTTCTCATAGCTGTGTTTGAATAGTAGAATGTCAGCAGTGAAGCCCCCTGGCATGCAGACTGATCATCCACTGTTAAACTGGTGCCTTGACAATTCATCTACAGTTAACCTGATACCCAGACAGTTATTCTATTGTATTCTATGTGAGAAGTGAGGCTTAGACTAGAGCACTCCATAGAATGTTATAGTAATAGCTCCAACACTGACATTTTCAACTGTTATAACTTTCCAGTAAGGTGACTGCTAGCAGTAGCTGTATCAATAGGAATAGTCATAAAACACGTTTTTAATGAACCTTTACTGATCTGTTAAGTGAATGGAAATTGCTGAAATATTAACTTGTCCTATATGCTGCAGTGCCATATTCAGCACTTGAACCTTATGTACTCTGTATGTCTCCCACTACCGCTTTAGATTGTTAGCTTGTCTAAACCCGTAAAGGGATAGTAATACTTAACTTTTACTATACTACATCTTGTAGCCCTTAAAAAACAAATTAAATGCCCCCAGTGCCATCTCTCAATCCTTTATGGTTTGAGAGATATCCACTTTCAAAGTTCCCCCCTCCATGTTGTCAGCACTCTAGCTGATTGCAGGGGAATCCAGTTCCAGAAACCGGCAGAGGCTCTTCAGCAGAGCTGAGATCGCATTATAGAAAAATAAATCCTTCACAGGAATGGTGTTCTACATGTGCTTGGTTTGAAGTAGAAGACCATTTCAGTGAAGGATTTATTTTTCATTAAAGCGATCTCGGCTCTGCTTCAGAGCCGCCAGCTGGTCCCAGGACCAGATTCACCTGTAGTCAGCTAGAGCACTGACGTCGGGAGGGGGGTTTGAGAGATAGCACTGGGGGCATTTAATTTGTTTTTTATAAGGGCTACAAGATGCAGTATAGTAACATTTAAGTATTACTAACCCTTCAACTTGTAGTGCTATATAAATAAACATATTCATTCATTCATTTTGTTTACTACAGAATTATTCCCGTTCGTCTTAATTCATCAGCAAAAGTAAATCAGGCCACATCCATAAGTTTCAAATACTTTCTAAAATGAATGAATGAAAAGGGTTTGAATGTGGGTGTCAACCTAGGAAGGTCAAGGAAGCACCTCTGATGTAACCCAAATGCAAAGATGTTAATCCTATAGGTTCAGATGCTAAATGAGTGTATTAATCAAGTATTGTCATACTTACAGGTAAAGTAGTCATCTGGCACATTACTTGCACGCATCCGAGCTGCTGGACCAGGGTATAGGTAGAAAAAATTTATGTTGTCAAAGTAATTTGTCATGTACTCTAACTGTTCACAATAGGTTTTTTCCATTCCTAAAAACAACAATATAAAGTCTGATTAATAAGGGTGGATGTATCAATGTAATATACAGAAGGCTCTACATTAATATGGCTGTGTAAGCATAATAAAGAAAAGTATAGGGTCAAGTTAGAAAACTGCATGTAATGTAGTAACTTAAAGGGATAGTAATGTTTCACAAAAACAGCAGCTCCGATTAATCTCCATAGTATTTGGGCAATGAAGAGTGCTATTTCAATACTGTCAGAGATGTAGTTCAAGAGTAATTGAATGATAAAGTATCCCCCTCCCGCCTCTTTTACTTAGTGTAAGCCAGCTCCCCTCAGATGTGAAATCTGGTCACTTGACCAGACAGGTCGCAGCAAGGGACAATCTTCTTACTCTGATCATAAGGAAAACCCTGCTCCCCTTGAGAGGTTTTTCAGTTTTTTTTTTTCAGATTGTGCTTCGCTGCGACCCATCTGGATAGTTTTGCTGCTCTGAGGTGAGCAGTGTTACATCAGTAAAAGGGGTGGAAGTGGGATACTTTATCATTCAGTTACTCTTGAACTACAACTCTGACAGCATTGAAATAACACTCTCCATGGCCCAAATACTATGAAGATTAATTGGAGCTGCTTTTATTGTGAAATGTTACTATCCCTTTAAGACAATATAGAATTAAATTATATTATCCTATTATACTGAGCATTTAGCGCACATGTAGGAGACATATCTCTCAGAGGTTAATGAATTTGGCTGTAGATGTGTTGATTACAGTGCCTTTCAAAAATTAACCCAAATAATTACAACTGTATAAAATGCTACAAGAAAACCTTTAACCTCTTGGAGATTATGAACCTACCAGCCATCAAGAGATTTGATTGGGCTGTTAGCTACATCCCTGAGTCTTATGACAGATCATTGCCCTGTGCTGTTCTTTAAAACAACTGCAACAATAACATAGGAAAAATACGATTTTCTATAACTCACAATACTTTAAATAGGACTTTTTAAGCCTATGAATGCTAGCATCCAAGGAATGAAAAGCTCCATAAATCAAGGGAATTTTTATTTGCTCCTTGTGGTACAGTTAGTTTGCTCCAGAATTATACCACTTTTCTAAATAAAGCCCTATATGTATAAAAGAGAAGTGCATACCGTGATCAGCGAGTACAATCAAATTCACACAGTTGTGCAGGTTCCTCTGCTTGAGTCCATCTAGTAACATTCCCATTACTCGATCAGCGAGCATCAAAGCATCAATTACCTACAATATAAGAATCAAATCATGTAGCTGATATGAAACCTGTTAAAACATTAAGCATTTGTTCTGATGTGGAGTAATTGAGGGAAATGTAGGAAAATAAGGTACAGGACATAACTAGTACTTATGTATAATACTAAGTATTAAAATGTGCTTACAGTGTATATATATATATATATATATATATATATATATATATATATATATATATGTGCGCCTTAGTACATATCAGTGCACAAATCACATAGTGCATGGCATCCAGTAAAATACCCCGTAATGCAATACTTAAGTAGACAATAAAAAAAGAAAATAATTACTTTTGTGCCCAGATAAAGGGTATGTGAAAATTACTACACAGGATCTCCACCCCACCCCATCACAAACACCCATACGGTATCGCAATAGGAGACCCTTGGTGTACCTGGTACAAGGCAGCCTCTAAAATGTACAAAGGACATAGATATAAGATGTGGTCTAATGGCAAAAAGGGCAGTTTTGCATTGTTTTACAGAATGGTCATGTGTGCGTGTGTATATATACATAGTACTGTGCAAAAGTTTTAGTCAGGTCTGAAAAAATGCTGTAAAGAAAGAATTGCTTTAAAAAATAGACATGTTCGGGGGTGTGGCCTGACCTTGCATGGAGCCAGACGTGTGACCGTCGAGCTCCCGGCGTTATGGGACAAAACTAAGCTTTTATTCAAGCTATCTAGAATCTGTTGACCTCTTACAGACTCTCAGGTGAACTGTTATCAAACCACGGATGACAGGCAAGCAACGCAAACAAGGACGGGGCACCGTTTCGGTCAAGACTTACTTCACCTCCAAGCCTAAGGCCTGTTTGAGTGAAGGCACCCTTCAAGAGCCTGCTCCGCCTACACACTCGCGGCGGGAAAGCACAGCGGGGGTAACGCCTCCTTTACCTCACCTTCCTGCATTACAGGACCCTCCGGTTTGTAGTGGAGACATGACGCAGAACACTTCTTCACCTCCGGTGGACATTGCAGCGATGCTAGCTGACTTACCCACTAAGTCGGATCTACATCTCCTCCTCAAAGATGTAACCGACACTATACAGGCTGATATTGCAAGACTGTCGGCTGATTTTACTCAACTCAATAGTCGCGTTCAACTTCTGGAACAGGACAGAGTTAACGCAGGCGACAGGTTGGACTCTCTTTCGCAGATGGTCGAGGAACAGAAGGACGCTGTACACCATCTCACTCTGAAACTGGACGATTTGGACAATAGGGGAAGAAGGAACAACATTAGGATCAAGAACCTACCAGAAACGATCACTTCCACAGATCTTCGCCCTACGATTCAGCAACTCTTCCAGCAGATGTTGGGTGATAATAATACTGATCCAGTACTGATTGAAAGAATCCATCGTTCCCTTAAAGCTAGAGATCCTGATTCTCCAAGAGATGTGATTCTTTGTCTACAAAGATATGAACTTAAAGAGCTAATAATGAGGAAAAGTAGAGAATGTCCCTCCCTAACATGTGCAGGGGCGTCTATTCAACTATACAATGATGTTTCTCCCTACACACTCCAGCTGAGGAGATCTGTCAAGAATCTTACCGACCATCTTCGGAATACCCAAGTGAAATACCGATGGGGTTTCCCATTCTCTCTTTCAGCCACGCTGAATGGAAGAACAGCGACTTTGCGCTCACCGGACGAAATTCCAGCTTTCTGCTTATCATTGGGGTTATCGATCCCCCCAACTCAAGCTCCGCCAACCACTCCGTTGCAACATAAGACGCCAAAGCGGCTGGATTGGTCGCCATGCTCACCAGCTCAAAAGAAGAAGCAGAGGCGCCTGATCTTATCCGATCCTGCAGATCCTGCGGCTGAAGCTACCTGAACAGGAGTGTGCCGCTTATATCATATCAAGACCCACTGTCTGACTTATCTTGAACTGAACTTACCGTGATTCCCTTTGAGACCTCAACTCCTAAGGACGGTAATGTTTTCTGATGCCCCTGAGCATCGTCGCATAACAACATTTTGTTATTGTATTACGCTTTCTAGATATTCATTCTTATCTCGTGTTCTGAACATGCTTTTGGTTATATATTGTTCATTTGTTCATTTGCTGATTGATACTGCTACTAAGATCGAGCACTTGCTAATTATTCCTGCTCATGGGCCTCTGGTCCATTAGGGTAACCTTTGCCCAATGTTTGCTGATTCACTGTACTCCAGTAGTAACACAATACTTTGTTTACCTCTCGCTGACTCAGTCCTGCCACATTCACTTACTACCTTCCTTTTTACCCCTAGATCCACTCTCCAATGTGGCAGGCCTGACTCAGCGGGATAAATATACTGTTTGCTATGTACTTTAATGTTGTCCTTGACTCTCACTCCTTTCTTCTCCATGTCATTTATGCCTCACTCATCAAGTTCACTCTCTAATTTCTGATAGACTCTACGCCACATGACTGTCTGAGGATTTTCACTATCTTCTTCTCTCTCTTTGCTTTTATACTTATCTACACTTCAATTATGATGACAAGTTAAACTCTGTCCCTAGGCCTTGCACCCTTTTAGTCGCCTATTGCATGCCAGGCCCCTCCTCAGGGCTATTAGGCACACCTGCTTCACCTTATGTTTCTACCCACTTACCTCTGATTATGAAGCATTCACTTTCACCTACCCTTCCCTCTCCCATTACTTTTCTCTTTTACATTCCTTCCCTTTCTTTCCCGCTTCCCCATCCGAGATGCGGTATGGTACTCCTAGACTGGGATTTAATATGACACAGGCAGTTAAGATTGTCTCGCTGAACTCCAGGGGTCTAAACTCTCCAGAGAAAAGGTCAATGGCCCTTAGGGACTTTGCACGGCTACGTGCAGATATAGTTTTAGTACAGGAGACACATTTTGATGCTAGAGCCACACCTAAGTTCTGTAACCATATATTCCCACATGCTTACTTCTCTTCTGCTAATGCAAAGCGTAAGGGGGTTGCAGTCTTGATCAGGTCTACAGTTCCCTGGACCCTCCAGGAAATTCAAACTGACAGTGATGGGAGATTTATTATATTGAAAGGCCTCCTCTATAACGCCCCATATATCATTATGAATATTTATGGCCCTAATACTGCTCAATGCTCATTCCTGCGGGATAGACTATCGACTCTGGAGTCGGATTTTGGGGGACGTATAATATTAGGAGGAGATTTTAATTTAGCTCTTGATCCCTCTCTAGATAGCTCCTCTGGGAAATCTCCCTATAGATTATCTCATCTCCGCAATCTCAGATCACGTTTCAGAGAGCTTCATTTGGTAGACGCTTGGAGATCACTACACCCTCGGGATAAGGACTACACCCATTTCTCTTCACCCCACTCTATGTACAGCCGCATTGATTATCTTTTTATATCTCAATCCATCCTCCACCTCCTCATATCCGCAACTATAGATTCTGTTTCATGGACGGATCACTCCCCTATATCCATCTCGTTGACCGTTCCAAGCTGTAGCATGCGGACAAGCTCATGGAGAATGAATGAATCTCTTCTTCTTTCGCCTGAGACTTGCAAGGAAATAAGTAAACATTTGAAGGAATATTTTCTGCTTAATACCACGGGTGACTGTCGAGATACTATAGTTTGGGAGGCTCACAAACCAGTTATTAGAGGGTATTTTATTAAGCTTGGTTCATTTCTGCAGAAAAAACGCAGGGCTAAGATGGCTTCCCTTCTGGAAACCATCTCAGCTTTAGAGAAGAAACATAAACGCTCTTTAGCACCTGCAGATCTTGAATCCCTTAATTCATTACGAGGAGAACTAACCACCTTGCTCTTGGCAAATGTTCATAAATCTTATATGTGGAGAAAATACCAATACTATTTAGAAGGAAATAAGTGTGGGAAGACTCTGGCGAGGATGGTAGCGACTAAGAGACGGAAGGCAGCGGTGTCTAGAGTTCAGTTCGATACTACTGAGATGGCTTCCACATATCCCAAAATTGCGGCCGCCTTTCGCTCGTTCTACGAGAAGCTATATAACATATCTGATACCACAACACTTTCTCACTCTGAACACCTTGATAAAATCAGGTTGTTCCTAGATCAAGCTAACCTTCATAAACTTAAGGATGCTGATGTTGCAGGTTTAGAATCCCCTATTTCCGCTGCAGAATTAGACAGAGTAATCAGCTCCATGGCTTCGGGAAAATGCCCCGGCGCGGATGGCTTCCCCCTTGGATACTATAAAAAATTCAACTCTATTCTGCTTCCACATCTCTGTAACTCCTTCAATTCGATTTTAGAAGGGGATTCCTTTCCAGCTCAGGCTCTTATGGCACATATTTCCGTCATACCCAAACCAAATAAAGACCCCACGCTTTGCAGTAATTATCGCCCGATTTCCCTTCTTAATGTTGATGTTAAAATCTTCGCAAAAATCCTGGCACTCAGACTGCAGCATCTCCTCCCAGACATCATAAACCCTGATCAGGGTGGTTTTGTACGGGGTAGGGAGGCTAGACATAATTCAGCCCTGGCAACCTCTTTAGTGCATCTCTCTGCTCGTCTCCATATTCCTACTTTATTGCTCTCAACGGACGCTGAGAAGGCCTTCGACAGGGTCAATTGGACTTACCTTTTTGAAACCCTATCTCACTTGGGAATGGGTCCAACTTTTCTCCATGGAGTTAAGAGCCTGTACACTAACCCGTCGGCGAAAATAGTGGTCAATGGTACCCTGTCGGAGGCCTTCCAGATTCACAACGGAACTAGACAGGGATGCCCCCTTTCACCCATTCTTTTTATTCTAGCTTTGGAACCATTTTTGAACACGATCCGTAAAGACCCTCTTATCACAGGCCTAGATGTCAAAGGTCGTTCCTTTAAACTCTCTGCATATGCTGATGACATACTCTTCTTCCTCACCAATCCATCCACCTCTGTCAATAGATTCTTAGAGCGTCTATCGGTATATGAGGAGATCTCTCAATCCAAAATGAACCTCTCCAAATCGGAAGTCTTGAGCCTTAATATGGATGACTCGCAGGTAACCCTACTTCGATCTACCTCACCCTTTAAATGGGCGACTCATTCCATCAAGTATTTGGGAATCTTCCTATCTTCAGACATACACGTCATGCCTGACTTAAACTTCAAACCACTCCTAGAGTCGATCCAACTGGATCTTAATAATTGGACTCATCTTTTCCTTTCATGGTGGGGGAAGATGAATCTGATAAAGATGATGATCTTGCCCAAAATTTTATTTACCCTCACCTCTCTCATTATGCCAGTCCCGAGGAAATTTTTGGATGAAGTCTCTAAAATGGTATCTTCCTTCATCTGGTCGAACTCGACTCCTAGATTGCGTAGAGAAATACTTACCAGATCGACAGAGTACTTTGGGGTGGGCCTTCCAGACTTCCACAACTATTATACAGCTTCTGTTTTGTCGAGACTCTTTGATTTTATTCCTATTAAGAAAAAGTACTGGACCTACTCTTTAGCCGATATCATTGAACCTTTCTCCCTTATACAGTTACTTCTGATACCTATGAATCACACACCTCACCACTGTCGGTCTCATCCCCTTCTCCTCCCCTTTCTCGCATTACAGCCCCTGATAGCCACTAGATCTGACCTAGCGCCATCCCCCTCTCCGATTCTTTCGGTTCTAGAGAACCCTGACTTTCCTGTGGGCCTTAATAATGTTAAATTAGCCAGACTGAAGGACTCAGGTGGGGATTTATTACTCAACTTTGTTAGAGGATCTATACCTCCATCTCTAGACGAAGTTCAGCGGATACTCCATCCCGCTGAACCAGCTTGGTGGTTGACTTTACAAGTTAATCACTGGATATCTCAACAAATTAAGAATGGTTATACCCATAGGGAGCTGTCCGCCTTTGAATCGCAACTTCTCTCCCCCTCCCCAACTCTACGGCCACTTTCTTTTTGTTATACTTTACTCCGTCGTCCCACTTCAGAGTCGAAACCTTATTTCTTAAGAGACTGGGAAGGAGATCTTCAGTTCTCTTTACCTTTATCTACCTGGCAGCACATTTTCCGAAATAATGGCAAACTATCTAGGAACATGCAAGCCAGGGAACTGAATTATAAAATCTGGACCGGTTGGTATAGAACCCCTCTTAAGTTATCTAGGTTCTCACTTGACTGCTCCCCCTTATGCTGGAGATGCCTCTCTCATATTGGCTCCACAGCTCACATTTGGTGGTCCTGCCCTAAAATATCACACTACTGGAAACTTATCCTATATGAAGTCAATCTCATTTTGGGTATGAACTTACCGTGCGACTTCAAGTTATGTATTCTCTTTTTACTTCCTCATGTGGTACCACTCATCTCTGGGTCTGATAAAATACTATTATGCCATCTACTGGACGGTGCTAAGGCACTGATTCCCACTTTTTGGAAAACACCACAGACACCCTCCCTGGATTTATGGCGCTCCAAGATTGTGCAACTCATGAATATGGAAAGGTGTCATGCTATAACTTCTAATTCTTTGCCGCACTTCGAAGAGGTCTGGTCTAAATGGATCTCCTATCATACATCCTTCGGCTCCAACCCTACCTCTAATCCTACACCCTCAGGATGAGTGCTACCACGTTTGGACAGCAGATCTCAAGTTTTTACTAACTAGTTCAGCGACTCCCAATAATATCCTACCTTCTGAATTCTGTGTAACCATGTGAGATTACCATACCGCCTCTCGCCCTTCTCCTTTCCCCTTTTCTATGTTTCTTTTCCATTCCCACTCTTCTATGACTCCCCTTCTTCATTGCTCTTCTGTTTCCTAGCTCTCCTTTACTACTCTCTTCTCCTCCACATCTCCCCCCATATACCTAATTCTACTTGAATGTATAGGGAGTCATCAACACATATTCTCTTATATTTCTTTTAAGTTGTAACTGGTCAATCGTCCCATGTTGTCCTCTATCATTGCCTATTCTTGCTTTTTGTCATTTTAATCTCTGTAATTTCTTGCATGGTAGAGTGCACTTTAATAGATATTTGTATTGCCTTTTCTTTTTTCAATACATTTTTATGTATTATTTCTCTGAATTGTATATGCTTTGCCTATTGGCTCTGTACTCCCTTTGTACATGTATCCAATTTTTTTCTTCAATAAAGTTTTGTAAAAAAAAAAAAAAAAAAAAAAAAAAAAAAAAAAAAAAAAAAAAAAAAAAAAAAAAAAAAAAAAAAAAAAAAAAATAGACATGTTCATTGTTTATTTTTATCAATTAACAAAATGATAGTGGGTGAACACAAGAAAAATCTAAATCAAATCAATATTTGGTGTGAACAACCATTTGCCATCAAAACAGCATCAATCCTTCTAGGTCAGTGGTTCTCAAACTTTTTTGCTCAAGGCAACCCTAAAATCTATTCTAGAACTTTTGTGGCGTCCCTAAAAATTATCATGTCATTTGACAAGGTCTTTATGAAGAGGAAAATACATAAATATATGGTTATTCTTAGGCATCATAATCAGAATGACAAAAGCAAACATACTGTGTGTGCATCATAATTTGAATACATCTGAAACTCATCATTCACATTTTTCTCAAACGCTTTATAAAAAAATGGGACACCCTAAGTGGGTGTCTGCGGCACACCAAAGTGCCACGGCACCCTGGTTGAGAACCACTGTTCTAGGTACTTGACAGGTACGTTGTTCCATACATCTTGAAGACCTAACCACAGTTCTTCTGCGGATTTAGGCAGCCTTAGTTGCTTCTTTCTATTCATGTAATACCAGACAGACTCAATGATGTTGAGATCAGGGCTCTGTGGGGGCCATATCATTACTTCCAGGACTCCTTGTTCTTCTTTATGCTGAAAATAGTTCTTAATGACTTTGGCTGTATGTTTGGGACTGTTGCCATGCTACAGAATAAATTTGGGGCCTATCATATTCCTCCCTGGTGGCATTGCATGATGGATAAATATCTGCCTGTTCTCAGCATTGAGGAGACCAATAATTCTGACCAAATGCAGCCCCCAATTTTCAAGGAACTTCCACCATGCTTCACTGTTGCCTGCTCACATTAATTCTTGTAACGCTCTCTAGCCTTTGGCAAACAAACTGCCTTCTACTACAGCCAAATATTGCCAGAGCACTTTCTGACATTTTCCTGCACCCCATTTCCTGTGCTTTCATGCATAATTTAGTCACTTGGCCTTGTTTCCACATCAGAAGTATGGCTTTTTGGCAGCAAGTCTATCACGGTCCCCATGATCTGTCTGTCACTCTTTGTTGTGGTGCGCTCCCATTGGCTGAGCTTTGTTTGGCCTGCCCAATATGGCCTTCATATACCGGGCCTCTGGCACCTGTCAGGTACCCTTTCGTGGTGTTCCTGTACCAGTGTTACTGTGTTGCTGTGTTCCTGCGTTCCTGTGTACAGACTTGGCCCGTGTGACTACTCTCTTTGGTTCCTGCTCCGTGATTCGACCTGGCCTGGCTGACGTTCCTGCTCCGTGATCTGACCCAGCTTGTCTGACGTTCCTGCTCCGTGATTTGACCCGGCCTGGCTGACGTTCCTGCTCCGTGACCTGTCCCGGCTATCCAGACGACCCTGCTTGTGTTCCAGCTGTTATCATGATCCTGTGTCGCTTGGACGACATTCTGACTTCCGATGTGCTGATATAGAGCACACCAAGTTGTTGCCTCTGATTCACTGGGCCTTCCCATTATCTCTTGCAGAGCACTGTTGCCTCCGTTATATTGAGCCTTCCGTTAACACTTGCAGAGCACTGCTGCCTCCGTTAACCCTGAGCCTTCCGTTTACACTTGCAGAGCATTGTAGCCTCCGTTACAAAGAGCCTTCCGTTAACACTTGCAGAGCATTGTGGCCTCCGTTAACACTGCGCTTCCGTTAACCCTTGCTGTTCGCAGTGATCTGGTTACCGCACCATCCGGTGCTATTGGGCGATACCATCAGCTCTTGCAGTGTACATAGTCTCTGTTTACAGCACCGGTTGGGTGCTATTGGCTCTAAACACCTCAGCTCTTACAGTGTACATAGTCTCCGTTTACCGCACCAGTTGGGTGCTATTGGCTCTAACACCTCAGCTCTCGCAGTGTCAATGTCTCCGTGACCGCACCGATTGGTTGCTATTTGCTCTAGACTCCACAGCTCTTGCAGTGTACATTGTTTACGTTTACAGCACAGGTCGGGTGCTCACGGTTCAACGTGTGCTAGCTCTTGCAAAGTACTGTGGCCTCAGTTCCCTGCTCAGCACAAGTAGTAGTCGCAGTTCTGCCTTATTGACTGGTGCTCTTACATCTTGCACCACAGTCTCGCTCCTTTACCATCTTATGGGCATTGTCAAACGCACCACAACAGAGACTGATTGTTTTCCATGAACTGTAACCCATGTTGTACCTATAATGCTTGCGTATGCCTGTCCTGTGACAGTATATATTAATTTCCCTGTATACTGGGCCTGTGAGGGCATCTGTACATTATTGTCATTTTCCAGTTATACTGTCTTGCCTGTAGGAGGCAGTCTTTTGTGTCTTTTAATAAAACTGTGTTTTATTCTAACCTACTGGTCTGAGTGTCTTACAAAACCGTTACAAAGTCTTCCATGAGAATCACTTCTGACCAGTCTTCTCTGGACAGTAGATGGATGTACTAGGGTCCACTATGGTCCCACTGTTTTCTGACAGTTTTGAGATGATGGCACTGCTGGACATCTTCCAATTGTGAATGGAAGTAAGCATGATGTGTCGTCTGCTACACTAAGTTTCCTTGGCCGACCACTGCGTCTATGGTTCACAACATTGCCTGTTTCTTTGTGCGTCTTCAGAAGAGCTTGGACAGCACATCTGGAAACCCCTGTCTGCTTTGAAATTTCTTCCTGTAAGAGACCTTGCTGTTGCAGCATAACTACCTTGTGTCTTCTTGCTTTGCTCAGTCTTGCCATGGTGTATGAGTTTTGACATTAAACTTCAGCAACCTCCCCTTGTTAGCTGAGTTTGGCTGTTCCTCACCCAGTTTTATTCCGCATACAGAGATGTTTCTGTTTCATTTAATGATTGTGTTTCTGCCTACATATTAAATTGATGATCATTAGCACCTGTTTGGTATAATTGTTTAATCATACACCTGTCTATTTGCCTACAAAATCCCTGACTTTGAGGATGTGTACCTAGAAGAATTGATGCTTTTTTGAAGGCAAAGGGTGGCCACACTGAACATTGATTTTATTTAGATTTTTCTTCTGCCTAAAACTTTTGCACAGTACTATATATGCAAGCACACACACACACACACACACACAAACATACACACAGATAATTCATTTTTTTTCTTAAATAATAAGGATTATTCTTTAGTACTATGGGAAATGTTACCTTTTTTGCCTTGACACATGATCTTAAGTGCAGTGAATAATGAGAGTGAATTCTTCCAATTGTCAGTACATCAGCCAGATTATACTTACCCCACCACTGACTGGTCCATACGAATGCCCTGAAGTATCAGGTTCCTCAAGGTACAGTGCATAAAAATCTGGCCTAAGCAATAAATCAAAAATATATAACCATTTGTTATTTGTTACAGATATACTACATATGTTTAGCAAAGTAAAAAAGAATGTACCTCTCATTTTTTGGAAGATCAAGCCACCTTAGAATATCAGCTACTCGTTCTTCATACACAATAGAACTAAAATAAACAAGAAAAAAAGAATACAATAAACTTTAGAGTTTTCAGTATGTTGTTAATACCATAACTAAATCTAGGCCAGGTATATCCAGACCAGTTCTCAAGGGCGGTATACAGTACAGGATTTAAACTACAACTATGAATAGTGTCTAATAGGCCTGTACATGTTCCAGTAACATCTTGTATTGACAAGCCGGTACATGCTCTGGCAAAATTTGTTAATCATTAAGTGGCATGCGTTTATATGCCGCAGTAAGGAACATTTTACCAGCAGCTTACAATGATAAGTTTGAAATGCTTAATATGTTACAATAAAGTACAATAAGTGGTATTGTCGATACCATTATTAGTTTTTCTAACAATGAGTGATCCTGATATAGTTAGGATGATCTGTCACAATTTTCATCATTAACCGATTTATTATCTCTTTTTTTATATTAATTACATCTGTTTATCTAGGTTGGAATAACCATTCTAGAAGGCAATTGTAATACTGATTTTATTTTCTTTTACACAGTTCACTGCTTCCTTTTTTTAATTAGTTTAATTAAACGTTAAGTTTTAATCCCCTGTGCTAGATTTCTGTGTTTACATTTCGTTTACGTTTTCAACCATATACGGTGAGTGCTAGATCTGTTTTTCATGTATCTAATGCTATTTCCCCTGTAGCACCACCTGGTTTAGTTACACCCATCTAAGGATTTGTATGACCTAGAGATAAGAGTGCAATGGCAACCTTTTTATTTTGTACAATGATTTATCATGGTCTAACTTTGCCAGTCAGTGATATCCCAAAACTGTGTACTGTTTTATCCCCCTAGGAGTACAGTTTGAGACCCATTATCTATGGGGGCCTTCATTATGCAGGACTATGAACTGAACTGAATTGTAAGTCTTCAGTCTGTCAGTTCAGTCTCTTACACAGGACCAACAAATGTATACCAGGCTCTCTTCTAAGACCCCTTTCATGTGTTCCTGTTAGTCTGTTAGAACTCAGAATGAAGACTAACATAATTGGTAGGATTTCTTCAAGGGAAAGAGATCTGCTGGTACAGCGATATGTATATGACAGCTACCCTTTAATGTGCATGTTACACTTTAATATCCCATGCAGTATAAAAATATGCCCTTTGGACACCAGGTGGCACTGTTAACAATGTTTTGATTTAAAAACAAAAATATTGAGCTGTAATAACTTTGGAAGTAAAATCTTCCAGCTGTGGGAATACCTTGGTTTTACTCTGCAGCAACATAGTTTTCATAAAAAAAGTTTACTGCTCCTTTAAGTAGAGGTGAGATAATTAATTTTTCAATCAATTTTCACTAACCCAACTGAGCTCGGTAAGGCAACTCCTTAAAACCTGGTCTGTTTATAACAGTCGAGGACAGGTTTGGGCACCCCTGACGTAAACTACAATAATGGCTTCACAAGCACTCTATACAAATAGGGGAAAAAAGAACAAGTATGTAGGTCTTTAACCCCTTAATGACCCTTGACGGTCATAGCACATCATGGGTTGTTTTGACTTAACAACCCATGATGTGCTATGACCGTCATGAAATTCCAGCCCCCCCCCCCCCTGCGCACGGCTGCATGCAGTTCGGGGAGTCTGGAATACGAATCGGCAAAAAAAAAAAAAAAAAATGCTCCTTGATCCTTTAGTGACCGCAACGTGCCTGCGTGGCCCGTTCTTAAGGGATTAACCCCTAAACAACAGCAGTCTAGGGAAGTGGCCTTCCTTTAAGGTCCATATTGATCATTTTCATGCACCGACACAAATGACCAATGATGTGTACTGGTGTGCAGAACGGGGATCTTGAAGCGGTCAGTTTCAGACCCCATTTGTGCTTACAGCACTCCAACAAGTACATGAAGTGCCAGGACCGTCACCTGTCCAAAAGGGAAAAAAAAACGGTGACAGTCCTGGCACATCACCAGCTGTTAAATGGGTAAGACCCTCAATAATGGAATGACAATTCAATCTGATTATACAATGTTATCTCTGTAAGATTATATTAGGTACGGGACAATTTACGTGTTCTGTTTATCAAAAGTAGAGTTGTTTTGGAAGGCTTGAACAGAAAAGGAGGAAGTAATTTCATTAATTTATATTTATTTTTTCATCCCTACACATGATAGATTTTGATTAGTGTTTTCTTAACCTGTCCTCAAGGAAGACTCAGGAAATGTAGCAGCCCCACTGGCATTAGTCTTTAACACCAGTAGCTGTACTATAGGGTACGCACAGCAGAATACATGCTCTGTAGTGCACACCAGTGAGCAATATCTGTTCTTGTTAGGACTTCAATGCTAGCATGCACTGTTCACCAGCCCTGTAACCAGTCCCATACCTGTGTATGCAGTTTCTCTGTGCATGTTAAAGGGCTGGTATACGGCAATTTGTTCTATAACTTTTTAAATACATTGGGGGAGAGTCACTAAGCTGTGATAAAGTTGAGACGACTTCTCCAGTTTACCACTTCTCCAATTCCTATGTTATTCTGTGGAGCCTGTTCACTAAGATCTCTCAAGTTGAAGAAATCTTAGTGCATAGACTCCATAGAATAACAAAAGAATTGGAGAAGAGACAACCCTGAGAAGTCATCTCCATTTTATTTTTGTAGCCACTTTGTGAATCTCCCCCATTGTGTTAAATAAGGCATAGAGGAAAGGAACATACACAGACTGCACCATTGTCCACCCTTTGGTGCAATTGGCATTACGTGGAGGAATGTTGGTTTATGTACTTCAGTAAATTGACGTAGGTTCAAAACACAATTCTAGAACCTGAATAAGCTCGGAATCCCCGCTGCACATTCAACTCACTGAGGCTGATGTACTAAGAAATTATGTAATTCTGGGGCAAACCAACTGCACCATAGGGAACAAATAAGCATTCCTACTGATTTAAATGGGGCTTTCAACTGCATGAATATTGCAGAGGTCTCCAAAACTTTGTAAAGCAAAATAAAAATTCCAAAATGTCTCATTAATGTAAATGAGGCATTTAAAACTTTGAATTATAAAGAGGCCTCCAATGCCTTGTTTTTAGCATTTAAAGGGTTCAAAGCACCACTTAAATTAAAGATAATTTTTGTACGTTTGTTTATTGCTTATGGTTCCAGAACTGTACCTCTTTATCTTAGTACATAAACCTTGCTGAGAGGATATAATCTCTCCATTAAGCACAGGAGAGTCAATCAGAGTCTCAGTGATTTGGTTCAATCTTAGGTGCTCAGGGAAATCATTGAAGGGATAGTAATGTTTCATAAAAACAGCAGCTCTGATTAATCTTTCTAATATTTGGGCCATGAAGAGTGTTATTTCAATACTGTCAGAGTTGTAGTTCAAGAGTAATTGAATGATAAAGTATCCCACCTCCTGCCCCTTTTACCTAGTATAAGCCACCTCCCTCAGTTGTGGAATTTGGCCACTTAACCAGACAGGGTGCAGCAAGGGACAATCTTCTTACTGTGAGCATAAGGAAAACCTTGCCCCCCTTGACAGGTTTTTCAGATTTTTCCTTATGCTCACTGAAGATTGCCCCTCTCTGCAATCCATCCGGACAGTCTTGCTGCTCTGAGGTGAGCAGTGTTACTTCAGTAAAAGGGGTGGGAGGGGATACATTGTCATTCAATTACTCTTGAACTACATCTCTGACAGTATTGTGATAACACTCTCCATGGCCCAAATACTATGAAGATTAATAGGAGCTGCTGTTTTTGTGAAAAATTACTCTCTCTTTAAGCCTTGGTTTGTTAATAGGATATGGGGACAGGTTTGGGAATCACTAATGTAGATAAATCATTATTTCACTGATTAAAGCAACCCGTTCCATGTAAAGATTTTACATAAACACAGCTGGTGTTGTACCATGTAATTATGTAAGTATTTGGTCATGGTGGAGGAGGTTTGAGATTAAATTGTTTGAATTAGCATTTAGACCCTATGGTGAAGTTCACTTGCCCCAGAATTACTCCAGTTATCTTTTGAATATTGGGCATCAAAGTGTAACTTTTGGCACAAAGAGTGTGGGAATATAGAGCTTAGCATTTCTGCAAAAAAATTTAACCATTGATTGAAAGGCTAATCTCTCATCCATGCACATGTTGTGTTATCTGAAGTGTTAAAATTAACTTTATGTATATTTTTGACTGGATTTAATTTGATGATTTCAGTTCGTAAGTATTACTATCCCTTTAAGAGAAACTGCCAACTTTCATGATTTTACTCTTTTTTGTACAGTTTAAATTTATTAACCCTTTGAGTACCCCTCTGGCACTCAAAGGGTTAAAATGAACATTTACATGACACTTTTAAAGCTTGCATTTTGTGGCTTCCTGCTCTTAATTCAGTCGTAGTGTCAACTGCAGCCTCCATTTCCAAAATAGTTGGAAGCTACTGACTCAGCTATGTAATGTAAGTCTATGAAGCTGATGTACAAAGATGAAAATGAGTAAATCTTTAACAAAGAAACTGCACCATAGAAAACAAATAATAATTCTTCAAATGGCCATTGATTTAAATGGACCAATTAACCCCCTTGAATGCTAGATAGATCTTCAACACATTATGAAGTTATGTGATGCACATCAAGGTATGCAGTGGAGAGTATGATTTCTTTAGTCCATGCTGGTTCATACATTCTACCATTAAAGTTAACCCTTTGAGTGCCAGAGTGGTGCACAACGCATTGCTTTGCAATACGTTGTGTACCACTCTGGCACTCAAAGGGTTAATAAGCAAAGAAACAAACCCTGCAGTATTTGCAGAGAGACTGAATAAAGTTATTCCATTTCCTCTGTGT
Organism: Rhinophrynus dorsalis; assembly: GCA_037306005.1. NCBI lineage: Eukaryota > Metazoa > Chordata > Amphibia > Anura > Rhinophrynidae > Rhinophrynus > Rhinophrynus dorsalis. The sequence goes on along the minus strand of CM074720.1, from coordinate 248,857,752 downwards.
CTTGTTTTAAGAGACACTGTCACCTAAAATAACTGCTGACATTAAAAGAGCTTTCAAAATAATCTATATGTTGTCAGCCATTTTTTATTTAGAGAACTAGTTTTTTCAGTTATTTTGATGTATAGATTATGCTAATTAAGTAATGATAATTGAGGGCATGCTCTTATCTCTGTCACATAATCCTTTCAGAGCTAGGTGAGGCTGGCAATGCATTGCTGACTGGAAGTTGCTGCCTCACATTCCTTAATTAGCATAACCTAAATAGTCTAAATAACTCAAAAACTACTTTTCCATAAAAAAAGGTCTAATTTAACATATTGATGATTATGAAAGTTAGTTCTAAATCACCAGTGTTGTTTTTAAGTGATGGGTCTCTTTAATACATTGAGTTAAATAAGGAGGACAGGAATGAAATTCCCCAAAATGCCCATAAATTCCACAATATCCGCCACTGATGATAAGGGGTAAATTTTTGGTGTAAGTAGTTTATTAAATTGGCTTTACACAGGCATAGTATTAATACATTTGTTTCAGTGCATGTTATAGCATTAAATCATATATTATGTCCACCCTATTTATTTGGGAGAGTGCAAGGAAAGAAATTTAAAAGCTGTGTTTATTCATTCAAACAGGCGCAAGTAGCAATAAAAAACTTACAAAATGGACGATATCACCAAGCCTTTCTCCCTCCCGGTTCGCTCTACTTTTCATAAAGCCACAATGTCCCGTTATGCCGGAATCTTCTTAGGCATAAGCCCACATATCCCAAATCTCTTATATGGGCTAACTCCCGGTGCTTATTGTTTCTCTTCTTATCCGCTCTATAATATAGACGCGGCTCCGGTACTGATGTCTCTACACGGGATAGCTATTCCCCTTCTGCTAGGATCACGGGCTTGTCTAGACGTAAGCGTAACCAGGAGGGGCCAAGGTCCGATATTGTCCTTCCTCTATTCTTTCTCCCCACGTGTATCGTGGACTATCACTGTCCACTTCCTCAGGGTATTACAGGATCTCAGTAGAGATCCACCTTATTTATAATAGAAATTCAATCAACATGAACTGATCAAAATATAAATACTACTAGAAGTAGAACATCACAGTATAAAAGGGTCATTTTTTTTCTTTCCAAATTCACATACCTTACAACCACTCCTACCACACTTAAACATGCCTTTGGTACCAAAAATCCCATCTTTATTAACACATATCTTATTTCCTATATCACTAGGGGCTACCAAATTTTTTATACATACATTTTTTCTAAAGGAAACATTTGGCCTATCTCCCACAGCTGGTCCCAAAATCGGATCATTCTGCAGGATTTGCCAATGTCTCCCCAAGGCACGCTTTATACTATTTGCTCCCACACTGTAGGTAGTAGTAAAGTAAGGGACAGAAAAGGCATGTTTAAGTGTGGTAGGAGTGGTTGTAAGGTATGTGAATTTGGAAAGACAAAAAATCAGTACTCCTCCAGACTGACAGGTAGAACATACAATATAAAGCAGCTGTTAAACTGCAATTCTAATTATGTGGTGAACCTTCTTGACTGCCCTTGTGGTCTGCAGTATGTGGGACGGACTGTGCACAAGTTAAAGACGAGGTTTGGGGAACATTTACGGAATATTCTAATGGGCGTACTTGCGCACAGTGTGTCTAAGCATTTTGTGGAGCATCAAGATGGAAAGTGGGATAGAGTTTCCATTATGGCTATTGAACAAGTGATACTGGATAGGAGAAGAGGGGACAGGCTGCTGAAGTTGAGAAGAAGAGAGACCTGCTGGATACACAAGCTGAAAACTCTAAGTCCAGAGAGTCTAAATATAGATATCGATATAGCAGCCTTTACTAGATAAATTTATTCTGCTACTCGATATCAGTATGTAGTGGAGTATCTTGGCTATAAGGTAACAGACTTCTAATTATAAGATATTATGGAGAGGAAGTTAGAGATGATGTTTGGAATTTTATAAAACAGTAGGGTATAATGGAGATTGTCTGGAATAGCGTTTTTTATAAGGTTATGAAAGGGAGAGATAGGGATTGAGATTAATGACCCTTTTATACTGTGATATTCTACTTCTAGTAGTATTTATATTTTGATCAGTTCATGTTGATTGAATTTCTATTATAGATGGGATTGTTTCCTTCTTGTATTCCTTTATAGAATGAATTTCCATTCCTGTTTTCTAATTATAGATGGGATTGTTTCCTTTCTGTATTCCCCTATGGAAAGGGGGATATGTGGAGGATACTAGAGAATTTTAATAAGCTTTGTAAATGATCTCTTTTACGCATTGATTTTTAAGAATTTTGCTGTAAAGTTTTTGTGTATTTTAAATATGAGTGTTATTTTGAAGATTGCTTTTGTTTTATTAGTCCATTTATTTTTATTGATAATCGGGTATCTTGTATATAAGGTGGATCTCTACTGAGATCCTGTAATACCCTGAGGAAGTGGACAGTGATAGTTCACGATACGCGTGGGGAGAAAGAATAGAGGAAAGACAATATCGGACCTTGGCCCCTCCTGGTTACGCTTACGTCTAGACAAGCCCGCGATCCCAGCAGAAGGGGAATAGCTATCCCGTGTAGAGACATCAGTACCGGAGCCGCGTCTATATTATAGAGCGGATAAGAAGAGAAACAATAAGCACTGGGAGTTAGCCCATATAAGAGATTTGGGATATGTGGGCTTATGCCTAAGAAGATTCTGGCATAATGGGACATCGTGGCTTTATGAAAAGTAGAGCGAACCGGGAAGGAGAAAGGCTTGGTGATAGCATCCATTTTGTACGTTTTTTATTGCTACTTGCTCCTGTTTGAATGAATAAACACCGCTTTACATTTCTTTCCTTGCACTTTGTTTTTATGCATGTAGACTTATGAGGATGGAGATTCTCCGTTGAGAAGCTGCAGTAGAAAGTTGTCTGGAAGGCTGGTTTTAGTATCTTTGAAACAATTATGAAACATTGATAGACTTCATCTCCATTTCATTTTCTTTGATGTTCACCTCATCTCATTCCATCTACATTTCAACTTTAAGAGATAAGTGACTGTTTTTTGGAGTCTGTGTTTATTACATTATTTGATTTTTTATTTTTTGTTTTTTGAATTTTATATACATAGTAGTAATTGAGGAGGTTTTTGTTAGACATATACACATGTGTAAATATATATGTGTATATGTGTATGTGTTTATTTTATTATTTATTTTTTATTTTTTCTCTCATTGATTGTTATACTCATCTTGTGGTGGTTACTCCAATTAACATCCCAGCGCACTAATATTGTTTTTAGATAGTACATATATATATATATATACATACATATATACACAAGTACACACACACACACATATAAATATACATACATAAATGCACGTGCACATTTAAATACATGCATACATACATATACATACATATATACATCCTATATAATAATTCGATAGGATGTTTGTCAGAAGCTGTCATGCGCAGTAGAGACTGTCCGAACAGTTGCTACCGTGCATGACTGCGTCAGCGGCAGGATGCAGAGCAGGACTGGCCTCTTAACCCTTTGAATGCGTTGCGTACCTCTCTGGCACTCAAAGGGTTAACATCCCCCAGACCTTGGCCCATGTACACGGGCTTTTACACTAGTATAAACATAAAGTAAATACACACAGAGATGCGCTCACACATAGGCATACATATATGTTACATACATTCATAACATACATATATACATACGTAAACATACACATGCACATATATATATATATTTTGATAAACTTACTTGTTGTATAATTTGTACAAATTAGAGAAAGTACCATTAATGGGAACATCTGATCCAGGCCAAAAGAAAGTACCGGCCTTCAGTCCTTGATACATTGCTGTCAACCAAATCTGTATGTTATAAAGAAAGTTCATCGAGAAAGGATTATTACGCCAGTAAGGAAAATTATTTTGTATCTTCATGTAACACGGGAGACTGCTTCAGGAATAAAAGGCAGGAACAAATCAAAAGTAACAGGTTTGATTGTTTTCCTCTTGTGTAAACTCTATCACATAATATTATTGCATCTACAACAGCGGAAGGGTTTCTTTACAGTAAGGACAATAAAGGTATAGAATTCACTGCCTGAGGAGGTGGTGCTATCGAAAACATTAGATGCCTTTAAAAAGGGCCTGGATACTTATTTAAAAGAGCATAACATAGAGGGCTATTTACGTTAGTATTGGGATGAATATTTAGTTGGGGCTTGTTGATCCAGGGAGGAATCTGATTGCCATTTGGAATCAAGAAGGAATTTTTTTCCCCCTATTCAAGGCAGAATTTTAAATTGCTAATTGAAAGGGGTTTTTTTGCCTTCTTTTGGATCAGCGATGGTAAACAGGAATAGGAAAAGGTTGAACTAGATGGACGCAAGTCTTTTGTCAACCTAAATTACTATGTTACTATGTTAGATACAACTTGACGCATGTTCAACTTGATGCATGTTCAAGTTACAATCATTGCAGCATGAAAAGCAAGACATTTGCAAATCATTGGCCTTTTACATACAGATGCTGCACAGGAGAGTTCATAACTGCATTTTATATGCAGAATAAATCAGACCTTTGACACTGTCTCCAGTAATGGTGTTCATTTTGTGTCTATGATTTTACAAATGAATTTGAAATATAACTGTGAGTACATCTTGGCCAATCCTTCTACGGGTATTTGGAACTGATAACTGCTTACACTAGAAGTGATATAACCTTTTAAGTGCCAGAGGAGTGTGTATGCATCCAGTGGCTTTACAAATGTACCTCAAAGTTATCCCTTTATGGTTAAAGAGCTCTTTGTGATGCATTGCTGACCTCTATAGCATCCTGTGGGTTAATAAAAAATAGGTAGATCTAATTGTCATTTAAAAAAAAACAAAAAAAACTGAAGTAGTTAGTTATTGAAATACCAGTGGAGTTAAATCTTCTTCACAGACATTGCCTTTAAAATAAACAAATTAAAATGTAAAACTGTAAAACAGTGATTCATTGAAAGGGGCAGTAAAATATTTATGTCTTTTCCTCTTTTATTCTCTTTCCCCTTCCCTATACTGTTTACATGTTTCCTTCCCCTTCCATCTGTTCAGCTCTGTTCTCTTTTTTCCATTTCTCTTTCTATTAATCTGTTCTGTGGTCCTAGTTCTCAGCAATTGCAGTCAAACATTGTTGAATCTCAGCAATTGAGGCTGCATTTCTTACATAGCCTATGTTGTTGTTACCTGAATAAATTATGAACATCATTCAACTAATGAATTTCTTTTTGTAAAACACAATAAAAATAATATTTGTTAGTATGTGAATGTGTTGTTGTGCAGGGACATTATTTTTGCAGAAGAAACATACCGGCTGTCCGTTCCACCAGGACTCATTAAACTTCTCGCTTCCAGAAACAGAAAAAAACTGGTTCATATGGATGTCATACATGTTGTTATCAATAATACCACTGGATTCTTGATACAGGCCCTATGAGGATATAGATAAAGATATATGCATAAATATCGATATTAGAATATCCCTCTTATTAGTACACACTGCTGAACAATGCAGTCGTAGTTCCAAGAAGTTGATAATGGACTTGCATGAAATTGTATAGATATCTGTGTGGGACAATGTGAAAAACATGTGCTTAACCCTTTGAGTGCCAGTGGGGTAAGGAATGCATTGCAAAGCAATCTGTTCCGTACCCCTCTGGCACTCAAAGGGTTAATATTTGAGAAAAAAAGTACACAACACAACATTTTATTCAGTAGTGAGTGTAAGTACCACAGGAGGCAACACAGGCATCTAGATGATGAGGCATACCTTTATTAAGATAGTAAATTGTTTCTTGATGAATGTTAGTCCAATGCAGTATCATGTTGGGTGTGTAGCTCCTACAAGTGAATGCAGATGCCTTCTAGCAAAGATGGAGATCTATATAAGGTGCCATATTTGTTTGATGGGGAAAAAGTCTGGGAAACATGGAGGAATATAGCAGTATGTAGAAGCAATATTTGTTGTCCATGGTAAAGTGCAATATGTGGGCAGGAATTGTGATTGTCCTATTGCAGTAGAGAACCAGGAACTTTCTAGGTAAATGATCTCATGATGGGTTGTACAATCATGTCTATGAACCATAGATCTATGACACTGCCCAGAATGAACACTAGGAATTTGAATTCGCCATGCTTGATGCTGCCCAATGCCAGTATACTTTGAGTTGGCCCTCCGTAGACTGATCGATGCACACTTCCACAGATTCTGAGATTTACACTCCTACAGCCCATTGCCCAGTCATTATGAATCCTAGTCATAAACCGGACTTGTCAGTGATGACAAATTATCTCCATTCCTATATTCAGGGGTGCAAGGCTTGGCATAATTCTTGTTGTTGACTCAGTGAGTCCTCTGCAGTGAAAGTAGTGGTAGTCTAATCTGGAGACAGTCTGTTGTACAAGAAACACTGAATGGTTTATACCATCTTGGCTGAATCTGTGTTTTTTTTTTTGTTTTTAATAACCTTAGAGTGAACTTGCTGTAGCAATGCCAGCGAATGATCCAGCATTATGAGCCAGTCAGTGGCAGCAGAGTGCTTTGTATAATTGGGCCCAGTGAAATTAGAGGGGCCAAAATAATTGAGCATTTCCAACATCATGGCTACCCACTCGCTGTAATGGACATGAACAGGTGCCACAGTATGATGATCTTGTCCCTCTCCTGTTTGTCAGTTGACAATAGTCTTGATTTCATCTTACCCTAAGTAGCTTCCCAAAGATAAAAAAGGAGTGTTAGATATCTACACAGCTAATAGCTGGTCTGCTCAGCTGAGAACTTTATACCCATCTAACCATTTAACTGTGATAACCATAATACAGAACTATAATCATTTACATATCTCGTTGATTAGTGTGATTTGCATAGCATATTGTCTCCTCCTTCCTGGTGTTGCAGTTTCAGTGTTGAGCAGTATATGTTCTGCTTATTTGTATACTGTGTGCTTTTTAATAGAGTGCACATGCATACATATATATAGAAATACATGCATACACATACACATACATGCATACATACATACATATGCACATACATACATACATAGAAATGTCTTAAAAGTATCAACCTAATTCATGCCTTCTGCCTTGGTTTGAAATGCTTCTTCTCTCACTTATATGCCTGTATTGGCTTCTGATGTTACTGTTCCACCCTTCTTCTCTGATCGGTGTGTTTACTAGTGTTGAGCGAGCATGCTCGGCCGATGCTCGGATCGGCTCGAGCATCGCTCTGCTCGGCACATGGCGGTACTCGTACGAGTACCGCATGTGCTCGCCCGCCATGTTCGGGACTCCTCCCCGCACGTTTTGCGGCTGCTGCGCAGCCAATAAACATGCAGGGAGGCTCTGACATCGGTGTAATGCCAGCAGCCATGTTGGCTGCTGGCATTACACTGATTGGCTGGCCAGAACCCGTGGTCGGGTGCTGTATAGCACCTGACCAGCGAGTTCGGCTCAGTCTTAGCCAGGGAGAGCTGAGGATAGGAAGGGAAAGTCAGTGTAGGGAGGAAAAAAAGCAAAATTGTGAAAAAAAAGAACCAAAAGTCCTTTTTAGGACTACTGTGTGTGGGGGCAGCAGGTTATTTTGTGTGGGGGGGAAAAAAAAAAAAAAAAAAAAATATATATATTCTGTTTAGTGTGCAAAGTTGCAGATTAGAGCACATTCTGTTTAGTGTGCACAGTTGCAGATTAGAGCACATTCTGTTTAGTGTGCAAAGTTGCAGATTAGAGCACATTCTGTTTAGTGTGCAAAGTTGCAGATTAGAGCACATTCTGTTTAGTGTGCAAAGTTGCAGATTAGAGCACATTCTGTTAAGTCTTCAAACTAAAATATCAAAGTCACATATTCCATTCAGTGTGCGTCGCCGCAGTTTAGCAGCACATTCTGTGTACTGTGCAGAGTTGCAGAATAGGAAGAAATACTGTTAAGTCTTCAAACAAAAATATCAAAGTCACATATTCCATTCAGTGTGCTTCGCCGCAGTTTAGCAGCACATTCTGTGTACTGTGCAGAGTTGCAGAATAGGAAGAAATACTGTTAAGTCTTCAAACTAAAATATCAAAGTCACATATTCCATTCAGTGTGCTTCGCCGCAGTGTAGCAGCACATTCTGTGTACTGTGCAGAGTTGCAGAATAGGAAGAAATACTGTTAAGTCTTCAAACTAAAATATCAAAGTCACATATTCCATTCAGTGTGCTTCGCCGCAGTGTAGCAGCACATTCTGTGTACTGTGCAGAGTTGCAGAATAGGAAGAAATACTGTTAAGTCTTCAAACTAAAATATCAAAGTCACATATTCCATTCAGTGTGCTTCGCCGCAGTGTAGCAGCACATTCTGTGTACTGTGCAGAGTTGCAGAATAGGAAGAAATACTGTTAAGTCTTCAAACTAAAATATCAAAGTCACATATTCCATTCAGTGTGCGTCACCGCAGTTTAGCAGCCTATTCTGTGTACTCTGCACAGTTGCAGAATAGGAAGAAATACTGTTAAGTTTTCAAACTCAAATATTAAAGTCACATATTCCATTCAGTGTGTGTCACCGCCGTTTAGCAGCCTATTCTGTGTACTCTGCACAGTTGCAGAATAGGAAGAAATACTGTTAAGTTTTCAAACTCAAATATTAAAGTCACATATTCCATTCAGTGTGTGTCACCGCAGTTTAGCAGCCTATTCTGTGTACTCTGCACAGTTGCAGAATAGGAAGAAATACTGTTAAGTTTTCAAACTCAAATATTAAAGGCACATATTCCATTCAGTGTGTGTCACCGCAGTTTAGCAGCCTATTCTGTGTACTCTGCACAGTTGCAGAATAGGAAGAAATACTGTTAAGTTTTCAAACTCAAATATTAAAGGCACATATTCCATTCAGTGTGTGTCACCGCAGTTTAGCAGCCTATTCTGTGTACTCTGCACAGTTGCAGAATAGGAAGAAATACTGTTAAGTTTTCAAACTCAAATATTAAAGTCACATATTCCATTCAGTGTGTGTCACCGCAGTTTAGCAGCCTATTCTGTGTACTCTGCACAGTTGCAGAATAGGAAGAAATACTGTTAAGTTTTCAAACTCAAATATTAAAGTCACATATTCCATTCAGTGTGTGTCACCGCAGTTTAGCAGCCTATTCTGTGTACTCTGCACAGTTGCAGAATAGGAAGAAATACTGTTAAGTTTTCAAACTCAAATATTAAAGTCACATATTCCATTCAGTGTGTGTCACCGCAGTTTAGCAGCCTATTCTGTGTACTCTGCACAGTTGCAGAATAGGAAGAAATACTGTTAAGTTTTCAAACTCAAATATTAAAGTCACATATTCCATTCTGTGTTCGTCACCGCAGTTTAGCAGCCTATTCTGTGTACTCTGCACAGTTGCAGAATAGGAAGAAATACTGTTAAGTTTTCAAACTCAAATATTAAAGTCACATATTCCATTCAGTGTGTGTCACCGCAGTTTAGCAGCCTATTCTGTGTACTCTGCACAGTTGCAGAATAGGAAGAAATACTGTTAAGTTTTCAAACTCAAATATTAAAGTCACATATTCCATTCAGTGTGTGTCACCGCAGTTTAGCAGCCTATTCTGTGTACTCTGCACAGTTGCAGAATAGGAAGAAATACTGTTAAGTTTTCAAACTCAAATATTAAAGTCACATATTCCATTCTGTGTTCGTCACCGCAGTTTAGCAGCCTATTCTGTGTACTCTGCACAGTTGCAGAATAGGAAGAAATACTGTTAAGTTTTCAAACTCAAATATTAAAGTCACATATTCCATTCAGTGTGTGTCACCGCAGTTTAGCAGCCTATTCTGTGTACTCTGCACAGTTGCAGAATAGGAAGAAATACTGTTAAGTTTTCAAACTCAAATATTAAAGTCACATATTCCATTCAGTGTTCGTCACCGCAGTTTAGCAGCCTATTCTGTGTACTCTGCACAGTTGCAGAATAGGAAGAAATACTGTTAAGTTTTCAAACTCAAATATTAAAGACACATATTCCATTCAGTGTGTGTCACCGCAGTTTAGCAGCCTATTCTGTGTACTCTGCACAGTTGCAGAATAGGAAGAAATACTGTTAAGTTTTCAAACTCAAATATTAAAGGCACATATTCCATTCTGTGTTCGTCACCGCAGTTTAGCAGCCTATTCTGTGTACTCTGCACAGTTGCAGAATAGGAAGAAATACTGTTAAGTTTTCAAACTCAAATATTAAAGTCACATATTCCATTCAGTGTGTGTCACCGCAGTTTAGCAGCCTATTCTGTGTACTCTGCACAGTTGCAGAATAGGAAGAAATACTGTTAAGTTTTCAAACTCAAATATTAAAGTCACATATTCCATTCTGTGTTCGTCACCGCAGTTTAGCAGCCTATTCTGTGTACTCTGCACAGTTGCAGAATAGGAAGAAATACTGTTAAGTTTTCAAACTCAAATATTAAAGTCACATATTCCATTCAGTGTGTGTCACCGCAGTTTAGCAGCCTATTCTGTGTACTCTGCACAGTTGCAGAATAGGAAGAAATACTGTTAAGTTTTCAAACTCAAATATTAAAGTCACATATTCCATTCAGTGTGTGTCACCGCAGTTTAGCAGCCTATTCTGTGTACTCTGCACAGTTGCAGAATAGGAAGAAATACTGTTAAGTTTTCAAACTCAAATATTAAAGTCACATATTCCATTCAGTGTGTGTCACCGCAGTTTAGCAGCCTATTCTGTGTACTCTGCACAGTTGCAGAATAGGAAGAAATACTGTTAAGTTTTCAAACTCAAATATTAAAGTCACATATTCCATTCTGTGTTCGTCACCGCAGTTTAGCAGCCTATTCTGTGTACTCTGCACAGTTGCAGAATAGGAAGAAATACTGTTAAGTTTTCAAACTCAAATATTAAAGTCACATATTCCATTCAGTGTGTGTCACCGCAGTTTAGCAGCCTATTCTGTGTACTCTGCACAGTTGCAGAATAGGAAGAAATACTGTTAAGTTTTCAAACTCAAATATTAAAGTCACATATTCCGTGTAAGATGAAGAAGGCGGGTAAAAAGGGACGGGGAAGTGGACGTGATCCTGATAGTTCAGGGCGCGGGTCAGGACGCGGAGAAACTGTGCCTGGTGCCAGAGCACAAGAAAGAAAGACATCCACCATACCTAGCTTCATGTCTAATTTTACAGGGCGTCGCAGGACATCACTCTCGAGGTCCGACCACTGCGAACAGGTGGTCGGTTGGATGTCAGCTGATACTGCTTCCAGTCGGTTAAGCACCACCCTGTCTTCCACCAAGTCCACTCTCAGTAGCCAAGAGTCTGGTCAACATAATCCTCACTCTGATCATCCTTCCTCCCACCATACACGGTCTGGTCAAAGAAGTGATCCCACACTGGGATATAGTGAGGAGCTCGTCTCATCACCAATCCTTCATTTGACCCTCTCTCCAAGCACGCTTGCAGAGGAACATGACATCTTGTGCCCTGATTCACAACCTCTAGAGGCTACCCAATCACAAGAAGATGACAGATGTGAACGGCATTTAAGGTCAAAGGAAGTAGTGGATGATGATGATGATGATGAGACACAGTTGCCATTAAATCAACCACTATTTCCGTCTCAAGACCTTGTTGAGGAGAATGTTATACAGTTGTCAATGACTGAGTATGTGGTGGGATCAAGACATGAGGAGGATGATCAGAGTGAGGAAGTGGAGGAGGACTTGGTGGACGATGAGGTGACTGACCCCACCTGGGAAGGTGTAGAGCCGAGCGATGACAGCAGTCCTGAGGGTGAGCCATCTGCAGCACCGCAACAGGCTGGAAGAGGCAGCGGTGTGGCTACAGAAAGAAGGCGGACCGCACCAAACCGGCCCGCAAATGTTCCACGGAGCACCCCCTTGCGTAAATCTACCTTGCCAAAGGGTAGGTGTTCCGCGGTATGGCGTTTTTTTAAGGAAAGTGCGGACGACAAAAGAATTGTAGTTTGCAACCTGTGCCACACCAGAATGAGCCGAGGCATGAACACTAGAAACCTCACCACCACCAGCATGATCCGACACATGGCATCCAAGCACCGTAATAAGTGGGAGGAACGCCTGGATCGCCCATCTGTGTCTGCAGGCCACACCACTGCCTCCTCTTCCCCTGTTTTCGGTGCCGGCCAATCGCCTGTCGAAGGCGCAGGCCCGCATACCTCCCGCCCTGCACCTGTAGCATCTGAAGCACCATCAGCGACCACATCCACTACCCTGTCCCAGCACAGCGTCCAAATGTCGTTACCCCAGGCATTTGAGCGCAAGCGAAAATACCCAGCCACCCACCCACAGGCCATAGCACTAACCTCACACCTTTCCAAATTACTGGCCATCGAAATGCTGCCATTTAGGCTTGTGGAGACTGAGTCCTTCCGCAGCCTGATGGCAGCAGCTGTCCCTCGGTACGCGGTCCCCAGCCGCCACTACTTTTCCCGGTGTGCCATCCCCGCATTACACCACCATGTGTCCCTTAACATCACCCGTGCCCTGACCAACGCAGTTACTGGGAAGGTCCACTTAACGACTGACACATGGACAAGTGCTTGTGGCCAGGGACGCTACATTTCCCTGACGGCACACTGGGTGAATGTCGTGGAGGCTGGGAGCGACTCGGACCCTGGGATGGCATGGGTGCTACCCACGCCGAGGATTGCGGGCCCTACCTCCATCAGGGTTTCCGCCAGCACCTACGTTATTGGCTCCTCCTCCTCCGTTTCCACCTCCGAATTCTCTACACGCAGCGCCACTCCCCCATCAGCCAGTAGCTGGAAGCAGTGTAGCACTGCAGTGGGGAAGCGTCAACAGGCCGTGCTGAAGCTGATCTGCCTTGGGGACAAACAGCACACGGCCTCAGAGCTGTTGCAGGGAATTAGTCACCAGACCGAGCAGTGGCTCTCGCCACTCAACCTGCAACCAGGCATGGTTGTGTGTGATAATGGGCGTAACTTGGTGGCGGCTTTGGAGCTCGGCAAGCTCACACACGTACCATGCCTAGCGCATGTATTTAATTTAGTAGTTCAGCGATTTCTAAAAACCTACCCCAATGTGCATGATCTCTTGACCAAGGTGCGCCGCGTGTGTGCACATTTCCGTAAGTCATCTACAGCTTCGGCCGGCCTGTTGAAGCTGCAGCAGCGCTTACAATTACCAGCTCACCGGCTGCTGTGTGACGTGAGCACGCGCTGGAACTCCACCTTCCACATGTTGGCCCGGCTTTGTGAGCAGCAGAGGGCAGTAGTGGAGTACCAGCTGTTACACGGTCGTCGCCTCTCCGTTCAACTTCCTGTAATCAGAAGTGAGGAGTGGGAATGGATGTCAGACCTCTGCGAGGTTTTACGCAATTTTGAGGAATCGACACAGATGGTGAGCGGCGATAACGCTATTATCAGTGTAACCATCCCACTTCTGTGTCTACTGAAACGCTCGCTGCTCACAATTAAAACCGACGCTTTGCATGTGGAAGAGGTGGAAATGGGGGAGGAAGAGCTTACACAAGGTGATAGCCAGAGCACCCTCACTTCGTCTTCTCAGCGACAATTGGAGGAGGCGGAGGAGGAGGAGGAGGAGGAAGACACGGTTGCCTCCGCTACAGAGGGTAGCCATGGAACTTTAGTTCCATCTCTTCAGCGTGGGTGGGCAGAAGAGGAGGAAGAGGATGAGGATATTGAGAGTCATCCTCCTGGTGAGGACAGCGAAATTTTGACTGTTGGTACTCTGGCACACATGGCTGACTTTATGTTAGGCTGCCTTTCCCGTGACCCACGCGTTGTACGCATTTTAGACAACACGGATTACTGGGTGTTCACCCTTCTGGACCCCCGCTACAAAGAGAATTTCTCATCTCTCATTCCTCCGGTGGAGAGGACAAGCAAAATGGTGCAATACCAGAAGGTTCTTGTTGAAAAATTGCTCCAAAATTTTCCATCTGACAACGCTGGCGGCAGAGTACGTGCTACCTTGGCCAACCGAGAAGGGGAGAAAAGGGGAGCACACAGCAGTTCCGAGAAAGGCAGGGCAACACTCTCCAAGGCGTGGGACACCTTCATGACACCCCGCCAGCACCCTCACCCTGATGCGCAGCCTAGTGTCACAAGGAGGGAAAAGTTTTGGAAGATGGTGAAGGAGTACGTAGCAGACCGTGTCAGCGTCCTCAATGATCCCTCTGTGCCTTACAACTACTGGGTGTCCAAGCTGGACACGTGGTATGAACTGGCACTCTACGCCTTGGAGGTGCTGGCCTGCCCTGCCGCCAGCGTTCTGTCTGAGCGGGTATTTAGTGCTGCTGGTGGCATCATAACAGATAAGCGTATCCGTCTTTCCACCGACAATGCTGATAGGTTGACACTTATAAAAATGAACAAGGCCTGGATTTCCCCTGACTTCTCCACTCCACTGGAGGAAAGCCCCGGGGGAACATAAACTCACTTTATATATGTTATTTACAATGATGTGAATACTCTGTATTCCCATTCACCCCTTCCACCCAAAAAACGGGTATATGGTTGACTCTTAATCTTCTCATCCTCCTCCTCCTCTTCCATATGCCCTGTGCTATAATTTTTATATAGGGCCAGCTCACCAGCGGGCCCTGTGATATAATTTTTATATAGGGCCAGCTCACCAGCGGGCCCTGTTTGACAATTTTTATATAGGTCAGCTCACCAGCGGGCCTTCTCATATAATGTTTTATTGGGTCAGCTCTCTAGCGGGCCCTCTCATATAATGTTTTATAGCGTCAGCTCACTAGCGGGCCTTCGCATATAATGTTTTATAGCGTCAGCTCACTAGCGGGCCTTCGCATATAATGTTTTATAGCGTCAGCTCACTAGCGGGCCTTCGCATATAATGTTTAGGATGGTCAGCTCTGCAGCAGACCCTCACCCATAATGTTTTAGATGGTCAGCTCAGCGCACGTTTCCCTCTTAATCATGGCCTCAGTTCAATAAAATCAAGGACATTTTTGGGAGAATTTGGCTCTGCGCACGTTTCCCTCTTAATCATGGCCTCAGTTCAGAAAATCAAGGAAATTTTTGGGAGAATTTGCCTCTGCGCACGTTTCCCTCTTAATCATGGCCTCAGTTCAGAAAATCAAGGAAATTTTTGGGATAATTTGCCTCTGCGCACGTTTCCCTCTTAATCATGGCCTCACTTCAGAAAATCAAGGAAATTTTTGGGAGAATTTGCCTCTGCGCACGTTTCCCTCTTAATCATGGCCTCACTTCAGAAAATCAAGGAAATTTTTGGGATAATTTGTCTCTGCGCACGTTTCCCTCTTAATCATGGCCTCACTTCAGAAAATCAGGGAAATTTTGGGGAGAATTTGCAGATGATATACAAGTAAATATACAGCAAATATTGTTTGGTAACAATTTTTCGCCTAAAGTCGTTTTTATTTTCCTTTTTGTGTGTTTTACGATCAGTCTGTAAAAATGGCGTACTACGGGCGAAAGATCGTTCCCAGCAGCGATGTTGGAGTCCAAGATGCATCCAGACATCCTCCCTATGCTGTCCCTGAACCATTTCTGTGGTGTTTCCATCCTTTTCTGCCCTTTTCCTATGGACCGGGCACCCTCCCCTCATCAGAGCAGGGGGTGCCTGGTGTAATGCTCGAGTACTCCCATTGACTTCAATGGGGCTCGGGTGCTCGGCCGAGCACTCGAGCCTCAGGGGGTGCTCGGTCAGAGCACCCGAACACCCGAGCATTGGGGTGCTCGCTCATCACTAGTGTTTACCCTTTTTATACCTACTTCCCCTCTCTAGTATATGTCCATTCTATGAGCTACCTAACGTCTTTTAGAGTCTTATCTTGTCTCCAGTTTTTATCTGGCTAATTATTTGTCCACTGTTACAGCTTGAACCCTGGTACCACAAACCTGCACCAGTTGCCTGACTCAGACAATCAGCTCTGTCTATCACAGTGCCTGTGCTTCCTCTTGCGACATTCTGTCAGTCTACACTTTGCTTTATTCCTATTGGCTATACTGTGCTTGTCCCGCCCAGTATGGCCCTTATATGCTGAGTTCTGTCACCTCTCCGGTGCCCTTTCATGCTGTTCCTATACCAGTGCTTGTTCCTGATCTCAGTATTCTCAGTGTACCAACCCGGACTGGCTGTGAACCGACCCGGACTGCCTGACCAATCTGCTTCTCCTGCTCCTGTGCACCGACCTGGCTTGGCTGACGTTCCTGCTCCGTGTACCGACCCGGCCTGGCTGACGTTCCTGCTCTGTGTACTGACCCAGCTTGGCTGACGTTCCTGCTCCGTGTACCGACCCAGCTTGGTTGACGTTCCTGCTCCAGTTGCCTCTGTGTCGCCTCGGCGACATTTCTATTTGGCTTGTGATTCATGACGCTCCCGGTTGGTTGCCACCTCAGGGCGAGTTGCTCAGTTACTCATCCCGTTACTGTCACTGCAGTGCTCAGTTGCGTAGTCTCCACTACTGTCACGGCAGTCACCATTCGCTTAGTCTCCGTTACTGCTTGGCAGTGCGCAAGTGGCCTAGTCTCTGTTACTGCTCCGGCAGAGTGCAAGTGGCCTAGTCTCCGTTTACTGCTACGGCAGTGTACAAGTGGCCTAGTCTCTGTTACTGCTCCGACAGAGTGCAAGTGGCCTAGTCTCCGTTTACGGCTATGGCAGAGGGCAAGTGGCTTAGTCTCAGTTTACTGCTACGGCAGAATACAAGTTGCCTGGACTCCGTTCCTGCTACGGCAGTGCCCACATCTCTCAGTCTCTGTTACTGCTAAGGCAGTGATCATGTGGCCTAGTCTCCGTTACTGCTCCGGCAGTGCTCTATGTGGCTCAGTCTCTATTATTGACCTGGCAGTTCACGTTGATCTGCTAACTTATTACTGGGCGTTACTCAACTATGAGCTCTCTATCCTAAGTGAGCTCCTTATCAGACCTCTCTTCACATGGGACTGTTCACACTCGCAGAATGCCATTAACCCATGCAGTACTGATACACTGGGATTCCTTCGTACTCTGCCTGACCTGTGTCAGTATATCTTGCTATGGACTCTATGTTTATACTGGACCTGTGTAGGCATATGTAACTGTAACCTGTCTTGTGTCTGTATTATTCTGATAAAATATTACAGGACCTGTGAGGGTTATTGTATTACTGTTTTCATAATAAAACTGTGTTTTATCCTAAACCACTGTGTCTGTGTGTCAAACAAACCGTTACATTGTCCCTAACCATGGCTTCAGCTAATCGCTCTTGCACCACAAATCAGCATTTATTTCCTGTCTGTAGATCGTAGGCTTCATTTCAGGCCTCCTCTAAAGCTTATCCCCTGGTACTGCAAACAGGCTTTGATCATCTGTCTCAGACCTTTTGCTCCATTCTAAACCTCCACTATCTGCTCAATCTCATTACTTATCTGTTGTACGTCCAGGATTTACCTGCTGTGCTTTACCAGTCCACTCCTCAGTCAGCTGCTTGTCTCCTTCTGTGCTCAGTTGTAGGTCTCGCCTGTTTCCAGTGACTCTGCTTTAGTTCCAGTACTGCAATCCAGAGTATCTTTCATTGGGGGCTAGCATTTCAGTCAGCTTGTTGCCGTCAGCCTTTCTGCAGCTATTACTCTATTTCTTAAAGGACCAGTGTATCAAATTCCCTTAAAGGCTCTGTGTTCCCTGTTTCCTAAGACTGTTCTTAGGTTTTTATATTCCTTCTCTAGTACTTTCCCAGTATCAGCCACAAGGTTTCTCTTATATCCTAGTCTGAGTGCTACTGGACATAGTTTTCATGTTTGTTCATCCACAGATATCTGACCTTGCAGTCAGTGCCTTTACTTCCCAGCCATTATCTCATCAAGAATAAACCTGAGGATGTCTATGATCCCAAGCTCTCAATACTTCATACTCCAGCATCAGTTGTAAACACTTAACTAGGTCCTAGCAAACCTGATAGTAGTTTAATTGTTTTAACATGACTAGTGGTTATGGATGTGATGGCTGAGGAGGGTATGGGACACTATCACTCTTGTCACCTCCAATTATCTCTGTCATCCTCCTCTGTAACTTCCTTTTTCACAACAGCATTAGAAGACATGAGTGTTACTGAAAGCGTTGTATCACACTCTAAAACATCTACAACACTACAATTATGTGCCTCTTGGCCCCATACACGTTTAGGAGTGCTTCTTCTGTTGAGAATCATTACAGCTCGGAAGTGCTGCAGGTGTGACTCCCAATCAAACAAGTTGTTCTGCTTCAGGTGGGATCTCAATGAAGATAGCCCTAAATGTAATCCTGCTTTTTCCTTGCTCACATATTTTTAACAGAGACAACAGATTTCTACATTTTTTTAGAAGTAAATCCGTAGTGGAGATTTCATAGACTGAGGGGTTCCTGGGGGTGGGGTTAGTATGTCGAAGGATAGCTCTTTTTTGTAGTATTACAAAGGGGTGGGTTAGTATGTTGGAGGGTGGGGGACTGTATGTCAGATTTTCTAACATGTTGTGCAGCATGGGGAACAACACCATTGTGTGTAAGCCCCATATAAACTGCCTGACAACCCCAGCCTTCTTCCGTTGTGGCTAGCAGTGGGCAAGCGGAAAAGGCTAGAAAGGGTCAGACAGTGTACATGGGGATCTGTGGTTACCAGTAGTCATGGGAACAAGTGTGGAGGCCAAGCAGTGTATATGGGGTTCCTCTGGGAATGTACAACATGTATAATATATGATACATAGATTTGGGGATAATTGTTTAGTACTTGGTGTACTATTATTTAACCCTTTGAGTGCCACAGGGGTGAGCAATGAACATCCCTATGACACTCAATGCTGTCTATGGTGCTGAAAGCATTCTGTTCACTCCCCTCCCCAAGTAAGGGAGCAGAGAGAATGCTCTTCAACTTCAGTATTCTATTAGTGTTGGTGAAGTTTGAGGGAGGAAATCCCTTACACCAACAACAGTTCACAGCCCTCCCTGCTTGTGATTTATTTTTATATGATAGTTGTCGTCCATTTTTATGATAGTTGTCCATTGATCCACACATACACGTGTCCTTCGGGTGCATGTCCTTTGGCATGTCATGTGGTGGTGTGTTATGTTTTTGTGAGGTCAGCCTGTCCGTGGTTTGGTTCATATTTATGTGTCCAGTGATCCGGGTGGGTCAATCGCCTTGTTATTATGGGGAGCATGTGCTGGGGGTATGTATTTGGGAAATAGACGTGCATGTGTATGTGGACAATGATTTGAGTTCTATTAAGATGTGGTTAGTCTCTGGGGCTGGGATAATTTCTCTAGCCTGAGTTATATGGCTGTTATTTTTTAAGATGGATTGTTCGATGCCTGAGTGGAGAAGGTTTAAAGTCTCTACATGCTGGATTGTCAGATTGTTTGATATCAGCTGTCTGACCACATATAAATGTGATCAGATCTTATATTAGATACTGTTTTATATTTATTGTCAACAGTATTACACTATTTGGCACTCTCTATTTTTTCCTTTGGTTGTGCTGTCATTTGATTTACTTACTCTGCATGGCAGAGCATGTGACAAGGGAGCAGCCATTAATTTTCTTGGATCTGGATCCATATATTGTATCTTAGGGCAGTTAATATATCCTCAGCAGTGGGTATGCTGGAATTGGTATATATGCTTCTTTCCAGATGATAATCTTGTGAGTGCACTTTATGGGTGTTAGTCCTGATGACGTGATGCACAATTAAAAGTTGCAAAACATGTTGAGCAAGTACATTACTAATTTATGATATTGTCATCTGCTTTTTATTTTATTTTTCAATTTTATTTGCTTTTATTAGTGGATCTTTGTTTATCTATTACATCCTTTTAACCTATATGTATCCTACTATCATGGTGCCCGTGCTTCTTCCTGTCAGTCTCTGTGTGTTGCACTTAGTTTGGCCCGCCCAGTATGGCCTTTTTATACTGGGCCTCTGGCACCTGTCGGGTGCCCTTTCGTGGTGTTCCTGTATCAGTGCTACTGAGTTACTGTGTTGTTGTGTTCCTGCGTACCGACTTGGCCCGTCTGACTACTCCGCTTCTGGTTCCTGCTCCGTGATTTGACCCGGCCTGGCTGACGTTTCTGCTCCGTGTCCTGACCCGGCTTGTCTGACATTCCTGCTCCGTGATTCAACCCGGCCTGGCTGACGTTCCTGCTCCGTGACCTGACCCGGCTTCTCTGACGTTCCTGCGCTGAGTTCCGGCCCAGCTATCCTGCTCCTGTTCTCCGTGTCGCCTGGGCGACATTCTTACTCCCGCTTAGTCTGGCCTAGCCAGACTGAGAATCACTGTGGTCTCCGTTACTGTTGAGCCTCCCGTTAACTCTTGCAGAGCACTGTTGCCTCCGTTACCACTGAGTCTTCTGTTAACTCTTGCAAAGCATTGTTGCCTCCGTTACCACTGAGCCTTCCGTTAACTCTTGCAGAGCACTGTTGCCTCCGTTACTACTGAGCCTCCCGTTAACTCTTGCAGAGCACTGTTGCCTCCGTTACGACTGAGCCTTTCCGTTATTTCCTGCAGAGCTATGGTTGCCTCCGATTACTGCTTCGGCAGTGAGCCTGTGGTTGCGCTCCGTTCAGCTCTCGAAGAATATGGTTGCCTACGCTACAGCACCAGTAGGGTGCCATTGGCTCTTTCCTTATTGCTCTTGCAGAATACTGTGGTCTCCGTAACGGCACCGGTCGGGTGCCATTAGCTCAATATTACCAGCTCTTGCAGAGTACCGTTCCTCCGTCACTGCACCGGTCGGGTGCCATTGGCTCTAGTTTACCAGCTCTTGCAGAGTACTGCGCCTCCATTACTGCACCAGTCGGGTGTCCATGGCTCAAGTCCGTGATTAAGGGGTGATAAAGTGGAGATGACTTCTTAAGTGATATCTCTTCTCCAAGTCCTATGTTATTCTATGGAACCATGAGCTACGATTTCTCCAGCCTTGGAGATCTTAGTGCATAGACGCCACAGAATAACATAGGAACTGGAGAGGTGATAATACTGGAGAATGTATCTTCTCTTTTTATCACCTCTTTGTCATACCTTAGTGACATGTTGATACTGTGTCTCCCTGTCAGACCTGTGGTTGCTCTTCACCTGTGATCTCAGTGAAGATGTGCCTGGTGTGATTCTGCTTTGCCCCTGCTCACATGCTTCTTACAACAGATAGCAATATGTTTAGCTTTTTGGACTGTGAGTAAAGTATCTCTATACTGTAAACTTCATGGACTGAGCGGTTCCTGAGGGGCTACTACTACTACTACTAATAATAATAATAATAATACTGTGGCAATTTTACTACTAGTAAATGTCAAAGGGTGCTGCACTTACAACAGCAGAAAAGGCACTCAACATAGCTAGGGTTGTGGATGTTGATAACTTGATTACTCATCAATATTGTGTAGCTGGATGGGATTGGGCTCGTTAGCAGTGACAATGCTGATGATGACTGACAGGAGGATTGTGTATTTTTAGGCATTTTTACTTTTACTCCAGAGTCAGACTTTACATTTTTTTTATCAGTTTATAAACAAACTCATTTTCAGTAGTGGAAGATTTAACTTTTTCTTCAGTTAAATTTATTTTTACATTTCCCCATTTCTACCCTATGCCACTGCACTACAATGCAACTCATTGTAATCTTCAGTTTTTAAAATGGTTTATTAATAGTGGTGGAAAAACATTTTTATGCCAAAATCACAAAGGATAATCATCATTTAGTGCATTCACTTCAGAAAAAATGTCTGCAATCAATTTTTGGACTACCACTTTACTAACATTTCCCTGCACTGCTGCTACTCCTTTCACACTATCCATGCCTCTAGTAAGTTTGCTGGGCATTATCAAAAGTAGTAAGGATTTTCCAGTAAACTACACAACAGAATTGTTTGTGTGTAATTTCTTGCCCGTTACAAAACACTGTGTCATATAGGTTGCTGTCTCTAGTATCTATCATTGTCATCTTTAGTCGCAGCTCATGTCAGGGTTTCTGACTTCTATTAGTCATATATTTTTATTAACAATCCTGGCATTTGCATCTGCTTCTGTCCCTCTTTGCCTCTAGCTGGTGTCTAAAGGATTTCACCAGCTGTTTTCTCTCTCTCACAGTGTCACTACATTCTTAATTTTTTTTATAATACAGAATAAGATTAGACCTTAGTCAATATGTTGGCCCCCTTGTTTTGACTGTAGTTGCAGTCAGTGTCAGTGGTACTTGTCTTTCTTGTGTGTCAATCTGCATATATATCAGTCACAGTGGCTTAGCCAGATCAAAATGGAACTTTGTTCACATGTCTTGTTGTCTCATCTCAGTCAGACAAGATTTTGGGGTATTCTGGATAAATTTTCTTTCTCCCTTTGCACTCTCCCATAGTCCCCTAATGCAGAGAATACAGACTCTCTAACTAAACTCCAACTCTACTTTCTTTGTCTATCTCCCCAGCTCCAAAATTGTGCTACTTTTTCTCTCTAATAAACACAGAATGACATGATGCTGGAATTTGACACCCATTGTATACTACCCAAACTGGAAAAGATGGGAAACTTTCCACATGGGGGTGGGTAATTCATTCTTATGATTGATTTCAATGCAATAAGCAAGGCAGAAAAAAACAGACAACTGGCACTTTTCATAAAAAATTTCCTACACTGAGGGAAGTGCCATTTTTGTCTGTTTCATTTTGAGGAAAAAATGTTTGACCATCCCCATTCCAACCAGTAACAATCTTTGTGTTCATAAACACAGGAGAGTCTGTTCCACAATCATCACAGAGCAGTTGCTAAAAAATAAAAACAGCAACAGCGCCTTGCTCGCAAGTGACAAGACACATGCTAATCTGTGGGGACATTCACATTATCAATTGGATCGTTGTGAAGCACTTCACCATGTCGTATCAACACAGGATTCAAGTATGTATAAAATAATCTGATGTCTGTCTGGTAGGAGAGTTGGAACTCAGCCAGATATCAGATAAATAGAAGTCTGGCTGAGCTCTAATACTCCTGTCTTCTTACTGTCTTTTGCTCCCACCCTACAACTGTCCCTTTTTATAAATTATTTTTATTGAGGTGGACAGAAATAAAGCATTACAGAAGCAACAATAATATACAGGACAATCACTGGGAAGATACAATATACATCCAAACAGATAAGTAGTATAGCATATGTACTCGTCTGTCCCATTTTCATAACTAAACCACCCCTTCCCCGTATCCTCCCCAACCCCACCAATTCACCCAAATCTAAACTACCAGCAAAAGAGCCGGAGCCCTCCTTAACCCCCCCCCCCCACACACACACACTCACACACTCACACTCACTCCCCGGGAGACGAGCGTAGCCTTTCTCTCAATATCCATCATAGTCGTCAGATAGTTGAATAAAGACCATAATAGCCAAAGTCAAGTCAGGGAGCGACAATCACACACAATTCAATCTAACTCAAAGCAGTGTCCTGGAACTTCAATAAGAAGTCCATGACCATGAACTTGGCTGGGGAGCAACTATGTAGATAAAGCCCTTTATAATGAGGAAGATTACAACTGTCCCTTTTACAACTCACAAGTCAAAATCTAGGAAACATTTTTTTGGTGAAACGGATGTACTAGGAATAGCGGGAATCATTCTGGAGCACACCAACTGCACAACAGGGGACAAATGAATATTCTCAGTATTTCCACTGATTTAAATGGGCTTTTTAATCCATAGAGTGATTGAGTGGCCTCTCATTGCAAAGTAATGCTCTGGAGACCTCTCTATTATTCAAATTTAAATTCCAATTTAATTCAATTTGAATGTTTTGTTTTTTTACCTGTGTGCAGCTGGTTTGCCTTATTTAATTCTTGTGTAGTACCTCAACCCAACAGTTCATAGAGGCCTATGTAAAAGAGCCCTTTATGGAACACAGGCAGTTAGATATATAAATGCCAGTTACAAGAGAACAATTTTACAACATACTACTCAGAATGTGCACTTACTGTGACAATTGTGTATTGGTTGGGAAAGGTCTTGGTTGGATAAGCCGCTCTCATGTACTTTGAATGTGTTCCACAATCCCCTGGAGACATGGAGCACACAATTACTATATTATAAAAACTACATTAGTAAATAAATAAAGAAACAATATCAAATTATTCTCTTTTTGGAACAATGTGGTGACTGTACTAGGAGATTCCTTGCTTAATCAGGTGTTAGAATTGTTTTTTACCCTGTTCCTGTTTAAAGTCAGTTTACTAAGCTACAAGTACCCATATTCTTCCTTGTAAACCCACTTGCACCAAGGAGAGGACAATGAAACAGTTTCTGTGTATTTCATAGTGTTCCTTTCCACTACACCTTGTATAGTACATTGCCTTAAACATAGTACGTGCTGTGGAGCTGGTATGTGGAGCTTCCTGTCATTAAAGTCCTAATGATGACAGAGATTTCCCCTACTAGGTACTACAACTGTCATATGCTGTAGTACATACCCTGGCAGGCAGCCACTGGCACTAGATTATAACCCAGTATAGCTGCACTGGTCAGTTTGCATATTAACTCCCCATTTGAATATGTGATATGAATGCTAGTAGCCAGGTAGCATACATAAAATAAATAATAATGATCCTGAAGTATAAATAAATTGTAGTGTGAAAAAACTAACCACACCATAGAGGGCAAATAAAGTCCCCATTTATTTAAATGTAGTTTTAATTGTTTGTATGACAGAAAGCGTTCTGTAATAGTCTGTGTCACAATGTTTTGGAGACCTTTGTCAAAGGTGACAGAGAAAACATCCCTTACTTTCCCTTTCTGCCTAGCAGATTTCTGCTGAAAGCTAAGCTGTGTCTGTGACCGCATTGGTCTAATGTTGTCCTAATGGAGTCAGCGTTCTCTAGTGCCAGGTTCTCAGCTGTTTATCCTCTCACAGTTCTCTAGTTATTACTCTAAGCTGTTCAAGGACTTATTTCACTTCTTCACCAGAGGTGTCACTCACACACCCAGCTTGGTTTTCAGTGAAAATTCAGTAGGCACAATGATAGACCAAGGGACATTTTCTGCGTCACCTTAGACAATGACTGAGGTACCAATTAGATGCTACTGAAGGGAACTGTTATTTCATGTTTAATGTAAATGCAAAAGCCAGTGGACAGATTGGCAGAGATTACCTTTTAATGCACATTCTGATTGGTGCCTGAATTTAAAGCAGATCCAAGATAAGAAAATTGTTCCCAATGGTTCCACTCTCATGATATTAACTCTTTCTCCAGTCATATATCCAATCAGTATTTCCCTTTTTTATTTTTCTTGGATCATCCTGGGGTTTACATTGAGCATATTGGAATGCAAGATTCATATATGCTCCATGTCAATGCTTTCACATGGAGCTCATCTGAAACACATGCATTGACAATAGACCCCATGTAAATGCCCTGATGTTGCACTGTGTTCATCCTCAGATACCAGCCCACCTTTGCTCTCCTATGGAATATGCAGAGTTAAGACTTATGGCGAACTGACCATCAGAAAGTGTAATCTGAGGCTGCATAGAAAGCTATGGCAAGATACCACATTCCCAGCATCAAGGAGGCAAAATTCTTCCTCTGAGCTCTGCAACATCGCAATCTGACAGCACCACCAACAATCAGAGCTAAATGAATGTGGTACATAGCAACATAGACATATTAGCACTCCCTTAGGAATATGAAAAAAGACTGATTAAAATTGTTTTCAATATGCAAATAAGTAGCAGGAGAAAGGACCTCAGAAATATTGCAAATCTGGTAAACGTATGGAAATGGCATTACAATGTAGTTGATTACAGGGATAAGATGATGATGATGAAGACAGTTTAATGCTTACCATGAGATGGATACAGGTCAAAATCGCCATCATATCTCCAAACAGGGCCCTTATCAAACTTTGGTGCATCTGCGACCTGGGGTAATTCTAAAGCAAACCAACTGTACGTAGGGAATAAGTGCACATTCCCATGGATTTAGGTGAGTCTGTTCAACCCTTGATTGCTAAAGAGGTCTCCAAACTATTGTGAATAATTCAAGGGGTTAAAAGCCTAATTTAAATAAATGAGAATTTGCGGAATGTTTCTTCATCCCTCATGGTGGCTATGGGTTGCCCTATAACTACTTCAGCCATTCTTAGTGCATCAGCCTTCCTAATTGGAGTGTTTGTCTCACCTGAGTTTTATTTTATATTTTCTGCACTTTACTGCATAAGCTGTCTGAAGGTGACTCTTCTGTAAATCCTTTTGTTTACCTCTAAGCACTAACAAACATTTAATAAAAATGCATTAACAAATGAGTATAAAAAATGTTATTACAGTTCCAACAATGTGTCAGATACAAGAAAAATAAATAAAAGAAACTAGAGATTACTCACTGAGTTGTCTGATGTTTGGCATTAAATAATCCCATGTCTGCAAGTATTGTGCTCGAAATCCATCAAAGGAAATAAGTATAAGTGGTGGAATATCAAAACTATGGAGACAGAGAAACATAAGTAAACCTCTCCTGTATTCTTTAGAACTCTGCACCAAAGGGTTAAGACTGTATACATTTATGATTAAAAGTTTAATAGTTATAGCTAACAATATATTTGATGCATTGCGTACCCCTCTGGAACTCAAAGAGATGTCTTTAGTCTATGAAACAATGGCCAGTAACTAAAGAGGTACAATTCTGAAGCAAACCAACTGCACCATACCATTCTGTGGTGATCATTTTAAAACAGGTCTATACCTTAAAAAAAGGGAAATCCATTTTATAGAAGTATATCAGTGTGTTCTGTGACTACTTCAGTTCAATAGTGCAGTCGTTTTCTCCAGGATTACACCTCTTTTTTTTCTTGCAACATTAAACCCAGAATATATGCTCCTCAAAATACAGTATCTCTTTATGTAAAACAGGGAATTGTAATGTTATAGTGTTTTGAAATTAATCACAAATGTATGGTATAAAACGCATACAATGGGATAAGTTTTGTCTCACAGTCTACACTCAGATGTAGTCAATTGTTGGAGCTCCAACTGCTCTGATCTACAAATCCCATTATGCTCAACCAGCCAACAATTTCTTGGGGATGATGGGAGTTGTAAGTGCCAAGAGCTAAAGGTCCAGGAACTGAATACCTCTGCTTTAAGCAATAATAGTTCAAAAATGTTTGCTTTTCATTAACCTTTTAAGGACAGAGGAGGTGTAGGAAGACCAGCGGAGGTTCTTAAATGGTTCAACTTTTAGCAACAGCATCAACTGATGTCAAAAGGTAACTGTATTTTTATAATAAACTCTGTGGTTGAGTTTGAGCTGGATACTGTGGTTTTCTTTAGTAATTGATGAGAGCAGACACTTCAGTTAAACACACACAAACACACAAGTTTGAGCAGTGATACATTTTTTTTTTAATTTCAAAAGCTTTATTGTAGTATAAACAAGCATTTACAAATATGTAAAATGGGACATGAGTCCACTCAGTATGTGTTACAGATCATGAGTTCAGGGATCTTAACAGTCAAATGTATTGTAAACATGAGGTGTTCCAACCGTCTCCATCAAGAAGATCCATACTGTATAGTCAAAGACAAAGATTAGGATCTATTCTGAATGAAGTATGTAAACCAGTAAATGCAAATGAAACAAGAACTGAGAATCAAGAAAGAGAATAGGAAAATAAAAACTATCCAGGGGGTAGAAAGAAGATAGAAGTAATTAAAGGAAAGAGAGGGAGAAATGCAAGCAAAAATGAAAACAAGAGCTGAGAAGATCGGGGAGGGAGAGACGAGCAAATTTAGAAACATAAACAGGAGAATAGAAGAGGAGATAAAAAGGAAAAATAAAGGGAGAGAGGTAGGGAAGGAGGCTTGAAGGGGAAGGAGAGGAAGACAAACATAAAACAATACTAATCGGAATTAGAGTGAGAATCGGGGGCAGGTCCTGTAAGCACTGGAGTTGGCGATGTTGCACCCAGATTAAGTAGTCTGATCCACGGGCCAAAGTCTTCTCTAAACAAAGACTGTCTATTAAGGGATATATAATGGAGCCGCTCTAATTCCAAGACATGAGATAGCTCACTATCACAGTGCCTGTGATTCCTGTCAGTCTCATCTAGACAGATACTGATTTGCTGTGTTGGTTTGGCCCGCCCCCTGGTGACCTTTTTATACCTAGCTAGCACAACTGTCAGGGGCCCTTTCGTGGTGTTTCTGTGCCAGTTATCGTTGCTGTGTTCCTGTGTTCCGGATTCCTGTGTACCGACTTGGCTTGTCTTGACTATTCTCCTGTGTTCCTGCTCGTGTATGACCCGACCCGTCTGACTACCACCTTTGGATCCTGACCCGGTTTGGCTGACGTTCCTGCTTGTGTACGACCCGGCTTGTATGACTGCCGTCTACGTGCTCCGACCCGGCATGGCTGACTTCCCGCTCCGAAGAACGACTCCTGCTTTCTACAGTGACCTGTGTTCCAGTTGTCGCCGCCGCAACATTGCTATCTGCTGTTCCAGCTTTTGGTGTGACTGCCTTGCCTGGTGTACTCCGATCAGTGCAGTGCATTTTCCTTTGCAGAGTTGTGCGTATACGCGCCTCCCTCAGACTGCAGAGCCTTGCTATACCGCTGAAAAGCCTCGAGTAAATGTGCTGATTAACCCTAGCAGTGCCGCTGGGTTCCACTCTATCGCTACTCCTGTAAGAGTCTCTTTCTCGGTGAATACTACTGCTGAGCTGGCCACTCTTCGTCGGCAGCTCCACACATCCTTGCAGAGTGTTTACATCTGTTTGGGCCGGTTGGGCGCCTGAGACTCTCTCTCTTGTTCATTGAGCGATTCCGCTTTACTGAGTGGTGGCAGGCACAGGCATCAGCATTCGTATTCCGGCAATCACGCCCGTGGGGGCTGTCGGCTCTAGCGTGTGCTATCTCGTTGTCCGGTTAAGTCTGAGGAGGCTTGGCAGTTCTCGCATTGAAGGCCGATTCCAATCACGCCCGTGGGGGCCTTTTGCACTTGCACTAGTTGAAGCAGTTCCAGTAGGTACGCCCGAGGGGGCTACGTGGACTCTTGTGCTTCTTACTGAACACCGTGGCGAGGCAGTCCAGTATCCAGCCGGTGATAGTCTTGGTCTCCAGCACAGCCTTATAACACCCTGGGCGTTCCAAACATCCACATCTGAGACTGACTGTTATCAAGGACTTAACCCCTGAGGGGTACACGCTATTCTATTACTGTGTAATTGTACTTATAAGTCATTTGTGCATTTACCATTGTATCTATATATTACCACTGTGTATATTTACCACCACTAGAGGGCGTGTTATTGCCTTATCTTATTTTAATAAAACTGTGTTCTTATTCACCCAATGGTCTGAGTGTCTTAAAAAAACGTGACAGTACGAAAGGGCCATGACCTCAGACGGTAAGGGTGAAAGTCAAACACAGAACATCCATTGGAGAATGGATGTCCATGAGCAGCGCATGGACCAATTGGCACTGGCTTTGCAGACGTTACTCGAACGTACAGTACATTTGGACAAGCCTAGTCCTAATCCGGTGGTCACCCCAGTCCTGACACCGGATAATCAGTCCATAGTCCCATCAGCCAATTCGAAAGGGCTAACGGCATCTGCACCGCTACCGTTAAGGTATGATGGCGAACCTTCCCTTTGCAGGGGATTTATTAATCAATTAGAGATATTTGGCACCCCAGGCATTTGGCACCCCAGGCATTTCCTAACGACCGTAGCAAGGTCGGTCTCATGATATCTCTATTGACTAGCAAGGCATTGGCATGGGCGAATCCGTTGTGGGATAATGCTAGACCCTGCACTCTGAACTTTAGAGAATTCGTCAGAAAGTTCAGATGAGTGTTTGAGGTTCCTGGCAGGGCTGCCTCTGCTGCCAAAAGGCTGATGGAAATTCAGCAGGGCGAACACACACTGGGCAATTATGCTATTGAATTCAGGACCTTGGCAGCAGAGGTGGGCTGGAACGAGGAGGCCTTACTAGCTGCCTTTACTCAGGGTCTCTCCGAGCAAATTAAGGACGAGATAGCCGCTCGTGATGTACCCAGTGATCTGGATGAATATATCGATTATGTCTTACTAATAGACTCTCGCATCAGAGAGAGACGGTTGGCTAAAAGGGCTAAAGTAAAAAACTATGGCCAGACCAGCTTCCTTAACCCACCCACACCACCCGTTCTTCCTGAGCGACCAATCGATAATCCTGAACCTATGCAATTGCGGTTCACTAGGCCCTCTAAAGAGGAAAGATTATATCGTAGGAGGCAAGGTCTATGCCTTTATTGTGGCAAAGCAGGGCATCTGTTGCGCAATTTCCCAGTTCGGCCGGGAAACGAACGCACCTAGGGTACCTTGGGGGACAGGCCCTAGGTGGTGTAGAACAGTCCCTAGATTCTAGCACCACTAAACCCACTATTCAGGTGGTCTTCGCTTGGGCGGACAAGGTTATCGAGGTCCTCGCATTGGTGGACTCCGGGGCATCAGGCTATTTCATGGACCAGTCTTTTGCCAACCTGCAAGGCATTCCTTTATGTAAAAAGGACTCTCCGGTTGCTATTGAGGCCATCGATGGCAGACCCCTGGAGCCGGCATTTATTACGCTTGATACTATTCCAGTGACAATGACAGTGGGGGCTTGCCACAAGGAGCAGATATGTTTTCAAATCATTCGTTCCCCGCACCATTCAGTTATTTTGGGGTTCCCATGGCTACAGGTACATAATCCCCAATTTGACTGGCAGAGATGTGAGGTTAACTCCTGGTCAGAATACTGTGATAAGAACTGTCTCTCCTTACCTGTCAAGATTATGTGTACCTCTCCGACTGTGCCAGCTGAATACGAACAATTCAGTGACGTGTTTAGTAAGGGAGAGGCCAGCGCATTGCCTGAGCATAGGGCGTACGATTGCGCCATTGATTTGCCTCCTGGTGTGGTGCCTCCCAGGGGGCGCACTTACTCACTGTCCTGTGAGGGGAATAAAGCTATGGAGGACTATATTGCTGATGCCCTGGAGAGGGGCATCATTCGGAAATCTACTTCTCCGGCAGGTGCCGGGTTTTTCTTTGTGAAAAAGAAAAGTGGTGAACTTAGGCCATGCATTGACTATCGTGGGCTGAACAAGCTTATGCCTAAGAATGCCTATCCGATTCTACTTGTTACCGAATTGTTTGACAGATTGAAGGGCTCGTCAATCTTTACTAAACTTGACTTGTGAGCCGCCTATAATCTGGTCAGAATTAAAGAAGGTGACGAGTGGAAAACGGAGTTTAATACCAGAACAGGGCATTACGAATATCTGGTGATGCCATTTGGCTTATTCAATGCGCCTGCAGTATTTCAGGAGTTTATTAATGACATCCTACGAGACCTACTCCAGTCCTGTGTAGTCGTATATCTAGATGATATATTAATTCACTCTGCCAACCTCTCACAACATATCAAAGATGTTTCAGAAGTCCTGCTCCGACTTCGCAAGCACAGGCTATTCTGTAAGATAGAGAAATGCGAATTCCATACATCTCAAGTGCCATTCCTGGGTTTCGTTATCTCTAATAATGGCATTGCCATGGATCAGGAGAAGTTGGCAGCAGTTCTGCATTGGCCTTGTCCTAAAGGGTTAAAGGCCATTCAAAGATTCTTAGGTTTTGCGAACTATTATAGGAAGTTCATCCAGAACTTTTCCACGATTGTCAAACCATTGTCAGATTTGACTCATAAGGGCGCTTCTCCCTCTCAGTGGTCCGAGGCGGCGGAGACCGCATTTGTTACCCTGAAATCTGCCTTTGCATCTGCTCCGGTGCTGTCCCACCCTAATCCCTCTCTGCCCTTCACCTTGGAGGTTGACGCTTCTGAGGTTGGGGTTGGAGCAGTACTCTCCCAACGTCCTGTGGGAGGTGGCATCTTGAGGGCTTGCGGTTTCTTCTCTAAAAAATTGTCCAGTGCGCAGAGCCATTATGAGATTGGGGACAGGGAGCTGTTGGCCATAATTCTAGCTCTGAAGGAGTGGCGTCACCTTCTGGAGGGTACTCGGACTCCAGTATTAATTGTTACGGATCATAAGAATTTAACCTATCTCTCCGAAGCCAAAAGACTGTCTTCTCGACAAGCTAGATGGGCACTTTTTTTGTCACGATTTAATTTCCTAGTGTCTTATCTTCCTGGCTCAAAAAATATTAAAGCCGATGCGTTGTCTCGTCAGTTCGCTTCTGACACTGAGAGGGAGGAGGAACCTGTTCCCATCATTCAGCCAGATCGCATTCTGGCCACTATCCGTACCACCATTACCTCGCCTCTGGGGGAGGAGATATTGGCATCACAATCGAGGGCACCCCCTGAGACCCCTGTGGGGAAATGTTTTGTAGATGTGCCATTCCGTGTCCGTTTGTTGGAAACTTACCACGCTTCTAAAGCGGCTGGGCATATTGGTAGGGACCAACTAGTCTGGTCTCTGTCGCAATTATTTTGGTGGCCTACCTTGAGAGCCGATTGCGCCGCTTTTACTGCAGCCTGTACCACCTGTGCCCATGCTAAGACCCCTAGGCACCTCCCTGTGGGCTTATTGCAACCTGTGCCCAACGGAGACCGTCCTTGGTCTCATATTTCTATCGACTTTTTGGGAGAATTACCAGCGTCTAGGGGATTTACGTTCATTCTTATGGTGGTCGATAGATTCTCTAAAATGGCACATTTTGTGCCTCTGACTGGCCTTCCATCAGCCCAGGAATTGGCTGTAGTCTTTTCTAGGGAGGTATTCCGCCTGCACGGAGTACCCAGAGTGATTGTATCCGACCGAGGGAGCCAGTTCGTTTCTAGGTTTTGGAGGGCATTTTGTGGCCAGATGGGCATTCAATTGTCATTTTCCTCCGCTTACCATCCCCAAACGAATGGGGCCGCTGAACGTGCCAATCAGGGACTGGAGCAGTTCCTGCGTTGCTTTGTCACTGATCATCATGACAATTGGGCTGACCTGTTGCCATGGGCTGAGTTTGCCAGAAACTGTGCGGTTAATTCATCGTCCGGGAGCTCTCCATTTCTCGTTAATTATGGGTTTCATCCTTGTCTGCTCCCGGACTCCTTTCAGGCGCAGCAGATCCCTGCTCTGGATGAGCATTTGGCACAGCTTCGTTCCACTTGGTCACAGGTTCAGAGGTCCCTCAGTCAGTCATTTCGGTGTCAGCAGAGGCACGTGAATCGCAGACGTCTGCCAGCGGTCTCCTTTCAAGTTGGGGACAGGGTATGGCTGTCATCCAGAAACCTTAATTTACAAGTACCATCTAACAAACTGGCTCCCCGGTTTATCGGTCCATTTAAGATTATCCGCAAGATTAATCCGGTTTCTTATGCTTTGGAGCTTCCACCCTCAATGC
This sequence comes from Rhinophrynus dorsalis, assembly GCA_037306005.1. NCBI lineage: Eukaryota > Metazoa > Chordata > Amphibia > Anura > Rhinophrynidae > Rhinophrynus > Rhinophrynus dorsalis. The sequence goes on along the minus strand of CM074720.1, from coordinate 248,824,340 downwards.
ACATTCACAATGTGTTCCATGTGTCTCTCCTGAAACCCTTGGTGTGTAATCGCTATACTACTACGCCAGTGATTCCTGGGCCGGTGGACGTCCAGGGCCAAGAAGAATATGAGGTGCAGAGCATTATTGATTCTAGGAGATTTAGAGGAAAGCTGCAATACTTGGTTCATTGGAAGGGCTATGGTCCTGAGGAACGTTCTTGGGTTGATCAAGGGGACCTCCACGCACCCAGATTACTACGCAGCTTTCACTCTAAATACCCTTCTAAACCCAGACCTCGAGCGGGGAGAGGGGGTCTTTGAGAGGGGGGTACTATCACAGTGCCGGTGATTCCTGTCAGTCTCATCTAGACAGATACTGATTTGCTGTGTTGGTTTGGCCCGCCCCCTGGTGACCTTTTTATACCTGGCTAGCACAACTGTCAGGGGCCCTTTCGTGGTGTTTCTGTGCCAGTTATCGTTGCTGTGTTCCTGTGTTCCGGATTCCTGTGTACCGACTTGGCTTGTCTTGACTATTCTCCTGTGTTCCTGCTCGTGTATGACCCGGCCCGTCTGACTACCACCTTTGGATCCTGACCCGGTTTGGCTGACGTTCCTGCTTGTGTACGACCCGGCTTGTATGACTGCCTTCTACGTGCTCCGACCCGGCCTGACTGACTTCCCGCTCCGAAGAACGACTCCTGCTTTCTACAGTGACCTGTGTTCCAGTTGTCGCCGCCGCGACATTGCTATCTGCTGTTCCAGCTTTTGGTGTGACTGCCTTGCCTGGTGTACTCCGATCAGTGCAGTGCATTTTCCTTTGCAGAGTTGTGCGTATACGCGCCTCCCTCAGACTGCAGAGCCTTGCTATACTGCTGAAAAGCCTCGAGTAAATGTGCTGATTAACCCTAGCAGTGCCGCTGGGTTCCACTCTATCGCTACTCCTGTAAGAGTCTCTTTCTCGGTGAATACTACTGCTGAGCTGGCCGCTCTTCGTCGGCAGCTCCACACATCCTTGCAGAGTGTTTACATCCGTTTGGGCCGGTTGGGCGCCTGAGACTCTCTCTCTTGTTCATTGAGCGATTCCGCTTTACCGAGTGGTGGCAGGCACAGGCATCAGCATTCGTATTCCGGTAATCACGCCCGTGGGGGCTGTTGGCGCTAGCGTGTGCTATCTCTTTGTCCGGTTAAGTCTGAGGAGGCTTGGCAGTTCTCGCATTGAAGGCCGGTTCCAATCACGCCCATGGGGGCCTTTTGCACTTGCACTAGTTGAAGCAGTTCCAGTAGGTACGCCCGAGGGGGCTACGTGGACTCTTGTGCTTCTTACTGAACACCGTGGCGAGGCAGTCCAGTATCCAGCCAGTGATAGTCTTGGTCTCCAGCACAGCCTTATAACACCCTGGGCGTTCCAAACATCCACATCTGAGACTGACTGTTATCAAGGACTTAACCCCTGAGGGGTACACGCTATTCTATTACTGTGTAATTGTACTTATAAGTCATTTGTGCATTTACCATTGTATCTATATATTACCACTGTGTACATTTACCACCACTAGAGGGCGTGTTATTGCCTTATCTTATTTTAATAAAACTGTGTTCTTATTCACCCAATGGTCTGAGTGTCTTAAAAAAACGTGACACTCACGTCTCCAGACTGACACAGTAGGCAGGCTTGAGTCCAGCCATTTGCATGGGATACAAATCCTCCCTATGGAAGTCAACAGTAACCAATGATGCAAAACCTTTTCAGACTTCAACGGTGTATGTCCCTGCACCGGGAAAATGTTAAGAAGTAAAAGCTGTGGAGAGAAGGTGAGATGAAGATCTAGAATCCAATAGATAGTTGTGTGTATCGCCAACCAGAAAGGATGAAGAGGTGGACAAAACCACCAGATATGGGCAAGGTTAGAAAGAGGTGACGAGCATCTCCAACATAGTTCCGATGAAGTAATTTTAAGTTTAGAAAGCAGTGAGGGAGATCTATACCTCCTGGTAAGCACCTTATAGTTGGTTTCACTGTATCTAGTACATTTAATATGGAACCAAGACAAATTAAAAGAAGCCAAGAGTTGTCCGGAACAGTATCAACCAGTTCACGTTCCCAAGAAACTTTAGAGCGTAAGAGAAGAGACAGAGATCGGGAATTAGAAGCATCAACAAGTGTTCTTATTCACCCAATGGTCTGAGTGTCTTAAAAAAACGTGACACTCACGTCTCCAGACTGACACAGTAGGCAGGCTTGAGTCCAGCCATTTACATGCGATACAAATCCTCCCTATGGAAGTCAACAGTAACCAATGATGCAAAACCTTTTCAGACTTCAACGGTGTATGTCCCTGCACCGGGAAAATGTTAAGAAGTAGAAGCTGTGGAGAGAAGGTGAGGTTTAGATCTAGAATCCAACAGATAGTTGTGTGTATCGCCAACCAGAAAGGATGAAGAGGTGGACAAAACCACCAGATATGGGCAAGGTTAGAAAGAGGTGACGAGCATCTCCAACATAGTTCCGATGAAGTAAGTTTAAGTTTAGAAAGCAGTGAGGGAGATCTATACCTCCTGGTAAGCACCTTATAGTTGGTTTCACGGTATCTAGTACATTTAATGTGGAACCAAGACAAATTAAAAGAAGCCAAGAGTTGTCCGGAACAGTATCAACCAGTTCACGTTCCCAAGAAACTTTAGAGCGTAAGAGAAGAGACAGAGATCGGGAATTAGAAGCATCAACAAGTAATGCATAAAGTTTCAAAATTCCTTTGGGGAATGGGGAATCCAAAATGAGCAGTTTATCAAAAGGGGTAAGGGATCTTGGTGTGTAGGAGCAGAGACGAGGAGAATACAAGAAATGCCGCACTTGGATGTATCTCCATATTACAGTGCGTGGCAAATTAAAGGTAGAACAAAGAGCTTGGAAAGAAGGTATGTTCTGAGATGGAAGCAGATGATCAAGGTCTACCAAACCAAGTTCAGACCAGACTCTGAATGATAACCTATATTGGCCAGGGGGAAAGTCAGAATTACCTAATAATTTAACAAAGAGGCGAGGGATGTGGGCTAAGATTAGCCGACTTGGAGGAGCTTCTCCAAGTGTGAAGAAGATGACGAAAAATAGGGTGGGACATTATAATCTAAGGTGAATTGTCCAGTTTGGACCACAGCAGTTGTCGAAGGAGTAGACGTGGGACTAGAGATTGTAGAAGAGCCACCCATCCTTGGTCGGAGGAGATCGTACTAAGTCCAAAAGAGTCATTAATGAGGTAGCTTGATGGTGCTTAAAAAAATCAGGAAGGCCCAACCCACCTAATATTGGGGTCCGAAACAAGATCTCCTGATGTATCCCGCGTCTTTTTTTATTCCAAATAAAAGAATGAATCAAACGTTTGATAGTTGTGAAGAAAAACGGAGGAATATGGAGAGGCAAGGATGGGAACACGTACAGGACTTTGGGGATGAGAACCATCTTAACTAGGTTTAAACGGCCAATCCAGGAGACAAAAATGTGTTTCCAAGAGGAGATATCCTGTCTCAAGGATGAGAATATCTAGGTTAAATGGAATTAGATTGGATACATGAGGTGTAAGATGAATCCCCAGATATTTAATAGAATTTGACACCCACTTGGAGCAGTGATACATTTTTAAACAAGCATCTCCCAGAAGAGGGAGAACCCTTGTTTTACAGTATATATATTTTCATATTAAGGTTTACTTCCTTTAATACTGTAAATCTTAACAATAATGGGCTAGATTCTATTACAGGTGCTAACTGTATCACTGCTTTTAACTCCGGTTTTCCCCATAGATGTCAAGTAAAATGTTTGGTAAAATGGGTGTTAACATTTACATCTGCCATAGAATCTGGCCCAAGATGTTAGCACTCTAAATAGTATTCACTTCATAGCAGTAGTAGTTGAAGGAAAAAAGAAAAACACATTTTGGCAGTGCATGTAATACAGGAGGGATCAAGGGGCTAATACCAACAGAACAGGCTACAGATGAAGAATTTGTATCAATAATAATATAAATTATTTGGGCTGTTCTGTTGATGTTGGTGCTCTCCTGTATAACATGCATTGTATAATTTTGTGTATCCTATAAGTGGAGGATCCTCAAACGAACAGGTTCATGGAAAGCTTTTATTGCCTTATTCCTCTATGTCTGGTGTACTACATGGCAGTTTCAATACATATTTTTGCAGAATTTTAGGAATACATTTCAGATTTTCCAAATAAATTACATATCAAGAATGTCAAATTATGCTCATATTTTAGGTAAAGGCAATAATCATAGGAGCAATTCTGGAGCAAAATAACCCGACCAGTTGGAATTGTTGAAAATGACCAATTAATTAAATAGAACTGTTAAACCACTGACTGCTGTGGTCGCCAAGAAATCACTTATCAATGCATAAGAGATTTCTCTAACATTCAAAGGGTTAAAAGCTATATTCAAAATTAATAGGAATTTGGGGAATTGTTATTTTTTCCGTATGGTGTAGTTAGTTCACTTCAGAATTGAAACTACTTCTAAGGTTATGTGGCCATTGGTGTGTAAAGCTCTTACCATCATTGATGTAATACAGTGACAGGTCTTGGAGGGAACATGAGGAAGTCCATGTCTAAGGGTTGTATGTTCAAAAGAAAAGTGGATGAGTTCTAGGGCAAACCGTTTGCACTACAGGGGAGAACTGATCAATGGGAATTTTTAGATCTCCTCTATAACGCAAATGGCTTGCCCCAGAATGTCTCCATTCTCTTCTGAACATACGACCCATCCTAAAATCATAGAGGGTCAGTTAGGATGCTATCAGGATTAGAATCTTTGTTACCGTCTATACTGCAAGTGTTTGGTCAGTGACTGACAAGGTGTATGGAATCTGCACAGAAGAAGTATGTGTAGGCAAAGCATGTAAAATGGTCACAGAGAGACAGAATCTATAGAGTGAGGGGAAATTATTTGATCCCCTGCTGATTTTGTATGTTTGCCCACTGACAAAGAAATGATCAGTCTATAATTTTAATGATAGGTTTATTTCAACAGTGAGATACAGGATAACAACAAATAAATCCTGAAAAACACATTTCAAAAAAGTTATAAATTGATTTGCATTTTACTGAGTGAAATAAGTATTTGACCCCCTATCAGCAAGATTTCTGGCTCCCAGGTGACTTTTATACAGGTAACAAGCTGAGATTAGGATCACTCTCTTAAAGGGAGTACTTCTAATCTTAGCTTGTTACCTGTATAAAAGACACCTGTCCACAGAAGCAATCAATCAATCAATCAATCAATCAGATTCCAAACTTTCCACCATGGCCAAGACCAAAGAGCTGTCCAAGGATGTCAGAGACGACCTGTAGACCTATGCAAGGCTGGAATGGGCTACAAGACCATCGCCAAGCAGCTTGGTGAGAAGGTGACAACAGTTGGTGCGATTATTCGCAAATGGAAGAAACACAAAATCACTGTCAATCTCCCTCAGTTTGCGGCTCCATGTAAGATCTCACCTTATGGAGTTTCAATGATCATGAGAACGGTGAGGAATCAGCCCAGAACTACACGGGAGGATCTTGTCAATGATCTCAAGGCAGCTGGGACCATAGTCACCAATAAAACAATTGGTAACACACTACGCCGTGAAGGACTGAAATCTTGCAGCACCCGAAAGGTCCCCCTGCTCAAGAAAGCACATGTACAGGCCCGTCTGAAGTTTGCCAATGAACATCTGAATGATTCAGAGAAGAACTGGGTGAAAGTGTTATGGTCAGAAGAGACCAAAATTGAGATCTTTGGCATCAACTCAACTCACCGTGTTTGGAAGAGAAGGAATGCTGCCTATGACCCCAAGAACACCATTCCCACTGTCAAACATGGAGGTGGAAACATTATGCTTTGGGGTGTTTTTCTGCCAAGGGGCAGGACAACTTTACAGCATCAAAGGGAAGATGGACGGGGCCATGTTGTTACGGTTTTCTGACACTCAGACCAGGGTATGAAATAAAAACACAATTTTATTGAATCAGGATGATAAACAGTGCCCCTAGGGGCCAGCACAGGTAAGAACAGTATTGACAAATACAGACAAGGTATGTATAATACAAGCAGGAGTATAAGTACAAATAAGACTGGAGTAACCCCAAAGGGTTAACAGGAGCAACTGGAGAAGGTCAGGCTTAGATTGGCCAACGCCCAGGATAGATATCAGTCTCTGGATAATAGTCTCTCAAATGTAGAGCAAGGAGTAAAGTATCATCACTGTATCACTCTCTAGGTAGAAACGGGGAGTGCCCCTGTTGCGCTGAGCTGAGCCAATACCACCACCGTGGGCTAGGAGGAATGCTACTGCCAGAGCTGAAGTAATCAGAATAGGAATCGCCCACAATAAGACTAGTAAATGACCCGGCGTATGCCAACTGGATGGCTCCAAGATGCCCTTGGGATGCCACAATAGATGGTTGCTGCACAAGCTACAGGGAGCCGATGCACTAGGCAGTGCGGGTGGAAATGTACACTCTGAGTGAATGAGAAACGGAGCCAGGACACCTTTCCGGTGTCGCACGGAATCCTATAGCAAGAGCGAACAGACTACCGGCGCCAACCGGCGTGGTCACGGTGCACCCCAAACACCGGACAGGCGGAGCTCTGCAAGGAATAGTATGGCGTCAATAGGCGACTCAGAGTGTAACGGCTCAACGAACCAACAGAGGCTTGGCAAGCTAAACAAGTGGCACGTAACCGGAGACTACAGGCATAGCACCAGTTACCGGCATTGCACGGGTTAATCTGGTACATACAGAAGAGCACCGCTCAGCAAAGCAGATGGCAGGCAACCTCAGGCTACAGCTGAAAGAGCGAGAGAGGATCAGCGAAAACAGTTTAGAATGTCGCCAGAGCGACCGGTGGACACTGGAGCTGCAACCGGACAGGAGCGATAACCAGAACCGGATGGATACAGCCGCAGGAATGTCAACCGGAGAACGGGTCAATCACGGAGCAGGGTCATCAGCCAGAACCAGGTCAATCACAGAGCAGGGTCGTCAGCCAGAACCGGGTCAATCACGGAGCAGGGTCATCAGCCAGAACCGGGTCAATCACCGAGCAGGGTCGTCAACCAGAACCGGGTCAATCACGGAGCAGGATCAGAAGAGGAGTCAGCCAAACCGGATCGGTACACAGGAGACACTGGAACTCAGCAACGAGACGCAGGAACGGGAACACCACAAAAGGGCAACTGACAAGTGCCCAAGAGCCAGTATAAAAAGGAACATCCTGGGAGGGCCAATCAGCCTCCTCCAATGCAAAGGTAACACAGTCACAGATTGACAGGGAATCACGGGGACCGTGATACATGTACCATCAAATCTTCGGTAAGAACCTCCTTCACTTAGCCAGGGCATTGAAAATGGATAGTAGATGGGTATTCCCAAAACACATGGCCAAGGCAACAAAGGAGTGGCTCAATAAGAAGCACATTAAGGTCCTGGAGTGGCCTAGCCAGTCTCCAGACCTTAATCCCATAGAAAATCTGTGGAGAGAGCTGAAGGTTCGAGTTGCCAAACGTCAGTCTCAAAACCTTAATGACTTGGAGAGGATCTGCAAAGAGGAGTGGTACAAAATCCCTCCTGAGATGTGTGCAGACCTGGTGGCCAACTACAAGAAACATCTTCCACCACTGTGCTTGAGAGCTGGTATGAGGTGTTTGTGCTGATATGCTGTGTTTGATTTTAGCCAAACATGGCTCTGTGCATTATGGCCAAACATCTCCACTTTGGTCTCGTCTGTCCAAAGTACATTGTTCTAGAAGTCTTGTGGTTTGTTCAGAAGCAACTTTGCAAACCTAAGCCGGGCTGCTATGTTCTTTTTAGAGAGAAGAGGCTTTCTCCTGGCAACCCTTCCAAACAAACCACACTTGTTCAGTTTTTTTCTAAGTGTACTGCCATGAACCTTAACATTTAACATGCTAACTGGGGCCTGTAGAGTCTGAGATGTAACTCTTGGTTTTTTTTTTTTGCAATTTCTCTGAGCATTGCATATTCTGAGCTTGGGGTGAATTTGTTGGGAAGTCCATTCCTGGGAAGATTGGCAACTGTCTAGAATGTTTTCCACTTTTAAATAATATTTCTCACTGTTGGGGCAGGACAACTTTCCCGCATCAAAGGGAAGATGGACGGGGCCATGTACCATCAAATCTTCGGAGAGAACCTCCTTCACTCAGCCAGGGCACTGAAAATGGGTAGTGGATGGGTATTCCAGAATGACAATGCCTTAAAACACATGGCCAAGGCAACAAAGGAGTGGCTCAAGAAGAAGCACGTTAAGGTCCTGGAGTGGCCTAGCCAGTCTCCAGACCTTAATCCCATAGAAAATCTGTGGAGGGAGCTGAAGGTTTGAGTTGCCAAACGTCAGCCTCGAAACCTTAATGACTTGGAGAGGATCTGCAAAGAGGAGTGGTAAAAAATCCCTCCCGAGATGTGTGCAGACCTGGTGGCCAACTACAAGAAACGTCTGACCTCTGTGATTGCCAACAAGGGTTTTGCCACCAAGTACTAAGTCAAGTTTTAGGTGCCTCGAAATGGGTTTCTGGATCTGTGGCAGCCACACCCCGAGGCTGGCTTACTGAAAGTAGTCAGCCAAAGGTATGTACTTTACCTCAGGAGGAGGAGGCAGGGGCAAACTAAATGCACAGTTTGAGTTCATCCCCTGCCTCCTCAACCAAAGGGATACACATCCACTTTGCTATTGCTACTAAAATAAATAAGTAAACAGACCTCGTGGTGAGGCATCAGGACACCTTGTGAAGCACCCCAGCTACTGATCTCTCAGATGATTCAGCTGGGCAGTAAATAGAGGTGTAACCGTTCCATACACCTGCTAGTGTATATATAATAGAGTGTAACGGTTTGTTTGACACACAGACACTGTAGGTTTGGAGAAAACACAATTTTATTGAAAAACGATAATAACAATAACCCTCACAGGTCCTGTAATATATACACAATATAGTACAGACACAAGACAGGTTATACAGAGGTAAGCCCACACAGGTCCAGTGTATGCAGATAGTCCAGAGATCAATATACTGACACAGGTCAGGCAGATCTTGTGTGAATCTCAGTTTAACAGTACTGAATGGGTTACTATTAGGCAGTGAGTTCTGACAGGCCCTAATAGTGCAGGGCCCTTTAAGAAGCTCAAACAAAGGTGAGAGCTCCAAATCGAGTAACGCCCAAAGAAAATGGAGACCAGACAACTTGTGGACTGCCGTAGCAGTAATGGAGACTAAGCAACTTGTGAACTGCCATAGCAGTAATGGAGACTGAGCAATGGAGCACTGCCATAGCAGTAACGGAGACTGAGCAACTCGAGCACTGCCGTAGCAGTAATGGAGACTGAGCAACTGAGCACTGCCGTAGCAGTAACAGAAACTGAGCCTCTTGAGCACTGCCGTAGCAGTAACGGAAACTGAGCAACTTGAGCACTGCTGTAGCAGTAACGGAGACTGAGAAACTGGGCACTGCCAGAAGCAATAACGGAAACTGAGCAACTTGAGTACTGCCAAGCAGTAACGGAACCTGAGCAAGTTGAGCACTGCAATAGCAGTAACAGAGACTGAGCAACTTGAGCACTGCCGAGCAGTAACGGAGACTGAGCAACTTGCCCTGAGAGGAACCCAACTGGGGATGGCACGAGAGTCCGGACGCACCAAAATGTCGCCTGGGCGACACTGAGGCAACACAGACCAGACTGCAGTGAGCTGTCCGGAGACAGTGAAGGTCTTGACACTACCCTAACCGGAGACCGGATAAGGCATGTAGTGGAGGTACGCCACCACAGTAGCCCAGCTGGGCAGGATCCACACACACAGAGCAGGAACGTAGGCCGATCCAAGTCTTTACACCATGCAGGAACATCAGCCAGGCCGGGTCGGTACACAGGGCAGGAACTTCAGCCAATCCAAGCCGGTACACAGAGCAGGAACGTCAGCCAGTTTGAGTCGTTATACAGAGCAGGAACGTCAGCCAGGCCGGGTCGGTACACGGAGCAGGAACGTCAGCCAATCCAGGTCAGTACACAGTCAGAAGCGAGATGCAGAATGGTCAGACAGTCCGGGTCGATACACAGGCAGGAACAAGATGCAGAGTCATCAGGCAGGCCGGGTCGATACACTGAGATCACACAAATAACAGGAACCATCACTGGTACTGAAACACCACTAAAGGCCACTGGAGAACTGCCAGAACCCAATACTGGGTGGGACAATAACAGTGCAGCCAAAAGGCGCTAGGCAGGAGTGGAAACTGACAGAATGTCGCCAAATAGCACCGGCAACGTGATATAGAGACATGCTCCAGACTTGAAAACTACAGGACTGAAGCATAGGAAATACTTCAGCCAGTGTCTGGGTAAAGATAAACTAATAAGGAATGAGGAAGAGCTGTGCATTCTAATGTACACATTGTTAATGGGCAACCACATACTTAAAGGGATGGTAATACTTTAATAAATGGAGAAGCCATATGTGAAAAACTAAGTTATGATTCAATAGCTTGTAGAACCACCTTTAGCAGCAATAACTAGAATTAATCATTTGCTGTATAACTTTATGAGTCTCTCACATTGTTGTGAAGGAATTTTGGACCACGTTTTTACAACGTTGCTTCAGTTTATTGAGGTTTGTGGGCATTTGTTTATGCACAGGTCTCTAAGGTCCTGCCACAGCATTTCAGTTGGGTTGAGGTCTGAAATCTGACTGGGCCATTGCAACACCTTGATTCTTTTCTTTATCAGCCATTATGTTGTAGATTTGCGGTGTGCTTGGGATCATTGTCCTCTTGCATGACCCAATTTCAGCCAGGCTTTAGCTGTCGGACAGATGGCCTCACATTTGACCCTAGAATACTTTGGTACACAGAGGAGTTCATGGTCGACTCAATGACTACAAGGTTCCCAGGTCCTGTGTCTGCAAAACAAGTCCAAATCATCACCCTTCCACCACTGTGCTTGACAGTTGGTATGAGGTGTTTGTGCTAATTTGCTGTGTTTGGTTTTAGCCAAACATGGCTCTGTGCATTATGGCCAAACATCTCCACTTTGGTCTCGTCTGTCCAAAGTACATTGCTCTAGAAGTCTTGTGGTTTGTTCAGAAGCAACTTTGCAAACCTAAGCCGGGCTGCTATGTTCTTTTTAGAGAGAAGAGGCTTTCTCCTGGCAACCCTTCCAAACAAACTATACTTGTTCAGTTTTTTTCTAATTGTACTGCCATGAACTTTAACATTTAACATGCTAACTGGGGCCTGTAGAGACTGAGATGTAACTCTTGGTTTTTTTGCAATTTCTCTGAGCATTGCATATTCTGAGTTTGGGGTGAATTTGCTGGGACGTCCATTCCTGGGAAGATTGGCAACTGTCTTGAATGTTTTCTACTTTTGAATAATATTTCTCACTGTTGAATGATGGACTTTAAATTGTTTGGAAATGGCCTTACAAACCTTCCCAGATTGATGGGCAGCAACAATTGCTTTTCTAAGATCATTGCTGATGTATTTCCTCCTTGGCATTGTGTTAACACACACCTGAATGCTCCAGACCAGCAAACTGCTAAAACTTCAGCTTTTATAGAGGTGGTCACATGTGCTGATGATCAGTTAATCAAGCGCATTTGATTAGCAGCACCTGTCTGCTACTTAGCATCTTAATTCTTATGGAAGCAGTAAGGGTGTACTTAGTTTTCACACATGGCTTTTCCATTTTGGCTTTATTTTTGTTAAATAAGTCATGACACGGTGTAATGTAATGTAACGTGTTATTGTTCATGAGGTTGCATTCACCTAATTTTTAGACCTGCTAAGGAACAGATGATTGTTATTATGTCCTGAAATGTAAAACCATAGAATTCCAAGAGGGGGCACTTTCTTTTTCAAAAGACTGTAGGTGATTTTGATAGCTTTTTTGCTTCAGTTAAACTTCCACTTTAAATATTGCATTCAACTAAGTTACTCAATCCTAGACATCTCTTACCCTTCAGGGCACTTTGCATTTGTACTGTTTTCACATAAGTCCAAAGCCCAGGGTGTGTCACCTAGAAGGAAAATGACACAATAATTTTCTGTAAATTGAAATGCAGTTATGATCTGGCTTTACAGTTTTTATCTAGGATTGGCAGATAAATCCTTAAAAAGAGGATAAGTATTAAAAATGCTTGCTGCATTGAATGGGAACCATCGCGATGTAATAAATAACCACTGTAGGCCTGGTGCAGAATTTCTGGCAATTCTACTTTTAGCAAACATATTTTGTTTATTCAGGGCACTCAAATTGTTCTAAAGCTGATTTTTTATTCATTCAAGGAATATGTTATGTCACTGGATCCAGCTGTGGACACTATCATGTTGACTACATTGGGAGGAGAATGCACTGCTATACTGACCTACAATACCAGATCTGTGATGCTATAGTGACCTAAACTACCAGATCTGCACTGCTGTAGTGAGCTACAATGTCAGATCTGTATTGATATAGTAACCTGCAATACCAGATCTGCTCTGCTCTAGTGACCTGCAATGCCAGATCTGTGCTGCTATAGTGACCTACAATACAAGGTCTGTACTGCTTTAGTGACCTACAATACAAGATCTGTGCTGCTATAGTGACCTACAACACTAGATCTGTGCTGCTATAGTGACCTACAATACAAGGTCTGTACTGCTATAGTGACCTACAACACTAGATCTGTGCTGCTATAGTGACCTACAATAAAAGATCTGTACTGCTATAGTGACCTACAACACTAGATCTGTGCTGCTATAGTGACCTACAATACAAGGTCTGTACTGCTATAGTGACCTACAACACTAGATCTGTGCTGCTATAGTGACCTACAATGCAAGATCTGTACTGCTATAGTGACCTACAACACTAGATCTGTGCTGCTATAGTGACAATTACAGAACCTTTTTTTCTAGCTGTCTGGACTAATGTACATGAAGATAACCGATTCTGTGTCAGAAATGCTAAAAATTAAATAAGTTAAGATCTTAATAATTATATATTTCTGATTTCACCTTCAGATACTTAAACTGAACCTACTACCTTAAGGTAAGTTCATTTTAAATATAAAATATAAAACTACCTGTATGTTGTACTAGCCATTTGCTCATAATCAAATAGGTGTGCTTGTTGGTCTCTGGCATGTTATGTTAATCAGTTTCTGTACTGGGACAATAATACTGCACACTATTTTATGAATGAATCTAGGCAGAGCCCACACTCTGAGGACATTTCTAACAGCACAGAGAGAGATATGTTTGGCAGTAAATTGAACTAGTTAGCATATTGTGGAAGGAATGAGCATAAAGTACCACAATGTGCCTCCAAAATAAAGAAGGTTAATTTCTTAAGAACTATTTTAAAGAGTATGGCTAGTAAAATATATGGGCAGATGTTAATTCTCTGTAAAGAAAACAAACCTTGACCTTAGGGTTTAGCCTTGTTTTAACCCATTGGAGACCCATGAAGTGCCAGGACCGTCACGGGTAAACTTCCAATAAGGACCCATGATGGTCCTGGCACCTCATGGGTTAAATGATAGCAGCACACCTCATTGCTGCAAATGCTGGAACTGAGTGCTCCAGTTTCAGTCCTCTGTTCTTCCGGTACAAGTGATCGCTACTACAGCGGTCACATGTACCAGGCTTTGTGACTGTTTTCTGCCTCTCTCTTCCTTACTATGAAAGTAAGGAAGAGAGAAGCAGAGAACAGACACATTTAGAAGAAGACAGTGGCATAAGTTGAGGGGTATTAACCTCTACAGCACTGGAGAATTGGGCAAGATTAATGTAGGTTCTTTTTTGACCTGCTAACAGGAGCTTGTTTAGTTTTAAAGTAAAATACATTGCTCTGCTTCAGGTTAATTTACACAAACCTACTTATAAAACATCTATTAAAGTTTAAACACACATTAATGTCAATGTTACAATTATGGAGAAAAGTAGTATACTTATACACACTACACAACCTTATCCAAAGTAGAAACTGGGGGGCAGACATGGGGATTTTCAACCCAGAGGAAGGGGAGAGTGCCCACTTACAACTGCCCATTTTGTAGGTATGAATGACCGGTCATACCTTTCATGCAGTCTCCATAAAAATGTAACCCATTGTGCCCAAATGATCACTAGAGGAAAAAATAAAAATGGTGGGGGTTTTTTTACATTTTTTAACCGTTCTCTTTAATTTCAGTAAAATAAATGGTGGGTTATGCATATAAGTGTGATATCGAAAGAAAGCTCTAATTGTGTGAGAAAAAAATGGTATATAATTTATGTGGCTGTAATAAAAGACTTAGAGGGAAAACACTGTTGAACAAAGACATAGTCAAAAAGGTCAGAATTGCTCCGGTCTTTAAGTGCAATCCACCTCAGATTTTCCCAGTCCTTAACCCCTTAATGACCCTTGACGGTCATAGTACGTCATGAGTCGATCTGAGTTAATGACCCATGACAAACTATGACCGTCATGGAATTCTGGGCTACCCCCGGGGCTGCAAGTCATTCAGGGAGTCCAGAATCAGAAAAAATAAAGGCTCCGTGGTCCTTTAGTGACTGCTGCGTGCCTGCACGGTCAGTCGTTAAGGGGTTAAGGGTGGAGTACCTTCAAAACAACAACAACAATGCTAGAAAAAGTGCTAATAAAATGCAGAAAAACAAAAGCAGAGATGTCACTAGGTACTTTTCAGGGAGCTGAAGCCCAATTTTCATGCTTGAAATCTTGGGTCTTGTTATCAGATTCAGGCATGAAGTAGTGCTACTCTCTCTCTACTAGTAATGCTGCAATGCTGCTCAAATCCTGAATCTTCTGACAACCTACAAACTCCCCTGTACTAAAGTGAAGCCATTCTGGAGCAAAGCAACTGAACTTTATGGAACAAACCAAAACTCTCATTGATTTAAATCTGGCTTTTAACTCCTTGAATGCTAGAGAGGTCTGCAACGTACTGCTTCACAGTGTGTTGTAGTCCTTTCTATCTTCCAAGGTATTAAAAGCTCAGTTTAACCTGTTGCATGCATGCAAAGGGTTAAATCAATGGAAAGTTGTATTTGTTCAGTATGGTGCACTTAGATTGCCTTAGTACGTATAGGCTCCTTATAGCCAAATCTCTTTAAAAAAATTCTAAAAAAGAAGTCTCACCTCTGCAAACTGTTTTGTAATTTGTACAACAATCTCCTTTTGTCAAGCAGTCCTCAGAGCACGAACAGTGGCTGCCAGTTATCCGCCTCTCTCCACAGCGCATCTTGCTGCATGTCCATACCTCCTCTGTAAAAGATTATATAAAGCTAACACATACACAAGCACATTGTACACACAATAGCCAACAACAGCACAAGAACTAATGTACAACTCATTAATTAACTATAGCACAATACTAATGAAAGAAGTCACAGCAGGAGTGGACAATTTGCAGTCCTCCAATTGCTGTTAATCTACAACTCCATTATCACCAGCTGTCAAACAGCCAATTGAGGATGATGGGAATTGTAATCCAACAACATCAAGTGGCAGGCCAAAAATTGGCCATCCCTTGCCTGCAGCTCTGTAATCTTCTTTCTTTAAGACGAGCATCTGCATTGGGTGCAGTTTGCTTACTGTGTCGATATGAATCAATTTGCATAATAATAATAATATCTTAATCCTTACATAGCTCTGTCAGGCACAGCATGTCTCTGAAGTGAAGTGTGCAATATAAGTTTTGGAGCCTGAGGCACAGAAAGATATAGTGACTTGGACAGGGCAGTTTTAAGAACCTTTGAGTCAAAGATATGCAATTCTGGAGCATACCAACTGTAACATAAGAGATAAATTAAAAAAAAATTCCCATTGATTTAAAATGGGCTTTCAACCCCCTTAATACTAGAGAGGTCTTTAACACCTAGTTTCTTAACATGAGGTACCTGTACCCTTGCTTTGTAATGCATTGCATGCACACCCCTCTGGTCCTTAGGGGTTTAAGAAAGCTCATCCCCTCTCATCCCCTCCCCCGCAACTGTTATGTCTTCCTCCATGGACATAAGATTCAGGACTGACAGATATTAACGCTTCAATAAATGCACAAGTACAAAATTCACTGGGGACAATAGGATTTTATGGTTATTATAAGGAAAGTGTGGGTTATCATTAGGAGGTGTTACTTTTTCTTGAATGAAATTAACTTGATACCTACTTGGTTTCATGCAAAGATCATCATAGTCAAAGCAGCAGTTCCCTTGCTTTGTACATTCGGAGTCACAACGACAGTCACTGTCCCGTCCGCTATGTGTTTCATAGCATCGGTTCCTGCATGTCACTGGGGAATTAGAGCACATTAAAGTGATCTTAAGTGGATGTGAAGAAGTAACATGAGATCATAATTGTTCGTTGTTAATTATGATAAGTTGACGTACAACAGAGTGAGTTCTCCCTTCACACATCACCAAAACTACTACAATTTTGAAGTTGAACAGCATTCTCTGTGCTTCCCTACTTGGCCAGTAGCGGAATAAAGAGAAGGCTTTCAGCACCATGGACAGCACTGAGTGCCATAGGGATGTGCATTGCTCATCCCTGTGGCACTCAAAGGTTAAAATAAAAAAAAAGTACACCAAGCACTACACAACTACACTACTTAGCTATGTATCAAATATTATACATGTTGTGCACTCCCAGAGGAACAAGACTTGGGGTCATGCAGCATATATGGGGATTTGTGGCTTTGCCCCCACCCCCAGCCTTGTTCCCTTGCTCAGTGATAGTCATAGAACCCCATATACACTGCTTGGCCCCCACACTGTCTGACCCTCTCCAGCCTTTTCCCCTGATAGCCATAAATCCCCATGGCCACTACCTGGGCAAGGGGAAAAAGGCTGGGGTGTCAGGCAGTGTATATGGGGCTAACACACAAAGGTGTTGTTCGACACATTATAGAAATCCAACAGAGAGTGCCCCCCTCCAAATACTAACCCCCCCTTTGTAATCCGACATACAGTTCTCCCATCCAGCATAATAGTTTTTGCCTGTCAAATCTGACATATATTGCTCCCATCTATAGTGCCCCCTTGTATATGTACTGTGCACTAAACCCCTTAACGACCGCTGCGTACATGCACGGCCGGCACTTGAGGACCATGGGGCATTTTTTTTTTCTTTTTTAGCAAACCGATTTGGGGTCTGCAGGGAGCCCTGAATTCCATGACATGCCAGGACCGCCACTGGTCCTTAAGTGTCGGACAGCTGTGACGATCCTGGCACGTCAGTGGACGTGAAGGGGCTAATCCTTTGAGTACCAGAGAGGTAGCAATGCGTTGTGTACCCCCTCTGGCACTCAAAGGGTTAAGAGGTCGGTTCTGCTCTGTGTCCTGCCTCCGACGCAGTCACGCACGTTAGAGACAGCCCAAAAGCACAGAATGCTCCCAGCATAGAACTCCCAGCATTCTGTGTGTTCTGGCAGTCTCTACTGCTCATGACGGCTTCTGAAAAACATCCTAGTGAATTATTATATAGGATATATATATTTCAGACCTTGAGGGGGCCATCAGGACCATTCCACTACTGGACAAGTAGGAAAGCAGAGAGAGAATGCTGCTCAACTTCAGAATTGTTGTGTTGGTGATGTGTGACAGGAGGACATCCCTTCCACATCGACAGTACATCGACCTTTAGTGAATCTAGGCCCTTGTGTTGCAATGCGTTGCATACCCCATTATGTTTAATATTTATTGAACCACTCTCAGCAATCACAGAGCCCTGGGACTGAAGAAAAGCTGATGAGGTAACAGTGTTCAAAAACGGGGTAAGATCTAAGCCTGCAAGAAATGGCTTCACTAGGGTTTGGTTTTTTATTTGTTTTTTTTCTTTTTTTTTTTGCCTTCCTCTCCATAAACAAAGATGTGCGCATGTATTTGTTCAATCTTATTAGCTATCTTACTGTGTTTCTATGTAACTACACCATAGGAAAAAAATCCCACATATTGGGTTGCAAAGCTGTGCACTGTATACATCTCTTGCATTCGAGGGGTTATAAAAGCCCTATTTAAATCAGTTGCATATTTATATTTGTCCCCTATGGTGCAGCTATTTTGCTCCATAATTTCTTCTCTTTTTAGTAAATCATATTACTTGCCTGCTACCCCTATCTTCTTCCATTGTCAGACATTACAAAGATTTGTTCTTTGAACTCCTTGTACTTTGTAATTGAACCCTGTGGTTCCACAGAATGAAGTTTGGGAACCACTGGGCTATATCATGATAAATTGTTGGAAATGCACTGTACTAGAAAGCTGAATCATCCTACTCCCTAATAAAAATTAATTCCAAAGTACAATATAGAATGTAGTGGCATCTCGTTCAGATTATTTCAGCGTTTTAGACAATACTCAGAAAAAGTTACCTAATGCTGGTCCAGTAGTTTTGTTTTTCCTCAGACCCAGTCCTAAACCTAATCCAAGTGACATGACCACCAAAGCCACAAGCAGCACCTGTAATAGGAATGGGAGAGTTTAACCACATGTCCACTCTGCAGTGTACATAGAAGTACAGCGGCTGTGCAAATTGTACAAAAATACAATTGCCTAGCTAGGGGAAATAATATATCAGGAAACAGGCTGATTGCATGAACCAAATGGCTCATTTATTTTATTTATTAAAAAGTATTTATAAAATATACACATAAATAGGTATATATATATATATTTATATATAGAGTTAATTCTGTTATTTTGTAGACATTTCTAGCATCCTTGGGTCTATTATTGCTGGATCAAATGTATGAATCAAATGTATCACAACCTGTTAACTTTTCTGTTAATGGAAAGTCATTCATCAGTATTTCAAAATGTTGTTTATTTCACGTGATTGAATAAAAGAGTGGTTCTCAAACTGGGTTCCACTTGACACATTTCAGCAATTGCTGTCAGCAGAACAAGGCTGGAGCAGCAGCTCATATACTATGTAAAGTGGTACAATAGTGGACCAAACCAAGGCCAAGATCATGGATGCTAAATTGGTCTCTGAAACCACTAGCAAAGGTTAGAAGGTCAACCTCCTTTTTGACTTTACATTTTCTGCAAGTATATCATAAAGTCAAATTGCCTATAGTTTCATCATCTGTTTCATTTACTCCTTTATGTTCCTGACAGTAAACTCAGAATGTGTTTCCAGATAGCTTTCTGTGTGAAACTATAAGAGAGAGCAGAGAAAGTGCAACCAACTAAAAAAAGATACAATGTAAAAAGACAGTGAAACAATGTAGAAACACATGCCTCTACAGTATACAGAGCATTCCATGCTGCAGGGACACCACAACATTGCAGCTACCACAGTCTCTGACAGAAAGTACTCTGCAAACAAAAATTCAGTGAGATCCATGTCAGGGACATAAAAGTCTAAAAATAATAGATACAAATGATATATTTACATATTATGCAGTTACAGAACATGTAAAGCCATAAAGTTAAGATGGGGCTTGATTATAAGTGTTTAAAAGCTTAAAGGTTCCAACAAAGCAAAACAGTTTGAGAACTACTGGAATAAAGTAAAATAAATATTGTCTTGAATAACTACATAGAAAAAGCACTGAAATGTCACTAAATGCATCATATGAAACATAGGAAGAAGTGCATTCAAAGCTTTGCTGTATTTCATAGCATTGCAAGGTGAAATATACTTACACTACTGTCTGCACTGTTCCTCATTGTCTCTGCCACTGCCACTTGAAGGAGGTTTTAAAATCTCTGTACTTATCAAGAACTATTAATTTGGCTCATCAACAGGTATTACCAACCTACAATGAAACTGATTTTCTTCCAACAATGCCAAGGGCATATCTGGTTACATCATTCCCTTAGAATAATGAGGTGTAGAGCAGCAGTAGGTGTTTAACCCCTTAGTGACAGCCACGTTCGTACACGGCTGTCTCCTTATCGCCCGCCGAACATTAATTTTTTTTTTCAAACAAGTCCGGAGTCTCCGAGTGGCGTGCTGCCACACGGAGACCTGGACTTCCGTGACTTACCAGGTACTTCCTCTGTCACTAAGTGACAGTTTCTGCGGTACGTAGCTGGTAAGTCATCCATCGTTAAGGGGTTAAAGGAATATTAACCTTATAATTTGACTTTACATACAAAGTCAAATTGCATATCCCTTTTATTATTTTCTTTTCATCTTCCCCTATTTTAGCACTTTTATGCCCCTGACAATATACCCTGCACACTCTGAATTTCTGTTTACAGAGAGATCTGTGTTCAGTAAATAAGGATGTAATACAGGATGTAACACACAGTTATACTCTCTCAGCAGACCTGCTTTGATGTTCCTTGAAAAGTACAGAAAAAAATGTGGTGAAAACTCTTTTTGGAGTGAACCAGAAAACGTTGTTATATAAATATAAATATATATATATATATATATATATATATATATATATATATATATATATATATATACTAGTGTAATAGCCCGTGTACACGGGCCAAAGTGCGTAAAGAAAGACATTTTCAGGTACCAACAGCTATTTAAACAACTATGTAACAGCAAGTGTACTACCACAGAACTACACACAGGTGTACTACTGTATAACTACACTTCCCAGCATTCTGTGCATTCGGGCAGTGTCTACTGTGCATGAGTGCACTGGCCTGTGCTCAGGAAGTCTCTGTTGCACATGACTGCATCAGACAAACATACATCTGTCCATATATATATATATATATATATATATATATATATGTGTGGCTCAATATTTCAAGTCCTGAGCTACTACCCAGGCCTTAAAGGTTACTCTCTACCAGTTTCCACTCCTAGCCCCACTCATATCCCTACCTTGAACCCCACCCATATCCCGCCTTTAACCCCACCCATCTCAAGTTCTCATTGATGAAATGACACTGTTCTAATACCTCGTAAAGAGGGACATTTGGGAGGTATGGACCACTAATATCTCCTATAAAGAGGGACTCTTGGGAGGTACGTACCCCCTAATATCTCCTAAAGAGGGATACTTGGGAGTTATGTACCCCAATATCTCCTAAAGAGGGACACTTGGGAGGTATGTGACCCTAATATCTCCTAAAGAGTGACACTTGGGAGGTATGCGACCCTAATATCTCCTAAAGAGTGACACTTGGAAGGCATGGCAACACAGGGAACAAATGAAAATTATCATTGCTTTGAATTGGGCTTTTAATTCCCTGAATGCTAGAGGGCTGCAAGACATTGTGAAGTAATGTGTTGGTGACCTCTCTAGAATTAAAGGGGTTAAAAAGTCCCATTTAAAACAGTGGATATTTGGGTAAATTTATTTGGACCCTCAGCTTCAATTTGTTTACTCCACAACTGATCGATATTTTTGTACATGGGGCCTTAACCCTTTGAATGCCAGAGCGGTATGCAATGCATTTTGTATCTCTCTGGCATTCAAATGGTTAAAACTAAGGTTGGTTAGTAACGCCCACTAAAGCAGAACAAAGGCCTCATTACAATAAATTAGAAGAAAGTAACACAACTGGCTGACATCACTGTCATCTATACTACTAGGTCTTTCGTGCTGCCCTCTCACATAAATTGTGTCAGTGTCATGCAGCTGAGAGACAGGGAGTCATATATTCAGGATAAGGGGGCAGGGTGTTTCATCACAGTAGAAAACTCTGCAGTGTGTGTGTATCTTCACTTTGGCCGGCTTTTTATCCTCCACCAGGCTCCTAACCAGGCTCTTCCTTCCCCCACCAACAAAAAAGTATAGTGCTTCCTCCCACACCCTCAACAGGTTAACCCTTTGAGTGCCAGAGAGGTATCTAATGCATTGAATACCTTTCTGGCACTCAGTGTGTTAAACTCCAGCGCCCACCCACACACACGTGACCCCCCTCCAACAGATTTCTGTCCTACTCACGTCTCTCTCCTACACATACAAGCTACCCTAACCATACACGGATTTTACACACAGTCTGTTTGAACTCCTCTCCCTCCCCATGTTTAATCCCTACTGCTGCCACCTCCCACTGCCTGAAGAGAGGATCACTGGAGTGACACGCTGCGTTGACAGTGGGGATGTAGCTCGGAATCTCATAATATGTACCCCTACAGAGGGGTGCAGGTAGGAGCGGCAGGGGAGTGAATCCACAAACGTAATTTTACAGTAAAGAAGGAAGATGGATGTAGTGTATTAATCAAGAGACGTAAAATATAGTGTCCAAATGTACACGCAGCTGTCCAAGCCTTAATAAATATGTGTAACCCTTGAGTGGAGCCAACAGTACACAGCAGTACAAGGTCTTATTATATACATCTATCAACCCTTTGAGTGCCTACCCCTCTGGCAGTCAAACGGTTACATTTTGAAGGATCAAATGGGTGGGCAATGCAATTCAATGCACACCTATCTGGATATTTAAGGGTTAAAATGGTACACACTTTACTAAGTTGTGAGTTGGATATTTTGAGCAGCCTCTCCATTTGAAGTGTTCATAGTGCTTGCTTAGATGGCTGACCACGCCAGTGTCATTGTATTTGGACATGGGCAACTGGGTTACGTTGGCCGTCTGTACTGGGGAGGGAGAGAATGAATAAGAGTGAGGTGGTTATTGCTTTATGTGGCCCTGGAAGATGGAACTTTCACTGGTACAGAGGGAGGTCTGTAGCTCCAGACTCCTTTCAGGAGACTTGTACTGTCTGGAGGTCGGCATGTACATGAAGCAGAAACTTGTGGAGACTGGTGTGTACAGCAACCCAGGGGAGATGGTTTGACTTAAGACATCAGATGTCTTGTAAGGCTCACGTGCGGAGAGTACGTTCAATGAATTTTGGTGTACACATCCCTTCCAAA
Organism: Rhinophrynus dorsalis; assembly: GCA_037306005.1. Taxonomy (NCBI): domain Eukaryota; kingdom Metazoa; phylum Chordata; class Amphibia; order Anura; family Rhinophrynidae; genus Rhinophrynus; species Rhinophrynus dorsalis. The sequence goes on along the minus strand of CM074720.1, from coordinate 248,801,514 downwards.
TAAAAGTATGAATGTAAAGTTTGTTTAATCCTTCAACCATTTGATTTCCAGAGGGGTATGCAATGCATTGCTCTGCAATGCGCTGCATACCCCTCTGGCGTTCAAAGGGTTTAAACCATTGGAAGCTAGAGGGGTCTCTGGGAAATTGCACTGGATTCCCATTTAGCATCCAAGAGTTTAAGGGGGTCCACTAAATAATAATTTGCCAAGGGATCACTTGTTATTTAAAGATTGTTGTTGTGCTTTCCTCAATCAGCTGACAGGAGCCATTTTGAAGCTATACAGCATAGCCCCAGGTTTTTTATGTCTGCTTCCACACAAGCACACTTAATACAACATGATAATTGCCATTTATATTATACAGTATATATGGAGATATATAGCTTGCCAATGAAATTTCTCAGGTATGAAGAATAGCCTGGGCATTTTGCAGTTCTTTGATTTTCATTATTATAGTTTGTTCATCATAAACATGTTATATTTGTATATAATATTTACTGTGTTCTATATTGTTACTGGATATGTCCTCAGGAAAGAATATTTAGTTGGAACTTGAAGTGTACGCAGTTCGTTGACTTCATCAGGGAGGCAAAGAAGAGATAGGAGAGTGTTTGTGCCCAGGGAGTGAGTCTTTATACAACCAGAGTATCACAGAAACACTGGTCAATTTACACATTAGAATATCTGTACATTTTCCCACTTGGCAACACTATGTTAGGTGATCACGGCACACGATATGATAAGAAACAATTATGTATTATAAAACAATAAAAACAGTTATACTTCTAGGTGTTTCATGGTCAAATACTGACCATGTAATCAGGAGAACATCATCAATCATATCACATTTGGTCTATTAACCCCTTCAGTGCCAGAGGCTTGGGCCATAGCCTGTACCCTGCAGGCCAGTCACTTTTTCAGCATTTTTGCTATCCTTCAGTTTAGGCTTGATTTCCTCTGGGGATTTTTAGTTAAATATGGAAAACTATATATTGTTTTTTTCAGAACAAATTGAGCTTTCTCGTGATACCTTACATGAAGAGAATTTTACATTGTACAAAAAGCTATGATGTCATAATTACAAAAAAAAGTGAAAATTTACTCATTTTGCTAAAATCACATACTATGTATCAAAAACATTTACCTTGATTGAAAAAGTTTCAATTATTTGAAAAATCCCCGAGTCCCCCGAGTAAAAAAAATACCAAATTTGTATAGTTTTACCTACGTCCATGGCTAGTGTAGAGCCCTAATCACCAGCAGCGCAAAATGACATTTTCAACTTCATAAACTAAAATGCGCATTCTAGGGTTTTTGTGGTAAATCTACCCTAAAACAGTGGAATAACTATATAAAACTATATATTTCTGGAACGTAGACAACCTACTGCATCTAATGAGGGGTGACTTTCCTTGTTACCCCAAGCCTGGTGTGCACAAATGCCTCCAGAAGATGGCGCTAATGAAAAAAAAGGCATTTTCTTACATTTCTGCCTCTTCAAATGTACTAAAATGTGTGAAAACCATTGCATTTCCAACTGTATTCATTAGCTAGTGCTCTTAGGAGAAAAATGACACCCCATTGGTATGAGTTCATCTACCTTTGGGGGCGCTACAAGTACAAAACTACACCTATTGCAACCTCTAATTTTTCTAACATTTTCTCAAACATTACTTGTCTGTACAAAAATGGTTATAACAATTACAGAAGTGAAGAAAGGGTACACAAACCATACCATTTTGAAAAGAAGACACCCTGCCACATCTAATGATGGGTGCCTTGCCTTGTTACCCAAAGCCTGGAGTGCACAAATGCCTCCAGAAGGTGGCGCTAATGAAAAAAAAAGGCATTTTCTTACATTTCTGCCCCTTCAAATGTACTGAAATTTGTGAAAACCCTGGCATTTCCAATTGTATTCATTAGCTAGTGCTTTTAGGAGAAAAATGACACCCCATTGGTATGAGTTCACCTACCTCAGGGGGCGCTACAAGTACAAAACTACACCTATTGCAACCTCTAATTTTTCTAACATTTTCTCAAACATTACTTGTCTGTACAAACATGGTTATAACAATTACAGAAGTGAAGAAAGGGTACACAAACCATACCATTTTGAAAAGAAGACACCCTGCCGCATCTAATGATGGGTGACTTGCCTTGTTACTCAAAGCCTGGAGTGCACAAATACCTCCAGAAGATGGCGCTAATGAAAAAAAAGGCATTTTCTTACATTTCTGCCTCTTCAAATGTACTAAAATGTGTGAAAACCATTGCATTTCCAACTGTATTCATTAGCTAGTGCTCTTAGGAGAAAAATGACACCCCATTGGTATGAGTTCATCTACCTTTGGGGGCGCTACAAGTACAAAACTACACCTATTGCAACCTCTAATTTTTCTAACATTTTCTCAAACATTACTTGTCTGTACAAAAATGGTTATAACAATTACAGAAGTGAAGAAAGGGTACACAAACCATACCATTTTGAAAAGAAGACACCCTGCCACATCTAATGATGGGTGCCTTGCCTTGTTACCCAAAGCCTGGAGTGCACAAATGCCTCCAGAAGGTGGCGCTAATGAAAAAAAAAGGCATTTTCTTACATTTCTGCCCCTTCAAATGTACTGAAATTTGTGAAAACCCTGGCATTTCCAATTGTATTCATTAGCTAGTGCTTTTAGGAGAAAAATGACACCCCATTGGTATGAGTTCACCTACCTCAGGGGGCGCTACAAGTACAAAACTACACCTATTGCAACCTCTAATTTTTCTAACATTTTCTCAAACATTACTTGTCTGTACAAACATGGTTATAACAATTACAGAAGTGAAGAAAGGGTACACAAACCATATCATTTTGAAAAGAAGACACCCTGCCGCATCTAATGATGGGTGACTTGCCTTGTTACTCAAAGCCTGGAGTGCACAAATACCTCCAGAAGGTGGCGCTAATGAAAAAAAAAGGCATTTTCTTACATTTCTGCCCCTTCAAATGTACTGAAATTTGTGAAAACCCTGGCATTTCCAACTGTATTCATTAGCTAGTGCTCTTAGGAGAAAAATGACACCCCATTGGTATGAGTTCATCTACCTCAGGGGGCGCTACAAGTACAAAACTACACCTATTGCAACCTCTAATTTTTCTAACATTTTCTCAAACATTACTTGTCTGTACAAAAATGGTTATAACAATTACAGAAGTGAAGAAAGGGTACACAAACCATACCATTTTGAAAAGAAGACACCCTGCCACATCTAATGATGGGTGCCTTGCCTTGTTACCCAAAGCCTGGAGTGCACAAATGCCTCCAGAAGGTGGCGCTAATGAAAAAAAAAGGCATTTTCTTACATTTCTGCCCCTTCAAATGTACTGAAATTTGTGAAAACCCTGGCATTTCCAATTGTATTCATTAGCTAGTGCTTTTAGGAGAAAAATTACACCCCATTGGTATGAGTTCACCTACCTCAGGGGGCGCTACAAGTACAAAACTACACCTATTGCAACCTCTAATTTTTCTAACATTTTCTCAAACATTACTTGTCTGTACAAACATGGTTATAACAATTACAGAAGTGAAGAAAGGGTACACAAACCATACCATTTTGAAAAGAAGACACCCTGCCGCATCTAATGATGGGTGACTTGCCTTGTTACTCAAAGCCTGGAGTGCACAAATGCCTCCAGAAGGTGGCGCTAATGAAAAAAAAAGGCATTTTCTTACATTTCTGCCCCTTCAAATGTACTGAAATTTGTGAAAACCCTGGCATTTCCAACTGTATTCATTAGCTAGTGCTCTTAGGAGAAAAATGACACCCCATTGGTATGAGTTCATCTACCTCAGGGGGCGCTACAAGTACAAAACTACACCTATTGCAACCTCTAATTTTTCTAACATTTTCTCAAACATTACTTGTCTGTACAAAAATGGTTATAACAATTACAGAAGTGAAGAAAGGGTACACAAACCATACCATTTTGAAAAGAAGACACCCTGCCGCATCTAATGATGGGTGACTTGCCTTGTTACTCAAAGCCTGGAGTGCACAAATACCTCCAGAAGATGGCGCTAATGAAAAAAAAGGCATTTTCTTACATTTCTGCCTCTTCAAATGTACTAAAATGTGTGAAAACCATTGCATTTCCAACTGTATTCATTAGCTAGTGCTCTTAGGAGAAAAATGACACCCCATTGGTATGAGTTCATCTACCTTTGGGGGCGCTACAAGTACAAAACTACACCTATTGCAACCTCTAATTTTTCTAACATTTTCTCAAACATTACTTGTCTGTACAAAAATGGTTATAACAATTACAGAAGTGAAGAAAGGGTACACAAACCATACCATTTTGAAAAGAAGACACCCTGCCACATCTAATGATGGGTGCCTTGCCTTGTTACCCAAAGCCTGGAGTGCACAAATGCCTCCAGAAGGTGGCGCTAATGAAAAAAAAAGGCATTTTCTTACATTTCTGCCCCTTCAAATGTACTGAAATTTGTGAAAACCCTGGCATTTCCAATTGTATTCATTAGCTAGTGCTTTTAGGAGAAAAATGACACCCCATTGGTATGAGTTCACCTACCTCAGGGGGCGCTACAAGTACAAAACTACACCTATTGCAACCTCTAATTTTTCTAACATTTTCTCAAACATTACTTGTCTGTACAAACATGGTTATAACAATTACAGAAGTGAAGAAAGGGTACACAAACCATATCATTTTGAAAAGAAGACACCCTGCCGCATCTAATGATGGGTGACTTGCCTTGTTACTCAAAGCCTGGAGTGCACAAATACCTCCAGAAGGTGGCGCTAATGAAAAAAAAAGGCATTTTCTTACATTTCTGCCCCTTCAAATGTACTGAAATTTGTGAAAACCCTGGCATTTCCAACTGTATTCATTAGCTAGTGCTCTTAGGAGAAAAATGACACCCCATTGGTATGAGTTCATCTACCTCAGGGGGCGCTACAAGTACAAAACTACACCTATTGCAACCTCTAATTTTTCTAACATTTTCTCAAACATTACTTGTCTGTACAAAAATGGTTATAACAATTACAGAAGTGAAGAAAGGGTACACAAACCATACCATTTTGAAAAGAAGACACCCTGCCACATCTAATGATGGGTGCCTTGCCTTGTTACCCAAAGCCTGGAGTGCACAAATGCCTCCAGAAGGTGGCGCTAATGAAAAAAAAAGGCATTTTCTTACATTTCTGCCCCTTCAAATGTACTGAAATTTGTGAAAACCCTGGCATTTCCAATTGTATTCATTAGCTAGTGCTTTTAGGAGAAAAATGACACCCCATTGGTATGAGTTCACCTACCTCAGGGGGCGCTACAAGTACAAAACTACACCTATTGCAACCTCTAATTTTTCTAACATTTTCTCAAACATTACTTGTCTGTACAAACATGGTTATAACAATTACAGAAGTGAAGAAAGGGTACACAAACCATACCATTTTGAAAAGAAGACACCCTGCCGCATCTAATGATGGGTGACTTGCCTTGTTACTCAAAGCCTGGAGTGCACAAATGCCTCCAGAAGGTGGCGCTAATGAAAAAAAAAGGCATTTTCTTACATTTCTGCCCCTTCAAATGTACTGAAATTTGTGAAAACCCTGGCATTTCCAACTGTATTCATTAGCTAGTGCTCTTAGGAGAAAAATGACACCCCATTGGTATGAGTTCATCTACCTCAGGGGGCGCTACAAGTACAAAACTACACCTATTGCAACCTCTAATTTTTCTAACATTTTCTCAAACATTACTTGTCTGTACAAAAATGGTTATAACAATTACAGAAGTGAAGAAAGGGTACACAAACCATACCATTTTGAAAAGAAGACACCCTGCCGCATCTAATGATGGGTGCCTTGCCTTGTTACCCAAAGCCTGGAGTGCACAAATGCCTCCAGAAAGTGGCGCTAATGAAAAAAAAAGGCATTTTCTTACATTTCTGCCCCTTCAAATGTACTGAAATTTGTGAAAACCCTGGCATTTCCAACTGTATTCATTAGCTAGTGCTCTTAGGAGAAAAATGACACCCCATTGGTATGAGTTTAACTACCTCAGGGGGCGCTAGAAGTGCAAAACGACACCTACTACAACCTCAAATTTTTCTAACATTTTCTCAAACATTACTTGTCTGTACACAAATGGTTATAACAACTACAGAAGTGAAGAAAGGGTACACAAACCATACCATTTTGAAAAGAAGACACCCTGCCGCATCTAATGATGGGTGACTTGCCTTGTTACCCCAAGCCTGGAGTGCACAAATGCCTCCAGAATGTGGCACTAATGAAAAAAAAAGGCATTTTCTTACATTTCTGCCCCTTCAAATGTACTGAAATTTGTGAAAACCATGGCATTTCCAACTGTATTCATTAGCTAGTGCTCTTAGGAGAAAAATGACACCCCACTGGTATGAGTTTAACTACCTCAGGGGGCGCTAGAAGTGCAAAACGACACCTACTACAACCTCAAATTTTTCTAACATTTTCTCAAACATTACTTGTCTGTACACAAATGGTTATAACAACTACAGAAGTGAAGAAAGGGTACACAAACTATACCATTTTGGAAAGAAGACAACCTGCCGCATCTAATGAGGGGTGAATTTCCTTATTACCCCAAGCCTGTTGTGCCCAAATGCTTCCAGAAGGTGGCACTTTAGGAAAAAATGGCATTTTCTTACATTTCTGCTCCTTCATCTGTATGGAAATCTGTGAAAACCATGGAATTTCCAACTGTATTCATTAGCTAGTGCTCTTAGGAGAAAAATGACACCCAACTGGAATGAGTGGACCTACCTTAGGGGTGTCAGAAGCACATAACTACACATACCTGTTTGCTTCCTCGAAAATGGCTGCTTGTACTAAAATGTTCATAACTGTTAGAGACATGAAGGAAAGGTATAAAAGGTATACCATTTTGGAAAGTAGACATTCTCCCGCATCAAGTGAGGGGTCACTTGCCTTTCTACCCCCTGGGCTGAAGTGCACAAATATTTCCAAATGGTGGCGCTATGGGAATAAATACATGTTTTTTTTACATTTCCACCACTTCAAAGATACTAAAATCTTTGAAAACCATAACATTTCCTGCTGTATTCAGTACCTGCTACCAACATGAGAAAAATGGTAGCCCATTTGTGTGGGTTAACATACAATATGTGGGCGCTAGTAACACATACGTAAACCTGACACTTTTGTTTTTTAAATTATCTGCTTGCACTAAAATGGTTATAACCATAATAGATATGCAGGAAAGGTAGAGAAACAATGCCATTTTGGAAAGAAAACAACCTGCCGCATCTAATGAGGGGTCACTTGCCTTCTTACCCAAAGGCTGGTATGCACAAATGCTTCCAGGAGATGGCGCTAATGAAAAAAAGGCATTTTCTTACATTTCTGCCCCTTCAAATGTATGGCACTCTGTAAAAACCTTGGAATTTTCAACTGCATTCCTTAGCTAGTGCTCTTAGGAATCAAATGACACCCCATTGGTATGAGTTGACCTACCTTAGGGGGTGCTAGAAGTAGAAAACTACGCCTACTACAACCTCTGATGTTTCTAACATTTTCTCAAACCTGACTTGCCTGTACGAAAATGGCTATAACGCCTTCAGAATTGAAGAAAAGGTAGATAAACTATACCATTTTGGAAAGAAGACATCCGGCCGCATCTAATGAGGGGTCACTTGCCTTCTTACCCCAATACTGGTGTGCATAAATGTTTCCAGAAAGAGGCGCTAATGAAATAAAAAAAGGCATTTTTTTACATTTCTGCCCCTTCAAATGTATGGAGCTCTGTGAAAACCATGGAATTTTCAACTGCATTTGTTTGCTAGTGCTCTTAGGAGTCAAGCGACACCCCATTGGTATGAGTTGAACTACCTTAGGGGGTGCTAGAAGTAGAAAACTACACCTACTACAACCTCTGATGTTTCAAACATTTTCTCAAACCTGACTTGCCTGTACGAAAATGGCTATAACGCCTTCAGAATTGAAGAAAAGGTAGATAAACTATACCATTTTGGAAAGAAGACATCCGGCCGCATCTAATGAGGGGTCACTTGCCTTCTTTCCCCAATACTGGTGTGCATAAATGTTTCCAGAAAGAGGCGCTAATGAAATAAAAAAAGGCATTTTTTTACATTTCTGCCCCTTCAAATGTATGGAGCTCTGTGAAAACCATGGAATTTTCAACTGCATTTGTTTGCTAGTGCTCTTAGGAGTCAAGCGACACCCCATTGGTATGAGTTGAACTACCTTAGGGGGTGCTAGAAGTAGAAAACTACACCTACTACAACCTCTGATGTTTCAAACATTTTCTCAAACCTGACTTGCCTGTACGAAAATGGCTATAACACCTTCAGAATTGAAGAAAAGGTAGATAAACCATACCATTTTGGAAAGAAGTCAACCTGCCGCATCTAATGAGGGGTCAGTCACTTCAAAGATACTAAAATGGTTCAATGGCGTGGGATTTCCTAGGAAGACTTCTTGTCAGCCAAAAAAAATGGTACCCCACTGCTCTGGGTTGACATACCAATTTATGCTACAGGAGCGTAGCTACCAGTGAAACAGAAATGGGAAAGCAAACAGTGTATGTGTGATTTTATGGCTAACAGATGAAAGAAGCTAGGGTGTCAGCCGGTGTACGTGTGGACCTGTGACTACAAGTATAACAAAATGTGTGAGAGGGTGAGGGATTAGGCAGTGTGTGTGGGTATGAGCAGAGGAGCAAGGATGGTGGTGATGGTGGGGCAGTGTCTGATAGTGTGTATAGGAGATCTGTGACTACCAGTGTGCACTGTATGTCCCCTCATACAAAGCACTGCGTTGGACCCCCTTCCTGTTGCATGTGCATTTTTTGGGGCTTCTTCCCCCAATATTTTTGTGTAGACCTCGTTGGGAGCATCAGAACCCATACAATGAGGTCTAAATAAAAAATAAAGGGGGAAAAAATTCTTTATGTGCCACAGGGGTGTCCAGCACACAAAGGGTTATTTTTTTTATCATTACTTTGTATTCAGATGGCCACCAAACAAGCTCTGATCACAAAGCAATGATAAAAAGTCCTGTGTGTGCCACAGGAAGGGGGTCTGCATTGAACCCCCCTCCCAGTGGCACACACAGGGTTAATTTTTGATTTAATTTTTTTTATTATATACCTCATTGAGGGGCATCAGGACCCCCTGATCCCTCCCCAATGAGGTCTTAGTAAAAAAAAATATATGTCCACAAACAGAGTGACCCTGTGAGTGCCACAGGGGTCTGCAGCGCATTGCAAAGCAATGCACTGGATCCTTGTGGCACTCAGAGGGTTAATTTTTTTTTAATCATTACTTTGTAATCAGAGCTTGTTGGGGGGCCATTAGGACCAATCCTGATGACCCCCCAACAATCTCTGATAACAAAACAATGATAAAAGCCCTGTGTGTGCCGCAGAAGGGGGGCTGCATTGCCCCCCCCCGTGGCACACACAGGGTTAATTTTTTTTTTTTTAATTGACTTTTTTTATTATAGACCTCATTGAGGGGTATCAGGACCCCCCTGATCCCCCCAATGAGGTCTTACAAAAAAAAAAAAAGTTATAAAAAAAAGAGTCCCTGTGAGTGCCACAGGGGTCTCCAGCGCATTGCAAAGCAATGCATTGGACCCTTGTGGCACTCAGAGGGTTAATTTTTTTTTATCATTACTTTGTAATCAGAGCTTGTTGGGGGGCCATCAGGAGCAATCCTGATGGCCCCCCAACAATCTCTGGTAACAAAATAATGATAAAAGCCCTGTGTGTGCCACAGGAGGGGGGGGTGCATTGGACCCCCCCTGTGGCACACACAGGGTTACATTTTTTTTTTTTTGCAATTATAGACCTCATTGAGGGGCATCAGGATCCCCCCTGATCCCCCCAATGAGGTCTTTAAAAAAAAATACCCCCCAAAGAATTGACCCTGTGAGTGCCACAGGGGTCTCCAGCACATTGCAAAGCAATGTGATGGGGACCCTGTGGCACTCACAGGGTTACTTTTATTTTTTTAATTTATTTATTTTTTTATTTTTTTAAACGTTTCAGACCTCGTGGGGGACATCAGGAGCCCTCCTGGTGTCCCCTCAGTCATTGATCTCCCAGCCGATAGGCTGGGAGATCAATGAGGCGACCGCAGGAGAGCAAGAGCTCTCCTGCCCTTCTCTCCTACCACCGGTAGGAGTGAACAGGACCGGGGAAACTTCCCTAACGTCATCGGTGACCATGTCACCGATGACGTTGAGAGGATTCCCCCGGTCCCACCCACTCCTACCCGGAAGTTCGGGTAGGAGAGAGGGGGAAGGAGAAACTCTGTTTCTCCTTTGCGTTTATTGATCTCCCAGCCCGATCGGCTGGGAGATCAATAACTGGGGAGGCATGAGGAGTGATCCTCATGCCTCCCCACGAGTGCCAGGGTTTTTTTTTTTTTAAATGCAGCCACTGCATGCCGGTTATACCGGCTCATGCAGTGACCGCATTTCACTCTTACGCCGTACGAGCGTGGCACAGCATGTACAGCTGTGTCCACTCGTACGGCGTAAGTAGCTGGCACTCTAGGGGTTAAATAATCCCACATCAAAGGTTCAATTAGTAATACCTAAGGTGTTGTATCAAAGATTATGGACAATCTTCAGTGAGCATAAGGAAAAACCTGAAAAACCTGTCAAGGGGGGGCAGGTTTTTCCTTATGCTCACTGTAAGAAGATTGTCCCTTGCTGTGAGCTGTCTGGTCCCAGGATCAGATACTGCATCTGAGGAGATGTGTCTTACACTAGGTAAAAGGGGCAGGAGGGGGAAACTTTATCATTCAATTACTCTTGACTTCAACTCTGACAATATTGAAATAACACTCTCTATGGCTCAAATACTATGAAGATTAATTGGAGCTGCTGTTTTGTGAAACATTACTATCCCTTTAAACCACATAGAAGTAATTCATATAAAATTAAATACAGATAGATAGATAGATAGATAGATAGATAGATAGATAGATAGATTGATTGTGTTCTTAAAGGGATAGTAATACTTCATTTTAACTTTATTTTATTTTGTAGGCATTAAAAAAACATGAAGAACGATATAAGTCTTATCTCTCAAACCTTTATGGTTTATGAGATATTCACAAGCAAAGTTTCCCCTCCCGCCCCTTTTTCCTAGTGTAAGCCATCTCTTCTCAGATGTGAATCTAGTTGTAAGACCAGACAGATAACAGAAGGGGACACTCTTCTTTGTATGAAAACAATGAAAGCCCTGCTCCCCTTGACAAGTTTTTCAGGTTTTTCCCTTATCTTAATTGAAGATTGTCCCTCTCTGCAGTCTACCTGGGCACCTCCCTTCTGATCTGGCTGAACGGGGGGGGGGGTACTTTGCTTGTGAATATCTCTTAAACCATAAAGGTTTGAGAGATAAGACGTATATCATTCTTCATGTTTTTTTAAGGGCTATAATATAAAATAAACTTATTTTCAAGTATTACTATCCCTTTAAGTACTATGAGGTATGATATTTCCTAAATAAAAAAGTTGGGCTTTCTCCAAATCCCCAGTATTAGGTGGCTTGTAACAAAACCCCACTAACATCTTTTTATTATGTGTATTGTGTACCTCAACACACAGGGCCTCTACATTTTCATTGGACCATTCATGTATATCTTCCCTTAAGGCTGAGTCTGACATGGTTCACATTGGGGACCAACATACAAGTTAGATTGAACTAGGTAGTTTTCAACCCAATAATATTCCATGGAATACCCTTCTTTCTTCCTTATCTGGGAGGATGTCATATCCCAATCTGAGGCTCCCCAGAACCTAATTTACTTGGAAAAGAGAGGAACCTAAAGAATAAAATTATTTTGGTCTACTACAATATGTTGTGATGTTTATAATCTATTTTACTTACAGTATTTAAAAGGGCCATCCTGAAAGTGATGTAATCAGCAGAATTGGAACAATTATGGTGGAATCCAAATGCACAATATAGGACATATAAAAATCCCCACTGATTTAAATTGGAATGACCTATATTTATGCTAGCCTTTTTTTATTTAAAAAAAATAGTTTACAAGATATTTAGCTTCATCTGTCAGTTTATGCAAATTTGCTAGTACTGGCCAAAATGAAGTGTCAGTTAGTAATGCAGAACAGTGTGAAATGTTAGAGTGCACCAGTCATGTCTACCAGATTTCCATTAACAAATAAATAACGGGTCCAGTTTGTTGTTATGGTGGCAAAATGGTCCTGAATCCTCCTCGTGGTATGCATGATAGACCAGAACGTGCCACAGTAATAGAATTTACACACCTGCCCACGATGGAATCAGCATGAACATCACAGGTACTATGTATCGAATGAGTTGCAACATCTATAGACTTTTTAGCATTTTTTTATCATTTTTATCACATTTTGAGCTCATTGTTTCAGTGATATCACTGGTTAGGTATTTCAGACACACTGTATATGCCTGCTGGGGTGTTTAATATTGGTATACTAATAAATATTGTAATATTTTATTAGTGATGATCGAGCACCCCAATGCTCGGGTGTTCGGGTGCTCTGGCCGAGCACCCCCGGAGGCTCGAGTGCTCGGCCGAGCACCCGAGCCCCATTGAAGTCAATGGGAGGACTCGAGCATTACACCAGGCACCCCCTGCTCTGATGAGGGGAGGGTGCCTGGTCCATAGGAAAAGGGCAGAAAATGATGGAAACACTACAGAAATGGTTCAGGGACAGCATAGGGAGGATGTCTGGATGCATCTTGGACTCCAACGTCGCTGCTGGGAACGATCTTTCGCCCGTAGTATGCCATTTTTACAGACTGACCGTAAAACACACAAAAAGGAAGATAAAAACGACTTTAGGCGAAAAATTGTTACCAAACAGTATTTGCTGTTTATTTACTTGTATATCATCTGCAAAAATCATCTCCCAAAAATTTCCTCGATTTTTCTGAACTGAGGCCATGATTAAGAGGGAAACGTGCGCAGAGGCAAATTCTCCCAAAAATTTCCTAGATTTTTCTGAACTGAGGCCATGATTAAGAGGGAAACGTGCGCAAAGGCAAATTCTCCCAAAAATGTCCTCGATTTTTCTGAACTGAGGCCATGATTAAGAGGGAAACGTGCGCAGAGGCAAATTCTCCCAAAAATGTCCTCGATTTTTCTGAACTGGGGCCATGATTAAGAGGGAAACGTGCGCTGAGCCGACCATCTAAAACATTATGGGTGAGGGTCTGCTGAGGAGCTGACCATCCTAAACATTATATGCGAAGGCCCGCTAGTGAGCTGACGCTATAAAACATTATATGAGAGGGCCCGCTAGAGAGCTGACCCAATAAAACATTATATGAGAAGGCCCGCTGGTGAGCTGACCTATATAAAAATTATATCCCAGGGTATATGGAAGAGAGTCAACCATATACCCATTTTTTGGGTGGAAGGGGTGAATGGGAATACAGAGTATTCCCATCATTGTAAATAACATATCTAAAGTGACTTTATGTTCCCCCGGGGCTTTCCTCCAGTGGAGTGGAGAAGTCAGGGGAAATCCAGGCCTTGTTCATTTTTATAAGTGTCAACCTATCAGCATTTTCGGTGGAAAGGCGGATACGCTTATCTGTTATGATGCCACCAGCAGCACTAAATACCCGCTCAGACAGAACGCTGGCGGCAGGGCAGGCCAGCACCTCCAAGGCGTAGAGTGCCAGTTCATACCACGTGTCCAGCTTGGACACCCAGTAGTTGTAAGGCACAGATGGATCATTGAGGACGCTGACACGGTCTGCTACGTACTCCTTCACCATCTTCCAAAACTTTTCCCTCCTTGTGACACTAGGCTGCGCATCAGGGTGAGGGTGCTGGCGGGGTGTCATGAAGGTGTCCCACGCCTTGGACAGTGTTGCCCTGCCTTTGTCGGAACTGCTGTGTGCTCCCCTTTTCTCCCCTTCTCGGTTGGCCAAGGTAGCACGTACTCTGCCGCCAGCGTTGTCAGATGGAAAAATTTGGAGCAATTTTTCAACAAGAACCTTCTGGTATTGCACCATTTTGCTTGTCCTCTCCACCGGAGGAATGAGAGATGAGAAATTCTCTTTGTAGCGGGGGTCCAGAAGGGAGAACACCCAGTAATCCGTGTTGTCTAAAATGCGTATAACGCGTGGGTCACGGGAAAGGCAGCCTAACATAAAGTCAGCCATGTGTGCCAGAGTACCAACAGGCAAGATTTCGCTGTCCTCACCAGGAGGATGACTCTCAATCTCCTCATCCTCTTCCTCCTCTTCTGCCCACCCACGCTGAAGAGATGGAACTAAAGTTCCATGGCTACCCTCTGTAGCGGAGGCAACCGTGTCTTCCTCCTCCTCCTCCTCCTCCTCCGCCTCCTCCAATTGTCGCTGAGAAGACGAAGTGAGGGTGCTCTGGCTATCACCTTGTGTAAGCTCTTCCTCCCGCATTTCCACCTCTTCCACATGCAAAGCGTCGGTTTTAATTGTGAGCAGCGAGCGTTTCAGTAGACACAGAAGTGGGATGGTTACACTGAAAATAGCGTTATCGCCGCTCACCATCTGTGTCGATTCCTCAAAATTGCGTAAAACCTCACAGAGGTCTGACATCCATTCCCACTCCTCACTTCTGATTAGAGGAAGTTGAACGGAGAGGCGACGACCGTGTAACAGCTGGTACTCCACTACTGCCCTCTGCTGCTCACAAAGCCGGGCCAACATGTGGAAGGTGGAGTTCCAGCGCGTGCTCACGTCACACAGCAGCCGGTGAGCTGGCAATTGTAAGCGCTGCTGCAGCTTCAACAGGCCGGCTGAAGCTGTTGATGACTTACGGAAATGTGCACACACGCGGCGCACCTTGGTCAAGAGATCATGCAAATTGGGGTAGGTTTTTAGAAATCGCTGAACCACTAAATTAAATACATGCACTAGGCATGGTACGTGTGTGAGCTTGCCGAGCTCCAAAGTCGCCACCAAGTTACGCCCATTATCACACACAACCATGCCTGGTTGCAGGTTGAGTGGCGAGAGCCACTGCTCGGTCTGGTGACTAATCCCCTGCAACAGCTCTGAGGCCGTGTGCTGTTTGTCCCCAAGGCAGATCAGCTTCAGCACGGCCTGTTGACGCTTCCCCACTGCAGTGCTACACTGCTTCCAGCTACCGGCTGATGGGGGAGTGGCGCTGCGCGCAGAGAATTCGGAGGTGGAAACGGAGGAGGAGGAGCCAATAACGTAGGTGCTGGTGGAAACCCTGATGGAGGTAGGGCCCGCAATCCTCGGCGTGGGTAGCACCTGTGCCATCCCAGGGTCCGAGTCGCTCCCAGCCTCCACGACATTCACCCAGTGTGCCGTCAGGGAAATGTAGCGTCCCTGGCCACAAGCACTTGTCCATGTGTCAGTCGTTAAGTGGACCTTCCCAGTAACTGCGTTGGTCAGGGCACGGGTGATGTTACGGGACACATGGTGGTGTAAGGCGGGGACGGCACACCGGGAAAAGTAGTGGCGGCTGGGGACTGCGTACCGAGGGACAGCTGCTGCCATCAGGCTTCGGAAGGACTCAGTCTCCACAAGCCTAAATGGCAGCATTTCGATGGCCAGTAATTTGGAAAGGTGTGAGGTTAGTGCTATGGCCTGTGGGTGGGTGGCTGGGTATTTTCGCTTGCGCTCAAATGCCTGGGGTAACGACATTTGGACGCTGCGCTGGGACAGGGAAGTGGATGTGGTCGCTGATGGTGCTTCAGATGGTACAGGTGCAGGGCGGGAGGTATGCGGGCCTGCGCCTTCGACAGGCGATTGGCCGGCACCGAAAACAGGGGAAGAGGAGGCAGTGGTGTGGCCTGCAGACACAGACTGGCGATCCGGGCGTTCCTCCCACTTATTACGGTGCTTGGATGCCATGTGTCGGATCATGCTGGTGGTGGTGAGGTTTCTAGTGTTCATGCCTCGGCTCATTCTGGTGTGGCACAGGTTGCAAACTACAATTTTTTTGTCGTCCGCACTTTCCTTAAAAAAACGCCATACCGCGGAACTCCTAGCCCTTGGCAAGGGAGATTTACGCAAGGGGGTGCTCCGTGGAACATTTGCGGGCCGGTTTGGTGCGGTCCGCCTTCTTTCTGTAGCCACACCACTGCCTCTTCCAGCCTGTTGCGGTGCTGCAGATGGCTCACCCTCAGGACTGCTGTCATCGCTCGGCTCTACACCTTCCCAGGTGGGGTCAGTCACCTCATCGTCCACCAAGTCCTCCTCCACTTCCTCACTCTGATCATCCTCCTCATTTCTTGATCCCACCACATACTCAGTCATTGACAACTGTATATCATCCTCCTCATCAAGGTCTTGAGACAGTAATAGTGGTTGATTTGATGGCAACTGTGTCTCATCATCATCATCCACTTCCTTTGATCTTAAATGCCGTTCCCCTCTGTCATCTTCTTGTGATTGGGTACCCTCTAGAGGTTGTGAATCAGGGCACAAGATTTCATGTTCCTCTGCAAGCGTGCTTGGAGAGAGGTTCAAATGAAGGATTGGTGATGAGACGAGCTCCTCACTATATCCCAGTATGGGATCACTTCTTTGAACAGACCCTCTATGGTGGGAGGAAGGATGATCAGGGTGAGGATTATGTTGACCAGACTCTTGGCTACTGAGAGTGGACTTGGTGGAAGACAGGGTGGTGCTTAACCGACTGGAAGCAGTATCACCTGAAATCCAACAGACCACCTGTTCGCAGTGGTCTGACCTCGAGAGTGATGTCCTGTGACGCCCTGTAAACTGAGACATGAAGCTTGGTATGGTGGATGTCTTTCTTTCTTGTGCTCTGGCACCAGGCACAGTTTCTACGCGTCCTGACCCGCGCCCTGAACTATCAGGATCACGTCCACTTCCCCGTCCCTTTTTACCCGCCTTCTTCATATTACACGGAATATGTGCTGCTAATCTGCAACTTTGCACACTAAACAGAATGTGCTGCTTATCTGCGGCTAGGCACAGTAAACTGAATATGTGACTTTTATTTTTTACACTTTGCACACTAAACAGAATGTGCTGCTAATCTGCAACTTTGCACACTAAACAGAATGTGCTGCTTATCTGCGGCTAGGCACAGTGAACGGAATATGTGACTTTTATTCTTTACACTTTGCACACTAAACAGAATGTGCTGCTAATCTGCAACTTTGCACACTAAACAGAATGTGCTGCTTATCTGCGTCTAGGCACAGTGAACAGAATATGTGACTTTTATTTTTAACACTTTGCACACTAAACAGAATGTGCTGCTAATCTGCAACTTTGCACACTAAACAGAATGTGCTGCTTATCTGCGGCTAGGCACAGTGAACAGAATATGTGACTTTTATTTTTAACACTTTGCACACTAAACAGAATGTGCTGCTAATCTGCAACTTTGCACACTAAACAGAATGTGCTGCTTATCTGCGGCTAGGCACAGTGAACGGAATAAGTGACTTTTATTTTTTACACTTTGCACACTAAACAGAATGTTCTGCTAATCTGCAACTTTGCACACTAAACAGAATGTGCTGCTTATCTGCAGCTAGGCACAGTGAACAGAATATGTGACTTTTATTTTTAACACTTTGCACACTAAACAGAATGTGCTGCTAATCTGCAACTTTGCACACTAAACAGAATGTGCTGCTTATCTGCGGCTAGGCACAGTGAACAGAATATGTGACTTTTATTTTTAACACTTTGCACACTAAACAGAATGTGCTGCTAATCTGCAACTTTGCACACTGAACAGAATGTGCTGCTAATCTGTAACTTTGCACACTAAACAGAATGTGCTGCTTATCTGCGGCTAGGCACAGTGAACAGAATATGTGACTTTTATTTTTAACACTTTGCACACTAAACAGAATGTGCTGCTAATCTGCAACTTTGCACACTAAACAGAATGTGCTGCTTATCTGCGGCTAGGCACAGTGAACAGAATATGTGACTTTTATTTTTAACACTTTGCACACTAAACAGAATGTGCTGCTAATCTGCAACTTTGCACACTAAACAGAATGTGCTGCTTATCTGCGGCTAGGCACAGTGAACGGAATAAGTGACTTTTATTTTTTACACTTTGCACACTAAACAGAATGTTCTGCTAATCTGCAACTTTGCACACTAAACAGAATGTGCTGCTTATCTGCAGCTAGGCACAGTGAACAGAATATGTGACTTTTATTTTTAACACTTTGCACACTAAACAGAATGTGCTGCTAATCTGCAACTTTGCACACTAAACAGAATGTGCTGCTTATCTGCGGCTAGGCACAGTGAACAGAATATGTGACTTTTATTTTTAACACTTTGCACACTAAACAGAATGTGCTGCTAATCTGCAACTTTGCACACTGAACAGAATGTGCTGCTAATCTGCAACTTTGCACACTAAACAGAATGTGCTGCTTATCTGCGGCTAGGCACAGTGAACAGAATATGTGACTTTTATTTTTAACACTTTGCACACTAAACAGAATGTGCTGCTAATCTGCAACTTTGCACACTGAACAGAATGTGCTGCTAATCTGCAACTTTGCACACTAAACAGAATGTGCTGTTTATCTGTGGCTAGGCACAGTGAACGGAATATGTGACTTTTATTTTTTACACTTTGCACACTAAACAGAATGTGCTGCTAATCTGCAACTTTGCACACTAAACAGAATGTGCTGCTTATCTGCGGCTAGGCACAGTGAACGGAATATGTGACTTTTATTTTTTACACTTTGCACACTAAACAGAATGTGCTGCTAATCTGCAACTTTGCACACTAAACAGAATGTGCTGCTTATCTGCGGCTAGGCACAGTGAACAGAATATGTGACTTTTATTTTTCACACTTTGCACACTAAACAGAATGTGCTGCTAATCTGCAACTTTGCACACTAAACAGAATGTGCTGCTTATCTGCGGCTAGGCACAGTGAACAGAATATGTGACTTTTATTTTTAACACTTTGCACACTAAACAGAATGTGCTGCTAATCTGCAACTATGCACACTAAACAGAATGTGCTGCTTATCTGCGGCTAGGCACAGTGAACGGAATATGTGACTTTTATTTTTTACACTTTGCACACTAAACAGAATGTGCTGCTAATCTGCAACTTTGCACACTAAACAGAATGTGCTGCTTATCTGCGGCTAGGCACAGTGAACGGAATATGTGACTTTTATTTTTTACACTTTGCACACTAAACAGAATGTGCTGCTAATCTGCAACTTTGCACACTAAACAGAATGTGCTGCTTATCTGCGGCTAGGCACAGTGAACAGAATATGTGACTTTTATTTTTAACACTTTGCACACTAAACAGAATGTGCTGCTAATCTGCAACTTTGCACACTAAACAGAATGTGCTGCTTATCTGCGGCTAGCACAGTGAACAGAATATGTGACTTTTATTTTTAACACTTTGCTCACTAAACAGAATGTGCTGCTAATCTGCAACTTTGCACACTAAACAGAATGTGCTGCTTATCTGCGGCTAGGCACAGTGAACGGAATAAGTGACTTTTATTTTTTACACTTTGCACACTAAACAGAATGTGCTGCTAATCTGCAACTTTGCACACTAAACAGAATGTGCTGCTTGTCTGCGGCTAGGCACAGTGAATAGAATATGTGACTTTTATTTTTAACACTTTGCACACTAAACAGAATGTGCTGCTAATCTGCAACTTTGCACACTAAACAGAATGTGCTGCTTATCTGCGTCTAGGCACAGTGAACAGAATATGTGACTTTTATTTTTAACACTTTGCACACTAAACAGAATGTGCTGCTAATCTGCAACTTTGCACACTGAACAGAATGTGCTGCTAATCTGCAACTTTGCACACTAAACAGAATGTGCTGCTTATCTGCGGCTAGGCACAGTGAACAGAATATGTGACTTTTATTTTTAACACTTTGCACACTAAACAGAATGTGCTGCTAATCTGCAACTTTGCACACTGAACAGAATGTGCTGCTAATCTGCAACTTTGCACACTAAACAGAATGTGCTGTTTATCTGTGGCTAGGCACAGTGAACGGAATATGTGACTTTTATTTTTTACACTTTGCACACTAAACAGAATGTGCTGCTAATCTGCAACTTTGCACACTAAACAGAATGTGCTGCTTATCTGCGGCTAGGCACAGTGAACGGAATATGTGACTTTTATTTTTTACACTTTGCACACTAAACAGAATGTGCTGCTAATCTGCAACTTTGTACACTAAACAGAATGTGCTGCTTATCTGCGGCTAGGCACAGTGAACAGAATATGTGACTTTTATTTTTCACACTTTGCACACTAAACAGAATGTGCTGCTAATCTGCAACTTTGCACACTAAACAGAATGTGCTGCTTATCTGCGGCTAGGCACAGTGAACAGAATATGTGACTTTTATTTTTAACACTTTGCACACTAAACAGAATGTGCTGCTAATCTGCAACTATGCACACTAAACAGAATGTGCTGCTTATCTGCGGCTAGGCACAGTGAACGGAATATGTGACTTTTATTTTTTACACTTTGCACACTAAACAGAATGTGCTGCTAATCTGCAACTTTGCACACTAAACAGAATGTGCTGCTTATCTGCGGCTAGGCACAGTGAACAGAATATGTGACTTTTATTTTTAACACTTTGCACACTAAACAGAATGTGCTGCTAATCTGCAACTTTGCACACTAAACAGAATGTGCTGCTTATCTGCGGCTAGGCACAGTGAACAGAATATGTGACTTTTATTTTTCACACTTTGCACACTAAACAGAATGTGCTGCTAATCTGCAACTTTGCACACTAAACAGAATGTGCTGCTTATCTGCGGCTAGGCACAGTGAACAGAATATGTGACTTTTATTTTTAACACTTTGCACACTAAACAGAATGTGCTGCTAATCTGCAACTATGCACACTAAACAGAATGTGCTGCTTATCTGCGGCTAGGCACAGTGAACGGAATATGTGACTTTTATTTTTTACACTTTGCACACTAAACAGAATGTGCTGCTAATCTGCAACTTTGCACACTAAACAGAATGTGCTGCTTATCTGCGGCTAGGCACAGTGAACGGAATATGTGACTTTTATTTTTTACACTTTGCACACTAAACAGAATGTGCTGCTAATCTGCAACTTTGCACACTAAACAGAATGTGCTGCTTATCTGCGGCTAGGCACAGTGAACAGAATATGTGACTTTTATTTTTAACACTTTGCACACTAAACAGAATGTGCTGCTAATCTGCAACTTTGCACACTAAACAGAATGTGCTGCTTATCTGCGGCTAGCACAGTGAACAGAATATGTGACTTTTATTTTTAACACTTTGCACACTAAACAGAATGTGCTGCTAATCTGCAACTTTGCACACTAAACAGAATGTGCTGCTTATCTGCGGCTAGGCACAGTGAACGGAATAAGTGACTTTTATTTTTTACACTTTGCACACTAAACAGAATGTGCTGCTAATCTGCAACTTTGCACACTAAACAGAATGTGCTGCTTGTCTGCGGCTAGGCACAGTGAATAGAATATGTGACTTTTATTTTTAACACTTTGCACACTAAACAGAATGTGCTGCTAATCTGCAACTTTGCACACTAAACAGAATGTGCTGCTTATCTGCGGCTAGGCACAGTGAACAGAATATGTGACTTTTATTTTTAACACTTTGCACACTAAACAGAATGTGCTGCTAATCTGCAACTTTGCACACTGAACAGAATGTGCTGCTAATCTGCAACTTTGCACACTAAACAGAATGTGCTGCTTATCTGCAGCTAGGCACAGTGAACAGAATATGTGACTTTTATTTTTAACACTTTCCACACTAAACAGAATGTGCTGCCAATCTGCAACTTTGCACACTGAACAGAATGTGCTGCTAATCTGCAACTTTGCACACTAAACAGAATGTGCTGCTTATCTGCGGCTAGGCACAGTGAACGGAATATGTGACTTTTATTTTTTACACTTTGCACACTAAACAGAATGTGCTGCTAATCTGCAACTTTGCACACTAAACAGAATGTGCTGCTTATCTGCGGCTAGGCACAGTGAACGGAATATGTGACTTTTATTTTTTACACTTTGCACACTAAACAGAATGTGCTGCTAATCTGCAACTTTGCACACTAAACAGAATGTGCTGCTTATCTGCGGCTAGGCACAGTGAACAGAATATGTGACTTTTATTTTTAACACTTTGCACACTAAACAGAATGTGCTGCTAATCTGCAACTTTGCACACTAAACAGAATGTGCTGCTTATCTGCGGCTAGGCACAGTGAACGGAATATGTGACTTTTATTTTTAACACTTTGCACACTAAACAGAATGTGCTGCTAATCTGCAACTTTGCACACTAAACAGAATGTGCTGCTTATCTGCGGCTAGGCACAGTGAACGGAATATGTGACTTTTATTTTTTACACTTTGCACACTAAACAGAATGTGCTGCTAATCTGCAACTTTGCACACTAAACAGAATGTTCTGCTTATCTGCGGCTAGGCACAGTGAACGGAATAAGTGACTTTTATTTTTTACACTTTGCACACTAAACAGAATGTGCTGCTAATCTGCAACTTTGCACACTAAAAAGAATGTGCTGCTAATCTGCAACTTTGCACACTAAACAGAATGTGCTGCTAATCTGCAACTTTGCACACTAAAATTAATGTGCTGCTAATCTCCAACTTTGCACACTAAACAGAATGTGCTGCTAATCTGCAACTTTGCACACTAAACAGAATGTGCTGCTAATCTGAGGCTAGGCACAGTGAACGGAATATGTGACGTTTTTTTTTTAAACTCTGCCCCCCAAAACAAAATATATCTGCTGCCCCCACACACAATAGTCCTAAAAAGGACTTTTGGGTCTTTTTGTTGTTCAAACGCACTTTTCTTCTCCCTACACTGACTTTCCCTTCCTATCCTCATCTCTCCCTGGCTAAGACTGAGCCGAACTCGCTGGTCAGGTGCTATACAGCACCCGATCACGGGTTCTGGCCAGCCAATCAGTGTAATGCCAGCAGCCAACATGGCTGCTGGCATTACACTGATGTCAGAGCCTCCCCGCACGTTTATTGGCTGCGCAGCAGCCACGAAACGTGCGGGGAGGAGACCCGGACATGGCGGGCGAGCACATGCGGTACTCGTACGAGTACCGCCATGTGCCGAGCAGAGCGATGCTCGAGCCGAACCGAGCTTCGGCCGAGCATGCTCGCTCATCACTATATTTTATTATTACTGTATTATCTATGACTTTCTATTATTGGGTACATATAGGTTGTTATTGATTGGGGGTAGTCTAGCTCTCTCGTGTTCTCTTTTTATTTGTTTCTATATTACTTGCCCTGTACACTATGGGGGCAGTGATAGTAGCGACAGACTTCCCCTTATTTCATTGGTTTGGTTCAGAGAGTTCTTAGAGGTTGGTAGGCTCCCTAGAGCCGATATATATAATTTTTGGTGGTGAATATATATATACACTCACTGAATTAAATAAAGACTGCTAAATCTATGTGTAATCCCTCAGGTGTTAACGTTCTGAGTAGGAATTGTGACCAAACCAAAATCAAACCAAAATAGAGGAGATTGAGGGAGACTTAAAAAATGTTTGTACTACTTTTTAGGTACCGTCCTTAAATCATGGCAACTGGAGATATTGTTGTAACGGAAGCTAGGAAGGGACCGGGTCACCTTCCTCCGTCTTTCCCAGGTCTCTCCTTCTCGACGCCGGCCTGGCGCTGTCGAGTGCACTGGTCGAGCAAATCAACATTCCGGTGGTCGACTCAAAGTGGCGTCGAACCCCGGGTTGGCCGACTCTACCTTGAAGGATGCGGATACCGGAGGGGTCACGGGCACTCGAACACGGTCGAGCGTTCGCAGAACCGGAGCAGGGAAAATGATGCAGGAACCAAAGTAGCAGTAGTCAAGCCGTTTGAGCACTCCGGTGCTCGAATCGAAGGTTTGAGCTGGAACAGGAGAACCACAAGGCAGAGTCCACGTTGCCGCCTGACAGGATCCGAAGTCCGGTAGCAGGATCCTGGCAGCAGACGGACGAACGTTACAGGAACCTGGTTCAGATGGGCGGCAGAGTGGCCACTTTAACCATGGGAACACAAAAGACTCCAGGACTCTGGTTCACTCCAAACATGACACACTTTATTGAACAAAACCATATCTTTTATACAGTAAAACACAATACCACAATGGGATGGGAAGGGCCAGGTATTCTAATACAGACTTGGCCCAGGGACCAATCAGACACAATAGGCAGGTGACACTGGTGACAAAAGGGCCAATGGCAGATGGAGCCAAACGGCCAATAGCAGGCAGTGAAAAAGGGCCAGTGGCAAGTGACCTAATCAACATATTGCTCAACATCTGCAGTACAAACATGTTTAATTAGGTTTAGGCAAAGACAAAGGGTTGATGAGAGGGAATACACATTTAGGGGACTAGGCCAGGGGTTGAAGCACGTACACACTAGTTTGAATATGCGGCTTCAACCCTGGCGAATCAGTGTGCGCAGTGAGTCGTACATCGGCCAATCCGGCGTTGACTTACTGCCTTTGGTTTCCCGCGTTCGTGGTGGCATTGATGCCTCGAACAAAGGAACCAGGGAACCACCGGCTTCGGTGTTCGTGTATCCCTCGCACATATTACATACGATATTAACATGCTATACACATGAAACATACGACATTCGACATACATTAAACGTACAACATTCGACAATATATAAAGTAGAAATCTTTTAACATAAAGTATAGTAAAGCCCCCAGCCAAGGTCAAATGAGGTCAAAGGGCCATAGTCTTGATAAACGTTCGAGGTCCAGACAAGGGCCCAAGTAACGGATAAGATTTGTTACAATTGTCAGGGCTGATTTATAAATGATTTAAGGCATTTTTATAAATATGGCATTATTACTCTGATGTTAACACCGGGAATGCTTACAACAGCATATACCTGGCATTAAGATTGTGTCGAAAATTATGTCGCAAAATTGTTGCAAATAGCAACATTTATTTATTAATTCACTTTGCACCTTTTACAATCTTTGTTACTCCATTTAAAAAAAACTTATTATAAAGCCTTAAGTATGAGGGCCATATTAATTTTTGTATTGATATCAATAGTGAATATAGTGGAGCAGCTCTTCAAAAATATGGATGTATTTATCATGTTAATAGCAATACTGTTGTTAAACAGACAACTATTCTTGAACTATAAGGTTCTATGGTCAGTTAGGCCTTTATGGCCTATTAGATCATGTTTGCTTGTTAATTAGGGTTTTCTTAAAAATCTCAGGTGTGCCACACCCTGGTGTCAGGTGGGTCTAATTGGCCCACAGCCTTATATTGGATCCCTATGCACTAATAAAATATTAGTATTATTTATTTTTCTATTATTACCTCTACTTTTGATAAAAATATTGCTTGTGCAGCTATCTCTTTTACACATTTATTCCTTATAAAAGAGACTTTAGGTTTTTCTCCTACTTTTGGTCCTAAGATTGTGTCTTTCAGAATATGCCTTTGATTGTTCAAAACACATCGAATATTAAGTGTCCGTTTAGAATATTATGTGGCAAATATGGCATTTTTTTCTCTGCGATACTTTTTCTTTTCTCTATATTAAACTAATTATGTTCTAGGTACTTTTGTACAACTTTCTTAGTTGCTTTACCAATCAACTCCTCTTTATATATTTTTCTCATGTCCCTTGAAAATGCTGTCCCTTGTCTAGCACCAAGTGGAGTAATTAATTCCCCGATTCCGTGAATAAGAAAGAATACTCTGGAACCGCTGGATACAAGATGCAGCATCTTGTGGATTTCTCCCCAGAGGACAGTGACAAGTGGTAAGGGCACTATAGTGGGAGAAGAGGAACACAGTACTGAGGCTTCAAGACCCAGGAGGGTTATAGGCAAATTTCTTCTTATCATCTGTAAATGCACTTTTAATTGTGTGAGTAATAATTTAATAAACACTGATTTTAGATTTTTTCCGTTGTGCTCTTTTTACCTAGAGTTCTATATGTATGGATGAGGCCAGTATCACAGGCTGCACAAAGAACATTTAAAGGGATAGAAATACTTTATTATTACTATCCCTCATATTGTAGGTATTTGCAAAATAATGTAATAGCCCCAGGTTCATCTCTCAAACCTTTATGGTTAGAGAGATAACCGAAGGCAAAGTTCCCCCCTCCCTCCCCCTTCCCTGAAGTCAGCGTTGTACTGACTGCAGGGATATCCGATCTGACTTTCATCAGGCGGCTCTGCAGCAGAGCCACAATCGCTTTAGTGAAAAATAATTATTTCACTGAAAAGGTCTTCTACATGTGCTTGCAAACCAAGCACATGTAGAACACTGTTTAAGTGAAATAATTCTTTGTCACTAACGCAATCTCGGCTCAGCTGCAGAGCCGCAAGCCTGTCGTATGACAAACTTACCCTGCAGTCAGTACAACGCTGACTTCAGGGAAGAGGGAGGGGGGAACTTTGCCTTCGGTTATCTCTCAAACCATAAAGGTTTGAGAGATGAACCTGGGGGCTATTAACTTATTTTGCAAATACCTACAATATGAGGGATACTAATAATAAAGTATTACTATCCCTTTAAGATAGTGATTTAAGAGATATCTTTGCCACTTGTGACTGTTTGGAAATTGTTTCTTGGAGTGTCTTTTTTGTATCATCATTTGTCTCCATCATCCATTTTTCTTTATTTCATCACTTTATTTTTGGGATTACATGGGCATATTCAAGATAAATTTATTTTACTTATTGTACTCATTATGTTTTTGATTGTGAAGCAGTAGGCCAGCATATAGCCAAGCCGTTAGCAACTGTTAGAGATTGTGTCATATTGATTGCATTAACTTTAGCGCTAGACTTATTTTATTGTATTTTACTTTTTTCTTAGATTTACCCATTCATTGAGCATGTTTTCAGTATCTAACGTCACTCTTTTTTTTTTCTTTTCTTGTGGATGAGATCCTTTTAGATAGGATTGGACATGTTCATTCCTTTCTTGTACCCCCGTATACATTTTTAGTTGGTTATATTTTTGTCTCAAAAATTTGTAGGTTCAAGTACATATATTGTTTGTTAGCATATTATTAATTTTTTATTTCTTATTTCTTTTTTTCTGGGAAGTTGTTGATTCTCATTCTTGTGAGACCACCAGGGCTGTGATTTCATCACTTCATCCTTTCCTATTGGTACTGTGTTCTTAGTAGAATCAAGTCTTATTACATAGAAGCTAAGTAAAATGTGGTACAGTGTTAACAGTGTTACCAGTAGAATAAGCAGGATACTGGTGGTAGAGTACCTTTAATGGCTTACTGAGAAGCTCTGGGATGCAAGCTTTCAAGACAACTTAGGTCTTTTCTTCAGGCATATTTCAAATTAAGGCTGAATACACAATACATGACAGGTTATACATTAATGCAAGTTGTTTTTATATTTAATATAATTTTTTTAGGACCATTGTCTGTACAAATCATTTGTTATGCTCCAGTATAGGCATTTCTTTGTAGCTGGCTAAGTGGTACAAAATGTATTTCTCTTTGCTGCTCCAGCAAAGTTAATGTGTAAAGAATTTGTGACTGGAGCCAAAGATGGTTGTTTATAGCATGTATGGGTTAACCCTCTGAATGCCAGAAGGGTGTGCATCTCATCGCTTGCAATGCATTCCACATTTCTTTGGCACCTGAAGGGCCCAAATATGTGTATTATGTGGGATAATGTGACATAAAATCCTTGTCATGTTTCAGGCCACAGTTCAGAATGTTAACTGTGTCTTAAAATTCTCCATCAATACAGACACCGTGAGATCAGTTTTGCAGAAATGTTGACCTATTGGGGTCTCTATTTTGTTGTTCACATTGGACCTATGAGAATTCATCAGTTGTCTTAGTTTGTTCTTTCTCACCGTCATATGATCCTGTGTTGGAACATTTCAAACATACGATGAGGTAGACAACACTAGATGATCCACAGATGAATTTGCCCATGATGTTGTGGTTTTGGTGTTTTTTTTGTGGTATGGACACCTTAACTGTGGTACATATGCGTGCACAGGTTCCACATGTCTTTTTTTTAGGCAGAGAGAAGTATCATTTCTATTGCAGTCCTAAGAAAGCTATTTACCATCAGTAGTTTCAGTTTGGGGGTTGTTTATAGGAAAGAAAAGGAGGTTTGGGGAATATTATTTTTAATCTGACATTAGTACATAGTATTTTTGGATCTCTTTTGAGGTTTTGTGCAGTACTTCAAGCTGAGGGTTGTAGGTTACTACTAATGGCACTCTACTAAATCCCTGTGGTTGCTTGTGTACCAGGAGATTTCTTCTTGGTACACTGGTGACTCTCTGAATTTGAAAGCCTATGACCCTGGCATTATATCCAAGGCTGATAAAATCTCTCCTGAGATATTTTAGATGTTTATCATGGTCAGACGTCTCAGAGCATATCCAGCGCTTTTAAGATTAGCTGGATAGACAGAGTTTCATGGTTGTTTGGTTCAAACCAAGAGGGACGTAACTAGTTTGGAGCCATTTCTAAAAATTGATCTCCTATCTACAAGCACATTACATTATTAGACAATTGAAAACTCAGTGTTGATGGATGAAATGACAATACATGTTGCACTTTTTGGTACAGCCAATGGATGTGTCAAAATAATTTGTTTTTGACTTTGGGGCAATTTGAAAGTAGCATACTGTCATATGAAAACATTCATAAAACAGAAAAACATTTTAACATTTTCATCTCCTCAATACAGGACTATTAAACTCACTGCTAAAAAGAAACCCTTGAAAATAATGTTTTTGGGATATGGAATTAAAGGAAAACACAACACTTAAGCTGCGGAAAGTTACTGCAATAAGTGAAAGAAACAAAGTGTTGTGATCCACATTCACAACATGAAATCTTCATGGATGTGATGTATGAAATAGATCAGGATCTATGAATGATGCAGTCTAACAATACAGTAGTACTCAAGTTGTCCTTCCTGGAGGAATATAACCAGCGCTGTCAAATTTCACATTAGGATTGTTGTATGTCCATTCAATTTTCTCCAGTGTAGAAGCTCTTTTAGACTTTGGCAGAATTAGGGGCAGACCACCATCAGTATCTGTAATGACCACATTTCAGATGTTGCAGCAGCCAGGACTAATGGGACCTTTATGTCACAGTTCCCCAGATATATTCAGGAATCAGTACGGTATAGTGAAATGCAATTTATTAAAATATAAGTAGGGTAGTACATAATAGAAATATAGCAAGAACAGGCAGAGGGTCCTAAGCCAGCAAGCACTGCTATCAGAAATAGTAGGCTTCCCAGATAGGCCACACTGCTGGAGACTAGGCCACAGCCACTGGTAGTCTCTGCTGGAACCAGAAGCAGGAACTGGAACACAGGATCTTGATCCGACGTAGAGAGGAGCTACCTGACTCAAGCCTGCAGTCAGCAATGTAGCAGAGGATACCTGACTCTTTCCTGCAGTCAGTATGGAGAAAGCAGAAGCTTGACTCATGCCTGCGGTCAGTAACTAGCTAGTCTACTAGAGCCCCAGATCCGCACCACATTGAGTGTCTGCTAGCTACAGGGGAATCACAAAAGAATAGTCAGACAGCTCCACAGGTCAGCACCAGAGAGGGTAGTCAGACAAGCCAGGTCATACACAGTTCAGGTAGACAGCCAGAGCCACAGGTCTGTACCAAATTGGGTGTCCACTATAAGGATAAGGCAGGAGAATAGTCAGACAGAGCCACAGGTCAGCACCAGATTGGATAGTCAGACAAGCCAGGTCATACACACAGCCCAAGGACACAGAACTTCTTTGTACAACAATGCAAGGGCAACTGAGTCAGGACTCAGACTGCCCTTTCAACCCCTCCACAGGAAGTAGGTAGCAGGAGCAGGCTCAGAGGAAGGAAGTAGGTAGGAGGAGACTACAGGAAGCATGGCATAAAACAGAGGCCTGCTACACTCTGAAGCCTCGGGCCTGCAGATGACACATCTTGCTCTGATGCGGCCAACCTCTGCTATTTTCCTGCATCATCCGTGCGGCATGAACGGCTGCTGAAACCAAGGTAAGCTGTGACACTTTGTTGCTGTATGGCCGCTGAAAGTTTGTGATGCATTGGCTTATAATCTGTCAGTTTTAGAGCAACAAATGAAGAAATCAAGTCATCTGTTGATCTGTTGCATGTGTCAGATTTAATGTAATTCATGGCAGAAAGCAGTTGTTGACAAAAATATGATGAGAAGAAAAAAGTAAGCAGTGACAAACCAAGTGTTTTCATCGGCTGAAAATTATTTGTAAGAGAATTTCACACTTTCAGGATCTCCATTTCTGCTCTGAAACATGTTTTGCCTTCTATCACTCTGTCACACTGAATCTGTTCTAGTTATGTACGTACGACTGTGAATTTACTTTTCCAAACTGAACTTTCCTGAAAGTCGACAATTTCCATTTCAAGATTATCAATTTTCAACCACCTTTAAGCATGAAAGGTTAAGTGTCTCAAATGTAGCTTGGTCTGGACAAGTCATGAAGGACAAGGTTGTCTCCATGGCGTGGAACTGAGAAAATCTGTGTATGAAATTCTCCCTTGCACCTGCTATAATTGTTGAAAACCCTAATAAGATTTCTTTTATGTTTGTAGCATGGTCTGTAAATGTTAACAAGATCTTTCTCAAAAACTTGTAATTTACTTTCAAATGCTTTTATATCCTTGTTTTTATATTTTAGAGCATTGAAATGTTTTGTGAGATTGGTGAAAAACATCAGGTTGTAAGCCAGACCATGTCAAGTGAGCTGTGGATAGTCCTCCCCTTTTTCACTCATGAAAAGCTTTATTTCATCTAAACACGCAACAAATCTCTCCAACATTAGCCCTCTGCTAAGCCAGTGGACATTATTGTACATTAATAATGCAGTATACTGTGCCTGAACCTCCTCAAGAAGCATTTGGTATTGAAGAAAATTGAGAGCTCTCCCCATGATATAATTCACCATCTTTGTGACATGCTTCAGTATCCCATCTAGTTTTTTTTCTGCTGTCCCTGGCACACAAAGCTTCCTGGTGAAGCAGGCAATTAAATTGTACTACTGGATGCTGTACTTCCTTACCAAAATACGGTCTGAAACCAGAGGCAGATCCAACCATACATGGTGCACCATAACTGGTTATCGACACTATTATCTACTAATTTGAAAAGAACTTTAAAATCTTTGAATGATAGATATGTCTGTATTTGATAATGCAGGAAGGAGTTTGTGACCTTTCTCATAACTTTTAAGAGAGCAAAAGATCAGGTTAATTAAAGGGGAACTTTCACCCCGCAATAACTTAATGTTCCCTTACTGCTCACCTGGCGACTAGCTGCTTAGTAGCGCTAGTCGCCAGAAACCTTACCCGGTTCTTCAAATATATGCGTTTTAAAGGAGCAGGAAGCACGGACGTCTCTTCACAGTGACGTCCGTGCGCCTGCGCTGTCAGTCCCTTGTCAGTCCCTTGTGCACTGACAAGGGACTGACAGCGCAGGCGCACGGACGTCACTGTGAAGAGACGTCCGTGCTTCCTGCTCCTTTAAAACGCATATATTTGAAGAACCGGGTAAGGTTTCTGGCGACTAGCGCTACTAAGCAGCTAGTCGCCAGGTGAGCAGTAAGGGAACATTAAGTTATTGCGGGGTGAAAGTTCCCCTTTAAAAAAGAACTTTTATATGTTCCCTACGATGGAGAAAATGGTTTGCACCTAAATCATCCCAGCATGCATTCCTCTCATAAAAATATAACATAAACGTAATTTCCAAATAACAAGTCCAGTTAGCTTTTCTTATTTGAGGTGTAAGAAAGAGGTAACAAATAGTTGCCTCTGATTCCTGTACCGTGTGAAAGAAATCTTAATATGTAATTTTTATGTCCCCTAGTTTAACCCTTTGAGTGTCAGAGGGGTATACAACGCATTGCTTTGCAATGTGTTGCGTACCCCTCTGGCATTCAAAGGGTTAAAATTGCAAAGTATTTGATGCGTAAACTTTTTGTTTTTTTGTTTGTTTGTTTATTTTGTTTATTGTAAATCTCTGAGTACATATCCATTTCAATGGGAAAAAATAGGTTGTCTTTACGAAAACTGATGTAGCAGCATTTTTTAGTAAATAAAATTGATTCTCCTTTCCATAAACTTGCACAACAGTGAAACAGAAAACTCCACTGTGCATTTTCCTCTTACTGCCAGAGGTGAATGGAAGAAATTGCAAAGTAATAACTTTCAAAAGCTTAGGGCACTCAAAAGGGTGTAAGGGTAATGTGAAGCTCAGAACATGGCACAAAAACAGATAATGCCAGCAGTTTCCATAGAAATGCTACAAGTGACAAAATCAAAAAAATCTACCCCCCCATATGCAAATGTACAAGAAAGGAAAGCCTGGGATATGACTCTTATGCATCGGTTTCAATGTGTCAGACTGCTGGAGGTTGACCATAGGCTACAAATCCATGCCACTGAATTTTGGTGGACGGCATGAGCTAAATGAATCCGAAACAGCATGCTCAGGGAGGCTTTTAACAGGTCTCTCCATAATGGCACAATTGCTGCTCAAATAATATATAAATAGACTAATTTTAAAGCCTGTATACACAAGCCAACACTGGCAGTGCCGCAGTCATGCGCAGTACTGACTGCCCGAATACGCAGCAGCTGATACAGAGCGGGGCGCTCCGAATTCAAACCAGAGTCCTCTTGCCACACCTTCCAGTGCGCAGAGAGGACTCCGGTCTGAATTCAGAGCTTCCCGCTCCATATCAGCCGAGGCGCAGGCAGTCTATACAGTGCATGACTGTAGTATGTGCAGCCCTCTCTACTGCGGCTTCTGACAAACATACTTAGTGAATTATAATATAGGATAGTGTTTCTTCTTCTAATTTCAAGGTGAGTGATAGTGCTGCATACTGGACTTTGTTTCACAGCATACATGGGGTGAGCACTGTGCTTCTAGCTCACTGCTGGTCAACTCTATGCTCTCTAGTTCTTGGGGACTGCAACTCCCATCATCCTCATCCAACGAGTCACTGACAAAATTTTGAAAAATCCACTCTTCATTCCTAGGCTGTATCTCACTCCTGTCCCTTCAAGCTAAACACGATAGTAACCTATGATGTCATAGGACTGTGTTTGCAGGATGAAAGAAAACTGTAATTGATTCTCCTTTACATAAACTTGCACAACAGAGAAGCAGAAAACTCCACTGTGTGTCTTAGTATTGTGCCCCCCCCCAGTGTTCTTATAGTTGCCTTGTGGTATCTTTTGAAATGGTTCTGCAGATTCATGAGATGGTCTAAATCTACCTGTTTGTTTTTAACTCCTTAAGGACGTGGCCAGCACTTAAGGACCACTGACCATTTTTTTTTTGTGTGGTCCGGTGTGCAGTCACGCAGGGAGCCCTGAATTCCATGACATACATGTACGTCCTTGGTCCTTTAGGGACCTATACTCTGTGACGTACATGTACGCCATCGGTTGTTAAGGGGTTAAGGATGCTCAAATATTGGCAAATAGCATCCTTTATTCCACTCTCCCTCTAAGCCTTTACCTGGTCTATAACCTCCTCTCTCAAGTTTAGATTTTTGAGGGTGGATACCAGCCCAGTTAGTGACATCTCGTGCCAAAGTCTTGCTCCAAGCCATACATACAGCTTTGACCATCTTTCTCTGCATGAGCAGACATGATTCAGAAGCCACATCCAAAAGGGTTCTGCTAGGTGCCTCACTGTATCTATCCTCCTTTGATTTGGGATTTTTGGCCTTTACTCAATCAATAGAGTTCCACAAACAGGTTGCCCCAGCTAAGTTTTCGCCATCTTTCTGTCAATACACTCTTTGCACAAGAAAACGTGGTGCAAGCACCAACTCTCACATTTTACTTAGCAGCCCACTCCTGAATACCCCAAATACAGCCATACATACACTGGGGAAGTCCTCCCCTCCCCTTCACAAGGACTTTGCTCACAGTATATGTAAGATGGTATCATTACTTTTTAATTGTACTATACTAAATACACATTTACTGCCAAGTCAGAGGTGCCTTGTCATGGGGTGGGGGTGCAAACTGCACATGCTCTTGTTCACAGATATGTCACTAAACCTCATTGTTTATTATCTGTTATCATGTGTTTTCTTTTGAAAGTGAAGACTTTCCTTTTTGGTTACATTGTGTATTTACACTATTTATAAGCAAGGTAAAGCTCACAAGATTGTTGTGAATTTTTGGTATGCATTTTGGGGACTTCTGGCTCCCCTCCTCCTTGGTTTTCAGGTACTTTGGTGTTGGTGGCTAAGTTACACATGTTTTTGGCCACAAACATGTAACTATATACTCCGTTTATTATTTATTGGTAAAACTTAGGCTATGATGTGTACTCTTTCTGTTTTGTTTATTATGTGTGCATTTAGCCAAAATATAGTATTTGCTGGTTTTCTTGCTATAAACACACACACATATATATATATATATATATATATATATTTATTTATTTTCAACACTATTGATGAGTAAGGTAGAGACCACCATGATTCTGGTAATTAATTTTAATTTGCGTTTAATAAACATTTAATCTCAGTATACAATGGATTTCAACAGTCACCATCAGAAATAGGAACGCCTTTTCAGATAGCAAAATGACAGATGAAGACTACAGAACATTTGTAATGCAAAAATAAGCATATATATGTACTAGGTTGATGTATGAAGGACACCTTCCTAGGTCAGTCAGTCAGTTAAACAAATTAAGGCGCACTTTTTTTCTGATTGCATAGCTTCTGGTTAGCTGTCAGATCTTTATGCCCTCATCTACATTTCTTCTAACATTTCTTTAGGTTTTCTTTATATTGTGGCAAAGGTTTGCACGCAAAACTTTAATTAGAAATGTTAAAAATATTCCAAAATTTTAGTTATACACAAAAACACACTATACAACATAATCAGCTTCAGTGTTTATTGATAAGAAAAATCAGTGAACTGTACTGAGCTCTTAAAATCTGCAAATAATACAAATACAAAAAAGACAAAATGCACTGATTATAAATATAATTAATGTAAAAGAACAATAACAGGAAAATTGCCTTTTGTAAAAGTATTTAGTTTAAAATTCTTCAGTCTGTCTTTAAAAAAAAAAACTCTTTAAGGCCATATTTACAAAGTTACAGAGCAATTCTGGTGAAACCAATAGCATCTTTGGAAAAATAAACATTCTTAAAATTCCATTTGATTTAAATTCAGTTTTTCAACCCCATAAATGGTAGAATGGTGTCCAACGCATATATTTGCAATGTGTTGGAGACTTCTCTAAAAGATGTCCACTTATCCCTTTAAATCAGAGGCTCTCACAAAAAAACTGCACACTGAATTCTGCGTGCTTCTGCAGAATAATGTTTTCATAAGCATCCCTGTTTTAAAGGGATATTTGGTCACCTTACTTCTCTGGCATTTGAAGAGTTAAAAGTCCATTTAATTTAATGAAAAATGTTACTTTTCCCCTATGGTGCAGTTGGTTCACTGAAGAATGGCTCCACTTTTGCTTTTGTGATTTTAAAGTCAACTCTTCTTGTAGGTCGCTGCCATTTTGCTGATATCACAATATACTGGTAGCTGTAGCCACATACCCTACCCATCACTGCATATAGAATCAGGGTATTTAAACTACTCAAGTACCTGAAATGCCACTGGAGATCAAGGCAGCTGCCATACATATGACAAGAAGGGCTTGAGGTAGAGTTTTAACCCTTTTAGGGCCGTATGTTCAAAAGAAAAGTGGAGGAGTTCTAGGGCAAACCATTTGCAATATAGCGGAGAACTAAACATTCCCATTGATGTAAATGGGAATTTTAACCCCTTGCATGCCAATGGAATATTTTTGAATTTTTAGTTCATGGGAGAAGTGCAGAGGTTTGCCCCAGAACTCCTCCACTATTATTTTGAACACACGGCCCTTGGTACCAGAAAATTGAGCAAATCAATGCATTTGCTAATTTTGTGGTACTCAGAGGATTAAAAGCTTATATTAGTGGTCCTCAAATGTATCACTATGTTTTAGATGTTCATTTTTAACCCTTTTTAACCCTGAGTTCCAGAGTGGTGCGCAAGGCATTGCAAAGCAATGGTCTGCGTTCCCCTTGGGCACTCAAATGGTTAAATAAAATCCCCACAGAACCCTAGCAATCAAACTTTAGCACTACATGAATATGAAATACCTTTACTTGTAACAGGTGCTAGATAAGCTTAAGACTAAATGATTATGCTAAAAATGTACCAGGTACAGTTACCAGGTAATTTTTATCTCCTACAAATCATAAGAGTCACATGGACACTGAGGTAGATTATGGTGCTGATTTAATGAGAAATCATATAGAAAACAAAATGGCACTGAGACTGATGTACTGGGGTAAGTGGTGCCATCCTGGAGCAAACCAACTGCACCACAGGGAGCCAATACAAATTCCCTCCAGATCCTGTGATTTAAATGGGGCTTTTAACCCCTTGAATGCTAGAGAGGTCTCAAATGCATTACAATGCAATGCATTAGAGAATTCACTAGTGTTGAAAATTTCAAATGCCCTCTTTAAATCAGTGAGAATATTTATTTGTTCACTATGGTGCAGTTGGCTTGCTCCAGAATTAAACCATTTTACCTAGCACATTAGTCTTGCTGATATGTATCAATACCACAGCCATTTGCAGCCTCAAGCAAAAATACAAAACAAGGCCTGGATTCCATTGCAAGGGCTAAATGTTATCACTGATTTTCTCTCTTTTTTACTGAAGTCTATAGGGAAAAGTTAAGATAAAACCAGGGATAATTATGACCTGCAATGGAATCAAGCCCCAGCCTAGTGGTAGCTCACTGCTACTATACATGTGAGAACACAAGCAAACATATTGGACACACAGTTCTCAGAGTGAGAGCCTGGGCATGACAAAGTGCATCTATTACCATGTGCATTACTTGTCAAGCGATACAACTTTATTATTCACATTAAAACAGGGAACACAGGGAACATAACCTGCAAGAGCTTCAAAGCCTCCTGCTACTTTACCATCTATGCATCCATCATCAGGCATGTTAGGGTGTACTGAAAAGGTTAGGGCCATATGCGAAAAGAAAGTGGAAAAATGCTGGGGAAAACCAAATACAAAATTCCCCAAATTCCCATTAATTATACTGTGCTTTTGACCCAAAAACACAACAGGAAGAAATAGTGCCATTGGTTTGCCCACTTTTGTGTTTGTACATATGGGTCTTAGGAAATAGGGGATGAGTTTTATGTTTGAGGGTGCTAATGAAAGGCATTAGGAACATGTTTGATCAGGGATGGATGCCATCACTAAAATCACTGCTGTTGTGTGTGCTTTATTGGAAAAGCTAAGACTTCCTAGGTTCTCTTTACTCTCCACATATGGCAATGTCCACTTGTCAGCCATTATTTACATTGGTTCTATTGAACCTATTTAACATTTTCCTATAATCTTGGGGTTCTTCAGTTCCAGAAGCACTGGCCTAGATTTCCCAGGAAGAAAGAAATCTACCCAGTTAGAAAAAAGTCCTCCTAAATAGTTTATTCCATAGACCTTTTGTGAAAAATCATAACTAGCCTTCTCACTGAAGAGTTCCTTCATAAGGTATTGAGGCTGATTTCCAAAGAACAGCTGAAGCAATTCTGGGGTATACCAAGTACATCACAGTGGACTAATAAGACTTCCTACTGATATAAATGGGGCTTTTAACCCCTTAAATGCTAGAGAGATCTCCAATGAATTGGTCTGAGAGACCTTTCTAGCATTCAAAAGGTTTAACCCTTTGTGTTGCGTACCCCTCTGGCACTCAAAGGGTTAACCTTTGAGTGCCAGAGACCTTTCTGGCACTCAAATAGTTAAAGCCTCATTAAAATCAATAAGAATTTTATTAAATTGTTTCTTTGGTCCTTTTGGTGTATCTGGTTTGCCTCAGAAATGTTTGATTTTGTAGTAATTCTGGGGCAAACCAACTGCAATGGAGACAATGTAAAAGTTCCAATCAATTTACATGTGAATGTTACACTCTTCAATGCAAAGCAATGCACTGGAGAGCTCTCTAGCAGTTGGTTAGTCCCAGATTAAAGGGATAGAAATGTTTCATAATAAAAGCAGCTCTAATTAATCATCATAGTATTTGGACTTTGGAAAGTGTTATTTCAGTTCTGTCAGAGTTGTAGTTCAAGAGTATTTCAATGACAAAGTATCCCCCTCCCGCCCCTTTTACTGATGTAACACTGCTCAGCCAGATCAGAAGGGAGGTGTCCAGGTAGATTTCAGAAAGGGACAATTTTCAGTTAAAATAAGGGAAAAACCTGAAAAACTTGTCAAGGGGGGCAGGGCCTTCATTGTTCTCATAGGAAAAAGATTGTCCCCTTCTGTTATCTGTCTGGTCTTTACAACCAGATTCCACATCTGAGACGAGATGGCTTACACTAGGTAAAAGGGGCGGGAGGGGAGACTTTGCTTGTGAATACCTCTCAAACCATAAAGGTTTGAGAGATAAGACTTATATCGTTCTTCATGTTTTTTTAATGCCTACAAAATAAAATAAAGATAAAACAAAGTATTACTATCCCTATAATTCCACTGTTTCTTTGTACAGCTGCCTCAATAAATCTAGGCTTAGACTGAAGGCACTATAAGTAGAGAGGTCTGAAAAATAAGTGGGTGATTAACCCTGTGAGTGCCAATTGAGTAACGTGTTGCAAAAGCATCTGACCCCCAAAGGGTTAATTAAAACTAGATTATATGAAATAGAACATATTTTTTATGTTGCATACTTTAAACTGATGCTAGCTGCATAGGTCAAGAAAATACGGAGACCACGGGGGAGATTCACTAAAGAGTGATAAACAGGTGATAAAGCTGAGATAACTTCTCCAGTGACATCACTTATTCAGTTCCTGTGTTATTCTATGCAGCCTATGCACTAAGAGAGATCTTAGTGAATAGGCTCTATAGAATAATATAGGACCTGGAGAAGTGATGTCACTGGAGAAGTTATCTCCCCTTTATCACCTCTTTATCACTCTTTAGTGAATCTCTCCCCACCCAGTTTTGCTATCTTGTTTCCAGCAGTAAGATAATGAAATGTGACATATGGAGTAGATTAAGCCCTTTGGTGTTCAAGATCTTCTGGATCCTTGGAGAATGACTATGCAGAGTTCTGTGGCACCTCCATTGGTACCAGCTTCTTTTTACGTCGACCCTTTCCACAAATTGCATTGCACATGTAGCTCCTGAAAAATCAATTAGACATTTTGATATTAATAACAGGTGTATCTGAATTTCTAAGGTGAAATTCTGGAATAAACTAACCGCACCCCATGGGGACAAATAAGCATTCCCACATTTCACAGTTATTTAAATGGGACCGTTAACCCTCTGAATGGTAGAGAGGCCTCCAATGCATTACGAAGTCCCTAGCATTCAAGGGGTTAAATGTCCCATTTCTAGTCATACCTGGGAACATTTGCTTCTTGAGCACCGTTTGGACAATATAAATAAAGAGATTTACGTCTCAAAAGGGGTGGGGCTTAGTCGATGGGGGCCTTATCGACCTATGTCATAAAGGGGGTGGGATGTGGGAGGAACAGGGTGGGAAGGAGGAGAAGTGGGAGGAACAGGGTATATAGGAGGAGAAGTGGGAGGAACAGGGTGGGAAGTAGAAGAAGCATGAGGAACGGGGAGGGAAGGAGGAGAACTGGGAGGAACAGGGTGGATAGGAGGAGATGTTGGACGATCAGGGTGTGTAGGAGGAGAAGTGGGAGGAACAGGATGGGAAGGAGGAGAAGTGGGCAAGAAGTGGAAGAAACAGGGTGGGTAGGAGGAGAAGTGGGAAGAACAGGGTGTGTAGGAGGAGAAGTGGGAGGAACAGAGTGGGAAGGAGGAGAGGTGGGCAAGAAGTGGGAGGAACAGGGTGGGAAGGAGAAGAAGCATGAGGAAAAGGTGGGTAGGAGGAGAAGTGGGAGGAACAGGGTGTATAGGAGGAGAAGTGGGAGGAACAGGGTGGGAAGGAGAAGAAGCATGAGGAACGGGGAGGGAAGGAGGAGAAGTGGGAGGAACAGGGTGGGTATGAGGAGAATTTGGATGAACAGGGTGTGTAGGAGGAGAAGTGGGAGGAACAGGGTGGGAAGGAGGAGAAGTGGGCAAGAAGTGGAAGGAACAGGGTGGGATGGGGAAGAAGGGTGAGGAAAAGGGTGGGTAGGAGGAGAAGTGGGAGGAACAGGGTGTGTAGGAGAAGAAGTGGGAGGAACAGGGTTGGAAGGAGGAGAAGTGGCCAGGAAGTGGGAGGAACAGGGTGGGAAGGAGAAGAAGCATGAGGGAAAGGGTGGGTAGGAGGAGAAGTGGGAAGAACAAGGTGTGTAGGAGAAGTGGGAGGAACAGGGTGGGAAGGAGTAGAAGTGGGAGGAACAGGGTTGGAAGGAGGAGAAGTGGGCAAGAAGTGGAAGAAACAGGGTGGGTAGGAGGAGAAGTGGGAAGAACAGGGTAGGTAGGAGGAGAAGTGGGAGGAACAGAGTGGGAAGGAGGAGAGGTGGGCAAGAAGTGGGAGGAACAGGGTGGGAAGGAGAAGAAGCATGAGGAAAAGGTGGGTAGGAGGAGAAGTGGGAGGAACAGGGTGTATAGGAGGAGAAGTGGGAGGAACAGGGTGGGAAGGAGAAGAAGCATGAGGAACGGGGAGGGAAGGAGGAGAAGTGGGAGGAACAGGGTGGGTATGAGGAGAATTTGGATGAACAGGGTGGGAAGGAGGAGAAGTGGGAGGAACAGGGTTGGAAGGAGGAGAAGTGGCCAGGAAGTGGGAGGAACAGGGTGGGAAGGAGAAGAAGCGTGAGGGAAAGGGTGGGTAGGAGGAGAAGTGGGAAGAACAAGGTGTGTAGGAGAAGTGGGAGGAACAGGGTGGGAAGGAGGAGAAGTGGGCAGGAAGTAGGAGGAACCGGGTGGGAAGGAGAAGAAGCATGAGGAAAAGGGTGGGTAAGAGGAGAGGTGGGAGGAACAGGGTGTATAGGAGAAGAAGTGGAAGGAACAGGGTGTATAGGAGGAAAAGTGGGAGAAACAGGATGGGAAGGAGGACAAGTGTGCAGAAAGTGGGAAAAACAGGGTGGGACGGAGAAGAAGCGTGAGGAACAGGGTGGGGGAGAGGAAACATGGTAGAAACAGGGTGGGTAGGAGGAGAAGTGGGAGGAACAGGTGTGTAAGAGGAGAAGTGGGAGGAACAGGGTGGGAAGGAGAAGAAGAGTGAGGAACAGGGTGGGAGGGAAGAGAAGTGGGAGAAACAAGGTGGGTAGGAGGAGAAGTGGGAGGAATAGGGTGGGAAGGAGGAGAAGTGGGAGAAACAGGTGCGTAGGAGGAGAAGTGGGAGGAACAGGGTGGGAAGGAGAAGAAGAGTGAAGAAAAGGGTGGGTAGGAGGAAAAGGGTGGGTAGGAGGAGAAGTGGGAGGAACAGGGTGTGTAGGAGGAGAAATGGGAGGAACAGGATGAGAAGGAGGAGAAGTGGGCAGGAAGTGGGAGGAACTAGATGGGAAGGAGAAGAAGCATGAGGAAAAGGGTGGGAGGGAGGAGAAGTGGGAGGAACAGAGTGGGTAGAAGGAGAAGTGGGAGGAAAAGGGTGGGAGGGAGGAGAAGTGGGATGAACAGGGTGGGTAGGAGAAGAAGCATGAGGAAAAGGGTGGGAGGGAGGAGAAGTTGGAGGAACAAGGTGGGTAGGAGGAGAAGTGGGAAGAGTTTCATGAGAAACTCATCACCACTGGAAAGTCAGCCTCTGTTCCCAGATAGTCGTTAATTAGCAGCAAAATCTGAAGTCTCCAGAGCAGATCCAGAGAGTTCCCAGGTATGTTTCTAGCAATGGAAAAATAATATCTCCCCTATAGTGGATATACGTCAGAACTGGGTATTTTTAGTTTGCTGAATATAGCATTTAATGGAGCTAATCACACTGTTAGTAATGGTGCAACTGGAACTGCACAGTGCACTGATAATGCATTGGATGGCCCAACCGCTGCTCATTGTGAACCTATGAACTTTCCTGTGCATCACTAGTTACAAGAAAAGAACTACTACAAAGTCACTGGAAGTTGAAAACATTTTGAAGGCTATATACAGTAGAGAGACTAGCTATTTCTTCACCTGGGGGAAATCTGGAATTTGTACCACCATTTTGCTAAACTAACAAAGTCAGATCAATATATCTTATGCTATAACACAACAGAGCTTAGCACACACATATATATATAACAGCCAACAGGTCATGATTTAAAGGACCATTATGGTTTCATTATAAAAAATATATAGGCTTTTCCTTGTAAGTAAAATGTGGGTCCCCACACTGCTGGGAGATGCATCCTTAATACTTTGAGTGCCAGAGTGGTATGGAATGCATTGCAAAGTAATGCATTCCATAACACTCTGGCACTCAAAGGGTTAATACTTTGAGTGCCGGAGGGATATGCAACGCATTGCTCCACAATACACTGTGCATTCAGAGAGTTGAAATGTTTCAACAGCTTAATCTCTTTTCTTTAAACAAACGATTAGCAACATCGCCATCTAGTGTTCAGAAGGAGATTTTTCCCTCATGCCGTCTGTGGGAGAGTTGTAATAGCCACTAAATAGAACATATCTCAGAAGTGGGAAAAGTCTTGTTTTAATCATCTAGAAAAGTCCTACAATACACGTATTTTTTCATAAAGAAACATTCCTGCTCCCTCAAGGATATATTTTATTGAGAACTACATTGAGGGAGGACAACACGCAATGAGGTTCAGGATATGCATCTATATATAAACATGAGGGTTTCTCAAAGCATTTGTGTAAAGACAAATTGACTAGACTGACAGACACATAGGTCTGTATGTTCAAAGGGATAACGACAAAACAAATGTTGTATGAAAGACAAAAATAAGTAATTGTATGCACGAACGACATATTTTCTGTAGAGTACACGACACAAAATTAGTAATGTCCATTGTGTACGACACAACTCTAGAACTGCAGGGCAAAGGGGCGGAGTAAGGGCGTGGTTAAACTATTCTCCAGTGTCATATAGAGGAAAAGAAAATTTGTCGTAACTAATGACAAAAAAATGTCTTGCAAAAGACAAAATTTGTATGTTAATAAAAAGTGAAGGGAATGTGAAGTTCTGAATGTGAGCATTTTTGTCTTTAGTTAAGGCAATTTTGTTGTTAGTTAAGTCATTTTTTTGTTATTACATACGACAATTTCAGTCAGGACAAACAACATATTTCTGATCACAACCTACAGTCTCTGAAAATATTAATGATCCCAACGACACTTTACTTTGAAAAGTCGCTACTTCTTTGAACATATGGCCCTTAGAAAGATATATAAATAGATGCATTTGATGGCTGTATATTTACATTAGACTGTATCAATATAGAAAAGCCCAGGTATATATATGCTCAGTTTAACCTGTTTTTTTTTTTTTTTGTCTGGAAGGTGCTGATTGGTTGAGGAGACCAACCAATGCTGCCACTCTGTTTAAACAGCCACCCTCTTCCCCCAAGAAAACCTTAACTAGTGGCTTAGGAGCAGGCAGGAGACCAAGCCCCTGCCTTCTCAGCCATCATAGTGGGACATCAGGACCACTCTTGATGCCTCTAGCTACTT
The DNA here is from genome assembly GCA_037306005.1 of Rhinophrynus dorsalis. Lineage (NCBI taxonomy): Eukaryota > Metazoa > Chordata > Amphibia > Anura > Rhinophrynidae > Rhinophrynus > Rhinophrynus dorsalis. The sequence goes on along the minus strand of CM074720.1, from coordinate 248,757,742 downwards.
ATCTCCCAGCCGGCTGGGAGATCAATAGAGGTGATGCAGGGAAGCAAGAGAGCTCCCTGCTACAATTCTTCTCAAAGCCACGTAGGAGTGGGGATGTTGGAAAACCCTCTCACATCAATCATTGATAGGAGAGGGTTTGCTGATCCCACCCACTCCTACCCGGCTCCAGCTAGAATAGAAGCAGGGGAGCCCTCTTGCTTCCCTACATCACCTCTATTGATCTCTGAGTCAAATTGAATGGGATATCAGTAGCGGGGGGGGGCATCAGGAGGGGTACTTATGCCCCACCATGAGGTCTGACTTTTAATACAAATTAACCCTTTCAATGCCACAAAGGTATCCAACTCATTGCAATGCAATGCTTTGGATATGTCTCTGGCACTCAAAGAGTTAAAATAAAACCCCTAAATTTCACAGCATGGACAAAGCCTTGCCATACGCCTGCTAGTTATATAATAAATACCATGTGCTTCAAGCTGGAATGCAAGTGCCAATAGGTTTATTCCAACATAGTAGTCAACATAAACCAAAACTTGGATGTAGACTTTTATGCACACATACTTATACTGAGCTTTGAAAAAAGAAACTGACTTTTTTTTGGCACAGTAGCACATAGCCAACTAGACCAAGATTTTGGGCAGACATATAAAGCATCCTGATGGAGGGAGGGAGCACAGTTGGAGTGATGAAGTTGTGAGTTAATGCTTATGTGTCTCACGCAGGTGACATATGCGAAAAAAGGTTGAAGGTATCTGGTTTAGAACTTGCTTGCTCTTTCTTATTTACATTATGAAGATACATCCTCTGCAGAAACACTGTGCTAACATTGCATTGTTATTTGTAAAAATAAGATAAAGATATTCCATAGCTAATTGATCATAACTTTCTGTAATGTAACACTTTTTCATATTGACTTTTCAGCAACACCAACCAGTTGAGGTGCTGATAACTGAGATTAGTTATAAGTGTAATTCGGTTGCCTTTAAACTATATCTTACTCTGGAAATAGGAAATGGCATGCTATCTAGTGATAGTCACTAGAAATATGTAATAATGGCTTATTGTGTAGTAACACATATCTTGTAGTAGTCCAGTGAGAATGGGGTGGTGATGATATGCCTTCTTCTCAATCCCATTTGCTATTAGTGGTGGCTCTAGGTTATTAGGGAAATTGCATGATTATGATTCCATGCCAAAACAGAATTAAGAATCAATTTTCTAGCTCTGTCTAAAGCCAGTTTACTAATCTGTTTACACCAAACGTTCTCCCCTTAATGCCACTTGCACCAAGGCAAGGGCAGTGGGATAGTCTATGGACAGTTCATTGCAATCCTTTCCTCTACATTTTTCTTAATGCCATGCATTAAATATGTCACAGAGGCAATGAAGAACCATTATACCTTTATCCTGCACATGCTATGTGGCAGTCATATGAGGTTTGCTGGCAGCTTCCTTCTCATGTTATGTGGCAGGTATAAGAAGCTTTCTGGCAGCTTCCTGCTCATGCTATGTGGCAGGTGTAAAAGGCTTGCTGGCAAGTTCCTGCTCATGCTATGTGACAGGTGTAAAAGGCTTGCTGACAGGTTCCTGCTCATGCTGTGTGGCGGGTGTAAGAGGATTGCTGACAGGTTCTTGCTCATTCTATGTGGAAGGCATAAGAGGCTTGCTGGCAGGTTTCTGATCATGCTATATGGCAGACATAAGACACTTGTGTGTCATCTGGTATGCACTACAACAATAATGCTCTTTAGTTTATACCCAGAAGTATAGTCACTGGCATTGTAGGCTAATGCAAGTGGAGCTTAGCTGGCAAATCCATATATTCTACCATCTGTGCTTTCCAGTTGAAGGTGTCTTTTGCATCTATGGTGTTACAACATTTCAGGGTTATACAGATCAGTAGACAGGGCTAATAATTACAGAAACATATGTCAGGAGAGTGCCCTTCACCAACTGTAAGGGATTTGACAGGTGTAGCAGGAGATTAGGGTGGAGATGTAGGAGGGGGTAGAGAAGAGGAAGGACTTGAATGAGACAGCAGGATTTTATATGTATATAGAGTTAGATGGGCAACCATTGGACAGATTGGAGGAGGGAAGGCAGTGGCAAACCTAGGTGAGCATAAGGTAACTAATATTACAGCTTTCTCTATCGATTTCAGTATATGGAGTTGACAGACAGGAATGCAAAACAGAATTGGGTGAAGTAGCACTTCTATAATAGTTTTAATTGTGGAAGGACAGATTAAGGGATGGATTTAGGCTATGTTATGCAGCAATGTTTAGCAATAATGTGACTATGAGATGAGAAGGAGATATTAGAGTCTATTATCTGCCATAGTCATCATGCTTCAGAGGTACATTTATAGTGGTTTCATTTACTGCTACTTGGAAGGGTACTACTAGGCCAGGACTAGTTGGGATGAGGATCACAGTAACTACTGAACAGTATTTGTTGTTGTTTGAGCATAATTAAATAAATAGATAAATAAATTCAGTCGCACAGAAGTATATTTGAAAAAATATAAATAAAATAAAATAGTGCTATTTCTTATAATCTGGATAGGTCTATGGTTTTGTTAGTAATCACCATAGCTGGGAGCTCTCTGGATTTGCCCCGGAGACTCCGTTTTCTGCTGCTGATTACCAGGTCTCCAGAGCAGATACTGATTCTCTGGCTGTGGGGAGTTTCTACTGAAACTCTTCCCACTTGTGCCCATTCACAGTCTGATCCTCCCACTCCCCTCCCTCTTCTTCTCCTTCCCCAGCCTATTCCTCAAACTTTTTTAAGTTTTGTAAGCCACGCCTCCACATGTTAGTAAGCCCCACCCTTTTTGTCAAAAATCACATTATTTATCTTCCCCAACAGCACCACAGTACTTCCCTCTCCAGGGAGTCATCAAGAAAAAGTTCTCAGGTATGGTGATCACTAAACCAAAACTGTGTAAGCAGCAAGTTTAATTATCCGGAACAATTTTATGTTTACCATTTACTCAAACGGTTAAAGAACACTATTGCTTAAGTATAAACTGTTCTTGTCACACACACACAGATGCACACATGCATGCACGTATACACCCATGCATGCACACACGTACACGCCTATACAACCGTACTATAGGGGACAAATAAAAAGTGCTCAAATTCCCATTGATTCAGATATTACTTTTAAAGGAATAATACTGTTAGTAATAAACTAGATCGCCGGGTCTTCTTTTAATAAATGTATCACATTGCGCTATTTTAACCAACCTACTTTTCTGTAGTTCATGAGATATTAAATGTAGAAGGATTCCACCCCCTCCCGCCCCTTCTGCCACCTTCCATTATATCTGCAGTCTGGTCCCGGGACCGGACTGATGCAGCGAGGGACAAACTTCAGTGAGTATAAGGAAAATCCTGCATCCCTTGACAAAGGAAAAGTGACATCTCCTAATAATAACTCTAACTTACATTACTATGGTCAGAAAATTTACGTGGCCTCTATGAATTTTGCTGATCATCAGACATTCCTGGATGTTAATGAATGGCAATGGTTATGTCTCCCTTATGGTGTAGTTGGTTTACCTTAGAATTGTTCCAGGTGGTTACACACGAAGGACAAGATGTTCAAAAAGTAGTCATAATGAAAAAATTGTCGGATCATGAGTTGGTGGTAAAAGAAGGACAATATTTCTAGAAGTAAATCCGTCACATTTAAAAATGTGTCATAAAGACTTAAAAATGACGGAAAGAAGATCTTGATGAACATTGTCCTTAAAAATTCTGATGTTAAAGGGATAGTAATACTTCATTTTATCTTTATTTTATTTTGTAGGCATTAAAAAAACATGAAGAACGATATAAGTCTTATCTCTCAAACCTTTATGGTTTATGAGATATTCACAAGCAAAGGTCCTCCTCCCGCCCCTTTTACCTAGTATAAGCCATCTCGTCTCACATGTGGAATCTGGTTGTAAGACCAGACAGATAACAGCAGGGGACAATCTTCTTTCAATGAAAACAATGAAAACCCTACCCCCCTTGACAAGTTTTTCAGGTTTTTCCCTTATCTTAATTGAAGATTGTCCTTCTCTGCAGTCTACCTGGGCACCTCCCTTCTGATCTGGCTGAACAGTGTTACATCAGTAAAATGGGCGGGATGGGGAGACTTTGTCATTGAATTACTCTTGAACTACAACTCTGACAGAATTGAAATAACACTCTCCAAAGCCCAAATACTATGATGATTAATTAGAGCTGCTTTTATTATGAAACATTACTATCCCTTTAAAAATGTATTTGATTCTGTTGTTGAAACTAAAATTTTCAAGAAACAAAGCCATTTTTGTCTTTAACCCCTTAAGGACCAGCAGTCCAGGGGAGTGTGATCTTTTAAGGACCAGACAGGAAAGTTTGACGTGCCATCCCACGTGACTGATCATGTGTGCTGGCACGCTGAATAGGGGACTGAAAGAGATCGCTCCGGTCTTGGAGCGATCAGTTTCATTCCCTGCCATTACTCACAGCGCTCCTGCAGGAACGCTGAGAGTAAAAAGTACGTGAAGTGCCAGGACCGCCACTGGTCCTTAAGTGCCGGACAGCCGTGATGGTCCTGGCACGTCACTTGATGCGAAGGGGTTAAAACAACAAATTTTCAAAGAAAGACTTTTTATAACAGTTAACCCAAGTTTAGATCAGTTTTATTTTTGTTGTGAAAACATGATGCTAATCAGACAAAAAAGTGATGTTAAAAGAATATTTTTTTAAGACTGTTTTTTCACTTTGATGGAGACAGCAGAATTGGATGCATAAAATGACAGTAACATTTCTTAGAATTGACGGACAATGACATAAGAACTTTTTTAATCTGATTACAGGAAATTTTAGTTACACCCACTTTTTGAACATCTTGCCCATTTAAGTCAGTGAGTGATTTTCAGCTCCAGACCTCAAGGCAGGCTAACATATCATGTTTTATGGACATCCCTAATTAAACATAGTGAATCTATCACTGTGACTACTTGACTCATTTCCCACCTGTGATCAAGCAAGGACATCCTGAAAACCTGCACTGTTGGTGTGACACACTGACCAATGTAGACAAACACTGCACGCAGTGGTGAACAAGCCAGTGGAGCCCTGGTTCAGGTCTACTGTTGGAGCCCCCCTTCAGCACAAAAAAGACAGACCACATCTCTTTAGCTGCCTGCCTGTCTCCTACTGTATCTATCTGCCTTCTTTTTGTCAGTAGCTGTCTTATTCTGAGGATGATGGGAAGTGAAATCCAACAGCTAGAGAACCACATATTGCTAACTCCTGCATTAGACTGTAATTAGAGAAACAGGAGCTCCACTAACAGTCTGTGACATTGACACGTTGGACCTTATTCATTAAGCTAAATAGGTGCAAATCTGGTAGAAATGAACTGCACCACAGGAGTCAAATACAAATTCCCATATTGATTTAAATGGGACTTTTAACCCTTATTGCTCACTTAACCACTTGATTTCAGTCTGATAGTCAAAGTCCCATATAAATTTTCATTCCCTCCTCCTTTTGTTCAATTGGTTTGCTCCAGAGCTCCACTTCAGCTTGATTAATAAGGCCGACTGCCCATATAAATAAAAGCAAACTGGAGCTATTCTGTAGTAAAATAATTGCACCATAGGGGACACTTAAACATGTATGTTAAATTAAATTAGGTGTTTAACCCCCTGAATGATAGAGTGGTCTCTAGCATTCAAGGGGTTAAAAAGCTCTATTCAAGTTGTTAAAATGCTCTATTCAGGTTTGCTCCAGAATAACTCCAGTTTGCTTTTATACATATGGGCAATTATATCTCTATATTCCCAGCATAGAGCCAAGCTTCATTTGTAATTAGGAAATGTAGAATTTTACTTCAGGATATCGACAAGCAGGTTCTAGGAAACCAAGACTACAAATCCCAGAATGCATTTATTACAACTCCACCCTATGACATTCCCTGGGTGTGCCTGCCAGGGATGCAGAATCACAAAAGATTTTTTTTACATACTCAGAAATGCCTTTAATTATTGGGAGGGTGTTACCTTTCTCTGGATCAACAAAAACAAGGCTGATACCACAAAGGTTGAACTTGATGTACAGGTCATTTTCCATCCTCACCAATTATGCTGCTGTGTTATATTAATGAACTTCCACCAGTTAAACAAGAGACCTACCTATTTGCTAATTCCATTGATATCTCTTCCAGTGGCCGTCCCTTTGTATTTGGGACAAACATTATGACGAACACCAGTGATGCAACACTCATTACAGCATAGCCAAAAATCATCCATGGTAGTCCAATGATCTCTGTTCATAAAACAAGCATAATTAATGGTTAATAAATAGTGATACTCTTGTCTCTAGAACAGTGTTTCTCAACCAGGGTGCAGTGGCACTTTGGTATGCCACGGACATCCACTTAGGGTGCCCCACTGAATCTATAAGGCTTTGACAAAAATGTGAATGTAGACTTAAAACTATATATTTAAGGATATTACTATGCACAATATGTTTATTTTAGTTGTGAGGTCTAACAGTAACTCTATATTTATGTATTTGCAACATTCATTACACCCTTGATAAATTACATTAAGTTATAGGGGTGCCCCAAAAATGCCAGACTGTGTGTTAGTTGTGCCTTGGGCAAAAAAAGCTTGAGAACCACTGCTCTAGAAGAACTTGAGAAAGCATCTTGGAATCTGTTATTTATTACCTAATGCTGTTAGAAAGTAATAAAAATTTTTAATAATATCTAACTAGCTTTTTATACCAAACGTTAACAAATACTGCAAATGGATAACTAGAGACTAGGGTCAAAAGACATTTTTAAGAGGAAGTATATAATTGTAGTATAAAAGTCATTGGGCTTTATCCGTGTACAGTATTAAAATCTAATGCAGAACTTATCTTCAAGGCCATATCATATAAAAATAACTGAAGTGGTATTACATCAGTGTATTGGTTTGAATGATATTTCCAATGTAAAGCAAAATTCACTGTTTGGACAATGCTTAATTGCAATTAATAGGAAATGGAAAGGGGGGGTTGGCCCCAATTTTTTACAGATCACAGAGTATCCTATAGCAGATTAGGGGTCCCATGTATAATATAACCTTTAATGTTTATAATAAAATTTCGACTGACAATGACCAAAATAAATAAAAACATTTATGACATGAAGTTAAGTGCTTTTTATATGTTCAAATTGTCTATAAACATAGAATACCTGTTCAGTTATTATCACAGAAACAGGTATCTAGAAAAAGGTAACCGAAAGACTTGTATCACACCTGTTATTACATTCCTAACTTACAGTCAACAGTGGGATAGCTACCTTGTGCAAATCACCTCTCTTTTTTGTCTTTTGGTGAGTCTTCACATTACTCAAATTGAGAATGGATGGACAAATTAAGCTCAGCTGTGATCCATCAAACACTGACTAGGTACCTTAGCCATACATAGGTGGAAAAACCACTGTGTTTCCTTAATGGCACCACTTCCAGATACACACACATTTACACTGATATTAAAAGAACACAGTATACCCTTTTATGTGGTACATTACATCTTCATGTAACTGGACTGTGGACTACAGACACAGGCAACCTAATGTGCATTTTATTGCCTATGCAGCTTCATCAGAGGTTAAATCTTGCACTTGGGGAAGGGGAGATCTGGGGCACCTCCCCACAAACATAATTAGGAGACAGGCAAATGCCAATATAACCACATTTTGTGGAGTGCTTCATGTGTATTAGCCATACCCATTTTTTGAGTTGTGGGTGTAGCCACAGAAATTTCAGCAGTAGGCTTCTGGTTTATTCTGGAAGGCTTAACCAGTTTAAATATTCCCATAATGGCTGCTATTTAATTCCACTGGATACTAGAAAGGTATCCATGCATTGAGTATCAATATGTTGGAAATCTCACAAGAATCCAAGAGTTAAGAACATTATTGTGTTTCTATGTTATAGGCTAAGGGTATTTTTTATTTCAAGCAACAGTGTAAGTGGCAAGGGTGTGGGTTTTATGATGATAGGGGAGTGACATTGGCTAAGGAAAGGGCACCATGCCTAGGGGAACCAAATACATAAATCAGACCCTGCCAACATTCATGTCTGAGATCCATATCCTACATTTGGGAGATAGAGGCCTTGAGACCCTTTTTTTTGTCCATAATCAACAGCTCGACCACTGTAAGTAACCCTAGGAGTGTCAGTGATGTGCATACCTGGGAACAATCAGGGGTTGACACTGAGACTCAGGGTTTAGACCCACATTTCAGGGTGAAGAGTAAAGGGCCCAATTTTCTGGGTGAGAGAGTTCTGGGTTACATGCTATACAATTTCCCTAATTAAATGTTTCTAGAGTCTCTAAATTGGTGCTATTTGTAGGGTAGGGGAAGATGTCCTACTTGACCTATTTGTGTTTAGGCAGTGAGATCACTAAGAGGTAGCATGTTAAAGGTTTCTTGAGGACTGACAGGGTCACATCTGGGTTAGAGCAAGCAGGTATATATATTGCATAAAACCTACATTATGGGAAGCTTTAAGGGTGAATATTCCATAGATCTTCGGGTCAGCTGATTTTGCAAGTTCCCAGATATGGTGATGAGCAATGCATTACTTTGGATTGCATACTTCCACAGTTGTTAACCCCTTAAGGACCCATGATGTGTTAGGATTATCATGGGTAAACTTGTGTTAAGGACCAATGATGGTCCTGGCACATCATGGAGTTCAGGGGTCACTGCGCAGCTGCAAGCCGCTCGGGGACCCCTGAATCCATATCATGAAAAAAAAAAACTCTTCGGTCCTTAACTGCTGGCTGCACGGCCGGTTGTTAAGGGGTTAAAGACTGATGTGCAACCTCTTTGGGTCTTATGCAGCAAGCAAAAGATTAACCACTCTGGAGCCAACCAACCGTACTAATAAAAAAATCCCCAAAACTCCTATTGATTTAAATGGGGACTTTGATCCCTTCAATGCTATAAAGGACCCCAGCACTCTCTAGCATTCAAGGGGTTAAAAGCCCCATTTAATTCAATGGGAATCTGTATTTCCCTTCACCCGTGGTGCAGTTGGCTTGTTTGCAAGAATTGCATCTCTTTAACCCTTTGAGTACCAGAGAGGGGAGCGCAACGCATTGCTTTGCGTACCACTCTGACACTCAAAGGGTTCATTTCCAGCATAAGGCCCTTTTATTTCATACAAAGATGTAAAAATTGTCTGTTTCTAAAATATATGCATAAATGGAAAGAGAAAAATACATTTGATCAATTATTTATAAGGTTTTATGATGTCATAAATAAAAAATCTAGCAAAAATCAAACCTGAAAAAGTATAATTTTTTTAATTAAATTAACCCTTTGAGTGCCAGAGGGGTACGCAACGCATTGCAACGCAATGCACTGCGCACCCCTCTGGCACTCAATGGGTTTAGCACAGATTTTACAATGTTCTATTCAAGGATATAAAAGGTGCCGTCTTACCGGTCAGTGTGAGAAATGTTAGGGATATGAGTAGATTCATTCCCCAGTTCATACTGCTTGTTATTGCAAAAGCCCGGCCTTTAATTCCTGCCGGGAAGATCTCACTTTGCACCAGCCAAGCCACTGTAATACAGGAATATAAAGATGTTTATGTGCATCATTTGACTACATTATTGCATTTGCCCTCAAGGCAAAGCCAACAGACAAGGAGGATTATGTACTAAGAGGAAAGGGAACAAATCCAGTGCCCTACATGAAACAAATAATTCCCATTTATTTAAATAGAGCTTTATCTCCTAAAATGCTAAATATGTCTCTGATGCATTGCATTGGAGTTAAATTGGTAGGAATATGGGGGATTTTTATCAGTCTCTTATGGAGCATTTGGTCAGATCCAGACACATGAACAGAGATATATACAAATCACCAGCACCCATCTACAACTATACACCCAGAGCCAGATATTTTAATAGGTAAGTTATGCACCATTCCAGCACAGCGTTTCTCAGCTTCTTGCCTCAGGTACCCCTAACAGTAGAGGTTTTAACCCTTTGAGTGCCAGAGGGGCACGCAATGCATTGTTTAGCACTGTGTTGCATACCCCTCTGGCACTCAAACATACCTCCCAAGTGTCCCTCTTTAGGAGGGACAGTCCCTCTTTTAGACCCAAATTTCTCTGTCTCTCTTTCCCACCCTGATGTCTTTTTAGGAAATCAGATTGTGCGGTGTGTATATAAGTGTATCATATTGCTCCACACATACGTGGGAACTTCTTGGCTGGGGATGCCCGGAGGAAAGGCCTGTGGTGCCAATGAGAAGGAAGAAATGACGTGATTCGCTTCATAAACGGGGTGGGGCTTAATCATGAGTGGGGGCAGGACTTCTAAAACACAAAAAATAGCTAGAATAGACTGGGGTAGGAGGAGAAGAGGGCGGGAAGTGGAAGGAACAGGGTGGGATTGAGCATAAGTGAGCAGAGTTTCATCAGATACTCCCCACATCCAGAGAATCACCCTCTGCCCCAGAGACCTGGTAATTTAATGTCAAAACCGGAGTCTCTGGGGCAAAACCGGAGAGTTCCCAGGTATGGCTCCACTGCAATAAAACTCACTTTATTGTTTTTTTAAACTTCAGTATATGTGTTTATAAATTAGTCTGAGTAAATAAAATACTTTGATCTCGTTATTAGTCATTTATTAAGTTAAGAGGTGTCAATAGGTCGTGAAATATCTTAAAACTTCTCGGTTATGTCCCACCCACCAGCCATGCCACCAGCAACACTCCCTAAAACACGTGTCCCACTTTGGCAATTTGACATGCTGGGAGGTATGCTCAAAGGGTTAAGGATTTCTCTGAGCACAGTTGAACTAATCAGACTGAAAGATCCACTTGGTTATACACCTGTGCCCAGTCTGGGAAGTACCTATAACCGACACTGTTAGGGGTATTTGAGGACAAAGTTTGAGGAACATAGGCCTAGAGTTCAAGTTTTGAAGGAAGCCTAAAATATGCTAACTACACCCATATTCTGAGTTGTGGGTGTGGCAAGAACAATCCAGATGTACATATCCCAAATATGGTCACTTTGGTTTATATGCTAATCTGGCTAGTTTATGTACTACTTTATTAACACCTTTACTGGCCATTGTTTATCCTCTTGGATGCTAGTAAGATCACACAACGCCTTGGAGTCCCTGCTAGCATCAAAGAGGATAAGTTATTTTGTTGTACCTGTCTGGTATAGAGGCATGGTATTTCCCCTGCCAGGCAGAAGTAGATGAGGCTAAAGGCAAAGTCTATGCACTTGACCAGAGTTGCAATCTTAGGTTCCAGTAAATCCACTAGGAAAGACAGTGTAAGCATATACCTTAAATTTCCAAACACAATTTAATTGCAAAAATAAAAATTCATGGGGCCTGATGCACAAAGGAAAAGTGGCGAATTTCTGAACCAAACCAACTGCACTATAGGGAATAAATAAACATTCTTCAAACTAGTAATCAGTTAAATGTGGATTTTTAAATCCATGAATGCTAGGGAGGTCATTTATTGCTTTGAAATGCAATGGTCACCTCTTTAGCAGTCAATGACTTAAAATGGAACTACCACCTTTAACAAAGATGGCCCCAAATAATTCCTCATCTGGCGACTAGATGCTCAGTAGCGCTAGTCGCCAGAATTATTACTTGGTTAATGTGAATTATCCACTGCTCCGGGACTGAAAGGCAGGACGGAGCGCAGACATCTTCCCATAGTGACGTCGGCACGCCTGCGCTGTCAGTCCCAGCTGGCTCTAGGAGGCGTTGCTAGAAGCCGTTTGGCTCTAAAAGGGACTGACAACACAGGCGTGCAGACGTCACTATGGAAAGATGTCTGCACTCCGTCCTGCCTGTCAGTCCCAGAGCAGTGGATAGCATTAACCAGGTAATAATTCTGGCGACTAGCGCTACTGAGCAGCTAGTCGCCAGATGAGGAATTATTTGGGGCCATCTTTGTTAAATGTGGTAGTTCTGCTTTAAAATACTTATTTATACAGTTTATTTGTCCCCTTCAGTGGCTGTACTATAGGTCCTGATGAGGCTACTGGGAGTCAGGGTGAGTGACTTTGTGTGTGTGTGTCAGCCATATTTCTTTCTGGCTTTGTGTGTGTGTTTGGTGCTGTGAGTGGAGCATGTGTGTGTAATACCTGGGAACTTTTACTTGTGGAGTCCCTAGAGGGGACTTCTGTGGTCTGATGTGGAGAGAGCAATGAGGCAATTTGGGTTATAAGTGGGCGGGGCTTAATCGTGAATAGGGGAGGGGCTTAACATAAATGTAGACAAGTGTTAGTAATAGACTGGGTAAGGAGGAGAAATGGGAGGGAAATGCACGTTTACAGTGTGAGGGGTTTGAACACACTCCCTGAGGGATAAAACTTGATACACAACCCTGTGGCAGTCAGTGGGTTAAGTATGTACCTGATGGCTGTCTGTCCTGTGTCTTGCATGGCAAATGATGTCAGTTAAGAAATAATTCAGCAATGAGGGCCTACCTTAACCCTTTGAGTGCCATTTTGTTCCCCTGGTGCTGCAGCACCCTTCAGTGGCTGTACTACAGGTCCTGCTGAGGCCACTGGGAGTAAGGGTGAGTGACTGTGTGAGCCATATTTCTTTATGGCTTTGTGTGTGTGTTTGGTGCTCTGTGTGTGTGAGTAGGGTGTGTGTGTGTGTGTTTGGTGCTGTGTGAATGGGGCATGTGTGTGTGTGTGCGTGTTTGGTACTGTGTGAGTGGGGAATCTGTGTTTGTCTGTGGTGTAGGAGCAAGTGGCATCCATTTTGTTTTTTTCTGACTTTGATAGTGGTGGGCGGGCTGCATAGTGGAGGCGGGTCAACTCCCTGCATGATTTTCACAACAGTAGAAGCCACTGCAACTGGTGAGAAAATCACGCCCCCATTGAATCACCCGATGGGAGCAGTAACTCCTCCTTTCTGCTTCCCCTGGGTTTTTTTTGACAGGCACAAAGTCTTCTTTTATATATATAGATAATAAAAGAAAACATAAGTTATTCTGGAGTAAACCAACTGCACCATAGGAGTCCAATAAAAAAAAAAAATGGGTTTTTAACCCATTGAATGCTAGAGGTCTCCAGTGCATTCAATGAGTTAAAAAAAAGCTCTATTCAAGTGCATGGGACTTTAGGACTGTTTATTTGTCACATATGGTGCAGTTGCTTAACTCCAAACTAAACAACTGAAACTCATAAGTATGTGTTAACTCACAAAGCCAGTGGGTTGTATGAAAGCAGTAATACTGTATGTATATCAATGTCCCTCTACAGCTGACAGATAGGCCTAGTGGACCGTGAAGAGTACAGGTGAATTCATGCTATTATTTGTCAGTGAGTACATAGGAGCAAATGTTAATTTGTGCCAAGATAAATACAACTTAAAACAATAGAAAGATTGTGGAGGATGCACCAAAATAGACAAATAAAAATATCCCAAAATTTCAATGATTTAAATTATGCTTTTAAACCCTTAAATGCTAGAAAGGATGCAAAGACATTGTGAAGAAAGTGATGGCAATGCTTATTAACTATTAGTTAATTTCTGCTGTTTTCAATATATTTTTGACATTTACCATCACTTCTCCGATTCCCAGCCCTTTTTGCAGTGAAGGGGCTGACCCAGTCAATTGAGCGTCAGAGTATGGTTGCCAGGGCTACCTGACCTAGCACAAAAGGTGAGCCATCTGTCTCTGTGAAAACTGTTTCAGCTTACCCTTTAAAGCAGCTTACAGGAAAACAAATGAGCACTGCGTCAGGATGCCATGGCAACCAAGCTCAATGCAAAAGGGGCTGACATGGGGGAATATTAAACCAAGCTATCTTAAAAACTACACAGAATTTAGGAGTGTAACTGGTGTCATTCACACTATTTAACATACTGAACAACTCTCTGGCACTCAAAGGGTTACTGCTGAATTAAAAAATAGCTTATAAGCACCACTATCTCATTAAAGAGATAGTAATGTTTCACAATAAAAGCAGCTCCAATCATTCTTCATAGTATTTGGGCCATGGAGAGTGTTATTTCCATACTGTCCGAGCTGCAGTTCAAGAGTAATTGAATGATAAAGTATTCTTCTCCCGCGCCTTTTACTGATGTAACATCATTCGATTGAAATAACACTCTCTATGGCTCAAATACTATGAAGATTAACTAGAGCTGCTGTTTTTGTAAAACATTACTATCTCTTTAACAACCTGAGCACCAGATGGGTGTCTACTGTATTACTGCTTAATGCACTGTGTATCTCTGGTCCTAATTGGTTAAATCAATGGGAATTTTTACTTGTGTCCTATTTTTCATTCGTGTTATTTCAAAATTTCTCCATTTCATCTTTTTACATCAACCCTATAGCATAATTATCAAATCACTAGAGAAACAGACTCTAGCTCTTTCAATACTCTTCTGTGCTAAATCAACTTGTGGGTGCTTAAAAGAGCAGTAAACTTTTTTTATGAAAATACGTATTTTATAGAGCTTTTCCTGCTGAATAAAACAAGGTCACTCCCATCGCTGTCAGATGTTTTATTCAAAAAATTATAGAAGTTTAAATAATCAGGAAGTGAATTTACTGTGTTTACTTCATGATAGTTCTGACAGGAAGTGACAGGCAGTTTCTATCACATTCTATGGAGAACTGTACTCTCTGACTTTTGTCTCCATTAGAATCTACCAGGAAATCTAATTACAATCTGACCACTAGAGGGCACTGCTAATGTAAAAAAACATGGGTTTAAACTGTAATAACTCTGGAAATATAAATCTCTCTGCAGTGGGAGTACTCTTATTTTACTCAATAGGAAAATCCCTACAGTATATATTTTTTCAAAACAAAGGTTTACTGCTCCTTTAAACATAGTAGCCTACTGAAATGTCGCCCTTTATTTGGCGACCATCAAAAAGGTAAGATCATAATGTTGCCTAAATCAAAAGTGTGACATTAGAATGTCGCCTGCATCAAAAGGGAGACATTCTGATGTTGCACGCTTAAGGGTCGCCAAATAGAGGATAACATTTCAGTATGATACCCTCTCACTCCTCTGTCCCACACTGCATGCATCTGAGCATCACTATGACAAATTATTGCTGTGCTTTCTTGTTCTTTCACTGTTGCCGAGTAGAAAAAAAAAAAAAAAATTACATTTTTTTAATGGTTTTTCTTTTTAAAGCGGAACTTTCACCTAAGCACAAGTTTGCTTTAATCCATTTATTATACCGATTGTAACGGTGCTGGGTTTTGTTTTTTCTTTAAAAAAACGTGATATAAATGAGGTTTGAGGGTTTACCTTTTCCCTCTTGATGTCTTCTTATTCTGATCAGCAAAATTTGTGCCGATGAGAATACAGGCGAGATCCTCCTTCCCGCTGGTCTGTCAGTAAGCTGGAGAACTCTCATTGGTAGAGATCGATATCTAGCCAATGAGAGTTCCCCGGCTTACTGACAGACCAGCGGGGAGGAGGATCTCCTGTATTCTCATCGGCAAGATGGTGTCGATCAGAATGAGAAGAAGAGGGAAACAGTTAACCCTCAAACTTCATTTCTATCGTGTTTTTTTTTAAAAAAAAAAACCCAGCACCGTTACAATCGGTATAATAAATGGATTAAAGCAAACGTGTGCTTAGGTGAAAGTTCCTCTTTAAGTGTTGATTCAGGCTCTCTGGTGGATGATGTTTTGTTGTGTCCCCTTCTTTCCCTTCCCTTCACCTCTTCCTTACTCATCTCTCCATCTGGCTCTGAGTCTTCTCTCAGGTCTGCCTCTCAGGTCTCAGTCGCCTCTCAGCGCAAGACAAGCTGACCAGAGAGGAGACTAAAAAGCCAGACGGAGAGACAGAGTAAGAAAGGCGTGAAGAGAAGGGAAGGAAGGGGGCACAAGAAAACATCAGCCTTAAAAAGAAAAACCATGAAAAAAGTAAACAAATGTCAGCATTTCTATTATTATTTGTTTCTACTCAGTGACATTGAAAGATGAAGAAAAAACATACAGCAGTAATTTGTCATATTGATTCTGCTCAGATGCATGCAGTGTGGGTATCCTATTGAAGTGCGGCCCACTATTTGGCAACCCTTAAGTGTGCGACATCAAAATGTCCCCTTTTGATGCAGGCAACATTTGATGTCATCCTTCTGATGCAAGTGACATTATGATCTCTCCTTTTTGAGGGTCGCCGAATAGAGGGTGACATTTCAATAGGATAACCTGTGGAACACATGCAGCACAATGTTCTTCTGTATGTGTTCTATACAATATTAATAAAAAAGGGTCCACTCCCTTAAAGACTATCATCTATGTCTGGCTGCTGGTGTTCTTCTGTATTAAATATCCCCTGAAAGTCCTTACAAGCGTGTAGCTGTAGCTTTCAGAATGGACCCTTTAACACTAAAACCTTTGAGTGCTTGAGTGGGAATCAAAACATTGCAACACAATGGTTGGCTCCCGCTCTGGCACCCAAAGGGTTAACACTGAACAAAATGTGGTCCTGAATCACTTATATTTTCCAAATACCCAAGACGAGTAATATTGATGCCAAGTGCACACATGATTTCTATCTGTGCCAGCTGACATGACACCTACTCTAGAATATTCTTTACTCTCACTAAGATGTTTCACTTTTAAAAAGAACTACACCCACTTGAATTTGTGGGATAGAGGGCTTAAAGCAGAACTTTGCACCATGCCACATGGAGACCAGAAGGGAATGACGGTGCAGGCGTGCAGATTGCACTATCCTGGCCGTCAGTCTCCAAAGAGTAAAGATTTTGTTAGACTCTTCCACTTCTTATAGGTAAGACACGTATTTTCAAGCTAGTCGCCATATGCTTGATGATTGAATGGCGACTTATTAACATGTGAAAGTTCTGCTTTAAGAAACGACTTTAGAGGGGACTGAGAGTTTTACTAAGCTTAATTGTTAAAATGCACTACATTTAGAAGAAAAGAGTGAAAGAATTGCCAAGGCCGTCACGACTGTCAGTGAGTTAAGGACCGGTGACTGGGGGGCTTAAAACTGACTGCTCCAAGAACGGAGCAGTCAGTTTCATCCTCTCCTACAGTGAGCCAGTACATGTGATCTCTCACACATACCAGCTCTCCAAACAAAAACAAAACAAAATGGTCTTGGTCCACACAACCCCTGGTCCGCCTGGTCCTTAACGGGCTAATTTTAGTTTGGGAAGGGATTGGCTTTTAATTACATAGGCTTAGCTAACCATTTTCCACAACAGTATCAAAGCTACATGTCTAATTATTTCAGTGTTATTTTTATTATTATTATTCTTTATTTATATAGCGCCAACTTAATCCCTAGCGCTGTACAATAGGGAATAGACATACAGGGATAATAAATAGTAAATCATATGTGAAGAACAGAAGGATCAGTGAGAGCTTACAGTCTAGAGGAAGGAAGGTTGGACACAGAAGGTGTAGGTGCTACCCACTGAGCTGCCGGTCAGTGGGTGGGAATGAGAAGTGCTGTTGAGTGCAGTGGTCCAGGCAAGGAGTGGTTCAGTGCTTGGTTAATTGTTAAAAAGTTAAATAAAAGTGCGGCTTTTGCTATCACAATTGCATTGCAAAAAAAAAAAATAACCAGAAATACTCACTTGGTCCCAAGCCTATGGAAAATGCAGCAATGAAAGCAAGTAGGCTTGCTAAACACAACCATTTCATAAACACTGGAATCCCTTCTGGCTGGGCTTTGGCCTTGGGTTTTTTAGATGTGACTCCAAATGCATTGTCCTCTGTCTGTGCATTCCATTGCCACTGCTTTGTATCATTTCTTATTGTGGCGAGGAGAGATGCATGGGTTGATGCTTTAAACTCATCCCTGAGTGACTCGTTACTTCTAATCATTGCCACTGGCCCATAAAATAGGGAATTGTCATATGATTGATTGTGATCAGTAGGAACTTTACAGATATTGTTAAAATTGACATCTAATTTCAGGGTTACTAGCCCCATTGTCACTAAAGATATTGCCATCACAGCAGATCCAATACAAAGAAACATTTTGCTTCCGATTTTATCCACAAAAAATATTGCTGGAATTGTACCGACAACTTTTATAACTCCAATTCCAGTGGAAGCTAAACTGGCAGCTTCATTGCTCTCAAACCCAACAGATTTCAGAACAGTAGATGCATAGAATAAAATATTTGGTTGTCCTGTAATTTGTACAAAAAAACTTAGTGTTAATCCTATTAACAAACGAGCCCTCATGTTGTCTCTTGAGCAAAACAGGTCAAAAAAGTTATACTGGTACTCAGCTTTAATGGACGATTTGATAGCTGCAAGTTCTTCATTAGTGTTTGAAGTCGCCCTTAATTTCTGTAGTACTTTCCCAGCAACTTCATCTTGTCCTTTCATAATCAGAAATCGAGGGCTTGGAGGAAGAAAATACATAGCAAAAGCCTGCAAGGCAGCGAAAGGAATTATGATACCAAACATATATTGCCAGCCATTGCTAACAGATGCAAAAACATAATTGGAAATATAGGCCAGCATAATGCCGACAACAATCATTAGTTCATTTAAGGAAACCAGCATACCCCTCTTATGCTGGGGTGCAATCTCAGCAATATAGACACAGGTTGCGATGGCAGATAAAGAGATTGAAACTCCAATGGCGATACGTCCTGCAATAAGACTTCCATAGGACACAATGATGATTGGAAGTAGATTTGCCAGCACAAGTAAACATGATGTAACAATTATAGTGATTCTTCTTCCATATGAGTCTATAAGGAATCCACCAATGAGTGATGCTATAAGCGCTCCGATAAGCAATGCACTTACTACTATTTCTTGCTGTTGGCAGGTGAGTTCTAATAAAGTATGTAGCTGGAGAAGGGCCCCCGAAATGATCCCCAGTTCATAGCCAACCAGTAATCCACTTATGGCAGCAATAACCGATGAAAGAACAATAAAGGTCCCACATCCTAAAGAAAACAAACAGAACATTATTAACATTTCATAAAGTTAATGATAATAATTTTTTTTATAATTTAACCCTTTGAGAACCAGCCAACAGTTGCTGGACAGTAATTCTCATGATCCTCAGCTGGCTGTAAGTGGCTCATCGGAGTTGTAGCTCAACACCAACAGGAGGAGCGCAATTAGCTAATACCTGCTGAAAGCATGTGACAACTTATACTAAGAAAGGAGATCAATTCTGGAGCAAATAAACTGCACTATAGGGAGCATTATAAATGTAAAAATTCTCATGAATTCTGCACTTTAACTTCTCTCTAGGATCCAAGGACTTACAATCCCAGTTAAATCAATGGGGTTGTGTATTTAATTCTCTGTGGTGTAGTTGTTTTTTTACAGTAACACTCTAATTTTGCTATGTGCATAAGGCTCTAAGAGAATGGAAAGATATGTGCTATCTGAAACAGAACAAAAACAGTTTGAACCTATATCATAATGGATTTTTCCTTACTGAAATGCTATTTAATGTTTTTGCTTGATATCTTGTTTGTTCGCTTTGCTGAAATCAATTAAAATATTTGTATTATTTATCTCAGTCTACAATTTAGAAAGTTTGAATTTATTAATACAGAAATCGCCTACACTAACAGGATACATGTGTTCGATACAAGTGAGTTTCATTTTCTTGTTCCTATCTCCATATTTTCATTTTTTGAGGCGCAAATCACACATGGAAATCCACAAATAGCATCTATTAACCTCTTTGGACATATATCTATCATCAATAAGGATAATGAGTAGAAAAACTGCTAATCCAAAATATATTTTTCTTTAAAGTCCTCAAATATGTACAATGGATATGCCTGATTTAGTAATATAGCAGATAAGGCTGAAAAAAGACATGCATCCATCATGTCCACCTATTGCCATATTACCTTTGTTGATCTGGGAAATGGCAAATAAATACCCATACTGAGGCCATTTATAGTTAAGCGGGTAACATTAATTGCTGATGCTAAATGCAGTCAGTCATCTCTCTGAATCAACATCCTGTCTGCGTTGAAACAAACAGTTATGATTTTTATATTGTTCTGATCTAAAACAGTGTCCAAAACTTTTTAAAGGATCTCCAGTATCTTTAAACGGATAGTAATGTCTTAAAATAATAACAAGTAGTATTGTACCTAAGGAAAAAAGATATCCAATAGGTGCAAGTCCTATCTCTCAAACGTTTGTGGTTTGAGAGAGAGAGAATGTTTTAAAGTTCCCCCTTTCCCTGCTGTCAGCTGTAGAGCTGACAGCAGGAGAATCGAGTCGGCCAACTCGAAGCAGCTCTTCAGCAGAGCCATGATACCGACATCTAAAAAGAATTACTTCATTTGAACAATCTACAAAGTGTGCCTGGTTTGCAATTAAGTAGTTCTTTTTAGATTCTGGTATCTCGGCTCTGCTGAAGAGCCGCCTGACGGTCCCCGGACCAGGATCTCCTGCTGTCAGCTAGACCCTATTGTCAGGGAAAGGGGAGGAAGAGGAGAACTTTGAAACGCTCTCTCTCTCAAATAAACATTTGAGAGATAGTAATGTCCCCCAAAATATATTTTGCATTTTGTAGGTATTAAAACGTTGACTTGAATGCAAAAAAAAACCTCTCTCTCAGACCTCTATGGTTTGAGATATAGCTGCATTCCTAGTTTGATGTTTCCTGCTGTCAGCTGTAAAGCTATCAGCAAGAGATATGTGTCGGCCGACACGGAGGCTCTGCAGCAGAGCCAAAATCGCATTTTTTAAAAAGAATTACTTCATTAGAATGGTCTACAACATGCGCTTGCAAACTAGGCACACAATGTAGACCATTCCAAAGAAGTAATTCTTTTTAAAAAACATGATTTTGGCTCTGCTGCAGAGCCTCCGTGCCGGCCGACACAGATCAAACTTTGAATGCAGATATCTCTCAAACCTTTTTGCATTCAACTTTACCTGCAAACTATTTTTACTATCCATTTAAGCTGTTATTAACCCTTTAATTACAACCTCCTCCTGAGGCAAAGGATTGTATAACCTTACTGACCTTACTGTATAAAAACCCTATCTTTAAATCAAAAGCACCTTTCCTCTAGTTTTAAATTATGCCCCCTTGCTTTTAACTCATCTCTTTGAGTAATGAGTTCCCTAGAGAGTTTTTTGCATTGGACTTCTTTTCCTAAATTTGTAATAAATATTTCAATTTGAATTGTTAAATTTATTTAGAGATAAACTGCACATAGTCTAAAGTAGAATCACTGTAATGACAGTCATCACAATATGAAAATGTTGAGCGTTCTTAAGGAATATGGGTGGGGATTTTCACTTTGGTATTTCTTGTTCAGGCTGGTGAAGCTTATTGTATTTTGTATGATTCAATGTTTCAATAATGATTTATAAACATAACATTTTCTTTTCAGGAGAAAATATGCACTGAATAAATGTTTTAAATATAAGTTGTTAACTGGACCAGGTTTATTTGAACTATAAAGCAGCATTTTCTAAATACCAACTGCACTCATACAGCAGAGTATACACCACACATACACGCCTAAATACTACAGGAAATCCTATGAATAAGCAATATTAACATGTGGGGAAGATTATAAACCATTAACGACAAGCATATAGAATATGGGTTTGAAAGATGTAAAAAAAAAAAAGGACAGGCTATATCAATTAAAGGGATAGTAACACTTAATATGCAAAAAATATGTGGTATGGTTCATAAATCCAGGACATTATCACTGCTAAGAGGTGTTTATTCAAAAGTAATTGCAGCTAAAACGTGATTTTTTTTAGGTGCAGTATCATAGTGGCCTGAAATGTTACAGTGGCGCTGTTACTACACCATCCTATGGACAACTCTGGTCAGTTGACCATAAACCTGCATAGGATGGTGTAGCAACAGCGCTACTGTATGATTTCAGGATATTTAGATACTGTACCAAAAAAATTCCAGGTTAAGCTGCTATAATAAAACACCTCCCAGCAGTGGGAGTACTTTTGTTTTACTCAGGAGTATAAAACCTACAATATATGTTATTCACATATTAAGTGTTACGATCCCTTTAACAAGTAAAAAACTGGGTTTTAACATTTTTTCAGGTTGGCAGATAGTGTGGAGCAACCCACCATTGTCTTGCCCCCATCCTATAATATAAAAGGGCAGATGTATGTTTGTCTGATGCAGTCATGCGCAGGAGAGACTGCCCGAATGCAGAAACGCAGGTTTACACAGGATTTTACACTAGTACTATAATATGAGGATTGTGGACATCAAGTGTCATTTTTTTGTTCACTGTAACACTAATTTGGCTTTTCAACAGATTAGGAATTAGTCCCATATTGATGAGACGTACAAGTTTGAAGTTGCCTGTGGGTAGGTTAGACTGCTGATGCATTTTTAACCAGTGCTTTATTGGAATAAACATTCTCACTTGCATGCTGGGAATTCTGAAAATCCAGTTGAAATGCTGTAAATCTAGGGATTCCTTGCTGGAAGCAGTTCACTTTGATCTGTTTCAGACATGTAAATGTACACATTAGAACAGGGACAGACTGGCCTATGGGCAAGAAGATAATTTCCTCCAGGCCTAGGTCTTTGCCAGTGAGCCAAGGTCTTTGCCAGTGAGCCACTAGCTCACATACCTCACATAGTACCAGGGTTGTTCAAGGTATTGCATAACAATTTGTTGCATATTCCCCCTGTTCCTTGAAGGGTTGAGTATAGGGTTGCCACCCAGCCGGTATTTTACTGGCAGGCCGGTAAAAAATTGGCTTCTGTCCAATGTTATGTCTATGGAGAGAATGCCATGGACGGTATTTTTTCAAAGAAAAGGTGGTAACCCTAGTTGAGTATAATATTTAAAACAAAGTAAAGGGAAGTCAGCTTATGGGAAATATTACTGTGTCTGTAAAGAATAACATAAAAGAACCATTTATTTTTTATGGATAACAATAAAAGTTTACATATTCACCATACAGGATGAAAAGGTTACAATGCCAACCAGATAATGCAGGTGTAAGAGTAGTAGTTGTTTTCTTAGCATGATAACATTTCATTGACTTTACCTGTTCATTTTATTACTGTTATCGTTTCTAAAAACCACTTGACCTTTGCTAATGGACTAATTTCCAGTTCACATACCATACATGGATTTTATTAATAGCTTAGATGTGAGAGACATCTCCAATATGTTGCTTTTATTAGAACTGGTTTTCAGGCAGATTATGCTGGGCTGGTGACCCTAAACCTTTTTTTAACTGGTATTAGGACTTAATCACAGAGTTGACAACTTTTACTGCTCTCTGTGACAGCTCGGTCACCCATGTAACTTCACTCACTTCATATTGCACCAATGATCCGGATGCAGGGGATGTTTGACTTACAGCAAGCCCACAATGACATCCAGCCAGAATGAATGGCTTGTGTTCATATGGGTCTGTTATTTACTGGAAGTTAAGATAAGTATTACAACCGCAATCACTGTTGGCTCCCATGATGATCTTACTGCAACTTTACTGCATTCTTAGAGGATCTTGCTAAAGCTGCAGCTTTTCTGGACTTTCACACGAGCCAACATTCACCATAACTCAGCAAATAAACTTTCACAGCAGATGACAGATCCAATGCAGCATAACTGTGTTGGTGCCACCCCATGTAACAGGAGAACAGCAGTTCAGTACAACTTTATATGCCATTAGAGGGCAATAAATCATTACAGAATGAAGTAACCTGATATCTTTTTTTTAAGAAAATAACCCCTGGTTATTATTATTATTAATAATAATTGTATTATTATTATTAATATTAATCAGTGATTCTCAAAGCTATTCTCATGGACCATTAATAACATTACTTATCTTTAGGATGTCTTTGCTACAGTACAAATGCATTAATTAAAATTACTTCTCTGTGCTCAAGTAGGGAAATCCTGAAGACATCCTAAAGACATGGGGGGTGTACTAATACTATTCTCTGTTAAACCAGGCACTGGAATTGATTTTATAGTGATATGACAGTGATATGCTATCCTAATGCCAAAAGAAAAATGTATGTATTCTGAAAATTCTCCCCTTAATGCTGCTTGCTCCACGGAGAGGGTACTGTGGGAATATATGGACTTTTTAAGGTGATCCTTTTCTCTGTTTCTTTTTTACTTTATGAATCAAACATAGTGAAGACAAAATGGCATAATTAGTCAATTTTGCTAGAGGATAGTCATTCAGGGCTTGCTGAATGACCAGGATTCAGCTGCACCCAAATCAGAGAGCAGAGAAACCAGGAATATTATCGAGAGTACCGTCAGATAAATAAGGGCTCCATATTCGTGGGGCATGACTTGAGTATATCATTTATTATAATACCATATGTATATTGCACTAATTGAGGTTATATAGCTCACCTTGGAAAGTGGATACATTGGATGCTGTCTGCATCTATAGTATCCATTAGATTTTTTTCTTTTTTTGTGTGTGTTAACAGGATCCAGGGATAGGAAGCCAAAACCAGAGACTGTCCCTGGAAATCAGGCTCAGTTGAAAGTTAAAGAACCACCATAATAAATAACTGATTTAAAGCTCATCATCTGACTTAGAAAAAATGCATTATTTGAAATTATATGACTGTATTATGTTATTTGTATAAATAAAGGTGGCTTGTAGGCAGTGAAAGTGCTATGATCTCCACTCACTGTCTTGAAATTTTATAACTGAAAAGTGAATGGTTACATTACTTATTTATAGAGAGTACAACTTCACTATGACAGTGCAATGAATGTGTACTTTTCACATTGCGTGTAAACAAATTTACATTCTTCTCAGAAATTACTCAGCCATGGCTCTTGTAAAGTACAACTGTTGTACTATGGAGCTTCCTTGATTCCACAGTCTCCATTTGTAATTTTTGTATTCAAAGTTAAATGGAGGTCACAAGTGGCTTTTAACTCCCCAATACAACTACGTGTTTTCAGTTATCATTTTTATGTAAATGATATGTAGAGTATTTGGAGACTTCTCTGTCATCCTAGTGGATAAATAATAACTACACTTGTTTTCCCTCTATTTGTTTTGAGCTTACATTACCTTTAAGAACCAGAGTAATCAACAACACCCTGCAAAGCAATGCATTACACACCCCTCTGATCCTTAAAGGGATAGTAATACATAAAATGTAAAAAAAAATATGTTGTAGGGTTTATCCCCCTGAGTAAAACAAGAGTACTCCCACTGCTGAGAGGTCTTTCATTCAAAAGTTATTAATTTTCAAAGTTGAATTTTTTAGGTGCAATATCACAGTGGCCTGAAATTGTACAGTGGCGCTGTTGCTACACCATCCTATGGAGATTTATGGTCAAATGACCAGAGTTGTCCATAGGATCATGTAGCAACAGCGCCACTGTACAATTTCAGGCCACTGTGATATTGCACCTAAAAAATTCAACTTTGAAAATTAATAACTTTTGAATAAAACACCTCTCAGCAGTGGGAGTACTCTTGTTTTACTCAGGGGGATAAACCCTACAACATATTTTTTTTTACATTTTAAGTATTACTATCCCTTTAAAGGATTAAAAGTCAACCAACTTGAAAAAAATAAAAGGTTAAGTGTTTCTTGGAAGTTAATCATTTCTATTGCCTTGGGGGTTATGCACTAAGATGTGATAAAAAGGTGATAATGCAAAGATGACTTCACCAGTGATATCACTTCTCCAGTTCCTATGTTATTCTATGCACTAAGATCTGCAAAGCTGGAAAAATCATAGTGCTTTGGGTCCATAGAATAGTATAGGACTTGTTTAAGTGATATCACTGGAGAGTTCATCTCCATTTTATCCCTCCTAGTGCATCTCCCTCCTTGTCTTGGAATATCAGAATTATAAAATGACAACCCTAATTGTGCAGGATATCTCTAAACTTCTTGTCCCATCTCCTGCAAGAGATGATGTTGTCAATGGCCACCTCACTGTACAAGTGGATGTGGCTACTCTTTGCCTTCTGTGTAATTCCTATAAAAGTACAGTTTTTCTGTTTTTATCTATAATGTCAAATCATTGATATTAATGTATACGTCCCTCCTATGTGTAAAGATTCTCACCTGTATTCCCACCATATAAAAAAGATGCATCGGTTTACTGCATTGTCAGGCTGTGCCACAAGATAAAGAGAGAAAAGTGCTGAGAGCATGGACCCTCTCAGACTTCTCCTACTACTTGCCACTACTAGCCATAAACCAACACATACTGACCCCCAAGCTTTGACCCACTGCATTGGTAGCCATATAACCACACATACTAACCCCCCCCCCCAGTCTTGTCTCACTGCACTAATAGCCACCTAACCACAGCCTTGCCCTAATGTATTGGTGGTTACAGAGCCACACACACTCACCCTCCAGCCTTGTACCACTGCAATGGTGACACTATGCCCACTGAATAATTAAGGGCTTGGAATAAATCAGGTTTCCTCCATTGATGATGCTGGGTAAGGTGTAACCCTACATCTGGCCGGTGGATTCCACAAATTGTCCATCAATGGGATACTGAGATTCGATTGGTTGCTGAGATCTACTATAAAGAACACCATAATGGGGTGAGAGCCAGTGACCGCTATAACACTAGGAAGCGAGTTATAGCCTCTGAAAAACGTGAATACATTTCTTGAAGACTGGTGTTGGTGAAGGATCAGATTGATATAAATCTACTACACTTAGAGAGATTCACTGCGCCACTTTTTTGTTCTTTTATCCTCTTAAGACTATTTTCTTTTTGGACATCAAGACTGTGATTGCTTTCAAACTGAACTTTATAATAAAGCCTTTGCTCTGTATTGTATGAACAAGTCCTATATATCTCAGCCAACAGTCAAAGTGTTCATACTTTAACTCAGTCACAGCATTTGTGATATACTGGGAGCCTTTTGTGGAGTATTTTATTATGTTGTGGGTATTTATCTGTCCAGTAGAACTGGAATAGTTTTTTCAGTTTCATTCTCCTTTTAGTACAGAGTATCACTAGTGGCCCAAAGTATATTGCAACTTGCACAACCACAGTAATCCTTGTATAACAGTTTTAAAACTGCACTCATTTAAAATAAGCACTAGTAACATGTGGGAAGCTTATAACCTAGTAATCTTTTAATGACAAGTACATAGAAAAAATAGATTCAGTTTTAAAACATGGAAAAAGGCAGGGACAGTAGGATCCAGGGATATGTACAAAAAAGAGAAACAGCACAACCGCGCCTCTAAGAGTGATCTTTATGGCAATACAAATACAATCCCTTGATGTCCCAACTTCATGCCTTGCCCTTCTGAATGGGTACTTAATAGACGGAGAGGCTCTGAATATATCTGCTCATCAATTAATTATTTCCACTGTCCACCGGTCTCCTCGCTTCTCCTCCCGGCTCGTGCGACTTGGGGAATATTTTATGTGTAAAAATATACATAATACTACCTGGGCCTTTATATCAAATTAGCCTCCATTTATTGGTAATAACAGTTTATAAAAAGTTATAAATATAACTACATAAAACATATATTAAAAACAAAAGTATTGATTACATTTTATCAGAGGGGATTCAATACTTTTGTTTTTAATATATGTTTTATGTAGTTATATAACTTTTTATAAACTGTTACTACCAATAAATGGAGGCTAATTTGATATAAAGGCCCAGGTTGTATTCTGTATATTTTCACACACACGATATTCCCCAAGTCGCACGAGCCTGGAGGACAAGCAAGGAGGCCGTTGGATAGTGGAGAGTATTAATTGATAAGCACATATACTCAGAGGCTGGGATAGCCTCTCTGTCTAGTAAGTACCCATTCAGAGGGGCAAGGCACGAGAAACCAGGAATATTATCGAGAGTACCGTCATATAAATAAAGACTCCATATTCGTGGGACTGACTTCAGTATATAATTTATTATAATACCATATGTATATTGCACTAATTGAGGTTATATAGCGCACCTTGGAAAGCGGATACATTGGATGCTGTCTGCATCTATAGTATCCATTAGATTTTTTTCTTTTTTTTTGTGTTTTAACAGGATCCAGGGATAGGAGGCCAAAACCAGAGACTGTCCCTGGAAATCAGGCTCAGTTGAAAGTTAAAGAACCAACATAATAAATAACTGATTTAAAGCTCATCATCTGACTTACAAAAAATGCATTATTTGAAATTATATGACTGTATTATGTTATTTGTATA
The DNA here is from genome assembly GCA_037306005.1 of Rhinophrynus dorsalis. Lineage (NCBI taxonomy): Eukaryota > Metazoa > Chordata > Amphibia > Anura > Rhinophrynidae > Rhinophrynus > Rhinophrynus dorsalis. The sequence goes on along the minus strand of CM074720.1, from coordinate 248,729,531 downwards.
AATAAAGGTGGCTTGTAGGCAGTGAGAGTGCTGTGATCTCCAGTCACTGCCTTGAAATGCACATTTTGTAACTGAAAAGTGAATGGTTACATTACTTATTTATAGAGAGTACAACTTCACTATGACAGTGCAATGAATGTGTACTTTTCACATTGCGTGTAAACAAATTTACATTCTTCTCAGAAATTACTCAGCCATGGCTCTTGCATAGAACAACTGTTGTACCATGGAGCTTCCTTGATTCCACAGTCTCCATTTGTAATTTTTGTATTCAAAGTTAAATGGAGGTCAAAGGAGGCTTTTAACTCCCCAATACAACTACGTGTTTTCAGATATCATTTTTATGTGAATGATATGTAGATTATTTGGAGACTTCTCTGTCATCCTAGTGGATAAATAATAACTACACTTGCTTTCCCTCTACTTGTTTTGAGCTTACATTACCTTTAAGAACCAGAGTGATGAACAACGCCCTGCAAAGCAATGCATTACACACCCCTCTGATCCTTAAAGGATTAAAAGTCAACCAACTTGAAAAAAATAAAAGGTTACGTGTTTCTTGGAAGTTAATCATTTCTATTGCCTTGGGGGTTATGCACTAAGATGTACTAAAAAGGTGATAATGCAGAGATGACTTCTCCAGTGATATCACTTCTCCAGTTCCTATGTTATTCTATGGAGCCTGTTCAGTAAGATCTGCAAAGCTGGAAAAATCATAGTGCTTTGGGTCCATAGAATAGTATAGGACTTGGTGAAGTGATATCACTGGAGAGTTCATCTCCATTTTATCCCTCCTAGTTCATCTCCCTCCTTGTCTTGGAATACCAGAATTATAAAATGACAACCCTAATTGTGCAGGATATCTCTAAGCTTCTTGTCCCATTTCCTGCACGAGATGACGTTGTCAATGGCCACCTCACTGTACAAGTGGATGTGGCTTCAAAGCTTCCTGTCCAGAGTTCACAGAACCATTTCTTGATGGGGACTGTAATTTTAAATGCTGATATCTACATTGGTAGGTGTAATAATTAGGGATGGGTGGAAATGTTCTCCTAAAAATAGAAACATGCAAAAATGGCACTCTTTGCCTGCTGCGTAATTCCTTTAAAAGTTCAGTTTTTATGTTTTTTTCTACAATATGAAATCAATGATATTAATGTATACTTCCCTCCTATGTGTAAAGTTTCCCACCTGTATTCCCACCCTATAAAAAAGATGCATCGCTTTACTGCATTGTCAGTCTGTGTCACGAGAGAGAGAGAGAGAGAGAGAGAAAACTGGTGAGAGCATGGACCCTTTCAGCCTTCTCCTACTACTTTCCAGTACTAGCCATACAGAAAATAGAACATACAAGAAGCACAACCACAACACTTCTAAGTGCAGTATTATATGATGTACAGATGAACTTTTACTTTTTTACTTTTTTCCCCCCAATTGGGTGTACTCACATTATAGAGAGGTTTATCCTGACTCTCAGTTTGTAATGCCTCTTCTGAAATTAGGAGTGTCACTCAGGACTGAAGTTCTTATCACAAACTCCAAGATAATTTCATAAAGGTGAATGTTGTTTCACAAAGTAAAATCACATATCAATATTGAATATGCAGAGCCTCAATGGGAACTTTTAATGGTATAAAAATATGTGAGCATGTAAATTATCACCTGATGCAAAAATAGGGGGTAGGATAAGGTCATCTATTATACATTTATTTCATCAATAAAGGCATAAAAGATAAAAAAAAAAAAAATAAAAAAAAAATTATATGCTCCTGAGGAAGTGGCAAAGTTTAAAGCCACAAAACACGTTGAGTTAGACCCTTCGTTTTTCCATTGTGGGTAATATTTTATTTAGTGATCATTATTATTTTTACTCTGTGTATATATTTCATTTATATTCGTTTGAAGGATATATACATTATTTATGTAGGCAAGTGGATTAGCCACATATTGGCTCCATATTGCTGTTCCTTTTTAGACTTCACACACAATCTATATTATTTTTTTTTTTTTTTTAAATCCTTTATGCCTTTATTGATTAAATAAATTTATAATAGATGACCTTATCATACCCCCCATATTAGCATCAGGTGATAATTTACATGCTCACATATTTTTATACCATTAAAAGTTCCCATTGAGGCTTTGCATATTCAGTATTGATATGTGATTTTACTTTGGGAACAACATTCACCTTTATGAAATTATCTTGGAGTTTGTAATAAGAACTTCAGTCCTGAGTGACACTCCTAATTTCAGAAGAGGCATTACAAACTGAGAGGCAGGATAAACCTCTCTATAATGTGAGTACACCCACTTGGGGGGAAAAAAGTAAAAAAGTAAAAGTTCATCTGTACATCATATAATTCTGAACTTAGAAGTGTTGTGGCTGCGCTTCTTGTATGTTCTATTTTCTGTAGAATACTTTTTGGTGACTTGGATTGTGGCTGGTGAAGTCCTATTGCAAGAAGCAGCACCCTACATTCAAGAAACTGCATTTCAATATCTCCTTCTGGGTCCCATTGTGTGAAATTTTTAGAGTGACTAAGCGCTTAACTACTTTTTTGCTCTATAAGAGAATACTATCCTCTACTAGCCATAGACCAACATATACTGACCCCTAAGCTTTGACCCACTGCATTGGTAGCCATATAACCACTCATACTAACCTCCCAGTCTTGTCTCACTGCACTAATAGCCACATAACCACAGCCTTGCCCTAATGTACTGGTGGATACAGAACCACACATACTCACCCTCCAGTTTTGTACCACTGCAATGGTGACACATAACCACACATACTAATCCCCAGCCCCGTCCTAATTCACTGGTAGTCACAGAACCACACATACTGATCCTTCAGACTCGTCCCATTGCACCAGTAGCCATAAAACCACACATACAGACAGGTGTGTCCATAGAAATGTTTCCGGTGGGGGGTAAAGCCATAATATGACCCCCAGGCCAGCCCATCCAGCCCCTTTGTTTATATGGAGGGGGGATTTCTATAGGGGGGGCAAGTGCCCCCCCTTACCCCCTTCCTGCGGTCACCCATGCATACAGACCCTCCAGCCTTGCCCCACTGTATTGGTCGCCATAGATCCACAAATGCTGACCCCTCACCTTCATCTCTCTGCAGTGGGAGCCATAGAACCACACATACTGATAGCCATCATTTTCACACAGAAGCCATAGAATGAAAGATACTGACCATCCAGTCTTGTCCTACTGCTAGCCATAGGACCACATATACTGAAACAAGCCTTGTCCCATTGCTTTGGTTGCCATACAACTACACATACTGACTCTTATTCCTCAGTATTGCGGTGGGAATATTTGAGCCATAGAAAGCATAGGTGTAAAATGTACAGTTCATATTAGGGAAAAAAAAAAAAAGAGTAAACATTTTATGGTCTTACTATGCACAGAAACTTCCTTACAAAAAGCTGCAAATTGCCAGTTTTCTGTGAATATTTGTGCAAGAGAAAAACAGGATTTTTGTCCATCACTAATAGTAGCAATTAATTTGTAAAAGACTGAGCTTTACAATATTTATTTTTTCATGTTAGTTTTGATTTAAATAACCATCATAGGATGGTGCATGCTCACACCTTGGTTCATTCATTGATAAGTTCTTCATCTGGAGTAGCTTACCAAAATTTTGTTTTCACACCCTTCTACCTTCTGATGCTGTCTGCAGGGATATCCGGTATTACTTGCATCAGGCGGCTCTGCAGCACTGCCGAGATTGCGTTTATAAAAAAGATATCTTTCACTAAAACAGTCTTCTACGTGTGCTTGCAAACCAAGCACACGTAAAAAGACAATTTCAATGAAAGAATTCTTTTTTATAAACGTGATATTGGCAATGCTGCATAGCCGCCTGATGCACATAAGACTGTCATACGACAGCTTCCCCTGCAGTCAGCGTTCAGTCAGGGAAGGGGGAGGGAGGGGGGAACTTTGAGCGTTATCATCTCTCAAACCATAAGGCTTTGAGAGATGACACTGGGGGCAATAACTTTCTTTTTAACAAAACTACAATATCGGGATTAGTAATTTGCAAGTATTGCTATCCCTTTAAAATAATATTTGATGCATATTTCTGTTTCCAATATCTGTCACTGTCCTTCTCAGTCTTAGCTCAGGTAGGACCACTTGCCTGTCTGACTGTCACCTATCAGTCAAAACATTTTTTTTTTTTTTTCGTTTTTTAGTTACACTCCTTTCTTCCTTCACACCCTTACTCCCTGCACTCCCCCTATCTAGAGAACAACTGGCTACCATCAATATTCCTCAAATCAAACAACTCCCGCTCTCTGCCTGTATACCTCTAAATTACCTTGCATCAACCTTTCAGCAGCTTCCTCTCTCTCTCCCAGCACAGAATGAAAACATTTAGTAAACTGATACTCCATTTTATGCTGCTGAGTTTGCACGGTGGTAACACATAATCAGGGCCGGATTTTCCGTAAGGCAGAGTAGGCATCTGCCTACAGGCGCACCCTACAGAGGGGCGCCTGCCACTACAACTGATTTTTTTTTTTTTTTTTTTTTTGCGCGGCTTGACATGCCGCTCCGAGCCGCCAGCCACCGCATTGCAAGCTGTGAGCTCTCCCGGCTCTTTAGCAATGCAGAGCGCTGGGAGATAAAATCTCCCAGCGCTCTGCATTACTAAAGGGAAAGCCGCGCGGGAGCTCCAGCAGCTCCATGTCTGTGCACAAGCACAGATCTCTCCAGCCGCTGGACCACCAGGGACATAGGAAACGGATGTGGGGGAGAGAATGAGGCTTAACCCTTTGAGTGCCAGAGTGGTACACAACGCATTGCAAAGCAATGCGTTGTGTACCACTCTGGCACTCAAAGGGTTAATTTGGAGATAATGGGAGCAATGTGAGGTCATTATGGGGATGATCATGGGGGGCAAACGATGTGCTGATGGGGGGGCAATGTGAAGTCAATGTGGAGGTGATGGGGTCAGTGTGGAGCTGATGGGGGGGCAATGTGGAGGTGATGGGGTCAGTGTGGAGCTGATGGGGGTCAATGTGAGGGAAAGTTGAGATGATGGGGCAATGTGGAGCTGATGGAAGGCAATGTGGAGCTGATGGGGGGCTATGTGAGGGCAATATGGAGATATGGAGCATTGTGGAGATGACGGGGGGGGGGGGGCGCTTCAGATATCTGTGCCTACAGGCTCCTGATATATAAATCCAGCCCTGCACATGATGGAAACTCAGGAAACTCTTCACATTGGGGGAAATTACATTATAATCATTGATTTCAATGCAATGAAAAAAATGGAAAAAAGTGTACAAACTACACTTTTCACAGGAATTCCCTCTTAAGGCAGAAAATTACTTTTTTGTATGTTTCACTTATGTGGCCAAAATGTTTGCTCATCCCTACACATGTGTAGTAAAACATCTCAGGAGAACCTTCTAGAATATATCACAGGGGTTCAAATAGGTAGAAGTGAGTGAGTGAAAGCCTTATAAGAGAATAGGATAGACATAGCTCTTGGGAAAATGTAGGACACAATTTGATGGATAAGAGCACAGACAATTAATGTGAAGGGATACAAGAAGCTCAGTGGGATGGTGCCAATTTTTATATTTGAGTTTCAAAGATGTAGACATCCATTTGCAGGAATTTTATGTATTGGAAAAATTATCAACGAACATAGCTAACATACAAGGGGTTAAAAACAACTTTATTATGGGAAGTGCAATTCCAGCTCCCACAGGTGTCTGTCTATAGAAAGTCTAATGTATGTTTTTACTCCATGTGAGTAGTATTTATTTTTCCAAAGGAAATCACATTGCCGTGAAGACTGTGGTCCAGACAGCAGTTGGACTTTTGCATGGTGTTGCTTTGTATGTCTGTTGTCATCTCAAAATGACCTGTAACATACATGGCAGAGACATTAAGAAGTCATGCATCTATTTCCTAAGAAGGGGATTAGAATGAGTTTACCAAGGAATTAAATACCACATGCAAGGATTCCATGCATAAAATGTAGTTTTTTTTATACTGGCACGACAGTGAGCCTAAAACATATTGTACACAGTAGGTCTGGGTTTGAATGCAAATAAGTCAATGTTAAACATACAGAACATAGATTACATTTCTTAGAAATAACACATTACACAATTAATATATCTATCAATGAGTTTAAGAGGCATTATAGATTAACTAACATTGTGTTAAAGCCAGTATCCAAGGTTCCAAGATCTTAAGAAATATTTAATGTTTTCTTAAGATGTGCAGTTATTTTTGTTGAGTATGGCAGATTCCTAGAAATGATGGGTCAGTTTTTTCTGTTTTGTCTTCTTAGCAAGAATTGACATTCTTTTTTTACACTGGGAGGGGACGATAATTAACTTGAATAGCAGTTACCTAAGCAAACACTGCAGTATGTCTTCCATTCACAAACGTATCATTAAACTTGTACTTATTCATCTTAGTGAATTATTTAGTAGTTGGGGAATCTGTACAGAGCTTTTTTCTCTGATCTGGTCAGATAAAGCCAGCCTATCTACTCACCTCTCTCCACCACCTCTCCAGATGGGTGAAATAAATTGATAAGGGAAACTAATCATGCAAATCCTTTCAAGACAAAAACTTGCACAGAAGGTAGTTTTAGAAAGGTGATAAAGAAAATGGGGCAGCTTAGAAAAAAATATAAACATACTGTAAAGTAAACATTTAGTTTTTAATTAATAGGCAAAACTGTTTTTTAAAGTGCTAGGCCCTCTTTAAGGTGTATTATGTAGCACAGGGGTAGATAATTGTTGGACCTCCAGCTGTTGGGGACTACAACTCCCATCATTCTGAACCAGCAGGTTGGGAATAATGAGAGCTGGAGGTCTATCAATTGACTCCCCCTGCTGTAGCATATTTAACAAACATACACTGGACAGGGAAATACACTTCATCTTTCATAAACACCCAAAGTTATTTATGAATGATTGCCAGCAGTGAACTGGATAAGCTGCTCTCTAGGGCACACTATAAATCTCAAGCAGAAAGTAGCAATCCCTGTACTAAAAGGTTATTTAAAGTGATAGTAATACTTCATTTTATCTTTATTTTATTTTGTAGGCATTAAAAAAACACGAAGAACGATATAAGTCTTATCTCTCAAATCTTTATGGTTTGAGAGATATTCACAGGCAAAGTTTCCCCTCCCATCCCTTTTACCTAGTGAAAGCTATCTCTTCTCAGATGTGGAATCCAATCCATAGACTAGACAGATAACAGCAGGGGACAGTCTTCTTCCTATGAGAACAATGAAAGCCCTGTCCCCCTTGACAAGTTTTTCAGGTTTTTCCCTTATCTTAATTGAAGATTGTCCCTCTCTGCAATCTACCTGGGCACCTCCCTTCTGTTCTGGCTGCACAGTGTTATATCAGTAAAAGGGGCCAGAGGGGGATACTTTGTCATTCAATTACTCTTGAACTACAACTCTGACAGAATTGAAATAACACTCTCCAAAGTCCAAATACTATGATGATTAATTAGAGCTGCTTTTATTATGAAAAATTACTATCCCTTTAAGGGTCAGTCTACAGCACGTGGAAAATTTACCACTTTTTTATTTTTACCACATTGTAAAAAATTTGACTTTAATACCAGTAAACTCTCCCTCAGGGTGGTACAAGCTATAGCGCACAGCTTGTAACTACGCCCCCCACCCCCCCGGGGTTTAACTCCTTCCCTTAGCCCTTTGTCATAAGTTTAGAACCAACGATGAAGCATACACAGAGGAGGTATGCTGCCAATCAAATGTCACGTCATGATATGTATATTAATTGATATCATGCTTAGACTTTATGGAAAACAGAAAGTAATATTAATGTTATGCATTATTATTAATTTTTGCCCTCTCCTTGCATTAAACAAACAGCAGTTTTATGCCCAATTGTAATTAGGGTGATCATATTTTATTTCTGCCCTTCAAGGACAATGCCAAGATAACAGCAATACTTCTCCTAGGCTGCACTGGCGGGATCACATAGCATCATGTGACCCCGCAGTGACATTATTTGACATCAGTGAACAACATGCCCTCCCTGGAGCATTGCAGAGTTCTAAACACTAGTATGTTGGCTGATGTGACAGAAAGAGATGTCTGTGCTGGATTATAATAAAATGGCCAGAAAGCCTTAGTATAGCTTTACTCTAGAAGAATGTGGAGCTGCAGTTCCTGTATAGAGGAAGTAGGGCTCAATTCTCCCTCTATATTTAGAGCTCTGTACAGGGGCCATTTTCTTGCAGTCCAGCCAGCACACCCATCACTTTCTGTCACAACAGAATATCTCCCAAGTGTCCCTCTTTAGGAGGGACAGTCCCTCTTTGAGGCCCAAATCCCTCTGTCCCTCTTTCCTATCCCAGTATCCCTCTTTTTAGGAGATCAGACTGTTTGATGTGTGTATAAGTGTATCACATTGCTCCACAGCAATAAAGCTCATATTAATGTTTGTTTAAATGTCAGTACATGTGTTTATAAATTAGTCTGTGTGAATAAATACTTTGGTCTTGTTCTAAATCATTTATTCAGTTATCATGCTCGGTAATGCCCTGTCCATCGGCCACGCACCCGGCCACACACCCATAAAATATAAGTGTCCCTCTTTGGCCATTTGAAATGTTGGGACATATGCAACAGTTAATGAATATTTCTCCCTCTACTGTTTAGACCTTGTTTTCCAAAACATCTTTATTGTCAGCTTATGCAGGAAACTGCAGAGAGTCTTTGCTGACCATTCAATTTCCTCCAAAGTAACTAGAAGGAATAATTCATAATTGTATTTCCATATTTTTTAATTAGTGTGTCGCGGAAACCACCGGGCCCTTGGCTCCTGGAGGGACCTGGGGGATAGCCCCCTTCCTATAGACTATGGACTTTATGCATGGAAAAGCGGCTTCCCAGTCCCCATGTGGGTCTAAGTCACCCTGTGCTTCTTGGTGGGCACAGGGTGTCACCGAACAGGACTGCCCTGGGACTAGTTGGGGGAAAAAACCCTGGATTGTGTTGATTTATCCTGGACTATCCCCAAGTCCCTCGCTCTGCCCAGAGGGGGGAGTGTCCCCTTCCCCCTGTGTGACCAGATGTAGTGATTTAGGACACCTCAAAGGGGACTCAGCACAGGGACATGTGGTGACGTTCACCTCCAGGACTATAACATTTGAAATATAGCTAATTGTATTGTATATTGTGTGGTATAATGTAATAGTATAGTGGTATAATGTAATAATCTTCTATGTTTCTATTAGTGTGTGGTGTTATACTATAAAGTCTATAAAGGGATTTGGTATGCAGAGAGAATGGGGGTTGGGAGTTGCTTACAATATCCAGGTCTGTGTTGTGCTGGTGAAGGATTGGAACGTTGATTGATTCCTGCTGTACTTCCTTGGACAATCAGGGGAGGTTATTTATGATCCAATGAGAATGTCCCTTTTTTAAGCCCTAATTTGCATTCTTATCTTGATAAGGGTGTTGGTGGCTGATTGGTCCCAAGTCCTAGTTTACATGCTAATCTTGATAAGAGTCTCTGAAACTGTATATAAGCAGTGTGTTTCATTCAATAAAGAGGACTGATTCTAAACCAATACACTAGTCTTCTCTGGTGATTGTGGAAAACTGTAATATTCCAGCGGAGTAGCCTTGCTCAGGATTGAAGGAAACAGTGACTGACGGGGACACCCAGACGGGGGGTCCACTGGTACTGTAACACATAGTGAAATATTGATACATATATCCCATTGTTCCCAAAATGTTGGTAACTTGCTCTGGGAAGTAGGAGTAGTGCCAGTCAATCCTAACACTGATTTGGTTCTAAAAATTGTTCAGAAATATGAACCTTGTTTCATTCATGTGACGTGATCTGGCAAATACAAGTTTGTGCATTACTGATGTTGATTTCACATAAAAGGGGGAGATTCACTAAGTGGGGATAAAGAGGTGATAAAGAGGTGATGACTTCACCCGTTTATCACTTTTCCAATTCCTATGTTTTTCTACGGAGCCTATGCACTAAGATTTCTTCAACGCTGGAGATCTTAGTGGATAGGCTCCATAGAATAACATAGGAACTGGAGAAGTGATATCACTGGAGAAGTCATCACCATTTTATCACCGCTTAGTGAATCTCCCCCAAGAAGTCTGACTTAGTGAAGCTAATAAATTATTGCAAAACACTTATGCACCTGGTGTAAGGTGGAGTTGACTCTAAATGTGACTAAAATCATGATAAAGTGATCCAAAACCACTATAACACAACTGATAATTAAAGTGTAGATATGACATTTCTACCATGGGAGTGCGCTACAAATATAATTCTAAAAATGGCATAGAGCTGAGGGGATGATTGTGTACATCCCTATGGCACTCAAAGGAGTAAGCGAGTAATGGTGTTCGTGGTGCTGAAAGGATCCTCTCCACTCCCCTACTGACCAAGTGGGGACGCAGAAAAAAATGCTCTCAAACTTCAGGGTTGTCTACTGACGGTGATGTGTAATGGAGGGCATCACTCATACATCTTCAGCAGTATGACAAACCTACATGCTTATGACCAATTGATTACTGCATAGGAAGCTACAGAGAGATCCTAGCATCGCCAACCTCAAGTAGGCGATGTTGGGACTGAACTCCGATAACAGAGGAAGCTATAATAGTTAAGATCATGTGGCGAACAGCCAAGTTAACATATAAACACACCCACATGAATACGACAGTGGCTCATTATCCTGCATTTACATATGGCAATAGCTCAGTATGCTGCATTTGCATATGGAAATAAGCCATTGTTCATGTATGAAGTAAAAATGTGTAAACCAGTTGAAGGTATGAAGGATGGACGTAGATGTGGACAGATTATTGTCGGACTGATGGAGATATGAAGTCGAAGAAACATTACTGCATACTGGCGATGTGCCTTCTATACAGATCGGACACAACATCGCCATCCTGAGCCATAATCAACCTTTAGCACATCTCCCCCAAGGAGTTAAAAAACCCCATTTAAATCAAATGACATTTTTATTTCATTTTTTGGAAGGGACTGTTCACTATCGCCAATATCAGTATTACTGGAGGGGATATTGTTTTGGAATCCCCCCTTGTGTTGTCATTACTGTAAACAATGTGTCTTTAACGCAACCCATAACTGCCATAAACTGAGGTAGTCCTCATGACTGCAAAGGACACCCCCCACAACAAACCTCTCTTCCCCCAATAAAACACAACTACTATTTGCGAAGAAAGGGCCACAGCATTTATTAACACAAACTTTATTAACAATATGCCTGCCCCCCAGCACACGCCGGGGGGGCACGATGTACAACACAACTTCCCATGAGTCTCTGATCCCAATCGCACCGTTAGCTCACGAGTTGGAGACTAACTCCCCAAAATCCACCAAGGCAAATTACACATCTAACCACTGGCGAGGACCCACCCCCGCCAACACAAAACTAAGGGCTGTGACAAAATAAACAAAGCAAATAGAAAGCGAGGGAGGGGAACAAAATAGTGCAGCTGTCTTTCTATATAAAAAATAAATTCCCTCGCCCGCCCGGGAAAAACAAACCAATAACTAACCCCAGAAATCAAAATATTATAAAACTAGGGGCTCAACGGGCCATCCCACAGTCATGCCCCCTCCCCTCACACTTTGGTTCAGGGAAAGGGGGCCCTTACAAACCCTTTTGCAACAGTTTAATAACACTTCTTCAAATAGCCACTAGATCTATGTGTAAAAAAAAATAGATAGATAGATAGATAGATAGATAGATAGATAGATAGATAGACAGATAGATAGACAGATTGATTTTGTTTTCCTGGCTGGTAGACTGTGAAAAGATTTTGTGAAAAAGTTTCTTCGGGTCGCCATGGAAGAGTGATACATTATATCAGTGTTATACATTTTGCTAAAATATATCACTCCTCACTTAGAGAGAAAGCCAGATGTGACATTTTTCGGTATAGCAGTACTGCTGCATATGTACATCCAAGCAGACTCAAGGGAACATTGGCCAGAGGGGTTAGGTGTTGGCTCATTTAACATCAGCAACAACACCATGGCCCCATTTTACAACAGCAGAAAATTATATAGAGGGCAAACAATACAATTCCCCACCACATAACCCCATACATGTTCAAGGACCAGAAACATTTTGATTTTCATCATTAGCTGCTTGTCACTCTCAGAACCCAATTAAAACCAGCTTCCTAATACAAACTTGCATGCACCAATACTTATGCAGAAAATTATATTTACCATTTTAGAACCTCCAAAATGTTCCCATTGATAGTTCTGTGTGCAGTGCCAGAAAACAGCCCCATGGCATTTCTAAGTGGCTGTTCACCTACCCAAACCCATCTAGAGCGGCTCCAATACTCATGAGTGCAGACCTGCCAACTGTCCCAAATTTCCAGAAACGGTCCCTGATTTTGGTTGCTGGCCCCAGATCCTATGGTGTCTGTTTTAGCCCCTGGTTTTAAAACATAATTTAACCATTTGAGTGCCAGGGGGCATGCAACATATCGCTTTGCAATGCATTGTATACATGCATTGTATACACCATGGGTTTAAGCCCATATTTCATGTGCAGTGTGTGCTTGTGGTTATCAAGATTCCAAGTGTTACTATTGCTTTTTTCATATAATGTAACCTCTTGAGAACCAAAGGGCTATGCTGGGCTGGGATGAATCCACCTAGTTCTTAAAGGGTTAGTGTAGTATTTCAGAGTGTGTAATATCTATTTTTCTACTGAAGTTCAGTTTTAAGTCTATTTACTGCTGTTTTCTGCTGGCATCCCTCTACACTGTACTGTACTGTACTATGAACCACCACTAACACTGTATAATCTTATTGCCTGTGGAAAAGTAAACTTGGAAATGATTTGAAATGTTGGCAAGAATGATAGTGACAAATGGGTGGCCAGATTTATTATGATATTATGTAACATATTCCCATTGCAGTCTATGGTGAAATGTGTAGAAAAATAAAACCCTTGATAAACTTAACTACTGCTATGTCATTCAGGACAGAGTGTGTTCAAGGGTATCCCTGTTTCATCACAAGTAAATCGACTGAAGTAAAACTGATTGAACAGCCTGTGCTCAACCAGGGATATCCTATAAACATGTACTGTTGGTAATTCCAGAGGACTTTATATGGATACATCCTATTTAGTATAAGATTAAGAAGCTCATTTATACCTTCATTTTCTCAAAGGAAGACTAAGCCCCATGACGTGTAAATCAGACCACGTCTAGACTGATTGAACAGCCTGTGCTCAACCAGGGATATCCTGAAAACATGTACTATGGGTAGTTCCAGAGGACTTTATATGGATACCTCCTATTTAGGATACGATAAAGAAGCTAATTTATACCTGCATTTCTCCAAAGAAAGACTAAGCCCCATGATGTGTAAAGGGGAGCATGTCACTAACTAAAATATCTCCTCTGGAGAAATCGGGAGAATGACAACAATTTTTTACAAACAAAATCACATTTTGCAAATTGTTTTGTGTTGCAATGCAACACAAAACAATTAAGGTTAACTTTTTTAATATATTTTGTATTTAGCAATATCTGCTTTTTCTGCCAACATATCCAAACATCTTCACTGCTTCCAGAAATCATATTTATTGAGCAATGCATGAAATTATAAACTTTTTTTTTTAAGAGCAACTAGATATTTTCTAACATTTATAACCCTTTGAGTGCCAGTTAGGTATCCAACACATTGCAACCTCTCTGGCACTCAAAGGATTAAACTTTTAAGCACCAGACTGGAGTGTAACACATTGCAAAATGTTTAAAAGTCAGTGTTAAATCCACTGCTGTAACATTAAAGGGATAGTAATACTTGCAAATTACTAATCCCCATACTGTAGCTTTAATCTTTCACTAAAACGGTCTTCTACATGTGCTTGCAAACCAAGCACACGTAGAAGATGTTTCAGTGAAAGAATTATTTTTTATAAACGTGATCTCGGCTCTGCTGCAGAGCCACCTGATGCACATAAGACTGTCGTACGACAGCTTCCCCTGCAGTCAGCGTTCAGTCAGGGAAGGGGGAGGGAGGGGGAACTTTGAGCACTATCATCTCTCAAACCATAAGGGTTTGAGAGATGAAACTGGGGGCAATAACTTTCTTTTTAACTAAGCTACAATATGGGGATTAGTAATTTGCAAGTATTACTATCCCTTTAACATCCCAAGGGACACTTTTTCCTTTTTTAAATTGATAGTGTGGCATGTGAATGAGAACAAGTTGTACTAGTACAGAAAATATGTTGGTTTCCCACAAACCGAAGTCTAAGACACCTGACCAATTGTTGTTGTTTAACCCTTTGAGTGCCAGAGGGGATACACAATGCATTGCTTTGCAATGCGTTGCGTACTCCCTCTGGCACTCAAAGGGTTAAAGTGGACCTGAGACTTTTCAGTGTATTCTGAAAATATCTGGGACCTTTCAATATCAGCTAACCCTGCCTGAGATATTAACTTTTATATTTCCTAAGAACACAAGGAGAGATTTATAAAAAGTGTTTTTGTTCATTTTTTGTGAATGGATCCTTAAAATGTCCTTATTCCTTATTATGAGTGTTGGTATTTATAACGTATTCTAGTTACATTTATAAATGTGGTGACAGTAAAAAATAAGAACAGGTCAATCACGGCCTTAAATATTTGTCAAAAATTCTGTTGCTAAATTGTCGCATATAGCGACATTTCTTTATAAATATGCTGTACCACTTTTTTTTACAAATTTCCTTACCCCATTTAAAAAAAAAAAAAAAAAACAACTTACTATGTGGCATTATGTCCTCCTAAACTGTCCTTAAAGCGGAACTACCATGTCACAAAATGTTTAGCTTAACTAAGTCCCCTTCTGGTGACTAGCTGCTTAGTAGCATTAGTCACCAGAGTTATTACCTGATTTAATAGATATATGCTTTATTCCCCAGCTGTCAGTAGCACGGAGTGAGGACATCTTGCCAGAATGACGTCCGCTCACCTGCGTTGTCAGTCCCAGCTGGAGCCAGCCGGCTCCTAGAAACACCTCCTAGACCCGGTTGGGAATGACAGCGCAGGCGAGCGGACGTCATTCTGGCAAGATGTCCTCACTCCGTGCTACTGACAGCTGGGGAATAAAGCATATATCTATTAAATCAGGTAATAACTCTGGTGACTAATGCTACTAAGCAGCTAGTCACCAGAAGGGGACTTAGTTAAGCTAAACATTTTGTGACATGGTAGTTCTGCTTTAATACTTTTAAAAATACCAGAGACAATGTTACAGACATTTTACCACTTGTTTTTGATTAACTCCACTTTTACAAAACTCTCCCATAGATTCTAAGAGATATGTCTCTGTTTGCTCTAATCCAGAGATGCCCCAATCAGACCTCATGCAACCCGTTTATCCTCAGCACAATATCAGTGCTGAGACATACACAGAAATAAGACTTCTTCATCTGTCTTTATAGGAGAAATGGCACTAAATCAAAGACAGGAGAAACAGTTCATTAGTGCAGAACATTATTATTCTTTATTTATATAGCGCCAACTAATTCCACAGCGCTGTACAATTGGGAATAGACATACAGAGGTATTAAATAGTACAATCAGATGTGACCAGAAGGATCAGAGGGCCCTGCTCATGAAAGCTTACAGTCTAGAGATGTAGTAAGTAACAGTGGACTCTCTTACCCAAAGATGTTCATCAAAACTCTAACAGTTAAAGTGATAGTAATATTTCACAAAAACAGCAGTGCCAATTAATCTTCATAGTATTTGGGCCACGGAGAGTGTTATTTCAATACTGTCAGAGTTGGATTTCAAGAGTAATTGAATGATAAAGTATCCCCCTCCTGCCCCTTTTACCTTGTGTAAGCCACCTCCCCTCAGATTTGGAATCTGGTCCTGGGACCAGACAGCTCACAGCAAAGGGACAATCTTCTTACTGTGATCATAAGGAAAACCCTTCCCCCTTGAGAGGTTTTTCAGGTTTTTCCTTATGCTCATTGAAGATTGTCCCTCTCTGCGATCCATCCGGACAGTCTTGCTGCTCTGAGGTGAGCAGTGTTACATCAGTAAAAGGGGTAGGAGGGGGATACTTTATCATTCAATTACTCTTGAACTACACCTCTGACAGTACTGAAATAACACTCACCATGGCCCAAATACCATGAAGATTTATTGGAGCTGCTTTTAGTGTGAAACATTACTATCCCTTTAATATGTATGATTCCAAAGTAAGATCAAACTGAGGGCTGTCAGCCATCGTACAGGGGGGCTACAATAGTTTACCCATATATACATGATTGGAACCAGGGTTGATAAAAATATCAGAATACCTCATACTCCAGTGATAAAGGTATTGACACTCATATGCTAACAGACGTTACAGACATTTTGCATGCAATCTTCACAGTGCCTAGTTATCAATCACATTAACCCCTTAAGGACCAGCGGTCCAGGGAAGTTACCTTCCCTTAAGGACCGCTTTGATCCTTGCCAGCGCGAAATGTTGACCTGTTACACGTACCAGCACGCCGCTTTGAGGCCTAAGAGAGATCGCACTGGTCTTGGAGAGATCAATTTTAGGCCCCATATTTACTTACAGCGCTCCCAGTAGAGCGCTGTAAGTAAAAAGTACGTAGCGTGCTATGACTGTCATTGGTCCTTAAGGGTATAAGGACTGTGACGGTCATAACACGTCACACAGTCCTTAAGGGGTTAAGTTTGATTGGGATTAATCACCTTTGGTCTTTGCCATCTTTCTTAGAAATAATAAATAAAAAAATAAATTTTAAAAGGAATATTTGATTTGATATGGCTCTTCTGTGAGTAATATTAATCTGGGTATCCATTTCATAAACAAAGCGCTGTCCCAAGCTGCAATATATAAAATTTCCTTTAAAGCAATACAGG
Organism: Rhinophrynus dorsalis; assembly: GCA_037306005.1. Lineage (NCBI taxonomy): Eukaryota > Metazoa > Chordata > Amphibia > Anura > Rhinophrynidae > Rhinophrynus > Rhinophrynus dorsalis. Next base: position 248,712,580 of record CM074720.1, on the reverse strand, counting down.
CACATTATGTACATTATATATAAGTAGCCTTCATTGATGTGACATTTGGGCTTATCATGTTTATTGCAGGATTAACCCTTTGAGTGCCAGAGAGGTATTCAACGCGTTGCCTGAAAAAGAAATGTCTGTCGGTATGAAATGCCTGTCTTTTAACCCTTTGGCACTCAGTGGGTTAAACTTTTGTATACTAGCGAGGTCTCCAAATCAGTGCAAGAGGTTAACTGCTTCTGGTGCACTTTGGTAAACCCTGTTCAACCAGCTTCTAGACTTGGATGTTTGTAGATCAAGCTGTTATTTTGACAACTTCCTAACTGGCTGATAAGATTATACAAATGATCTGACTTTTCTCAAGAGTTACATAAAAGTAGCTTGTGTTGCCCTTTAGATAAAGGTAACTCCTTCTATTTGTTATTGCATATCATAGTATAGGTATTTCCCTGTCTTGATGTTCATGGAAAGGGAACTTAGTAATAGGCACACTATTATTTATTAACCCTGTAAGGAACAGAAGGTTGTACAAATCACTTCTTTTTTAATAATCGTGTCATTCTTAACGCTTTTAAAATTTGTGTTAAAGGGATAGTAATACTTCGTTTTAACTTTATTTTATTTTGTAGGCATTAAAAAAAACATGAAGAACGATATAAGTCTTATCTCTCAAACCTTTATGGTTTGAGAGATATTCACAAGCAAAGTTTCCCCCTCCCGCCCCTTTTACCTAGTGTAAGCCATCTCTTCTCAGATGTGAATCTGGTTGTATGACCAGACAGATAACAGAAGGGGACACTCTTCTTCCTATGAAAACAATGAAAGCTCTGCCCCCCTTGACAAGTTTTTCAGCTTTTTCCATTATCTTAATTGAAGATTGTCCCTCTCTGCAATCTACCTGGGCACCTCCCTTCTGATCTGGCTGAACGGGGGGGGATACTTTGCTTGTGAATATCTCTTAAACCATAAAGGTTTGAGAGATAAGACTTATATTGTTCTTCATGTTTTTTTAATGCCTACAAAATAAAATAAAGATAAAAGGAAGTATTACTATCCCTTTAACATTTTATGCTGTAGGTACCTATGTTTTGTCATTTGGTATGTCACCAATTCAAGGTGATATGTTTAGACACATTTCTGTACCCACTCTCAAGGCCAGATTTCCCAATAGGCAGCATAGGCAACTGCCTAGAGCGCCAAATTTTGAGGGAAAGCCTCAGCTGTGCTGGCCACACCCACACTCTGAATTTTTTTTAGAATCTGATTCCGGACTCATCAAACGGCGTGCAGCTGTGCGGGGAGCCCAGAATTCCATGGGTCCTTAAGGGAAAACAAGCCAGATCCTTAAGGGGTTAAAGTCTTGGTTGCTACAGAGATCTCCAAAACATTGCAAAGCAGTGTTTTATCTATAAATTCTCCCTGATGACTAGATAGTGGTTACTGAGATGCCACACACACACACAGTGAGACAGACATTAAGTAAACATTTCCCTGAGATTGGTTGTATACATCACTGTAGGGAAGGTGAAAGGTAGCTGTCATTGTGGCAAAATAAATGAGTGTCTGGTACATGTGGTTGGCATATGCCCATATGTGCATACCATAATACCATATGTAGGAGTGTATATGCACAACCCCTGATTAAAACCCCTGTCCCATTATTAATCCTACTATTCATGACTGAGATGCGACTTGAAATGACCAAGGCTGCATCTGGCTCATCCTTGTACTTCTAATCACAATATATTAAAGTGACAGAAACTCCTTGTTGGCTTTGCATATTCTCCAAGTGCAAAATATGTTAAGCTGAATTGTCTGTACCTTTTAATATATGTGTTTTTCATCTCCACTTATTGTTTTACACTGTGTGTTTCTGAGTTTAAGAAGTAAAACAATTTAAAAAGGTTCAATGTAAAAAAGACAGTGAAACAGTGTAGAAAAGCCTGCGACTACAGCATAGAAATCACTCAGAGTTGCAGAAAGACTGCAACATTATATATATATTTCTGAGTCCTCAACTGAAAGCTGTCTAGAAAATCAGACCCAGGGAGCTTAATTACAGGAACATAAAAATATAAAAAAAAGTGAAGATAAAAAAAAAATAAAATAATTAAAAGTATAAGCAATGTGCAGATACAAAGGGGGAGATTCAGTAAGCATGATGAAGAGGTGATAAAGTGGAGATAACGTCTCCAGTTTATCACTTCTCCAGTTCCTATGTTATTCTATACAGCCTATTCATTAAGATCTCCAAAGTTGAAGAAATCTTAGTAAATATGCTCAATAAGATAGGTACTGGAGAAGTCATATCCACTTTATCACCTCTTTATCACCACTTAGTGAATCTCCCCCAAAGTCAAAAAGCAAGCTAACTGTCTCTTTAACAGCTCTCCTGCTGCACAGAGAATACATCAGTTTGTCTCTCTCTGCATTGTTAAAATGATGTATTGTGTGAAACTTGTGCTTTATGTTACAATGTATCACTCTCCCTATGCAGAGAAAGGTAGAAGTGATATTTTATCTGTATAGAAGCAATGTTGTATGTGTCCAACCAGCCAGACTCAAGGGTCACATTCAAATTGGCCCAAAGGCTGGATCCAGCAAGAGGGCCCCGTTTTTCCCATCTTTAGACTACATAGTAATTGCTTATCTTGGATGCAAACTGAAAACATTGCAGGAGACATACTTGTTACTGACGACATATTTATCCAAACAGACTTAATTATAATAACATTGTGTTTAGCTAACAAATCTCATTTGCTTAACTGTAAATGTGGAGAAAAACACATCAAGGCTTATTGAATAAGTTCTTAGAGAAGTGCATAGCTGTGCTTACAACAAACAAATGCTTTACAGGCAAAGTGAGAAAACACTTTACCTTATCAGCAATTTTTCCTTTGATAATAAGAGTCCTTGGTTACTTGCCTCTGTTTGACATGGTAATCCTTACATAAACTTATATCATGTATCATGTGGTAGATGTGCAAAGGGCCATAAAACAGGGGTGGATCATTCAAAGGGATGTTGTCACAATAAAAGTAACTCTTTCATTGCATTGCAGCTGGAGAGTCAACAGCTGTTGACTTCTGTTCTAGGACCACAGATTGGTACCTATGAAACCCTGCACTTTTCTTCTTTCATTGGAGGCCAATAAAAGCAACACTAACACACACAAAATGAAATGGGTAGATATAACTTTAAATATCCCATTACTGCAGCTAGCATATGTAAAAATTAATGATTCACATGTTGCAAACCTAATATATAATCCTAAACTTGCTTTTTATTACATGTGTAAATTGTCCTGTTCAGGTAGCATTTATTTAATGTTATTTGTGGTGTTTGTATTAAGAGATAAGAGCTAACTGATTGTGATTAGGGGCCAATGGTCTTGTATTTTTATATCCTCCAATTCAAAGATAATCCTAGACAATCAAAGAGAGCCCTGGAGTCCTAGAGCCCTGTAAAAGGCAGGAATATCTGCTCCCACAGAGCATATGCAAGGCTAGATTTAGGCCTCAGAAAACAAATAGAACATTTTCACAGATGCTAGCAAGAAGTACATGGTATTAAGCGTACATAACCCCAGTACATTTTTAGGTTTTAGTATTCCTTTATAGGGATAAAGCAATGGTCCTCTATCAGAACCTGGAAAGCAAAACAAAATATAAAAACATACTATCTTAACCCTTTGATTGCCAGAGGGGAATGCAATGCATTGCTCAGCCATTCTTTGCGTACCCCCTCTGGCACTCAAAGGGTTATTCCTTTGAGAACCAGTGAGCCACTCAGCACTTTGTGCACTCTTGTGGAACTCAGAATGTTAAATGCTACAATGTTAAATAAAGTTATTTTTCTTCACAGTGTCCCCTTAACCCCTTAGTGACAACCACGTGCGTATGCGGCTGTCACCTTAACGTCCGGCTAACATTTTTTTTTTTGACGAAATGATTACGGAGTCCCCGAACAGCGTGCAGCTGCACGGAGACCAGGACTTCCGGGAATTACCAGGTACGTCCTCTGTCACTAAGTGACAGTTTTTGCAGGATGTACCTGGTAAGTCAATTGTCGGGATGGGGTTAAACAGACAGTCAGTGTAATTTTTTATCGTGATTTGATTGAGTTCACATACCTCCCAACATTTCAAATGGCCAAAGAGGGAACTTTTGTGGTTGATGGGTGAGGAATTACCAATATTTTTTAGGTTATTTTATGACCTATTGACACCTCTTTGTGTAACCGAATAAATGATTTAGAGCAAGATCAATGTATTTTATTTACATTGTGGAGCAATGTGATACACTTATATACTCACCACATAGTCTGATCTCCTAAAAGAGGGACACCTGGGTGGGAGATTCACTACGCGGCGGTGATAACCATACCTGGGAACTTGTCAGGTTTCACGTGGAGACACAGGATTTAGGACATTGTCTCTGGGTGAAACATTACGTTCTCTGGGTAAAAAAATGCATTAGCTGCTCCTGCGAAGCTTTTAAGTTATTTTCAATGGCTCCCGTACTTTTGTGTCAGGCTCCTGCACTAGCATACATCCACAGGAAGGTGGCCCCAGGGAGCTTACTCAATGTGCTGATAACAAATATACAGTGGCACAGGGCAGCAGTGTCATTAGGTCAGCTTCACATAAGAATCGGAGGAGTGGAGCAGAGAATCTGGCCACCTCTCTAGTCCAGCCAGTGTTGGCTGGTAATTGTATGCTTTTTTAATTTAACCCTTTGAGTGCCAGATAGGTAGGCAACACATTGCAAAGCAATGCATTGTGTACCCTTCTGGCAGTCAATTGGTTAATACATTTGACCTGTTTCTGAGATTTAAAAGTTAATAAAACAAAGATCTCCGGGTGACCCTATTGTAAATGTTCCCAGCTATGGTGATAACAAGGTGATAAAGTGGACATGACCTCTCCAGTTTATCACTTCTCCAGTTTCTATGTTATTCTATGGAGCCTATTCACTAAGATCTCCAAAGATTAAGGAATCTTAGTGCATAGGCTCCACAGAATAACACAGGAATTGAAGTTGTGATAAATTGGAGATCATCTCTACTTTATCCCCTTTTTATCGCTTCTTAGTGAATCTCCTCCAGGGTGGGAAAGAGAGACAGAGGAATGTGGACCTCAAAAAGGGACTATTCCTCCTAAAGTGGGACACCTGGGAGCTATGAGTTCAGTTTAATTCATAATTTCTCAGATGTCAAAAGTAAAGATTTAGTTCTAAATCTGTTCCTGTCAGTGAACTTCTCTTACAGTGTCCATGAGTCTGTATTAAGAAGAAGTTAAAGAATTCTGGGGGAAAACCAACTGCATAAAAAGGGGAAATGTACTTCCCTCAAACAGCCATTGGTTTAAATAGACTTGAATACGAGAGGTCTCCATTCCATTGCTTCTCAATGTATTCAAGTTCCATTTAAATCAATGGGAATTTGGGAAATATGTATTTGCTCCCCTTTTATGCTGTTGGTTTGGGCCAGAATGATTCCACTTTTCTTTTGAACATGAGGCCCCAAGGCAGGGGTGGTCATCATGAGGTCATCCAGTGCTTACCAGTCTGCAACTCCTATCATCCTCTACCAGCCACTGGCTGGCAGGGACATTGGGAGTTGTAGTATGACAGTAGCTGGAGGGCCTCATGTTGTCCACCCCTTCCTAAAGTGAGAATATTTTTTCCAGTTTCTTCTTTATTCGTAGGAGGCTCACATTAAGTTGAAGAGGTCTTATACATGTAATTGAATATACTCCACAGAATAGCACAGGACATGGATAGCTCTCTCACTGGAGTGGATAGTCTCACCTTAGAACACACCCCCTCAGGCACATGACACTGACATGTATAGGAGGCTCACATTAAGTTGAAGAGGTCTTATGCATGTAATTGAATAGACTCCACAGAATAGCACAGGACATGGATAGCTCTCACCTTAGAACACACACCCTCAGGCACATGACACTGACATATTTGAACAAAACACACACAAAGACAAGCATGGTTTAGCAAGGGCAATCCATAAGAAAATGGGTTAACCCCTTAAGGACCAGGGGGAAACAATGCATTGCACAGCCTTTGGTCTTGGTATTGACCATACTGAGCTGTATGTAAAAAGAAACGATGAGCACTTCAGGAGCAAGCCAACTGCACCACAGAGGACAAATAAAAATTCCCTATGATTTAACCCTTTGAGTGCCAGATGAGCATGCAATGCATTGCAAAGCAATCCATTGTGTTCTCCACTTGCACTCAAAGGGTTATAGTGCGCTTTCATCCCTTGGAGTGCCAGAGGTTAAACCCTAGAATGTTAGAGAGGTCTTTTATGGTTTGCCTTGTAATTACTTGAGGACCTTTCTAGCACTCAAGTGGTTAGAAGCCCCATTAAAATAAAAGGGAACTTGATGGATATTTATCTGTCCCCTTGGTGCAGTTGGTTTGCTCCAGAAACGTATCATTTATTTTTGTGCACATAGCTCGCTGGGCCTAAAAGTAGAGCAAATCTGTGGAAATTTAATTGCACTTGAGAAATCTTAGTGCATTGGCTCCATAATACAACGGAAGTTGTAGAAGTGATATCACTGGGTAAGTTATCTCCACTTTATCACCTCTTTATCACACCTTAATGCATCTCACCCTAATTCTACTTAATACATCAGCCTCAATGCCAGATGTACACCCCAACAAACCCTACAATTCATACATTGATTGATTAATCCTACTGATGCTTCATGCATCTTCAGTGCGTTGGTGACATCTTTAGCATCCAGTGGGTTAAATAAAAAAGATAAAATGATTGTTGTGCAGTTACTGTTAAGGTTCCAACGCCCATGACTCCTCTTCTTTTAAGAACCTCCTTTTCCCCCTCCCCCAATACCAGAACCACAACAGAAAACACTATACACAAATAACATACTGACACAGACAATGATGTAGGTTGCAAATGAAAGAGGTCTAACCCCAACCCCTTTTACACCTACCCTGCTTTTTCCTAACCCTCAATATCCTGCTACCCGAGGGAAAGGACACCTCAGCTCTATTGGTCGAGGCCCCCCCCCCCCCAGGCACAGAGGAGAAAGGACTTAGGCCTGTCTCCTTGTGATGGTGGTTCATACCTGATCCTTCGGCCATTCTATATGTAAAACAAGCTGTAGAACGAAAATTGAAAGGCACAACAGGCAGAGAGTCTTGTATACAATAGATAAGTGGGCATGGGACCAGATCAGCTTCTACAAACAGCTTAGAATCTGATCTACTGTCATATGCCCCTGACTTTATCCCATATAATCAGCATAAAATAGCATAGAGGATGATGGGAATGTTATTGCAGCAACATCTGCATGTTGAATAGCCCTGGCAAAGATATATGTATAACAGTAGAAAAATGTCTCATTCAAGAGTTAAAGCTTTCTTTCTCCGCTCTCTCTCTGATCTGATAAGGGTAAAAGAGTACAAAAGTGTTTATGGGGAACCGGACCATCTCTGAGTTTGCCCTTGAATAAGATGGCTGGTATTTTTCAGAAGAGGTGAAAACTCTAAATGACATACCGGAATACAAGCTTGTAATAAGACCAGGGCTTTCAGCATGAGACCTAGGGCTTTGCTGCCTCAAACGGTATCTAGCAATGCCCCTATCTGTTGCAGTTGGTTTGGTCAGAATTATCCCAGTTCTTACTACATCAGCCTCATTGTGTTCAGATGTAGGTATGGACAATTCATCGGCACCTTACTTAGCAGAAGTGGGTACGGCTAATCAAACTTGAAAGCCAGACATGAGTACTTCTACTACAAAGAGACCAGAAAAGGGTCTTAGTGTAGTTTAAAAACAGTCTAGAGACCAGACTGACCCATTAGTTCTTTTCTATTATAAAATAAAGTTTCGCTTTTGATTACATTTTTGTTTCTATCAAAAAATAAAAGCCAAAAAGAACAGATTGATACACCACAGAAAATTCTGACCTATGCTTTACATTCAATTAGCCGTAACACACAAGCTTTGCTCATTTGTTTCATGTGTAATATGTAACATGTAACAGTTTTAATTTCTTCAGTTTTGTAGACTATATAAATATATTGTTATTTTGTATCCCTTATTCATTATATTTTGGTGTTTGCATAATAAAAATGACAAAATTCCAAGTAGTAAAATATATGAACTTAATATTTTACTGCATCCAGTCAGATGAAAAAGGACAGTGATAAACTCTGTAGGTAGAGCGATATACACATCCCCTTTTTACAATTTAGAATATATATTTAAACACATTTACAAATTCAGACCTGAGCACCTGTCAGTGAACACAAATGAAATACCCTAAAGTACAATGTTACAAAACAGATTTAATCCAATAGTGTTTTACGTTAGGTTTAACCCGAAGTGAACCCTCATGGTGGCCCCAGAAATAACTCCTTCTTAACTCATTTGGATGTCCAGTCTACTAAACGCAAATGGTTAATGAACTTCCATAGATAAAAATGTGCCTTGGTATGAATAAAAATTCTTCAATAACAATTGCATTTGTTTTATTTAAAGCAAAAACAAACATATACAAAAGTATGCAAGATGTGAGGGATCTGCCCACGTACAGAAACAGCCTTACTGTCACCATCCAAAGTGGCTGCCTAGCATGCCTAGGAGGTTATGCACCAAGGCGTAATAAAGAGGTGATAAAGTGGTGATGACTTCTCCAGTGATATCACTTCTCCAGTTCCTATGTTATTCTATAGAGCCAGTACACTAAGATTTCTCCAACTTTGGAGAGCTTAGTGCAAAGGCTCCACAGAATAACATAGGAACTGGAGATGTGATATCACTGGAGAAGTTATCTCTGCGGCATCACTCCTTAGTGCATAATCCCCCCTGATGTTCACAACATGGGCATACCCGGTGTTCACTAGTGTGTCTGCTTTTCCCACAATTATTAAGGGGCTGGAGGAAGGCAACCACAAAACTTAAAGGGGACCTATATGTATTCCTATAGTTGGGGCACACCTGGAGACACTCAGAGTTTGACCCTGAGAGTCGAGATTTGGCCCATGTCTCAGGTATCAGGACAAAGAGCCATATTCAAAGTGTAAGATAGCCCAGTGCTACCTGCGATATGTTGTGCACCAATGAACTGTTTATTTAGTCTCTTAATTGGTGTCATTTATAAGACCAATGCAAGTGGAGAAGTCCTGGTTGTCCTGTATATGTTCAAGCAGTGAACTCTCCTAAGTGTTACATGTTAATGGTTCCTCAAGGACTGATGGGTGCATCTCTTGGTTAAAGCCAGCAGGAACCAATAGCCTAGAATGTATATACATTACAGGGAACTTTAATAATTAATATTTCCATTATCTTAGGGTCAGCTCATTTTGAAAGTTCTCAGATATTGTTAGTAGCCTCCAATCATATGTTTGCAGGGAACCTCATAGGTTCTTAAAACACCCCTTGTTTACACAGGCCCTATATAGACTAGCTGTATATATTAGCATCTATAGATCATGCCAATAACACTAAAATACATTTGCTTGTCTTATACCTGATATTATCTTATGTGCTAAGTAAAAGTGGTGCAATTCTGGAGCAACAATAGGGAAAAACTACAAACTCCCATTAATTTAACTGGGAAATTTTAACAACCTGAATATTATAGAGGTCTCCAACGCACTACGTTGACGACCTATCTAGCATTAAGTTAGTTAGAAGCCCATTGAAATTAATGGACGTTTGGGGAATTATTTGTTTTCTGTGGTACAGCTCGTTTAGTTCACAACTGCACCAATTTCTTAGTACATCAGCCTAATTGTGTACATGCAACATTTACAAACATTTTACAATATTGCCTTTTGCAGTTCTTATTATACATGGGAACTCTAAGAGTTTGTCCCTGAGGAGACTCAGGGTTTTGACCCAATTTGGGTAAAAGGCCAAATTCTCAGTGTGAGTGAGTCCAGTGCTAGCTACTACCTCTTCTGCAACAAATAACTGCTTATTTAGTCCCTGAATTGCTGCCTTTCCTACCAGAAAGACAGAGAAAGATGTTCTGCTTCTCTTTTGCATGTTCAGGCAGTGAACACCCTGTCACACAATGTTAAGGGTTCCTTGAGGACCGATAACAACACCTTCCAGGTAGAGCAAGTAGAGGGTATATCTCCTGAAATCTATGTTCTGGGGATCTTTACTGGTTAATATTTTAAAGCAGAACTATCACTTAAAACCAAAGTTTTATCATGAGTTTTAATGTTTAACCCGACATTAGTGCTGTGTTTGTGTGTTCTTCAAGTTGCCTGGTAGTGGAGATATTTGCCCTGCAAAATCGGGCACTTCTGCATTCTGCGGACTCCATGACATCTCAGCTGCCCCAGGGAGCGTGTTCACGATCCCCATTGAAGCTGGATTTCTGTGATGTAGCGTTACAGCAAACTACGTTTACAATGCTACTGAGGTTACAACCTCAGTAGCATTGTAAATGGAGTTTGCTGTAACGCTACATCACAGAAATCCAGCTTCGAAGGGGAGCGTGAACATGCTCCCTAGGGCAGCTGGGAAGTCCTGAGATGGTACAGGGTACCGTAGAATGCGGAAGTGCCTGATTTTGCAGGGCAAATATCTCCACTACCAGGCGACTTGAAGAACACACACGCAGCACTAATGTTGGGTTAAACATTGAAACGCATGGTAAAACTTTGGTTTTAGGTGATAGTTCCGCTTTAAAGCTCATTTTGAAATTTCCCACGTATACTTATTTTATCAATACAAATTACAAATGTAAAAATCACAACCTGTTAAAGCGGAACTTTCATCACATATATATAGAGCCCCAAATCATAATTACAATAGCGATATGTTTAGACTTACTTGGATTTTCAAGTGTATTTGCGGCATTAGTGAGAAATAGAACTTTTTAAGCAGGCAAGCACCGGCTGGGAACTTGCAGTAGGCGCTTTCTGTGCCTCCACTGTCAGTCCCTTCCGGTGCTTTAAGGCACAAAGGCATTCAACTCACCAGTCCTGGAGTTGAAGGGGACGGACAGTGCAGGCTCAGAGATGCCATCTCTGCAAGATGTCTGTGTTGTTCCCCGCTGCCTGTCTGCCTAAAAAGTTCTACTTTCACTAATATCACTATTATACTTGAAAATACAAGTAAGTCTATACATATTGCTATTGTAATTATGATTTGGGCTCTATATATATATATGTGTGTGATGAAAGTTCCGCCATAAGGTGATGAAACATGGAGACAATAAATCTGATTGGGCAAACCAACTACACCAATAAAAATGATTGTTGATTTAAATGGGACTTTAAAACACCTTGAATGGTAGAAAAGGGTCTACATTGCATTCGTTTGCAATGTGTTGCAGACCTGTCTAACAATTAGGGTTTTAAAAAAACCATTTAAATCAATTAGGACTTTGAGAATATACATTTATACCCATGGTATGGTTGAATTGCACCAGAATTGCTCCAGTTCTTAGTATACAGTCTCAGTCTGTTGCTGTACCTGTTGGTGCTGGATTGGTATTGAGGCTGCCAGCCTTGATGCTCTGTTGCTGTAGGATGAGTTCTTCTGCATTGCTGTCTGGAAGCATTCTTTCTTGAGTACTTGAGGTGTTCAAGGCTAAACAAAAAACAGCTGTGTTTCTATGGGAAAGCTGTACTTCCCTTTAGTGAGACAGATAGTGAGTTTATCTTCCACAGCATGGTTTGATAGGGGCTATATAGGCGTAAAGTGCTGGTGCGAACAACTTTGTTTCTATTTCAAAATACTTTGCCCTTCAGTGACACAAACTGCTCCTATTCTTAGCAGCCAATCACAGGCTGGAGGGGAGGGACCTTATCAGGCAGCATACTGTGTTTTGTGTTTCACAAACAGTTTAGCACTGGCCATTAACATAAACCTCATTAACATGCTTTTCTAATGAATTTCTCAGTGGGCACCTGCAAAATTGTCCTTTACAGGATTTAAAACCTTATCTAATGCCTAAACAAAAGTTTTGCTTTATGCTGTAACTGTTACCTTCCCATTTAAATATGTTGCTGTGGAAATTTAGATTGAAAAAAAGATTTAACCCTTTGAGTGCCAGAGGGGTGTCCAACGCATTGCAAATAACTGGAATTTATATTTATCAAGGGACATGTATTACTATGGTTCTGCAATAAACCAGGATCTTGAATTGATTTTCTAGTTCTGTGTCTGCTTAAAGTGGGAGTAGCTCCTTATTTGTCAGTTTAAGTAAGGTAGTTCTGTCTGGCACAGCTGTGTGCCAAATATTATGATTCTATGCTGCTCCCCCTCCAAATTGCCACCCCTTCATGCTCGAGCACTCAAATCTGTAAAAATAAATGTAGTCATATTGTTTGTTTAGCAGAAGAGAGGTGTGTTATGCACCCCCTTTATCAAGTTACTATAATAAGTAAGTGGCAGAAAGGAAAAACATGAGGGACTGGCAGTTGGGAGGGAGAGCGGTGCAGAATATTTGTGTTTGGCACACTGCTGTCAGACAGTACTGGATAAAATGACAAATTATTAAAGAAGAATATCTCATAAACTATTATGTTTTAATAAAAATGGCTAACATAAAAGAAGTCATTAATATTAAAACTCAAAGTAAACTAGGTTGTCATAAGGTGTTAGTTGCACTTCAGCATCAACTAACTAAGCTACATACAAAGAAAATTCTCACCTTACCCCATGAGGACCAGATGGGCGTGCAATGTTTGTGAAGCGCCACTCTGGTCCTCAAGGGGTTAATGATGCATTGAGAGGATGGGAATGTATAGAGGTTTCAGGGTGTTCATTTATTCTGCACATTGATTAATGCCATGGCATATCTTTTGTGAATGATATGGGACCGGATTGAGGGGCTTTCTAGCATTAAAGTCTTAATGATTTTGTAGAATGTGTGACGGTATGTATTAAAGTGATCACACACTCAAGTGCCTACCCGGAATTGCAGACATAGGCATTGGAGCCTAATGTCAGCTGAGCTACATTTGAGGGTTTGGTAATTTCCCCCGCAGATGTACTTCATATAGAAGTCAGGTGTATCCAACTATATAGCTACAGTTTATTATGAAATCTATTGAAGTGTGTCTGTAGATCACACATTGTCACAACAAAGGGCTTCAGTAGATCTGAATGACTCATAAGGGACACTAGGCTTTATCTGGCTGCAAATTAAAACAATTAGCAGGAGGCTATAAGACCAAATGCAGATGGAAACAGTAAATAGGAAAAACTTACTGCTGTTTAAAGGGTCAGTAATGCCCATATTTAACTTTATTTAATATTGTAGAGGTTACAAAAATAAAGTATTTGGAGAAAGTACCATCTCTCATACCCTTACATTTTCAGACATATTCTCTGCTAAAGTTCCTCCCTCCCTTTCTCCTGATGTCAGTGTTGTCCTGACAGCAGGAGATCCTGGTCCTGGGACTAGGGTTGCCACCCAGCCAGTATTTTACCGGCAGGCCAGTAAAAAATTGGCTTCTGTCCAATGTTAAGTCTATGGAGGGAATGCTATGGCCGGTATTTTTTTGAAGAAAAGGTGGCAACCCTACCTGGGACCAGCCTGCAGCTCTGCAGCAGAGCTGAAATCATGTTATTTAAAAAGAATTACTTAATTGGAACGGTCTACAAAGTGTGCCTGGTTTGCAAGCACATTTTGTAGACCGTTCCATTGAAGCAGTTATTTTTAAATAATGAGATTTCGGCTCTGCTAAAGAGCTTCCTCGAGTCGCCCGACTCGAATCTCCTGCTGTCAGGTAAGGGTTTGAGAGATGGCATTTTCTCAGAATTTATTGGGAGTTATTTTTGTAACCTCTACAATATTTAAATAAAGTTATAAACGGGCATTACTGACCCTTTAAAGGACACCTACCTAGGTGAGTACTGAAAAAGACACAGTTATTCTTATAGTACAACAGGTGCAGTTATGGAGCAAACCAGTTGCATCATGGGGACAAATTAATATTCCCCAAATTCTCATTAATTTAAAGGGGTTTTTAACCCCCTCGAATGCTAGGAAGGAAACAACCCTTTGCTTTGCAATGTGTGAGAGACCTCTCTGGCACTGAAAGGGTTAAAACGCTATTTAAATCAATGGATATTTTTGTAACCTCTTGTGCAGTTAGTTTGGCTCCAGATCTTATTAAATCAGCCTCTTCTTGCACAAACACAACAAATCTTTCAAATTGTTTTTTCTTTTTTTTGGTATTTTTTTGTTTTACCTTAGTTTAGAGGGATTATCCCTTCTTCCATACTACCTCCTTAAAATGTTGACAGCCGGACGGAAACATTTCTGCAAAATATTCTTTTTCTCCATAGACTGTGCACTATGGCCAATAAAAATGGATGGAACATTTGCAAATATTTTTACGTAGCCTTGCAGTTTTGTAACATGTATCCTCATTGGTTGCTACTGCACACATCAGCAGTTAGGCAGGTTTTACAGAATTTCCCCAGTGAAAGGATAGATATGTTCATAAGAGAAAGAAAAACATGATATTGGGATATCAAAACACCTCAAAACATGATTTTTTTAACACTTTAAGGACTTGAGGGGAGTGTAATCCATTACTTCGCAATGCTTTGTGCAGATCTCTGGTCTTTAAAGGGTTTGAAATAAATACCTCCTTTTACAATTGGAGTGAATGTATGATTACACAATGCAGAACCGCTGGTGTCAGATTTTAATGCCACATTTCTGGGTATGCATTACAGTGTATGAACACTGTAATGCTACATTTAATGCTACATTTCTGGCTATGCACTACAGTGTATGAACACTGTAGTGCATAACTGTGGACACACTACGCCAGTGTGGGATTTAAATGTCAGCAAGACTTTCACACAACCTCATAGCATGGGCAGGGAAATGGAGTACGTGTACCTGCAAACCTTTTAATCCATGTCCCCCAGAGAAACAAACAGGGCTGTGGATGGTAGTGTCCAGATTACATTATTTGTGTCATAGTGTGGGTGGGACTTAATTGGGACAACAGAGTTGGAGGATTGAGAGGTGGGGTTTGCACATACGTGGGCAGGAAAGTTGGAGGAAAAGGGTGGGAATAAGGGGAATGGGTAGGGTTGCCACCCAGCCGGTATTTTACCAGCAAGCCGGTAAAAAATTGTCTTCTGTCCAATGTTAAGTCTATGGAGGGAATACCATGGCCGGTATTTCTTTGAAGAAAAGGTGGCAACCCTAGGAATGGGTGGGAAAGTGGGCGGGGTTACCATTGAATTTGCAAAACCAGATAATCAGCCTTTATCCCCATAGACCCGGTAATTCACTCTAAAAATTGGAATCTCCTTGGCAGATCCTGAGAGTTCCCTGGTATGACTATTTCTTCTACACCTTCCTCAGTACGCTGATTTAAGCAAACTCAAATATGTCCACAGTCTGGCCCATTATCCTCCCCGTGGTGCAAGTGGCACTAAAGGGAGGATTCGGGGCATACACAGCTTAGAAAACTGATGTTTAATAGGCATTGATACAGAACACTGATACCAGAACCTTTTATGATGTGGAATTGGCTTGGTACCTTCACCCAACTGTATATTATTTAGAAAGAGAATTAAAGGAAACATCATGAAAAACTGTTTTATCTGTGCTTGCAAATCTGGTGTGAAATAGAATACAACTGTATAGGAAAAAGTGATTTAGCTGTTATATTTAATCAGTGCTCTCATGTTCTGCATGTTTAAATTATTGTACATAATCATGTGACTTTTATCTGCCTCTTAATGACCATAAACCAAAAGACGTTAAATTTTAGCAGAGCTTTTTCTATATAATGCAATTGAAGCTTATGTTTAAAAGGGCAATTATCAAGTTTATAGTGTCGGATTAGTAGGTCTGTTCCTCTGGGAGCAGACATGCTGATACAGCCAGGGCTGCATTGCCAGATCCGGTGGATTGGGCAAACAGAAATGGGGTCTGAAAAGACACTCCTGATCCTCCAGTGTTTTGAAGTTTAGAGACCATTGGGACTGCCCAACCAGGAAGTCCCAATGGACTGCTAGGGACAGACTTGAAAACAAGAACCAAGTAAACTACATGTCTCTAGTTGCATGTTAGTGACGTTTGTGGCTTTGAGACCATAATGTTCCACTCTTTCTGTTATCAAAAAGACTGGAGGGAGTGAGCTATGCCCATCTACTGACCTTATATGACATAGAGGTCAATATATTAAAAACAGAGACTCAACTGCAGTTATAGTTTTAAGTAATAAAGGTTATGTTTTAAAATGGATAGTCAGGCCCTTTGATGCAGAAACCACCAAAATGATCTACATGTCTTTGTCTGGTGTGAGATGGCATGTGATTATCATCCCCACGTGATGCATGAGTTGGAGACATCTCTAGCATTCAAAGAGTAAAAAGCCTTATTTAAATCACTTGGGATTTTCATTTCTACCCTTCTGAGCAGTTGGTTTACTTAGAAGTGCACCTCTTTAGTTTATTGAATACGACCCACTGGGTCTGAAAGATCCTTTGTACTGTGTTGGTAGTGATCAACAATAATGAACATACTTTTTTTTTGTAGTGCTGTATAAGAATGAAAATATGTTCATTATTACATGCGCTATTAGAATATGTTATATTGAAAGCTAAAAATGGTGTCAAGATCTGAATTACTGAACCACTGCTATGTCATGTGGCTAGGGTTGCCACCTTTTCTTAAAAAAAATACCGGCCATGGCATTCCCTCCATAGACTTGTCATTGGACAGAAGCCAATTTTTTACAGGCCTGCCGGTAAAATACCAGCTGGTTGGCAACCCTACATGTGGCAATGGGCATGCTATGTGCCATTTAATACATAGACAGAATCCTCAGTATGGAGTATAATAGTTGTTCTCAAGCAGTAGTCCATGGAACCCAAATGTCCTCTGAAGAAATACAAGGGCTTCTATTTATATAATGCCAGACAAAGAAACAAGACTAGAATGGCAGGTAATGAGGGTGATATACTAAGAAAGTGTGAGAAATTAATTTAAATGGTTCTGTAACCTCTTGAATGTCAAAGTGGATGCCACTGCATTACAAGGAGATGTGAAATAGATGTGAAATAGAACTCCCATACAAGGGGATTCATTCAATTAGAAGTTTTTGAACTGTTTGTGTTAATAACACTGTAATTGATAATTATCATCACTGGTTTTATCTAACATATTCTCATTGATATCTATGGAGGCATTTGTAGATAAAAACCTTTAAAATGTTACATTTGCTCCAGTTCTTCTTAGTACATCAGCCACAGTGTTTGTGTGGTTCTGTGACTACCAGTGTGTGTGTGGTTCTGTGACTACCAGTGTGGTTCTATGACTACCAGTGTGTGTGTGTGTGGGGATCTGTGACTACCAATGTTTGTGTGGTTCTGTGACTAGCAGTGTGTGTGTGGGTCTGTGACTAGCAGTGTGTGTGTGAGTCTGTGACTACCAGTGTTTGCGGTTCTGTGACTACCAGTGTGTGTGTGGGTCTGTGACTACCAGTGTTTGTTTGGTTCTTTGACTACCACTGTGTGTGGGTGTGTGACTACCAGTGTTGGTTTTGTTCTGTGACTACCAGTGTGTGTGGGGGTCTGTGACTACCAGTGTTTGTTTGGTTCTTTGACTACCACTGTGTGTGGGTCTGTGACTACCAGTGTTGGTTTTGTTCTGCGACTACCAGTGTGTGTGTGGGTCTGTGACTACCAGTGTTTGTTTGGTTCTGTGACTACCAGTGTGTGTGTGTGGGTCTGTGACTAGTAGTGCTGGTTTTGTTCTGCGACTACCACTGTGTGTGTGGGTCTGTGACTAGTAGTGTTGGTTTTGTTCTGCGACTACCAGTGTGTGTGTGGGTCTGTGACTACCAGTGTATGTATGGTTCTGTGACTACCAGTGTGTTGTTTGTGTTTGTGTGTACTTCTCTGACTACCAGTGTTGTGTGTGTGTGCTTCTGTGACTACCAGTGTGTGTGTGTGTGGTTCTGTGACTACCAGTATTTGTGTGGTTCTGTGACTACCAGTGTTTGTGTGTGTGGTTCTGTGACTACCAGTGTTTGTATGGTTCTGTGACTACCAGTGTGTGTGTTTGTATGTGCTTCTGTGAGAACCAGTGTTTCTGTGGGGTTCTGTGACTACCAGTGTTTGTGTGGTTCTGTGACTACCAGTGTTTGTGTGTGTGGTTCTGTGACTACCAGTGTTTGTAGGGTTCTGTGACTACCAGTGTGTGTGTTTGTGTGTGCTTCTGTGACTACCAGTTTGTGTGTGTGTGTTTATGTGACTACCAGTGTGTGTGTTTGTATGTGTTTCTGTGAATACCAGTGGGTGTGTGTGTCTGTGGTTCTGTGACTACCAGTGTTTGTGTGTGTGGTTCTGTGACTACCAGTGTCTGTGTGGTTCTGTGACTACCAGTGTTTGTGTGTGTGGTTATGTGACTACCAGTGTTTGTATGGTTCTGTGACTACCAGTGTGTGTGTTTGTGTGTGCTTCTGTGACTACAAGTGTGTGTGTGTGTGGTTCTGTGACTACCAGTGTTTGTGTGGTTCTGTGACTACTAGTGTTTGTGTGTGTGGTTCTGTGACTACCAGTGTTTGTGTGGTTCTGTGACTACCAGTGTTTGTGTGTGTTTCTATGAATACCAGTGTGTGCGTGTGTGTGTGTGGTTCTGTGACTACCAGTGGGCATGTGGTTCTGTGACTGCCAGTGTGCGTGTGGTTCTATGACTACCAGTGTGTATGTGTGTTTGTTTCTGTGACTACCAGTGTTTGTATGGTTCTGTGACTACCAGTGTGTGTGTGTGTGTGTGTGTGTGTGTGTGTGTGATTCTGTGATTACCAGTGTGTGTGTGTTTGAGTGTGGTTCTGTGACTACCAGTGTGTGTATGTGTGTGTGGTTCTGTGACTACTAATGGGTGTGTGGTTCTGTGGCTACCAGTGTGTGTGTGTTTCTGTGACTACCAGGGTGTGTGGTTCTGTGACTACCAATGGGTGTGTGGTTCTGTGACTACCAGTGTTTGTGTGGTTCTGTGACTACCAATGGATGTGTGGTTCTGTGACTACTATTGGGTGTGTGGTTCTGTGGCTACCAGTGTGTGTGTGTTTCTGTGACTACCAATGGGTGTGTGGTTCTGTGACTACCAGTGTGTGTGTGTGTTTCTGTGACTACCAGTGTGTGTGTGTTTCTGTGACTACCAATGGGCGTGTGTGGTTCTGTGACTACCAGTGTGTGTGTGTGTGTGTTTCTGTGACTACCAGTGTGTGTGTGGTTCTGTGACTACCAATGGGTGTGTGTGGCTCTGTGACTACCTATGGTTGTGTGGTTCTGTTTAGTACAAAGTAGCTCTGTAAAGCATTTGATACTGATATCAACTTTACTCTTTGGACACTAGACAAGGCTCCAATGCATCCAATGGGTTCAATGGTTTGATTGTTAGAGCTCCATCAACATTTTAAAGGAGCATTACAGGGTTAATAAATAACCCTTTTAACCCCTTAAGGACCGGCCGTGCACGCACTTTGAGGTCACTTAAGGACCACGGAGCATTTCTTTTTTTTTTTTTGCATGATCTGATTCCAGGACCATCATGGGTTTTTAAGCGGTTAAACCACTTAAAGTATCCTCAGAGCTATGGGAACACAACTTATACCGGTTCTCTCCCAGTTTTCTGAACAGATCATGGAGATCTGCACAGCTGAGTGACGTCAGTACATTAATCTGCACTCATAGGAGCTTTGTCCCTATATTAGTAACCAATGACAGCATGGTCACCAACAGATGGCTTCGATGGGGCGTAGAGAACATTCTGAAGAGCACCAAGCAAGGCGCTAACAGTATCCAGTTGTGCAGATTTCCATGATATGCACTGTGAACTGGGAGAGAACCTATAAGCTATACAAGCTATGGGAACTCTTTTTCCATAGCCCTGAGAGGACTTCATGTGGTTTTAAAGGTATTTTATTGACTCTATACTGCCCCTTTAAATGAAACCACACGGTCCCACCTCTGAAAAAAGTTTAAGAACCACAATTATAAGTTTTTTCTTAAAAACACGCAAAGCAAAAGGAAGAAAATGCCTCTCTCATATAAATGGACTATCCTACTCCAAATACAGAGGCCAAATGGTGAATAGAATGAAAACCACCTGCAGGCTTACTGTGTGAAGTTGCATCTTTACCATAAGAAAAGGGAGGAAGTGAGGAAAGGGGGAATGGAAAAGATATGATAATGATTTACATAAGTAGGAGTATATACACTGGGTAACCCCCCCTATTAAGTTGTAAAAGAGATGAGAGTCTTAGCAATGTATGAGCAACAGTAAAATATCTTGCAAGCTACTTCAAAGAAAAATCCCAGTTAGAAATGATAGATCATGACATCAAACCCATCACATTCCTGCTTCACTCTCCTAAACTCACTGGAGTTGATGTGCTAAGAAGGACCAGAGCAATTCTGGAGAAAACCAACAAATACAAATTCCCTTTAATCCACATGGAGCTTTTAACCACTTGAATGCTACAGAGGTTTCCAATGCCTTGTGAGGTAAGGAGTTGGAGATCACTTTGTCATTTAACCCTTTGAGTGCCAGAGGGGTATGCAACGCATTGCTTTGCACTCAAATGGTTAAAGGGTTTAGAGCCCCATATAAATGAATGGAAATTTGTGGAGCTATTATATATGGTGCTGTTGGTTTACTCCACAATTGTTCCAGTTACTCATAATACTTGCACCTCAACCATTAAACATGCATACTTCTCACATACTCCCAATTGCTCTCTGGTCTGTTTAGTCAACAACGGTAATTTATATGAGTTCCACTGAGAGTTTTTCTTTAATGTTTATGATGCATTGATACTTAGGGGTAGATTTAAAGGCAGCCGTTAGTAAAAAAAAGCACTAACATGTGCGTTAAGTTTCATGTAGCAATTTTAAGGATCCGTCTAAAGAATAGCTTTTTTTAAGGATCCGTCTAAAGAATAGCTAACGGCAGTTTGATAATCCTTATGGCTGATACACTTACGTGCATTGAGACGCAAGGAACAAGATTCCCCAGAGCCATTCAAAGGTTTCCAGTACTGTTAACGGCTGAAAAAAAGATGCACTTAACGGACAAAACTTAACTAGTTCCCTTAGCCGTTAGACACTAAACGGGCAAAAAAAAAAAAACAACCGTTACATAACAAAACACACAAAATGCTTACCGCACAAGCATGTAAATGTAAAATTAACCCCTTACAATGCCAAAATATCACAAAATCAAAGACAGACAACACAAATCAATGGCACACACAATAACAAGCAACACCAGAGGGACAAGGACCTACAAGACAACACCAACACAACATGCCACGGAACAATGGGGGTTATCACACGACACAGACACCTGCAAATACAAAACAAGCTGATCTGTGCAACATCACCATGCGATGCACACACAACCTGCACCCCACAACTTCACACACACAAATGGCAGAGACATACCAAGCACAACACACCACATCTTATAACACACACACCTGCAAACACTTACCTGGACGATAAACAACTTCCCATTGATCAGCACTCACCTCATCACCACACCTACACAAGGCCCTATGAAGTACTTAAAGGGACAACTCACCACACTCACTTGTGGCTTGTTTTCCACTCAGGGAGATAGATAGAGAGAGATAGAGAGAGAGAGAGAGAGAGCACAATCAGTATGATGGGTTACATATTGTTGTGAAGACTGCAGAGAAGGCGTGCAAGGGAGGGGGTTAGGAAACACCAGCAAGCCCCAGGCACACCTGATAACAGCCTTCACATGTTGCAAGTGAGGAGGCTCTGGTTCAGCAGCCACACAGGAGGCCATCCCCACCTGGAGGACAGCACCTGCCTGCAGATGCACAGCTGCAGCAACAGGATGCTCCACAGCAACAGGATGCTCCACAGCAGCAGAGGATGTATAGACAACCACCAAGGCCCAGGGGATACCAGCCAATGGTCCCCATCTTTGGAATGACCGATGACGAGGTGATTGACCACTATAGGTTGAGGCCTGACAGCATCATTGCCTTGTACGAGGTCATCAAGGATCAGGTGGATCACATCTACATCCACAACCATGCCCTATCTGGCCTGTAAAAACTACTGTGTGCCATACACTTAATGGCAAGTGGGGCCTTCCAGTCCACCGAGGGTTACGCATCTGGCATGTCACAGGCCACATTCTCCAGAGTGCTGGCCCAGGTCTTGCCAGCCCTCAAAAAGCCCCCACCACCGACATGGACTGGATACACCTCAAGCAGGCCTTTTATGCAAGGGGAGGCATGCCCAGGGTCATGGGTGCTGTAGATTGTACCCATGTCCGTATTAAAGCCCCAGCACGTGAAGCACAGCTATTCATCAACAGGAAGAACTTCCACTCCATGAACGTGCAGATGGTGTGTGACAGCAACATGAGGATTATGAATGTCTGTGCAAAGTATCCTGGCAGCTCCCATGATTCCTACATTCTCCAGAACTCCTCAGTCCACAGAGATTTCGAGAATGGAACTTATACAGGGGGATGGCTTTTGGGTGAGTTCACAATACAAAATCACATCACATCCACAGGTGTACACACAACGTTGCTCAGCATGCTCCTGGCCCACAGCTACTATGTCCACCACACAAAACATCATTCACACAACATGTGCTCCCTGTCTCACCATATCACTCACATTCCACAGGTGATGCTGGCTATGGCTGCAAGTCCTGGCTACTGAACCCTGTGGCCAATCCTCAAACAAATGCCCAGGAAAGGTACAACTAGGCTCATGGCAGAACGAGGAATGCCATTGAGTGGACCTTTGGCCTCCTCAAGTCACGATTTTGATGTCTGGACCACTCAGGGGGAGCACTGCAGTATGCACCTGGAAAGGTGTGCAACATAATTATGGCGTGTGCAATACTGCACAACATTGCAGTGGACACCAGGCTGGTGGATCACATCCAGGACCCCCCATACCTGAAGTGCCCATGGACATCAGCCATGATGAGGAGACCCTGAGAGGGGTGCAGTTCAGAGACAGGCTCATCACGGAACACTTTACCTGTGAGTATAACACAGGCATGCAAACAATCCATGAAAGTCCCCCCATCAGTCCTGTGAATTGGTGCCAACATACTAACCACACAACACATGATGTTCTGTCTCACCTCTCAGGAACATTGACACAGCACTGCACTGGCAGCAGCATGGCCCCAAACATCAACCATACCATGGATGTGGCATATTGTGTGTGGGGATTCCAAAATCATCTTCCATTCCCCTCTGCACCTTGACATACATACCTCAATGATATAACGCACACCCCCAGGAGAAACAAGGTGCAACATATAACCCATGTTCATCACCTTACAGGGCTTGACTGACAGCAACTTACTTGATTTGCCATGATCATAGCCAGAGCAAATATGCTACACTTGTAGCGAAAGAGTGTTATCCAATGCTATGCATTGGATAACACTCTGTCACATCAGGGGTTAAAGGGCCATTTGAGCCAATATGGGACCTGTACTGTGCTAGAGATGAGAAGAGTAGCAGAGGGGTGGATGTACAGTGGTATTGTTACACAATGTAGAGGTCATAAAACGTAGATCAGATCTCCAGGGACACCATGCTGACCTGTGAGTGTGCAGAGATATGTGCCCCTGACATGAATACACACATCAACATTACTTCCATGGAGATTTCAGAACATACTTGTTGATGTGTGTATTCATGTCAGGGGCACATATCCATAGGGCTGGTGCACATTTCCTTAGTTCTCCACATAATGGGTCACACACAAGTACACAACACATTACAAAGCAATGGTTTGTGTACTCACCTGTAACGAAAAGGATTGAGGGGATTATAAAGTTGAAATTATTGTTGCTTGATGATCAGTTCCAGTCTGCTGCTCCAAATCCTGTCCACTTGTCCCACAGGCATCCATAGCAAGATCCATCCTTGAACTGAAGATCTTCCATGTGACTGGACTGATGTCTTGACAACACCTTTATGAAGCTCACACCTTGCTGTTTCAAGTGATTTTGTTGGTGATGCAATGTTTGTCCTGAGGTTTACAGCAACCTCTACTGGAACATTCTCATATACACACAAAAAACACAAATTAATGTGTGTACTAACCTGTACAGTTAGGATGCTCATCTACAGAGTTGTCAAACCTTGTGGACAACACATTAGCAGGACAGTAGTGTTACTAAAGTAGTAATATTTAGTTTCAAAGTACATTCAGTGTTCTCATGCAAGTGTTTAATGCATATAGGCAATATACCCAGAAAACACATGTATGTTCTTGAGACACAGTAAAGAAGAACCATCACTATTCAATCTGTGTCTGTATGAAGAGATGTTGGATTACACATCTGTCAATGCGTAAACACACTCAAGGCTAGAGTATTCCCCATACATGGGAAGGCATGGCCCATATCACAGGAGTCCACTACTTGTTTGCCAGTGAGTGGACTCTGTGATGTATTCATGCAAACAGATGATATCAATGATACACTAATGTGTTTTGGGAGTGATAAAGAGGTGATACAAGGGATATAATTCCACAGTGATTTCATGTCCACAGTTTGTGTTGCTCAGTATAATCAATGTTCTGGGATTGCTTCACTTTGACATATCTCAGTACATGGACTACATCAACGAACAACCAGACTAAGTGGACAAGTGTTATCACTGGTGAAGTGTGTGAAAACCTTAGGAAAACATCTTACTGGAGAACGCAATGCTCACCCAGTTTTCAAATCCTATGATAAACACTGGGTTCCCCAGTAAGTTAGGCTGTGATTCACACTGTTATTGTGCAACTGACCTACTGGAGAACACAATGCTCACCCTAGGATCCCAATGTATAGCACACACATTGAGATCCTAGGGTGAACATCGTGTTCCCCAGTAAGTCAGTTGCACAATGAGAGTTTGAATCCAAGACTATATTGATGCATGTTCCATGTGTCCTGCTTGTTATTTCACTTCTAAGTCACATAGATGTTTGTTTGGTTATCCCTTTAAACACAACAATTGATGCAGACGAATGTTCAGTGTTGCACCATTTGTTGTGCTAAGGGGTATGTTTTGTTGTTCAAATTCAACACACAACATCGCCATATAACACTGTTGTGTAATATGGCTCCAGGGATGTATTGCCAGTTGAATTTGTACAATGGTGTGTGTGTGTGTGAACCCATGTTGTAACATCCCACAAACATTTTACCTAGGCAGAAATTGTGTTCACTGCATTGTTTGGCAATGCATTGGAGACAACTCTGCCACCCAATCTATAACCAAATACAAAGCAGATCAGACAGGATTCAAAAGCACAATGTTCCTTTATTCAGGGGGAATGTAACATGTTGGGCATTTTATTTATTTATTTTTTTGGGGGGGGCGTTAGACTGTGTGACAGATGTGGATGCCCTGGATGATCTCCTGGTCACCCTTTGCCTCCTAGGTGTGGCTTCAGGGGTCACATTGCAGGGGGTGGTGGGTGCAGTGGGCCCCTCTGTGGAACGCAGGTTCTCCCTTTCTAACCGTAAGTTCTCCCTGCGGTTCTGCTCTCTCAACTCCACCAGCACCAGTGCAAACATGTTCATCACCCCCGTGTGGAGCTGATAGAGTTGAGTGTTGATCCTCGTGACCTCTGACTCCAGGGCATGGATCCTTGCCTCAATCCTATTTGTGTTTCTCCTGGATTCCCTATGGCTCCTGGTGATGTTGTCATTGGTGCAGTGGCTTGACCGGAGTAGTCTCCTTTGCAGGGCCATACACTCCGCCTCCATCCCCGCGGGGCGTTCATTGCTGGAGATGGTTGTTGCCAGTGACTCTGCTGCTACTGTGTCCTGCTCAGCTGCTGCAGTGTCCTCCTCAGCTGCTGCTGTGTCATCCTCAGCTGGTGCTGTGTTCTCCTCAGCTGGTGCTGTGTCATCCCCAGCTGGTGCTGTGTCCTCCAGTGCTGTGTTCTCCTCAGCTGGTGCTGTGTGTGCTGCAGATGGGTATATGCCCGCCACATCAATGGACTCACTGCTGCCCACTGATGTCTGTGCTGGTGGAGGTGGTGGGGTAAACAGGTCCCTCGGTTTAGGGTGCTGTGGGTCCCCAAGCACGCCCAGGTGTTGGTAGTCGATTGGCCAAGGGTCATACCTTGGCCACTGATATGTGCATGGCCCCCACCTGGGATCATACCTGGGGCCATGCTAGGGAGCCATCCAGGAGGGTAGGTCCATCTTTGATGAATATGGCCCGTATTGGGTGGTCACATTCCCGGGCAGCCATTGCCTCCCTGGTGGTGGTGCTGCTGCTGGTGCTGGAGGGTAATAGCTCCTGGAGGTGGTGGGATGCATCCACCTCTCCTACTGTTGCATCCAGTCACTGTAATACGGTGCAGCAGCCAGAGCTGGTGTAGCCAGAGGTGGTGCAGCCAGAGGTGGTGTAGCCAGAGGTGGTGTAACCAGAGGTGGGACAGCCAGAGATGGGCAGCCAGTTCGTCAAGAGGTGTGGATGTTGGGTACGGTGCCCACTGGCTGGTCCCCTCCTCCGTATACTCCTCACTGGGTGGTGAGGTGGCCTCCTTCATGGGCTCCTGCTGTGCTGGAGGCACATAAGCTGTGTGGAGAATTGAGATTGTGTGATCAGCAAACATAGCCATGATGGTGTCAAATTGATATTAATATCTGAAATGTGTAGAGGGAAATATATGTTGTAGCGTTTATCCCCCTGAGTGAAACAACAGTACTCCCACTGCTGAAGGGTGTTTTATTCAACATGTATCACAGCTCAGATTTGAATTCCTTTGGTGCCACATCCCAGTGGCCTGAAATTGTAAATTGGCGATGTTGCTACTTCATCTTATGTGGATTTATGGTCCCTGGACCAAAGCTGTCCAGAGGATGGTCTAGCAACAACGGTATTGTACAATTTCAGGCCACTGTGATATTGCCCCTGAAATATTCAACTTTGAGCTGTTATAATTTTGGAATAAAACACCTTTCAGCAGAGGGAATACTCTTGCTTTACTCGGGGGATAAATCCTATAACATAATTTTCCTTTCACATTTTAGGTATTACTATGCCTTTAACGGGATAGCAACGGTTAATTTCACCTTGATGTAACATTGTGGGCATTATAGGGAGATGGTTAGACAGATATTGCTGTATGTGACAGCTGGAGATATCAGTCATTTGACCACACGGAGGCTCTTCAGCAGAGTCAAAATTGACCCATTTGGAGATGGATACTGCATTGGAATGGTCCACAGAGTGTGCTTGCAAACCAGGAACACTTTGTAGACAATTCCAAAGATGTATTTATTTATGATTTGTGACCTGCTCCATCCTTTTTGTGATTCAGTAAGCGGTTGAGTAGCCCTGATGAACTGAACATGATGCTGACTTCCCCAGTGATCTCATTTCCCCATTTGCAATGTTTTCTATGGAGTCTATAGAATGGGACCTTTGCAACTTGATTCATGTTATTGAATATTCTCCATAGACTAACACTGGGATTGGTGAAGTGAGGGTATGTACGTAAGTGTACATTTTTCTCCATCAGCTCTTTTTCACCATTTAGTGAATGTCCCCTGTGTGGCATGTAATCATTATCCTGTCGACTTGTGTTTGTTGTCTGGTTAACCCTTGGAGTACCGGAGATGTTGCCAAAGCAACGGGGTTATGTGCTGGTTTCCCTGTGGGTACATGGGTGACATTGTGTTGGAGCAGTTCTGCTGTTTAACATACAACACTTTTCTGAACATGGTTTGTGTGTATTGTGTGTGATCAGCACAGCAACATGACGGTTAACCAGGGAGTTGGACAGGTTTGGGCCTTGTTGAACCTTGACATTTGTCCTTGTCCTGCTTCCTGTTTGAATCCTCAGGGTGCTGTGTTGGTGCAGTTGTGTGGATGAATGATGGGCAAATGTTGGGATGTGAATGTGTTTGTTTGTGATGGGTGTGTGGTTTGAGGTGGTGTGTGGTTATGGGATGATGCACTTACCAGTAGTGTGGAGGGTCCTCTCATCCCCAGTGTCTGATCCTCCAGGGACCCCCTCAATAAGCGGAGACGACAGGGTCTGCTGCAGCCTCTCCTCCCATCCGATGAAGTTGATGGTGACTGGTGGACCACCTCCAGTGCTTTGGGCGTGCAGGGCAGCATCCCCCATCTTCTTCTTAACCTGCCTTTTGCAGTCGCCCCATCTCTTTTTGCTTGAGTCCACATCCCGTCTGTAGGTGGCCACCGCATTAACCCGGCTGCAGATTTGGTTCCAGGCAGCCTTCCTCCTCGCAGCCAGGCAAGGGACCCTCTCCCTCAGAAAGAGGACACTCTCCCTCTCCAGCACAGCCTCCACGAAGACCGTGTTCTCCTCCTCGGTATATCGGGGATCCTTGATCCTGCCCCCTTCAGCTCCACCATGCGAGGAGTAAGAACCAGAGTGTCCTACCTGCTCTGCCCCTGCCTGTGTATGGTGGTCCTCAGGAACTGCCCCTGATCTCACTGCAGTCTCTGTCGGTCCTCTGTGTGCCTGCTCTTCTAGGTCTGGTCCCCCTCCGCCCTGCAGATCTCCCTCTCCCACCCCTACTCTCTACAGGGATGTCCTCCTCTCCTTCCTCCTCCTCCACTGCTCTCCCCATCCCACTCTCCTGTCCTCCTCTCCTCACCATCATTCACCCACTCACACCCAAGTACTCCCACAGGCCCTCACAGACACACTCGATCCCACTCACTCTTTGTCACACACTTTCACTCACAGATTCACACTGTCAAACAAAAGTTTAAAAAATGTGTAAGGTGTTGTAAAAAAATAAAGACTATGTGTATGTGTTTGTGTTTGTATGGATGTATGTAATATGTGCAAAAGTGTGATATGTGTCGAATTAGTGCACCTCTTTCCAAACTCCAAACAACTCCTTCTACCTCCAATGTCAGCTCCTCTCTCCCTCGCTCTAATCGCTATCCTCTGCTCCTGGGTCCTGTGCTCTAGCTTGCCAAAACCCGAAACACAGACAGGTTATGACCATTATTTTGGGGTATATATAGGTGTATTTGAACATTTTTGCTACTTTGGGGCCTTGGGATTGGTTGTAGGTTTGAATTTTTGTTTGTGCATCTATCAGGGTTGCTAGCCAGCACCAGCCGTAATGTTACATTTTGACTTAAGTTGTGTTTTAATGGGTGTTTGGGACGCACGGTGATGCAAAATCAGGTGCATCGCTGGTTTTTGTGTTACGTGTTTTTGTTGTACCTACGCTCGATAGCTATTCTTGTACTCTTACCTTTAAATTTGCCTTAAATCATGTGTTATTTGTGGACGATGTGCCTTTTTAACTTAACGGCTGGTTTAACAGCTGCCTTTAAATCAAGCCCTTAATCTCATCTCGTCACCCCACTCTTCACCATTTTAAAGGTAACTATCACATGGCTAGTGTCCTACTGACAGGTCTGATTCCATGAGAGAAGATCTGCTAATGAAGTCTGTGTTAAGCCTGGAAGTTTAGCTATGTAGCAGAACAGGGTTCTGAAAAGAGACTCCCAGTAAAACTTTGAAGTCTCACAGTTTAGTCTCATTGAGTTAGCATTCAGCCCCCAAAGACCTTTGTGAAGGGCTTTCAAGCTCAACCCTAAAGGGTCTATGGGAGCTGATTTAGTAGAAAGCTTGTATTGCAATGTGCAGCCCCAAATCATCTCTTATCAGCCATCGGGGGGGGGGGGGGAAGGAGAGTCCCTCTGCTGGAATGCAATCCCGAAGTATGTGTCTCTCTGCAAAAAGTCCTGGGCTGTGCACAGTCCCCATAGACCTAATTTGGTGGGCTTACAAACCTGAAATGGAGGGTTTATGGGGACTTGAATTGCACAGGACTGGAAATAACTTGAGTGAAACAGGTCAGACTCTTTCAGGAGTAAGAAGGGTTCTCTGCTCCCTCATTGGTTCACTGGGGCTAAAAATTAAACAGCAGGACTTCTCACAGGTAGCTGATCTGCTAATGGACCACTATCAGTTGACAAAGTACTTGTCAGAGATGCTCAGCTAAGAACAAGCTTGCCATAGAATTTAGCAGGCTCTATAGGAATGGTATCCTACCCAGGGTTCAATCTTTTGTACCTCTCAAGTTCAACACACAGTGAGGAAATACCCTAAAGCACATCATACTGATCCTACCAAAAGGCAGTCTAGCCACAAAGTGCTAAGCAATTCCTTTCTGAACAAGGAAAACTGCCAACCCCAGATATATGTTTCAGCCTTGTTGGGCCTCATCAGTGAGGTGCACAAGGCTGGAATATATGTCTGGAGTTGACTGTTTCTCTTTTTTCAGAGATGAATTGCCTTGCATTTTGTGGCTGGTTGCCATTTTGATTGGATCAGTATGATGTGCTTTAGAATATTTCCTCTCTCTGCAAGGCACTTGAGAGGAAAAAAGAGACTGCACACTGGTTAGGATATCATTCCTATAGAGCCTGTTAAATACTAAGGTAGGTTTGTTCCTAGTCAAGTGTCTCTGACCAGTACTTTGCATATGCAAAGTATCCTTGGGTTCGGCCACGCTAAGGGCAACAGGGGAATCCAGGCATGGACCTCTTGATCACAGATGCCCAGCGAGATCAGCTACACCTAACTGATGAGGCCCAACTGGGATGAAATGTGTGTCTGAGGTTGGCTGTTTTTCTTGTCCAGACTCCAGAGTGGAATCGCTTGCCACTTTGTGGCTGGACTGTCATACTGGTAGAATCAGTGTAATGTGGTTGAGGATATTTCCTCTCTATGCATGGCACTTGTGAGCTAAAAGGGACTGAACCCTGTGAAGGATACCATTCCTATACAGCCTGCTAAATACTATCTAAATACTTTATATAAATGTCTCTGCCCAATACTTTGACTATCAGATGACTGCTGCCCTATAAATTGTCACCTTTTTAAAAGAATACAACAAAAAATTAAATACATTCAAATAAAGTTAGAAATATACTTACAGCTAACATATGTAAAAAAAATAATTATTCATATGTTACATTCTTAAACTATAATATTAAACTTGCTTTTTAATTCATTTCTAAATTGCTCTGTCCAGAGAACATTTACTGTAAAATCTCAGATATAATACAACCCTGTGTATAATACACAGGTGTAAATTATACCCAAGATTTTAGGAGGAAAGAATTACTTGTGTAATACACACCTTTGATTCCCCCTACCCCTTCCTCCCCCCACATCAATATGTGCCTACCTCCATCACACTGACTCCCCCCCCGAGGTGTAGCCTGGAGTATTGTGCTGATGGCCACATGCTTGCATTTGCCATCCGCCTCCTGAGTTGCCCTTTCATTGAAGCTAATGCAAGCTAACAGTAGTGCCCTGTGAGAAGGTAGTCACCAGGCACTACTTGGGGAAATCTAGGGTGCATATTACACACATGTAATTATTTTCCCCTAAAATCTTTTATAATTTACACCTGTGTATTATACATAGGTGCATATTATACCTGAGATTTTACAGTAAATATTCTCTGAATAGACCAGTTTAGAAATGCATTAAAAAGCAAGTTTATGATTATATTTTAAGAATGTAACATATAAATAATTGCATATGTTAGCTGTAAGTATGTGATATTTAAAATTATATCAACGTATTAATTTTTTTTATATGTGTTGGAGGGAGGAAGGGAGGGATGGGAAGAGGGAAAACCAGGCTAGTATTTTTTAATGTGTATAATACACCCCCATCTTCACGCAAGGTGAAAAAAGGGCAGTATATACATACCTGGGAACTCTCCGGATTTGCCCCAGAGACTCCAGATTTGACAGAGCTTTACCGAGTCTCTGGGGCAGAGGCTGAAACGCTGCCACATCTGCTGTTTCTTCCAGTGTTCCTCCTTTCCCAGCCTTCTGTGTGTCACCTTTAAGCCCTGCACCCCCAAACTTGTGTCAAGCCCCGCCCCTTTTTGATGCAATTTGCGTCATTATTGTCACCCCCTGCTAAACCAGAGGACTTCCCTCCGGACAGACCTCAATTGGAAGTTCCCAGGTATGAGTATATAGTATAGAATAGTGTGTGTATTATACCTAAGATTTTACAGTATTAATGCTTTTTGTGCTTTTTGCACTTAGAGATAAGATCAAAAATGAGTTAATTGATTGGGGTTAGTGTCCACTGCTCTTTTATTAACATACTAGTATGAAAGCCCGTATACACGGGCTAAAGTGCACCCAGGAGCCGGGAGCAGAGACAGGTTGTGAGCCGTCATGCACAGTAGAGACTTGCCGAATGCGCTGATCCTTAGCGGGGAGATCCAGACGGCTCACAGCTAAGCTACCTGTGTGCAAAACCACACATGCACAGTAGAGGCTGCAGGAACAGCAGTCTCTACTGCGCATATGCGTTTACGCTCACAGGGAGCAACGCATTCTACTACTTTATGTTATAGGATAATCCACGACAATTAATGGAAGTCCTAGGGGGAGATGCATTAAGGTGTGATAAAGAGGTGATAAAGAGATGAATTCTCCAGTGATATGACTTCTCAAGTGTCATTGTTATCTTAGTGCATTGGCTCCACAGAATAACATACTGTAGGAGTTGGAGAAGTGACATCACCGGAGAAGTTATCTCCACTTTATCTCCTCTTTATCACTCCATAGTGTATCTCACCCCTTGTGCCTTTCTCTCATAGATCATATCTAAGACTAGATTTTATTAAAGAGAATTTGTATAAATGTTAGCATGCAGTACAGAGTATCTAAGTATATAAATCCAACGTTCAGTTTTTGGTGTTTCTTTAACTTTCTTCAAGCAGCCCTTGTTATTATCCCGAAAATGTATCTTCCTCATGCCTCTCTAATTATCACTGTTTCACCTTTCTCACTTTAACCTCTATAATTCTTGAATGACTTGTTTACAATTGCTACATTCACTTTCTGTCTGGCTTCTGCTCTCTATATTCCTCTTTGGCTGCAACTACATAAGGTACCAACGACCCATGCTCTTCTTCTCACCGCCCCTTCCCCCCGCCTCCACCATCCCCTGAACACAGCACACCAGAAATAACAACATGGACAACCATGTAGGTGGCAAAATAAATAGGTCACAGTTTTATTAAGTGGATTTGACTTATTTAGGGGACCCCGGGTCCACTCCCCAAAACCCCCAACGCGGTGACCCAGATCTGTAACCTCAGGCTCGGCCACTCTTGCCCCTGCTGCCTGCTGATGGGAAGCTGAGGGTCCAATGTATTTCTAGACACCTTTGCAATGGGACACACATGCCCTGGCCCCTAGCGGTGGTTACCTCAACTCACTGGGAACTCACTGGGAAGGTGACCTGGACTATGCTGATCCATCATGGCTAGTCAGACATCCCTCCCCCTCACCTCAGTGCATCATTGGCTTTAGTCTGCCCTCAGGTGTCCTGACCTCCAAGTCAGTTACCCATCCTATCGTAACCGTCTTTGGCTAAAACCTTTAGCAGAATTATTCAATCATATCTATCAGCAGGAGTAGTTCCAGAAGATTGGAGGGTGGCATAAGTAGTACCGGATAGGTATAAGGCTATCCTGAACATAAGACAAAACCAAGGACAAGATTTTTAGAGTAGATGGACCAAATGGTTCTTATCTACCCTCAATTTCTATGTTTCTGTGTTTCAAATGTTGTGGTGAACTGGTTTGCAGTTATCTAACTGGCTCATGTGTAAATAAATAGAACCACGATCTTAGATCCCCTGTATTATGTTCTATTATAACTACACATAAAGCTGTGGTTTGTATTCTTCAAACCAGAATGACACCAGTTTTAGTCGGCATTCGGTTTCCATGAGTCTAACACATCAAAGAAGAGTATGAGCAACCTTTGACCAAATGTATCTTGTTTTCCATGGTGCTTGGAAGAGTAAGTGAAAATGGGGTGCATGTGCATACAGATGGAGTAAATGGTTAATCCCTTTTCCAATCACCATGCCATTTTTTAAGGTCCTTTTTATTAATTAATTTACCCAAGTCAGAGTGTATCTTACATTTCAAAGGAATGGAATGAATATACTGTACTTTGTGATTTAAATTTGAATCTGAAAGAGTGTATATAAAAATGAACAGGTTCCTTCTTTTGGGCCAAAAAAAAAGAAATGCTCCATTTCATGGCAGTTCTTTAGCTTAGATAACTACACAACAACAAAAGTGAAGGAAAATTTATAGTTGTTTGAGTATTTTTCCCAATGTAATGCATCAGAACCTTCAACTTCAGAGAATTCCCATACTGTCAGTATAATACCTGCAGCTGTACTGAGCACAGACTAAAGCAGGAATGGGTCTCTGTGGCTCTCTGTGTGTTGCTGGATTGCTCTCCCTTCAACCTCAGACAGATAGACAGACATATAGGCACATAGAGACTGACAGGCAGAGGCAGAAAGACAGAGACAGAGAAATATATAAAGAAAGAAATATAGGGAGTGGAAACAGAGAAAGAGGGACAGGAAAAAAGCAAAGTACAAAGAGAGAGAGGCAGAGAGGGAGACTAGAGAAAGAGAAGTAGACAGACTGAAAAAGAGATCAACAGAGATAAACAGAGAGAGTAAGAGAGACATGGAGAAGAAGACAGACATGCAGACACATTGCAGCAGATTACAAGAAAGCAAAAGAGAGCACACATGAAAGATCAATTAAGAGAGGGAAGCAAATGATACAACCACAAACAAGGAAAGAGAAATGAGAGGAAGAAAACAAAAATTGTCAAAGAATAAAGATTGGAGAAGAGAGCTGGAGAGTGCAGAGAAATGTAAGAAAGGGATAAAAAAGAAAACAGGAGAACTGGGAGGAAATTGTATGGAACTGGAGGTAAATGAGGGAAAAGAGAAAGAGAAATCTAGCCTAGTTGATGGTAAGTGCTAGATGAAAGGAACAAAGAGCGAGAGAGAGAAGAGGTAAATTATGAGGGAGAGAAATGGTATCTGCTATGGAGAGAGAAATTAGATGCCTGAAGAGGTTAGTATCTGTTGTGGGAGGAGATTTTGCTGCTGGGTTCCAGAAACGTAGATGAAAGAAGGTGTTGAGGAGTCTAGCTTGCTGGTGGAGGGACAACTAGGCATTGGGATGCAGTGCTTATTGCTGGGGTAGAAAGAAAGAGCATGATTCTGCAGTGGGAGCTTTATCCTGGGGTATAGATATACAGGTGTTGATAAGGGAGTTATGGACCTGAGAGAGTAAACCTGTTGATGGAGGGAGCTTGGAGTTGGGGTATATGCCTTTGAAGCACAGTATTAACTGTTGAAGGAGGAAGACAAAGAGGGAGAGAGTCTGCTGTCTTCTAGAAGATGAGAGGAAGCTAAGTACTGAGGGTGGAAAGAGAATGCTGCCGGGGAAAGAGACCTTAGCAACTTGGTTAAAGGAAAAACCCTATATAAGTGAGTATAGAGGTGGTCAGAGGTAGCTGCTAGTGGAAGAGAGCTCCTCGAAAGAAGCAGAGTGCGCTTTTGTCATAAGTGAGAAAGAAAGAGAGAGACAGAAAGAGAGAGACAGAAAAAGAGAGAGAGAGGAAGGTGCTGATATGATAAAACAGAGCTACTAGACTAACAATACAATCTGATAGGGCATTCTGAATTAAGTTCAGGGTGTAGGAGAGTATTGGGCAGAGGAAAGTGCACTGATGGAATGATGGAGGTGTGCTTTGCTACTACTGTAAACCACCAGACATGTTTTTTGGTTTATTTTAATGTGGCACACAGCACCAGCTAGATTTTTAACCTGTAGCTCAGGTTATGTGTCTCTGTGTTGCATATTTTTGTGAGAGGAAGTCCTTAGTGTTCATTATAATTGAAAACTGTAACCAGAATAGTACCCTCACAGTAGATCTGCTCCCCTTAGACCAGTCCTGCCAATGAAGCTGGAGTTGCAAAGTGAGCCTCAGTGGACCAATAGGAGAACAGAATAAGGTATAAAAAGCAATAATTTTATCTGCGAGAAGAGAGACTGAACTGCAAGAGGTAACTCAGTTCAGTTGTGTCTGTCTGAATGTGCTGTCCATATAGACACTTTTGAAGGGCCATCACCATCACTAAGAGTCTATGAATGCTGCTCAGTTTGTGGCTGAGAGCAATCCAACCCTATAGCTGGTGGGGTGTCATTTTCTTACCACCTGAATGGCCAACAGCAGTCATTTAGAGGAAGCATTATGCATTCCTTGGTATTTTACTAAATCTGCTATGCCTGAAACAGACTTAGTAAAATATGATAATTGCCCTTCAAGGGACAAATATCATCATATTATTCCCTACTGACAGATTGTTTCCTTTATATCAGGCTTGTCAAGGAAGGTAGGGCTGCATTATTAGCCCCAGTGGACCAATGACAGTGCAGAAAGGGACTTTGAAGAAAGATTCCATCGGTGGTTCAGTGCTGCATTTTGAAGGACTGGAAACTGTCCTACACAATGCAGGATCCAATAGACTCTCTGTATAGGGCTTGAAAGCTGGACATAATAGATCTATGGGGGGACTATACATGCAATCTAGGAGTTTGCAACTGAGAGACACATATGTCTGGGTTGTATTAAAGTAATACAGGCCAGTTTTATACTACCCTCCCATCTAATATGGTTGATAGGAGACATTTTGGTGCTGCACAGTAAGCTTTTTTGCTACATCTGCTCCCATTGGAGCAGACGTAGAAAAACTTGATAATTGCCCTTTAAGTTATTGAATGTGATAATTACACTTGGTACACTTATTTTACCAGTAGCCCTGCATAATCTGAAAAGCAATGCTCAGTTTAGTAGTTAAATACGTTTCAAATAATGACGGTTTGCAAAATATTATAAGGAATAAAGAACAGCTAAAATGTGTAAAAAGGGAAATTGTTTAACATGGGTTTTCCTGATAAGATAAAGATCCTGACATCATCAGTCATAGTGGGTGAAGGCCGGTAGGTGTGACTCTCAACTTGCAGAGAGTGTTTCAGATTTGGAAACTGGTTATAGGGCCTTCAAAGGGCAATTAACATGTTTCAGGAAGCAAACTTAGGCTGCACTAATATGCAGCCCAAAGTGGCTCCTGTCAGCTGTTTAAGAGATCAAAAGACTGTTCCATTGGGCTAGTAGTCTGCCCAGATGTTTGTGGCTCACAACCACTAATTTTGCTGTGTTTGTGCAGACCCAAAGACTGCTGGGGTTGGGGGCTACAAATTCTGCCAATTGTTCTTCATGTGGATAGTCAGGTGGGTATGATCTGGCTCTGTGACTCTAACACACAGGGCTAGTGAGAGAGCACCAGCACTCTCTTTTCAGGTCCCATGTCATCTCCCCCACCCAGTGAAGAGCTAGTTTCCTCTGTAGTTATACTCAAAGAGGAGCAAATGCCTGTTGAGGTGACACTGTCTGGTGCTAGTTGGCCTAAAAATATAACAAAAACTGTGAAAGTTCTGTTTTTCTTTCTAGTTTTAATGTCTGAAACCAAAGTACACTCATTCCAGTGAAGATATAAAGAAGATGGACACTATGGTCAACAACTTGTGAACCTGGGAGCAAAGCTTATCCAGCAAAGTGGAACACAAACTGTTTACAACCTGTCTGATATTTGCATTTAAAGATTAGTATCATGTTTGCTCATGAGAATAAATATTAACATCTTGTCTGCTGCATACTAAGCCGGTACTGGTGGTATACGACTAGAAAGTTTCTTTTACAAACAGCAAAAGATACAAAAAAATCTCTCACGAGTTTGGGAGACAGTTATATCAGCTATGTTTTCTGATAAACTGAAACCTAAATTAGGGCTAAACAACAGGGTCTGTAGCCTATGAAGAGGAGCAATTCTGGAGCAAACCCGTTGCACCATATGGTGCTAACACAAAAGTTCCAAAAATCCTATTGATTTAAAGGAACTGTACATTCTAGGACAAAAGATTAGTACAGGACCATGATAACGGGAGCAAATAAGTCCTCACATTATTTATTTTCATACAAATATATATATATATATATATATATATATATATATATATATATATAAAAAGCAATTTCTTATGTTGTTATTCCACTGGTCTAAATGTGTCCTTCTCTCATGATATCAGATCTCAAGTCCTACACAATCCTCACAGCTCATGCAGTTCCCTCAAATTTCCTTCAGAGGGGTTGTCCCTTGATATCAGTAGAGGGATTAACGGGAAGACAGGGCAGAAACAAGCAGAAACTAGGTTACTTTAGAGGCCTCTGAGAAATTCAGACAATGATAAAAATTTACTGTACATTTTATAAGTTTAAGTGTCCGTAATAAGCTTGCTAAGTAAGTGTTTATTAAAGAAATATATTTTTTCACTATCGTGCAGGCAGTGCCTCTATGTATTTTACTTTTCCCCCATAAATAGTAAGGATGTCTCCAATTTACAGATCTATTCGAGTTCAATACAATGAACTCTCCATTGAGCTATTTACTGAGAAAGCTGAGCTAAGAAC
This sequence comes from Rhinophrynus dorsalis, assembly GCA_037306005.1. NCBI lineage: Eukaryota > Metazoa > Chordata > Amphibia > Anura > Rhinophrynidae > Rhinophrynus > Rhinophrynus dorsalis. The sequence goes on along the minus strand of CM074720.1, from coordinate 248,674,161 downwards.
AAGAGGTCATCCATTCAGACTAGAAGGGAAGGTGATTTTGACTAAAACAAAGGCAGGGATTTTTTTACAGTAAAGGGATGTAAGGGATGCTGTACTTGCAGATACTGTAACTGCTTTCAAAAAAGTAATGGATACTTTTCTAGCACAAAGCAATATTGAGAATGACAGTTGGATTTAAAGTAGGTAGGATGTTGATCTCTGGAAATCTCTGACTGCTATTTGGAGTCAGGAAGGAATTTGTTTACGCACTTGGAGCTTAATTGGAAATGGCTTCAATGTTTCTTTTTATTTTTGCCTTCCTCTGGATCAACAGGGATGATTTGACAATGGCTGGACGCATGTCTTTTTTCAGCCTCATCAACTGTGTTACTAGGTTACTATGTAATGCATTGATACGCAGTAGGCTGGAAACTTATCTAGCACTGAATGGGTTAAAAGCCCCTTTAAATCAATGGGAATCTTTATTTTTACACTGTGGCACAGTTGATTTGTTCCTGAATTGCTCCTTCTCCTTTGCTCATACTGCCTACAATTATTTCAGTCATTGTTCTTATTAAAAATTGTCAACAAGTTTAATATGAAATGAACATTCTTTGCATAATTTTGTATGTATAAAGGCATATTCTATGTATCCACATCCTGGAGGCTCAGGTTCTGTAGCAGGAATGGAGCATATCAGGGGCTTAAGGAAGTTGGGTATGGTGGAGTTAGCTAGGCCAAAGCTCCTCCACCAGCTGCAATCCTTGTCCCAGTCAGGCAGACCCCATCTTCTGGACAAGGGGCTAGGCCACCACAGAGGCTTAACTCACATTGAGGCAGGGGAGACAGAGGCACAGAAGTCCCCTTCTAGTGGGGAGCTACTGGCTACAAGCAGTTAAGCATGCAGTGAGGAGCAACCTCAGGAGGACGAGGAGCCCTTCCATAGATATTTCTATTTCCCTGAGTCACCTCCCCGCCCGGTGCCATCAAGACAGGTCTGTGTCTCCTCCTTCGGCACAGACCTTTAGCTGCTGCGTTTCCTCATCAAGTTTTTAGTAATACAGAGCACCGGGAGATGGCATCATCTCCTAGAGCTCTGCATTACTGAAGACCACGTGGGAGCATCAGCAGCTAAAGCTCTGTGCAGAAGGAGGAGGCACAGAGCTCTCTTGCTGCTGGACCACCAGGAAGGAGGTAGGAAATGGACACTGGGGCAATGTGAGGGCAATATGGAGATAATGGGGGCAATGTGAGGGCAATATTGAGCTGATGGGGGGCAATATGGAGCTGATGGGGGGCAATGTGAGGGCAATATGGAGCTGATGGGGGCAATGTGGAGATGATGGGGGACAGTGTGAGGGCAATATGGAGCTGATGGGGGCAATGTGGAGATGATGGGGGACAGTGTGAGGGCAATGTGGAGCTGATGGGGGACAATGTGAAGTTGATGGGGAATGTGGAGCTGATGGGGGCAATGTGAAGGCAATATGATATATGGAGATGATGGGGGCAGTATGGAGCTGATGGGAGCAATGTGAGGGCAATATGGTATATGGAGATGATGGGGGCAAAGTGAGTGCAATATGGAGATGATGGTGGCAAGTTGGAGCTAATGGGGGGCAATGTGGTGATGATGGGGGCAATGTGAGAACAATATGGAGATGATGGGGGGCAACCTGGAGATTAGGAGCATTGTGGAGGTGTCCAAAGCAGATGGCCCATGGGGAGGGGGGCTCTTCAGATTTCTGTGCCTACAGGCTCCTGAGATGTAAATCTGGCCCTGCCCCTTCCGTATGGACTGCTTTAGCTCCAGCACAGGTTAGTGAAAAGACTGGTGGAATGTTGTTTTCCCTGATCTGCCTTTGTGTGCCTTGCTCCCCCCATTCCCCTATTTCCCATCCTGTTAGTGCAGTACCTTGAGGGTAAGAGTTCTACCCCTCTCCCCAGCCCTAAGGGGGAATTGTTCGCAGGTCTTTATTAGGTGGATCCTCCCCCTGTTTTCCCCACACAATGAGCAGCATGTGTTAGCATGGCAGTGCATAATTCTTTTCCATCTTCTACAGTCTGTGGAGAGGGTATATATCATGCAGGATTGGAGACTGCCATGTCTGAGCCTGGTTTGGGACACCAGTTTCCAGTGGGTCTACAGAGGCTACTCCTTCTACTCACCAACTTATGGATGGAGGTACCGGAACCTTCCCAGGGTCTGTGGGGGATGGGTTGCAGGGGGAAGAGCCCTAGACTTAGTGTTTGTTGGTATCTCAAAGCTGCTGCAGGTTCTTCAGCTGGGGTCATGCCCCTTTGCTTTGTGGAGAGACTGTGATTAGATCCTGGGCTCCCTTGTTTCAGTCTCTGAGTGGGGGAGAGTTTTCCTTTACTTAGCTAGGGGGTTTGTTGTCACTGGCTTCACCAGACAGATCATGTTTCCTCATCGATCTCTAAGGTCACATGGTTTGATGGGGCTTCTTTATTGGCTGGGGTACCCATGTCAGCAGGGCCATTGGATACTGCCTGTTCTAGAAAACCTGAAGGTGTTTGGTCTAGTGTGTCTGGGTTAATAGGGCCCCTGTGTCCTCTGGGCCTGCAGATTTGTGATGATTTGCAGGTTCAGTCGCTTTGCCCTTGGCAGGTGCTACATCTGTGTTGGGGCTTGCTGATGTCCCTAAAGCTGCATATGTGGTGATGTACCTATGCTGGCCTGGCCCCTTGGGTTTGCAACCTAAACCTGAGGTTAAAGTAAAATATTTTTTTTTTCCTCAGCAGGCTCTTGTAACCAGGATGCTGTTGACTGTATATTGAGAGCTTCTATAAATTTTAACAGAGATGTTGGTACAAACATGATTATTCCAGATGTGTAGTTAAGTGTTTCTGGAGAACAAAGCTGATTGATAAGGTGACATGGTAGAGAAGAGAGTGAAACTAGTGCATCTATATAGAAAGAACTCATGGCTAGGGAGATACCCAACCACAAGGCTGCCAGCCTGTTGAATGAAAGGTTTCCATGGGGTTTTGGATACACTTTTGTGAACAGAAGGTGCATCATTATTCAGGTAACCTCAAGTCCTTGTTGGACTTCCCTGATGTTATTGAGCAGATGTTTGTCAAGGAGATGACTTTGGCAAGGATGGGATTCCTTTTAGCCCCCGCCCCTTTGCTAACATTCTGGTTTCACTAGCTGGGAGTGGTCCCTAAAAAATGGAGCCATGTGGCCTGAACTCCCAAAGTGGACAATGAGCCTGCTTTTCGGGCTCTTGCACCTTGCCCATATCCTATTGTTCAGGGCTGCGGAATTAGTTGGCGCCATCTAAAAAATAATAATAATATTGCCCCTATTGTCATAATTTGTTTGTTATAATTTGCTTGGCTGCTTTTTTGGTGGTTCCTTTTATGTGGATCCTTGTTTGCCTATGAGAAGTTACACCAGATGTGAGCATCTCAAAACATTTGTATCCTTTTTGCAGTGGGTAGTGAAGAAGGAGGTTGGCTATGACTTGATTCGTTGCTCTCTTGATGTTTTTGTTTTGTGCACTGGCATTAGTCTATCTTCAAATGCTTCATTAGATTGTCAACATTTTTGGGGCTTCATTGGTGGTGGAAAAGATGGAGGACCCATCTGCATGTCTTTGTTTTTTGGAAATTGAATTAGACTGTGATAATGGACTGCCGATTGCCCCAATACAAGTAGATCATAAACCTGTTTTTTGTTGGTGCAAAAGGTTATTTTGCATCAGAAACAGTCCCTCTTCGGGACATTAAACTTTGCTTGATGGATTATCCCTGCATGGTGCATATTTAACTGTCTCCTGGCTCAGCTTAAATCAGGTGTTAAGCAGCCACATAATTTTATTTGGATGTTGGAAGGTGTTAAGTCAGATTTGAGGATATGGGAGTGCAAACCTGGAACTCGTGTTACCCAGTGATTCACTGTATTCCAGATGGTTCAAAAATTGATCCAAATTGATGGATGGAGGATGACTTGGTCTTTTTTGGAACTTTTTTGCATTGTTGTGAACCTTGAATTTTGGGGTCATTTTCACAAGGATAGGTAGATAGTGTTCCACTGTGACAACATGGGTGTGGTGAGGATGGATTGCTTTGCTTGCAGCTCAGCCTTTCTTGTTATGCCTTTGAGGTTGCATGGTTTCCTTTTTTAAATTACATTTTTATTGAGAGGCATCAATAATAACAACGAACAGTACAGGATACATATGCAAAATAGATACAGTATACCTATAGTCACATGTCATAAATGTAATTAGAAAAATTGAACAAACAATGCTGAAACCTTGTCCTGTACAATTAGAACAAATGCCAAGAGGCATTTTATGATTATAAAGGAAGTAAAAGAAGATGGGAAAATGGGGGAAGGCAAGGGAAAGGAGATGGGATGGATGGGGACTAGAAAGAGGAAAGGAGGAAAAAGGGGATGGCTGAAACAAAGATAAGGAGGGAGACCAGAGAGAAAAGGAAGAGAGTGACAAAAGGGGGGAGAGAAGAGAGAAGATAAGAAAGGAAAAGAGTGAGAAAGGGAGAAAGAGTGTGAAAAAAAGAAAGAGAAAAAATAGAAGTAGGAAAAGAGGGAGAAGGAGAAGAAGAAAGATAGAGCTATATAGTAAAATAGTAAAAGTAATAGAAGGAGGAGTCGGGTGGTATCACTTCACTCAGTACCCAAATGGCTAAAGTGAGAGTGGTGCTTAGCATTATCAGCATTCCAGTCAGAGAGGAATTTAGATAAGTATGTAAAATCTCTCTCATGCTTGAGGGCAGTTAATCTGGAAAGTAACAATTGATCCCCGACTCGATGGTGCCATTCAGAAATAGTCAGTGATTTTCTGTCTTTCAAGAGTGAGGGGATAAGGGATTTAGTGGAATTTAACATAGGCAGGAGGGAAGTATGGGAAGGTTCAAGTAGAAAAGAATTTGCAAAGGATCCCTAGATAGGTGGATATGTAATGAGGCCTCTATAAGAGCCCAAAAAGGCTGAATCAGTGGGCAAGACCACCACAAATGTAAAAGTGTACCTTTCTGTTTTAGACACCTCCAACATCTAGAGTTGGTGGAAGGAAACATGCCATGAAGTCTAGATGGGGTAAGATACCATCTATATAAGAATTTAAAATTTGTCTCTAGAACAAAGGTGGAGATAGAGGAGGAAGAGGTATGTTTCCATATGGATGACCAGTCCTTATCCATAATAGCAGTACCTAGTTCGGTGTATGAATGTAAAGATCCAGAGGCAGAATTCGGAAGTATTGTATACATTTTGCTCAAGAAGCGGCGACGAGCTTGAAAAGATGAGCAAAGGGACTCAAATGGTGTCAGTGAACATGTTGCTCCACAGCGGATATTGGGTTGTGAAAGAAAATGTTTTATGCTCAGGTACTGCCAAAGTTCTTGGGATGGAAGAGCATATTTATCTTGAATGTTCAGAAATGAGCACATAGTCGAAGAGACAAAAGGTCTTTTAGACACATTTTCGGTATCTTTGCCCACATAGGAGAGGCAAGGAAAAGAGGTGTCGGCCTTTCACAGAAAAGTCTTGATAGTAGGGAAGGGAAGGAAAGCAGCTGTCTCTGTGCAATCCCCCAGTTCCAGACCCTGAGAACAGGGCTTAAAATAGGGTGAGATCTCAGACTCAGGGGACAGAAAGACTGTGGAAGAAAGAAATCTAACAAAAAAATCTCCCCCAGTAGCCTTGAATCGTTCTAAGTGCACCTAAGCTTTGGATTCATGATTATGGCACCAATCAGGGATGGAGGCCAGAAAAACAAAACACTAGTATAAGAGAAGGTCCAGGATCCCTAGTCCTCCTAGGGACAACTTCTTAGAATCAATGTAGATTTGCTGACCCTTGATTGCAGCGATTGCCAAATAAATGTATTAAGGATATGTGATATGTTTTTAAAACAGGAAGTGGGGACATGTATAGGTAAAGTTTGAAAGACATACAATATCCTAGGAAGAATGTTCATTTAATGGCATTGATTTGACCAGACCAAGAAAGGTAAAGGTGGTGCCACTTGGAAATATTGTTTCGAATACTGGATAATAAGGGAGGGAAATTAGCTTTATATAGTGAGTCTACTGATGGTGTGATATGTACTTCCAGATATTGTATGGAAGAAGTAGCCCATTTGGAGGGAAAATATATCCACAGTTCAGCCGTAAGTTCTGAAGGAACACTGATAGGTAAGGCTTCAGACTTAGATAAATTAATTTTAAAATGAGATAATAGGGAGAAGGCATCAAATTCTGCTAAAAGAGCTGGAAGAGGCATTTTAAGATTAGTGATAGAGATCAAAACGTCATCAGCAAACATAGAGAGCTTATATTCCTTCTGATTCACTGAAATACCTACTATTTGGGGATTCTTCCTAACACGTTATGCAAAAGACTCCATGACTAGAGTACTGGGGAAAAAGGGCAGCCTTCTCGTGTTCCATTGGAGATCATGAAGGGATCAGATAGAGAGCCATTTGTATTAACCCTAGCCGAAGGGGAAGAGTAAAGAGCAAAGACATATCTTATAGATCTAGGACCAAAATCAAAGTGAAGAAGTGTTTGGTGATGAAATGTCCAGTTAACCCAATCAAATGCCTTCTTTGCATCCGTAAATAGGAAAATAGAGGGAATATGAGTAAGAGAGGAAAAGTGATGAAGATTTATAAGCTTTCTGGTATTATCTCTTGCCTCACAACCCGGTGTAATACCAGATTGATCCGGATTGATCAAATAGTTGAAGTGTTTTTAAGGCATTCAGTAAGAATCTTTGCATACATTTTTATGTCCGTGTTAAACAAAGATATGGGTCTATAGGTTGTATCCTTACAGATTTAGGTATAACTGAAATGTGCACCTTCAGTACTGATGTTAGTATAGAGACTGAATCCGGATAGGTTTCAAAAGACTCCTTTAGAAGTGGTGTGAGAATGGAAGCATATGTTTTACAATAGATCTGAGAAAAACCATCAGGGTTGGGGAATTTCTCAGAGGGTAAGGAGGTAATGGCTTGTAAAATCTCCTGATCAGTTATGGGTGAATACAAGGCTGACCGAGAATACGGGGTAAACTGGGGTAAATTTGTAGCTGTGAGATATGAAGATATTGAGTCAGAAGTCAGAGGGGGAGATGAAGAAGAGCCTTGGAGATTATAAAGGGATTCATAGAAAGCATGAAACATAGCCAAAATGTCATGATCATTGTAATGTAAGTTGCCAGAACAGGAGCGGATAGCCAGTATATAGGTAGATTGCAATTGTTTCTTGAGCTGTCTGTCTAAGAACTTCCTTAACTTGTTACCATGCTCAAAACATGAGTTTAAATGGATAGTAATACTTTAATATTACTAATCCCCATAGTGTATCTATTTCAAGAAGAATTCAATTGCCCCCAGTGTAATCTCTCAAACCTTTATGGTTTGAGAGATAACGGTAAGCAAAGTTCCCCCCTCCCTCCCCCTTCCCTGAAGTCAGCGTTGTACTGACTGCAGGGGAAGTCTGTCGTACGACAGGCTTGAGGCTCTGCAGCAGAGCCGAGATCACGTTACTAAAAAATATTATTTCACTGAAACGGTCTTCTACATGTGCTTGCAAACCAAGTTTGTGCTGAGATTCCAAAATATGAATATGTTTAGCATAGATTTTTTTCTGACGTGCCACTAATTTTATTAGCTCACCCCTTATCAAACATTTATATGCCTCCCAGAGTTTGAGAGGGGAGAAATCTGGAGATTGGTTCAATGTATTCCAAGAGTTTAGCTTCAACCTCATCATCGACGTCTTTCTGAGAAAGAAGGTAAGAATCCAATCTCCAGATTCTAGGTGCAGCTAGTTCTGAGGGACTACAGATCGAAAGAGAACATCCTCCATAAAAATCCCCCCACGGTATGTCTTACTACCACTCACGAGCTTCCCAATTCGTAAAGACCTGAAAAAGACAAGGCTAAAAGCAGAACCGAACAGGGAAGTCTCAGGAGTCAACACACACCTCCAGAAGCCACTGTAAAAGGTGAAACGAGACCGGGCTGCGAGAATCCAGAGACAACATACCACGGCACATGCCACACAACACCATCCAAACCATTAAGGTTTTGGTATAGTCCCTCCAACCTCTCAACCGAAAACCAAAAGCCAAACCGGACACTTTACCTGAAATAGTAGCAGGGGAGAGACTCCGACCACCCCAGTCCCATGTAAGCCACAACACGCCATCCACCCACTCTGCATCACTAACCAGAGGGCGACACAGACCTTCAAGCCTGATCCAGTCATCCCTAGCAGCTGCGTACCGCAACAAATTCCTCACCCATTATGCAATGACACTCCTCCAAGCCCCCATAAGAAGGCGGGGCAAGGTGTAGCTTCTGCCTTCACCCCCGGACATGCCCTCCAGAATTCCCCCACCTAAAAGCAAAACAACGTATCAGCCGCCACATTAAGCACACCCGGGCACATGTCTTGCCTGAAAAGAAATATTCAAATGCAAACAACACAACACCAAATGTAGAAATAGACTCACAACAGGAGGAGAAGAAGCAGATAAATTATTGATGGCTAAAACAACCCCCGTATTAGCGGAATGAAAAACTACTTGACTGTCCCACTTGCGATCCCCCCACAAGGACAGCGCCACAACAATCGTGAACATTTCAAGAAAGACAATGTTCTTGGTCAAACCTGCACTCACCCACTCCATCTGCCCAGGAGCAGAACACCACTCCACCCCAAACAATGCCCTGAAACTCAGGGAGCCAGCAGTGTCAATATGCAACTCAAGCTCTCCATTGGACCTAGTTGGTGACTGCCAGTAAGAGCGAATGTTGAAGTCCTCCAAGAACAGTCCCAATACCTGCAAATCCTCCTGCAAAGGAAAATATGATGAGGTGGACATACCACCACACCTGTTGCCCAGGGCAAGCACCGATTAAAGATCCTGCCCGTGAGAATGATGTGGCAAGCAAAGTTTAACTTGCCCAAAAGTGACTGCAACTACTGAAGGGACACGTTCCTCACATGCCGGCAAGTCATGACCTCCACACATGCAACACCGACAGCTTGTCCAGCTGACACTCCATAGCGACCAAATCTATCTTGATACCCAGGAAACAGAAACACATGGAAAGGTCTTCCATCTTATCCAAAGGCACTCCAAAATCCTGAGAAACCCTCTGAAGAGTGTCCAGCAGCCGACTGCAAATGTCCAAACCACCAGGCCCCACACACAGGAAATCATCCAAGTAATGGAAGATGGATGAAAACTGTGACTCCTTCCTAACCACCCACTACAAGATCGAACTAAACTTCTCAAAGAGAGCACAGGAAATGGAGCAACCCATAGGGTGACAAAGGTCTACATAGTAGGACCCATCCACCAGAAAAGAAGACGGAAGGCCGACTCGATATTAGCCTTTGGCGAACTCAGCAGCACGGCCAAAGCAACAGCCTTGTCAAAGGACGCGTGGCGAAAATGGACCCGCCCTTTGACTCAATGCCACTTCCTTCCCAATCTTCTCCAACACCACCCCCGGATTATCAGCCTCTGAATGCATATTGCCAGGCTCAGGCACCCCCATACCCACCCAACTTGGTATCTAAAAGCCCACAGAAAACCACTACTCAAAAATCCATGCAGTGGACCTATCCCTGTACACCCTTAGCCATGGTAAAATCCTTGCGGTGGGCACCGGGATCCTCCCCCCTTGCATCCCACGTACCTCCCCCCACACACTCAGCACCTCTTGCTTTTTGAAAGCACTTGGAAAGGTAAGGGGCACCTGAACATCCTGAGCACTCATGTTTGAATTTACAAGTACCTCCCCAATTACAATGCCCCTCATTGTACTGCTAGCAGAATCCAGAGTTTTTGCTGAGGAGGAAGGCATGGTGGGGAGCCCCAACTCCCCGGCACCCGACTGAAAGAACTGCAGCCCCCCAGGGAAACCAGCTGGACAAGTCATAATGGACAGACAATGACCAATATCCGTCTAGTACCACAATACTGACTGCCAAACCGCCATCCGCTGGTGGAACTGCTTGTCATATTTCCACCATGCCAAGCACCCATAAATCCTGCAGGCATTCCAGATATTATCCTGTTAACAGTACAATGAGGGGCATTTGTGGGGAAATGTTCCCCAATAACACTTGCCAGGATGGAGAAAGCCCTAATCCAGTTGCCAAACACTTTAGGTATCTTCTGATACTGGCAGCGCTCTCTCTCCTACCTCTTGTCAGAATCCTTCTCGTCTTTCTCCGGCTGAGCCTCGTCAAGCGGAAGGAGAGAATAAATCTCAATGAACTCATTCCACCAAATCTTCTCTCTAATCTCCAGCTTCAAATGAAGTCCCAATGGGCCGGCCCAGCTGAGAAACACCTACTGACCCTCCTCCCGCCACCCCCAAACCCAATAGATGAGAGTCCTCAGTCCCCACCGGTCCAACAGTGGAGACACTCACCAAGTCTGGAGCCCCGGGAGTGGGTGCCCCTAAAGAAATCCCAGGAAACCCCAAGCCCCCCAGGGATGTTCATGCCCCCTGGCCCATGCTGGAAAGACCTTAAGACACCTGGGGCAGAGACCTGTTGACCCACAAACCCTGGTGCAGCCATTGGCCGCCACATACCCCCCCAAGTCCACCCCAGGCAATGGAGACAAACCCAGCCTGCCTGGGACGCCCCACACATCCCAGTATACCCACCATCAGACAAACCGGAAGCATCAACAGCAGGCACCGTCTGTTGCCCAACCCCCCATGGTCCCCCTGCAGGCAGAACCCCAGACACACACCCCCAGCACCTGGTTCTGCCAAGCCCCCAACATATGTCTGATAGAAGTTCACACTGCTGCACTACCACCAGCCCCCCCAACCCCAGCATGAGCATTAGGCATAGACAGACATGTACCTGCCCCCCAATGGAGGAACAGCTGGCACGGACTGCATCACTCCAGACCTACCGGACACTTCCAACACTGGTCCAGGCAGAGCATCCCTGCCTTTCAAAGGAGGCCCCCAACACCACATAGTGGGGCAGAATAGGCACCTGAGTATCAAAAACAGCTGGAGAACGATTCCTCTCATCTTTAGAAGGACACTGGCTGTGCCATTCAGCAGGTCCTCCGGAGGAAGCAGCAGTCCCAGGCTCCTCCCTGCACACCCGATCATCCCTGGAACGGGTCTCTCTGCCTCTGTGATGGACTGAAACAGTCCTCCTGGCTGACTCCCTGGTGTCTCTCCTCCACACCGGACTGTTGCTGAACCGCCTCCCACAGTACAGCAAAGGGCTGAGTCTGTCAGGGGGCCTTGTGGGCATGCTGTGCACAGGCCTAACCAAAGCCACATCCACAGCAGAAGAATGGCCATCTGAAGTACATTCCCCAGATGCTCCTGAAGGTAAGCTGCACCACCTGCCTCCAGCACCCTCCGCACCTCATTCAACAAGGCCTCCAAGGACATGATCCAGACAGATAAGGCAGTCAAGGCAGAGAGGTATGCTGTAACACCGCTGCTCCCAAAAGTGGCTCAGTACCTGCTGACCTATATAACCTAGCCCACCTTGAACCAACCACCCCCCTACTTCCTGCTCCCTATCCCCATGCTTTACTTGATACCCCGGCCCAGACATGCCTCCCCTTCTTATTGCTTAATCAGGGAGTACTTACACACATATACTACATACGCACACACATACACACAAAACACATACACATACACACAAAACATAGTAAGAGAACAGACTGAACAAAGTGGAATACAGAAATCCCACTTACATTTTTTTTTTTACAAATTACACTTTTTGGATATGCAGCAGAATTTACTTTTACATTCCTAATATAAAACTGTTACTTCATTTTCAGCTATTTTAGATTGATTTCTACTGTTTTCTACTAAAATGTGAAAACAGAAAATGATATAATATTTCTCTCAGGTTTTACACCACTTTACAAAGTTCACCCTTGTGCCAGTGCTAGAAATTCCCCATCAGACATTGCTTTCTGCTCCCCATTGCTGTCACCTTGCTTCAGTTCTAAAGAGCAGGTTACCAGCACTGCTATCAGTAGGAGCGTTGCTAGGTTTCAAAAAAGACCTGAAGCTTGGGCTCAATTAACGTTTTATCATTGTGCTGTGCTTGCCAGTTTCAGTTATCCCAGCAGGATATCATCGCAGTATTATACCATTTCATGTCCCAGGTCAAAAATAAGAATCAAAGAATGCTGGGAGCACGGAATGCTGGGAGTTCTGTGCTGGGAGCATTCTGTGCTTTCGGCCAGTCTCTACAGTGCATGACTGCATTGGCGGCAGGACGCAGAGCCGGACCGGCCTCTTAACATCACCCAGACCTTGGCCCGTGTGTACATGGGCTTTTACACTAGTTTCTTCATAATTCATCAGCCTCCTTGTTGAAAATATCAAGATTTATTATATAGAGTGCATTTTTTACTCTGGTTTGCCCCAGTGCTGCAAGTACTAGAGTTTAATAAGTGTGCACACAAGTGATTATAGTTGATTGAGACAACCTGTCCACCTGTGCACTACTCCCTGCCTTCTCACATAATGCCTTAAAGTAATGTAAATGGGTGACTCTCTTGTTTTAGTCACTTGCAAAGTAAAGGAAGAAGATTGTAATTCTACATAAGAAATGGAAGGGAGATTATGCAATTAGTTAATTAAGCCTGACTATTGGTAGATAATATCCTTGCTGATTACAGATGGGATCCAGCTGTGACTGGACAGCAGCAGCAGGTATTGCATGTTTCAGAAGCTAAAGTCAGAACATCTTAACCACTTGAGCGCCAGAGGTGTACGCAACGCATTGCTCAATGTAGGCTGACCAGATGGAAATAAGCATATTTCAGGACTGCGTGGAATTCAACGCAGCCCTGCAATATGCATTTTTTCATATGTGTCCCTGGTTAAAGGGTCTGGTCACCCTAATGAAATCTGACCACTCAGCAATCTAATAGAATGTTTAGGGGATTGTATGTTCAGAAGAAAGAAGGGTACTTTCCTGTTATCTGGAACCATTTTCAGAACAAATTCCTGTTGTCATTTCCTGTTAGAATCTGTCCTGTCAGATTGTAATATTACTAGTGTAAAAGCCTGTGTACACGGTCCAAGGTCTGGGCAATGTTAACCCTTTGAGTGCCAGAGGGTTCTGCAACGCATTGCTTTGCAATGCGTTGTGTACCTCTCTGGCACTCAAAGGGTTAAGTGGCCTCCACCTCACTGCTCCACACTATACAGTCTTGTGTCATCTCACTCATGCGACGATATAACGTGCAGTAGAGACTGTCCAAACGTGCGCAGTCTCTACTGCGCATGACGGCTTCTGACAAACATCCTAGCGAATTATTATATAGGATAATAAATATAAAATATTACAATAAAGATTTTGGTTAACCCCTTAAGGATGGCCAATCGTGCTTGATCCGATTCCGGGCTCCCCGAACGGCATGCAGACGCGAAGGGAGCCCAGAATTCCATGACGGTCCAGGACCATCATGGATCCTTAACGCGATTCTACCCATGACGGTCCTGGACCATCATGGGTTGTTATTGAGTTAAAAATGTTTGAAAAATGTTTCGAAAATGGTTGTTTTGAAAATGGTTCCGGATAACAGGAAAGTACCGGAAGTGGAAGAGTTCTGGGGCAAAATATTTTAACAAAATCCCCATTGATTTAAATGGGCATTTTAACCGATTCAGTACTAGAGAGGTCTCCAAAGCATTGCTTAGCAATGTGTTGGAGACCTATATAGCATTCAAGAGGTTAAATTGAGACTAGAGATAAGCAAAACACTTTAACTTGGACTCCAAGCAGGCGGTTTTGTGAATTCCTAAGCAATCATTTGAAATGGCTATTTTGTTTGTTTAATCAGTCATAGCCCACAAAAATAGGTTGCATAAACTTAAAGGGATAGTAATGTTTCACAAAAAGCAGCAGCTCCAATTAATCATCATAGTATTTGGGCCATAGAGAGTGTTATTTCAATACTGTCAGAGTTGTAGTTCAAGAGTAATTGAATTAAAAATTATCCCCTCTCCCGCCCCTTTTACCTAGTATAAGCCAACTCCCCTTAGATGTGGAATCTGGTCTTGAGACCAGACAGCTCACAGCAAGGGACAATCTTCTTACAATGAGAACAATGAAAACCCTGCCCCCATCCACTTGGACACCACCCTGTTGCCTTGAGCTGAGCAGTTTTACATCAGTAAAAGGGGTGGGAGGGGGATACTTTATCGTTCAATTACTCTTGAACTACAACTCTGACAGTACTGAAAAAACACTCTCCATGACCCAAATTCTATGAAGATTAATTAGAGCTGCTCTTATTATGAAACATTACTATCCCTTTAAAAGTATATGGATATACTGAGATTTGATGTGTGCCAAAAGACAGGGATTATTTACAGTAAGGACAGTAAAGTTATGGCTGCTGTGCTTGCAGATACTGTAGATGCTTTCAAAAAAGTAATGGATGCCTATTTAGCACAGTACAATATTGATAATTATGACAGTTTCAGAGCAGATATTGTAGAGCAGTTTGCTAGTTTCCAAAAATATCTGGGGCAAGAGCCCATGGGAAAATTCAAGTGCACCCTCTGCCTTTGGTAGTGAGGAAAACACTGTAGTTGGGAGTGGGTTATCCACAGACAACTTAACAGTTTATTTTAATAATTTATTTATAATGAAGTGTTAGTAGTAAGTCATTTTATGTTTAACACATGCCATTTTTTATCCTAACATTAGTTGAAACTATATCTGAGGCAGCTCTGTGTTATAAATATATAGGGCAAATATATAATTACTGTGCAATTTAAACAGATTCAAAGCTACCAGCAAAGAGAAAACATGACTACTAAGGTCCCTGGGAAGAGAGTGAGGAGAGGGACATCCAGTAGGATTCAGTCTATCCCACCATGGGCAGGGGTGAAGTTGCGGCATACAGTCTCTCTTTCTTGTATTTGTGCAAAGAGCATTGCATTTTTGTAATATAACTGGTTTTTGAGATTCACAATAATTTGTTAGTGTCACACTGTGCCATCAAAATATAAAGTTTAATTTCACATGATTACATTTTACAAAAGAAGGGCTAGTACACCCTATAGACACATTTGAAATTATCTGTAAAACAAAGTACATTTTTAGAAGGGTGGCAGGTGTAGTTTAAGTATTCCATAATGTAAGTAAAAATATCAAAACTAACCTTTAAATACAATTGTCCAGCTTGCTCACGCTATCTGTACAACCTATAACTTTTTCAGTGTACATGCACAGTTTCCATTACTAATCCAGTATAGTTCAATTAACCCCTAGAGACTTCTCCAAAACATTGCTTTTGCAATATGCAGGAGACCTCTCTATTGCATTCAAGGGTTTAAAAGACTTATTTAAAGGGATAGTACTGTTTCACAATAAAAGCAGCTCCGATTAATTTTCATAGTATTTGGACCATGGAGAGTGTTGTTTCAATACTGTCAGAGTTGTAGTTCAAGAGTAATTGAATGATAACATATCCCCCTCCCACCCTTTTTACCGTTGTAACACTGCTCACCTCAGAGCAGCAAGACTGTCTGGATGGATGGCAGAGAGGGACAATCTTCAGTGAGCATAAGGAAAAACCTGTCAAGGGGGCAGGGTTTTCCTTATATTAACAGTAAGAAGATTGTCCCTTGCCCTGAGCTGTCTGGTCCCAGGACCAGATTCCACATCTGAGGTGAGCAGTGTTACATCAGTAAAATAGGGGGGAAGGGGATACTTTATCATTCAATTACTCTTGAACTACAACTCTGACAGTATTGAAACGACACTCTCCATGGCCCAAATACTACGAAGATTAATTGGAGCTGCTTTTATTGTGAAACAGTACTATCCCTTTAAATGAGTCTTTTAAACCCTTGAATTCAACAGAGGTCTCCTGCATATTGCAAAAGCAATGCATTGGAGAAGTCTCTAGGGGTTAATTGAACTATACTGGATTAGTAATGGAAACTGTGCATGTACACTGAAAAAGTTATAGGTTGATAACGTGAGCAAGCTGGGCAATTGTATTTAAAGGTTAGTTTTGATATTTTTACTGATATTATGGAATACTTAAACTGGACCTGCCACCCTTCTAAAAGTTTACTTTGTTTTACAGATAATTTTAAATGTGTCTATAGGGTGTACTAGCCCTTCTTTTGTAAAATGTAATCATGTGAAATTAAACTTTATATTTTAATGGCACAGTGTGACACTTTATGCTAATTCCCTGTATGCTAAGTAGTTCTGTTATAGGACAAACCTACTACTCGCCATAATATTAGAAATGTCCCCATGTGTGGGCTCTGTCTAGACTCATTCATAGCACATTATGTGCTATATTGGCCCAGAAACTAAATAGCATAACATGCCACACTGTGTCACTAACAAATTATTGCGAATTTCTCAAAAACTAGTCATACTACAAAAATGCAATGCTCTTTGCACAAGTACAAGAAAGAGAGACTGTATGCTGCAACTTCACCCCTGCCCATGGTGGGATAGACTGAATCCTACTGGATGTCCCTCTCCTCACTCTCTTCCCAGGGACCTTAGTAGTCATGTTTTCTCTCTGCTGGTAGCTTTGCATCTGTTTAAACCAGTGGTTCTCAACCTGTGGGTCGGGACCCCTTAGGGGGTCGAATGACGATTTGCCAGGGGTCGCCTAAAACCATCAGATATTTATATTTCGATTCATAACAGTAGCAAAATTACAGCGATGAAGGAGCAATGAAAATTATTTTACTGTTAGGGGTCGCCACAACTTGGGAAATTTTATCAAAGGGTCACGGCACTAGAGAGGTTGAGAACCACTGGTTTAAACTAACAGTAATTACATATTTGCCCTATATATTGATAACACAGAGCTGCCTCAGATATAGTTTTAACAGTGGGCCTTATGTTAGGCATGTGTTAAACATAAAATGGCTTACTTCTAACACTGCATTATAATTAAATTATTAAAATAAACTGTTAAGTTGTCTGAGGATAACCCACTCCCAACTACAGTGTTTTCCTCACTACCAAAGGCAGAGGGAGCACTGTTGAATTTTCCCATGGGATCTTGCCCAAGATATTTTTGGAAACTATCAAACTGCTCTAGATCAATATCTGCTTTGAAACCAACTGTCATAATTACCAATATCGTTCTCTTCTAAATAGCTATCCATTACTTTTTGGAAAGCAGCTACAGTATCTGCAAGCACAGCAGCCATAACTTTACTGTCCTTACTGTAAGCAGTCCCTGTCTTTTGGCACTCATCAAATCTCCGTATATCCATATGCTTTTAAAGGGATAGTAATGTTTCATAATAAAAGCAACTACAATTAATCTTCATAGTATTTGTGTCATGGAGAGTGTTCTTTCAGTACTGTCGGAGTTGTAGTTCAAGAGTAATTGAATGATAAAGTATCCTCCTCCCGCCCCTTTTACTGATGCAACACTGCTCAGCTCAGAGCAGCAGGGTGGTGTCCAAGTGGATTGCAGAGAGGGATAATCTTCAATTAACATAAGAGAAAACATGTTAATGGGGGCAGGGCTTTCATTGTTCTCACAGTAAGAAGATTGTCCCTTGCCCTGAGCTGTCTGGTCCCAGGACCAGATTCCACATCTGAGGTGAGCAGTGTTACATCAGTAAAATAGGGGGGAGGGGGATACTTTATCATTCAATTACTCTTGAACTACAACTCTGACAGTATTGAAATTACATTCTCCATGGGCCAAATACTATGAAGATTAATTGGAGCTGTTTTTCTTATGAAACATTTCTATCCTTTTAAATCAGTAGGAGTTTTTCTGTTTTGTTTTTTCCTATAGTGTAACTTTGCCCCAGAACTGGTTCACATTTCTTTATACATGTGGCCCTGTATTTCTCAGGTCCCTGGACCTGGTTTGCAAGCACATTTTGTAGACCGTTCCAGTTCAGGATTTCTATTTCAGTAACGTGATCGCGGCTCTTCTGAAGAGCCTCAGACATGTCCGGGACCGGATTCTCCTGCAGTTAGCTTGAGCGCTGATGTCAGGGGAAGGGGAGGGAGGGGAAACTTTGGTCCTGAATATCTTTCAAACCATAAAGGTTTGAGAGATGGGACTTGGGGTATTTAGTTTAACTTTTACCGCTTACAAGATTAGCTTTAGTTATTTTATGGCAATACTATCCTTTTAATTGGAAATGACTTCAGTGTTTTGTTTTGTTTTTTTTTAGCTTTTTGTGCCTTCTTCTGGATTAAAGGGGTTGAATTAGCATGGGCTGAACTTGATGAACGCATGTCTTTTTTCAGGCTCATCAACTATGTTACTAGATTAATTTGTGTAGTACAGAGCAATGTGCGGGAGACCTATCTAGCATTCAAGGTGTTAATACCAGCTAGTGAGTATATTGGGAGGGACTAATGAGACTGGGGGATTCCTGTGGCTTTTTGGATTGTAGTTGCCTCATATTGAATTGAGTTAATCGATCTACTGGCAGTGGTTCTGTGTGTTGATTCTGATTTCCAGATTTACATTTTACACATTGTGAGATCACCAGACGTGGGGAATTCCACACAGTTTTCCATTCTGATACTGATAGATGTTAACTCAGCTTTAACTGTCATACTTATGGCACCAAGTCCACCATCCACATATAAAAAATATTGTATTTCCCAGATTCATAAATCTATAAATTCTTCTTTTGATGGCATATAGTATTTTCTCCTTTCTAATTTTAACAGTTCCACGTAGCCATTAGATAGTTATACTAATATCAATCTGTACAATATGAAACCACCACTATCAACATCAATGGTATAGTGGTTAAGTGATTTGTGTATCACTTAAAATAATGGCCATGAAAATAACCAGTTTAAACTAACTTACTGAATCAAGAGCTCCATTATTCCCTTGGACACTAGAAATCTTCCAATGCATTGTCCTTCATCGAGTTGGAGACCTCTCTTGCAACCAAGAGGCACAACATAATTACAGCTGGAAAGGGGAATGTTTTGGTCTGCTTATAGAACAGAAGACATCTACATGATTTATCTTTGTCTCATTCTTTAACATCACAAGAACATGGCATTTTAACAGGAGTGTGTAGACTTTTTATATCCACTGTATCTTTTATTTTTAGAACAATTCAAGTTCAAATTAAAAACATCAATGAATTATCCTCTGTGTCAGAATGGATAATGTCCATCTGATTCAGGAAAATCAACACAAAACATCTCTAAATGCAATCTCTCCACCCAGTTTGTTTTCCGGGAACTTCAGGTCAGGCATGCCTATAACTCTCAGTTTGGTTCCTTGGACAATAGGGTGCAATCCATATTGAAAATATAGTGAAGAAACAGATTTCCATCCTTCCTCACTTCTGTTATCCTTCTCCAAATGGCAGTTGGACCTCACAGACCTCATTGATGAGGATGTGTCTGACATTTCCCATTCACTCACTCAATAGTTTCATCTAGGGATAGACTCATTCAACTGAAATTCTTAAATAACATCTATTATACACCTGTTATACTTCTTGGTATACACAAACACTTTATGATCTTTGCCCCAAAAGTAGCAATGATGTTGTCTTGGTCAGGCCAGATAGACCTTCTATCCATGTACCTTAACTTCCAAAATATTCACTTCCAAGACATGTGTCTGCTGGACATGGTTTATGATTTGTTTAGACTTCCACAAATGCCATTTGGCTATGAAGGCTATTGCCCCTAAATGGATCCAGCCTTCCAGCCTACTCATGGGCTATTGTTGTATCTGGTCAACTAGGCCTTGCCAAATTACAAATATACATTTCTTTACAGAGGTTGTCTACAAAAATATTTTGTTTGGTTTGTGTGGATGGATAGTCATTCAACCATAGCTCCACACAACTTGTATTGTATTAGTAGATTGTCAGGATTATATTAGTATTTTATAATCCTTTAAATCCTTCCCGCTTGCTGTTGTTCCCATTCCCTTCCCTAACTTCCCAATTTTCTTCTTACTTTTTTCTTTTTTGTGAATACTGTAAAATGTGTGGTACCCAGATATCCAGTTTCTTCCATTTTGTATATTTTAACTGAAGCAATTGAAGTTTCTAATTGCTACGGTTGGCAAGCAAAACCAGGAGTCAGGTGGTATAGTTAAGATAACCTTTATTTTAAGAATAATAACAGTAATGCAATATATATATATATATATATATCTATATATATATATATATATACAGTGGGTGATTGAAGAGACGAGTACTGTATCAGGAATAGCAGTCTCCCAATATCTCCACCACACTGTCCAAGACAAGGCTTCAAGACTACTGGAGTCTCGAGGTACGGTAATGCCCAGGCCTAGCACTGACTCAACCTGCAGTCAGTCTTGGAGCGGAGTCTATAGTGTATGCAACAAGGAAGCTACTGACTGAAGCCTTCAGTCAGTAGCTAGGAGTCTGCTAGAGCCCCAGGTCAGTACTAGGAAGGATGTCTGAGGAATGGAACCAAAACTTGGAGTGAACAGACAGGGCCTTCTAGTAAGTACCAGATAGGATAGTCAGACGAGCCAAGGTCATACATGAAGAGGGTAGTCAGCCAGAGCCACAGGTTTGCATCAGATAGGATATCCACTGAAGCAATAGAATGATGAATGTGCAGTGGACAGAGCCCCAGGTCAACACCAAAGTGGGAAGTCAGACAAGCCTAGGTCATACACAGAGCGGGTAGTCAGCCAGAGCCACAGGTTTGCACCAGAAATGATATCTGAGCTAAATCGGAGTGCACAAGGAGAATAGTCAGACAGAGCCACAGGTCAACACCAAAATGGATGGACAGACAAGCAGGATCATACACAGGAATCAGGAATACAATATAATGAACTGCTCAGAACAAGAAAGTAAGGGTAACTGAGTCAGGAATCAGTCTGTGCTTTAAACCCCTCCTCAGGAAGTAGGTAGAAGGAGCAGCTCAGAGGGAGAAGTAGGTATGAGGAGACTACAGGCCTCAAACACACAAAACAGAGGCCTGCAGCATGCCGATGCCTTGTGTCTGCAGATGATGCATCTAGCATTGATGCGTCCAAACACTCGTGGAAATTACACTGGAGCGTCATTGTAAGCATCGCCAGAAGCAGCGGCGCTACAAGGTTCTGTGACACTAATATATCTTTAGTTGCATTCAGTCTTGAGAATATAAAATGGACTGGGAGGAAGGAAAGTCTCAGGATTATCCAGTAATTTTATTATCAATAAGACAAGTACACATTTCCAAGTCTTGTAAAGACAGGCTGCAGGTAACTAAGGTCAGGGACATGGCAAAACTAACATCAGGCAATCAAAATAAACACCTGACTGAGCAAAACTGCATCCCCCACAGTTGTCTCACATTTATTGATTCTCTATTGGTATGCTTTAGATATCTCTTATGGGATGTTGTCTGTCTTTGTACACTCTAGTAAGGTGACCTTATTACATCACCCACATTCAATTAGCATCTGTATGGAGATGACACAATTTGCCATGTATATGTACTTATGGGTGCAACTGGGTTCATACATAAGCATAAGGATTGGCTACAAGATATGTACACAGTATGCACTGCATTCACCATTGATTCATCTACATCATTATGTCTAAGACCGAATTAATTATTTTGCACTTGACACTACCACTTTAATGCACTACAAGTGGAAAAACAACAGCTAACAAAAGGGCTTTATATAGAAATAAATAAATGAGCAATTCTGGAGCATGCCAACTGCTGCAAGAGAATACAAATAAAATTCCCCAAATTGCCATTCAATAAAATGAAACTGTTAGAGTTTTGAATGCTTCACAAGGCTTTGTAGACCTCAGTTGAATTCAAGTAGTTAAAAGACTATTTAAATCACTGAGAATTTTTATTCCCCACCATAAGTGGTGATACTGTACTCTTTTATTAGGAAGGCAGGCAGGTAAGCGTTCGCCAGGTCCATGAGAGTCAAACAGTATGTTTTCTCATGGGTGCTTCAGTTTGGGATTTTATTGAAAGGGTAGACAAATTGTTAGGGGAGACTAAAAAGAAACAAGCTATCCTGGTACATATTTGTAGGGGTGGGCCAAAAGCTAGGATTTTTTGCAGGAATTTTTGAGGAAAGAACACAGTTTGATGTTTTTCAGCACCAAACCACCAGCAAACAGTGAATCTGTAGATGTAAGGAGCTGGCAAAATGCCTCCCCACATTGCACTTTATGTGGTTCAAAGATAACACGTGGCTATGTGGTGGAAACCAATATAATGCAGAGGATAGGGGAGCATCATCAGAATGTCCACCCTGCAGAATACACCATGCAATATCCATTTTAGATACAAAATACAAAATGTGAGAGGCTTCTAAGAACGGACAAATGGCTCAATGCTCTGTCCTACGACTAGTCACCGCTCAGAAGCATCACGTTTTAGCTCTCTACTGCCATTGCAGAGGAGAAATTTCCATGTACATATTAGACTAATCCCGCCCAAAAGGGCAGTCCGGTTCCAAAATGATAGGCAAATCTCCCCTGCACGGGAACATCAGCTAACCCCCGACATACATTTCAGCCTTGTTGGGCCTCATCAGGAGAATGCAGCTGGATCCCCTAGGCACTGAGAGCAAGGGGTCCATGTCTGGATTACCCTTCACTCTTAGGGAGACCCCCTAAGAGTATTCAGATACAACATACAAAATGTGAGAGGCTTCTAAGAACGGACAAATAGCACAATGCCCTGTCCTACGACTAGTCACCGCTCAGAAGCATCACGTTTTAGCTCTCTAGTGCCATTGCAGAGGAGAAATTTCCATGTACATATTAGACTAATCCCGCCAAAAAGGGCAGTACAGTTCCAAAATGACAGGCAAATCTCTCCTGCACGGGAACACCAGCTAACCCCCGACGTACATTTCAGCCTTGTTGGGCCTCGTCAGGAGAATGCAGCTGGATCCCCTACGCTCTGAGAGCAAGGGGTCCATGTCTGGATTACCCTTCACTCTTAGGGAGACCCCCAAGAGTATTCAGATACAACATACAAAATGTGAGAGGCTTCTGAGAACGGACAAACGGCACAATGCCTTGTCCTACGGCTAGTCACCACTCAGAAGCATCACATTTTAGCTCCCTAGTGCCATTGCAGAGGAGAAATTTCCATGTACATATTACACTAATCCTGCCCAAAATGGCAGTCCAGTTCCAAAATGACAGGCAAATCTCCCCCGCACGGGAACACCAGCTAACCCCCGACGTACGTTTCAGCCTTGTTGGGCCTTGTCAGGAAGGTGCAGCTGGATTCCCTAGGCACTGAGAGCAAGGGGTCCACTTCTGGATTACCCTTCACTCTTAGCGAGACCCCCTAAGAGTATTCAGATACAACATACAAAATGTGAGAGGCTTCTGAGAACAGACAAACGGCACAATGCCCTGTCCTACGGCTAGTCACCACTCAGAAGCATCACGTTTTAGCTCTCTAGTGCCATTGCAGAAGAGAAATTTCCATGTACATATTAGACTAATCCTGCCCAAAAGGGCAGTCCAGTTTCAAAATGACAGGCAAATCTCCTCCACACGGGAACACCAGGTAACCCCCGACGTATGTTTCGGCCTTCTTGGGCCTCATCAGGAGGGTGCAGCTGGATTCCCGAGGCACTGAGAGCAAGGGGTCCACGTCTGGATTACCCTTCACTCTTAGGGAGACCTTCTAAGAGTATTCAGATAGCTGGTGTTCCTGTGTGGGGGAGATTTGCCTGTCATTTTGGAACTGGACTGACGTTTTGGGCGGGATTAGTGTAATATGTACATGGAAATTTCTCCTCTGCAATGGCAATAGAGAGCTAAAACGTGATGCTTCTGAGCGGTGACTAGCCGTAGGACAGGCCATTGTGCTGTTTGTCCGTTCTCAAAACCCTCTCACATTTTGTATTTTATATCTGAATACTCTTAGGGGGTCTCCCTAAGAGTGAAGGGTAATCCAGATGTGGACCCCTTGCTCTCAGTGTCTAAGGAATCCAACTGCACCCTCCTGATGAGGCCCAATGAGGCTGAAACGTATGTTGGGGGTAAGCTGGTGTTCCTGTGCAGGGAAGATTTGCCTGTCATTTTAGAACTAGACTGCACTTTTGGGCGGGATTAGTCTAATAAGTACATGGAAATTTCTCCTCTGCAATGGCACTAGAGAGCTAAAACGTGATGCTTCTGAGCGGTGACTAGCCATAGGACAGGCCATTGTGCTGTTTGTCCGTTCTCAGAAGCCTCTCACATTTTGTATTCAATATCCATTTTAGTTGTAAGCCGTCCACCACCACCAGTCACTAGATTTTTGCGGTTTGTACAAGAAACACAGTGACTGGCCTCACCTGATTTCTTGAGAAATGGTTTAATATTGTTAATATGCAGTAAGTGCAAGGTGTTTTCAGTCCTCCCCCCTTATCAGAATGTTTTCTCACACTGTGCTCAATGCAGGTGTTTCCCATAGGAAAAATATTTAAATTCACATGATTTTATAGAAAGTGAAAGAGAATAAGGATTATGGTGGTGGCTTGTTGTGAGGTGGAAGAGAATAAGAACTATGGTGGTGGCTTGTTGTGTGGTGAAAGAGAAAAAAGATTATGGTGCTGGCTTGTTGTGAGGTGAAAGAGAATAAGGATCATGGTGGTGGCTTGTTGTGGTGCTGCTGTGGCATCAGCACTAGGTCCAATAACAACACCACCTGTCTCATATCAGAGTCTAGTGCAAGGCTCAAAATTTCCACTCGCCACTAGCCAATGGCGAGTGAAAAGTTAGCCCTGGTGAGTAGAAATTCAGCCCTGGTGGGTATGTTATGGCTTGCAGTGGCGAGTAACTTTTCAGGTCTGGCTAGTAGCAAAGGACTTCATATTTTAAGCCCTGGTCTAGAGTATTTTGGTCCCAATCCCATTCCCACCATCACCACTACTACTACTACTACTACTACCCATGAGCATGGTGGGTATACTATCCTGATAATATGATATTATATGTGTTGCTCAGATTCAGACGTAATCAGTGAGTAACAAGACATTTTGTAGAACACCCCAATAAAAAAAAATCAACAGATTACATCTATAAATAGTAGACAGCATTTCTCCAAAGACAAGAGGAGGCTATCACTTTAAAAAGTTGGCAAAACAAGAAACTTATTAGACTCATATTAACTCCTTCAGTCATTTAAACGCGTATGTTTCCTTTGTTGGTCAAGTGTATTTCCCTAAGGGGAACTGCAAATCTCTGTATTAAACCTCTCTATGGGTTGTTTATATATCCATTAAAGGCACCTCCACCCCCTCGCCCTCCACCCCCTCATCTGGGGACTGTGCAGGCCATTGGAGTAATTGGAAGTCTCTGTTATGTTTGTGGCACCAGCATGATATGGTGCATTATCATGCTGAAAGTATCCATTAGAAATGGGTAGACAGTGGCCATAAAAGGATGCACATGGTCAGCACCAAAGCTTAGGTGTACTGTGGCATTCAGATGATGGTCATTTGGTATTAAGGGACCTACTGTGTGCCAAGAAAGCATTCCTCATACCATTACTGCACCACCATTGACATAAGGCAAGTTGGATTAATGCAGTTTACACAAAATTATGGTCCTAATATCTACAAGTTACAGAAGAAATTGAGATTCAACGGTAAAGGCAACATTTTCCATTCTTCAGGTGTCTAATTTTAGGAATCATTTTACCCCTGTAGACTCATATTCCTGTTCTTAGCTGACTGGAGTGGAACCAGGTATAGTCTTCTGCTGCTGTAGCACATCTGTTACAATGTTTGACATTTGAGGACTGACATCTTGAATAAGTCTAGTCATTCTCCTCTGACCTATCTCATTAACAAGGTGTTTTCACCCACGCAACTGCCTTTTAGTAGATGTTTTTGTTTATCACACCATTCTCTGTAAACTTTAGAGATGCAGTGTGTCAAAATCCCAGGAAGTTAGCTGTCTTTAAGATGCTGTAACCACCACATCTGGCTTCTACAATCGTACCACTGTCAAAGTCACTTAGATCACACATCTTTCTCATTATATGTTTGTTGGACCATGGACCATGTCTTCATGCTTTATATATAGAGTTGCATTCACATGATTCATACCTATAAACTGGCCACTGAGTGTATACTGTTTTGAGCCAGAAGTCATCATTACGATACCTTTGGGGCCATTCATTAATTGTTTTGTTCACTTTTAAAAAGTTTCATGTAAAATATCGTGCAGCTACACGATGTAATATCCATGTCGCCATGTTGAAAATGGCTACATGATAATCTCGCCCTGCACAAAAGCTCTAGGTTCTCATGTCACCTCTTTAACCCCTTAACGACCGACCGAGTGGCACAGCACGGTCAGTTAAGGACCACGGAGCATTTTTTTTTTTTGCTCCTTCCGTTTCCAGACTCCCCGAATAGCGTGCAGCCGCGGGGGGAGCCCGGAATTCCATGACGGTCATAGTACGTCATGGGTCGGTCAGTCAGATTTACCCATGACGTACTATGACCGTCAAGGGTCGTTAAGGGGTTAAACATCCCTACCTTCATTCAGTCACAGGAGTTATCATTTAAACCCTGCATTCAAATGTCCGCATTAACCCTTTGTGTGCCTACAACCAAACCCTTGCTACCTTCATTCAACCATGGAAGTATATAAAATTGAACAAAAGAGCCAGCAGATTTTCCACAATTGATGTATACAGCTGTATATTAAATATCCATTACATTTAAGAACCAGAAGTACAATTTTAAGAGCGTGAGCCTTTTCAATGCACAGTGCAGTTGTGTGCTGCAGGCAGCCAGCTCAGGGAGGGATTCGATGAGGAAGAGGTTAGTGAGTGCTTTATTTTTCATAGTATATGCAGTTGGGATATGTTCATGTTCAGTTATATGTCATAAAGGGTTAATGCGGGTCCTTGGATGCAGGGTTTAAATGACAACTTACGTGGCTGAATGAAGGGTACAGGTGTGAAAAAAACAGAGAAATATATATATATAAAAAAAAACCTCCAGTACAGACAGGAAAATCCAATGAAAAGGAAAATTATTATTGTGAGGCAACAGACAGGAACACTCCATGAACAATTTCTGTTGAAATGAATGTCCAGTTATTTGTAATTAGTTCTTTGCGGTCTATATGAACAGATAGAGGCTTCCCTGGATCGTACCCATATATCCTCTCTCTCTCCTATTGTCGGTGCAGAATGACAGGGCAGAGCATGCAGGGAAGGGGAGAGGGAGACCTAGTCCCACACGGTTGTAGCTGCGTGCTCTGTCCTGTCATTCTGCACCGAGAATGAGGCTGAAGCTAATGTCTGAGTAGGCATATTCTATTCATGGCGATTTTTCTCTTTTACACAGGCAGGTGTGGGCTGGGTCATTCTATGCTCCGGCCTCTCTAAGGCTAAGGATGACGGGACTAGAAAGCATGACATGAGAATCTTGTGTTGTACTGCAATGCGAGATTCTTATGTCACCTTTTAATCAATTAATTTGGGGTCTTCGTTGCATAGTTTGGCCAAAAAAGGCTCCCCAGTACAAGGTGAGTACTAACTCTTCATACAGTACCTAACGCTTCATACAATCATTCCTATCTGAGTTAAATATTCCCCTGAGATTTCTTGTATGTAACGTGAAGGGTGCATTTATGGTGATGACATAAAATTATGATCAACATCGTTCAACAACCTAAAGAAAATTAAAAAAATAAATAAAAGGTAGATGGTGGGGGTGAATATATATATATATGTATGATGACTACAAATGAAAACTATATAAACACAAACAAAAGGAAAAGTGCAGTCAGATATCCAACATGGTAAATTATTGCCCTACTGGAATATATAACTACTGGTAAATACTGTCAGGAGAAAAGAGGATACTGATATAATACATGAACAGAGGAAAAAAAACATATACTGCAGGATGCAATCTGGAGAGAGTATCTAACACTTTCTGATCCTCCCTGTTTTCATATCCATGTGCTATGGCTGACAGTTTGTTATATAACGTCTTGCATAATCTTGGCTGCTAAAATGTTTTTGGTCTGTCTGCTTGATTTGCTATATGAATAACACTTAACTAATTTGCCTGACTTTTTCATGTACAGGATCTGTCAAATCTGACATAGGATGCTATTTATTATGTGGATGGTTCATCATGATATCCCAATATATTATTGTTGTTGAATAATATTGATTTGTTATTGATTATTAACAATTTACTTTTGTGCATGTGTTTATTTTGCACCTTATTGCATTGGGATATATTTATAGGAATTTGGTGTAGGCTGGTGCTTCAGTGCTGCTAGGGTGGGAACTTTCATTTTCTACTTGTGGTTTGTAAAATTTGGGATTGCCTTTGGGTCCCTGGTGAGGTCGTATCTGATCTGAGGATGGTAAATATATTTTTTAGGTTATAATAAATGAATATGTTTTCACTCCTTAAGGACTGGCCACAGGCGCACGCAGCCGGCACTTAAGGACCACGGAGCATTTTTAAATTTTTTTTGCCGATCTGATTCAGGGCTCCCTGAACGGCGTGCAGCTGCGTGGGGAGCCCTGAAATCCTTGACGTGTCAGAACCGTTAAGTATATTTTAATTATGTAGATCAGGCATGTCCAAGTTAATTTCTCAGGTACTACCACCACTCCAGGATTTAACTCCTTAAGGAAAACGCAGTCTTGTGGTGGAACACTCCAGAGAGCTACAGTACATTTTAGTTTTGACGGTGTTTACTGCTTAGTGCTCAAACTTCCATGATGTACTAGGACATCAGCGGTCCTTAACTTCTCGACAACCATGATGGTCCTGGAACGTCTTCGGGCTTTAAGGTGTTAAGGCTTTCCCTGTTTGAGGACAGGTGGGCCAAACAAAATGATTGAGAAACTGATTAACTCATCTGTGTTTAATCAGGGAATCCTTATATCCTAGTCTGTTGGTGGCCCTTGAGGATTGTACTTGGATACCCCTGATGCAAATTATATTTTTTTTCTTTTGATAACTACTATATACTTTAGTGGATCTCCTATTTTTTTTTTTATTATTATTTTTATTGCTTATTTGATCCACAGTATCCCATACAATAATGAGCATGGCCATGCAGTATGCTCTCAAAATATAATCATGTGATTGGCAAAAACCCTTTGCCCTGAAGAGCATCCTGGCCTCATAACCAGTGATGCCCTTAACTGAACTGAAACCTGTGGGCATGCCACACTGGCACATTGCCCAGGAGACCACATTACTGGACCTTGTGTAATCTAAATCCTCTGGGAAAAGCTGTTGACCTATCCGCAACCTCTGGCTTTCTTTGTGGTTTATTAACTTTATTAACTGCAATACAGATTTTTTTTATATACACACAAATCCCAAGGGGGAGGATAGAAGGCATAATGGTAAGCTTTCTCCCTACCCCTCCCCTGGTTTTCACACATATTATTAAGACCCTCCATCTTATGTGGCTTCAAGTGGACAAGCCACCCTCCGCCATCTAAAGAAGACCCTAAGAAGCTGGCTCTAATTATATCAAAAGGTGATGAAATCTTAAAATTCTTTGATAGAAGAGCATTTGATCATAACTGGTCTTGAACCCCTAGCCCGGTGCTAATGCAGAGATCCTTAAAGCTTTGAGTGCCTGAGAGGTATCCAACACATTGCAATACAATGTGTCTGATACCTCTCTGGCACTCAAAGGGTTAAGTCACAGTATTTTTTTTATCTGCTTGGCACAGGAGGCCCATCTATACAATGTACTAGTCTGGCACTCTTAGGGTTAAAGAACCACTAACACCTAAAAATAGACTGAGGTTATACATGCATTTAATTACCCTGGACTTCATGTTAGCATCTAACTATTCTGTGTTTGTTTTCTGGGGCCTAAAATACATTTGTACATATGCTCTGACAGACATGCATACACTATGTTCAGCAATTAACATATGATCTTTTTGATCCAAAATTAAAGCTTGTCACAATTTAACTGACCATATGATTATCTTGATGAGAATATTACAGTGACGAGAGAGATTGTCCAGACTCAATAAGAAGGTCATAAGGGATTACCTCTGTTGGCAAGTATAAAAAGAACTTTAGGCAAAAACCATGAGATTATTTCACTGTTCTTGCTATGTGTCCTAAAGCAGAGTATAGTGCAGATTTTAGGGATCCTGCCTGACCCCAGTAAAACTGATCAAAATGAAAAACAGACTAACTTTACTCAGATATGGAAAACCTTCAAACCAGCTCCGTTGGTGGAGCTTGAAGGCCATAGCTAAGAAACAGAGACTATAATGTACTATGAAATTGGGGCAATTCTAGTGCAAATTGACTGCACCATAGGAAACAAATAAATGTTCCACAAATCTCCACTGATTTAAATTGGCCTTTTAACTCCTTGAGGGAGATTCACTAAGCGATGATAAAGAGGTTATAAAGTGGATATAACTTCTCCAGTAATATCACTTCTCCAGTTCCTATGTTATTCTATAGAACCTATGCACTAAGATCTCCAAAGCTGAAGAAATCTTAGTGCATAGACCCGCTCCATAGAGTAACAAAGGAATTGGAGAAGTGATAAACTGGAGACGTCATCCCCCCTTGAATGCTAGAGATGTCTCCAGTGCATTGCTTCTCAATGGGCTTTATGCACAAACGAAAAATTGAGTAATTCTGGGGTAAGCCAGAAATATAAACAGAAATACCTAACAAATATATATATATATATATATATATATAGTGGAAAATAGAGAGAGCGCTATAATACACCGTTGTCCTAATGCATTAGGACAAAGGAGATATAAAGACGTAAGTTGAAATAAGGCGACTAGAGTCCCGTTGGATTATAACATTAGCCGGACATACTAATCTAGCACATTCAGGTGTGAAATATGTTAGTCCGCTCATTACGCCACATTGCTGGGTTAATACAACTTTAAATGGACACAGTGCAGACTATCTATCACCACTTATGAACACTGCCAACATTTGTTTTTACATATTGGAAACGGGCTTTAAGTACTGTGCACAGTCATTATATGCTCCAGAGCTTTAGTATGTATAGATTCATATAGTGTCATTCATATATTGTATGCCAATATTATGTTTTGACATTAATAAATGTTATATATTGTTTTATCTGAGTGTTTATATTTAACAGTGGATTATAGCTCTCTCCCTATTTTCCAGTATCTATATCTTTTTTGAGCTTGTACCACTATCAAGCTCAAGGATAGTAACAATACTATATACTGTTTCCTATATTAGACTTAGAGGTCACTAGATTAGCTGGGCGCCGTGATCACACAGAGTACGTTTTAATATATATATATATATATATATATATATATATATATATATATATGTATATATATATATATATATATATATATATATATATATATATAGACATGGCTTATAATTGTAAGTCCTTTGCTACTAGCCAGACCTGAAAAGTTACTTGCCACTGCAAGCCAAAACATACCCACCAGGGCTGAATTTCTACTTGCCAGGGCTAAATTTTCACTCGCCATTGGCCAGTGGCGAGTGGAAATTTTAAGCCATATATATATATATTACCAAATAAATAATCCCCACAAAAACATATCTGATCACAACAGGGAACCAACACACCCTGTGTGTCAGAAATGGATCCCAATCAAAAATATACATAAAAAAACTACGCAAATACGTAATGATTTTATTGAGTTATAAATGTAGCCAACAAATAACCAACTACAAAAAGGAGCAACGTAACCATATATGTCAGGAAACCCGTGCATTAAATAATGTCTAATATATGTCAGCAAGGTCAGAATTAAATCTGACTTGATGAGAAGATACCAAATATGCAAAACCTCACTTACAAACCTACAAATGTATCATGACTATCCGATGAATGGGTCCTGAGATAAACAAACCAGTTCCAAAAGTAATGCAGTCTGTCATCTGGACTTCCACACAAACACACAGGATATAGGTCATACCAGCAATCTGCAATACAAAATAACCATTCTAAACTGCTAAAAATAATTGATGTTCACTAGGTACCAGGTCCAAACTAGCCCATTCAATATAAAAATCCATATAAAGTCACAACTAGTATCTTGCACTCCTTGTCTTGAAATCAAGATTACTTTTATGTCCCCCCTGCAAAGCAGTCTCTTTACATCAGTTGTTTCAGTTCTTCTAAGTATTGTCCTAAATGACTCCTTTAAAGCTCTATAAAAAGCATAATTTATATGTTATGCAACAGGAGGTGTTATTCAGCTATAGCATTATATTTTTTTGTTCTCAGGTTATAGTTCCCATCATTTGATTATTTAAGACAGTGCGATCCAAGTTCAGTCCTCAAGGGTCACCAACAGGCCAGTATGTAAGGATTTCCCTGATTAAGCAGAGGTGAGTTAATCAGTGACTCATTCATTTTGACTGACTGTGCTTAATCAGGGAAATCCTTACATCCTGGCTTGTTGGTGGCACTTGAAGACTGGACTTGGACAGCCCGGATCTAAGACAATTGTTTCTGGACTAAAATTCCCATCAAATGTCAATAGCAAGCTGAGGATGATAGCTGTAATCCAATAACATTTTGTGATCTACATATTGGTTACCTCTTATCTAATGTCAACTATATGCTCAATCACCAAAGATTCAATTGCAGAGGAATTACCGTGCATCACTATGTTATCCTAACGAAGGCTGCCTTGTGGCACCCGAAACGTTGATCTATTGAATAAACACCTTTCTGTCACTACCGAATGTGCACATTCTTTTTTCTCTGTTCAGCAGTTGTTTATATTAATGTTTCAAAAAAGTTATACTCGGGAGTAACAAAGTTGTGTAAGATTTCTCTATTATTCAAGGGATTAACCCTTTGAATGAATGTCATTTCAATAAAATACCTCTAAGCAGTGGGAGGACTTTTGTTTTTCTCGGAAGGATAAATCCTGTGATACATAATTAGTATCGCTATCTCTTTAAATCAATGAGAATTATTACTTATTCCCTAAGTTGAATTTGATTTGGCCTGGAATTGCTCATCTTCACCTTCACATAAGCCCCAATGTGTGATACAGTAATGCTATATGAATATATAGGTTCATGTATGCTAATTTTAGAATAATTCTTCTGTTAATAAATATATTGTCATTAAAAATAAAAGCTCAAATAGTATCCCTGAGTCTTCATGTTTATTAATCCATAAAGTTTCAGCTCTACGCAAAAAAAAAGAAATAAATAAAAATATCAGAAAAACAGTATATTACAAACGTATGGACTGCCACATAAGATAACTCACATTTACAATGTGAAGATGAGGCCATCAACTTTTCAGCTTATGTTCCTGCATAAGGCTCCTGAAACAATGACAGTCTCTAGGGATGGGCAAAAAGTCCTATTTTGTTGCAGCAGGAATTTTCAGGAAAAAAAAGGTACATTTTGCACTTTTTACACAGGAATTCCCATCAAAAGAGAAACCTATAGATTCTCCTCCATTTGCTGACACCACAGATTTTCCTATGAGAATGGTTTCATTTCCTGCCTGTATTTTTCAAGAGCAGAGAAGCGCCCCCATACTATAAAAACCAAGAGCTTCCCAGAATGAAATGACGTGTAGCTAGAATAGCAGGGAGAGTGGAAGCAGGTAGAGAGAGAGAGAGAGAAAAATGTAAAAAAAATGTTAAAATAGCAATAAAGTTGTTTGGAGTGCTGGAGTGATTAAGCACTATGACCAGCAGCAACAAGAGAAGCTTATGGACTCTGCTGCTGATGCCATTGCTGTTAGAGAGATGAAGAAGGAAGTCAGCAGCACCAGAAGTAAAGGACGCCCTCATCACCCCTGACCCAATGATGCCCAGTCCCCTGACATCATCCCTTAGGATGTGGGGAACTATACACAAGAAGATGGATCTGGCTAGCATTATGTGCTAATGCTGCTGCCAGTGTGCCTTCTTCTGAGGAGATGACGAGTGTGACAGCTGGGATCTTCTGTCACATTTGTAATCCCCAACCAGTTCCAAAGAGCAGCAAGTGACTGGTGGTGATGGTGATGAGAGGAAGGGAGGTGATGGATCAGTTGTTGTAGAGGACAGCATTTTGTGGTGGAAAGTGATAAGGAATGGGAGGAAGAGATGCAATTGTGGATGGGTATCACCACCTCCATTAGTGAGATTCTAGAGTTTTCTGTTGCTGTAATTCCTGCTGATGATGATGATGAAGAGCAGGCTAGTGTGCCACTGACCACCATGGCCATCATAAGACTGGGTTGAAAAAACAGTGATATGGGACTAGGGCAGGTTCCACTTGTCACCACTACTCCTGTTCCTATCTCTAGTGCTGATGCTGAGGCAGCAGCCGCACCCTCCCCATCCTTAGAAGGTGATTCTGTAGAAGAAGATGGCCATTCTTCTCCAACTCTCCCCTTAATAAAATCATGGGTGTGGGAATATTTTTCCCTTGGGGAAGGCACACACCTTGGCATATCTGCCCACATAAAGCACATGTAACACAGATACCACAATGTTTATGTTAAGCATATGAAAGCCAAACCCAAAATAGAAATCAGGAGCCACTGTCACTGTTTCCATTGTCCCTCCCCAAAGGCACAAAGAACAGGGTAGAAAATCCCAGAGCAATACAAGAGAAACTCAGCCTGGAAGTTCAATGATGAGCTTAACACTTTTGTCATCATCAGCTTGTTATGCTAGTGTCCGGGTGTAGGAAAATGTACACCTCAGAGTCTTCTTCCTCATCTGGTGTACCATCTTTGTGTCCTTTACCTCACCACCAGCTGCTAGTGAGTCTGTATATGTGAGAATCTGGCAGTTCATGTCCACTCATTGCACATTGTGTGGTGCGCTGACTACAGACGACAATGTGGTGGAGTGCAATCAAATACAGGGTATCAGTGAGCATCTGCAGACATTCTATCCTGCTAAAAAGGATAAGCTGGTGGCAGGGAGGATTCATTATTTTTATGAAGTATTTTTTGAAAAAAAGAATTGTAACATCACTACTTCCTTGGACTGAAGAAACTACCAGTTGCTGGGAAATGAAAACCAGAGAAGGAAGCTGGAGAGTGCTGGCAGTCACTGATGCTGTGGCCAAAGCTAAGATTATAGTTGCTGGCTATGAATCCAGATTTGCCACTTCTGGCTGAGCCAGAGGCCAGACCAGGATGGAACCAACCATGTATAGTGAGAAGTAGCATCCCAATACCTAGAGAGAGAAATAGGATACTACTGCAGATATGAATACAATTCTTTAAGAAATTACAAAGTCTGTTGAATGACTTTTCATATAGAAAATGCTGTATGAACATACTGGGCTTGTTTGTCCAGAAGGTGACAGGAGTGAGAGGCACTCTGACTGGTCTGACTAGGGTAAACCACACGGTAGCAGCAGAGATTAAGATGTGCTGTCTTGAGTTGGCCACACTGTGGCAGCACAGAGAAGGGAAAGTGGAGTACTAACTGCATAGAATCTAGAAGGACTCCAATGAACTGGATCTCAGAACAGACAGGCTACTCTGTGCGGCCGACTAAGTGTAGAACATGAGGCAAGAGAGTTAGGCTAAAGAATAGTCAGTAACCAATGCAGAAGTCTGAGTCAGTAGAGAAGTGGGGTAGTCTCGTGCCAGAAGACAAGTGTGAAAGTCAGTTCAATGTGGAGATCAGAAGCCTGAATACAAGTGGGCTGTCCTAAAACTATGCAGATGTCAGAAGCCAATAGTCAATCAGGGTAGTTGGAAATTATGATGAGGCGGGAAGCTGATAGTCAAGGGAGGGAGGGTCTAATACTATTCAATATCTAATTGCCTGGAAGAGTTATGGTCTGGAGGAGCAGTCATGGATTTCCACTTCGCATAGCCATGCTCCTGCTTTGGTTCTGTCATTCCATTGTGCATATCCTGGCCATTCTGGGGTTGCTCATTGATAGGGGGCATTGTCCCAGTTACCTCTGCTCAGTGATAGTGCACCTTTTACAGACTGATCATTGCTTTATCTACTTGTCTTCCCGACAGGTAGAGGTCAGAAAGGTCAGAAAGACAGACAAGGTCAGAAAGACAGAAGACAAGTTGGGTGTTATGAGACAATGTGGAAGTTGAGACAGCAGGAACAGAATCAACACAAATCACCAGGAGACATGAAGATCACGCATCTACCTGTCGGGAAGACAAGTAGGAAAAGCAATGATGAGTCAGTAACAGGTGCACTATCACAGAGCAGCCGTGTGGCTGGTCTGTCTAATTTTCACTTCTAAGCTATTATTTTGAATAAGAAATTGCTAACTTAAATATAAATGATTTTAAAATATCTTTTTAAAGCACCTATTCATTACAAAGAGACAATCCCACTTACAATGTATATCTAAGATATATTTCTAAACCACCTATTTGTTAAAATTTCTATCTCCAAGCAAGTAAGTTCCACTTAAGTGGAACTTAAGTATTTTTGCAGGTGCTTCATCAATATTCTCATGCTGCCTCTAAACCTGGTTACACAATTAGGTACCAAAAAAATCAGCAGTAGATAGGATGGAACCTGATCCCCGGTGGAGGTCACAAACTGGTTGTTTATTTTCAAAATATGGATACTGCTCTGGTGGCCTTCTTGTATCCACAAGTTATAAGTGACTTGGTTGTGGCCTGCAATAATGGTTAAGCACAGTCAACCTACTGTTGAGTTTTGATGCTCCTGAGAGGGCTAAATCCCCTGATCACATTTTTAACCCATTAACGACAGATGACTTACCAGGTACGTCCCACTTAGTGACGGAGGACATACCTCGTAAGTCACGGAAGTCCGGGTCTCCGTACGGCTGCACGCCACTCGGAGACTCCGGACTCGTTTGCAAAAAAGAAAAAAACTGTTCTGCGGCTGTCACTAAGGGGTTAAAGCCCCAGGTCTTGTTGTCAGCTTTGGGCATGAAATGGTGCTAATCTCCCTACTAGTAATAATGCAAATAGGTTCCATGGTGCACTACTAAAATAGCAGTTAGGCCCAAGCCCCAGGTCTTTTGGCAACCTAGAAACTTCTCTAGGAAAAGTGTGACACTGACAGGATTACAAAGAGAACTCCTATGCTTTTTTGCTGTTTTTGTTAGTGAACTTTGATACAATTCAGGGTAACTCAACCATATCAGCAAAATCACGTGTCAGCAGGAAAAGTAAAATACAAGAGGGACATTGTACATTCCAAGAATGATGGCATCTACAGTATATCTTCTCAACAGTCAACAAAAACATTTGTGCTTAATCTGTAAGACAAAATGGTTAATGTTCCCATAGCCAGTACTGAGGGTTCTTATATTAATGGCAATTCAACTACAGTTGCTGAAATACAGAGTTTATAGAGTTCTGGCCTTTGTAGTTATCAGCCTATGAAAGACAAAAGCTGTTGAAAGAATACGAGAGTTTTACTGGTGTTCTCACAAGGCAGCTGTACAAAATGGGAAGGGCTTCACAATTAAGCAACATGTTCAAGCATTGTTGTTAGAGTTTGCAGTCATAAACAAAGACATACTTGAGAATCTCAAAAATATGAATATACAGTATATGATAGTGCCTGTATTAAGAAAGATAACTATAGACAGTGAGAGGCTGACACAATGGGTTAGTGCTGAACACAGAGTAAAAGATATTGAATGGAAAATGTATTAGGGCATAGGATCAATAGGGCTGGCTGTAGGGTGTGAGGATCAGAAAAGATTTGGTACCTCATTCTCAGTAACTGGGAGGAGAAGACATAGAGAGGGGATTGCTGAAAGGGTTATTTGGTTGTTAAGGTTTGAAGCAATACACTGGATAGCAAACAACAGTTAAAAGCTCCCTTAAAATCAATAGAAATGTGTATAATTTTAATTTTCCCTCTATGGTAATTGCACTTTGATGAAGTCCTATTATGCCTAACTATGTAAATGTAATCGTTAATCTAGGGCTCTGAGGAAAAAGTGGGGCTGTAGTGAAGGTGTGCAGAAAAGAAACCTAAAACTGGAGAAGAGCTATCAGAGGTTATGCACTAAAGAGTAATAAAGAGGTGATAAAGTTCACATGACTTCTCCAGTGATATCACTTCTCTACTTCCTGTGTTATTGTATGGATCCTATGCACTAATATTTCCAAAGTTGGAGAAATCTTAGTGCATTGGCTCCATAGAATAACATGAACTAAAGAAGTGATATCACTGGAGAAGACATCACCACTTTTGCATCTCTTTATCACTCCTTACTGCATATCCCCCATCATGGATAATAAAAGACAATTAATATTAGGGAGGAGACGTTGTGGGAGATGAACTAAGGCATGATAAAGCAGTGATGAAGTTGAGCTCACCTCTGCAATGATATCACTTCTCAAAGTACTATGTTATTCTATTCAGTCAATACACTATGATCCCTCCAGCTTTGGAGATCTTAGTGCATAGGTTGTATAGAATAACATAGGAAATGGAGAAGTGATATCAATGGAGAAGGCATGCCTACTTTATCACAGCCTTATAATGCCTTAGTACATAACCCCCACAGTGTTGTTTATTAAGGAAAAGCAGTGTTTTAGGTTTATAGTATGACTAGGGATAGGCAAAAATTTCCACCTCAAACTGAAATCGGCAAAAAATGGCACTTTCCACTTGGCAAAAATTTTGCCTCGAAAAGTGCAGATTTTCAGCTTTTTTTCCGCTTTTTCCACCTAGCTCATTCCATTGAAATCAATGGGAACATAGAAGTTACACACAACACACTACAAATAATATTTTATTTCCCAAAGGCATAGTATAAAAGTGGCATGAGGGTGCCTGTGTTGGTGGAGTGTGGGGAAAGAATCAGTTGAACAGGGGATGATTTTTGGTGGGGTTCTTTACTGAGATTGGGAGGGGCACTTAATAAAAAAGAAATCCTAAATAAAATAAAATAAAATAGAAACCATAAGACATGGTATTAATGGGTCTGAGGAGGGTGTCTGTGTTGGTGAATGAATTAATCATTTGAACAAGGAATTTGTTTTGGGGTGGTTTCTTGACGACTATTGGGGGGACAGTTAATAAAAATAAATAAATAAAATAAGAAATGTGTATTTAAAGTGATATAGACAGGAACCCCCTGACATAAGCTGCCACTGGGGTGGACTGATACTTGACTTGAAAGAGTATTTTGTAGAGGATGATTTGTTAGATTTGTTGTTAGAAGTCTTTGTAAGACTTAGACGTATTAGAGGGCCAAGCCCTAAAGAAACATTGATTTGTAGGACTTAAGCTTGTTTGGCACAAGCCCTAAGGAAACATTGATTTGTAGGACTTAGGCTTGTTAGAAACAAACCCCCCAAAAATTGTTTATTTTTTTGTAGGGCTAGTTTTTTTTTTTTCAAAGCACAAGCCCTGAGAAAAAAATAAAAATGCCCTACTGCCCCAATGCCAGCAGGTCATGTTGGCCAGTGGCCACTGTCAAATGCCCTCCTGAGTCCTGAGTTGCAACTGCTGTTCGTATTGCTGCTGCTGAGTTGTTTAAGCAGCAGGATGATTAGGAAGCTGAAAGGGAATGGGATCAACAATAGCAGTAACACAGAAGATGGATGATGAAGGTTCCACTTGCCACGACTGGCTCCAGTGATGCGCCTGAGGCAGTAGCAGAAGAATAAGTAGCCCCCCAGTATATGTGGAGAAAAGTTGGCCATTAAATCTTCTCCACCTGCCCCTCCGCCAGAATCGTCATGGGTGTGTTGTTATTAGAATATATATTTTTCCCTTGAGAACAGGAACTGTGGCGTCCAGCAGCAACTGCAATGTGCACAGTGTGTGTGTGTGGTAAATAACATCTGGGGGCACAACTGCATCCAAATACCATGACACCCAAAACCAAGTACTGCCGCTGTCACTGTACCCCTTGTCCAGACCCCACTAAGGACACATGACAACTTGCTGACAGTTTAATAGTAATGATGAAAGTTGGCCATTAAATCTTCTCCACCTGCCCCTCCTCCAGAATCGTCATGGGTGTGTTGTTATTAGAATATATATTTTTCCCTTGAGAACAGGAACTGTGGCGTCCAGAAGCAACTGCAATGTGCACAGTGTGTGTGTGGTAAATAACATCTGGGGGCACAACTGCATCCAAATACCATGACACCCAAAACCAAGTACTGCCGCTGTCACTGTACCCCTTGTCCAGACCCCACTAAGGACACATGACAACTTGCTGACAGTTTAATAGTAATGATGAACCCTCCCTGCCAGAATCCTAGTAAATTCTGTGGGATGGAATCTCCTCAGATGCCACCTGATGACCTGGTATTGATTCTTCTCCATCACACTGGCATGTGTGGTCAGTGCACCACACAGTGTGCAATGGGTAGAGATGAACTGCCATATCCTAACATCAAAAGAGTGGCTATCATTTGGTAATGATGAATGAGGTTGATTGGCAGGTGATGTACTTGTTACCCTAGAGGAAGAAGGCAAGGTTGATGGCGAGCTAGTTGTTTCACTTGTCAGAGAACTTCCAGTGTCTGTATGGGTTTCTTTAGTCTTCCTCCTCTTTGATCTCCACCTTTCTGGAGAGTCAGGGGGTACAGTAACAGCGGTGCTAGACTTCTGTAATGGGTGTTTGGCTTTAACATATTTGACATAAATGTCATGGTGTCTGTGTTTCATGTGTGCTATCAGGGAACTTGTGCCAAGGTGTGTTCCCTCCTTTTTCCTTCTCACTAACTTTTCACAAATTTTGCACTGTACCATTGTTAATGATGACTGCACTGTGCCTGCCGGAAGAGAATAATAGTCCCACACTCATGACTTCTCAGGGGAGGGAGAGGGAACAAGTCGAGAAGAATGGCCTCTTTCTTCTTCTTCTTCACATTCGCCTTCACTTTTTGATGCAGCGGATAATGTTGCTGCTACTGCCTCAGATCTAGCACTGAAATTGGACCAGGAATATTGCTGGCACTGGCAAGTGGAACCTGTCCTAGTCCCACATTACTTGTTGACCCCATTCCCACTGTGTCCACGGTGGTCTGTGGAACACTAGCCTTATCCTCAGCACCGTGCTGCCCTTTCATCTCAGCAGCAGCAGGAATTAGATCAGTTGCAATTTCCGCAAATTCCAAAAGCTGATTGGGAGTGGTGGTGGTGATGCCCATCCTCATCCCTGTGTCCCATTCCTTCTCATTTTCTGATAAAAAGACCATCAATTTCTCTTCCACCCCAGCTTCTCCAACACCACCACTGCCACTAGTCCCTACATGATGCTGCTCTGTTCCAGACATCTCACCGCTGCTTGGAGGAGGTGACGAGCAATGTGACAGACGGTGCCCTGCTGTCACACTTGGCATCATTTTCTCTTTTCCCACAGAGTACTACAAGAAACACTAGCAGCAGACAAAGTATTGGTGGCAGCAGGTTCAGCACTGGCAGCAGGTACAACACTAGTGGCAGCACATCTGGCAGCAGGTACAGCAATGATGGCACGGGCAGCAGGGGCAGCACGTCTTGCAGCAGGCACAGGCAGCTGACCTGTCCTGCTCTCACTAGTACTACCCTTTTCTCCTTCCTTTCCCATTCCCTTTTCTCCATTCCTTCCCATTCCCTTTTCTCCCTCCCTTCCCATTTAATTCCCCAAGATCCCTTGGGGTGATTTAGGGGGACTGGACAGCATTGGTTCAGTATTGCTAGTCACTTTCTCCTCCTTCTCAGACTCAGTGGACAGATAAAGGTCTTTTCAGCTCCTTCACTGATTATTTTTCACCCTGCCCATAGTGATAGCAGTCACTATGAGCCTTTCCTGCCTCCATTTTTGCAAAATATCACGGCAGAATAGCATAGCACAGCACATCTATCTCGCTTTGTAGCTGCTTCTATTATGTCTGCCTTCAGCAAAAATGTCACCTTTTTATAGTGGAAGTGGGACCCAATGAGCCCCAGTTCCCCAACATCATCCCTTGGAATCCGTGGGAAATTTGTGAACAAATCAGCAAAGGCACATGACGAGGTGGGTAACAGTGTGAGCAGGACAGGCCAGTTACCTGTGCTTGCTGCTACTGCTGCCAGGGTACCTTCTGATACTCAAGAGGAAGAGGAGGAGATGATGGAATGTGTGACAGCAAGGGAGGGTTTAAGGTGGTTGTTTTAGTGAGGCAGCTGGTTCTTGGACTAGTGTGATTGCAGTAGATCCTCCTTCTGAGGTGGAAGGGGAAGTGATATCAAGCACCCAGACTAGCAGACATGGGACCCCCCAACATCCACCTGACCCTGTGATTCCCCTTCCCCACCATTATGCCTCTGGGACCTGATGCTGAGGAAGGCAGAACTGGCTAGCAGCAATATTAATATCAACACAGATCAGCTGCCTGTGTCTGTGGCTAATGCTGCCAGTCTGCCCTCTTCACCTGTAAAAATAGCAAGTGTGATAGTAGGGGACCCTCTGTCATATATGTCACATCATCACCAACCAGCAGCAGCAGCAGTAAGGGACTGGTGGTGGTGGGGAGGGTTATGGTGGAGCAGTTCAGGTGAAAGAGACTTTAATGGCCTTTTTAGCAAAAAAAAATGAGAAGGAATTGGAATCAGATATGCAAATGGGAATGGACATCACCACCACTACCAGCAATGAGGGTTTGAAGTTTTCTGCTGCTGTAATTCCTGCTGCTGAGTTGCAAGGGCAGCACAGTGAGGAGGAGCAGGCTAGTGTGCCACAGACCACCGTGTCCACTGTGGGAATGTGGTCCAGCAGTAGTTGTGATACAAGATTAGGGCAGTTCCACTTGCCAACAATACACTTGGTCCTAGCTGTAGTGCTGGTTCTGAGGCAGCAGCAGCATCTTCTGTCCCAGCTAATGAAGGGGATTGTGGGGATGAAGAAAGAGGCTCTTCTTCTCTCCCTTACCCTCCCCCCTGTGGTCATGGGTTTGGGACTATTTTTCTCTTGGGGCAGGCACAGTGCAGTCATCAGTGACAGCACTGTGCACTATATTTGATAAATCAGTGAAAAGGGTAAAGGAGGGAATGCACCTTGGCACAACCTCCCTGATAACACACATGAAATACAGACACCATGACATTTATGTGTAACATGTTAAAGCCAAACCTCCACAAAGGAAATATGGAACCCAAGGACAACAAGAGTGGAGGTGGAAATCAAAGTGGAAGAAGAAACAAGAAACCCAGCAGAAGCCTGAAAGTTCGATGGTGAGCAAAACACCTGGCTCGCTATCAACTTCTTGCACTAGGGTTCATGTTTGGGAAGACATAGCAAGGTCTACTGGTGATCCACCTCTGTCATTGTAAACTCCCCCACCAGCTGATAACAATTCTGTAGATGTGAGGATTTGGCAGTTTGTGTCCACCCATTGCACATTGTGTGGTATTCTGACCACACATGACAAGTGATGGAGTATAATCAAAGGCATGGAATCAAACAGCATGAGGAGATTCCATCCCACTGATTATGCTAAGCTGATGGCAGGGAGGATTCATCATTATTATTATGACTGTAAGTTGTCACGTGTCCATAGTGGAGCGTACAAGGGTCATAATAACAGCAACAGTACTTGGTTTCTGGGGGATAATTGATTTGACACTGCAGACCTAAGCATGAAGGTGTTTGCTTTCAATTGTGCCAGTTGTTTGATGTGAGTGCTGATGTGTCCATTGTTCCCAGTCTTTCCCAATTTCCTACATACACTGTACACATTGAAGTTGGTAATGAAAGGCACACCCATGATTTTGGAGGAGGTGCAGGAGAAGAAACATTGTTGGCCAATGTATTTTCTCCACATATACCTGAAGTGATTTGGGCTAGTTGTGGTGCTGATACTGCCTCAGGCACATCACTGGAGCTAGTGGCAAGTGGAACCATGATCATCATCACCCATATCACTGCTGTTGTTGATCCCATTCCCTTGGAGCTGCCTAATGATTCTTCTGCTAAAATAACTCAGCAGCAGCAAGAACAGCAGTTGCAAATTCCGCAATGACACCATGGAATTTACCAGTGGCGAGTGGCCACCATAACGTGACTTGTTGACATTATGCTGGTAGGGCATATTTTTTTTTCTCAGGGCTTACTCTTTAAAAAAAACAGAGGCCTACAAAAGAAAAACATTTTTGGAGACTTGTTTCTAACAAGCCTAAGACCTACAAACCTCTGTTTCCTCAGGGCTTGTGCCTCTAACAAGAGTCAGTTTAATAAAAAAATCATCACTGATTCCTCAGGGCTGGTTCCTCTAACAAACCTGAGTTCAACCAATCAT
The DNA here is from genome assembly GCA_037306005.1 of Rhinophrynus dorsalis. Classification (NCBI taxonomy): domain Eukaryota; kingdom Metazoa; phylum Chordata; class Amphibia; order Anura; family Rhinophrynidae; genus Rhinophrynus; species Rhinophrynus dorsalis. Next base: position 248,629,958 of record CM074720.1, on the reverse strand, counting down.
AACTGATTCCTCAGGGCTTGTGCCTCTAACAAACCTGAGTCCATGCAATCATAACTAATTCTTAAGGGCTTGTATCTCTAACAAGCTAAAGTCCTAGAAATAATAACCCCGACACTCAAAAGGTTAAGTCAGGCATATATTTGGGGCTCTTTAAAAAAAAAAAACAACACTTTCATTGATTTTTTTTTATCACTACAGATTTTTAAAAAAGATTCAAAGAGAGAAGGAAAGGAAGATTAAAGAAACAAGAAGACAGACGATTAAAGAAGAAGAAGACGGACAGTGGATGACAGGTAAGTGTAACAGTTCTCAAGTGTTAGGAAGGAAAGTGTTAGGGTTAGCATTGTTGACGTGTCGTGTTAGGGATAGTGTAGGGTTAGTGTTTGGGAGGGTGACTGTGTTTTAAGTGAAAATATTTCGATATAAATGGGAGACAAGATGGAATACAAAGAGACTCCCTAATCACTGCGCCTCTTCCCACAGTGTGTACTCAAAAATATGGAAAAAAATAAAATAATAATAGGGGGAAAATACAATCACATAAACAGCTATATGTATGAGCAATATATAAACAACAAACCCAAATACTTTTCTATCTTGATAATCTCTTTTTTCAATATATTATGCTTTATGAGTCCAATGCCGCACGCTCCTAAGGAGATTGGGTTCCCACTCCAGGGTGAACGGGCTAGAAAAGAAGAAAAGAAAAAGGAACGGCGCAAAAGAGTTCCTCTAAGCGTAATATCTTTTTCACAAAGGTTGGTCCTTCACCCAAACACCGTGGAATAAATCATCAGAAAATTACTCACATTTTTCAGAGGCATACAACCTGCCTCCTGGTATCAACACCTTCACTGGCTCACACCCCAGTACAGTGATCTTCTCCACTCAGGGTTATAAGCGCACTCAGATCCTTTGAAGATTCTTCAGTAGGAGTGATAGATTTTATATGTGGAATTCGCCACTCAGACAGAGGATATGTATAAATCCAGTGCTACAGTGGACTCAACCTCATATGATCTTTTCAAAAGATTCCACTCCTATAGTTCATTAATGGAACTGTTGCTTCTTATCTTGTAGATAGGCCAGTGATAAATGTGAGTATAATTTTGTATCAATTTATTGCAAAATTAAAAATAAATAAAATAAAAATAATGTTGATAATACAACAATATGCGCATATATTAATTCAATATTTAAAAAACAAAATTAAAATCAGTTTGAATTAAAGAACAAGACTGACAGTTAACTAGCTAACGCGTTTCGTCACCCAATGTGACTTTCTCAAAGCTAAGTCAAGAAAAAAAAGAAGAAGCATGAATCTATGCATAGACCTTTAAATACCTGTGTATCTCAATAACCATCCAATTAGATTCTTATCCAATAATAATATACATCCTTTCAAACATCGTGCGTTCCACTATACAGATGTGCCTATGGGACATAGATCCATAATTCACCCCGTGCGTTCCATCCACTGGGCCTCCAAGTGCCCAGAAGGCGCGAAGGACCAGAGCGTTATTACAGGAAGTAGATCACCAAAAGAGAGAGTTCCGGTCCCCAGTGTTGCCGAACTCGATGACAAACATCGAGGTTATTCGGAGACGCACATACACGCTCCACGTGTATCCACACATGGAGCGCACCCGCCGGAACCAACGACACCATGCGCTCCAACCTAAGGCGCATGCCACACGTGCGCTCCAAACGTGCGCTCCACGGTCTACCTAGAGCTGACGGTGTTCCACCGTGGAGCGCACGTTTGGAGCGATCCGGTCCTTCGCGCCTTCTGGGCACTTGGAGGCCCAGTGGATGGAACGCACGGGGTGAATTATGGATCTATGTCCCATAGGCACATCTGTATAGTGGAACGCACGATGTTTGAAAGGATGTATATTATTATTGGATAAGAATCTAATTGGATGGTTATTGAGATACACAGGTATTTAAAGGTCTATGCATAGATTCATGCTTCTTCTTTTTTTTCTTGACTTAGCTTTGAGAAAGTCACATTGGGTGACGAAACGCGTTAGCTAGTTAACTGTCAGTCTTGTTCTTTAATTCAAACTGATTTTAATTTTGTTTTTTAAATATTGAATTAATATATGCGCATATTGTTGTATTATCAACATTATTTTTATTTTATTTATTTTTAATTTTGCAATAAATTGATACAAAATTATACTCACATTTATCACTGGCCTATCTACAAGATAAGAAGCAACAGTTCCATTAATGAACTATAGGAGTGGAATCTTTTGAAAAGATCATATGAGGTTGAGTCCACTGTAGCACTGGATTTATACATATCCTCTGTCTGAGTGGCGAATTCCACATATAAAATCTATCACTCCTACTGAAGAATCTTCAAAGGATCTGAGTGCGCTTATAACCCTGAGTGGAGAAGATCACTGTACTGGGGTGTGAGCCAGTGAAGGTGTTGATACCAGGAGGCAGGTTGTATGCCTCTGAAAAATGTGAGTAATTTTCTGATGATTTATTCCACGGTGTTTGGGTGAAGGACCAACCTTTGTGAAAAAGATATTACGCTTAGAGGAACTCTTTTGCGCCGTTCCTTTTTCTTTTTTTCTTTTCTTGACTGTGTTTTAAGCTCACTCTTGTTGTTTGATACTGTGTCATACAACAAGAGTTGGCTATTTTCCTTTGAGCTTCCCATTACTCACGCTACTTAGCATGAATTTTTGGAACTAAAAAACCAAGATGGACATTTGGCCATAAGTCTGTTTATCTGTCCCAACATCCATTGTGGTTTCAGTTGGTAGGGCAATTGAATTTCTCTATTAGCACTTTTTGCTAATGGGCCGTTAGCCAGTATTGACCTACCAGCTATTTTACCGGTGTACATTGAATCGAGGCCTAAGTCCTACAAATCAATGTTTCCTCAAGGCTTGTGCCAAACAAGTTCAAGTCCTACAAATCAAAATTTCCTCAGGGCTTGGGCCTATGTCTAAGTCCTACATATCAATGTTTTCTCAGGGCTTGTGCCTAGCAAGTTTAAGTCCTACAAATAAATTGTTCCTCAGGGCTTTGACCTCTAACAACAAGTCTAAGTCCTACAAATCAATGTTTCCTCAGGTCTTGGGTCTCTTTGCCCAGACTCCACCAACACAGGCAACCTCAGACCCCTTTTATACCATGCCTGTGGGAAATAAAATTAGATTTGCTATGTGTTGTGAGTAAATTCAGTCTTTTTTTTTATGATGACTAAGCGCTGATGTGTGTGAAACATGACAATCTGAAAACTTTCACATCTGCATTATGAAAGGTACCCACTAATCAACCTCTCCCACTGTTCCGAGAATGAATTAAGGTATTACTTGTTACCGTGTACAATTTTAATTGTTGCATCAATAAAAGTATGTTTGCTTTTACCATTGCATGACTCTGAGTTGCTGCACGTATGTTATATACACCATAGTTATTGCAGTTTATGAGAGAAGAGGTTTGAAGGCCAACAGTATAAAGAGTGAAGATCAAAATTTGAAATATCCTGCATGTGGGGTTGGAGCTGCTTATTTCTGTTTGTATATTTTCAATAAATTCAGTCTTCTCATTGATTTCAATGCAATGAGCTAGGCAAAAAAAGCAGAAAAACTGCATTATTTGGGGAAAATTTAACACTAGGCAGGAAGTGACACTTTTCTCCTATTTTGGTTTGAGGAGAAAATATTCACCCATCCCTAATCTTTTTCCATTAAGCCATGGGTCTCACACTGCATTACTAGAGAGCCACAGCAGCAAAAGTCAACCATTTGCTATGCCACATTGAATGTCCTGCATGAGTAATACAAGGAATATATAAATATTCCCACTGTGTTTTACTTTAATTACATTAATTGGCATGTTGTGTTTTTTTGTTTTCAATAAAGCGCAAGAGTCACAGAGATAAAGAACTATTACACTAAATTGACATACTTTTGTATGCTTGTCCTGAAAGGGAGAATATTCACGAAGACATTGTTAAAGGTTGGCCACTTACACAATGGACCTTTACTGCCATGAAAATATATTTATTTTTCACATGACTTCTCTTCTTCCAACCAAACATACAGATGATGACAGCAGGATGCCCTCCACCTCTTGCTCACAAGATCTGTCACTTTATATTATACCAGACAATGTCATGATCACCTGGAATTAACTTGTGTGAGAGTATTCTTGTTATTTTTTTTCTAGGTGACTCAGGGGCCAAGATATGATCCTCATTAGTGCTTCTCAGACGCCATTCAATTAACCTGTTTCCCTTTACAACAAAATTTAAATGGACTGACATAATGTAGCAATGGAACAGAAGAACAGTGGATGCTACATAATATTTTAAATTATTTAACTCAATTTAATTTTTAGGTGTTAATTTCCCTTTAAAATGCTCTTTTAAATCAGTGAGACTTTGAAGAATGTGTATTTTTCCTCTGTAGTGCATTCGGCTTGACCCAGAATGTTCCTATTTTCTTTTCTGCATAAGGCCCTTAGCATCCTTTTGTTTGCTGATAATGTAACGGTACAGTAAATTTACCACTCATATCAGCGGCTCAATACTATTACCACTGGTAAAATCCTAAACTGGTAATGTTGTTTTTTAAAGCACAGTTTAGTATTCTACCACCCACGTTGCTAAAATCAAACTTGTTGTATTTATGAGTGCCGTACGTAAAAAAAAACAAAAACAAAAAAAACATTGGAATGAACAGTAAACAACAAGCAAGTAGCATTCTATTATGAGAGGTCAGTTGTAAAGCGCGGTGCAGTGAATACATATTCTGTGGGTAATCCTGTGTCTCAAAGTTGAGGTGTAGAGGCCACAACGACAGTTAAAAACCATTGTTGTTTCAACAAAAGCAGTGCAGAAGCCATACACGCATTCTCTCCAAGCCACAAACAAATGGAGAACTGGTAAGTTAACCCCTGAAAGCAAAAATAACTAACCAAGTGTCCTTAAATCAACACAGCTATCAGCAACACAAGAACCCCTAGAATACCAAAGTGGTGTGCAAAACAGCAGGAAGAAATGCTTTTTACACCTCCAGATCAACAAACACATACCTTCCTAATCAAGGTATGCACACCTGTCTATTGCAGTGGGAGGGAGAGACAACAACATCATGTCCTGCACCTGCTCAAACCACATTAGGCTTGAACAGGTAACAAACAATCATCAAACAGCTGACCTTAATGATCCCTCAGCTATTATTGGTCCATCCTGCCTTCAAGTCTCCTTCTTCCTCTTTCCAGTGTGATCATCCCATTGCTGTCAGTTGGCCTATTACCTTTCTGACACCACACTATGCTACCTTTGCATTTGCTCCCAGATGCAGACCCGCCCCCCAGAATTCCAACCCCATATAGTGGAGCAGGTGAAGCACCAGCACCTGCTTTGCCCATTGCAGACAGCCCAAATCACCAGGTGCCATACGAAGCTGGTGATCAACCAGGGAGGAGAAGAAGACAGCCCCAAAGACCCAGGGTTTACTGGACCAGGGTCATATGCTTTGGCATGCAGGAGGAGGAGGTCATAGACAGTTACAGGTTAACCTCATAGATCATCATAAACCTGTATGAGGTCCTTAAAGATGACATTGACCCCATCCCCACAACCAATCATGCTCCAACAGGCATGGTGAAGTTGCTGTATGTGTCATCCATTTCCTGTCATCTGGATCCTTTCAATCCACTGAAGGGTATTGCTCTGGAATATCCCAGGCTGTATGTTCCAGGGCATTGGGTGAGGTGCTGTTATCTCTAAACAGGAAGGCTAGGAACTACATTCACTTCCCCACCAAACACAGGTGCAGTGGCAGAGAGTCATGCAGGATTTCTATAGAAGGGGAGGCATACCAAGAGACATAGGACCCATCAAATGTACCCATATCAGCTTGATAGCTCCTTCACATGAGCGCCATCTGTACCTCAATAGAAAGCATTTTCATCATTTTAATTCAATCAACTTACACATGAAACAGAAATATCATATACCTGGGGTTCCTGTGTCACATTCACATATATATTTTTTTCTATCTACCAGGGGATGCAGGATATGGGTGCACTCAGTGGCTCCACACACCTCTTTCTAATCCTCAGACACCTGCACAGAAACACTAAAACTAGGCCCACAGCAGGACAAGTAGTGTTAAAGAATGCACCTTTGGCCTCCTGAAAACTCAGTTCTATTGCCCGGACATGTGTGGTGGAACCCTACAGTATGCCCCCTCTAGAGTTTGTCAAATCGCCCTTGCATGTGTCATCTTGCACAGTATTTCTATGGACACCTGGTTATTACCTGACATACACCCTGATCCCCTTGATGAGGTACCATTGCCACAGCCATTGGAGGGTGATACCATCAGAAGTGGGGAGATACCTGCCAGGGTCCTCAGGGAATACCAGATCAACAACATGGGATCACATCTCCCAACACTGCAACATGTTTTGTCTCCATTCCCAGGAAGCTGATCTCCTGCATTGTGGAAGTGACTGTTCCTCCTGGACTTATTCTTCAGAGCAGACACCAACTCAAACAATGCCCTGGAACATGCAGCCTGTCACATCCCCAGGACATAGCCTTCAGTGCTTTTAAAGGTTCCAGATGCCTTGCAATGGATGGCACCAGGTGATTCTGTACTGACAGCTAACATGTGTGATATCCTACGTTGTCAGTTGTCCCCTCTATGACACACCACGTTCACCGTCTCACTCATGTTTCCTTCTCTTCCCTTACAGAGTTCTACATGTCACAATCTACAGAGGACCCTGTGGCTCATGGATGCAGAAGAGATGTGTTTGTGTGTGTGTGATTCAGGTCCCATTCTTCTAATAATTGTATGTTTTCTACTCCAAGTACCATTAAATCCTTCAATGTGTTCATGAACATGTCATATTGTGCTTAACCCCTTGAATGTCAAGGGGAAACACTACACATTGCTCTACAACACATGGCTTCCACCTGCCATTCAGAGGGTTATTGAAACAACTTTAGCACATGTGAGTACTTACACACATCCACTATGCCATATTTCTCTGAATTTTGCTCTCAGCCTGTTGAATCACAGATATGTCTAAAACACGAAGATATAGAGAGTGTTATAGACCAAGCCATCATTCAAAGAGTTGGACCTTCAGTTCAGATGAAATGTGATATACACAAATGCCATGTTGCATACTCCCAAAGATAAGAAAGACAGTTTGTATGGGTGTTTTTCTCCCACAAACACACATCAATGCACCTCAGCATGTTTCTTGATCTCAAGCCAAGCTCTGGAATCAATCATTGTTCAATGTCCATTCAACATGTCACCTGTGATATGCACAACATCACATGTACCACACTGAAGAGATCAAGAACACAAGCACTTTTGGGTGTGTTTGGTATGTGGTTTTGGGAACACTGACTCAGTGAATGTTACCTGATTTGACATGTGGGTGTTTTTTCATGTTTCACAGATGGCGGTTGCTATGCATATTGCCACCCTGTCAGCTGGAAGACATGTTCTATTGTCCCTACAGTGTCCAACTGTAACAGATCTGAACCCGCAATAATTTTCAGAAGTGTGCATTGATGTAGAAGAACAAGGATTTTATAAAAATTTAGTGTATTATCCTGAAAATAGTGTTTATAGAAAAGTATCTACGTTTAGAGGTAGGTTACAAAATTTTAAATAAAGATCAGATAGATGTTCTAAAAAGAAAAGACAGAAGAAATATACTTAAAAACTAGTAAAAGCAGGGAAGAATTAGTGGAGGAAAGAGAGAGACTAGGGAGTAGACTGAAGAAGTTAGGAACCCAAGTCAGAATGATTTTTTAGAAGTAGGACAATGGTCTCCTCAGAGGCAGAAGGAAACAACTCACAAACAAGGAAAAATGAGACTTCAAATAAGAGAAGAAGAGGATGCAGAGGAGGGAGAGGACATAGAAATAGAACAAAAACCAATGAAAGTTTTAAGAATGGAGTAAAAAAGAACTCCAGAGAAAGAAGTATCTTTAATTTGTCAGATGTAGATCTCTCTCCAGAGGAAGCGAGAGTGATAGACAGAGGTCTCTCTTTTGCCCCCTCGAGACGAATGAATACGTTTGAAACTTACATATATTTAAAGAAATTTACAAGATTGTTAACAGTGAAAAGATTCTTTCTGATTCTTTCTGAATAAAGTAGAAATACTGAAACTCCAAACTCTAAGTATTATAAGACTACAATGAGGGAAATTTATGATATAAAAAGATTGGAGGTACTAGGGAATGAAAGTGAAGGGATTAAGGGTAAACAGAAGTTCATACATAGTGGAAAGAAAAATAAGTCTGGCTTCTACCCTGTCCAAAGTCAGGGGGAATTTATTAAAGTACTTGATACTCTGGTACATAAGGATCTGGCAAAATTAGGAAAAGAGAAGGTTAAAAATAGGAATGATAATTTACTAATGAAGGAGAAAAAAGCCCTGGAGGATTTGAGTAAGAATAAAGAGATAGTTATTAGACAGGCAGATAAGTGAGGGAGGAGTCTGTAATTTGAATCTAGAAGATTATAGAAAAGAGGCTCTAAGGTTATTAGAAGATAAAGAGACATACAAGGTGTTGTCTCAGGATACCACTAAGCAGTATAGTATAGAATTATATGAACTGCTTAGTACAAACATGAATATGGGAATTCTGGAAAAGGAAGAGTTTGAATTTTTATACTCCGAACATTGCAGAATTCCCATATTTTACTATCTGCCAAAACTACATAAAAATGATAAAATATCCACTGGTAGGCTGATAGTGTCAGGGATAGATTCCCTGACATATAAACTGTCTCAAAATATAGATACATACTTACAACTATTGGTGTATGCCATGATCTCCTTCCTGAAAGGATAGTATTCAAGTCATTCAGTGCCTGGAAGGCTGGGAGTGGAAAGATTCCTTCAAGTGGGTAACCTGTGATGTCTCTTCACTGTACACCTATATCCCACAAAGATTAGGGGTGCAGGCAGTAGAGTGGTTTTTAAGAGACGAGGAAATAATACATGAAGAACAAATACAATTTTTGGCTAAGGCAATATCATTTGTTCTGAGTCATAACTATTTTTTATTTGAACAGATCTTTTATGGCCAGAAGATAGGTACAGCGATGGGATGCTCTTTTGCACCATCATTCGCGAACCTATATATGGGAAAATGGGAAGCAGAGAATAATCCCTATTCTAAAAATATAAGATTGTTTAAGAGATACATAAATGACATCTTAATTATTTGGGACGGCGATACAGAAGAATTAAAACATTTTTTACAATATATGAATAATAATTCTCTTAACCTAAAATTTACTAGTCAGAATAGTGAGTCAGATAGAATTTCTAGATTTAATTTTATTTATAGAGGACAATAAGGTAGCTTTGAGGAATTTAAAAAAAAATGTGGATAGCAACAGTTATCTTCATTATAAGAGCTGTCATTTCAGAAGATGGAAGGATAATATTCCTTTGGGTCAGTACCAAAGAATTATGAGCAATTGTACTAGGGGACAAGACTTTGAAGAGGAAGCTGCTATAATAACTGATAAACTACTAAAAAGTTTATCAGTTATTATATAATAAATTTTTTATTTGAACAGATCTTTTATGGCCAGAAGATAGGTACAGCGATGGGGTGCTCTTTTGCACCATCATTCGCGAACCTATATATGGGAAAATGGGAAGCAGAGAATAATCCCTATTCTAAAAATATAAGATTGTTTAAGAGATACATAGATGACATCTTAATTATTTGAGACGGCGATACAGAAGAATTAAAACATTTTTTACAATATATGAATAATAATTCTCTTAACCTAAAATTTACTAGTCAGAATAGTGAAAGTCAGATAGAATTTCTAGATTTAATTTTATTTATAGAGGACAATAAGGTAGCTATGAGGAATTTAAAAAAAAAATGTGGATAGCAACAGTTATCTTCATTATAAGAGCTGTCATTTCAGAAGATGGAAGGATAATATTCCTTTGGGTCAGTACCAAAAAATTATGAGCAATTGTACTAGGGTACAAGACTTTGAAGAGGAAGCTGCTATAATAACTGATAAACTACTAAAAAGAGGGTTTGATGAGAAAGTACTGGAATAACCATATCAAAAAATAAAGAGTTAGAAAAGAGAGGCATTGGTGAAGTGTAGAGAATGAAAACAAAAGAAAATGGAAAGGAATATACCATACTTCACAGCTACAGCAGATATTGAACAAACATTGGCATATTTTGAGAGAAGATCCTATCCTAGGTCTAATAATGGGTGAGAAACCAAATGAGTCATTCAGAAAAAATAGATCTATTAAACAAACCATAGCTCAGACTGATTTCGCAAATAAAGTTACTATGAAGGATCAAAAGATCACAGTACCCTGCTGGAAGCCAATAGGAATGTTTAAGTGTGGGAGAAAAGGCTGCTCTACCTGTGCCCATTATTTGTTCGATAGGAAAATAGACGGAGCGAAGATGAATAAAGAAAAGAATATATTCCAATCTAGGAAGACGGGAATGGAATATAAAATCCGTAATTTTTTTAATTGTAATTCTACATTTGTAGTTTATCTATTAGAGTGTAGCTTTAAGTTACAGTATGTGGGTAGAACTACAAGGAAATTAAAACAAGAATATTGAATCTGGGATGGAGAATCATAGCGTCCCACAACATTTTAAGGAATGCCATTTAAAGAACAAAGATGATTTGTGGGTTACTGCTATAGACAGTGTATCAGTAGACAGGAGAGGAGGTGACAGGCTAATAAAATTGAGACAACTGGAGACTTTTTCGATTTACCAGCTGGGATGCCTCGATCCAGGAGGTCTAAACATAGACATGGATCTGGCCTCCTTTATTTGAGGTGTCCATTGGGTAAGATCTTTTAAATAATTGTCCTAGAGGTGGATACTCGTTTTAAGAACTCATTATTAATGAGTAAGGATAAGTACTATACTATCACTGTTGGTTTTATGGATACATATATTTTAGATATGTTAGATATTTTAGATAGATAATTTAAATATACAATCTAAGTGTTTTATATTGTATATGGCTAGTTTTAAATTGTATATGGATTGTTATATATGAGTCTTCAGTGAAATATCCCACAACTGTTGGCTTACTACTAGGCGGATGGTTCTCATCAGAGGTGGGAATAGCACTGAGAGGGTTAGCTAGTGTTAGGGAAAACAAGCTGAGAAAATATGAGGTGATAAATGGGAGCTTCACTAGATGGCCCCAGTTACCCTTGAGGCAGCCAGCAGAGGTCTGGCGATACGCGTGGGGATTCTATGATTGTCTTTGTGTGTGCAATAACGGAGATCGCTTGGGAGCAAAAAAAGAGGAATCTCTAAGACTGAACTGTCAGTGAGACAGCGGAGGCATGCTATGGACCTAAATCACCTGGTAAAGAGCTGTTACAGTACTGGAAACTACGATGGAGGTGAAGGTACCATTTAGTGGAGACCAGGACTGAATGGGTTTAGCGGTTTCAAGCTGACGCTGTACTTCTATACTGATATATTGGAGAGATAATGTCTTCTTGTATTTCTGCTATTACTGTTGGGTTTATCCACACTGGTGGATGGCTGTGTAGCTGGACCCATAGGTGGTTCAGTGTGCAAGGGCTTGGGCTTTGCTGCAGGTTCAGTGTGTACTGGCTGGGCCTCTGCTGCAGGTTCAGTGTGCACTGGCTGGGGAAATGGATCACTTGTTGGCTGTGGCCATTCATGTGGGGAGGGGTATGTAATGCATTGCAAAGCTGAGTGAAATGTGTACTCCCACTGCTGCTTATGATTTGACACTGACAGATTCTCCAAGAGGTGCATTTTGTGGGTGCATCACTATCTTCACTCAGCTTTGTGATATTTGCCTCCATTTGGAAATCAATTGGGTACTGTTTGCATTTTTGCACAACTGTCTGTGGCACTAGTTCAGTCACTGGAACCTGTCATACATGACACGTGTCAGTCACTACATGATGGGTCTGACTGTTAGAACTGGGAATAGTATGTATAAGCAACACAGAATGGAAGGGGTTAACAACATGCTTTATCCCATTGAGTCCTAGAGAGGAACCCAACGAATGGCAGGGCTATGCTTTGAATACCTCTCTGGCAATCGGAAGGATGAAGTGAGCTGAGATATGTGGTCTGTTACTTTTAGGGGCTTAGAGCAACATCTCACATACTATATACTAAGAGACCAGTTTTCAAAACACTGCAGCAGGCAACAGTACAACAGATATGTATAACTTATGAAATGACAACATATATAACAGTGTGTTGGTTATGGGGACGGGGGAAGAGATATTGTTGCTTACCAGTATGATGAACAGTCCTGTTCTCTCCTGTGTCACAGCCACCATGGTTGTCCTGTACTACTGTGGTGGACAGGGTGGTACACGCAGCTCCTCCCAGCCACTGGAGATGATGGAGACTGGAGGGTCACCACCTGTTCCTCTGGTGTAGGCTGCCAGCTCCCCCAGCTTCTTCTTGACTTGCCTTTTGCCGTCTATCCATTTTTTCTTCAGGACATCCACCATTCTCCTGCATTATGAGACTGCATTGACTAAGTCTGCCAACTCCTGCCATGCATGTCTCCTACGGGCAGAGATGCCCCTGACCTTCTCTGTAGAGAATAGTAACCTCCCCCTGTCCAGGATACCATGGACCAGGGCCATGTTCTCATCATAGGCTCAGCTTGCAGAGATGCGGAAGGCACAACCTGCACTGGCCCTGGCATGTGTGTCCCTCCCCAACACCCAACCCAGTCCCACTGCCAGCTCTCTCCCTCGCTGGCGTGTGCCTGTCTCTTGGTGGGTACCTCTCCTCTTCACCTCCCTCAAACCCACTCACACTCAATCACTCACACAGGCAGTAACTCACGCGCTCGATCACTATCACCCTCTTATACTCCCTTGCACTAACTCAGTCACACTGTATAATATAAAGACAAATGTGTGTTGTGTCAAAAAAAATGTGTGTTTGTGATTGTATGTCGATGTGATGTGTGCAATATGTTCAAAGGTGTAATATGTGTTTTATTTATTGTTCAATAAGCTCCTCCACCCACCTCTCTCCAGTATCTGCTCCTCTCTCTATCTTTCTAACTTCTGATCCTGGGGCCCTGCGCTCTAGCTCAAAGAAAAGTGAAACACAGGCAGAGTTTGGTGATTTTTTGGGGGGTGTTATACAATTTTGGGACTAATATTGATACTTTTCTGGAATTGGCTGGTTCTTGGATTTGGCCTTTCAGCGCTTAAAGCATAACATTCATTAGATGAATATAGAGCCTTAAATCATAATTACATTAGCGATATGCATAGACATAGTTGTCTTTTCAGTAATAATTGCTGCATTAAAGAAATATAGATCCGTTTCGGCAGGCAGGCAGCAGGGAACAGCACAGACATCTTGCAAATACGGCATCTCTGAGTCTGTGCTGTCCTTCTCTTTCATCTCCACAATTGGTGAGTTGAATACCTTTGTGCCTTACGGCACTGGAAGAGACTGACAGCGCAGGCACAGAGAGGGCCTACTGCGCCTACTGGATGAGTCTCTAGGTCATGTAAGGAATGGCTACTGGTGCTAAAGGCACCTAGATTGATTTTGTCTAGGGGTTCCTGAAATGTAAATCCAGATCTGGTGAAAAACATTGCCCATAGACAGACACTGTACATAAATATAAATTGCACATTTTTGTCAATGTCTTTATAGAAAAAAAAGGAACATCCTAAATGGATTTCCACAGCACACCAAATACCACGGCACCATGGTAGAGAACGACTGGTCTAGCTGGTTAGATAATGAGCCATACACAATGCTTTGAAGAATGTAGGAGTGTGGACAAGGGGAATAGGAAAATGACAATTCCATATAGAAATAAAAATGACAAAAAAAAAATTATTTTTGCAAAATATTCAATAACTTGTGGCATTAAGATTTTATTAACATTACACTGATCTTAAGCCTACTTTGTTGTTCTGAAAATGTTTTCTTTTAAGTTTATTTAGTGGGGCTTGATTTAGCGACTGCTAGACAAGGTTTCTTTTATGTTGTTCTACTAAATCATATTTGTAATATGGCATATAGTCATGTCTAGATTTACACACCAGTCACCCTGTCCAAAGCAACCTCTGGTAACACTGGCCACACCCTTCTATACTTCTGACCACACCCATATTTTTGTTCGTGCACACAGCTGACAACCATGATTGACATAGTAACATAGTAAATTAGGTTGAATAAAGATACAAGTTCATCAAGTTCAACCTTTGCCTCATACTTTAGTGACATGAGAATTGTGTACCTATTCTGCTACCAAATAAGTTAGTCATTTATCAGACCTTCCTGATTTGCCTACTAATATTCAGTACAACCCTGCGTGTTCCCTTTTGAAAGAAATGTATCTAATCTTCGCTTAAATGTATCCATTGTATCTGCATAACCTCCTCCTTTGGCAAGGAATTCCACAATTTAACATACCTTACTGTAAAAAAACCCTTCCTCTGCTGAAGTCTAAACTTCCTCTCCTCTAATCTCAAGGGGTGTCCCCTGGTCACCTGATCAAGCCTTGAAATGAATAGCTTGCCACATAGATCCTTGTATTGTCCTCTCATACACTTGTACAATGTGATAAGATCTCTTCTTGGTCTTCTTTTCACTACAGTAAATAAACCAAGTTTGTCTAGTCATTCCTCCTACGTAAAGTCCTCCTTTCCTTTAATTAATTTTGTTACTCGTTTCCATAACCTCTCTAGGTCTAGTATATCCTTTTTCAGAACTGGGCCCAAAACTGTACTGCATATTCGAGGTAAGGTCTTACCATTGATTTGTACAATGGCAAAATGATGCTATCCATTCTTGCTTCAATACCCCTTTTTATGCAAGACAGGATTTTGTTTGCCTTTGCTACTGCTATTTGACACTGGTCACTGTTTCCAAGTTTATAGTTGACAAGGATACCCAGGTCTTTCTCGAGCAACGAGTCCCCTAAAATTATTTAAGTTCATTAGTAGCCTTGGAATTTTTTCTTCCAAAATGCATGACTTTACTCTTTTCCACATTAAACTTCATATTACATTTGTTTGCCCAGTCTGCCATTTTATGAAAATCCCTATGTATAAAGCAAATATACTGTTCTGAATTAATTACTCTGCATAAATTAGTGTCATCTGCAAATATTTATTTTTTGCTTTCTATATCTATTTCCAGGTCATTTAAAACAAGTTAAAAAGCAGTGGACCTAATACTGAACCCTGAGGTACTCCACTCTCAACTTTAAAGGAGCAGTAAACTTTTTTTTATGAAAACATATATTCTACAGAGCATTTCCTGCTGAATAAAACAAGGTCACTCCCATCGCTGTCAGATGTTTTATTCAAAATTTATAGCAGTTTAAATAATAAGGAAGTGAATTTACTGTGTTTACGTCCTGATTGTTCTAACTGACAGGAAGTGACAGGCAGTTTCTATCACATTCTATGGAGAACTGTACGTCTCTGACTTTTGTCTCCATTAGAATCTACCAGGAAATCTGATTAGAATCTGACCACTAGAGGGCACTGCTAATGTAAAAAAACATGGGTTTAAACTTTAATAACTCTGGAAATATAAATCTCTCAGAAGTGGGAGTGCCCTTATTTTACTCAATAGGAAAATCCCTACAATATATATTTTTTCATAAAAAAAGTTTACTGCTCCTTTAACTGTACTGGAGAATTGTCCATTGACAACCACACACTGTTCCCTATCCTTCAACCAGTCTTCTATCCAGTTGCAAAGATGTCCTTATTTTATACCCCAACCTTCTGTGTTGCACTGTATAAAATGCCTTTGCAAAATCTAGATAAACTACATTAACTGCCTTACCATTATCTAGGTTGCTACTTACTTCCTCATAGAAGCTGAAAAGATTAGTTTGGCATGATCTATTCCTCATAAAACCATGTTGATTCCTGCTAATGATCTTATTATTTTGTTGTAATCCTGAATATAATCCCTTATTATCCCTTCTAGCAGTTTTCCCACTACAGAGGTCAAACTCACACGTCTATAATTCCCAGGTTCTGTTTTAGTTCCCTTCTTAAATAGAGGCACTATATTGGATCTTCACCAATCTTGTGGCACTGAGCCTGTGGTGAGAGAATCTTTAAAGAGTAAATATAGGGGTCTTGCTTACACTGCACTGAGTTCCTGAAGAACCCTTGGATGTGTACCATCAGGAACTGGTGATTTGCCAGTCTTCATTTTGTTCAGTCTTCCCATGACCTTTTCTTGTGTTAACCCAATATCTGACAATTGTATTGTTTTATTTGTTACTTGATGAGGCTCTTCTACCGTCCCTTTCCTTGTATATACTGATGCAAATAGAGTGTTTAGAACAACAGCCTTTTCCTTATCATCGCTAGTCAACTCACCCATCTAATTTTTTTTGGTTAATTATCCCACTGAACAGTAGAGACAATTTCAAAACATTACAAATGTCTGATAATTCACATGATTAACCTCTAATGAGTTAGAGAACTAATCAGATATGCTGAATATCTCTAAAGCATCCAACAGGTTAATGATTGTCTCATTCTGCTGATTGACCTAGGTTTGTCTCTGCCGCTCCTCTGGCGATCTCTCCAATGGCTGCCTATCAAACTCTGGGTATCTTATACAATACTGCTTCTCTCATTCAAGTCCCTTTTCTCCTCTACATCTTCCTACATTTCCTTTCTGATCTCCTGCTATACCCCATCCTGTCACTTAAGATCATCCAACAACATTTTCTCTCAGCTCCTTTCGTGTCTACAGCTCTCTCTCTAATCAAATCCTTTTCCCTTGTTGCTCCTTATGTATGGAATGCTCTGCCTCCCAGCCTGAGCCACTGCACTTCTCTTGTAGTCTTCAAGCCTCATTTAAAATTACACCTCCTCAATAAAACTACAACAAACCGAAGAGACACACACACGGGAGGAGAGCTTCACAAGGTATGTGCTAATATTTTCAAACACAGTAAGTATCAAAATTATTACTTACATCATATGATCCCACTGGCCTATATATACATATATATATATATATATATATATATACATATATATATATGACAAACCTGTGAGAAAGCCAGCGGGAACAATTGCCGGTCCTCCCCGCAAATGGACCACACAAGCCGATGAGCACTGTAACACACACTGTAGTAGAAAAGGACTGGATACAAACGGACCCGTTAAGATAAAAAATAATTTATTAAAAGAATATGTAAAAATTAGTGATGAGCGAGCACCCCAATGCTCGGGTGTTCGGGTGCTCTGACCGAGCACCCCCGGAGGCTCGAGTGCTCGGCCGAGCACCCGAGCCCCATTGAAGTCAATGGGAGGACTCGAGCATTACACCAGGCACCCCCTGCTCTGATGAGGGGAGGGTGCCTGGTCCATAGGAAAAGGGAAGAAAATGATGGAAACACCACAGAAATGGTTCAGGGACAGCATAGGGAGGATGTCTGGATGCATGTTGGACTCCAACATTGCTGCTGGGAACGATCTTTCGCCCGTAGTATGCCATTTTTACAGACTGACCGTAAAACACACAAAAAGGAAAATAAAAACGACTTTAGGCGAAAAATTTTTACCAAACAATATTTGCTGTATATTTACTTGTATATCATCTGCAAATTCTCCCAAAAATTTCCTCGATTTTTCTGAACTGAGGCCATGATTAAGAGGGAAACGTGCGCAGAGGCAAATTCTCCCAAAAATTTCCTCGATTTTTCTGAACTGAGGCCATGATTAAGAGGGAAACGTGCGCAGAGGCAAATTCTCCCAAAAATTTCCTTGATTTTATTGAACTGAGGCCATGATTAAGAGGGAAACGTGAACAAAGGCAAATTCTCCCAAAAATTTCCTTGATTTTTCTGAACTGGGGCCATGATTAAGAGGGAAACGTGCGCTGAGCCGACCATCTAAAACATTATGGGTGAGGGTCTGCTGCGGAGCTGACCATCCTAAACATTATATGCGAAGGCCCGCTAGTGAGCTGACGCTATAAAACATTATATGAGAGGGCCCGCTAGAGAGCTGACCAAATAAAACATTATATAAGAAGGCCCGCTGGTGAGCTGACCTATACCAAAAGTTGTCAAACAGGGCCCGCTGGTGAGCTGGCCCTATATAAAAATTATATCACAGGGCCCGCTGGTGAGCTGGCCCTATATAAAAATTATAGCACAGGGCATATGGAAGAGGAGGAGGAGGATGAGAAGATTAAGAGTCAACCATATACCCGTTTTTTGGGTGGAAGGGGTGAATGGGAATACAGAGTATTCCCATCATTGTAAATAACATATATAAAGTGAGTTTATGTTCCCCCAGGGCTTTCCTCCAGTGGAGTGGAGAAGTCAGGGGAAATCCAGGCCTTGTTCATTTTTATAAGTGTCAACCTATCAGCATTGTCGGTGGAAAGGCGGATACGCTTATCTGTTATGATGCCACCAGCAGCACTAAATACCCGCTCAGACAGAACGCTGGCGGCAGGGCAGGCCAGCACCTCCAAGGCGTAGAGTGCCAGTTCATACCACGTGTCCAGCTTGGACACCCAGTAGTTGTAAGGCACAGAGGGATCATTGAGGACGCTGACACGGTCTGCTACGTACTCCTTCACCATCTTCCAAAACTTTTCCCTCCTTGTGACACTAGGCTGCGCATCAGGGTGAGGGTGCTGGCGGGGTGTCATGAAGGTGTCCCACGCCTTGGAGAGTGTTGCCCTGCCTTTGTCGGAACTGCTGTGTGCTCCCCTTTTCTCCCCTTCTCGGTTGGCCAAGGTAGCACGTACTCTGCCGCCAGCGTTGTCAGATGGAAAATTTTGGAGCAATTTTTCAACAAGAACCTTCTGGTATTGCACCATTTTGCTTGTCCTCTCCACCGGAGGAATGAGAGATGAGAAATTCTCTTTGTAGCGGGGGTCCAGAAGGGTGAACACCCAGTAATCCGTGTTGTCTAAAATGCGTATAACGCGTGGGTCACGGGAAAGGTAGCCTAACATAAAGTCAGCCATGTGTGCCAGAGTACCAACAGTCAAGATTTCGCTGTCCTCACCAGGAGGATGACTCTCAATCTCCTCATCCTCTTCCTCCTCTTCTGCCCACCCACGCTGAAGAGATGGAACTAAAGTTCCATGGCTACCCTCTGTAGCGGAGGCAACCGTGTCTTCCTCCTCCTCCGCCTCCTCCAATTGTCGCTGAGAAGACGAAGTGAGGGTGCTCTGGCTATCACCTTGTGTAAGCTCTTCCTCCCGCATTTCCACCTCTTCCACATGCAAAGCGTCAGTTTTAATTGTGAGCAGCGAGCGTTTCAGTAGACACAGAAGTGGGATGGTTACACTGATAATAGCGTTATCGCCGCTCACCATCTGTGTCGATTCCTCAAAATTGCGTAAAACCTCACAGAGGTCTGACATCCATTCCCACTCCGCACTTCTGATTACAGGAAGTTGAACGGAGAGGCGACGACCGTGTAACAGCTGGTACTCCACTACTGCCCTCTGCTGCTCACAAAGCCGGGCCAACATGTGGAAGGTGGAGTTCCAGCGCGTGCTCACGTCACACAGCAGCCGGTGAGCTGGCAATTGTAAGCGCTGCTGCAGCTTCATCAGGCCGGCTGAAGCTGTAGATGACTTACAGAAATGTGCACACACGCGGCGCACCTTGGTCAAGAGATCATGCACATTGGGGTAGGTTTTTAGAAATCGCTGAACCACTAAATTAAATACATGCGCTAGGCATGGTACGTGTGTGAGCTTGCCGAGCTCCAAAGCCGCCACCAAGTTACGCCCATTATCACACACAACCATGCCTGGTTGCAGGTTGAGTGGCGAGAGCCACTGCTCGGTCTGGTGACTAATCCCCTGCAACAGCTCTGAGGCCGTGTGCTGTTTGTCCCCAAGGCAGATCAGCTTCAGCACGGCCTGTTGACGCTTCCCCACTGCAGTGCTACACTGCTTCCAGCTACTGGCTGATGGGGGAGTGGCGCTGCGTGTAGAGAATTCGTAGGTGGAAACGGAGGAGGAGGAGCCAATAACGTAGGTGCTGGCGGAAACCCTGATGGAGGTAGGGCCCGCAATCCTCGGCGTGGGTAGCACCCGTGCCATCCCAGGGTCCGAGTCGCTCCCAGCCTCCACGACATTCACCCAGTGTGCCGTCAGGGAAATGTAGCGTCCCTGGCCACAAGCACTTGTCCATGTGTCAGTCGTTAAGTGGACCTTCCCAGTAACTGCGTTGGTCAGGGCACGGGTGATGTTACGGGACACATGGTGGTGTAATGCGGGGATGGCACACCGGGAAAAGTAGTGGCGGCTGGGGACCGCGTACCGAGGGACAGCTGCTGCCATCAGGCTGCGGAAGGACTCAGTGTCCACAAGCCTAAATGGCAGCATTTCGATGGCTAGTAATTTGGAAAGGTGTGAGGTTAGTGCTATGGCCTGTGGGTGGGTGGCTGGGTATTTTCGCTTGCGCTCAAATGCCTGGGGTAACGACATTTGGACGCTGTGCTGGGACAGGGAAGTGGATGTGGTCGCTGATGGTGCTTCAGATGCTACAGGTGCAGGGCGGGAGGTATGCGGGCCTGCGCCTTCGACAGGCGATTGGCCGGCACCGAAAACAGGGGAAGAGGAGGCAGTGGTGTGGCCTGCAGACACAGATGGGCGATCCAGGCGTTCCTCCCACTTATTACGGTGCTTGGATGCCATGTGTCGGATCATGCTGGTGGTGGTGAGGTTTCTAGTGTTCATGCCTCGGCTCATTCTGGTGTGGCACAGGTTGCAAACTACAATTCTTTTGTCGTCCGCACTTTCCTTAAAAAAACGCCATACCGCGGAACACCTACCCCTTGGCAAGGGAGATTTACGCAAGGGGGTGCTCCGTGGAACATTTGCGGGCCGGTTTGGTGCGGTCCGCCTTCTTTCTGTAGCCACACCACTGCCTCTTCCAGCCTGTTGCGGTGCTGCAGATGGCTCACCCTCAGGACTGCTGTCATCGCTCGGCTCTACACCTTCCCAGGTGGGGTCAGTCACCTCATCGTCCACCAAGTCCTCCTCCACTTCCTCACTCTGATCATCCTCCTCATGTCTTGATCCCACCACATACTCAGTCATTGACAACTGTATAACATCCTCCTCAACAAGGTCTTGAGACAGTAATAGTGGTTTATTTAATGGCAACTGTGTCTCATCATCATCATCATCCACTACTTCCTTTGACCTTAAATGCCGTTCACATCTGTCATCTTCTTGTGATTGGGTACCCTCTAGAGGTTGTGAATCAGGGCATAAGATGTCATGTTCCTCTGCAAGCGTGCTTGGAGAGAAGGTCAAATGAAGGATTGGTGATGAGACGAGCTCCTCACTATATCCCAGTGTGGGATCACTTCTTTGACCAGACCGTCTATGGTGGGAGGAAGGATGATCAGAGTGAGGATTATGTTGACCAGACTCTTGGCTACTGAGAGTGGACTTGGTGGAAGACAGGGTGGTGCTTAATCGACTGGAAGCAGTATCAGCTGACATCCAACCGACCACCTGTTCGCAGTGGTCGGACCTCGAGAGTGATGTCCTGCGACGCCCTGTAAAATTAGACATGAAGCTAGGTATGGTGGATGTCTTTCTTTCTTGTGCTCTGGCACCAGGCACAGTTTCTCCGCGTCCTGACCCGCGCCCTGAACTATCAGGATCACGTCCACTTCCCCGTCCCTTTTTACCCGCCTTCTTCATCTTACACGGAATATGTTACTTTGATATTTTACTTTGAAGACTTAACAGTATTTCTTCCTATTCTGCAACTGTGCAGAGTACACAGAATAGGCTGCTAAACTGCGGTGACGCACACTGAATGGAATATGTGACTTTGATATTTGAGTTTGACGACTTAACAGTATTTCTTCCTATTCTGCAACTGTGCAGAGTACACAGAATAGGCTGCTAAACTGCGGTGAAGCACACTGAATGGAATATGTGACTTTGATATTTGAGTTTGAAGACTTAACAGTATTTCTTCCTATTCTGCAACTGTGCAGAGTACACAGAATAGGCTGCTAAACTGCGGCGAAGCACACTGAATGGAATATGTGACTTTGATATTTGAGTTTGAAGACTTAACAGTATTTCTTCCTATTCTGCAACTGTGCAGAGTACACAGAATAGGCTGCTAAACTGCGGTGACGCACACTGAATGGAATATGTGACTTTGATATTTTACTTTGAAGACTTAACAGTATTTCTTACTATTCTGCAACTGTGCAGAGTACACAGAATAGGCTGCTAAACTGCGGTGACGCACACTGAATGGAATATGTGACTTTGATATTTTACTTTGAAGACTTAACAGTATTTCTTCCTATTCTGCAACTGTGCAGAGTACACAGAATAGGCTGCTAAACTGCGGTGACGCACACTGAATGGAATATGTGACTTTGATATTTGAGTTTGAAGACTTAACAGTATTTCTTCCTATTCTGCAACTGTGCAGAGTACACAGAATAGGCTGCTAAACTGCGGCGAAGCACACTGAATGGAATATGTGACTTTGATATTTGAGTTTGAAGACTTAACAGTATTTCTTCCTATTCTGCAACTGTGCAGAGTACACAGAATAGGCTGCTAAACTGCGGTGACGCACACTGAATGGAATATGTGACTTTGATATTTTACTTTGAAGACTTAACAGTATTTCTTCCTATTCTGCAACTGTGCAGAGTACACAGAATAGGCTGCTAAACTGCGGTGACGCACACTGAATGGAATATGTGACTTTGATATTTTACTTTGAAGACTTAACAGTATTTCTTCCTATTCTGCAACTGTGCAGAGTACACAGAATAGGCTGCTAAACTGCGGCGAAGCACACTGAATGGAATATGTGACTTTGATATTTGAGTTTGAAGACTTAACAGTATTTCTTCCTATTCTGCAACTGTGCAGAGTACACAGAATAGGCTGCTAAACTGCGGCGAAGCACACTGAATGGAATATGTGACTTTGATATTTGAGTTTGAAGACTTAACAGTATTTCTTCCTATTCTGCAACTGTGCAGAGTACACAGAATAGGCTGCTAAACTGCGGTGACGCACACTGAATGGAATATGTGACTTTGATATTTTACTTTGAAGACTTAACAGTATTTCTTCCTATTCTGCAACTGTGCAGAGTACACAGAATAGGCTGCTAAACTGTGGTGACGCACACTGAATGGAATATGTGACTTTGATATTTTACTTTGAAGACTTAACAGTATTTCTTCCTATTCTGCAACTGTGCAGAGTACACAGAATAGGCTGCTAAACTGCGGTGACGCACACTGAATGGAATATGTGACTTTGATATTTGAGTTTGAAGACTTAACAGTATTTCTTCCTATTCTGCAACTGTGCAGAGTACACAGAATAGGCTGCTAAACTGCGGCGAAGCACACTGAATGGAATATGTGACTTTGATATTTGAGTTTGAAGACTTAACAGTATTTCTTCCTATTCTGCAACTGTGCAGAGTACACAGAATAGGCTGCTAAACTGCGGTGACGCACACTGAATGGAATATGTGACTTTGATATTTTACTTTGAAGACTTAACAGTATTTCTTCCTATTCTGCAACTGTGCAGAGTACACAGAATAGGCTGCTAAACTGCGGTGACGCACACTGAATGGAATATGTGACTTTGATATTTTACTTTGAAGAATTAACAGTATTTCTTCCTATTCTGCAACTGTGCAGAGTACACAGAATAGGCTGCTAAACTGCGGCGAAGCACACTGAATGGAATATGTGACTTTGATATTTGAGTTTGAAGACTTAACAGTATTTCTTCCTATTCTGCAACTGTGCAGAGTACACAGAATAGGCTGCTAAACTGCGGCGAAGCACACTGAATGGAATATGTGACTTTGATATTTGAGTTTGAAGACTTAACAGTATTTCTTCCTATTCTGCAACTGTGCAGAGTACACAGAATAGGCTGCTAAACTGCGGTGACGCACACTGAATGGAATATGTGACTTTGATATTTTACTTTGAAGACTTAACAGTATTTCTTCCTATTCTGCAACTGTGCAGAGTACACAGAATAGGCTGCTAAACTGCGGTGACGCACACTGAATGGAATATGTGACTTTGATATTTTACTTTGAAGACTTAACAGTATTTCTTCCTATTCTGCAACTGTGCAGAGTACACAGAATAGGCTGCTAAAGTGCGGTGAAGCACACTGAATGGAATATGTGACTTTGATATTTTACTTTGAAGACTTAACAGTATTTCTTCCTATTCTGCAACTGTGCAGAGTACACAGAATAGGCTGCTAAACTGCGGTGACGCACACTGAATGGAATATGTGACTTTGATATTTTACTTTGAAGACTTAACAGTATTTCTTCCTATTCTGCAACTGTGCAGAGTACACAGAATAGGCTGCTAAACTGCGGCGAAGCACACTGAATGGAATATGTGACTTTGATATTTTACTTTGAAGACTTAACAGTATTTCTTCCTATTCTGCAACTGTGCAGAGTACACAGAATAGGCTGCTAAACTGCGGTGATGCACACTGAATGGAATATGTGACTTTGATATTTTACTTTGAAGACTTAACAGTATTTCTTCCTATTCTGCAACTGTGCAGAGTACACAGAATAGGCTGCTAAACTGCGGTGACGCACACTGAATGGAATATGTGACTTTGATATTTTACTTTGAAGACTTAACAGTATTTCTTCCTATTCTGCAACTGTGCAGAGTACACAGAATAGGCTGCTAAACTGCGGTGACGCACACTGAATGGAATATGTGACTGATATTTGAGTTTCAAGACTTAACAGTATTTCTTCCTATTCTGCAACTGTGCAGAGTACACAGAATAGGCTGCTAAACTGCGGCGAAGCACACTGAATGGAATATGTGACTTTGATATTTGAGTTTGAAGACTTAACAGTATTTCTTCCTATTCTGCAACTGTGCAGAGTACACAGAATAGGCTGCTAAACTGCGGTGACGCACACTGAATGGAATATGTGACTTTGATATTTTACTTTGAAGACTTAACAGTATTTCTTCCTATTCTGCAACTGTGCAGAGTACACAGAATAGGCTGCTAAACTGCGGTGACGCACACTGAATGGAATATGTGACTTTGATATTTTACTTTGAAGACTTAACAGTATTTCTTCCTATTCTGCAACTGTGCAGAGTACACAGAATAGGCTGCTAAACTGCGGTGAAGCACACTGAATGGAATATGTGACTTTGATATTTTACTTTGAAGACTTAACAGTATTTCTTCCTATTCTGCAACTGTGCAGAGTACACAGAATAGGCTGCTAAACTGCGGTGACGCACACTGAATGGAATATGTGACTTTGATATTTTACTTTGAAGACTTAACAGTATTTCTTCCTATTCTGCAACTCTGCACAGTACACAGAATGTGCTGCTAAACTGCGGCGAAGCACACTGAATGGAATATGTGACTTTGATATTTTAGTTTGAAGACTTAACAGTATTTCTTCCTATTCTGCAACTCTGCACAGTACACAGAATGTGCTGCTAAACTGCGGCGAAGCACACTGAATGGAATATGTGACTTTGATATTTTAGTTTGAAGACTTAACAGTATTTCTTCCTATTCTGCAACTCTGCACAGTACACAGAATGTGCTGCTAAACTGCGGCGAAGCACACTGAATGGAATATGTGACTTTGATATTTTAGTTTGAAGACTTAACAGTATTTCTTCTTATTCTGCAACTCTGCACAGTACACAGAATGTGCTGCTAAACTGTGGCGACGCACACTGAATGGAATATGTGACTTTGATATTTTAGTTTGAAGACTTAACAGAATGTGCTCTAATCTGCAACTTTGCACACTAAACAGAATGTGCTCTAATCTGCAACTTTGCACACTAAACAGAATGTGCTCTAATCTGCAACTTTGCACACTAAACAGAATATATGAAATTTTTTTTTTTTTGTTTTTTTCCCCCCACACAAAATAACCTGCTGCCCCCACACACAGTAGTCCTAAAAAGGACTTTTGGTTCTTTTTTTTTCACAAATTTGCTTTTTTTCTCCCTACACTGACTTTCCCTTCCTATCCTCATCTCTCCCTGGCTAAGACTGAGCCGAACTCGCTGGTCAGGTGCTATACAGCACCCGACCACGGGTTCTGGCCAGCCAATCAGTGTAATGCCAGCAGCCAACATGGCTGCTGGCATTACACTGATGTCAGAGTCTCCCTGCACGTTTATTGGCTGCGCAGCAGCCGCAAAACGTGCGGGGAGGAGACCCGAACATGGCGGGCGAGCACATGCGGTACTCGTACGAGTACCGCCATGTGCCGAGCAGAGCGATGCTCGAGCCGATCCGAGCATCGGCCGAGCATGCTCGCTCAACACTAGTAAAAATCAAACTCCTAACATGTTTCGTAGCCTGCTGACCACTTCATCAGAAGAATCTAAGAAACATCTTAGGAGTTTGATTTTTACATATCTTCTAAAATCTGCAACCCATAATAATCTCTCCACTCTCCCTAAAAAACTTAGTTACTTAATATGATGGCATTCAGGGGTTAGTTCCTCCTATTCAGATGGAGGAGGCTGACACCTGATTCTGAAGGTACCCTTTCACTACCAATGTCTGATCACACAGGAGCCGATGATCCGTATTTCATAGATTGATAAAGAAGCTGTGCCCAGCCCACACAGACCCATTAAGAGAATACCTGCTGGTATAAACTATGGGCCATCAGTATGATTATAGTGAACAGTTCTAGCTAATCTTGTGTGATGTGAGCACTACTAGTAAGGATCTGGGGCAGTAACAATGTGGCAGACTGAGCAACAGACATCAAACACTGCAATTACAAGGTAGTTCAGCCACACTAAGGGTGGGATTCGGCTTGAACTTTTTGTTTTATCTGACAATTTTGAGCCTATCGGTGGGTATGGTAGGCACCTGCTGGGTACCTCTAAAAATCTGATGCTCTAGGCAGGTGCCTACTTTGCCTGTTGATAAATCCAGCCTTGCATATACTTTAATCTTGGATTAACAGGACAACCAAAATTTAAGTAAAGATCCGGTTACATTGCAAAGAACTTGTAGCAACTGATGCAAGCTAGATTGGCTTGTAACTTGTTTTTAATGCTAGCTATCCATATATATAGCGTGCGTTGCGGTATTACTTGAATTAACAAAAGAAGTGAATTATGTTATTAGGAGATTTCCCAGTGACAGACAAGCAGCTGATGTCTGTACCTAATGTAAATAATGAATTACATAATGTCTCGGAACCTGACTAGGATTGCCACCTCATCTCTTTTAATACTTGCTGCCTTAAATAAAAGATGCATACTGCAGGGCTGAGTAGGAAACAATGTGGCCCTAGACAGGGATGGGCAGTCTTTGGCTCTTGAGCTATTGTTGGAATGCATTTCTGATCAATCTTAGCCAGACACCACCTGGTATTCAATTACAGTTTCCATCACCATCAGCTATATAGAAAAATGTTGCTAACCCTTAGTCTAGGACTACAACGGTTCATGTGCAGCTCAACAATATACATCTTTCATATGCAATGTCTCCACTACACTTTAGATCTCTAATATCTGAGGGGTTAAGGAATGCTGCACTTCTGCAAAAGCACATACTGTAAAATGTTTATAACCGATAGTACACTATAACCATATGTAAATATGTGTACATATTCTAGATATTTATGTACGTACATTATATGTCTATATCAATCGATAGATAGATAGATAGATAGATAGATAGATAGATAGATAGATATACACTTCCATGGATCAATGCCTTATAATGGAAAGAGTGTTTGCGTGTCTCAATGAAGCTGAGAACTATGCCATGATTTGGGAGCATATACATCTGGCAGGGTCACCTCCAGTGGACAGATCAAATCTAAGACACCAGACTAAATTGATAAAATGTCTGCCAGCCTGTACTGGACCAGCATTCCCTCAGCATGACTTTACAACAAAATAAATGGCCCTCATTTCCCAGAGGCTTGTGAGCTACTGCTTATGGCAGCGAGAAGACCAGATCAATGGCAGAGGGTGCTAACAATTACTGGAATCTGTAAGGCTACCTTTGGACTTTAGACACTGGAACATGTAACATCAATCTATGAATATGATTACTAGTACAAGAACTGAAAACAGCAATTACAGCGTTTAACAAATAGCTCGCCTACAAGTAGCAGCAGTGATGATGAAGTTGAAAGCAAAATGAAAAATGGCCACAGATAGGAGTGTTTGCATTAAAGCTTTTATGATGGTATCAGGGCTGGTGCAAGGATTTTTGCCACCCTAGACAAAACCTAATTTTGCGCCCCTTGGCTCCACCCGTGGTGTCCAACCCCTTTATGCCCTACCCTGTATGTGTTTAAGTGTCAGTGTGTTTGTGTGTTCTCTATATGTGTATGTGTGTGACAGTATGTGTTCCCTGTATGTATATAAGTGTGTCAGTGTGTGTGTTCCCTATATGTATATAAGTGTGTCAGTGTGTGTGAGTCTCTGTAAGGATATCAGTGTGTAAGTATGTGTGTGTGTGTGTGCTTCTCTATATGTGTATCAGTGTGACAGAATGTATGTTCTCTATATGTGACTCTCTCCTCTTGACTGCTTATCCCCCCTTTGACTCTCTCTCTCTCCCCATCTGACTCTTGATCCCCCTTTTGACTGTTGATCCCCCCTTTGACTCTCTCTCCCCCGTCTGACTCTTGATCCCCTCTTCACTGTTATTCCCCTCTTTGACACTTTTTTCCCCCGTCTGACTCTTTATCCCCTCTAGACCCACTTCCACATACTCTTCCCGGTGCACGTCTCTCTCTCTTCCAGTGAGTTCATTTGGGTGCTCTCCCTTGGCTGGCTATTTTTTTAATGCAGCACAGCGATGCCCGTTTCTCTTTCCCCCTCCGCTCCTTCAATCCTAGTCCAGGACTGAAGGAGCAGAGGGGGAGAGAGAAATGGGTATCATTGTGCTACATTAAAAAAAAATAGCCGGCCAAGGGAGGGCACTGAAACATACTTTTTTTTACTTGGGCAGTAACTGGTGAGAGGGGGCGGGCGGGAAGGTGTCCCCGGATGCGCCCCCAGAAAATGTGCACCCTAGGCCGGAGCCTACCTCGCCTATAGGTGGCGCCGGCCCTGGATGGTACAACAGCAAAAACTCAACAACAAATACTAAAATGAGTGGTAGAATTTTATTAAAATCTTTTAAAGGTTGAAGGACAACAATTTAATACAGTGCCAGAGGCTGAAGCTGTGCCAGACATTTTGGTAGAAGTAGAAGTTACCATAAAATCAATGAAGAATGGAAAGCAGTTGGACCTGATAAATTTAGTATTGAAATGTTGAAAGCTGGAGGTCATCCCTTAGTCAAAGCCCTAGATAAACTATTTTAAAAATGCCTACTACTCAGCAAAATGCCTGCAACATGGAAAAAAGTCATCCTACTACACAAAACAGGTGATAAGGTGGATCTAAAAAACTATCGACCAATAAGCCTATTGCCAGTATTCTGCCACGTTCTCACAAGGTTTCCACAAAGGTACTATCAAGAAGAATGGGCACAATACTGATGTGGCACAAAGTAAAGAACAAACAGGCTTCAGGAATGGTTTCAGTACAATGGACCTTAATATCCCTTAAATGAACTGTTGTTATAAAGGTATTTAAAATGTCAAAATTGGTGTATAAATCAGATATTAAAGCAATATATAAACTAGTAAATAATTTGGGCAGCATAAACCAGGAGTGTGTGTCTGATATTATGTATGTGTCCCTTCTCGACCAGAACTCTAGCACTGTATTCCGCACTTAAACCTTATGTACTCTGTATATCTTTTGTAAGCTTTTGGGCAGGGACTTCACTTCCAGTATTTCACTTTGCTTAGCACTTGCAACCCTGTATTGTCTAAACCCTTAAGTTGTAAAGTACTTTGTTTACTTGCAGCACTTTATAAATAAACATATTCATGCATTCACTTGTCTGAGCTGTAAAAACTGTTAAAGGGGAAGCCTCACCTCTATTAAAGTACTTCTTATCTTAATATGCTAAGTGAGTTGTACTTTTGTACTTTTTTATTATTATTTAAAGCAGTTAAATCCAAGATCTACCGCAGCTTGTCGATCTTCACCTCTTCCCCTCCACAGTTGTGCCTCATTCTCACCTCCTGCTCTGTTAGAGGGTTCCTCCACGTGAGCTGGAGTGCTCTCATTAGCAAGAGAGCACTCCAACACACATGGAGAAAACCTCTGTCATCGGAGGAGGTGGGAATGAGGAAGGGAAGATTAACAGGCTGCGGTACAGAGCTGTACTGCAGCCTGTCCTTGACTGATGTCACAAGCTAATTTTTAAAAGGTTAGATCTCAAGCTTAACTGCATTACATTAAAAAAAATAAAATGGATGGAAGAAGAACTCACATAGCACATTAAGATAAGAAGTGCTTTAAAAGAGGTGAAAGTTCACATTTAAATGAAAAGAGCTACCAGCAATTGGAGAACCTTATAACAGGGCTGTCCAAGTTCAGTTCTCAAGGGTCACCAACAGGCCAGGATGTAAGGATTCCCCTGATTAAGCACAGGTGAGTTACTCAGTGGATCATTCATTGTAATTGACTCACCTGTGCTGCTTAATCAGGGAAATCCTTACATCCTGGCCTGTTGGGGGCCCATGAGGACTGAACATTAAAGGGATAGTAATACTTCGCTTTAACTTTATTTTATTTTGTAGGCATTAAAAAAACATAAATAATGATATAAGTCTTATCTCTCAAACCTTTATGGTTTAAGAGATAGTCACAAGCAAAGTTTCCCCCTCCCGCCCCTTTTTCCTAGTGTAAGCCATCTCTTCTCAGATGTGAATCTGGTTGTAAGACCAGACAGATAACAGCAGGGGACAATCTTCTTTGTATGAAAAGAATGAAAGCCCTTCCCCCCTTGACAAGTTTTTCAGCTTTTTACCTTATCTTAATTGAAGATTGTCCCTCTCTGCAGTGTACCTGGGCACCTCCCTTCTGATGTGGCTGAACAGGGGGGGGGGGATACTTTGCTTGTGAATATCTCTTAAACCATAAAGGTTTGAGAAATAAGACTTATATCGTTCTTCATGTTGTTTTAATGCCTACAAAATAAAATAAAGACAAAATGAAGTATTACTATCCCTTTAAAACATTTTATGACTTCTTTAACCTAACCCTTTGAGTGCCAGGAAGTATCCAATGCATTGCTAAAAAATACGCTGGATACACCTCTGGCACTCAAATATTAATCCTCACAATGTATAAACCTTGAATCATTGGCTTGTAGTCATTTATGTGAGAAATTAAACTTTGCTTTAAATAAAGTTTTTTTATTATAATAATAGCATGACAGAATTCATAACAAGGCCTAAAACATTCCATCAATTTATCAAATTAAATTTAGCTTTTCCTTGGTCATAAATGGTATTGGTGTAATGAAAGGGGGAAAAAATAATTACTGAAATTATTGTCGTGGATTAAGAATCTTTAAATCGTATAATCCAAAGCGGATTAGTTTTTTGCTTCTTTCAACATTCCCTGCATTGTTTGTTAATGAAAAGTATTTAAATGTTTAACCCCTCTTTTAGCTTTATTGCTTAGGTTGCCCATGTGGCAAGATGCACTTATTTGTCATATAAATGAAAAAACCTTCTTAATAAACAAACTCTTAATAATAACCATCCACTCATCTTACTATGGCCAGAAACCCTTAATGACCCCTATGAGTTTTGTCTTTTATTTGTGGTTCAAGCGAAGTCAGCCTTGCACGCTGAGGACATTACAGTTGCATTGCCACCAGAACCATAGGACCTCAAACTATGTACGATGAACATGGTAATCTTAGCCCTTATAAAGACCAAATATATGTGTAGAGTATTGTTTCTCATTGAGTTGTACACCTCTGGTCCTTGAAAGGTTAAGTATTTTCAGTGGAACGCTGTCTGCTTCAGTCTGAAAAAATTACCAACAACTGTCATGCCCGCCTCCATGGACATGGCATTCAGGACTGATAGAAGATGTAGGGGCAGATTCACTAAGCAGTGATATAGAGGTGATAAAGTGGAGATGACATCCCCAGTTTATCACTTCTCCAATTCCTATGATATTCTATGGAGCCTATGCATTAAGATTTCTTTAACTTTGGAGATCTTAATGCATGGGCTCTATAGAATAACATAGGAACTGGAGAAGTGATATCACTGGAGAAGTCATCTCCTCTTTAACACATCTTTATCACCGCTTAGTGAATCTCCTCCGTTATCTCTTGAACACTGAACATATGGAAAAGGTCAAAATTCATATGTGCTATTAGGAGTTTCTAGACAACACCGGAGGAGTTGCTACATGGATCCACCGATCATCCGCAGACCAATGAGAGTTCAATCACTTGTTAAAATCAAAGGTTTTATTTATCTCTATTTAAAATCATCATACAAGATGTAGACTATAAACTCACAACACTGATGTTAGACCAAGTTCACAGAATGCCTAACATGTTTTGTGAACATATCATTTATTCATAGCCTATTTTAACAAGTGATTGAACTCTCATTGGACTGTGGATGAGCGGTGGATCCATGTAGCAACTCCTCCGGTGTCGTCTAGTTTGTCGAAGTCCATGGCCGGGACTGTGGGGGTTGCTCCAGATCCGCAGCGGCTATATGCCGTGGTGAGTAGAGCCATTGATTAATATATATAATATATAAGTTAAGATACAGTTTATTGGATTGGCTTTTAAAGGGATAGTAATGTTCCATAATAAAAGCATAGTATTTGGACTTTGGAGGGTGTTATTTCAATTCTGTCAGACTTGTAGTTCAAGAGTAATTCAATGACAAAGTATCCCCCTCCCGCCCCTTTTACTGATGTAACATTGTTCAGCCAGATCAGAAGGGAGGTGCCCAGGTAGACTTCAGAGAGGGACAATCTTCAATTAAGATAAGGGAAAAACCTGAAAAACTTGTCAAGGGGGGTAGGGCTTTCATTGTTCTCATAGGAAGAAGACTGCCCCCTTCTGTTATCTGTCTGGTCTATGGACTGGATTCCACATCTGAGAAGAGATGGCTTACACTAGGTAAAAGGGGCGGAGATTGAAGATTGTCCCTCTCTGCAATCTACCTGGGCACCTCCCTTCTGATGTGGCTGAACAGGGGGGGGGAATCTTTGCTTGTGAATATCTCTCAAACCATAAAGGTTTGAGAGATAACACTTATATCGTTCTTCATGTTTTTTTAATGCCTGCAAAATAAAGATAAAACGAAGTATTCCTATCCCTTTAAGTAGCGATCTCACTTTCTTTTGTTATGTTCTATTAGGAGTTTCTGGCTATAGTAAGATAAATGGAGAGTTGTTATTATTAGCTGGTGTTAATTCTCCTTTAACCTTAATAGTCCATAATCAACATTGGCAACTTGCAGTGCTTTTTATTGGTAGAATATATTCATATATGAACTTACAAAAGTTTGATTACCGCCTGCCTTGGGAAAGTGCAGATAACATGTAACAAGAGTCGGAGACATAGATGTGTGTTTGCTTCTATATGTTATTGTGTGTAGTGGTATGCTTTTTGCACATTATATACTAGTTTTTAATCTCTTTATTAAAATAAAATTTAAAAAAAAGCCTCTAGATAACAGCCATCTTTTTGATTTCATTGTTGCATTGCTGACACTTACATTAACTCCTTGGATGTTAGAGACGTTTCCAATGCATTGCAGAGCACCCAAGGGGTTAAGATATATACATGCACCATAACACATACTTTTCTTTGATGTGAGAGTTTAAATGGAGAAGATATACTGCCACCTCTTCTGTCTCTACGTTTATTACATCTATTCAATAAAGTGGGTTATTCTTTGCATAGATGAGTTCAGAAAGTTTTTTTCAATAAATACTGTTCTGTCATAAAAAATAAACACATTTCTTTGTTGTTTGGTATCCACATTACATATAGCAACACAATTCATTACAATGCGATGTGTAGTGGTAAGGACTAGAGGTTTGTAGAAAGTTATTTAAAGGGTTAGTAATATACTCAAGCAGCTAAGATTGCTAGTCAGAGTTAGTAGTACTGATGTCTGATGCTGGCATTGTTCAGTACTGTCTAGTTACTCTGTAATTATATGGCGAAATGTACCCCTCCCTCCCCTTTTCCTGATCGTAAGCCACCTCCCCTCAGATCTGAAGTCCGGTTGCTTGACTGGATAGATCACAACAAGGGAAAATCTTCCCTCTGTCATAAAGTAGTTCAGGTTTTTCCTAATACTGACTGAAGATTGTCCCTCTTTGTGATCCGCTTTCAGATCTGTGACAGAGAACTCTGACTTCGGGAAAGGGGGAGGGAAGGGTAAACTTCATAATATAATTACAGTGTAACTAGACAGTCCTCAAAAGTGCTAGCATCAGACATCAGTACTATTAACTGTGATGAACAATATTAGCTGCTTGAGTAATGAAGCATTAGTAACCCTTTAATTACTGTAATCTGAAATGGATGTGCATGATAAGATTCTGTAAATTGGGCCTGGTTTACCCTAACACAAACACCTCTGAAAAAATGATGACAGCAGAGCCGTTGCTATGTTCCCAAGTAAACAGGGCTATGGCCAACATAATACACCATGGCTGTCCCCTATCATCACCAGAACTCTAGCACTGTATTCCACCCTTATGTACTCTGTATGTCTCCCATTACCACTTTAAACTGTAAGCTTTCGGGCAGGGACCTCACACCCAATGTTTCACTTTGCATAGCACTTGTAACCCTGTATTGTCTAAAGCCTTAAATTGTAAAGTTCTGAATACGCTTGTGGTGCTATATAAATAAACATATTCATTAATTCATTCATCCAAACAAATAATTCTGATTTTTTAAAGCATTTTTCTCCATGAGAAACACCTCTTCTACTTTGTGGAAAGGAAAAATGTAATTTACATTTTTGTCTATCCCTTGTGGCTAGTAGGAAATAATCCCCATTTCATGTCTCAATCTGGACATTAGACCCTTAACATTAAGCATGTCATGTGGGGCTTTGGCCCTCTCAATCAGTACCTAGAAATACCCATAAAAAGCACAGGTGACCCAATATAATAAATTACTTGATTCAGATAAGAAAACAAAACAGCAAAATGTAATTATAAAAAATTGGTAATTTGTGAATCATTAAGCCATATATAAATATCTGAGAAAATAGGGAAAAGAGATTAAAGGGATAGTAATACTTCATTATTACTATCCCCCACGTTGTAGCCCTTAAAATTCTGAATTCAACGATACCAGCGGCATCTCTCAAATCTTTATGGTTTGAGAGGTACCCACTTTCAAAGTTCCCTCTTTTTGGCTTTTCCCGATGTCAGCGTTCTAGCTGAGAACAGGAGAATCCGGTCAGTGAGCAAGTGGCGGCTCTGCTGGAGTCCTGAGATCGCGTTATAGAAACAGAAATCCTTCACTAAAATGGTCTTCTACGTGTGCTTGGTTTGCAAGCACACGTAGAAGACCATTTTAGTGAAGGATTTATTTCTATAATGAGATCTCTGCTCTGCTGCAGAGCCGCTGCTTGCTCACTGACCAGGTTCCACTTCTCTCAGCTAGAACGCTGACATCAGGGGAAAAGCCAAAAAGAGGGAACTTTGAAAGTGGATACCTCTCAAACCATAAAGATTTGAGAGATGCCGCTGGTATAGTTGAATTCAGAATTTTAAGGGCTACGACATGGGGGATAGTAATAATGAAGTATTACTATCCCTCTAAATAAATGGACAACACTAAAATTGCCAAAATTCACTAAGGTGAGCAACCAAGCATAAAAGTGGTAATTCAGACTATTAATGAAAACACATTGTGCCCTGGACTAATGGAGGCACCATGCACCCTGCAGATTTCTGTATACTCTTTTAAAGGAGCAGTAAACTTTGTTTGTATGTATATATGTATATTTGTATCTATATAGTGACAACAGGTGTACTTTTCAGTTTATATTTAAAATAGAGAGGATACAGTAAGTGGTTTAATGAAAAATATTTGTGATAAGGCTTTTCCTGCTGCATAAACCACAGGTGCTCCCTCTGCTGAGAGATTCATTAATTCATCATTGCTTTTATTTTAGATCAACTTTTTAGCAACAACACCAATTATCCAAAACTCCTTTTTATTATGCATTTTAAAGGGATAGTAATGTTTAACTTTGAAAGACGCTCCAATTAATTTTCATCGTATTTGGGCCATGGAGAGTGTCATTTCAATACTGTCAGAGTTGTAGTACAAGAGTAATTGAATTACGCTAGGTAAAAGGGGCGGGAGGGAGATACTTTATCATTCAGTTACTCTTGAACTACAACTCTGACAGTATTGAAATAACACTCTCCATGGCCCAAATACTATGAAGATTAATTGGAGCTGCTTTGTTTTGAAACATTACTGTCTCTTTAAGGAACAGCTTGAGTAATGGTAGGGTTTTCCACAGTAAGTGAAAGCAACAACACCACCTAGTGACCAGAATAGAAAATTGCAGTTTACAGAAAAATACAGGGGGAATGCAAAGCAGAGAATGCTCAGGAGGGAACTATGCTAAGAACTGGGGGAAATGTACTAAAGCATGATAAAGAGGATACAACTTCTCCAGTCTGATAAACTCTCTAGTTCCTATGGAGTTTATATGCTATTGCTAACATGTCTCAAATAGGTGATACCTAGGCTCAAAAGAATCACATAGGATATAGTTGTCTCTTCTTTATCACTTCTATAGCACACCTTAGAGCATAACCCACTGGGACAGTTCTATAGTGAGCCAACCACACCACCCACTAAATTAAATGCAGAGTTTTGCCACTTAAATGGTAGAGATAGCCAACTCATTACAAAAAGACTTATCTAGCATTGAAGGGTTAAACTCTGCATTTAAAGCAGTTAAGTGGTTTAATGAAAAATATATGTTATAGGGCTTTTCCTACTGTGTAAACCACAGGTACTCCCACTTCTGAGAGATTCATTCATTACTGCTTTTATTTTAGATCAACTTTTTAGCAACAGCACCAACTATCCAAAACATATTTTTATAATGTACTTTATGCAACAGCTTTAGTAAATGCCTAGAGTTTTACACAGTAAGTGACAGCAACAGCACTGCCTAGAGGCCAGAATAGAAAATTGCAGTTTACAGAAAAATGCAGGAGGGAATGCAAAGCAGACAATGCTCAGGAGGGAACTATACTAAGAAGAACTGGGGGAAATGTACTAAAGTATGATAAAGAGGATACAACTTCTCCAGTTTGATAAACTCTCTAGTTCCAAAGTTCTTCTATGGAGTTTATATGCTATCGTATACCTCCCAAATGTCCCTCTTTAGGAGGGACAGCCCCTCTTTTAGACCCAAATCCCTCTGTCCCTCTTTCCCACCCTGATGTCCCTTTTTTTAGGAGATCAGATTGTGTGGTGTGTATATAAGTGTATCACATTGCTCTACAGCAATAAAACTCACATTAATGTTTCTTTAAATGTCAGTATATGTGTTTATAAATTAGTGTGTGTAAATAAAACACTTTGGTCTTGTTATAAGTCATTTATTAGGTTACACAAGGAGGTGTCAATAGGTCATGAAATAGACTAAAAATTATCGGTAATGCCCCTCCCACCAGCCACGCCCCCAGAAACACCCCTAAAACACAAGTGTCCCTCTTTGGCAATTTGAAATGTTGGGAGGTATGCTATCGCTAACATCTCTTAAATTGGTGGTGCCTAGGCTCTAAAGAATAACATAGGATATAGTTGTCTCTTCTTCATTACCTGTATAGCACACCTTAAAGCATAACCTCCTGGGACAGTTCTATAATGAGCCAACCACACCATAAAAAATAATTACTCAAATTCCCACTAAAATAAATGCGGAGTTTAGCCACTTAAATGGTAGAGATGCCCAACTCATTACAAAACAATGGGGAATATTCACTAAGCGGTGATAAAGAGGTGATAAAGTGTATAGGACTTCTCCAGTAATAACACTTCTCCAGTTCCTATGTTATTCTATGGAGCCTATTCACTAAAATTTCTTCAACTTTGGAGATCATAGTGCATAGGCTTTATAGAATAACATAAGAACTAGAGAAGGGATATCACTTGAGAAGTTATCTCCACTTTATCGCCTCTTTAGCACCGCTTAGTGAATCTCCCCCAGTGGGTTGGAGGCCTATCTATCACTGAAGGGTTAAACTATGCATTTAAAGCAATAAGAATTTTTATTTCTCCCCTATAGTTCAATTGGTTTGCCCCAGGAGGAGATACAATAAGTTACTAAGGTTGATAAAGAGGTGATAAAGAGGAAATAACTACTCTAATGTGATAAATGATATACTATTCAATCCTTATGTTATTCTTTGGAGTCTATGCAGTAAGTTCTTTTAAATTGGAAAGACTATATTGTGCATATGCTCCATGAATAACATATATACTGGATAGTTTAGCCAGCTGGAGAAATTATCTCCTTTTTATCATTTCTGTCATAGTGCAGTGGTTCTCAGTCTTGTTTTTACTCAGGATGTCACAAATTCTAGCTTGGGTGTGTTTCTAGGGACCATTGACAGCCACCAGTAATCCCTTGCTGCTGCCGAAGCTGGGTCAAAATGCTGGCAGCGTAGTCAGATGTCTGACCACAGTTGAGCCGGGGTCCTGACCTGTATGGGAACACCGATTCGCTGGTGGAACTATCAAAACCTAAGGAAAAAAGGGAGATCTCATAATGCAGGAATGTCCAGGCTAATGGGTAAATCACTGGGAGCAGGCCAAAGTACAGGAAACAGAGAGAATCTGTATAAAATGTAGCAAAGACTGTACAGAAGTAAGAGCCACTAGAAGGGTAGAACAGAGAGTAATAGAGGGCTGAGACAGCTTATGCTTAGGTTAAAAACAAAAGGTGAAATCATTACCAAAGGAACAGGCTATTCTGTGAGTAGGCTAAGACTGCAAAGGTCTGAGGTCGGGGGGTGGAGCTATGCAGTGGTTATGCACACCACGTTGTTAGCGGGCCTGATGGACCCACAACAGCATAAGTATACCCTGAATGGTGAGATCCGGAGCTAGCTGGTTGGGGCTGTGTAGTCCTACCTGCCTGCTAGCTGTACTAGTGTGGAAGGTGGAGGTGTGGACAGTGAGCCACGAGAGACTCTGGATGTTCGGAGTGGGTGGTGAAGAGCACCGTGGAAGATATCACTTGGAACTGTGTTAAGAGAGTTGTGGGTGGCGGTAGAGACAGCTGGCTGAAAATCCTCTCTCCCCTCGCAGTCGAGACATTATTAAGTGCTGTAGGTGGTGGCAGAAACAGAGGCATGGGTGGTGGCAGAAGAAGCATCATGTTACAGCTTACCTGGACTTCAGCATCATCTGCAAGCGCGAGGCTTCAAGCATGCTGCAGGCCTCTGTTTTATCTGTTTGCTTCCTGCAGTCTCCTCCTACCAGCTTCCTACTTCCTCCCTCTGAGCTGCTCCTCCTGCTTCCTGTGGATGGGTTTAAAGGGCAGACTGAGGCCTGACTCAGTTGCCCTTGCGTTGTTGTTCATAGCAGTTCTGTTAACTTGGGCTCTGTGTATGACCTGGCTAGTCTTCCATCCATTCTAGTGCTGACCTGTGGCTCTGTCTGACTATTCTTTTGCCTAACCCCTAATAGTGGACATCCAATCTGGTGCAGACTTGTGGCCCTGGCTGACTACCTGAACTGTGTATGACCCGGCTTGTCTGACTACCCCCTCTGGTGCTGAATTGTGGCTCTGTCTGACTATTCTTTTGTCTTTTCCCCTGGTGATCAGACACCCAATATAGTGCAGGCCTGGGTCTCTGGTAGACTTGCATAGCTGACTGCAGACGTGAGTCAGTTTTCACCTTATTTGTACTGACTGCAGGCGTGAGTCAGTATTCGCTCCTACTGACTACAGGCGTGAGTCAGTATTCACCCTTACTGGCTCCAGGTGTGAGTCAGTGATATTTCCTTCTGACTGCAGGCTAAATCAGACCTCATTCCTCATCGGATCAAGATCCTGGGTTACTGTTCCAGTTCCTGTTCCTGGTTCCAACTGAGACTTCAAGTGGTTAAGTCCTTGTCTCCAGCAACCTATTATTTCTGGTAGCAGGCTTGCTGGCTATTACCCTGTGCTTATTCCTATTGTATATATTGTACATATCCTCTTTATGTCATTTGTTAATAAACTGCATTAATTAAACCGTACTGACTCCTGAACTTCTCTGGATAACCATGACATATCAGCAGGAAGAGAGACGTGGGTGGAGTCAGAAGAAGCCCCAGAAGAGGCACCGGAGCACGCAGACACGCTATAAGGAGGTACTGTGGACTCAGACGTACTTTGTTTTTTCTGGTGGCTGCATGTTTGAAACGGCTGGGAATCATAGAGTCTGCGGAGATGGTCAGCGGTATGGGTTTGGACTGCTTTTGAGCAACCATCTGGATAAGTGGATAAAGTGCCAAGATGTAGTGTGTGGTGCTGGGTCAAATGACTCGCTGTATAGAGATACTGGAGATGGTGACTGCAGGAGACTAGGAGAGTGGGAGAAGTGGGATACTATAGTCCCCCATAAAGGACATAGGGGGTGATGAGAGATTTAGTAAAAGAAATTAAAGTGAGAACGATATAGCTTAATTAAGGTTTAAGAAAAAGCAAGCTCCAAGAAGAGTATATTAAGCGGGGAGTATGCCTCCTAAAAAATCCCTGAGAAAATCTCCGGATGAAAAACAGGGGGCTAAAAGGGTGGGTAAACAGGACAATAAAA
Source organism: Rhinophrynus dorsalis (assembly GCA_037306005.1). NCBI lineage: Eukaryota > Metazoa > Chordata > Amphibia > Anura > Rhinophrynidae > Rhinophrynus > Rhinophrynus dorsalis. Next base: position 248,589,122 of record CM074720.1, on the reverse strand, counting down.
TGCCGAAATCAGAAAAGCGCCTCTCTACCTTTTTCTCCCCACAGGGTGTCCCACAACATGCTCAAATAGGAGTAGGGTAAGAGTTAAATCTACCTCCACACATAGATTTAAATGGAGATGAGAGTGAAACTATCCCAAAGATTACACCAGAAATGTGTGGAACAAAGTTTGCAGAATCACAGTGAAAAAATAATGATTGAGATGAAAAGGAATTCAGACGCTATAATTCAGGAGATCACTTCACTGGGTAATAAAATAAGGATTATTGAAGACAGAATTGACAATCTGGACTTTCAAGTGAATGGGCAGAAGGAGGAAATGGAAAACTGCAGAAAAGTCTGGATTCAATGGAAGTGAAACTGATGGACTTGGAGGACAGGTCACGCTGGAATAATATCCGGATTAGAAGGATTCCTGAAGAGATTTCTCAATTTGATTTAGAGACATATATTCAGGAATTTCTGTTATTGTTGTGTGTAGGATTTGATAAAGTGGGTAATGTGATAGAAAGGTGCCATAGGGTATCTAAGCCAAATCATGTTGATGTGAACTTGCCTAGAGATGTTCTAATATGTTTATAGTCATATAAGGTAAAGGCTAATATTATGAGGGTAAAATTAGAAAATGTACAGGTAGAGTCCAAGTTCCAACAACTTAGAATATACCCAGATCTGTCATATCGGACCCGTAGTTGGAGGAAATTCTTTGTGGAGAGTTTAAAGGTATTGAGGATAAGGGGGGTGAGATATGTTTGGGGATATCCTGCCAGGATCTTTGTGACCCATGGGGGAAACAATTTCATTTGTGTCCTCACATGGGTTGGAAAGATGGCTGGGGCAGAGATAGGGTGGGGGGAATAGGTGAAGCAGGAGGGGGAGGAGGGGGGGGAAAATATTTTTTGCACTAGAAATATGCGTGGGAATATATTGGCGTAGTTTGGTAGATCACTTGAAGTAGGGATAGGATGGAATATATTAGTTAGTCACTATAGATTATGGAGGGAGCGGAGGGTGAATTCAGACGGGAGCACAGATGATATGGAAGTAGTAATAGGATGGAATATATTATGGAGATATGGTCACAGGGTGAATAGATATATTTGGGAGTGTATTAATGAGTTTTGGTAATAAGAGACAGAATGAGAAAGGAGTTTAAAGACTAGTGTGCAGTGTTAGAAATATATTTGGGTTTTAGGTCACTGAGAAGTTCCCAGTAGGTAGACCTGGGGATAGGCACACAAGGGGTCTTTTTTTTTTTCTTTTTTTTCTTCCCTTCTTCCCTCCTCTCTCTCCCTCACTCCTTATCACCTGTCCTCTGTATATCTCCGGGGGTCACTGGGGGGGTATAAAATAGGGTGAGGCACACCTGTTGAAATTGTAAACGCAGCAAAGAGCCATTGGGGGGTTCATTGGGGTATTTGCATTCAGTAATGCAAATAAGGCGATCAGAAGGTCCTGTGGGGGACAACGGTCTGGGCGGGGGGGAGGGTGGTGAGGACCAAGTGCGTAAGGGATATTTATGTTGTTTGTGTTATTAGGTTTGAATGGTATGGTAGATTGGTAGACTGTGATATATTATAAGGATATCTAAAACAAAATATAATAGAAAGTATTAAGTAAAATGGGAGAAGGATGAATGGGATATCTGGATATAGAAAGAAGTAGATTCATGCATAGAATCTCCTCTCAGAATGTGGGTGCAGTTAAGGAGAAATGGTATCAGATAGAAAGTGAGAGTGTGGAGGGGGACAATATGTTTGCCCTGTTTTGGGATCCCAGGATGATACAGGTCCGACTTAAAACATCTTCCGTGATTCTAAAGGAATTAGTTAGCTTTTGGAATAAGGTCAGTAAGAAGTTAGGATTAAGATGAAAGATATTGGTATCACAGTGCCTGTGATTCCTGTCACTCTCAGTGGTGGCTGTCACTGATTTGCTGACTGGGTTTGACCCGCCTTCTGATGACCTTTTTATACCTGGCTATCACATCTGTCAGATGCCCTTTAGTGGTGTTCCTGAGCCAGTATTGCTGTTGCTGTGTTCCTGTATTCTGAGTTCCTGTGTACCGATTCGGCTTGTCCTGACCATTCTCCAGTGTTCCTGCTTGTGTATGACCCGGCTCGTCTGCGTACCACCCTTGGATCCTGACCCGGCTAGACTGACGTTCCTGCTTGTGTATGACCCGGCTTGTATGACTGCCTCCTACGTGCTCCGACACGGCCCGGCTGACTTCCTGCTCCGAAGATCGACTTCCAGCTTGTTCCAGTGACCTGCGTTCCTGTTGTCGCCGCCGCGACATTTTCAGTCTCTGTTGCCCGCTTCAGTGTGACTGCCTTGCCTGGTGTTACCCACGACTAGTGCTGTGCCTCGCTACCTGTGCAGAGCTGTGTGTGAATCTGTGTGCCTTCCTCTCAGTGCAGAGCCTTCCAGTAGCTCTGAAGCCTCGAGTAAACGTGCTTTTTAACTCTTGCAGTGCTGCCTCGATTTCACTCTCTCTATCTCCAGTACGAGCCTCGATATCCGTGATACTGCTGCTGAGTTGGCCGCTCACCGTCGGCAACTCTAGTCCTCCATTGCAGAGTAGTCACATTGTTTGGGTCGTTTGGGCACCTAAGGCTCTCCGGTATCGGTTACCGGCGATATCCGTAATATAGAGTGGTGGCATTAAGGCTTCAGTGTTGGCTTATCCGGTACTACGCCCGAGGGGGCTAGTGGCTCTTGCATTCATATTCCAGCATTCGACTAAGCTTGAGGAGGCTGTTAGCTCTTGCATTGCCGGCCGGTTCCCGTTATGCCCGTGGGGGCTATTTGCACTTGCACAGACCAAAGCAGTTCCTGTAACTACGCCCGTGGGGGCTAAGTTGATTCCTAGTCTGCTTAATATCCAAACACCTTGGCAAGGCAGTTCGGTCTTCAGTACTTGATGAACTTTGTCTATCCAGCACAGCCTTTTAACATCCAGGGCGTGTCAAACCTCCACATCTGAGACGGACTGTTATCTAGACATTAACCCCTTGGGGGTTCATATCATCCAATTGCATACTGTCTTGCATGTATATCTATTGTGCTATTACTATTGTAATATATCAGTTTACTTGATCTGTGTATTACCTACCGCCACTAGAGGGCGAACTTGAGCATTATTTACTTTAAATAAAGTGTGTTTTATTTTCACTTACTGGTCTGAGAGTCCTAAAAACCATTACAACTGGATATTACACCCCTTCCAGTAATTTCTAAATGGACAGAGAATATGGATATAGCTATATGGGCGGAGGTGGGATTAGTATAACATCCAGGATTTAATAAGGGAGGGTAGAGTTAAATCCTTCTCAGAGATAGAATTGGAGAGTAAGGAATTCTGGAATTTTTATAGGATTTCAGAATATATTAAGAGATTTTGGTTTAAATTAGAAGTAACAGAGCAGAGGCAAAGGCTTTGTGAACTAATACCGGAAGATTCTGAGCAGAGATTGTTGGCAAGAAGTTTAGAGCTTTTAAGTAATCTGAATGAGCAGGAGAATCCCCCGGCTATAAAATTATGGTATAAAGATCTAGGAAGAGCAATAACACGAGTGGAGTGGAATAGGGCCCAAGTTCTGATTACTAAAAATGTTCACTGCCTAAATCTGAGTGAAGTGTGCTATAAGGTTAGTAATTGCTGGTATTTTGTCCCAGAAAGATAAAGAGGGATACCTGCATGTATGGTGGGATTGTCCGGTATTAAAAGTGGTATGGATAGAGGTATTTCAGAAGATCATGGATATATGTGGGGTAAATTTGCAATTAAGGCCGGAGATTGCACTTTTACATGTAAATATCCTGAGGGTGAGTAAGTGGAAGGTGAAAGTGATTCTCCATATATTAGTGGCAGTTAAATTACAAATAGCAAAAAAATGGAAGAGTGTGGAAAAACCGGGCTGGACAGGGATATTAAAACATGTGATTTGGCGGTGTAAGATGGAAAGAGGCCTAATGTGGCAATATCATAGAAGTCCAGCATCTATAGAGATATGGGATAATTGGATTAGGAAATTGAATGGTGTGGGTTGAAGATTTGAAGTAAGCTAGAGGATGGTTAACGATAATATGATTCTCGCAGTCTAGAACGTATGGTATGGTAATATGGCATTAATTTTAAAGATTTGTTTAAGTGGTTTGGTTTGAAATATGCTATATGAAGATGGATTTGTGATGTTTTTATTCATGTTTTCAATCTCTTGTCTTTTGTATTAATAAATACTTAAAAAAGACTGCTAAGGTCTGAAGATAAGTACCACGTGGAAAAGCCACTAAAGGAAAGACAACAGACCTAGGAGGGGCTATGACCACTAAGGATACTGCACAATATTAGGTGGCCAAGCCACTAATAGAAGGGCAGTATGCCCATCAGCAGGCTATAACCGCTAAGAACTGTGGCACAGTACCAGTTGGCAGAGTCACTAGTAGAAGGGCAGTGTAGCAAGCAGTAAGCTACGACTGCTAAGGTCAGAAGCACAGTACCAGTCACCAACAGAAAGACAGTAGCCCTAAAACCAGTCTATGACCACTCAGGTCCGTTGCACAGTACCGGATGGCACAGCCACTAGTAGGAGAGCAGTATGCCCAGCAGTGGCCTATGAATGCTAAGGACTGCAGCACACTACCAGGTGGCAGATGAACTGATAGAAGGGCAGGATGCCCAGAAGCAGGCTATGATCATTAAACCAGATACAGAGAGAGAATGGTACCTGAAAACAGTGGGCTAGGACCGCTATGGGGAAAACCAAGGTGAGCACTAACTGGGCTGATGTGCCAGAGGATTCCCAATGCTCCAACTAGGAGGAAATCCACCACTATAAGGCCCCAACTGGGACCTCCAGAACTAGGAAAGATGACAGCAGTTTCATAATCGACAGAGGCTGGAGAAGACAATATGCACAATAGAGGCAGGAGGGCAGACACCACTAAAGGTAGTGAGGAGTTCACAACCTAAGTGGCCTGAAGAACACAGAAAAATAAGGGGAGGGCGGAATAGACAAGGTCAAATAGGAGTGTCAGGAATATCAGAGGACAAGAAGCCACAGTCAGGAACAAGACAAGTAATACCACCAGGAGACCAACCCAAATAGAAGACAAACAAACTAGGGAACTACAAAGCTTGATAATTGAGTGAGGAGTAATGAGTAAGTGGAACTTTAAGCAGCTAAGGGACTAATACATAAATATATAGCTATTCTTAGGTCTCACAATGACAAAATGAGCATCATTGGTTTAACTATTTCCACAGATGAAGTGTTCCTAGAAAAACAAGGACACCCTAAATTGACGTCAAGAGCACCCTGGTTGAGAACCACTTCCTTAGTGCATAACCCAATAGCTTTTTTTTTTTTTTGCTCTACTTATTTTTTACATTCTGGGATATGTGATAATAACTACTAATGTATTCTTCATAATCCTCAGGTCAGTGCAGTCCAGTTGCTGAGCTTATTCATTGGCTTAAATATCTTGAGTTTAAATCTATGCTAATGTGCATACCTGGGAACTCTCCGGTTTTGCCCCAAGACTCTGGTTTTGACACTGAATTACTGCTTCCCTGGGGCAGAGCCTGATTCTCTGGATGTGGGTAAACTCTGCCCACTTGTGCTCAATCCCATCTTGTTCCTCCCACTCCAAGCATATTCCCCCCCATTCACAAATAAGCCCCACCCATTTTATGATGTGAATTGCTTCAATTCTTGCCCCTCATCGGTACCAGAGGGCTCTCCTCCGGGCAGCCCCAACCAAGAAGTTCCCAGGTATGCTAATGTACCATTTCCTTTAACACAGAGGTGGCCCTCCAGCTGTGTAGGACTATAATCCCCATTATCCTCAGTCAGCAGGGGGTACATTTCTATACTGTGTCACTGATAGAAGGTACCAAGTCACTGACAAAAGATATAGAGTCACTGACCTAGCAAGACCTGGCTCAAAATACTCTCTGAGCCAGACATTGGGGGGCTGGGGATGATGAGGACTGTAGTCCTAAACAGCTGGTGGGCTCCAGCTTGCCTACCCTTGCTTTAGTGTATACTGGTGTTCACAACTCTGCCAGTGTTACCCACTTCACTAGTCCTTAAAGGGTTAATTCAAGCAAACTCCAAAAGCCATCTCTATAGCTTGAGCAAGAAAAAGGAAGAATTTTACTTTAATTATTCCTCCATCTTTTTAGTACACTGAGACAAAAGAAGCAGAGCAATGGTACACCCTGCAATGCCCCTACAAACACATGCTGTCTGTCCTTGGTGCAAGCAATAGCAGACAATGTTTTGTGTTAATAGATTATTACATAAGCATTAAGCAGCAAAAAATACAAAAATAAATCCCTGCTCCCATTTTTGAGCAGACATACAGTTGGACAATTCTGCTGCCCCCTTAGGGGCAAACCAACTTCATCATAGGGGACAAATAAATATGTATTTTGATTGAAATGGAACAGACAAAGATCAGGGGCTCTCACCTTGGTAGTGTCCCAGCACCAATAGTAACACCTCTTGAAACAATAATCATTACTCATATTGCATCTTCACTGGTCTAGTCTTCTGCTGCAGCAGAATAAAGCTTGAAGGTTCATTTCCTAATGAAATGACCATATGGGTTAAGAAATGTATTGAAAGGATGTTTATTTGTTTTTATCTTAACCCTTTGAATTTCAGAGGGGCACGTAACGCATTGCTTTGCTGTTGAAAATAGAACAGTAAATGTCCCAGTGCCAGTGCACCAGGGCTAGTGCAGGGATGCCCCTCTGGACCCAAAAAGAACGTCAAACACAGACAGTGCAGATACAAAGTCTAGAGATACCTGAGGTAGGCTTAAGAGTGGTGAAAATAATCCTAGATAATCACTGACTTTCCTCTCCATTACAATGTAACAGAATATTTAATTGGAATTTGACCATTAGAGGGCACTACTAATGTTAAAAAACACAGCTTAAAACTGTAATAACTGTATATAGGCATCTCTCAGCAGTGGGGGTACACTTATTTTACTCAACTGGAAACGTCCTACAATCTCTATTGTTTAATAAAAAAAGTTTACTCCTCCTTTAAAGGATTAATACATCCATTACAATTGATGACACAACAGCTAATTGATGCCACAAGACTTATTTAATTACCTTTGCAAATAAAATCAGAAATAGAAAAAGATGCTTGACTAACCTCATGAGCCTGCAAGGGTATGCAAAAGCTCACTGGGACAGAGTCCTTGGGCCCAGTGTGAAATCTCTTTTAACTCACAAATGCCATATACTGAGAAAAAATACTCCAAAACATTTCACACAAGTCCTGCCAAAATGGCAGTACAGCCATAAAATGCCAGACAATTCTTCTCTGAACAAGGAGAACAGCTAACCACAGATATAAATCTCAACCTTGCTAGACCTCATCAGTGAGGTGCAGCTAATCCCTCAAGTCACTTACGAGCGAGGGGTCCATGTTTGGATTCCCCCATAACCCATAGGGTGACTAACCCTAAGAGCAATTGGCATAGAAATCGAAGAAATCAGAGATGCTCAGCTAGGCTCATGAGCCTGCAAGTGTATGCAAAAACTCACTGAGACTGTGTCCTCATGCCCAGAGTGCAGTCTCTTTTAGCTCACAAATGCCATACACAGAGAAAAAATAATATTATGCAAATTGCTCTTAGCGTTAGTCACCCTAAGGGTAATGGGGGAATCCAGACGTGGATACCTTGCTCACAAGTGCATAGAGAGATAAGCTGTTTATCTGACATCTTCTGTTTCTATGAGTGGCTTACTGTTGCCTATCACCAACACCTGGGGGAGATTAATGTGTGCAGTGGTTCCGACCACTGCATAACACTGGTGAGGTTAGAGAAGCACAGTATGCCTAACAGAAGGCAATTCCTCTGATGCTGATTTGCCAACACCTGGGGGAAATTAAGGCTGGTTGGGCTCTGCCCATTCCTAACACCGGTGAGGTAGAAGATACTCAGAAGTCCTTTTGAGAAAGCACGCTCTCCGGCGGTGGTAAGAGCTCCCAAAGGAACGATCTACAAGCCGATGCTTGAGAAAGCAAGGCACTAAACTGTGAATTTGTGGAAGCTGTGGAAGCGCTTGGCGGCTCACGAACAAAGACTGCGCAGGAAACTCCCCCCAGGAAACCAGCACGGTCCAAAGTTTGGCGCAGCTGAAGCTGCGTCTAATCAGTGACGGGACTGCGCCTAATCAGTGAATTTGTGGAAACTACGAAAGCTCTTGGTAGCGCACAAACAAAGACTGCGCAGGAACTTCCTCTCCAGGAATCTTGCGCACTTGAAGTTTGGCGCAGCCGGAACCACAAGCAAGTGACCACTCAAGAAAAGTTGCGCCTAAACAGTGAATACGTGAAAAGGCGGAAACTCCGATAGAGCTGCACTGAGACACTGCGCAAGACACATCTTTACAAGGAAACTTGAGTAGCAAAATCTGATAAAGCTCCAGAAGGAATTGCCAAAGAAAGACCAGTTACAATTCGGAAAACGACGAATACGCCAGAAACAGAGCAAAGACACAGGCTCCGACACAAGGCTCTGAAAGAGAGAAAGATGGCAACCTGTGCACCCATCAAGACCTCTACAGACCTTCAAGCACACGCTAAGGAGAAGAAGAGCCCCCAGAATGCTGCAGTAGGAGGAGCCAGGGTAGTCAGCACCAATACAGCGGAGCAGGCTGAAACGGCAGCCAAACCCAGAAGCGAAGGCACGACGGTTGACTCAGTTCAGAGCTCTGGCAGCAGAAGTAGTCAACCCAAGTAATGGAAATGGAGCTGACAACAGACGCAGCCCAGGGTACCCACCCTAGAGCCATGGATGAGGCAGACTGTGGTGCTGAAGTTGAAGGAAGTGGAAGGCCAGACTCCTGCTCTGGACTGTGAGACTTTCAGCAAAGAAATGGTTCTGGACTGTGGCTTCTCCGTAGTGGAGACGCTAAGCATACAGAATCTCCTGGGCGGTATTTTCTACATCAGCTTCATCTCTATGAATGTGTGCAAGCAGTACTGGGACATGGTGCAGACAAAGAGACATGAACTCCCCACCTCCCACTTTTTGGGCAACTGCCCTATTCAAGGAGAAGAGAGGCGGGTAACTGTCTCAATGAGAAATCCACACACACCAGGACACGTCATCTCTGCATTCCTGAAGCGGTTCTGCACTGTGGTAAGAGAGCCCTCCCAGATAAAGAACCAACATGGCTTCTGGACAGGAAAATGGTCCCTTGTTGTGCGCCTCAGACAGGACAAGGGATCTCCAGATGGGTTGCAACATCTACCCCCAAGTTTCACCCTAGGCTACTCTGCAGGCATCCTCTTTAATCAGGACCAGCCCCAAACATGCAGGAAGTGTGGCCAGACCGGACATCAGGGGAAAGACTGCAAGGAGAGTGCATGCAAAAACTGTAGAGTGGCAGGGCATGAAACTGTCCAAGGAAGATGACCTGCAACCTCTGTGGGGAAGCCAATCATACGTTTAAGGATTGCCCATAGAGAGCAAAAAGCTACACAGCAGCGGCAGGAAAAGGCCTCCAAAAAAGCTGGTCCCCCACCAAAACTGCCTGGTAGCAAAAAGAAGGAAACTCCAGCACCAGAGAAAACTTCAGTGGGTAAGACTGAAACTCCCCAGACCCCCTCCCCTCGCTCCCAGGCAGCATATATGCCAGAGGGGTACAGAACGCATTGCATATATATATATTGCATAGGATTGAAGATATTGTCCTCACATGAGAGACTACATTACCTTAACTGTGCCACAAGATGGCAGCACACAATTATTAGTTGGATAAAAATAAAATGGCTTGGAACATTTTATGATTGTTACTGAGCTGTCCTGAAAGAGCCCTGAAAGCTTGTACTTGCAATGTCCTCAGTTAGCCAATAAGAGGTATCACCTTTATAACACTCTTGTGAGTTTTTTTGCTACACTGAATCCTATCTACTCTACTGGCTAACATTGTACCATCTTTTTTTCAGGCTTCAGAATACAAACAGAGAAGTTTTACAGATGCTAGCATGGAGTACAGGGTATTTGTGTATAAAATCTTCAGTTCTTTTTTGGTGTGTTTTTTTTTTCCTTTCACAGTAACGCCTCCACTGTCACCTCCCTTCGGCCCTCTGACCCACCATGACCCATGCCCCATACCCCACCCTCCACACACACCCAGTCCCCCAGGCGACTGCCCACAGAGACTTTAATACTGTGAAATAAAGTACAAGTGTTGAGTTCAATAAAGTGATGTTACAATAAAGTTCAAATGTACCTGTGTGCTGCCAAACTGCACTGCATCACAGGTATTAAGAATGTTATTGTATTAAATGTATGAATGCACTCTGTATTGAAAAGCATTACTGTATAAAGAAATGTTGTATTGTATTTCCATGTCAAAATAAAGATTATTTTTTCAAAAAGAAAATTTTGGTAAGTTGCTTCCCTTGTTCAGGTAAGAATTGTCTGGCATTTAGTGGTTGGACTGTCATTTTGGTAGGACTCATATGATATGTTTCATAGTATTTCTTCTCTGTGTATGCATTTGTGAGCTAAAAGTTTGCACCCTTTGCATGAGAACACAGTCCCAGTGAGCTTTTCCATACCCTTGCAAGCTCATGAGTCTATTTCTATGCAAATTGCTTTTAGGGTTAGTCACCCTAAGGGTAATGGGGGAATCCAGACGTGGACCCTTTGCTCACAAGTGCTTGGCATGAGTGACACATCACTGCCAAAGCCAAAGCCAAAGCCAAAGCCAAAGCCAAAGCCAAAGCCAAAGCCAAAGCCAAAGCCAAAGCCAAAGCCAAAGCCAAAGCCAAAGCCAAAGCCTAGGGTTGGCTGCTTTCTTTGTTCAGAGAAGTACTGTCTGGTGTTTTGTGACTGGACTATCTTTTTGGCAAGACCTGTGTGATATGTTTTAGAGTATTTCTTCTCTCTGTATGGTATTTGTGAGTTAAAAGAGATTGCATGCTGGGTGTGAGGACACAGTCCCAGTGAGCTTTTGCATACCCTTGCAAGCTCATGAATCTAGTTGAGCATCTCTGACATCTTCTACTTCTATGCAAATTGCTCTTAGGGTTAGTCACCCTAAGAGTAATGGGGGAATCCAGACATGGACTCCTTGCTGTAGCTCACCAACGAGCCCCAACAGGGCTGAAACGTACATCTGGGGTTAGTTGTTTGCCTTGTTCAGAGAAGAGTTGTCTGGCATTTTGTGGCAGGGTTGTCATTTTGGCATGACCTGTATGATATGTTTCAGACAATTTCTTATCTGTACAATACATTGTACTCTGGGTGTCCCAGTGAGCTTCTTCATACCTTTGCAAGCTCATGAGTTTAGTTGAGCATCTTGACTTCTTCTATTTCTATGCAAATAAAATCAGAAAGTTGGAATTTGGTAGAACAAAATGAATAATTGCAGGACAGACTATTGTATACATTATTTTTTGTTATTAACCCTTTGAATGCCCGAAGGGTATCCAACGGATTGCGCAGCAATGCCCCTCTGGTACTCGAAGGGTTAAAACCTAACATTTTTCTTTGGTATTCTTTACCTTAAAGCAGGACGCAGCCTTTGAGTAGAATAGGACAATCTTTAGATTGCAAAGCAATGGTTTGCGACCCCTCTGGCACTCAAAGGGTTAAAAAATATATAAGAAATTGAATTCATTTTAATGTATTTGTCCCAAAAATGCTTAACGCTTAAAGGACCAGAGGGGTGCGCAACACATTTCTTTGTGATGTTGCACACTACTCTGGTTCTTAATTAATTAAGCTAGAAATAATATATCGTACCTTACTCTTACCTTATTATGACCATAAACTCCTAATGGCCTCTATGAATTTTGCTCTTGTGTGTTTGATCATGAGATAACACATTCCATTAGTCCTGAATTTTATGTCTATGGAGGTGGACATGACAGTTGCTGGAAGTTTTTTTTTTAAACTAAACCAGGCAGGGGTTGGGGAAGGAGTAGGCGCAGTGCAGGATCATGTGAGTAAAGTGGCAGCTATGGTTGCTGCAGCATGAGCAATAAATCATGGTAATCCCTCACCTCCTGAGGAGGATGCAATTTGTCAAGGTCCCAACAAAAGTTCCAACACCTGCGCCAGTACTAAAAAAAAAAAAATGTAAGAACGCTGAAGATGACGTCGCATTCTAGTGTTGATGATGGCATAATGGAAGAAGGTGTAGCAGCTCAACCAACTGCCGCATCTGACAGTGAGACAAATAAGCACAAAAACACCTGTCCTCAGAGTAGTAGAAATGTTTTTGAAAGTAAAAAGAAATTGTTTGAGACCTCTAAAAGCTTAGAGGGATATAAAGGTAGTAGACAAGAAGTGTGGGGTGATAGAGAGGATGACCTAATGATGACTAATGAAGATGATGTAGATCTAGAATATATCCCTCCAACATCCTCCTCATTTTCAGATTATGATGAAGTTGAGAATGAGAGACATGATGACATGGTCAAAAAGTTAGCTGAAAACCAAAGGTTCAATCATCCACTATGGAAAAGGAGAACTGTGGCTATAAACTGTTTGAGAATACAATTGGAAAGTCTGACCCTGGACAAGCAAAGATGTCAAAAATACATAGCCATCCTGTCAGTCATCAGCATCATAATTTATTACAAGTCCCACTCAGCCACACACACTAATATTGTTGAGTAACCAGCAACAACACAGGTTATCAGCATCCATAGCCTTATCTTTGATGAGTGTCTCTGCTGCCCTTAGAGTTTCAGCACATGTGACACTTAATAGTAATAGTACAATTTCAGCACCATTTAGCTCCAGTTCTAGTAGCAGCCTCTCAGGAATCCCACAGTCCATGAATTCCACAGTATTGGATATACTTCACTCTGGATCCAAAACTAAGCATGTTGCTGTCTGTTGTCTGTGTAAGAAGCAAATGAGCAGGGGAAAGCATGTTCACGCCTAGGTACCTCCTCAATGAGTTCCCACCTGAAGTGCAACCACAGGTCAGACTGGGAGAAACACCATCAACACATGAGAGGTGCTACAACTAGCATCAGCAGAAGTACTCTTACAATTCTCAGGGCTCTGAAGTACATAATAGAAGTGCTGTTGAGGTGTCAGAGAGTGTACCAAGATTTTCTAGTCCTGCTGCACAGGAGTATGACTGAGTTTGTTTTTGGAGATGACAAGAGTCATATAATGCCTACACCAGGGCTCAAAATTTCCACTCACCACTAGCCAATGGCAAGTGAAAATTTATCCCTGGCAAGTAGAAATTCAGCCCTGGTGGGTATGTTTTGGCTTGCAGTGGCGAGTAACTTTTCAGGTCTGGCTAGCAGCAAAGGACTTAAAATTATAAGCCCTGGTCTACACATACCTCCACCCCTCCCACAACCTCCACAAGTCATTTCATGAAAGCAATAAAGTTGCACAGTTCTTTTGCTATGTACTGCCATTGCACACTTACTAAATTCTTAGAAAGTAGTCAAAACGTGCACAAAATAATGCAAAAGTACACCTGTGAAATAGTAAACTTGCCAAAATGTTGGTGGTTGACATGCTGCCATTTTCTTTTGTTGAAAACAGAGGCTTTAGAGAACTGATGTCATGTGTTGCACACTGTTATTTTTCAAAGATGTTTGTGCCAATGTTACTTAAACAGGAAGTTAGTGTTGTGGGAAAAGGACAAAGACATTTAGCCTGTTAAAGGGATAGTAATGTTTCATAATAAAAGCAGCTCTAATTAATCTTCATAGTATTTGGGCCTTGGGGAGTGTTATTTCAATTCTGTCACAGTTGTATTTCATGAGTAATTGAATGATAAATTATCCTCCTCCCGCGCCTTCTACTGATGTAACACTGCTCAGCTTAGAGCAGCAGGGAGTGTCCAGGTAGATTGCAGAGAGAAACAATCTTCAATTAAGATAAGGGAAAAAACTGAAAAACCTGCCAAGGGGGCAGGGTTTTCATTGTTCTCACAGTAAGAATTTTGACCCTTGATGTGAGCTGTCTGGTCTATGGACTGGATTCCACATCTGTGGAGTGGGGGCAGGAGGGGGACATTTATCATTCAATTACTCTTGAACTACAACACTCACAGTAATGAAATAACACTCTATATGTCTCAAATACTATGAAGATTAATTGCAGCTGCTGTTCTTGTGAAACATTACTATCACTTTAACAATTTTTTGAAGCACAGGTTGCTGTAGGACTCACAACTTTTAATTTCAGCTATTTATTTCTCCACTTCAGCACTCAGAAGAAGTAATATTGTGGTAGGAACTCTTGCAGTCATAGAAATCTAGTAAAGTGAAATCTGGTAAATTCCTAGCAGGAAATTTATTGGCAGCGCGAAAAACATTAAATTGTAAGTATTCTCCATGGGCAGAAAATTTGTTAAAAAAGCAGGAAATTGTTTTTTTGTGAAAAAGTCCTGCTGGAAAATGTATCTGACTTTTCTCTCTTCCCTAATCTTTAAATACACATACATACCATATTTTCCAGCATAGCAATCCTGATTGTAAGGCGACCTGCTTAAAGGCACAGTGAATGAGCCTACTTAAAGGAGTAGTAATACTTAAATTTTATTATCCCCCATCTTGTAGCCCTTAAAAATCTGAATTAAATGAGCCCAGCGGCATCTCTCAAACTTTTATGGCTTTGCTTTTTTCCCTCTCCCTGAAGTCACCGTTCTAGCTGACAGCAGGGGAATCCGGTCCCTGAGCAAACGGAGGCTCTTCAGGAGAGCCGAGATCAAGTTATGGAAGAAGAAATCCTATGCTGAAATGATCGTCTAAGTGTTCTGCCGGCACCGGATTCCCCTGCTATCATCTAGAACACTGACGTCAGGGGAGAGGGAAAAAAGCAAAACTTTGAAAGTGGATATCTCTCAAACCATAAAGGTTTGAGAGATGCCGCGGGGCTCATTTAATTCAGTTTTTTAAGGGCTACAAGATGGGGGATAGTAAAATGTAAGTATTTACCCCTTTAAGTAGGCTCATTCACTGTGCCTTTAAGGAAGTCCCTTTAAGTAGATGAGGACCATTGGGAGTGTACACTACATTGCATACCCCTCTCACTATAGCTAGAAAATCCCACTAGCCCTAAGAATTTTGCCATTGTACCTTTCTTCAAGAAATACCAGTCCTGGATCTTATGTCCTTGGGGGTAGACATGACAGATGCTGGCAGTTTTTCAGACTAAATCAGGCAAAATTATGAGCCTACTTAACTCTTTGAGGGCCAGGCATGGGCAAAAAAATAAAAAAAAACTGCGGGAATTTTTGCGGAAAATTTCACTCTTTTCTTATGAAAATTCCCACCCGAAGGAAATACATAAAAGTCTGCTTTTTCAACACTGCCAGTAAATTTCCAAAGAGAATGTTGCCATTTTTCTACTGTTTCCTATGACTGCAAGATTTCCAGCCCCAATGCTGCTGATTCTGAGGGCTAAAGTAGAGAAATGAATAGCTGAAAGAAAAAGTTGTGAGTCCTACAGCAATATGCCTTGGAAAAATTGTTAGAAGTCTGAATGTCTTTGTACTTTGCCCACAACACTAACTATCACCTTGTGTAACACTGTAACACTGCCACAGTCATCCTTGAAAAATAACTACAGTTTGGAATATGCCATCAAGGTGCAACACATGACATCAGTTATTTTAAGCCTCTGTTTTCAACACAAGAAAAGGGCAGTATGTCAACTGCCAACATTTTGGCAAGTTTACTATTGTACAGGCATACTGTTGGATTATTTTTGTGCAGTTTTTGACTCCTTTCTAAGAACTCAATAAGTGTGGGTTGGCAGTACATAGTGAAAGAAGTGTGTAATGTTATTGCTTTAACAACATGACTTATGTAGGTGGTAGTGGTATGTGTGGGCACTCTATGAGTCTTGTCATCTCCAATAACAAACTCTGAGTCATACTGCTCTGCATCAGAAGCCATATGTGATATTTCAAATGAATAAAATATTGGCACCCTCTCTTACACATCAACCGGAAATCTATTATGTGCCCCAGAGCCCTGGGGAATTTTAGGAATGCTTCTGTTGCTGCTAGTTGTCGAATGTTGATGTTGTATCTCCCAATCAGACCTGTGATTGAAATGCAGGTGGTATCTCAATGAGGATATGCTTAGGTGTGATCCTGCTTTCCTCCTATTCACATTCGTCTTACACAGACAACAGATAGCAACATATTTAGCTTTTGGATCATGAGTGAACTATCCCATACTGCAGTCTTCATAGACTAAGGGGTTCCTGAGGTGCTACTACTACTACTGGTGCTAGATGTTGCAATTGTATTAGTTTGTGTCTAAGGTGCTGAAATTCAGTCATCAGCAGAAGCACTCATCATAACTAGTGTAGTGAATGTTGATGACCTGTGTAACTGATTACTTAGTGTGTTTGGCTGGGTAGGAGTTGAACTTGGAATCAGAGTTGCTGATGATGACAGATTGGATGAATGTTTATTTTTAGACATCTTTATTTGGCCAGAGACAGACTTTCCAACTGATTTCTCAAGCAGTCTATGAGCAGTCACAGTGCTCCTTTTCAGGGGTTGAAAATTGGGCTTTTGCCTTTCAGCTAATTTTCTGGCCATGTCATTATCTCTCTTACTCTCAACTTCATCTGTATCTGAAGAAGAGGAGGATTCTGGAAGGATATTTTCTAGATCAACATTATCATCAATAATTACGTCACCCTCAGCATGGCCAGCTGCTTCTTCCCAACTAATGTGATATTCCATCTAGGCTTTCAGAAGTATCAAACAATTTATTTTTACTTTTCCCTGTAAAGGGATTTTCAACACATTTTCCACTACTTTGAGGACTGATGATTTTACTCTCACTGTCAGTAACAGCAGTTGGTTAAACTGCTACACCGTCCCCTGTTAAGCCAACAACAAATTACTGGTGGTTATGGGACTTTTTATAGGACTTTGACAAACATCAACCTCAGGAGGAAAAGGATCATCATCATTTATTGCGAACGCAGCAGCAACCATGGCTTCAGTCAGTTTTTGGACTACTATTTTACTAACATTTGCCTGTACTGTCTCTACTTCTTTCACCCTCCACCTGCCCCCATTTTTCAGTGTACTTGTTCAATAAGAACTGAGTCCAATGCTTATGGCAGGCAAACATTATAAACTTTAATAACAGTGCTGTAACTTGGCACAGCACACTCACAGGATGAGCCACTGGCTTCTACACTCCCCGTATCTGTATCTGTAACTTGTTGCCACTTTAAGTGCTTTCCCTGGAAACTACAGCTACAAATTATAGTTCCACACATATTGCTACACTTAGTATATATATGTGTAACCCCTTAACTGCCGCCCTATCCGGAGGTGGGTCCTGGCACATCACATGATATTAAAAGGTTAATTCTCACCTTCACATTAACATAATGCCCAACATTTCAAATGTCCCAAAAAGGACACTTTTATTTTAGGTGGTGTTGCTGGGGTTGTGGTTGGTGGGTGGGCCATTATTTAGAATGTTGAGGTTATTTCATGACCTATTGACACCTCTTTGTGTTTCTGAATAAATGGTTTAGAGCAAGACCAATGTATTTTATTTACACAGACTAATTTAGAAACATACACTGAAGTTTAAACAAACATTAATATGAGTTTTATTGCTGTGGAGTAATGTGATACACTTAAACACACACACACACACACACACACATACACATACACACACTGCACTTTCTGACCTCCTAAAAAGATGGACAACAGTGGGGGAAAGAAGGACAGAGGGATGTAAACCTCAGAGAGGAACTTGGGAGGTATGCAATAAACTTTAGACATCTGAAGCAATTGAGAGAGAGTCCTGCCCAGCATTCTAAAGTGAATTTGGAAATTTCTCAAGATGTAAATTTACCGCTGTTCAGATATAGGCTACAGCAGAATTCAAATGGAACAAAAAAAAAAAAGGAACAAACTACAAAACAAATAAAAAGACAAATAGTAAATTAAAAACAACTGAATTCTTTATGAAAAACAAATTCCTAAGCAAGTCCTTCTATTAATATAAAAGTCACTTATTTCAAGGCTACATTTCCCTTCTGACTGGAAAAAAGTGACTTCAAGAATAACATCGTTAGTGATTTTCAAATCCAGTCCTTGGGCTACATGAACAGGTCAGGTTTTATGGCTATTCCTAAGTAAGTAAATCTGAAAAATGGACTAAAGCGCTCAGATCTTTATAAAAATATATATAGTATTTATTTGTTTAACCTTTTAAGTACCAGAGGGGTACGGAATGCATTGCAAAGCAGTGCGTTCCATACCCCTCTGGCACTCAAAGGGTTAATAAAGATGGTTCAAAGACAGGTGTTTATTAATACATGTTATCAACAAATATAAAAACAATATATATATTTATCAAAACACTTAATAATTAGTACTATGTGATAGAGAATCAAGTAGAAAGTTCCACATAAACATGAGTCATTATAATAAATCTTTAGTTGTTCCGTTTAGCCAGTTTGGTGTAAACCAAGTTCAGTGGGCAAGGTTCTCTTCCTCCCATCTCATATAAAGTATATAGATAAGTCTCTCGTTTGAGAATAGATATGTCTACCTCCGTATGCGTGTTATCCGTTACGGATCCTTCTTATAGTCTGTTTTATGATGTTATATCAGCAGGCAGGATTCTCCTCCTCTGGACTCTTCACTGCTATGTATACGAGGGCAGGGTTCTTTCCCTCCCATCAATGTAGCAGTTTGATTGCCTCTTGTAACAAGTAAGACAAACACAGACCCAGTTCTTAATGATCGGAGGGTTATTTCAGGACACTGTTGGCTTATAGCAACGTGACTCACCAAAACATACTATCTCCTGGTTTAAGTATGTAAAAAATCAAATGGATATTGGGACAGTATATTCTTATGCGTTTCATGCTATACATAGCATTTCATCAGAGAATAGTTGCAATAGGTGTTTTCTAGTATTTTTACAGCTCTTTTAGATTCAAATGCTCCAATCACTAGCTAGAGGCACAGTAATCCCACCTGAGTAACCACCCACTCTTAGGTCATGAGGGACATTGCGCAGCTGGATCTTTAAGGAGATTTATAGACAGAGCACATTTTACACTAATTTGTGGTATTTTGTTTATTCCTAATTAAGCACAGGTAAGCTGACCACAATGACTGATCCACTTATCCCGCCTGTGATAACATGGAAATCTGGCTGTGGTTATGCACTAAGGCTAGGCTGACCAGATCTCACCTTTAACCGGGGACACATAGGAAATAGACATTTTTAAGTACTTCACTGAAATCAAAGCAGTCCTGCAGTATGCATTTTTCCTATGCGTCCCTGGTTAAAGGTGAGGTCTGGTCAGCCTAACTAAGGCATGATAAAGCGGTGATAAAAAGGAGATTACTTCTCCAGTGATAACACTTCTCCAGTTCCTATTTTAGTCTTTAGAGCATATACACTAACATCTCAAAAGTTGGAAACCTTAGTGCATATGCTACATAGAATAACATAGGAAGTGGAGAAGTGATATCACTGGAGAAGTCATCTCCACTTTATCACCTCTTTATCATCCCTTAATACATCCCCCACTCCTTATATTGTTTGTCCTGTGTACTACATTGACAATTATTGGCATAGGATTGAAGATATTGTTCTCACGTGAGAGACTACATTACCTTAACTGTGCCACAAGATGGCAGCACACAATTATTAGTTGGATAAAAATAAAAGGGCTTGAAACATTTTATGATTGTTACTGAGCTGTCCTGAAAGAGTCCTGAAAGCTTGCACTTGCAATGTCCTCAGTTAGCCAATAAAAGGTATCACCTTTATAACACTCTTGTGAGTTTTTTTGCTACACTGAATCCTATCTACTCTACTGGCTAACATGGTACCATCTTTTTTTCAGGCTTCAGAAAACAAACAGAGAAGATTTACAGATGCTAGCATGGAGTACAGGGTATTTGTGTATAAAATATTCCGTTCTTTTTGGTGTGTTTTTTTTTTCCTTTCACACTAAGGATGAGCGAATCTTTCGGTTATCAATTTTCTCAATCTAGCTTTATTTATTTGTCAGTTTATGCAAATTAGCTAGTACCTCCTTTTAGGAAGTGGCAGTTGGGAGGGAGAGTGGAATGTTAGTATCTGATACACCAGGCTGTGCTTGCCACTATGCCCTAATTTGCATAACATGATAAAAAAATAAAGCAAAATATCACCTAACTATAATTTTAACCCTTTGAGTGTCAGTGAGTTATTCAACACTACCGCTCTGGCATTCAAATGGTTAAACAAAGAATGGCTGACATAAATACCAGTGATTTTGAATTGTCTTTCAAAATAATCTGAGTCATTATAAAGTGTTAGTTCCACTTTAAAGGTATAGTAATGTTTCACAGTAAAAGCAGCTCCAATTAATCTTCACCGCATATGGGCAACGGAGAGTGTTATTTCAATACTGTCAGAGTTTTAGTTCAAGAGTAATTGAATGATTAAGTATCCCTCCCGCCCTTTTTACTGATGTAACACTGCTCACCGCAGAGAAGCAAAACTGTTTGGATGGATGGCAGAGAGGGACAATCTTCAGTGAGCATAAGAAAAAAACTGTCAAGGGGATCAGGGTTTTTCTTATGCTCACAGAAAGAAGATTGTCCCTTGCTGTGAGCTGTCTGGTCAAGGGACCAGATTACACATCTAAGGGGAGTTGGCTTACACTAGGTAAAAGGGGCGGGAGAGGGGGATACTTTATCATTTAATTACTCTTGAACTACAACTCTGACAGTATTTCAATAACACTCTTCATAGCCCAAATACTATAAAGATTAATTGGAGGTGCTTTTTTTAAAAAAACATTACTATTCCTTTAAGGTATATTCAATCATTTTCAGATAACGGTAGATATTAAGGCATACGTATAAAGTTCTGGGACAAACCAACTGAACCATAGTTGATAAATCAAAGTTCTCTAAATTCTAATTGATTTAAATGGGGCTTTTAATTCCTTTTAAGTGCTAGAGGTCTCCAGAGGCCATAGTCTAAAATTAGAGGGACAGAGGTTTAGATGTAATGTAAGAAAGTTTTACTTTACTGAGAGGGTAGTAGGTAAGTGGAACAGCCTACCAGCTGAAGTGGTAGAGGTTAATACAGTGACAGAATTTACACATACATGGAATAGGCATAAAGCTGTCCTGAACATAAGACAAGACCAAGGACCAAATAAGGTTTGAGGTTATTACAGTAGGAAAATAGACAGACTAGATGGGCCGAATGGTTTTTATCTGCTGTCGAATTCTGTTTTTCTATTATGAAACTATCACTTCTTCGCCAGGTTACAATTTTGCAGTGACTACTTCTACTACAGATCATTTGCATATTGAAATGCAACTTAATTAGCCATTATTGTTTACCTGAGGTTGCATTAATTTGTTATTATGGCATTCCACACAGCTTCGGTAGCTGCTTATGCTTTTGGAGTTCACAGTCACAGCTTCACCAATGCTGGCAAAGTTGAATCTTTCTATAGCTCTATATGGAGCAAGAGGAAAGAGTATTTTTGGCTGACACATCTCATATATCTCTGTTTCAGCCTGATGTGCAGTGGAGGAGGTCTTAAATGTGTGATATTATACTTGCTGGGATTTAACCAAGCAGACAGTTGCATCTAACAGCTTTCTGTTTTCAGTACCATAGCATGCAGAGCTGCCAGTCTGTCCTGATGCAGATGACGAGGTTCTGTGTTACAAAGCCACCCTCTCCCCCATCCTGCCTGTGGCAGCTGCAGTTTAATGTTGATAAATGTAAAATAATGCACTTGGGACATAAAAATCCAAATGAAAATATACTATCAAGGGTACTGTGCTATCAGAGACAAGAGGAAAGGGTATTGGGAGTAATTATTTCTAATGACTAAAAGGTAGGCAGGCAATGTAATAAAGCAGCAGGGAATGCAAGCAGGGTGCTGGGTTGTATAGCTAGGGGCATTAGTAGCAGAAAAAGGGAAGTGGCCATGCCACTCTACAAATCTCTAGTTAGACCTCACCTAGAATATTGTGTACAGTACTGGATACCCCATCTCCAGAAGGATATAGATATGCTAGAGAAAATTCAGAGAATGGCTTCTAAAATGGTGACTGGTTTACAGGAAAAGACATATCAGGATAGATTAAAGGATCTGGACATGTATAGCTTGGAGGAGAGAAGAGAGGGGATATGATAGAAACATTCAAATAAATGAAGGGATTCAAAAAAGAGCAGGATGGAATACATTTCAAAGGAGTAAAAATGTTAGGACAAGAGGCCATAGTCTAAAACTAGAGGGACACAGGTTTAGATGCAATGTAAGAAAGTTTTACTTCAACAAGAGAGTAGTAGATAAGTGGAATAGCCTACCAGCAGAAGTGGTAGAAGTTAATACAGTGACAGAATTTAAGCATGCATGGGATAGGCATACAGCTGTCCTTAACATAAGAAAAGATCAAGGACCAAAAAAGGTTTGAGGTTTTTACAGTAGGAAAAAGGGCAGACTAGATGGGCTGAATGGTTCTTCTCTGCCGTCAGATTCTATGTTTCTATGCGTTGCCACCAGGCCACTGTGAGGAAAAAAAAGGATTGTCTTTTATATAGCCAATCAATCCAATCAGAGAAGATGAAAGATACATGTTATATATATATATATATATATATATATATATATATATATGTGTGTGACCCAGTGATGGAAGTAGTTATTGGAGGACCCCGGTGCAAACATTTTTTGAGGGGCCCATCACAAAAATATCACACATGCAAAACTAAAATCTATTGGATCCTGGGGCAGATGGGGCCCTCTTAGATGTTGGGTCCTGGTTTAGCTGCATCCTCTGCACTCACTGTGGTTACAACCTTGGTGTGACCCCTTCTCCTCATTACTGTTTGAATGGGAAGTGAGCTTAATCCAGGGCATATTCTGTGCCCTGCATAATCTCTCCTCACAACCAATCAGATTGTGATACAAGAATTTAAACAGGCTTTTTTATCTTAAAGGCATAGTAATACTTAAAATGTAAAAAAAAATAAGTTGTAGGGTTTATCCCCCTGAGTAAAACAAGAGTACTCCCACTGCTGAGAGGTGTTTTATTCAAAAGTTATTAATTTTCAAAGTTGAATTTTTTAGGTGCAATATCACAGTGGCCTGAAATTGTACAGTGGCGCTGTTGCTACACCATCCTATGGACAACTCTGGTCAGTTGACCATAAATCTCCATAGGATGGTGTAGCAACAGCGCCACTGTACAATTTCAGGCCACTGTGATATTGCACCTAAAAAATTCAACTTTGAAAATTAATAACTTTTGAATGAAAGACCTCTCAGCAGTGGGAGTACTCTTGTTTTACTCAGGGGGATAAACCCTACAACATATATTTTTTTACATTTTAAGTATTACTATCCCTTTAAATAATATGGGGGCACTGGACCCCATGTTAATTTTTACACATCCTCTTACTTGGGGAAGGCAGAGGACAGAATCCCATATTCCACTCTGGGCAATTTTCAGAATGAAATGGAGCTCCAGGATTATCTGTGAATGGGTAGATATGACAACCTTTCTGAATATAAAATAAGTGGGAACAAATCACCTGACTTTAGTTGTTATCGCTCAATACAAACACCACAAACATCATATAAATGCTCTCTGAATGGGACAATTTACATGTGTTTAAAAGCAAGTTTGGGATGATATTTTAGGGATGTAACAGATGAATATTAATTTTCACATATGCTAGCTATAAGTACTTGAAATTTACTATTGCATGTACCAAATTAATTTTTTGGTGGTAGTGTTCCTTTATATTTACTTAGCTAGTGTATGATGTAAAGACACAGCCTTTCATTGGTCACTAAGGATAAGGTTGGGCCTACTGAATTAACCCTTTGAGTGACAAAGGTATGCATATTACATTACAGTGCATTGTACTGCACTGTGCAACACAGGCTGCAATGTGCAACAGTGCACATTGCAATGAAATGCATTGCACACTCCTCTGGCACCTAATAGTTTAAGAGTACCCATAATTTCCTATCTACCCTGAAATGTAGCCAGGTTTCCCTTTTTGTGTTGATCCATGACTGTGTGACATGCAGTGCTAGCTTTTTGACAATTGATATGTAGAATGGTACCATACACCCAGCAAACTGTTGTAGTACCAAGTATTAGACACTAGATGTCTCTCTTTACCAATTAAACAAACTACAAAATCAGTTGATCCAATTTGTTTATTTATATAGAACCAAGAAGATACACATTGCTTTAATTAGTGGTTACTACTTCTTGAATTCAACAGTTCTAAAGAGGTTTACAATGCATTTCTTCCAAAATAAAATGGAATTTTGGTAATCTTTGTAAAACAGGAATACAGGAGGTACTCACTTCATACAATAGTGTGATTTAGTTTGCTTTTTCGTATTACAGGTGGAAAACACCAGTGACAGACTGGAGTTCCCAATATCCCACTGTTTTTGCAGTACAAATAGACTTTGTCAGGGAGAGGAGGATAACTGTAGACACCGCCCATATCACTCTTACTTCTCATCACAAATAGCACAAATAAAATTAAGTAAATGGTGCATGAATAGTACAGTGAACTCTCACCTCCCATAAAGTTATCACAATCTAAATATTTGTCTCCAATAAAGCTTCAATCTGTTTCTTTTCTTTCTTTTTTTTTTTTTTTTTGTAATTTCACAGAGATATTAGCATTGAAATATTTACCCGATGATGCCACTGGTGGGGTCTCCGCGGTACAGCTCAGTACCAAAAGGCTGTCAAGCACCTGTCCTCCTTGTCCTATGTTGTAGGAGGTGAGAGTTCCACTTTAAAAAGCAAGTTTAGGATTATATAGCATAAAATAAACACATCTTTGAGATGATTTAATTTTAGTATCAGTGTTTCTTTAACAAAAAAAAGTACCAATCCTGTTTCTAGAACCCCTACCAGGCCATGTATTTACATTTTCCTTCCTTGCGTACAGTTGACTCAGTCATGTAAATATTTCATCCTTACCCCAAACTTCTTATCTAGCCTGAAATGTAGCCAGGTTTCCCTTTCTGTTGATCCACAAGTGTGTGACATGCAGTGCTAGCTTTTTGACAATATGTATGTAGAATGGTACCATACACCCAGCAAACTGTTGTAGTACCAAGTATTAGACTCTAGATGTCTCTCTTTACCAATTAAACAAACTACAAAATCAGTTCATCCGAATTTTATTCATATAGTGCCAATAAGATACACAGTGCTTTAGCATACATATAGAAAACAGTAAATGATGCCACAAGAGATTAAAATATTTCCAGGCATATAGGTTAAACAACATAACAGACAAGTTTCTGCTTCCAAAAGCTTACAACCTAATATTTAATAAAACTATCTAAAAATGAGGTAAAACTTGGAGTTTTAGATCTACAGACAGCAGACCGCGCATAACAGTACCTTGCAGTGTAAATTATCACAAATATTAATCTACAGCATATCATTGGTCAGTTTTCTACGGCTGTATCGCATACTATTTCAGGCAGTGAAAAATAAGCACAGGTCATTGATTTATTCAGCATTATTCATTAAACATAATTCAATATCCCTCCGTTGTTTTTATATTTAGCATTTCTCAATACAATTTAAAAAAAAACTCATGGTGGCATGAATCATATTAACCCCTTGGATGCTTGAGTGATCGCCAATGAATTGCAGAGCAATATATTGGAGACATCTCAATTTTCCAAACATTCAATGTGTTAACAATGGCTGTTTATCCTGTTTCACTTAACCCTTTGAGTGGCAGAGGGGTATGCAACGTATTACTGTGCAATGCGTTGCATACCCCTCTGCCACTCAAATGGTTAAAGGATGTAATTGATTTTTTAATCAGAATGTATGTTTCGTGATTTACCTTAACCCATTAAGCACCAGAGAGGTGTGCAAAGCATTATTTTACAATGCATTCTGCACCTTTCTGTCCCTTAAGTGGTTACAATACCTGTAAATTTGTTTTATCCTTTAAGGAATTCATATTGACATAGAAAAGAAGACATATGTTTAATTATATGTAAATTGCACTTCACATTAGAGGCAAATACTAGATTGGATGTATGAAACCTACATATATGAAGGCCTGAGGAAAAAATATAATAGTTATATATATATATTAATATAGAATTGGTTTCTAATATTTGAAAACTTTTCTTTAACAATATTACAGGGACATTAATAGACAGGCCTGATGTCTGTTTAACCCATTGGGCTGTATGTTCAAAGTGATAACAACAACAAAAAATGTTGTATGAAAGACAAAAATAAGTAATTGTATGCATGAACGACATATTTTCTATAGAGTACACGACACAAAATTAGTAATGTCCATTGTGTACGACACAACTCTAGAACTGCAGGGCAAAGGGGCGGGGCAAGGGCATGGCTAAACTATTATCCAGTGTTGTATAGAGGAAAAAATATGTTGTCGTTGCAAAAGACAAAATTTGTACTTTAAGAAAAAAGTGGAGAGAATGTGAAGTTCTGAATTTGAGCATTTTTGTCTTTAGTTAAGACATTTTTGTCGTTAGTTAAGACATTTTTTGTCGTTAGGTAAGACAATTTCAGTCAGAACAAATGACATACTTCCTTTCACAACATGCAATCTCTGAAAATATTAATGATTCCAACGACAATGTACTTTGAAAAGTTGTTACAAACGACAAAAGCTATTTCTCTACTTCTTTGAACATATGGTCCATTGAGTGCTAGAAAGGTATCCAACTAACTGCGTTTTATACTTCTCTGGCACACAAAAAAACAGGGTGGTTGAAGTACCAAGAAGAACAGAAGCAGTCTAAAACAAACCAACTGCACCACAAATAACATTCTCCCCATAACACATTAGCTTTTTTATCCCTTGAATGCTGGGTGGGGCGATCTCTAATGAATTTTTAAGCAATACTTCAGAGATCTCTCTAGCATTCAAGGGTATTGAAAGCCACTTTTAAACAATGTGAATTTTAATTTGTCCCTGTGATGCAGTTGAGTTGTTGCAAATTAATTTAGGTCTTCTTAGTACATCAGACTCGTTATGTGTAAGTGCACTAGATACAACTTGCACTTATGAAAAAAGAGCATGTTGTAACACTTTAAGTTAGGTATGGACAGTTTCCAGACTTTGATAGAACACTGGGTAAATTATAGTGCATGTGCTGCTTTCTGGAAGCTGTGGGGAATGCTTTTCTTTTGCACTCCCCATTTTTGGTTGGCTACTGTAATCTTTTATTTATCTCAAAGGAGGAAGTGAGGAGTGGAAAAGAAAATTACCCCCCCCCCCCCAACCTGCTGAAAAACATCACCTGCAAATGCGGTTGTCCTATGTTCTATGAAGGTAGTAACACATTGTTTATAATAAGGTGATCAATATTTTGGACCTCTAACTGTTGTGAGACTGCTATCATCCCCAACCAGACAATGGGGGAAGTTCACTAAGAAGTGATAAAGAGGTGATATAGTGTAGTTGACTTCTCCAATTCCTATGTTATTCTATGGAGCCTATGCACTGCAAGTTTTTCAACTTTGGAGATCTTAGTGACTCCATAGAATAACATAGGAACTGGAGAAGTGATAAACTGGATAAGTCATCTCCACTTTATCATCTCTTTATTGCCCCTTAGTGAATCTCCCCAGTGGCTGCTTGGGGATGATATAAGTGGTAGTGCCTAACAGCTGGCAGTCGAACTGCTGACTACCCTGGTTTACAGCATATTCCTTAATATGATGGCAATTTGTATGTTTACATTAGTGTTTCTTTAAGAAAAAATATGTAGCTCAGACTCCAAGGAATTGTATGTGAGCACATTTTTGTACTACCATAAGAAAGTAGGGGAACATTAAAAAGACAGTAATGCTTAATATTGGAAAATATAAATTGCAGAGTTTATCCTACAAGGTAAAAAATGGGCACCCTCAACTGTTAGGAAATATTTTATTCAAAAGTTATTGCACTTCATACTTGCAATATTTGGAAGCAGCATTTAAATGTTATGGTAAAACTGCTGCTACAGCAGAATAAGGACAACTATGGTCATTTGACCATAAACCTCCATAGAGTTCTGTATCACCAGTATCACTGTAAAGAACAGGCTATGGGAGTATTAAACCCCCAAAAAGGTACGTTTGAGCTGCAATAACATTTGACTAAACCTAAAAAACAAAAGAACAAGGGACAAAGAAAAAGGGAGTACCCCTTGTATAGTATCTTCAAACAAAAATATATACCACCATCAAATACCCTGTGGTGGTATACTCACAAA
Source organism: Rhinophrynus dorsalis (assembly GCA_037306005.1). Classification (NCBI taxonomy): domain Eukaryota; kingdom Metazoa; phylum Chordata; class Amphibia; order Anura; family Rhinophrynidae; genus Rhinophrynus; species Rhinophrynus dorsalis. The sequence goes on along the minus strand of CM074720.1, from coordinate 248,560,821 downwards.
TCCTATATAATAATTTGCTAAATCGTGTGTAACGCCACGACATGCGCAGTAGACACTGCTGTGCGTGCTGCAGTCATGCGCAGTAGAGACTGCCCGCGCCGCGACTGATACAGAGCTGGGCGCTCTGAAGGAACGTCCAGCTCTGTATCAGCCATGGCGCGGGCAGTCTCTACTGCGCGTGACTGCCACGCGACAGGGTGGCAATGGCACTGTGACCCGTGTAATGGGCTGTTCAACTAGTTAAATATATAATCTTCAGCAAATACGCTTTGATTCAGAGATGATTCTCATCATGATATATGTCTCTGTGCCCCACCTCCACAAAACTTGTCTCCCAACACAATATGTACATGAAGAAAAAGAAAAAGGAAAGGACACCCAATAGGATAATGTTTTACTCCAGCATAATACAAAATATGAATTAAACTTACAATAATAGTTTCTATTATGCTGGAGTAAAACTTATGATACCATTGGGTGTCCTTTCTTTTTTTTCTTTTTGTACATTTGATTAAAGCAGCTCTCAACAGTTAGAATGTTTTTTTTTTCAGAAAAGTAAACCCTGCAATATATAGTTTTTCAGAATTATTCCTTTAAAGGGATAGTAATACTTAAATATTACTAATCCCCATATTGTAGCTATGGTAAAAAGAATTGATTTGTGCCCAGGTTCATCTCTCAAACCTTTATGGTTTGAGAGACAACCGAACGCAAAGCTCCCCCTCCCTCCCCCTTCCCTGAAGTCAGCGTTGTACTGTAAAAAAATAATTTTGTTCACTGAAATGATCTTCTATGTGTGCTTGCAAACCAAGCACATGTAGAAGACCGTTTCAGTGAAATAATTCTTTTTTACTAACGCGATCTCGGCTCAGCTGCAGAGCCGCCTATCGTACAACAGACTTCCCCTGCAGTCAGTACAACGCTGACTTCAGGGAAGGGGGAGGGAGGGAGCTTTGCGTTCGGTTATCTCTCAAACCATAAAGGTTTGAGAGATGACACTGGGGACAAATCAAATCCGGGACCGGATTCCCCTTTTCTCAGCTAGAACGCTGACGTCAAGTGAAAGGCAAAAAGAGAGAACTTTGAAAGCTGATATCTCTCAAACCATAAAGGTTTGAGAGATGCTGCTGGTATCTTTGAATTAAGACTTTTAAGGGCTACAACATGGGGGATAGTAATAATGAAGTATTACTATCCCTTTAAGAATAGGTTCCACCTGGCTTTAAGATTTATCCACTAAAATGGTCTTTATGGTCACAGCATACATACCTTGTGATACAATTCTTATTTGATCCGTTCCTATTATTACCCCAATTTAAATTTTCTTATTGACTGGCATTAGTACTTAGTGAAAATGTTGCTTAACATTTATGTTACTTTGCAACAATTTTATAGATGCTTTTTTTTTTATTATATACCCCCTCCTATGCTCTCTATGCTTCAATGTAAGTAAACTTAGCCCGCTTTCTGAAAGTTGATCCCTGATGTATTTTTATGGTACTATCAAGGGAGACTAGGATTGGAGATACTATAGGATTAGTTGCACTTCTTCCAAGAAGTCCAATTGTAATAGACACAGTGTTAACTAGAAAAATCTTACATTTTCTTAACCAGGGACAGGGAGTCAAAACTGACAGGCCTTATACCTTTAAGTGCTGGAGGAGTGCATAATAGATTATGTGGTCTTCTTTATAACTCTTGACTTTCATTTCAGGTTATAATTTTATCAAATGCTTTATTGGCAAATTCATCCATAATACTTATGAACTGCAATGTATTCTAAACCTAATATAAATAATGTACTTGTTGACATGCTGCATTATCACTGGTAAACCCATGTGCAGCATTCACATTGCGCAGTTTCTCAGTATACGGTGCATCTACTGACAGTCACAGTATGGACATAATGCATGCAAGACAAACATATACACATGCCATGTGGCATTCTTCTTAATGCACTATCCATATTGAAAAACTATAGATGTTTTATGTTTCTGTGTCATATAGGAAGCCTTTTTTTCCCCTGGAATTATTAACCGCTTGGGCACTATAAAATAAATTGATGTTAACCCTTTAAAGACCAGAGGTGTGCAGAACATTGCTTTGCAATACTTGGTTCACCTCTTGCCCATAAAGAGTTAATGTTATTCAACAATACCCTGGCAATGTGGATTCCAGCTTGAGTACTGTGAATGAAGGTGAACATGGAACAAAGCAAAGTTACAATATCTAAATTAAACGCTTAATTGCTAAAGATGTCTCCAGATTATTGCAGACATCTCTAGTATGCAAGGGTTCCCATTTGAATCAGTGATTTTATTAGTAGTTGCATATGGTGGAATGGATTTGCTGCACTTTCTTCTTTATTAATATGTCCCTGTCTCATTAACATGGTGAAGCTTCATTGCTAAGAGGTAGAATACTGCGGATTGGATACTAGAAACAGCACACGTGCGAAAGGGCTCTTTGGAGGAATAAATGACTTAAAGGGATAGTAATGTTTCATAATAAAAGCAGCTCTAACGAATCATCATAGTATTTGGACTTTGGAGAGTGTTATTTCAATTCTGTCAGAATTGTAGTTCAAGAGTAATTCAATGACAAAGTATCCCCCTCCCGTCCCTTTTACTGATGTAACAGTGTTCAGCCAGAGCAGATGGGAGGTACCCAGGTACACTGCAGAGAGGGACAATCTTCAATTAAGATAAGGGGAAAACCTGAAAAACTTGTCAAGAGGGGCAGGGCTTTCATTGTTCTCATAGGAAGAAGATTGTCCCCTTCTGTTATCTGTCTGGCCTTACAACCAGATTCCACATCTGAGAAGAGATGGCTTACACTAGGTAAAAGGGACGGGAGGGGAAACATTGCTTGTGCATATCTCTCAAATCATAAAGGTTTACGAGATAAGACTTATATCATTCTTCATGTTTTTTTAATGCCTACAAAATAAAATAAAGATAAAACGAAGTATTACTATCCCTTTAAGAATAAACAGGAATGTTCAGTTCAAATATGTGCTGTATTGGCTGGATGCACAGCCATCAAGATGTTGTCAGCAGGTTGTGACTTCCTACTTGGCACATATAGGAAAGGTGACCCGTGCGCCTATTAAATAAATGGTGCTTATGAGAAGGGCATTCTAATGTAACCCTGCGGTGTGTTGTTCTATAAGCATCCTGCATTAAAGGGAGAAGTCTGGTCACATTACATATTATGTAATTCACAATGAGTATTCCACACAGAACTCAAGACCTGTTAACCCTTTTAGGACCAGAAGTGCGTGCAACTTTGCATCACAATGTGTTGTGCACACTGCTTATCCTTAACCCTTTGAATGCCAGTGGGGTGTGCAATGCTTTCCTACAGATGTAGCCAGTGCATCTTAGACCTCTCTAGTTCCACAGCCCTCCCTTAGCTGCATTATATACCAGTTGGGATACAGTCTGTAACAACTCCCAACATCCTTAGCAGGCTGAGAATGATGAAGTTGTAGTCCAACAGCATTCTGAAGGCCACAAGTTGCCCATGGTATTTACTGCAGTTACAGTTGCCTCAGCCCTTATCAAAAGAGCCATGTTTGGGCAGCGATTTCTATACAGTAAAAGCAAGCCAACTGCACCATAGGGTACACATAAAGCTTCCAATGATTTCAATGGTGCTTTTAATCCCTTGAATGCTAGGGAGGTCTCGATGCATTGCAAATGGCTAAAAGTTTATCTAAGGACACCTGCCTCAGTAGGAGTTTAATGTACCACCAGTACCATTACTCAGCTCACACCCCTCCCACTCCACAACATTCAAACAGATAGTTTTTAAAATTTTATTGCAAACCCATAGGCTTGGTCACAAAAAGATACATGTTCTCTTATTACAGTACATTGGCATGTTGTTGAACTCTTACAGATATTCTCTGTCAGTTTAAATATACAGGTTATTTAATATATACAATATGCACATGATCAGGAATGTGAAAAAAATAACATAAATAATGTTTATTAAAACTAGCTATAACAGCTTTGAACAACTAAATGTGGGGCATTTTGGTCCGTGAAACCATTCCTAAAAATAGAAATTTCAGTAGCAGCAATGCTTTTTTCCTTCAAGCATTTTAAACAAAGGTCATCGCAAGCCCGTGTCAAAACATTTAGTTAGCACTACCTAAAGAAAAACAAATTTTATCTACATTTACAATTTAGCTTCCAAATATGGAAGAAATGTACAATGCCCCAAAATTAGTGATCAGCACGTGTCACATTAACGTGTGATAAAAGCACAGTTTCACTGTGTTGAGTGTCACACTCATACCATTGTTCACTTGTAAAACAACTGTCAAGACCAGAGAACATCCATCTCATATGGACAGGTCTCAAGCTAGACAAAATCTCTCAATGGAGAAAGGCACGTCGCAAAACCCCCTATACTTAAGACACATATGGATGCTTCATCCAGCTCAACATCTCTTCATGTCTCTACTCTTGTGTCACGGGGTCATAATCTGCAACCAAGCAGACAGTCCTTGTTCTCCCATACATTAACTCCCAGTAAGAGAGGTTGAAAGTCACTTTTTCCTCCTTTTCGACTCAGCTCTACCGATTCAGTCTTCCAGCAGCACCGGCAATGTCGAAATTAAGGCTGTGTAATGCTGTTATGAACGATGTGCAAACTCTTGTTAGAAATCAAAAGTGACTTGATTAGAAATGACCAAAAGGTGAAAACAATGATCATTCAAAGGAAGGACTCCATAGGTGGTGCATAGGAGAAGCCCATGAAAGCTTCTGCAGCTTCTTTAATGCTGGCAGTTATGAGGATGCTGTCAGGGGACTGGCCAATGGAGTTGGGGACAGGTTCTTCTGTGAATTCAGGATCAAAGTGCTGCAAATCACTTGGACCACTCTGGAAGGAAGGAGAAAAAAAAACATTACTAATCATGCAGTAGCAAAATAAAGGCATTCAGCTTTGACATTACACAACCTATTTAATCATTTGAGTGCCAGTGGTGTCCAACACATTTCAATTAAATATGTTGGATACCCCTCTGGCACTTAAAGTGTTAAATGTCTTCTATTCTGAAGATTTACAAGGGGTCACTGGAGAGATAGCCAGTTAAAAAATAATCATAATATTACTATATAAATTATTTGATTTCAATATTATCTTAGTTACTACATTTCAGTACTAGAAGGATGGTCTCTGCATTACAATGTGTTAGGCATCTCTGGAATTCAAAGACTGTGTCCTAACAACTATACAGCTATCCAAGCTGCTTTCAGACTAGTCAAGAATCATAGCAGTTTTAAATGCTTTAATACTTACCACATTTGGGTTGAATGGAGGTGTAATCTTCTTATTGATGAGATCATCCCAATTAATTGGAGAGAAAAAGATGTGGTTCTTAATCTCCATCTGTCAGTAAAAAACATGGGAGAAACTGGATTAGACCAATCAAAAGTAATTAGACACGTGTACTGCCTGGAAAATAAGTGTCAACTGAGTAGATTAGCTATTTTAGGACCTTTACTTACAAAGTCGTTCTTGGCACCAATCCTTTTAGTCCTGTCCTTCTGCAGGAGACCCTCCAGAAGATTCCTGGCAGAGTTGGTAATGTTTGGTTTCAGCTGCAGGGGCTTGTTCAAGATATTGTCATACATTTCAGCTGTGTTCCTACTGTAGAAAGGAGGCTGAGGAAAGAAATTAAAATGAAGATTAGTAAACATCATGAATTGGTAGTTTGTGCCAAAAGGCCACAAGTCTTTGGCTCTGTGGCAACAAAACAAAAATCCTTAGATGCTAGAGATGTCTCCAGTGCATTGCGCTGGGGACATCTCTAGCAAAGAAGATCTTTGCAGTTACAGTTATGTTTAAGTATATAAATGGTACTTACCAGGCCATAAAGCATCTCATACAGTACTGCTCCCAAGCACCACCAGTCAACAGTTCTGTCATAAGGCTGTTTGTGAAGGACCTCTGGTGCAAGGTACTGTAACAGAAAAGCAAAATATCCCAGTTAGATCCCCAGAATACACAAAAAGATATAACAAGTCCTCCCCTTTCCCCACTAGATACCAGCAATGGTAACGTACCTCAGGAGTGCCACAGAAAGTAGAGGTTGTTCCGTTGGGTTCTATGTTCTCCTTGCAAAGGCCAAAATCGGTCAAGACAATGTGGCCCTGGGAGTCCAACAAAATATTTTCTGGCTTCAAGTCTCTGTAACAAGAAAAAAGTCAAAGAGATTAGAAAGCGTGCAAATCATCTTCACAATGCATATCATTCATTCTATAGGGGGCCTATCACTATGGTGTTCACACTGTAAGCAGAAGGTAAATAGTAAGGCTGAAGTACTAAAAACTGGAGCAATGCTATGACTAGCTAACAGCACCATGGCAGACAAATAAAGATTAGTGTTCATTTAAAATGGGACTGTTAACCCTTTAAATGCTAGAGAGTTATCAGCAAAGAGTTGGAGACATCTTTAGCATGCAAGGTGGTTAAAAGCCCCATTTAGAACCAATGAGAATTTTAGACATCTCTGGTAGTGTGAGGCTTAAAGGGATAGTAATACTTAACCCCTTAGTAACGGCATTTAACACCAGCCGAACATTTTATTTTTTTAAAAAGAATCCGGACTCCCCAAATGGCGTGCAGCTGCAAGGGGGCCCAGATTTCTGGGACGCACATGTACATCCTCTGTACACAAGGGACATCCGCTCGGGACGTACATGTACGTCCTTGTGCAGTAAGGGGTTAAAATGTAAAAAACATATGTTGCAGGGTTTATCCCCATAAGTAAAACAAGGGTACTCCCACTGCTGAAAGGTGGTTTATTAAAAAATTATAACAGCTCAAACTTGAATGTTTTAGGTGCAATATCATAGTGGCCTGAAAATTTACAGTGGCGCTGTTGCTACACCATTCTATGGAGATTTATGGTCCAAGGACCAGAGCTGTCCATAGGATGGTGTAGCAACAGTGCCACTGTACAATTTCAGGCCATATTGGACCTAAAAAAATTCAACTTTGAGCTGTTATAACTTTTGAATAAAAAACCTTTCAGCAATGGGAGTACCCTTGTTTTACTCAAGGGGATAAACACCACAACATATATTTATTACAACTTTAGTATTACTATCCCTTTAATCCTTTGAGCGCCAGAGGGGCATACAACAGTCATCTCTCTGGCACTCAGAAAGCAAACCAGAGAGGTATCCAACACAATGTATAGTCTACAAAGCCAATATGGATAATTTAAAGGAGTAGGGAATTTTTGCTATACTGTATCACGTTTGAGTGCAAAGCAAAAATAGATGTAGATTAAAAAAATAAATAAAACTTACATACCTATAAACAATGTTGAGAGAGTGCAAGTATCCAAGTGCACTGGCTATTTCAGCAGCATAAAAACGAGCTCTGGGCTCTAGGAAGCATCGTTCTCTCTGGAGATGGTAGAACAACTACAGGAGAAAATAAAAATAACCCTAATTAATACAGTTATGAAAACAATGACTGGAAATCACTAACTGATCAACCAATAGTCTTAGACTTGGCAACCGATTCAGGAAATGCTAAATCTAGCAACTTTCCACCCCCTCCTCCCCTCTCTACACTTAACTTGTTCATAATAAAAGGATGTGACAATACAATTGGCAAATGATTACGGGAAAGAGCATCCTGCAGTAAACTCCTGCTTACCTCTCCACCATTGATGTAGTCCAGAATAAAGTAGAGTCTGCTTGTGGTCTGGAAAGAGAAGTGGAGCCCAACCAGGAAAGGGTGTTTCACATTTTTTAACAGTACATTGCGTTCTGACATGATGTGTTTCTCCTGAAAACGATATAAAAATTAAATTAAAAACAGAAAAAATAGATTCTAAGAAGGGAACAGTGATTTAGATCTTGGTAGGATGATGGATGAACATATAACTAAATTTACCTCTTTCTTCTTGAGGATTGCTTTCTTCTGTAGAACTTTAACTGCATAGAACTTTTCATCTGCTTTGTGTCTTGCTAGTAGCACCTTTCCGAAGCTGCCTTTGCCAATGATTTTGAGGAACTGGAAGTCTGAGGGCTTTGCATGAGGGTTTGATGAAGGCCCAAGGTTGATCTGTTGAGATGGACTAGGCTGCAAAAAAGAAAACATGGTCTAGAGTTACTAAAAAAATACAGGAATCCAAGTAGTATCTGCAAGTACAATCCCTTTGAGTACCAGAAGAGTGTGACACACATTGCATTGAAATAGGTTGCATAACCCTCTGGCAATAAAAGGGTTAAAATCCTTGAGACATGTATAATGCACTGTGAAACAATATGCTGGAGAGCTTCCTAAACAAGTACCAAACAAGATTTACATACGCACTTTGGACAGGTTAAGCACTTTTTATGAATTTAACAGTCCTCTTTGTTTTTTACGTCAGGAACAATGAATACACTGTCACAGATTAAGACCCTTTGAGTGCCGGAGAGGTACCCCTCTGGCACTCAAAGGGTTAAACAACTTGCAACTTGGCTCCAGTCTATCTGGGTTACTACTACATTGCACAAAAATATGCATGGCTAATTTCAACTGTAATGCTTAGTTGTGCAGCAGTAAGAGGGTTTTAAATAAAGTTGTACTTTATTGACAAGTTTGCAGCAGTAAGAGGGTTTTAAATAAAGCTGGACTTTATTGACAAGTGTATATGTAGTTTATATAAACTAACACTGCATTTTTCTGGGGTAACAATTTAGATACTGTAATAATATTAACTGTAACAGCCAGATGTTATACTTACTGGTGGAGAGGAATTTTCATTCAATAACTCTGGTTCTTGAGGTTGAGAAATATTCAAGATGGACTGTACTTCAGGGCTGCAAAGAAAGATAAATAAATGTTAATACATAAATCCACAATACAGTCGTCACTATGAGGCGGCAGATAAGCATGTCTCAGTCATGACAATGTCATACGTTGTTTTCTATGATTGCGCTATATTTAAATTAGACTTCATGACTAAGGCTCAAGCTCATGGGTAATTAGCTAGATTTTTGTATTATTTCGATTTAAAATAACATGTTATGTTTCCCACTGGGTGAAAAATGCTGCTTAAAATGTTTAATATCATTTGTTCGGGACTAAAATACAATGAACCCCTTGGATACAAGATAGCTCTCCTAACCACCGACCTCTAGAATACCCAGGGGTTTAACTCTCCGACTGCCAGAGAGGTGCTGAACGCATTTAGGGCTAGATTCTATTACAGGTGCTAATTTAATCTCTGCTTTTATCTCCAGTTTTCTCCATAGACTACAATAGGAAAATGTTTGATACGAGTGTTAACATTTAGCACCTGCAATAGAATCTGGCCCCTACTCTGCAATGCGATCAGCAACTCTATAGCTCAAGTGGTTAAAGATCGGGAGAAAATGAAATATTAACCCACTGAGCGACAATGCACTGCGCATCCCTCTGGCACTCAAGGGAATATATTAAGCATCACTAGATGTTGCAGATTCACTAATGTAGATTGCCAGTGCCTGGTTACATTGTAATATTCAGTTGACAACATCGTTTCTAATATATTATTGTGCAAATAAATATACTTACTGCTTGCAAGCATAGGAGTTGGTGGCTATTTTCTGAATGAAATCGTTCAATCCCATTCTCCTTTGTTTCATAAAAGCTGAAAGATATAAAAAGAAGAAGCACTCAGCATGTTGCATCAGTTTCTGAAATCCCAAAACACTCTGTCTGTAGACAAGAACAGTAGAATGAATTCATAAGGGATACTGGCAAAAAAAATCCCAACAAGGCTTCCAGTCCTCCTGACTCACCGATTAGTATTGCTACCATTCCCCTCATCTTGGAGTACGTTAATGTGCTAGGAGGCGCTGGGGTCTCTGTCTTTACAGTCATCGTTTAGAAGATAATCCTTAAAGTAGATGGCTGGTATAATCCAAAGTATATGTTTGCTATGAGAGATCCACTCTCTTTCTGAGCTTTGAAAGCCGCAGACTGGTATATATATATATTGAAAGCACGAGGGGCGGGGCAAGGTCGGACAATACGGAAGAATCTGGCACAGGCTCAGAGCGCCCTGAGCTAGTCAGCTGGCGCCTTGCTCTAGGCTCCGCCCATGTCCTTAGACGTCACATGGGATGGGGAGATTTCTGTCCGTTCTTCTGATCAGGGTGGGGAGAACTCTGTGTACGGGTCTGATCTTAACTCTGTGCCAACAGAGGCAGGGCCCGGAACACCGGTCTGCCTAGGGACATTACAGCACAACTCACCTACACCAGTACCTACTTAGATCACTATTTTAACATAGTGGGGCAGCAGGTTCTTTAGTAAATCCTTGAGTTATTTAATTAGAGGGTTACTGACTGTAAAATCGGGGCAAAACAGCAAGCAATTTAATTAAAAACAGGATAATTTCGTATGTAGTAACCCATCCAGTGCCAGATACGTGACCAGTGCATTCCATTGCTCTCCTATCTGACGCTCACAGATCTAGGGAGAAAAATGAGGTGCAACCCGGGACACCACGATTGCACTGTGTCTAATAGTATATGCTGATACTTTCATGCATGCAAAGTTTAGTACATGACCTCCCCCATGTAGTATCACGTTCAGATAGAGGTCTACACAAGTGATATGGTGACTTGAATGCTGCAGCTTGCGTGTCAGCGGGATGTGCAATAAGTGCAGCGAGGTAAGCAATGCATTGCAAATCCCGCTGTTATTAAAATGGTTAAAAACTATAGCATCTCCAACATTAGGACGTAATGGAGCACATGTAAACAAAAGTAATGTGCAGTCAGCAATTTGAAGTATCCTATTAATCTAAAGGGGTCTTTCCACCTCTGTATGCTAAAAACTAAATGCGTTGGACAACCTATCCTTCATAGTGTTAAACCTGTATTTAACCCTTTCAGTGCCGGAATGCTTCCCTCAGGCGCTCAAAGGGTTTAACAGCGGGCAACTTGTGTTTTTTTCACATAGTACACTATGGTGTAGAATTGTTCCTAGTATATTTAAACATTGTTGTTAATTATTTTGCATGTAATGCAGAGAGGTCAAACAGAATGTAATACAATCCAATATCAACAGTTTCCTTGTAAATGGACATGGGTGACAGAAACATTAAGGCAGGGTTTGAGGATCCCCCTGTCCATTATGTAGGTGTCACAGTTGCAGTGACAAGGTATGGCCTGTGGCACCTCAACAACAGCAAGGATATTTATAAACTCATCAGTGCATCAGTTCTCTGGAATGTGGTTTGACTCCTCATATAGATCAACATGGAAAGTCAATCCCACTCCAGAGAGACAACACAGTGATACTTAGCCCTCAGGCAGTCCCAACCCCGGGGTCTCCCTGTGCAGTAAAAAAAGAACAGCAGATAATGGAGAGCGTTTAACCCCTTGAATGCTCGAAGGGTGCGCGCCCATTCTGGTTCAACATTGCAGATAGGCTGGTTGAATCACCAGTTTCCATGCCCTGTTGGGTGTGTTTGTGATACCAGAACACATACAAATTAAATGAGTGCATCACATGTAAATATTGCTAAACCAAATGGCACATTATGAGCTGTGGGCCATATGCAGAAAAAACAATTGGGCAATTATTGGTCAAACCAACTGCAGGGCAGGGAACACCTAATAATCACCTGTTGGTTTACATTGGGTCCTTTTCGTAATATATTACCAGTATGCACAAATACAAGCTGATCAGTTCTGAGGCAAACCAACTGCACAACAATGGACAAATATCGCTCAGGTTAACCCTTTGGGTACCAGAGGGGTACGAAACGTATTGCAATGTGTTGTATACCCCTCTGGTACCCAATGGGTTAAAGTAAACGAGGAAGAGATGTACTCAAAGGTTTTAACATTTTGCGTGCCATAGGGGTTCACATAATTACTTTAAGTTGTGTGAATATGGATAGACTCATATACGAAGTCATTTAAACAACTGTAATGCAAATCAAGTGCACCAAAGGGAATAAAAAATGTTTTAAATGTGGATTTCGGGTTCTTGAATGCATATTTTATATAGGACGCTGCAAAAATCATGATTTCCTGGCGCAATTATTGAGCAGCTGCACCACTGGATTTTTAACGCACAGTAATGCATCGCATAGCCTCTGACACTCAAACAGTTAATCCCTACAATGATAGCGAGGTCACCAACGCATTGCAAAGCAATGCGATGAAAACCTATTTAGTATTCAATGGGTCTATCCTTGATTCAGCATTAACTGTACCTGCAGCTAATGTCTCACTCACTTGGATTTCCATGCAGTCATTATTAGCTGACATTAGGATATTCCCCAGAGCTGTGCTATTGAGCAAGTGCTTCACCCACTCAGTGGTGGGAGGTAAAGGTTTCTCCAGCATACAAATAGCAGCACATCCCACTCACTGTGCACAGCTCCCCTCACACCAACTGTCTGTGCATTTGTTGACTTAGTCACAAAGGAAACTGGCAGCCTTGTTTAGGGGCTGATATAAAGGAGACAATGAGCCAATACCCAGGCCTGAGGTGTGTGTAGGTAAAAATGTACATTAGTGAGAACAGGAACAATCCGGGTCATAAGTTCCAGTTCCCTCCAGTATTGAGATAGGCTTCAGGCATATACAGATATACCTAGATGAAGCCAGTTTATCTGGAGAAGAGACCAGAAACTATCTTACTAAATTGTTTATTAATACACTCCAATACCCCAGTCTAGTTTTACCTGTTGTGATCGTGATTATTCAAATGTGGGGAAGGGGTTTTGTCATTTAAACGACATTGTGGAAACAGAGTATTCTTCCCTGTGCATATACTGGTACATACTCGTTTAACCTATTGTGTACCTGGAGAGCTAGATGGGTTAACTTCATTTTCACACTTCTAGGGTCATATGCACAAAATAAAGTGGGCGCAATTCTATGGCAAACCAATTACACCACTGAGGACATATGCCAATTCCCACTGAGTTAAATCAGTCTTCTACCCACTGAATTGGTAGTGTGGATGTATTCTGTATGGTGCACTGTATTTTTTTACCATAAAATGCCCCACATACTTCCTGTATATGGCCCAAAAATGTATAGTGTAAAACTGAAAAACCGAATAGGATTACCATTCTTATTAGATTATCATTATTCTTTATTTATATAGCGCCAACTAATTCCGCAGCGCTGTACAATTGCTAGCCATAAACGTTCCAGTTGAATTTACAATCATATTAAGCCTTTTAGTGCCAGACATGTAACCAACGCATTACAAAGCAATGCGTTGGTTACTCATATGGCACTGAAAGGGTTAAAAGATCGATGTCTCAGACATTATCAGACTAGAACTTACACCAAAAATAACCCAGCAAGGATAATAATATCTCATTTATTCACAACAATAAACACATGTATTAACTCTGTCATTTACAAAGTGCCATAATTCAGTCTAGATTATTAAATGCTCCAAATACTTCTCCCGAATACTTTTCAATCATCAGTTGAACATGTTAGCAAAGCTTCCTCCGACACTAGGGGGCGCTGAAAGGTTTGCAATTTAAACTTATACAAGTCGTAAAAGGGACTGGCTTAATTGTAACAGTTTCATAACCAATATATGTAATGTGGCCAGTGTAATTCTTTACATATATTACAGTAGTCTCAACATTACTAGTATATATCCTGAATATAAATTACTTGTAGTTCTTTTAGTAGATCAACACATGACTACTTGTAGAGGAAAGAAAAAACTTTACAAAATGCATACTGTATAATAGAAAACTAAATGAATATTTAGTTACCTCTAGGTCATTTTTAATAAAATGTTGAGTGCCAGTTGGTGTGCAAATGCGCTGCACGACCCTCTGGCACCCAAAGGGTTAAAGCTTCTAATCTTGTCATTTAACCCCATGAGGACCAGCAACATTGCGAATCAATGGGCCAAACACCCATTGTATTCTCAAGGGTTTAATTATAAAATAGTTGTACATTATTTTGCAGCACTAAATTAAAAAAAATGCACGATTAACTATTAATTTGCATAAGTAAAACCCAAATTAAACTACTTAATGGGGATAGCAACCTAAGTCAATATAATTGGCCACTCCCAATGCCTTAAACACCCCAGTTTTGTTGATCGTCTGTCACCTCTTCCCCCACCCCACCGACAATGGAAAGATAGCCCCAGCATCAAAGACAATGCTAAACCAATAAACAGATTAAGCTCAAGTCGGTGGTGGTGGGGGGGCACACATCAAATAACTTGTATAAAGATCTGACAAGACAATGGAACACTTTCGTCTGTTTACTATTCAGTGGAAACAATTACATGCCCAGGACAACAACAATGGCACTAATTCACCTTTTCACATGTAACACCTCTGGGAGCCTGTCACTGATACCCAAAGCTGTCACTAGACAGTGAAATCAATGCTAGTAAATCCATTGTCACAAACAGCAAGTCATCTGCCAGCAAGCAACTCTGTCAATAAAGGAGCGAATATGTCTATGAGCAGGGAGCATTTCTTCTGCAAATACACCATAAATCCAAAAGTTAATTGTTGTTTAAAAACCTACCTTTTAGAGGCGACTTTTCAGTTTTGGTTCTCATCTTGATGTGCAGCTATAGACTGGCAGTAATATAATGCAAAGGACCTCACTCCTCCCCCTCCCCAAAGACGGAATAGGATCCACAGAATGGGGAAAAGGGAGCCTCTTGTGCTGCTAGCTACTTTATTAACCCACAGAGCTGCTTATTAGCATACGGCTGATAAGACAACAGTTAAAGATTGGCTCTCAAGCTCTGCTCATTGCTGCATCACAGCCCTAATGACTGAGTTTAGCAGTGACCAAAGTCACAGCTGTAGCAATGGCAGATCGTACGGAATCAGGGACTTTAAACTTCATGCAATCAGATCATGAACTTGAACTTCACTCCCCTGAACTGCAGATACTTTCTTGTGGTGAAGTGAAATAATCCCTCTACTTGTCGAGCCCCCTGTAAAGAGAACTGGCAGACTTACACTATGCCCTGGAGCGGAAAAGGGAAGAACTGAGGGGTCTTTTTTCGTCCAGCTTTTTTATTTGTCCAGGAGACAGATGTGTAGCAGTGGCGCCTGCCGCGGACATTCACAGTGACTTGTGTCATGAGCATGAAAGTCAAGTTGTTGAGACTGGTTTTTCCTCTCAGCCGGATACCTAGAGGGTGGAGCAGGCGCCCCCTGTTCTGTCCTGCCACCAACTAAGCATTTCCTGACAGGAAAAATACACTTTTTTTTGTCTTTTTTCCCTCTTCCTGTCAGTTCAGTGCCATGTAGTGATCCACTGTGAATTATTCAGAGGAAACAATAGGCCTTACGTATACAAGCAAAACGATGCAATTCTGGAGCAAAAAGCACCATAGGAGACAAATAAAAAAATCCTCATTGATTTGTAGTGGAACTAACACTATACAATGATTTTGGTAATTTTGAAAGAAGTTTTAAAAACACATATATTAGTGTTAGCTATTTAGAATTTAACCCTTTGAGTGCCAGAGGGGTATGCAAAGCATTTCTCTGCAATGTGTCGTGCACCCCTCTGGCACTCAAAGGGTTAACATTTTATGAGAGAGGCTTATTTATTAATTTGTCAGTACATGAAAATTAGCCAGTATTTTCTGGTAGGAAATGGCATTTGGGAAGGAGAGTGGAATGTTAGTGCTTTTGACAGTCAGTACTGTCCTAGTTGCATACACTGACAAATAAAGCTGGATATCTAAATAGAAAAGTATAGTTTTAAATAAAAAATAGCAAATTAATATAGGTGCTTTTGAAAGTTCTTTCAGAATCACTCGCCATTATAAACTGTTCCACGTTAAATGTGACCTTTAATGCTTTGACTCCCAGATAGGTTTCCATTGCATTGCAAAGCGTTCAGGGGTTGAAAAATCATTTAAATCAATGGGAATTTGGGGACTATTTCTTTGTTTCTTATGATGCAAATGGTTTGCCTTAGAATTGCTCCAATTTTATACATATGTACCAAAGGGCCATATGCATAAAAACAATTCTGGAGCAAACCAACTTCACTATAGGGGACAAATACATTACCATTGATTGAAATATGACTTTACCCTCTTATTCCTCCCGAATGCTAGAGAGTTCTACAACTCATTATGATAAATTGGAGACCTCTTTAGCATACACGGGGTCAAAAAGCCACATTTAAATCAAGGGAGATTTGGTGAATTTTTATTTCTCCCCTACAGTGCAGTTAATTTGCCCCCAAAATGTCCAGGTTGCATTGATACATAAGGTCCAGTTGGGCCATATGTATAAAAAGTCATGTGACTTGAATGGGTGTTTTAACCATTAGAATTCTAGAGAGATCTCCAGCATATTTACACATTTTAGGCCTCTTCAGGCTAAGGTGCTGTTCCATACCTCCCAGTAGTTTTAATGGCCAAAAGAGGGACATATTTGGTTTAGATGGTGTTGCTGAGGGTGTGGCCCATGAGCGTGGCAGTCATGAGAATCTTTAGTTTACTTCATGACCTATTGACAACTCTTTGTGTAACTGAATACATTAATTAGAGCAAGATCAATGTATTTTATTTACACATACTAATTTATAAACACATACACTAAATGTTTAAACAAACATTAATGACAGTGTTATTGCTGTGTAGCAATGTGATACACTTATATACATATCACACAGTCTGGTCTCCTGAAAAGAGGGACATCAGGGTGGGAAAGATAGACAGAGGGATTTGGGCCTCAAATAGGGACTATTTCACCTAAAGAGGGACACTTGGCAGGTTTTAGAGTAATTCCTCATTTAATTACATTTTGCTTTTAATCAAATCATTGGAAATATGTATCACCTCCCCACTAGATTATTTAGAGCTTTCAACAAAGCGAACATAAAGATTCGACTGCACTCAGATAAATCCATGTTGCACATCTGTGTTAAAATCCATTTCTTTATTCATTCTTCATTTAAAACAAACTACACATGAATAGCAAACCGAAGCAGAAATAGAGAGAGGCAGGACATACAAAAAAAGAGAGGTCATAAGCCCGACATGTTTCGCGCTATCAAGCGCTTATTCATAGACTCTAGGCATTAGCAACACCACCTGTTAAAATAACCTCTAATCTCCAATTCTGACTTGTTTGATTGTATCAATATTTTAGTGTGTAGCGTTGTTCTATTCTTTTTTTTTGTTTAACAAAATAAAGGCCCCAAATGAATGCTTATGTACCAAATTCAATTGATTTAAATTGGGATTTTAACCCCTTGACCACATTTCCATTCTGCCATTCCAGGACATGTGGTCACCCTAGTCCCGTGGCTGAGGCTCCTGCCGGCGCTGACCTTCTTTCTGAGGCTGACATAGTAAGGGTTCCCTGTGGGAACTCTTACTCTGTGTCAGCCTCAGAAAGATGGTCAGCACTGGCACGAGCCTCAGCAGGGGGTCTCACTTGCAGCACCAGCATACCTGTTCTACCCCAGCTGTCTCACACGTACCAGTCCAGCCAGCCAATGAAATGTATTTGCTATATGGTCTTCAATGGCTGGCTCAGCCAGCCAGTGAGGACCATATAGTGAATACATTTCATTGGCTGGCTGGCTGGACTGGAGTGTGTTGCTCAATTCCGGGATTCTTTGTTGTCCCGGTGGGGGTTGACCCGGGAAGCGGGACACATACCCCCAATAAGGGACAGTCCCGGGCATTCCGGGACATGTGGTCACCCTACCCTTGCATGTTCCAACATACTACGCTGCACATTATAATGAGGTACACATGTTAAAACATAAAATGTGAAATAGAACATTAATAACTTTTACTTTATGGGCCAGGTGCTTCACAGGAAACATATGAATGTTCCCAATGATTTAATTGGGGATTTTAACCCTTTGAATGCTAGAGAGGCTTCTCAAGGGCTTAAAAGCCCTATTAAATCAATGTTTTTTTACTTACTATGGTGCAATTAGCTTGCTTCAGAATCTTTCATCTTTGTTTTCTCCACTATGGCCTATGTGTCTTTTTATCTGCCATTGATGCAATTGTATAAAACCCTCATTATCTGTATATAAGGTTAACCCTTTGAGTTGAAGAGGGGTATGCAACACATTGGTTTGCAATGCATTGCATACCCCTCTGGCACTCAAAGGGTTAATGGGATACTTGGGATGCTCAAACATGTCCTGAAGCCCCCCCCAACAGTGCATGCATTCTGGATCTCTTCACATGAGCAAAGGTGAATCAGTCAGTGGTTCAGTGGTTTAATCATTCTAAATGATCTGTCTGAGTTAAGAACATTCACTTGTGTTTGATTGAGGAGACCCTGAAAACATGTACTCTTGGGAGGCTGAAGGACAGGTTTGAGGTCCCTTGCTATGTGTGATGCAATACTAGAACAGTAGTGTATATTGTATCCTTGCTAGGATTGTGTGTGAAATAAACTAATGAACGTCACTACAAGCCAGCAGGTGGTCAGTGACCTACAGTATTACAGAGTTCATTACCAAGACACAAGGTCAAGTCCACTCTGCATGCCTGGTCTTTGGTGATCTTCATGTCATTTAGGTGCCCTACATTTCTTGCAGTGTAAGACGTTTAGGATTGTTGTCTGTATGACAAAATCCAGAAGTGCCAATTTGTTCTTAGTAATGCCTGTTAGTGGGAATGAAAAGGCCATATTCACTTTAATATAGACAGTTATAATTAGAGATAATAGACAGGGTCTGATTTACATCCTAGGTCCCACATGACATCACCCCAGTCCCATCTATTGTTTTTTGGCACAGGAAATACTCTTGGCCTCTAACAAGAAAAACTGAAAACGCTTTAACCCCTTGGATGCTAGAGAGATCTCCATCACATTGTGGAGCAATGAGTTGGTGATCTCTCTAGCATTTGAGGGGTAAAATAATAGCCTGTAAAATGGTATAAAATGGTGTTGGGACAATGAGATGGTCCTGGCCATTCCCACAATTGGAAATGTGGGTGTGGCCAGAACAGCTGAAGCACCTCTCAACATAACTCTAGGCACTTGCCTACTCTCCCTATTGGGACATCCATTCCTGATAATGAAAAAAAAAATAATTTATGAGGTTTTCCTGTTGAGTAATACAAAGGTACTCCCACTGCTGGGAGATTTTTCAGTCAAAAGTTATTACACCACAAACTGTTTTTCATTAAACTTCATTTTTCTGTTCTGGTCACCAGGTGGTTCTGTTCCAATCAATTATTATGCAGAGTTGCTGTCAGTGACTTAGACTCTCCTATAGAGTGCATTATAAAACAAAACAGTCTTTTGGACACTCATTTGCAGTGCTAATTAAAAACATTTTAAATTGCAATTACTTTCGAATACAACATATCCCAGTAGGTATAGCTTTGTTTACCTCAGCAGGAAAACATTATACATTTTCATAATAAAAATTTAATGATCCTTTAAATTAACCCCTTGGACGCATGAAAGATTTCCCAGGCAATGCAAAGCAATGTGTTGAGAGACCTCGCTGTCATCTAAGAGGTTAAAGAGCAACAGAAAAATAAACATTTATAGGTATGCAGCCACAGCACTCCTTCTCTGCATTCCTAATGCAATTATCACCTGCAATGTCATACGCAAAAGGCAGGATGTGAGTTACAATAGAAAGAATGGATTTACTGTTAACATGCTCTATACTTTACTGTATAAAGTATATACACATACACAGATTTCTTTCACGGTACCTAAATGCTCATACATTGTATGATTATAGATTTTTGTCAAGAGACGGGTCAACCCCGTACTGCGACACATCTGAAACAGTTTTTACCTTAAGTGGCGTTACTGATTTTTTTTTTCTTTCTATAAAAAGAATGCTCAAAGTCCTACTGAGTTGACTTGAGAGAGTTCACTTCTGCTGTCTCTGATTTCCCCTTAATGATTACACAGATGCAATATAGTGTACCCAATGAACCTTGCACATAAGTGACCCTTATTTCAGAGAGAGAAAGGAAAGAATGCTGATATTATAAAAGAAACACTAACGTGAAAAAAGAACTGGGGTCATATACACTTAAATAATCTGTACTTCATGCTACCATCTTTAACCCCTTAACCCTTTGAGTGCCAGAGGAGTAAGGAATGCATTGCAAAGCAATGCATTCAGTACCCCTCTGGCACTCAAAGGGTTAACGACGCTTGACGGTCATAGTTCGTCATGGATAAATCTGAGTTAATGACCTATGACGTACTATGACCATCATGGAATTCCGGGCTCCCCCGTGGCTGCACGCCATTTGGGGAGTCCGGAATCTGAATTAGAAAAAAAAATGCTCCGTGGTCCTCTAGTGACCGCAACGCGCCCGCACGGCTGGTCAATAAGGGGTTAAAACGTCTGTATTTTTTTCTTCTTTTTTCCTTTCTGAATACAAGAGCAAGTGGACACTAATCACAACCAGTTAACCAGGGCTGGATTTACATTCCAGGCTCCCCTAGGCAAGGCATTCTGGGCACCCTTAGCTTCACACATGACCACATCCCACTCCTCACATGACCACGCCACCAGTTTCATCCACTGTTTCCTTGCACAGAATATACCTTTTGCCTACATCAAGCAATGTGTTGGAGAGCTCACAAGCATCCAAGGGTTTAAATAATAGCCTGTAAATGGGGTGTATAAGCTACTGCATGGATACAAAGATTGCTCTGGCCCCACCCACAATTCAGAATGTGGGTGTGGCCAGCACAGCTGAGACACCCCTCAAAATTTGCAGCTCTAGGCAAGTGCTTAGTCTGCCTTTTGGGAAATCCGGCCCTGCAATTAACTGACTTTAACTCTTATCTCTCAGTGCAGACATCAAACAATATTAAATGAATGCTCTCTAAACATGGCAATTTACATGTGTTAAAAAGCAAATATAGGTATGTTTTAGGGATGTAACATACAATACAAATCATTTTATGTATGCTATCTGTAAGTACATAATATTTAAAGTTATAGCATTTTTGTGTTAGTGTTCCTTTAACTTTATTAAACCTTTTGCACCATTTTGAGAATGTACAATATGATGCAGATGTGAAGCAGTTGTTCTAATTGAGTTTCTAGCCCTGCATCTGCCTTACACCAATTTACAAAGCTACGTAGACCTAAAATGTTACCCTTAAAGTGGACCTATCATCCTAACACTAGTTTAGGTTTTTTGACATAATTAAAACCAGACTATGTGTTGTATTGTAAAATAAATCGATTTTGAAAAAATATTATGTTTTAGTGGCATACTCTGACACGTTATGTTAATTCCCTGAACAGTTTGCTAATTACTTCCATTATACACCAAATATGCCTACTGATGTACTGTTAGAAATTACCCCAGTGTGTGGGCTCTCCATAGATTCATTCATGTTGTTATATTGGCCAAGCACATAAACGAATTAGCATAACATACCAGACTTTAACAGCAACAAACAAATGCTCAAAAATTACAAACAAATGGTCAGTACAACAAATTAAAGGTGACAGGTCCACTTTAATTCAACATGCTAGCAGTCTGTGGTGATAAAGTGGAGATGGCTTTTCCAGTGATATCACTTCTTTAATCACTGTTATTCTATGGAGCCAATGCACTAATATTTCTAAAATGTTGGAGATCTCAGTGCATAGGATCTATATAATAACATAGGAACTGGACAAGTGATATCACTGGAGAAGTCATATTCTCTTTGTCACCTCTTTATCATGACTTAGTGCATCCCCCCCCTTGTGTAACTCCAAGTATTAAGCCGGCTTCAGAAAAATTACATACATTTACTGCATTTTCCCTTGCGTACCATGGACAGGCGTAAGAGGCGTTATAGCATTACATTCTTACCGCTGGTGGAATGTGCCCTCTGGTAGTCACTACAGTGATCATACACTATAATGCAGGGGCATCCAAGCTTTTTTGGTCATGGTCCACATGATCAAGAAAGCCATAAGTGCAAGGGCCAAATTATTTTTTTCTTATTGATAATAATAGTGAATTTTACTCTGTCAGCTATTAAAAAATATGGATTTGTGTATTAAATGATTGAGTCAATGACAATATACTGGCAGGCAGGGGGTTACTGGCCTACTAGGGTGTGATAGGAAGGTGATAAAGCAGAGATGCACTAAGATTTTTCAAATGTAAGAGATCTTAGTGCATAGGCTCCATAAAATAACATAGGACTTGGAGAGGTGATATCACTGGACAAGTCATATCCACTTTATCTCCTCTTTATCACACCTTAATGCCTAACCCCCTCCGCGTGCTAGTTAAATAGGTAAAAAAAAATAGTTGTTTTAATTTTTAACTCTCAGAGATCAGGAGGGCCTCATTTAGCCCAAGGGCCACATATTGGACACCCAGTGGTTCTCAACTCCTGTCCTCAGGACCCACTAACAGGCAGGGCCGGTGGAAGGATTTTTATATACACAGGCGAAGGTGCATTTTGATGCCCCCCCCGACACAATCCACCTGCCCCCCGACCTTGCCACAGTCCCCTGCCCCCGCCCACATATTCACCTCCACAATGCTCCCTTCATCTCCACAATGCCCCTTCATCTCCACATTGCCCTTCCATAATGCCCCTTCATCTCCACATTGCCCCTTCCATAATGCCCCTTCATCTCCACATTGCTCCTTCCTTTATGCCCCTTCATCTCCACATTGCCCTTCTATAATGCCCCTTCATCTGCCCCTTCCATAATGCCCCTTCATCTCCACATTGCTCCTTCCTTTATACCCATACCTGGGAACTCTCCGGATTTGCCCCGGAGACTCCGTTTCTGACAGAGCTTTACCGGGTCTCCGGGGCAGAGTCAGATTCCTCCGGATGAGGAGAGTTTCTATTGAAACTCTGCCACATCTGTTTTTCCTCCCGTTGTGCCTCCGTCCCCAGCCTTCTGTGTGACACATTTAACCCTCTGAGTGCCAGAGTGGTACGGAATGCATTGCTTTGCAATGCATTCCGTACGACTCTTGCACTCAAAGGGTTAAATCCCCCCAACACTCGAGTTAAGCCCCGTCCCTTTTTGACGCGATTAGCGTCATTTTTGTTACCCCCTGCTGAACAGAGGACTACCCTCCGGGTAGCCCTCAACTGAAAGTTCCCAGGTATGTTTATACCCCTTCATCTCAACATTGCCCTTCCATAATGCCCCTTCATCTGCCCCTTCCATAATGCCCCTTCATCTCCACATTGCTCCTTCCTTTATGCCCCTTTATCTCCACATTGCCCTTCCATAATGCCCCTTCATCTGCCCCTTCCATAATGCCCCTTCAGCTCCACATTGCTCCTTCCATAATGCCCCTTCATCTCCACATTGCTCCTTCCTTTATGCCCCTTCATCTCCACAATGCTCCCTACCTTGAGTCCCTGGTGGTCTAGCCATAAGAGAGCTCTGTGCCTCCTTCGGCACAGAGCTGAACCTCCCAGCGCTGTTCTCAGTAATGCAGAGCGCTGGGAGATGATGTCATCTCCCAGCGCTCTGTATTACTACAGAGCCTGGGTCGCTCTGCGTTGCGAGCGTCCCATAGACGCCGCGAGGGAGCGCTTGGTCATGTAAATGAGCGCTCCCTCGCGGCAGATATATTAAAAAAAAAATAAAAAATTCAGCTTCTCCCTTTCCGGCGCCCCTCCGATGCAGCGCCCTAAGGCAGCTGCCTGTGCCACCTTAATGGTAGTGCCGGCCCTGCTAACAGGCCAGGATTTGATGATTTCCTTGTTAGAGCACAGGTGAGTTAATCAAAGTGAATGAGCCTCTGATCACCACACCTGTGCTGTAGCAGAGAAATCCCTAAGTCCTGGCCTGTTAGTGGGTGCTGGGGACAGGAGTTGAGAACCACTGCTCTAGACGCATGCCCTGAAGCACAGCCACTTCCATTAGAAGCCAATACCATGGGACCTGCATTGACAGAGTTGTGCATTCACCATTTGTCATTAAATTTATATAAGTTTATACTGCACCATTCAGAGCAGTACGCAGGAACCTATAGATGAGTGATACAGGGGCAATCAGTCTCATGGTAGACACAGAACAACACATATTATCCCACTAGCCTTGTCCCACAGTAGCCATAGACCCACATATACTGACCTCCCAGTCTTGTCCCACATTAGCCATAGACCCACACATACTGGCCTCCTAGCCTTGTCACACAGTAGCCATAGACCCACAAATACTAACCCCCGCAACCTTGTCCTATGTTAGCCATAGAACCATACATTGGTCTGTCCCACTGCACTGGTATCCATAGAACTGCATATTCAGTTCTGATTTATGTGTCACAGGCAATGTAAGACAAAAGGACAAGGAAGCTTAGACCTGAAGATAAATCAACCAGAATACAAGAGATTGGTTGGGTTAATCAATCACAAGGAATAAATGCCTTTAGATGATTCACACATTCATTAGGACAAGCATCACAATGTAAGGTAATTTTACTCATTAAATCCATTCAGCTGCTTTCATTTTTTCTAAAAATAGTTGTCAGATGCATACACTCCTCTTTGACTAAAAATAAACAATTTGACACATCGTATGGGAAACGTTTAAACAGTATATGTTTTGAAATTGTGGCTAGAAGTGCTATGGAAAAGCTTGACCCACCATCTTAAGTAAGACACTGCCTAACTAGAACACAAGGACCATCAGACATCACAGAAATGACAGTTATTAGCTTATGTTTAACTGAAGAGGCAATGGGTAAGCTGCACTGATATGAAGGCTGGCTTTGCATTCATGTGTCCCTTTCTTTATCTCCCTTCTCTGTCAACCATATAATTGTTTTTCCCCCACTATCTCTCCCATTCCTCCTCCTCCATGTCTATTTTTCTACCTCTCTTTGTCCCCATTTCCCCATCCTCCTATCTCTTCTGTGACTCTGCCCCCATCTCCCCACAGCCTCTGCCCCTATTCCTCCTTATTGTGCATCAGTTTACCACAATATAAGGCCCCTACCACGCCCAGTATTTGCCAAACTCCAATCTCTGTTTTACTCATCTAAGGTTGGGCAACCTTATACTCACGGTTCTTGAACTACCACTTATATTATCTCCTGCAGATCATTGATCAGATAAGGATGTTTGTAGTCTAACAATTAAAGAACCCAGGTTTTTCAACCCAGTCCTATTCTCTCCTTCAGACAGGCCACTAGGTATTTCCTGCAATCATCAGAAGTGAAAGGGTTTAAAAAGGAGCTTTAGCACACAATCACTGGTTCTCAGCCAGTTGGTGCCCACTATTTGTTTCCCATCAAACAGACATTGTGGCTTTTATTATATGTGAGTTTTCAAATTATTTTCTTTCTTTCTGCTACTTTATATTTTTCTCAGAATAATGTATCAAAACAATATCTCAATGAAACTAATAATTCTTTCTGTCTGGTATATGTTAACATTCATGTACATATAGAATTTATAAACACTAAACCTAAGGACACAAATCAACTTCTGTTGTTTGAATGTTTTCCTTGTAGGCTTTGCATTTAGGAGTCAGAGATCACTAGAGAGAGCATGTAACCACCAGAAAGGGGCACAGGAAACATGCAGTAGACTATATCTGAGAATGACTGTCATAGATAACAGTAATTTCTGTGGTTTGCCCAACAAGAGCAATACGTCAACCTGTTATCAGTTCCTATAAAAAGCATAAGGTAACCAAGGGCAGGGAACAATCTCCACTGCCCAATTTGTTTCCTATGATACAGCCTGTTTTTGTTGTGGTTACCATGGTTTCAAATCATAATGACCCAATGATGATACCTATGTGTAAATGCACTATATATATATATATATATATATATATATATATATATATATATATGTATGTATAAGTCTAGCCCTGTTTTGGGTACTTCAAAAATCAGCTACTGATAAATAGAGATGATGTAAAGGCACAAGGTACCTTCCCTGCTTCCATTGTTCCCAGAGTACTGGGTAAGAGTGGGCGGGATCATCAAAACCGCTGACGGAAATGAGGGAAAGCCTCCCTCGTTAATGTGAGAGGGTTTGCCGATTCCTCCTAACCAGTACAACGGGTACAATGGAAGCAGGGTAGCTACTTTGCTCCTCTATGTCGCCTCTATTGATCTCCCAGACAAATCGGCTAAGAAATCAGTACCTGGGGGCATCAGGAGTGTCCCTTAAAGGGATAGTAATACTTCATTTTAACTTTATTTTATTTTGTAGGCATTATAAAAACATGAAGAATGATGTAAGTCTTATCTCTCAAACCTTTATGGTTTAAGCAAAGTTTCCCCTCCAGCCCCTTTTACCTAGTGTAAGCCATCTCTTCTCAGATGTGAATCTAGTTGTAAGACCAGACAGATAACAGAAGGGGACACTCTTCTTACAATGAAAACAATGAAAGCCCTTCCCCCCATTCACAAGTTTTTCAGCTTTTTCCCTTATCTTAATTGAAGATTGTCCCTCTCTGCAGTCTACCTGGTCACCTCCCTTCTGATCTGACTGAACGGGGGGGGGATGCTTTGCTTGTGACTAGCTCTTAAACCATAAAGGTTTGAGAGATAAGGCTTATATCGTTCTTCATGTTTTTTTTATGCCTACAAAATAAAATAAAGATAAAATGAAGTATTACTATCCCTTTAAGCTCCACCACAAGATCTAAAAATGTAAAATAAAAAATGGTTCACTGCAAGGTGAAGTCACTCAGAAACAGCTAGTAATACAGATATAGTAAATCTATTCCCATATTCAAGACCTTGTTATTAATTAACTTTTTCATATATGAAGCTTTTTTGAATACAGATGATAAGGACTGCAACTTGTAATTTATTTTTTAAGTCCATATGTATTTATTTTCTGTTCAAGGGATAGTAATGTTTCATAATAAAAGCAGCTCTGATTAATCTTCATAGTATTTGGCCCATTGAGAGTGTTATTTCAATTCTGTCAGAGTTGTAGTTCAAGAGTAATTGAATGATAAAGTATCCCCCTCCCTCCCCTTCTACTGATGTAACACTGCTCAGCGTAGAGCAGCAGGGTGTGTCCATGTAGATTGCAGAGAGGGACAATCTTCAATTAAGGTAAGGGAAAAAGCTGAAAAACCTGTCAGGGGGTGGCAGGGTTTTCATTGTTCTCACAATAGGAAGATTGTTCCTTGCTGTGAGCTGTCTGGTCTATGGACCAGATTCCACATCTGAGAAGAGGGGGCTTACACTAGGTAAAAGGGGCGAGAGGGGGAAACTTTATCATTCAATTACTCTTGAACTATAACTCTGACAGTATTGAAATAACACTTTCTATGGCTCAAATACTATGAAGATTAATTGGAGCTGCTGTTTTTATGAAACATTACTATCCCTTTCATCTCTATCCTTTTATTGGTGGCTAGTTGAACAGCCTGTGTACACGGGCCACAGTGCCAGGCAGCAACGGCCGCCCATCAACGGCCACAGTGCAGTCATGCACAGTAGAGACTGCCTGCGCCGCGGCTCATACGGAGCAGGGCGCTCCAAATTTAAACCATAGTCCTCTCTACGGTCTAAATTCGGAGCTCCCCCCTCAGTTATCAGCTGCGGCGTGAGCAATCTGTAGTGCATATGACTGCAGTACATTCAGCCATCGCTTCTGCTCATGACGGCTTCTGACAAACATACATAGCAAACTATTATATAGGATGTGTCCGCATCCTGTTGATTGAATAATTCTTAATAGAAAGTTACAGATTAGCAGCTTCACATAGAAACAGCAAAGTGAATTGCTTCATTTTCAGTAGGATTTATTGTTGTTGTCAAATGAAACCTGGCAACATAGGTAAATCCTTATGTGTATAAGCACACAATCGGGATCTCCTGACACCCACTACCATCTTCTTATCTCTTCTGTTTCACAGGTGGGGAAGGTTAAAGATATATATTATGGGATCTTCAGGCTTCATTAATCAACACCTTTTGTGTGGAGGGATTTAGTAAAAAAAGGGGATCTTATTGTCCCCGTGTCTATCCTCCACCCTAGTGCTTTTGGTTAGGAAGAGATAATAATGTAATATAAGGTTGGTTTGTCTGGGGAGGCATAAAGCTCCCCCATTCCCTGTGATATTTCCACAGCAGTGCTGATATCAATTAAATCAAGATCTTTAGGTCACTTTCCAACCAGTACCTTAGTGGTAAGGTTTAGAGATCATGAATCAAAAACTCCCCATGTCCCATAACCTGTAAAATGTGAGCAGGGGAGTTCTTTCCTAATACTCAAGTTTTTACGATTTGGGATGAAGGAAGCTACATGGCTTTATAAGTTTAAAAAAATGGATGTAGTACAAAAGTAAAAAATGTGCATATCAGCAGTGTTCTAATAAATAAATTGGGCTGTCAAAAAATAAAACTGTCCATGTGCAACTGCGAATAAACAGAAAAAATAAAAATCATGAAAAAACATATCATTGAATCTTCATGGATTTTTATGACACCTTAGCACAGGCATGTAATACCCAAATACAGTCAAAGGCCACATACTCAACATTTCCCTCCAAGGGGGCAATAACATAAGCTACTAGTGTCAGTGCATGTGTGTATATATACATATACACACATACTTTATCTATCTATCTAGCTATCTAGCTATCTAGCTATCTTGTAGCGTCAGCACTCTCAGGACTGTTCCCGGTTTCAGTCAATTGCTCTTTATTTTCAAAAGGTCAACGTTTCTATTCTGACTGGGTTTTTTATCAAAACAATCTCATAGTACATACCGCTCCCATTAAATATCCGGTATAACCCAGTACAAAAGAAAAAAATCCAAAATGTGTTAACAGAAAGTAATATAAATCAAAATAAAGTTACATTACCACAGTATATAAATTTTAATCTAAGTACCTAAGGAAAAATAAAGGCTAAGTGAATCATTCTATGTACTTATGGCCAATAGGCTTGCCATGTTACAGTAGAACCGCACCAGTATACATATGCAAATATAACTTGTTAATTGCATAATCGAACGTGTGATACATTTGCATATATATATACCAGTGAGATGTTATATTACATTGAACACCTTTTTTGGAATTCAGAGTGTTAAAGTGATTAAAAGGAAAAATCCCATAGATTTAAATGAGGCTTTTAAGTAACCCCTTTATACTGGGCTACAGGGCACCTAAAAGGTCTCTCTCTTTTGAGGGCTGTATTGCAGATTCAAATCAGACAATCATAGGCTGAGAACATTTCAGTTTGTGATATGTTTAAACCTGTGCTACATTGCCAACTAAGAAATGGATTGTTAGTGGAATACATGGTTCTAGCAATTAACCAATAATATCTTTTTACCGTGACTTTTGAAATTCCAAACAAATGGACAGATCAAAAAATGAAAAAGCAAACCAATGACATGAAGTGTTTTCTCACAAAAAAATGAATAATGTATGCCAGATCACAATACAGTTGAATCCAAAACGTAGTTGGGAAATCATTTAAAGGGATAGTAATGTTTCAGAAAAACAGCAGCTCCAATTAATCGTCATATTATTTGAGCCATAGAGAGTGTTATTTCAATACTGTCAGAGTTGTAGTTCAAAATTAATTGAATGATAAAGTATCCCTCTCCTGCCTCTTTTATCTAGTGTAAGCCCCCTCTCCTCAGATGTGGAATCTGGTCTATACACCAGACAGCTCACAGAAAGGGACAATCTTCTCACTGTGAGAACAATGAAAACCCTGCCCCCTTGACAAGTTTTTCAGGTTTTTCCCTTATGATAATTGAAGATTGTCCCTCTCTTCGATCCATCCGGACAGTCTTGCTGCTCTGAGGTGAGCAGTGTTACATAAGTAAAAGGGCGGGAGGGGGATACTTTATCATTCAATTACTCATGAACTACATCTCGGACAGTACTGAAATAAAACTCTCCATGGCCCAAATACTATGAAGATTAACTGGAGCTGCTTTTATTGTGAAAAATTACTATCCCTTTAATTCAGCAGGCATAGTGGGTGCTGGTTCTCAATTTAAACTAAACACTTTTCTTCCTCATAGTACCAAGACTAAATATGATCTTTTGTAGTATATACAATGATATTATTTCATACTTTTATTGGGCATTGCAAAATTTCATTATTCACTGAGGAAAAACTGGCACATTTTTGGAGCAAGTCAATAGCATCATGGGGCTTTCAACCCTTTGAGTGCCAGAGGGGTGCACAACGCATTGCTTTGCAATGCATTACACACCCCTCTGGCACTCAAAGGGTTAATCTCTTGAATGCCACAGAGATCACTAACACATTGCTTCCTAATACATTGGAGACTTCTGTAGCATTCAAGGGGTTAAAACCCCCTTTTAAACCAATGTTGATTTTGGGAATGCATCCTTGCCATTTATGGTGCAGTTGGTTTGCCCAGAATTGCTACACCTCATCTGACTATATGTGCCTCACATCTCCTAGATTGCCTGTTCATGCTGTCTCATTAATTCCATCTCCTCTATCTTTTGGAAAGGTTATTTAAAGTAAACAAAATACAGTAAGATATAAATGGATCGGTTTATCAGTATTCTCCACCGCAGGAAAATACTCAAGATGTTTCAGTTAGTTTATTTCCCATGCTAGCATCATTTTCATTCTAGTGGATAAATTGGAAACCCAATAACATTTCCTTTAGTATAACAAAAAAAATGTACAAAATGCACTACTTGATTTTATATGCTATTTTTCAATTGGGAATATGAACAAGAGTTCATTTTCTAATACTGGCCTAGTTTCAATTGCAATTCATAAGTGTTTTCATGGATTTATCTAAAACATTTTCATTGACGTCTGTAGAGGATTTCTATCTTAAACCATTGATAAACTCTCCAAATGCAATGAAACTCAGGCCACTGTTTGAAACTTCACCTGAAAAAGTATATATTTCCAACTGACAGGGGTGATGGACCTTTAGGTCATTGTAAAATCTTGTGTACGGTTTTCTTGCATGTGCAGCCAACGCAACAGTTTGGGCAGCAACCAATGTATGTTTTCAACTGTTCAAATACTATTTGGCCTTTGTATAGGTTCATTACCCTAGAATTTCATAAAACATACAATATAAAACATTTCTATATGTTTGATGCAGAGTGCAACTAATTCATGGAACTCAGATTGTCTGATGTCGTCACAAGTCAAAGAACTCAGACACACCAAGTGCATATTTCAAACATGGAGGACAAATACATTTGTCTGTAAAGGCCCTGTGTTCAAAAAGAAAATGGAGTAATTCTGTGGCAAACCAACTTCACCATAGGGGAGAAATTAAAATTCCCAAAATATCCAATAATGCTTTTAACCCCTTGAATCATAGTGAGGTTTCCAGTGAATTTTGAAGTGTAGCTTTCAGAGTTAAAATCCCCACTTAAATCAGTGGGGATTATTATTAATTCTCAGTGATGCTGTTGGTTTGACCTAGAATTACGCTTCTTTCCTTTCCCACACTGTAATAACTCTATGCATCTCTCAGGCATGGGAGCACCCTTGTTTTACTCAGCAGAAAAAGCCCCCTCCCCATATATATATTTCCAAAACAAAAGTTTACAGCTCCTTTAAATTATGTTAGTGGTCAACAAGGACACATTTTGAGAACCATTAAGTTGACTATTTCTGCCAAAAAAGCATAGGTGAATTGTATTAGAGCTTTATTCCAAGTCTAAACCTACTTCAAATATCAGAACAGAGGAATTTAACAGAGATCTCCTCAGTCAAGATGTATTTACAGGATATATATTTCATTAGGTGGGCAGGCTAACTAGATGTATTTTTCCATTGATCCTTGTTATAATAAAAGGCAGTTATAGTTTATAAGAACCCCTTAGGACCCTAGCAGAACTGTGAATGGAGGCCTCCAAATATATGTAAATAATGTAGGGACTAATTCACAATACAAACGAGGAGTGGTTCTGGAACAAACAAAATGCACTACAGGAGATTTATAAAAACTTTCAAATCTCCATTGATTTGAAATTCATTGGAGATCTCCCTAGCAGTCAAGGGTTTAAAGCCCCATTTAAATCAAGGATACGTTTTATTTGTCCCCTGTGGTACATTTATTTTGTTCCAGAAGTGTTCCTCTTTTCTTTTTGATCCTCTTACATTTAATCATAGTTTTATTTTTCCCTTTCTTTGTTATGGAAAAGGCAGCTACATTTATATATTGTGCACTCAGAACAGCCTCACCATACCTCCCAAGGGTTACTCTTTAGAAGGGGCTGTTGAGAGCCAAATCCCTCTGTCCCTCTTTCCTACTCTGGAGTCCCTCTTTTTTAGGAGGTCAGACTGTGTGGTGTGTATATAAGTGTATCACATTGCTCCATAGAAAAAAAAATCACATTATTGTTTGTTTAAACATCCGGCCTTAAAGTCATGTCCATGGAGGCAGACTTGGGAGTTGCTAGGAGGACCACAGGACTTAAAACGCCACCCACTGCACATGGTAATCATAAACCTTTCAGGTCCAGAGGGGTGTCTAGTACTTGTGACACAATGCTTTTTGCACAACTATCTGGTTCTTAACCCCTTAAGGACCAAGTAACATGCAATGACCATCACTCAGTTTTTGCCTTAAGGACTGGTGACAGTCATAGCATGTCACGTACATAGAAACATAGACTTTGACAGCAGATAAACCATTCAGCCCATCTCGTCTGCCTATTTTCCTACAGTAAAAACCTCAAACTTTTTTGGTCCTTGGTCTTTTCTTATGTTAAGGACAGCATGGGAGCGCTGTAAGTAAAACCGGGGAGTGAAATTGACCACTCCAATACTGGTGCAATCTCTCTCAATCCCCAACGCGGAGTGCTGGTACGTGTACCTGCACATTGGAAAGACCAAAGTGGTCCTTAAGGGAAGGTAACTTCCCTGGACCCAGGTCGTTAAAGGTGCACATACTCTGTCTGCTTCAGTTAAAAAAAAAATGCCAGAAACTGTCACGTCCACCTTCATGGACATAATATCCAGGAGGACTGATTGACAATGTTATCACTTTAACCAAGGAGCAAGGAGAAAAACTCAGAGGGGCCATCAGGATTTTCTATCCATAATAAGATTTGGGGGTTATTACTAAGATATGTCACTCCTCCATTAACCCTCTGAATGCAAATGCATTGGAGACCTCTCTAGCATTCAAGTGGTTTAAAAACTCCAGGAGCTTTTTTTTTACTCCCTATGGTGAAGTTTGTTTGCTTCAGAATTGTTCCTGTTTGTGCAGCTGGACCATACATAATAATATCAAAGGATTTTACCAGGAAGGATACATTTCGATTGTCTCTCGGTTTCAAGTATGTCCTGGTTGTACAGATATTACTCCCCAATTTAATGGTATTCATTTTATCTGCCTCTGAAAGGCTGATTGGACCCTGATGGGACTAGAAGCTGCAACCCTCAGGTTTAAACAGATTCTACAGCTGGTGCATAGTCATAATATTATTCCTTATGGGGGTTCCCCAAAAAGTTTTTTTATGCCAAGTGACAGTGCTAAAACAGAAAAATATATTAAAACGCTATTATAAAATACTAGTTTTAAAGCCCGTATACACAGACCAACACTGGTGACACTGCAGTAATGCGCAGTACTGACTGTCCAAACATGCCATATACATACACCTTCCGGTGCGCAGAGAGGACTCCGGTCTGAATTCGGAGAGCCCCCCTCTGTATCAGCCATGACTTAGGCAGTCTGTATTGCTCTTGACTGAGGCGCATGCAGCCCTCTCTACTGAGCATGACTGCTTCTGACAAACATACTTAGTGAATTATAATATAGGATGTGAACTACATTAAATGCATTGAGTAACTCTTTGAGTGCCAGAGAGGAATCCAAAGGCTTTACAAAGCCTTTTTTTTTCTTTGAAAGTATTTTACCAGGAAAAATACATTGAAATTATCTCTCCTTTTCAAGTATGTCCTGGACTCATTTTATCTACCTCAGAGAAGTGAAAAGCGGAGCTGACCTTGCCGATACTAGAACCTGCAATCTCACAGTCTGAGGAGATTCTACAGCTGGCGCCTTAACCAAGTGAGCCATCTCTCCAGCATTGTGTTGGTTACACCTCTAGATCAAAAAGGGTTAAAGCCTGATATGTATATTTTAAAAAAAAGCAACAAAAGTGATCGAAGTATTAAAAATAATTTTATATATACAATTGGAGCAAAATTATGTCTATAGAGCATATAGGACCAATAAAAAGGATATTTGATTTAAACCTTTAAAGGGATAGTAATACTTCGTTTTATCTTTATTTTATTTTGTAGGCATTAAAAAAACATTAAGAATGATATAAGTCTTATCTCTCAAACCTTTATGGTTTGAGAGATATTCACAAGCAAAGTTTCCCTTCCCGCCCCTTTTACCTAGTGTAAGCCATCTCTTCTCAGATGTGGAATACAGTCCATAGACCAGACAGATAACAGAAGGGCACAATCTTCTTCCTATGAGAACAATGAAAGCCCTGCCCCCCCTGACAAGTTTTTCAGGTTTTTCCCTTCTCTTAATTGAAGATTGTCCTTCTCTGCAGTCTACCTGGGCACCTCCCTTCTGCTCTGGCTGAACAGTGTTACATCAGTAAAAGGGGCAGGAGGGGATACTTTGTCATTGAATTACTCTTGAACTACAACTCTGACAGAATTGAAATAACACTCTCCAAAGTTCAAATACTATGATGATTAATTAGAGCTGCTTTTATTATGAAACATTATTATCCCTTTAAAGACCAGAAGGGTGTGCATTGCACATCCCTCGGGTCTTTAACCCTTTGAGTGCCAGAGGGGTACCCCTCTGGCACTCAGAGGGTTAAAGGGTTAAACTCTAGAGAAGTCTCCAAGGGGTTGAGAGCCCCATTTGTATCAATAGGAATTTAGGGAATTATGATGTGTTCCCTATAGTACAGATAGTTTGACCAGAATGTAACCAGTTCTTTTTACTGCACCATCTTCCATATGACAAGGTAAACCCTAAGCTGAGTTATCTAAAGCTGCACGTTCTACCATATCCAAAACACAGTAATAAAATACTTTAGAACTGGAGGAAAACACAGTCATCACTTACCCATTGGAATTGTGCTTGTCTCAGTAGCAAAAGTAACTGAAGAGCCCAAGTTTGGGGAAGATGAAACTAATTTTTTCTAGTCAACTAACTGAGTAGACATTGCATATGTTTTTCTTCTTGTGCGACTATAAATCATGAATATACAGAGGAAAATCTGTAACATTATTTTTCCTATTTCCTGAGACCTGAATGAAGACCAAATTCCAGATCCAAAATATCAGTTTATCTCACATCAAGACTTCCAAACATGCATAATGCTCGGCTCACATAATCATACTGTCCTCAGTGTATTCTCTTTTATGGTAAGTAACATTTCCATAGATAATCCAGGGAAGTAGAACATTTTGATTACAGAGCTGAACTAAAAAAAGAGATAGGGAGACACATGACGATGCTATTAAGTATGAAAGCCAAGATGATGGCAGTGATGGAATTACTGATATCCTCAGATTGTTTTTTTCCTTTGCTTTCATTATCCATCTGCTGTTTGTAGCTGCCATTACCCATACTTGGTTTACTGAGTCATTTTATGAGATAAATATAACTTTTGTTTTGCAAAAGCCTTACAGAAGTGCTTTAATGAATCAATCACATTATACAGAAAAGTGTATGCCAAATATTCTTTGTATATACATTTTTTTATTTTATGCATTCGGTCACATCCTATATAATAATTCACTAAAACGTGTGTAACGACGCAGTCATGTGCAGTAGAGAATACTGTGTGTGCTGCAGTCATGCGCAGTGGAGACTGCCCGCGCCATGGCTGATACAGAGCTGGACGCTCTTGCGTCCAGCTCTGTATCAGCCACGGCGCAGGAAGTCTCTACTGCTCATGACTGCCTCGCGACCGGCTGGAAGTAGCACTGTGGCCAGTGTAACGGGCTCTTCAACTACTCTGGAATAAAAACACTGTTCTGAAATTGCAGTTTCCAAAAAAGTATATTTTGCTTCAGTAATATTTATATAGTGGAAACTCTTTGGATATGCTCCAGAGACACAATTTTTCATTGTTATTTACCAGGTCTCTGGGGACAGAAGTTATTTCTCTATCTTGATCAGATCTCTTGCACCCCACCCACCCACTCCAATGTCCTGTTTTGCCCACTCCCTACCTATTTTAGGGACAAACCCCACCTTCACACCTTAATAATTCCACCTACCAAGTTACACCCTACCCATATTAAGATGCAAATCATGTAATTTAGACATTCCCACCTCAGATCTTTTCATTACGCCACAGGCTGGTGTTAAAAAAGCTTCCCAAGTCTGGATGTTTCTCACTGTGACCTAACTACAGGGGAGCCTGAGTGGGCCAAGGTTTGCCCCAAATGAGTATATGCACGTCTATCCATTTGTTGATAATGTTATTTTATTGAATCAATAAATTCAAATCTGGGTATGCTTTGTGATAACCTATGTGAATTTCAGGCCCTTCCAAAAAAATCTGGTTATGACACTGATTTATCTTGATAAATATCTCTCAGTGACTCCTCAGCAGGGAAGTAAAGACACCCTTCTGAGCACCAGTTTTCACCACAAACATGTATGGAGTTTAATTTTCATGTAACAACTTATTAGGAAATAATATTTGTACATAGCAACCTGTGATACATCTGTGAAACTAGCAACTTTAAGGGAACTTTTACCTGTATAATAAATAACTTAATTTATCAGGATAAATTGCCTAGGTAGGTGTCTTTTATACATCTATCATGTATAGCTATATTATTTTTATTTTTGAAACTTTGTTACAGTCTATAGATGGGTATGATATTTTATACTGTAAAGGTATACATTGTTGCACATATTGTGTTAGAGGTGCTTTATTTTATATATCTTAGCTCATTCGTGATGCTAAACTTTATGTTTGCTATGGGGAGCTATGAACTAAATGCAGGTATGAAGAGTGGAATGTATTTCAAATAATGACTAGTATTTATATAGCGCCTTTCTCCCAGTGGGACTCAAACACTTTCAGTATAAGCTCTCTGAATCAACCAAATTGGCAGCTGAATAATAGCTGTTACATTACCCAATCAAAGGTACTCATTTATCGACCTCGGAAGGATGAAGCACTGAGCTGACCCTGCTGGGATTTTAACTTACAACCTTGAGGTTTGAACTGGCTCTGTAGTCAGACCATTTACCACTGAGCTATCTCACCATCCTACATTACACTAACAGCCTACACTACATTACTACAGTAAACTGTAGACACAATATAAAAATATATCAATAAATATAGTTGACTGGGGTATGAAGTAGTCCTACTGAACTAACAATCCTATATAATAATTCGCTAAATCGTGTGTAATGCCGCAACATGCACAGTAGATACTGCTGCGCCTGCTGCAGTCATGCGCAGTAGAGACTGCCCGCACCGCGGCTGATACAGAGCTGGGCGCTCCGAAGGAGCTCACTTGTAAATATGGTCAGAAGGCTGATACCAGACGATCTGACAAAGGCACTTGTGGAGAAATCACACCCGTCTCCACACGGATAACTGCAAATCAGCAACGCTTCATTCAGAATTCACAAAAGGACGGCTGGTTCAGAGTAATAAAATTTAATGGATCATGCACATCAATTAAAAACAGGCTTAAACGCCAGCCGTCCTTTTGTGAGTTCTAAGTGGAGTGTTGCTGATTGCCAGTTATCAGCTTAGAGATGGATGTGATTTCTCCACAAGTGCCTTTGTCAGATTGTCTGGTATCAGTCTTCTGACCATATTTACAAGTGAGTGCGTTTTATTTCTACACATCACTTATTGTTTAATATACTGTATATATACTGTACTTTTGGGCACCTTTTTCTTTTATATTACCATTGGGAGTTCAAGTCTCTCAGGGAAAGTGTGTATTACAAGGGCTGCTCCTTATTTGGTGAAGTGTCGGGCGTGAAACTGCTTCTGAGGGCAGTTTGAATCCTCAGCTGCTTGTGTGCTGGATTTGGTGTACACCATTACCCAGCCATTTATTTTGGTCATTGGTGGTGGTTATTTGATGCTATATTGATTCCGCACAGGGGCGCTTGTTGTCTCTCCTCCCATCCCTTCCTCTTTTACAGTCTTACTGAACTAAGTCCTTCTACACAAATTATCTTCCACTTATTCCTAAGATTTAATTTCCATTCAAAGGGCAATTCATATATTTTACTTACTCTTATGGGAGCAAACTTATTAAAAAGCCTAGGACTGCACTGTACAGCCCCAAAATTGATCCTGTCAAGAGTTCAGTACTGGGGGTGTGGTCAGAAAAACTGATCTCCTTGGCAGGAACTCCCCCTGGAACTATGTGGCTCTCAGTTGCAAACTTCATGTTTGTGTGCACAGTCCCCACAGACCTGCTGTGGATTTTAATTGGTTCCATGCTAGTCAACTGGAATAGAAGAATATCCAGTGTGAGAACTGGGCCCAGGCTGGATATTTCTAGACTATTGTCACCTAAGCTGGCTGATTCCTTAACCCAGACTATTTATTCCAAAATCAATTCCTCATCAACTGAGCTCAGGATAGGCAACCATTTGGCTTTCCAGCTTTTGGAGACTACAAGTCCCATCATCCTCAATCACCCAGCACTTTCCAACAGATGTAGAGCCAAAGGTTGCCTACCCCTGACCTAGCTAATGTACTCTTCTTATGCACAGATTAGTATGAGGCTAACATACTTTCATTTAATATGTGAAACTTTTACTAAGGTTAATTATTAGTCCTAAAATTCCATTCACTTGTTTTCTAAGAAAAATGTGAACTGACTTGACATGGCAATATAATTGTTAGCAAGGACAATATGTACCAGACAATAGCAAAATGCTCCAGAAAGGGTTAGGGCCTGGCTATCCTATGCAATGTTGATGGTGACAACCAATTAACTGATCTGGACAGCATGAAATGTGGGAAGACTTATAGACCAGGTACATTATACGCAAATACAGTTGAGGATGCACACTCAACATTGCCCTCGAAAGACGGCAGCAATAGCATTGTTTCACTGTTCACTGGTAGTCACAGAACCACATATACAATGACACCTTGATGAATAAGGCCCAATTTGTTTTAAGGCATGTAACAGGAACCAGGGAGACCCATGTAGTCCATGACCATCGTACTGGGCTTCTCTCTCTCTCTCTCTTCTCTATGATGCGTCTACAAGGGGGTAGCTGTGCCGATCCAAGTAGGAAGGATCTGAGGAATGGGAGTCAAAAGGGACTCTTTAGACCATTCCTAGAAGGAGACACACCACACGAGTTTTTGTAGTCCAGGAACCAGGGCTTATAATTTTAAGTCCTTTACTACTAGCCAGTCCTGAAAAGTTACTCGCCACTGCAAGCCAAAGCATACCCACCAGGGCTGAATTTCTACTCGCCACGGATAAATTTTCACTCGTCATTGGCTAATCGCGAGTGGAAATTTTGAGCCCTGTAGGAACACTGTGTACTTTATTGGAACTGGCCATGGTTTATAAAACCACATTGCCATGCATGGCATGGCATGGCATGCAATAGGACAGGAACATATTAATACAATTAACACATAACACAATGGAAGCAGGTTATACAGACAACCATGGCACCAGACTAACCTGATCACACAGACTACATTGGTGAATATACAACAGTGGTAAAGGGATTAGGGAAGTAACACCACCTAATCAATCATGGACAAGACAGTGAGACACATAGCATTAAAGACAATAAGGTAACAATAACCCCCCACACACACAATTTAACCCATGCAGGCCCATGTATGTATGTATCTCTATTTATGTAGCGCCATACATGTACACATCGCTTAACAAAATTTGAAGTAATATAATACAAAACTACAGAACTGGGTTAAGAGCATTAAGCTTAAGTGCCATCAGTGCAATATTTGTGGGGGAAAGTGCAGCAAGGGAATCATAGACTGGTAAAAGGACCCTGTCACAACTGTAAAACTGTAGTCCAAATAATTTTCTTAAAACAGGGGTCCAGCATCCATTGCTTGTATTAACAGATGCACTCGTAACGAACCATAGTTCTGTATGAAAGCTGATGTGCTAACTAAAATTATTGCAATTCAGGGGTAAACCAAGTGCATGATAGGCAACAAATAAAAATGTCCATTGCTACAATGGACCTTTTAACCCTTGAATGCAAGACAGTTGTCCAATATATTGCTTTGAAACTTCTTGGAAACCTCAATAGCATTCAAATGGTTCAAAACACAATTTAAACCAAAGGATATCTTTATTAATTCCATACGGTTCACTTGGCTTGAACCAGAAATGCACCATTTTTTATTACATCTGCCAAAGTTGCATTATAGAATTTAACAACATGTGCAGCTCCACAACAGACACATTAGTCAGACAGTAAAGTCCCTAGAACGATCTGCACTTGCTTCCATTTGCCAGGTCCACAGTATTTGAAATAAAAATTCCAAAATGTCCTGCTCTGGCCTGTACCCACATTCACTGACTGCTAGGGTTCACGTAAACGTCTGTGTCTATATAATGTTGGGAATGATGTCACATTGTCTGACACCCCATACTTGGTCCACTGCTATCCACAGTACCCCCCATACACTGTCTGTCCTTGCTTTCTTACTGGGGCACACAAAGGGATCACTTAAAGTGACTAAACCACTGATTCATCCACATTCCTGGGAACTCTCTGGATCTGCCCCGAAGACTCGGTTTTTCAGATTGAATTACCAGGTTTCACAGGACAGAGGCTGATTCTCCCGCGGTGATGAGGTTCTTTTCCTTCCCACCCTGTTCCTCCACTTCCCACCTACTTCTTCTCCTTCCCACCCTGTTCTTCCCACTTCCCACCTATTTCTTCTCCTTCCCACCCTGTTCCTCCACTTGCCACCTACTTCTTCTCCTTCCCACCCTGTTCCTCCCACTTCCCACCTATTTCTTCTCCTTCCCACCCTGATCCTCCAACTTTAAAAACCCTCTTATCCTCCTTCCCACCATGTTCTGCCCACTTTCCACCTACTTTATGACACACATATGATTAAGCCCTGCCCCTTTTATGACACAAATCGAGTAATTGACATCACCTGTCAGCACATGACCCCCCTCTGAGAGCTCAAAGAGAATAAGTTCCCAGGTATGTTCATTCACCTATACTCAAGAAGAGATATCATGAAACATGGGGCAACATGGGGCATTATGTATAAAACTAAACAAGAGCAATTCTGGGACAATCCATCCATATTGTAGG
Organism: Rhinophrynus dorsalis; assembly: GCA_037306005.1. Lineage (NCBI taxonomy): Eukaryota > Metazoa > Chordata > Amphibia > Anura > Rhinophrynidae > Rhinophrynus > Rhinophrynus dorsalis. The sequence goes on along the minus strand of CM074720.1, from coordinate 248,519,609 downwards.
GAAGAAAGAAAAAATACCACTGATCTGGACTGTAGGGCACTTGAAAGTGTCCTGTCTGGGGGTCAGGTTGCATGCTTGACATGCTTGCTTTAACCCTTTGGATGCTAGAGACATTTCAAATGCCTTGCTTTGTAATGCATCAAAGTTCTCTTTAGCATGCAAGAGGTTAAAAGCCCCATTTAAAAACAATGGGAATTTTAATTTGTCCCCTGTAGTACAGTTGGATTTGCTAAAGATTTAGCCTTCTTTTGTTTTGTGCATGCAGCCCTTTGTCCCCCATTCATACCAAAGTACCTCAGAATACCGCGAGAGCATAGAACTCCTGCTTAATGGAATATTTCTAAACTAATCAGACAACCATAAATACAGTTTTATATCTGAATTAATAAGTTCATTGCCTTGTGAATAATTGATAGCATAGCTCCTGTGACTGGGGAAAGTTTCTGTTATCTCCCTTGCTGTGTTAATGACTTCATAAACCTGGCATCTTTAACCTTGGACTAATGTGATTAGATTTACCTGTGCAGGCGCTTTATAGCTGATATATTAGTATAATTCATTTACATGCCAACTTGCGCTGATCACATTCTAAGATCTGCACAGGAAAAAGAAAAGACATTCTGGGGCAAAGCAATTGCACTACAGGGAACAAATAACAAATCCTATGACTTAAAATGGTATTTTTAACCCCTTATTCCAGAGAGGTCTCCAACTCATTTTTTCTGAATGCATTTAAGAAATGTCTCTGATACAAGGTGTAAAATACTGGGGTGAGGGGGGTTTAACATACATAGTAACATAGGTGACAAGGTTGAAAAAAGACATGCGTCCATCATGTTTAGCCCATGCCAAAAACACCCCTGTTGATCCAGAGGAAGGCAAAAAAAACAAACCGTTAAGCCATTTCCAATTTAGCCCCAAGTGGGTAAATAAATACTTTCCTGAATCCAAATGGCAGTCTGATTGTTACCTGGATCAACAATCTACCTCCATTGAAGCCATCTGTCATAATTCTCAATATTGCTCTGTGCCAGATAGGCATCCATTGCTTTTTTGAAAGCAGTTACATTACCTGCAAGTACAACATCCCGAGGCAATGAATTCCATAGTTTTACCACCCTTACTGTAAAAAATACCTGCCTCTGTTTTAGTTGAAAGCACCTTTCCTCTAGTCTTAATGGATTACCTCACATTCTTAGCTCAGCTGAATAGTTCTTTGTATTGACCTTGAAACAATTTTGGGGGGTTTGTTTCTAACAAGCCTAAGTCCTACAAATCAATGTTTCATTAGGGCTTGTGCCAAACTAGCTTGAGTCCTACAAATCAATGTTTCCTTAGGGCTTGTGCCAAACTAGCTTAAGTCCTACAAATCAATGTTTCTTCAGGGCTTGGGCCTCTAATAAGTCTAAGTCCTACAAAGGCCTCTAACAACAAATCAAACAAATCATCCTATACAAAATACTCTATCAAGTCAATTATCAGTCCACCCCAGTGACAGCTTATGTCAGGGGGTTCCTGTCTCTGTCACTTTAAATACAATGTCTTATTTTATGTTTTTTATTTTTTTATTAACTGTCCCCCCAATAGCAGTCAAGAAAGCCCCCCAAAACAAATTCCCTGATCAAATGATTCATTCATTTACCAACACAGGCACCCTCCTCAGACCCCTTTATATCATGTGTTATGGTTTTTATTTTATTTTATTTAGGATTTCTTTTTTATTAAGTGCCCCCCAATCCCAGTAAACAACCCCCCAAAAACATTCCCTGTTCAACTGATTCTTACCCCACCAACACAGGCACCCTCATGCCCCTTTTATGCAATGCCTTTGGGAAATGAAATATTATTTTTAATGTGTTATGTATAACTTCTATGTTCCACTGATTTCAATGGGCAAAAAAAGCGGAAAAAAGTGGAAAATAGGCACTTTTTGCGGGAAATTTTTTGCCAAGTGGAAAGTGCCATTTTTCGCCGATTTCAGTTTGAGGCAGAAAGTTTTGCTCATCCCTAATAATCATATCACCCCTTAGACGTCTCTTCTCTAAAGTATTTGTAAATGGTAATCATATCACCCCTTAGATGTCTCTTCTCTAATGTAAAGAAATTTAGTTTGGCTAGTCTCTATTTATTACTCAGATCTTCCAATCTATTATCAGTTTTGTTGCTCGTCTCTGCACTTTTTCCATTTCAACAATGTCTTTTTTAAGAACTTGCGCCCAAAATTGTACTCCATATTCTAGATGAGGCCTAAGGATTTATATAGAGGTGGGGTATATTAGCATCCCTTGCATCTACACCTCTTTTTATGCAGTATAGTACCTTATTTGCTCTTGCAGCAGCTGAGTAAATCTGCATACTGTTATGAAGGTGTGATAAACAGGTGATAAAGCAGAGATGACTTCTGAAGTGATATCACTTCTCCCAGTTCCTATGTTATTCTATGGAGCCTATGCACTAAGATTTCGAAAGCTTAAGAAATGTTAGTGAATTGGCTCCATAGAATAACATAGGAATTGGAGAAGTGATACCCCTGGATACCCCAGGGATTGAAAGGCCTCATTTATATCAGCTGGATTTTGGAAATATTTTGTTGTTCTCTATGGTATACCATAGTTGGCTTGCCCTAGAATTTCTTCTGTGTTTTTTTCATTATACATCTGAAGCCATACATGCAAAGAAAAAGGACAGCGATTCTGGGGCAAACTAACTGCAACATAGGTAGGTTTGACAGATCATCTCTTTAACCATTTGAATGTCAGAGAGATATCCACCTCATTGCAACACAATGCAGCTGATATGCCTCTGGCACACATAGGGAGAGATTCACTAAGTGGTGATAAAGTGGAGATCACTTCTTCAGTTCCTATGTTATTTTATAAAGCCTATGCACTAAAATCTCCAAAGCTGAAGAAATCTTAGTGCATAGGCTCCATAGTATAACATAGGAGCTCGAGAAGTCATCTCCACTTTATCACCTGTTTTTCACCACTTAGTGAATCTCCTCCAAAGTGTTTAAAAGGGATGCATATGAAAAATGCATCCTGCAGTGCCACAGTGATAATTAATGGACTGCAAAAGGTTATCACATTGTTTGCATTTTTTTCATATGCGGCACTTTTTAAAGGGGTGACCAGCAACCTAACCACAGTGGGCAAATAAAAATAACCAACATTTCTTTATATTTAAATTATACTTTTAACCTACTGAATTCTAGAGAAGTCTCCGATGCATTATGAAGCAATGCACTGGAGATCTCTGTAGTATATAAGGAGCTGAATCTGGTCTTACATATGCTCTGTATAATATGGGCAGCCAAAGGCATAATTAGAAGCCGCTGGGCCCTGGAGCAAAATTTGTCATGGGGCACCCCCACCATGCTGACCCCACTGTCCACCTCCACGAATGTACCCCCACTGTCCACCTCCACGAATGTGCTCCCACAGTCCACCTCCTACCTGGCTGAAGAAGAGGGGGCCTCATCATCCCTTGTAGTCTGGTGACGTGACAGGAGAGGTCTGTGCCTCCTTTTGCACAGACCTCTATAAGCAACTCCCTGTGCTCTGCATTACTAGATGGCCAAGGACAACAAGGAAGCTGCTCACAGCTTGCTGGTGGGGAGATCAGTGCGATCTTCCCACCAGCAAAGTTTCTTTTAATGCTGGCAGCCACTAAGGTAGCAGGGGGCGGCCGGGCCCCTGGAGTGCTGGACCCGGTTGCAGTTGCTACCCCTGCGACCACTATTTTTATGCCACTGTGGGCAGCCATTTCTGTCTTTTCTAGGGCTCCCTGACTCCAATTACCATAACAATCTTGATAGGTGTCTCTGAAGTGAAGCTGTGGATATAAGGTAACAGCTTTTTGAAATTTGAACTATGAGTACTAGCCTCAATATAATAACTGCCTTAGCTCTTCTCTGACATTACAAAATTATCCAAATGGCTTATATACTGGGCAGTCTAGATATTAATTAAACTACAAATTTACAATTGGATTTAAGGTATATAATAAAAATTAACTACAGTTTACAGAAGCTAGCAGGCAAGACATGATATTTAAAATTACATAACCCAACTTCACTTATAGGTTTTTGGGTTCCTATGTAAAATAATAAAGTTTTCAACAAACACTCATGTTTCCGCATCATATAATTATAAAATGATGGTCTGTATTCAATAAACTACAGAGGAGCAATTCTGGTGCATACCTACGACAGCACAGGGGAAATCAATTCTACAAATTCTCATTGATTTAAACCCTTTGAGTGCCAAAGACGTATCCAACACATTGCGATGCAACACTTTGGATACCTCTCTGAGCTCAAAGGGTTAAATAGGGCCTTTAACACTTTCAGTGCTACAGAGGTCCCCACTGAATACCACTCCGGCATTCAAGGAGTTAAAATCCCCATTTACATTAATAAGAATTTTAATTTCTCTCAGATTTGTTGGTGTGCTTGAGAATTGCAACTCTATAGTTTATTGAGCTGCCTCTTATGTGTTGTCCCCCCCAAAAATCTCTATTTATGAGTCATTTTCTAGTTTTTGGGGATTTGTTTTGTAGATTTCATTCTCCGTTTTACTAGATACAGCAGATAGGATATTGTCAGCAAATATTTGTCGCCTTTGCTTTATCAGCTGCCTGTCACCTCTATCACACCTTAGTGTATCTCCTGTCCTTGTAGAGGTTCTGGGGCAAACCAATTGTGCTGTTGTGGGCAATTACAATTGATTTAAAATTATTTTTTTGAATGCCAGTGAGGTCACCAGCCTAGAGACTATTTATGAAGTGATGTCCAGAGGTATTTTAGAGATTTTGATAAAGGTTCTATGAAATGCATTAATAAAAGAGATTATAACTTTAGAGCCAGCTTCCTTTTTGCGTAAATATTCTGTAAGTGCACAATATATAACTTCAAATTACCTACATATTTTTTTTACAATGTTTAATCCCTAACATTGAGCTCCCTGTATCTTTATTTCCAAACAGCTTTCCAGTTGGGACTGTGAATATATTGATATACAGTAATATAACAATATGTCTGCAGAAGTGAGTACTCTGTATGATGTATCACTATTTTTTATATTGTATCTGTTTTTTTACATTGTTGCACCATCTATGCTTTCACAGTCCCTGACAGAAAGCTCTCTGGAAATAAATTCAAAGGGCTCTTTGTCAGGGATATAATAGCGTAAAAACTATAATAATAAAACAAAAAGGTCATTTTACTGTACATTTTATGCACTTGCATTAATAAGGGCAAAAAAGGAGATTGACTGCCACTTTAATAAATGAATAAATTTAGTTCTGAATGATAAATTTGGACCAAACTTATCTAAAATTAGGTTAATGGAACACTAATATTTAAAATAAAATTGGGTTATATAATTTTAAACATCATGCAAAAAAATGGTGTTATAGCATTTTAAACATCATATTTTTCCACTTTGCGTCTGTAAATATTAGTGATTTTATGCTTGATCCCTAAAATCCACTTTCAAACCTGCATTTTTAATGCACGAGTAGACATTCCTATTCAGGCAGCATTTGGCTGATTCTATTTGTGTAGTTCCAAATAGGAAATAAGTGCCAAGGCAGTTGATTTATTGAGATTAGTATGCACCACTTTTGTATCCATAAAGATTGTTACCTTCTCACAGGTCCTTTATAGACAATACAGTACCACCACTTCAGAGACACATAAGACTGTTATGTTAATCAGGAACAGAAAAAGCCCACAGCTCTAGCTCACCATAATAAATACATGTAGTGAGTAAATAAAAAAGTATTAATTAACTGGCATTTAGATAGCAGCAAGGAATGAGAGGGTTCTCCAATACCCCCAAAGAACATTGGGCCGAAACCCAAAGTGCACATACAAGACAAAGAACAGACCTGCGCTCCTCCATGCCTATGTGTAAATGTGTGCCCTGACTTAGCCATATATAATAAAAGTGTGTATATATATGTGTCCTGACCTAGGTATATATACTAAACTATTGAAAATTGAGAATTTAGTCCATCATTTGGCCAAAGATTGTAAGCTTGCCAACCCTGTCAAGGTATCTCAAGTTCTGGCAAGTATCTACTCTAATGAGTAGGTATTTGCCAGAACTTGAGATAACTTGACGGGGTTGGGAAGCTTACATTCTTTGGCCAAATGATGGACTAAATGCTCAATTTTCAATAGTTCAGTATATATCCCTAGGTTAGGACACATATATACACACTTTTATTATATATGCCTAAGTCAGGGCACACATTTACACATTGGTATGGAGGAGCACAGGTCTGTTCTTTGTCTTGTATGTTAATCAGGGTCAGGGATGAGAGCCCCCAGAATCATATTTTAAGCTTCAGAAAACAAATACATAATTTTTACAGATTCTAGCATGATACAGGGTATTTAAGAGGGTTCAAATAAATGAATGTAAATAATGACTGACAAGGCAGCATGACCAGAGGGGGAGAATAAAGAAGGCTTGGGGAATCTTAGCTTTCCCAATGAAGAGCCCACTGCAGGAGATTTTAGTGTTGGCCTCCATCCCTAATTGTTCTAAATGCCTTTTATTAAACCTCCCAAGACTCTAAAGTCACTCCTGTCAGGCCAATTATCCTGATGAACAGATGCACCTGGTTAGACCAAATGCTGCCAGGAAGCTGAGGAGAGATGCTGGCGAGCAATGGTGGAGAGCTTTGTTCATGGTAGATGCAGTCTTGCTGTTGTCACAGGTCATATTTAAGGTGCTGACTACAATAATTTGTTGAGTCAGGACTGGTTCAGGATGGCTGCACTTTTACCAATGGGCAGCAGTGTAGAGTCAACTGGTACTTGCAACAGATGAAGAATGTCACAGAGTGAATCCACAGTACAAATGCAGAGGCAGAGACAAGGTCCAGGACAGGATATGGTGTGGTACACAGGAATCAAGCTCATGGTCTGAAACTAGTTGGTGTCAGGAACCAAGAGTCAGAATCGCAGTCATGAAGAAACCGAAGTCTGGCACATTGGAGTCAGAGTAAACATCTGGAGAAAGCTGAAGTCTGATACGCAAAACACAAAATGTCTCAGGAGAGCTCTGGAAACACCAAACTGGGCTCTTGCATGAGCAAGAAGGAGGCTCACTGGGTGGCTTAAATACGTACTGAGAGGGATCAGTTGAAAAGACTGGCCAATCGGGAAGAGTGGAAAGTCCTAGGCAGAGATAAATATGCAGATGAAGAAGGAACCAGGCTCCAACAATTTTTTACATCCTGCTGATCTAAGTTCCTCAGTGGTTCAGGCTGGAAGGTTCAGGTCTGATTGCCAAAAGGTGCTTAATTAAATTGCAGGATTAAACAGGTACATCTGAGACTTCAAGCAGATGTGATAATCCTGTTCCTATGAGAATTACTCAGATAGAAGCAATACATGTTTCTTTTTTTTTTAAATGGAGCTTTCACCACATTGAGCTATGCTTTAGAGACTTCTCTACCATTCAGTGGATTAAATGTCCAAATTTGAACAATGGGAATTATGGGAATTAATTCCCTATAGTGCACTTGTTTTCCCTAATATTGCTCTACTTTGATTTTTGCACATATGGCATATTACACAACTTGAAGGAATAGTGAAGTTTAATATGAAAAATATAGATTACATAGTTTATCCTGCTGAATATAACATGGGTACTCCCACTGCTCAGAGAGGATTTATTCAAAAGTTATTTCAGCTCAAATTAGCATTTTTGGGTGCAGTACCTCCATTGCCTGAATTTTTACAGTGGTGCTGTTGCTACAGCAGTCTATAGACAGCAACAGTCAATTGACCATAAACCGCCGTAGGATACTGTAGCGACTGTGTCACTGTAAACGTCCAGGCCATGAAGTACTACATCCAAAAAATGCAAGTTTGAGCTGAAATTACTTTTGAATACAAACATCTTTCAGCAGTGGTAGTACCCTTGTTTTATTAGCAGGATAAACCCTGCAATGTGTATATTTTCAGTATTAAGCATTACCATCCCTTTAATTTTTGGAGAGTATGAGAGCCTAGATGTAATTCTAAGTTGTTGCACACAGATGTTTTATATGAGATTTGAGATAACTGATCTATGGGCTTTTCTTTTAATAGAGTGATATGATAATGGACTTAAGTCTCTTAACAGCCCCGTGGCTTGAAACACTAGAGATATGCAGCACTTCTGGAAAATGTTATCAGCTATCAAGCCACGTGTACAGAGCTTGATCAACAGCCACCTCTTTAACTTGATATATTTTTATATTGCTGCAATTTACAACACACTAAAGTAAAGCCTCCTAAGTGTCTGCAGTACCTTATATAAGGTCACCTTCTAATTTAATCTAATGTAGGACAAGTTATGACACTTCTCTTCAGCCACCAACTCAACCATCTTAGACATAAGCCTTCTAAAAAATAGTAAAAGCAAACCTTGCACATTTCACTGTGAACTGAAGAAGAAGAAATCATTGAGGTAACGAATAACAATTTCAACCCAGTTTGTGACTGACTGATAACTCCAAAAAAGTACTACAAATCTCACACTAATTGTATCTGAGGGAGTTGCCTCCAGTTAAAAATCTAAGATGGATATAGTGAATTACAGGATTGTATCCTTCAACTGTGGTTACTGCCACCAATGCCACAGGTGACCACCATATTTGTGAGTGTCCATCTTTAAGTTATGTGGAAATGGTTACAATGAACTATTCTGAGCAGGGAGGCAATCTTTCATATACTGCCCAAAGGAAGAGTGAAAATGTAAGCAAAAAGAAGAGTCACACTTTACTATGTTACACTTTATCTCCAGGTACCTTTACATTAACATGTTGTGTGGTTTGAACTAGCTCTTTGAGCCTGTCCTTACTAGGGATGGGAGAAAAGTCATAGACATTTCCTGCAGGACTTTTAGCAAAAAGAACGATTTACCACTTTTTTCGCAAATATTTTCACACCTAGACAATACATAAAATGTTCTCTTTTTTGCCACTACCAATACATTTCCCCCCAGACCTTTGCCATATTTCACCTATGTTTTCTATGACTGCAAAAGTTCCCACCACAATATTACTTCTGAGGGCCTAAGTGGAAAAATAAATAGCTTAAAGTAAAAGTTGTGAGTCCTACAACAACATATGCCTTGAAAAAGTTGTGAGCAGGCTGAGGGACTTTGTCCTTTGCCCACAACACTAAAACTTACCATTTAAGTAACACTGGCACAACCATCCTTGAAAAATAACTGAGGTTTTGGATATTCCAGCATTGTACAACACATGACATCAGTTCTTTAATGACTGTTTTTAACAAAAAAAAAGGGCAGCATGTCAACCGCCAACATTTTGGCAAGTTAACTATTCCATAGGCGTACTTTTGAATTTTGTTTGTGCAGGTTTTTTCTTCTTTCTAAGAACTTGGTAAGTATGGTATGGCAGTACATAGTAGGAGAACTGTATAACTTTATTGCTCTAACACCATCACTTGTGGAGGTGGTGGCGGTGGTGGCGATATGTGTATGATTCCTGTCATCTCCTACAGTAAACACAGAGTCATCATGCTCCCCTGCAACTGGAGCCATAGGTGTTATTTGGATTTAACTAACCGTTGGCAGTGGCATACTCTCTGAAACATCAATAACATCACATTATCTGCCTCAGATCCCTGGAAACTTTTTGGCATGCTTCTTCTGCTGCTAGTTGTGGAACCTGTGGGTTTCCTGAGAGGCTGCTATTACTATTGGAGCTAGATGTTGTTGCAATTGTACTACAACAACAACGACCACAACAACAACTACTACTACTACTACTATGTCAAAGGTGCAGCACTTCCAGCACAATCACTCATCATAGCTAAGGCTGTGGATGTTAATAACCTGTGTTTTTGTTGCTGCTGGTTACTCAAGGCTAGTAGGATGTGTGGCTGAGTGGGGCTTGGAACTTGAAGTGGTGACTATGCTGTTGATGACTGATAGGATGACTGTGTGTTTTTGGTCATCTTAGCTTGTGCGGGATCAGAGTTTCCAACTGTTATCTCAAACAGTTTATAAACAAGCGCACTGCTCCTTTTCAGTGGTTGAATATTGATCCTTTACCTTTCAGCTAACTTTCTGGCCATGCCATCATCTCTCTCACTCTCATCTTCATATGTATCTGAAGAAGAGGAGGATGCTGGAAGGATATTATCTAGATCTAAGTAATCATCATCATCAGTCATCATTAGATCATCCTCAGCGTTGCCTCCATTCTTGCCCACTACCTTTATATTCTAAGCTTTTAGAGATCTCAAACAATTTCTTTTTAGTTTTACTTCAACAAAGTTCACTACTAGTTTGAGGACAGTTGTTTTGATGCTTGTTTGTCTCACTGTCAGATGCAGCAGGTGGTTGAGCTGCCTCCATTATGCCATCATCAACACTAGAATGTGACTCATTGTCATATCCATTGTTCTTCTTACATTTTAGAGCTGGTGCTGTTGGTGGTCGTGGAACTTTTTTGTGGGACCTTGACAAACTGCAAACTGAAGAAAAGTTCAACAGCTTTTTTTTGTTCAGTCTCCCCCAATGGAGAGATAATAACAGCAAGATAAGTAAGGAACTTGGACCACAGCTGCCTGTGTCATTCAAATTAAAATGGTCAGACATAAATGTTGGCATATTTGGGGTAAACCTCCCTTTCTCCGTTTTCACTCACAGCCAAAGACACAGAGGTAATAACAGCAAGATTAGCAAGGAACTTGAACCGCAGCTGCCTGTGTCTTTCAAATCAAATTGGCCAGACAGAGTGTTGGGGTATTTGGGGTCAAACTCCTTTGCTTCCTTCTCACTCACACCTCCATACTCCTACAAGACAGAAATTATAAATACAAGACGAGTAAGGAAATTGGACAACAGCTGCCTGTGTCTTCCAATCAAATCTGTCAGACAGAATGTTGGGGTATTTGGGGTCAACCTCCCTTCTTCCTTCCTGTCCCTTAGACTCCCCTAATACAGAGAACAAATGTCCTGACTACAAGACTCCCTAAACTGAGTTTCAATTCCACTGTCTTCTCTAGTTCAAAAATGAGCTGCTCTTTCTTCTTCTGCCACCCCTTTTATAATATACTTGTGGGAAAATAAGGGAAACTTACCATGCCCAATGAGATAGGGTGAAAAAAGCAGCACTTTGCACTTGAAATTTCCCACTAGGCACAAAGTGCCACTTTTCTTCCTTTTCTATCTTGAGGCAAAAACCTTTAACCATCCCTAGTCCGTACTGCTCAGTGTTCCAAGGTCTTCCACGTAGGCCCTTATGAAGATAGTGAGGTAGTATACTAATGCTGGAAATAATTTAGGTGCCAAGGGATTTCAAATGAACAGCAGAACTTTTATTAAAAGTATGAAGCAGATCACACCATAACTTCTTCTGACACTTTTGTGTTGCCTATAACCTCCCTTGAGAAGATCCTACCTTTTTCTAATAGTCCTGTTCCTCCTTCTTTGTGCATAAGGCCCTGTGGCAAAATTCATTATGAGGTAAATATGCAAAGAACTTATAGACAATTCACAGATACATTATTTGCAGGATTATATCTAGCACCCTCTCATTCATCAAAAAATAAGTACTGGATTGTTCCGCCAATTTTATCTGTCAGCTTCAGCATGGCAAATTCCATCTAAAACTATTGGTGGTAGACACATGCATACACATATGTGGTATGTGTATGTATATGTATTATCATAATGGGGCATTTATGCAATTTTTTTCATTGTTCTTTCCTGCCTCACATGCACAAGCCTGGAAAATATGGTCAGTCATTGATGAATACTTGAAGGTATCAGTTAAGTACTGTGACAAAGAGCAAGAGGACATCTGTGTATCTCATTTGCTACTCTTGTTGCCATTTGATGAATCCCAACCTAATTGTTGCTACTGTGAGAAAATTTACTGTCTCAGCAGCTATGTGTCAGATATAGTTTGCCAATACTTACACATATATTCAGGAGGTCTTCTGGCAATTTAACAAATAGACAGGATCATATGAGTATATGCTTATAATGTCAGAGGTGTATAAAGTAACTATTACTTTGTAATTTATAAATACTAAGCGGAATGATAGATTGTATACAGTAATCTGAGAAATTGTCTCCTGTTCAATCTGAATATGGTCTATTGTATTGTATCCAAGGTGAAATCCTACTCATTTTCCAAACTGGGCAAAGTCCAAGGACTTTTTCAGCTAATTAGTCAGTAACTACGTAAAGGCCTTGTAAGTCACTGGAAATACACTGACTGGTTTGTAGTTCTAGATGTCACCTATGACTTTCTTATTATGGTGTGAATAAATGTGGCCTTGCATACTGTCATGAAAGTACACAATTTTTAACCCTTTGAGTGCCAGGGAGGTATGTTTCTTCCATTGTTCATTTCAAGATTAAAGGGATATTATCTCATAATCTAATTCTAAAGTCTAATTATTCCCCGGGTTAAGGGAGAGACATTCCACTGACATCCCAGCCTTGTTCCACTGGCGATTTAATCAAAAAATTAAGAAATAGATACTTTATGGAGCACTTCAAGTGGTAAAGTCCGTATCAATCTTCAAAATAAGTCATAAAATAGGCTTTCGGTGAAGTATTAAAACTTAACTTTTACTACACAAATAATTTAAAATCTTTAAAAACAACATAGCTGGGAGATATTACCGGTATAACAAGGGTACATAATTTAGTGTCCAGATATAACTGAACAACTAAATTTTACCTGTCACTTTAAGGTATAAATATAAGTATATCACCAGTTTGTAATTTTAACACTGGATGAATTTATCCAAGTCTTATATAGTTAATACAAAAAGTAATAAATACCCTCTTTTATCTTCGGCTTACTGATTGAAGCCTCTGATAAATGCAAAATCCCCTATTACCAAGGCAACTCTCCTATACTAAGATTCAGCAAAAAAGAAAAAGCTGATCTGTAACAGTCTGCATAGGTCCCTCAATTGTTGCCTCGGTACAAGGATTTGCAACTAATTGTTAACATTTGATAATATCGGTAAATCAACCGCTATTAACTAAAAATGAATGAACTATCCATCCTGCCTATTGTTAATAACGAGGATATAGAGTAATCCTCATATATAGAATAATATTGAGTCAAAAATAAGTCATCTTATATATATCATTGGCAGTAATGTAGCTCAAATAAAACGCTGACGCACGTTTCACCAAAAGGCTTTATCAAGGCAAAAAACACTGGCAGCCTCAGTACCACACTACAGTGCCTGGCACTCCAGACTTGTTCCACTGGCAGCCTCAGTACCACATTACAGTGCCTGATATCCCAGGCCTTGTTCCACTGGCAGCCTCGATACCACACTACAGTGCCTGATGTCCCAGCCTTGCTCCACTGGCAGCCTCAGTACCACACTACAGTCCCTCACATCCCAGCCTTGCAACACTGGCAATATCAGTACCACACTACAGTGCTTGACATCCCAGCCTTGTTCCACTGGCAGTATCAGTACCACACTACACTGCCTGGCACCTGGTACCCCCAGACATTAACAGTATATTTTTGTGATGGAGCCAGTTAGCAAAAGGAGAGAGATAGAGAGAGGGGGAGAGCATGGGGGTAAATAACTGGAGTGGGAAGGTGAAAATGTACAGACTCTAGACCCAGTAAGTGGGGTGGGGTTTTGCCTGGTGGTGAGGAGTGTGATTTTGTAGGCAGGGAAGGGGACTCAGGGAGAGTGATAATTGAGGCAGAGAAAGGGACAACGGGATGTCAATGATGGCATCAGGAAAGGGGACATAGGACAGGATGATGATGGCTGCAGGGAATGGGTCACAGAGGAGAATGAACTGATCATGGAGTATGAATGAAGGGGAGCAACGCTTTCAGAAATGTATGTGAGCTTAAATGTTCCCTGCTTGTAACATGACTCTCATAGTGAGGAGAGGTGGGCAGGCTTCTTTAGTGATTTGGCCAGGATTGAGCAGGGTGGCTTGTCCTCCCACCCATTTTTCTCCAGATCACCACCCCCAGCCTTTTTTACCTCAGCTACCAGTGTATACGAATTAGAGTAACTCCTCCTTAATGCCTCTCCACACCTCAGGATCTCCTTACATGAACACAGGTTAGTCAAGCATTGAATAAGTCCATGGCACTGTATGATGAAAAGATGCACTTTGACAGTTCATAAAAATTGAAATTTGGAACTACTATGAAACAGCAATTACTATTATAAAAATAAGTCAAAATAAGAATAAAATGGATTCATATACACAGACATTCTGGCACACTAAGACTAACCAGGGAAAGTCTTAGCGGTTACAGGAGATTGATGTACAGAAGATAATATTGCTGATGAGATGGCTCAGTTGGTTAATGCACCAGCCGTTAAAATCTCAAAGTTTCAAGTTCTAGTCCCAGCAGGGTCAACTCAGCCATTCATCCTTTGAGGCAGATGAATTGAGTATCATTAAATGTGTTAATAGTATCTTTCCCCCAGGACATACTTGAAAATGGGAGACAATCTCAAGGTATCCTTCTTGGTAAAATACTTTGATACTATTATATTGTGATGTACTCTTCTCCTTGGCACTACAGCATATTCATGAACAGAAGATGGTATTATGATATTAAGTTTGTCTAATTTCTGGCAGCTCTTAGTCCTAGGCGAAGGGTACATAGATGAGATAAGACTTTTCTGACCAATTATGAGGGAGACTAGTGAATGGAAATTATAATATATATTGCTCCCATTGAAAGACAGGCCCTGTATGCAGGTTTGTGAGCATGCTTAGGGATAGCTATAGTACAGAAATAATGGAAATTCTTAAAATAAATAAAAATGTATTTCACCTAATTATAACAAATAACATAGATATGATGTCCAGTATTAAAGTAGGTGAACATTTCAGAAACAGTGAACACAACGTGGTTTTGTTTGAGATCAGTTCGAAAAAGCAAAAATGTATTGGTACAACCAAAACTGTTAAATTTAAAAAGGCTAACTTCAAAATGTTAACAGCATCAATGCAATGCATAGACTGGAATTAATTATTATTACACCTAACAGTTTTCTTTTTTAAATAGGATGTCTGCACTAAAATGGTCCTATCCTTTTTAGATATGATGGAAAGGTATGCAAGGTGTACCATTTTGGAAAGTAGAGATTTACCTGCATAAGATGTGTGTATTTTTGCCTCTTTACCCCTAGGTTGGTGAGGGCAGTTATATCCATAAGGTGGCGCTATCGAGATTTTTTTTTTTTTTTCTATTTACATTTCCACCACTTCAGAGATACTAATATCTTTGAAAACTATGGCATTTTCTGCTGTATTCAGTACTTTCTACCAGCCCAGGAAAAGTAATATCCCACTGGATATGAGTTCACAAAGCATAAAACCATAAAGCTACACCTGCTACTTTTTATTGTGAAATTACCTGCATGCACTAAAATGTTCATAAACCTTACAGATATGAAGAAAAGATCAGTAAAACATATCATTCTGGAAAGTAGACATTCACCCACATCAAATAAGGGACCACTTGCCTTTTTACCTCTGCTCTTGTACACAACATTTTGCAGAATGTGGTGCTATTGGGGGAAAATAATTTTTTTACTTCAATCACTTCAAAGAAATGAAAATATTTAGACCCAGTGGGATTTTCTAGTGCATTCAGTACCTAGTGCCAGCCCGAGAAAAATGATACTCCATTGGTATTAGTTATCATACTGTTGTGGGTGCCAGCAGCATGGCTACTGGGGGAGCAGGAAATATATCTGTGATTCCATGACTACCAGTGGAACATAGCTGGGGGGGGGTCAGAGTGAGTGTGCAGGCTTAAATTCAGTTGAAGCATGGTTTCCATCCTACCCAACTACCAGGCAGGAGTGGGCGGTTCTAAGGAAAGTCTTCCACGTCCTGTGACATGATGAGATCAACAGCTGGGGGATATGAGGAGTGGTCCTGATGCCCCCAAAAAGGTCTGGGTACTTTTAAGCCATACAATGTACGTGCTTGGCACATCAGGAACAGCTGTCCAATCTAGTATATCATACGACCCTGGCATGCTACCGGTTAACTTGCCAAGATTTATGAGGGGTCTTTTGAAATCATTCCTTCTTTGATATCTCCTTTTATACTTGTGTTAGTTATTTTCAGGGGCTGAGAGGAATATAAATGAAAGCTGACCTTTCTGAATTACCTTGTTTGTTCCCTTCTAGGAAAAACACAGTTGGTTTTGTGTTCATGACTGAATATAAGAACAATGAACCAAGCCTTTGGGAGCAACTTGAAATATTAGAAAAGGGCTATGCAAATGTGTGCTGAAATAAATCACCCTTGCAAAAACTTAAAGAGATTGTAATATCCCAAAAAAAAGTATACACAAAATTGTAGACGCAATAACAAAATACTTAATGCCCTTACTGTATCTCTCAAACCTTTATGGTTTGAGAGTTATCAGAAAATAAAGTCCTCCACTCCCTCCCCCTTCTCATAAGTCAGCTGTATAGCTGACGCATGAGATCCTGTTTCCGGGATCAGATGGTGGCTCTTCAGGAGCGCTGACATAGAGATATCTAACCATAAATACTTCATCTGAATGGTCTACAACGTGTAACTGGTTTGCAAGCACACGTTGTAGACCATTCTGTTGAAGTATTTATAGTTAGATATCTTGATGTCAGCGCTCCTGAGGAGCCGCGTCTGGTCGCCCGACCAGATTCTGCCTCCGACAGCTTTACAGCTCATCAGGCAGAAAGGGGAGGGAGAGGAGGACTTAATTTTATTATATCTATCAAACCATACAGGTTTGAGAGATACGAGTAAGGGCATTAAGTATTTTGTTATTGCGACTGCTGAAGGTTGCTCTCTTCTGCCTCTCACTCTCATCCTCTCTATCTCGTGTTTTCTCCTTTTCCTCCTCTCCAACTCTACCACTGTCCCTCTCTCACTCCACCACTATTTTCTTGTCCTTCCTTTTCACCCCATTTCATTGTGTATTGATAAGACTGAAAACAAAATTTTCTCAAAGTCTGCCAAATCTATCCACTAAATGAAGTGAGTTTCACTAATCTCTAAACAATATATGATTAATATATTTGCTTTTACACAGGTCAGTGAATCAGTGGCTTGCTAATTTTCACTGAACTAACTTTACTAACACAGATATATCCCTCTGACTTGAGCTATGGAATGCCATGTTCAATTATAAATAATGGATAGTCAAAAAAAATCCAATTGCTACTTCCTCCTATATACTACTGAACCTAGCAGTTTAAAGAGTTAAGTCATAGGCATTAAGCCTTTGAGTGCCAAAAGGGTACGCAACATATTGCTCTGCAATGAGTTGCGTACCCCTCTGGCACTCAAAGGGTTAAAGGGATAGTAATGTTTCATAATAAAAGCAGTTCCAATTAATCTTCATAATATTTGGGCCATGGAGAGTCTTATTTCAGTACTGTCAGAGTTATAGTTCAAGAGTAATTGAATGATAAAGTATCCCTCCCGCCCTTTCACTGATGTAACACTGATGGTGTCCAAGTGGATTGCAGAGAGGGACAATCTTCAATTAACATAAGGGAAAAACCTGTCAAGGGGGGCAGGACTTTCATTGTTCTCACAGTAAGAAGGTTGTCCCTTGCTGTGAGCTGTCTTGTCTGTGATCAGATTCCACATCTGAAGGGAGGTGGCTTACACTAGGTAAAAGAGGCGGGAGGGGGATATTTTATTATTCAATTACTCTTGAACTACAACTCTGACAGTATTGAAATAACACTCTCTATGGCTCAAATACTATGAAGATTAATTGGAGCTGCTGTTTTTGTGAAACATTGCTATCCCTTTAAAACAGATTATATATTCCATATTTTTTTGAAGCTGAATTAAAATGCAAAACCAGAACTTACTGCAAAATATGAAATAATCAAAAAATGTTTCATAATCCAAAGTTAGCCCATAAGCAAAAGTTAGACCAGGGGTAGACATGTTGGATTTTTCAGAGCCATTAATACAGCAAATGTTAACCTCTGAGGTGCTTTGTAATACATTGAATACATCTTTTGCATTCAATGAGTTAAAGGGATAGTAATGCTTAAATATTACTATACCCCATCTTGCAGCCCTTCAAAAACTGAGTAAAATGAGCCCAGCGGCATCTCTCAAACCTTTATGGTTTGAGAGATATCTGCTTTAAAAGTTCCCTCTCCCCTGATGTCAGCATTCTAGCTGACAGCAGGGGAATCCAGTCCCAGGGCTGGCGGAGGCTCTACAGCAGAGCCGAGATCACGGTAATAAAAAATAAATCCTTAACTTAAAAGGTCTTCTATGTGTGCTTTCAAACCAAGCACACGTAGAAGACCTTTTTAGTGAAGGATTTGTTTTTTATTACCGCGATCTCGGCTCTGCTGTAGAGCCGCCTGCTGATACCAGGAGAGGATTGCCCTGCTCTCAGCTAGAACTCTGACGTCAGGGGAAAGGCAAAAAGAGGGAACTTTGAAAGTGGATATCTCTCAAACCATAAAGGTTTGAGAGATGCCGCTGGGCTCATTTTACTCAGTTTTTGAAGGGCTGCAAGATGGGGGATAGTAATATTTAAGTATTACTATCCCTTTAAGTCTCCACAAGCCATTTGCACAGTTACAAATGGAAACATTCCGAAACAAATCAACTGCATGCAAGTGGCCAAATAAAAATGCTAATGACATATCCATTACATTGGGAAACAATATGGTGGAGACCTCTTTTGCAACCAAGGGGTTAAAACCCCCAATTTAAAGTAATGAGAGTTTGCAGATTTTTAATTTAGTCCCTATGGTGCAGCTAATTTGTCCAACAATTGCTTTGTTTTTGCTTTTGCGCATATGACCCTATTTAGAGGACATTTCTTTTTATTAGATTTTCTAAAGACAGGGAGGACATTTCCTCACTTCATTACACACACAAGCTTCCTGAAGCAGTGAATGAACACTAAGTGTACTTGCTGCCCACTGATAAAACATGCATGAAAACTGGAGTGTTGGATCTTATTAAAGAATTAAGTAGCTGGACCTTACTGAACCCTGACAAAGGGTTGATGAATTTCAATTCAGTACTGATTACCTAATGTACTCTAGTCTTGACACAAGTCACAGATAAGAAAACAACCTTCTGTAAGTCTCAGGAGGGCTGTGAAGCACTACAAAATAAATTCCATATCGTGTCCACCCACTGGCCCTTAATGGGTTAATGCATATCTGTTAATCAATACTTAGAGTTGTTTTAAATATTGAATAGAAGTTGTTACACAGTATTAAAAAGTTAGTATTGTTCGATTCATGGCAATGTTTTACTTGTAAAAGTTTTGCTACTTTATTTGACACATGCATATTTGACCCACCAGCTGCTCCTAATTCGAGACTTCAATAACATATAGATCCCAAACACACTGAACTTGCTGGAAGAAATGGTTTGAATCCAAAACAGCTCTAGAAAGAGCCATTTTTACAAGTAAACTGGCTCCCAATAAGGCATTCGGATAAAATATTTCTCTTTATCAGTCCATCCAGCAGATTCCATCATAAAAGCAATATTATAAATATGTAAGTGATACATTTTTACCAATGATATCACAGTAATGCATGTATACGTCTTTAATAATTAGAGGAGAACTATACCTGTAGAAATGAATTGCTCTAAAATTATTTTAACAGAAGGAATCGTGTGTATCCATCATACAGCTGTAACAGATAGCCGCATACTTTTTAATGCATTGAAACTATATCATAGCCTGTAAATATAGGTAACTGCAAATATAATGATAACAACAAACTAGGGCAGTGGTTATCAATCCTTTTTTTTGCTCATGACATTCCTTTGAATGTTTGTGTGCATGTGTGTTTATTGTATCTATATGTTGATTGCATGGTTGTGTGGTGTATGTGTGTGTATTGCTCTGTATGTGTTTGTGAGTGTGTGTGTGTTTCTGTGTGTGTTTGGTGTATGTGTGTTTGTGTGTGTGTTTGTATCACGGTCCCCGTGATCCTGTGTGTCACTCTTTGCTGTGCTGCTCCCTGATTGGCTGAGCTGTGTGGGCCTGCCCCTGGTTACCCTTTTTATACTGGCCGCTGGCACCAGTCTGGTGCCCTTTCGTGGTGTTCCTGAGCCTTGCTGCTGTTCTCTGCGTTCCTGATTTCCGTGTACCAACTTGGCCTGCTTGAGACTCTCCTGTGTTCCTGCCCGTTGCTGATCCGGCTTGTCTACGAACCCGCTGTCACGGTTTATTATGACTCTCAGACACAAGTTTTAGGTAAAAAAAATCAATTTTATTGAAATAATAAATGATAACTTAGGATGGCAATAACATACATATATATATACAGAATATAGCACAGACAGAAGGCAGACTCTACCGGTCCTGTCAATATACCGGACAGGACAGTCTTTAGGCTCTACCGGCCTTGCCAATACCGGGTAAGGCAACCTGCAGATGGAATAGCATAACGGTTTTACCGGCCTTACCAAATTACCGGGCAAGGCAGCCTCAATAGATACACAATGTAGGCTCTACCGGCCCTGCCAATACCGGGTAAGGCAACCTCAGATAGAATGTGGCAAAAGGTTCTACCGGCCTTACCAATACCGGGCAGGGCAGCCCAGAGATAATAGCAGCAGTCAGATGGAACTGGCAAATTAGCAGAATCGTTAAGCAGCAAGGCTTTGGAGCAAACCAGCGTCCGCACGCTGGAAACAACACTGAATAGTATAGCCGTTAGGCTTAGCGAGCAAACCAGTGACCGCACACTGGAGTAACAAGCGAGTAGTATAGCCGCAAGGCTTAGGAGCAAACCAGCGTCCGCACGCTGGGACCAACACAGATTTGTATAGCTGATAGGCTTTGGAGCAAACCAGTGACCGCACACTGGTGTAACAAGCGAGTAGTATAGCCGCAAGGCTTAGGAGCAAACCAGCGTCCGCACGCTGGGACCAACACAGATTTATATAGCTGAAAGGCTTTGGAGCAAACCAGTGACCGCACACTGGTGTAACAAATGAGTAGTATAGCCGCAAGGCTTAGGAGCAAACCAGCGTCCGCACGCTGGGACCAACACAGATTTGTATAGCTGAAAGGCTTTGGAGCAAACCAGTGACCGCACACTGGTGTAACAAGTGAGTTTGTATAGCCGCAAGGCTTAGGAGCAAACCAGCGTCCGCACGCTGGGACCAACACAGAATTGTATAGCTGATAGGCTTTGGAGCAAACCAGTGACCGCACACTGGTGTAACAAGCGAGTTAGTATAGCCGCAAGGCTTAGGAGCAAACCAGCGTCCGCACGCTGGGACCAACACAGATTTGTATAGCTGATAGGCTTTGGAGCAAACCAGTGACCGCACACTGGTGTAACAAGCGAGTTTGTATAGCCACAAGGCTTGGGAGCAAACCAGCGTCCGCACGCTGGGACCAACACGGAATAGTAGCAATGTCACCAACGCGACCAGGCAGAAGGTCGCCAGGATACTGAAGACAGGTGATGAGATGACAGGAACCAGCAACGATCAGTCAGGTCAGAAAACAGCAGAGAAGTTCAGCAGGAACTGCAACACCAGAGACTAGGCCGGAACCAGGACTGGAAGTACTTCAGCATGCAGGAAACACTGGAACAGTAGAGATCAGGAACTCAGGAACACATGAGATCAGGAACTCAGGAACACTGGAACAGAGGCCCAGCTATCACTAGCATAATGATAGCAAGAAGGTCAGAAACAACACGAAAGGGCACTCAAAGGGTGCCCAATCCAGGTTTAAATAGTCAATAAGAGGTGGGCTATCTGCAGACAGCCAATAGAAGCCCCCTACTGGTGACAGACAAGTAACTGCAGCAAATCACGGGCACCGTGATAGTACCCCCCTTTCAAAGACCCCCTCTCCTAGAATAGGGTTTAGGTTTCTGCGGGTAATTGGCATGAAAGGCCCTAGTTAACCTAGGTGCATGAAGGTCCGTACTATCCACCCATGATTGATCCTCAGGACCATACCCTTTCCAATGTACCAGGTACTGTACCCTTCCTCTAAGCCTACGGGAATCAATAATGCTCTGAACCTCGTACTCCTCCTGGCCCTCGACCTCAACAGGTCCTGGCACCACAGGTGTGGTAGTATAGCGATTGCAAACCAGAGGCTTAAGAAGGGACACATGGAACACATTATGGATACGCATGGATGCAGGTAGGTCTAGTGCATAGGAGACAGGGTTAATTTTGCGAATAACTCTGTATGGACCAATAAACCGAGGAGCCAACTTATTAGACGGAACCTGCAGCTTGAGATTTCTGGAGGAAAGCCATACTCTATCCCCAACCTGAAAGGAAACCGCTGGAAGCCTTCTGCGATTAGCATGGCGCTGATGACGCTGAAATGACTGACCAAGTGCCCTCTGAACTTGTGCCCATGTGGAACGGAGTTGCTCGATATGCTCATCCAGAGCTGGAATCTGTTGCGTCTGAAATGAGTCTGGAAGCAAACAGGGCTGGAACCCATAATTAATCAGAAACGGGGAGCTCCCAGATGAAGAATTGACCGCACAGTTCCTGGCGAACTCTGCCCAAGGCAACAAGTCGGACCAATTATCATGATGGTCAGTAACGAAACAACGGAGAAATTGTTCCAAGCCCTGATTAGCTCGTTCAGCGGCTCCATTGGTCTGGGGATGGTAGGCAGAGGAGAAGGACAGCTGTATGCCCATCTGTTGGCAAAATGCCCTCCAAAATCTAGACACAAACTGGCTCCCCCTGTCAGACACCAGTACCCTAGGCACTCCATGCAACCGGAATACTTCTCTGGCGAACACCATTGCCAATTCCTTCGCTGAAGGAAGACCACGGAGGGGCACGAAATGAGCCATTTTAGAAAACCTGTCCACCACCATGAATATAAAGGAGTACCCCTTCGACATAGGCAACTCTCCCATAAAATCAATGGAAACATGAGACCAGGGGCGTTCGCCATTAGGCACCGGTTGAAGCAAGCCCACAGGGAGATGTCTCGG
This sequence comes from Rhinophrynus dorsalis, assembly GCA_037306005.1. NCBI lineage: Eukaryota > Metazoa > Chordata > Amphibia > Anura > Rhinophrynidae > Rhinophrynus > Rhinophrynus dorsalis. Next base: position 248,496,604 of record CM074720.1, on the reverse strand, counting down.
GGTCTTAGCGCGGGCGCAGGTGGCACAGGCATTCGTAAATTCGGCACAATCGTTTCTCATGGAAGGCCACCAAAATAACTGAGAAAGGGACCATAACAATTGGTCTCTACCAATATGTCCCGCAGCCTTAGAGGAATGGTAGGTTTCGAGCAGCCTAGTACGAAATGATTCAGCGACAAAACATTTGCCCACTGGGGTTTCATGGGGAGCGGACCCCTGAGAGGCCAGGATCTCCTCCCCTAGAGGAGAAGTGATACTCGTGCGTATAGTAGCCAGTATTCTATCAGGTTGGATGATAGGAGCTGGTGCTTCCACTCTGTCACTGTCGGCCTCAAATTGTCTTGACAGTGCATCAGCCCTGATATTTTTTGACCCTGGTAAATATGATACAATGAAATTAAATCGAGACAGGAACAGTGCCCACCTGGCCTGACGAGAGGACAATCTCTTGGCCTCCGAGAGATAGGTCAGATTCTTATGATCTGTTAGGATTAAGACAGGATTCTTAGTACCTTCAAGCAAATGACGCCATTCCTTAAGAGCAAGGATAATGGCCAATAATTCTCTGTCACCTATCTCATAGTGGCTTTGAGTGACAGTCAACTTTTTAGAGAAAAACCCACAAGGTCTGAGAGTTCCACCCTTCTCGTGTCGCTGCGAAAGTACTGCCCCGACCCCAATATCTGAGGCATCAACCTCTAACGTAAATGGAAGTAAAGGATTGGGGTGGGATAACACAGGAGCCGCAGCAAATGCCAGCTTCAAATTCTCAAAGGCTTTCTCAGCAGATACCGGCCAACAAGAAGGATTAGCACCCTTGTGCGTAAGATCGGACAGAGGTTTGACAATGGAAGAAAAGTTCTTAATAAACCTCCTATAATAATTAGCGAAACCCAGGAAACGCTGCATGGCTTTAAGACCCTTGGGTTTTGGCCATTGTAGGACAGCTGACAACTTTTCTTTGTCCATGGCAATGCCATCATTGCCAATTATGAACCCCAAGAATGGCACACTGGTTCTATGAAACTCACATTTTTCCATTTTACAAAATAATTTGTTCTCACGGAGTCGTAGCAATACTGCGGATACATCTTTGATGTGCTGTGCCATGTTTTGGGAGTAAATCAGTATATCGTCGAGGTACACCACAACACATGTCTGTAACATATCTCTCAGAACATCATTTATCAGTTCCTGGAAAACTGCGGGTGCATTACACAGCCCAAAAGGCATTACTAGATACTCGTAGTGCCCAGCTCGAGTATTAAAGGCAGTTTTCCACTCATCACCTGCTCGAATGCGAACCAGATTGTAAGCGGCCCGTAGGTCCAACTTGGTAAATATCGAAGCGCCCTTAAGCCTGTCAAAAAGCTCGGTGATGAGTGGTATTGGGTATGCGTTTTTTGCCATTAGTTTATTCAAGCCCCGGTAGTCAATGCATGGTCTTAATTCGCCATTTTTCTTTTTTACAAAAAAGAACCCAGCCCCAGCTGGAGAGGTAGATTTACGTATGATCCCTCTAGAAAGGGCATCAGAAATGTAATCCTCCATAGCCTTATTTTCATCACAAGATAATGGATAAGTGCGTCCCTTCGGAGGTACTGCACCAGGCTGCAATTCAATGCAACAATCATAAGGTCTATGCTGGGGTAGCATACTAGCCTCTCCTTTGCTAAAAACATCGCCAAACTGTTGGTACACATCCGGCATAGCAGAGGAGGTGCACATGACCTTAATAGGCTGGATGACGCACTTGTCCATACAAAACTGGGACCAAGCAGCAATTTCACACTTTTTCCAATCGAATTGTGGGTTATGTAACTGTAGCCACGGAAATCCCAATATCACCGCATGGTGCGGGGAATTAATCAGTTGAAACTGCTGCTCTTCTCTGTGAAGTGCCCCAATAGTCATAGACAATGGCATAGTTTCAAATATAACCTGAGGCGGTTCTAAGGGTCTACCATCAATCGCTTCAATAGTCAAGGGGTTTTCTCTTTCAATGCGTGGAACTCCGTGCAATTCAGCAAAGGTATTATCCATAAAATACCCTGCTGCACCGGAGTCAACCAAGGCCAAAACCTCCACAGAGCGTTGTGCCCAAGACAATACCACCTGTATGGTGGGTTTCATTATGCCCGACACTGGGGACGATTGTACACCACCTAGGGCCTGTCCCCCAAGGTACCCTAGGTGCGTGCGTTTCCCGGACGTACCGGACAGGAATTTAGCAAGTGCCCTTTTTTACCGCAGTATAAACATAACCCTTGTTTTTTGCGATATAGTCTCTCTGCCTTGGTTAGTCTAGTGAAGCCTATTTGCATAGGTTCACTTGTTTCCCGTACTGGTTCACTAGACTTCAATGCCAAGGGAGGGATGGGTGGGCAAAACATGCTACTAGGCTCATTATTTTTTGACCGTAACTTACGATCTCTGGCAATTGATCTCTCACGTATTCTAGAGTCAATTATCATAACATACTCAATGTAATCATCTAGATCAATAGGTAGATCTTTAGCAGCGATTTCGTCTTTAATGTGGTCATTCAGGCCTTGAGAGAAGGCTGCCAATAATGCCTCGTTATTCCAACCTACCTCTGCTGCCAATGTGCGGAATTCGATGGCATAGTCGCCCACTGTACGCCTGCCCTGTTGTATCTCCATAAGGCGTTTGGCAGCAGAGGTGGTTCTACCAGGAGGCTCAAACACTCTTCGAAAGGAACGCACAAATTCACTAAAGTTCTTAGTACAAGGTTTAGCATTCTCCCACAAGGGGTTAGCCCAAGCCAATGCTCTGCCAGTGAGCAGTGATATCGTGAACCCCACTTTACTACGATCATTGGGAAATGCGTGTGCCGTCAATTCCATAAAGATTTCGAGTTGATTGATGAACCCTCTGCAGAGACTAGGGTCACCATCATATCTTAGCGGCAAGGGTGCAGAAGCCGTTAACCCTTTAACAGTACCCCCTAGGGGTCTGGTATCACTTTCCGGTGTCTGACTTGGCGAGACCACCGGGCTAGAGCTAGATTGGTCAGCAGGTACCGTGCGTTCAAGGATCGTTTGAATTGCAACTGCCAACTGATCCAAACGTTGCTCGAGCACATCCATCCTCCAATGGATATTCTGTGCGTTACCTTCACCCTTGCTGTCTGAGGTCATGGCCCTTTCGTACTGTCACGGTTTATTATGACTCTCAGACACAAGTTTTAGGTAAAAAAAATCAATTTTATTGAAATAATAAATGATAACTTAGGATGGCAATAACATACATATATATATACAGAATATAGCACAGACAGAAGGCAGACTCTACCGGTCCTGTCAATATACCGGACAGGACAGTCTTTAGGCTCTACCGGCCTTGCCAATACCGGGTAAGGCAACCTGCAGATGGAATAGCATAACGGTTTTACCGGCCTTACCAAATTACCGGGCAAGGCAGCCTCAATAGATACACAATGTAGGCTCTACCGGCCCTGCCAATACCGGGTAAGGCAACCTCAGATAGAATGTGGCAAAAGGTTCTACCGGCCTTACCAATACCGGGCAGGGCAGCCCAGAGATAATAGCAGCAGTCAGATGGAACTGGCAAATTAGCAGAATCGTTAAGCAGCAAGGCTTTGGAGCAAACCAGCGTCCGCACGCTGGAAACAACACTGAATAGTATAGCCGTTAGGCTTAGCGAGCAAACCAGTGACCGCACACTGGAGTAACAAGCGAGTAGTATAGCCGCAAGGCTTAGGAGCAAACCAGCGTCCGCACGCTGGGACCAACACAGATTTGTATAGCTGATAGGCTTTGGAGCAAACCAGTGACCGCACACTGGTGTAACAAGCGAGTAGTATAGCCGCAAGGCTTAGGAGCAAACCAGCGTCCGCACACTGGGACCAACACAGATTTGTATAGCTGAAAGGCTTTGGAGCAAACCAGTGACCGCACACTGGTGTAACAAATGAGTAGTATAGCCGCAAGGCTTAGGAGCAAACCAGCGTCCGCACGCTGGGACCAACACAGATTTGTATAGCTGAAAGGCTTTGGAGCAAACCAGTGACCGCACACTGGTGTAACAAGTGAGTTTGTATAGCCGCAAGGCTTAGGAGCAAACCAGCGTCCGCACGCTGGGACCAACACAGAATTGTATAGCTGATAGGCTTTGGAGCAAACCAGTGACCGCACACTGGTGTAACAAGCGAGTTAGTATAGCCGCAAGGCTTAGGAGCAAACCAGCGTCCGCACGCTGGGACCAACACAGATTTGTATAGCTGATAGGCTTTGGAGCAAACCAGTGACCGCACACTGGTGTAACAAGCGAGTTTGTATAGCCACAAGGCTTGGGAGCAAACCAGCGTCCGCACGCTGGGACCAACACGGAATAGTAGCAATGTCACCAACGCGACCAGGCAGAAGGTCGCCAGGATACTGAAGACAGGTGATGAGATGACAGGAACCAGCAACGATCAGTCAGGTCAGAAAACAGCAGAGAAGTTCAGCAGGAACTGCAACACCAGAGACTAGGCCGGAACCAGGACTGGAAGTACTTCAGCATGCAGGAAACACTGGAACAGTAGAGATCAGGAACTCAGGAACACATGAGATCAGGAACTCAGGAACATTGGAACAGAGGCCCAGCTATCACTAGCATAGTGATAGCAAGAAGGTCAGAAACAACACGAAAGGGCACTCAAAGGGTGCCCAATCCAGGTTTAAATAGTCAATAAGAGGCGGGCTATCTGCAGACAGCCAATAGAAGCCCCCTACTGGTGACAGACAAGTAACTGCAGCAAATCACGGGCACCGTGATACCCGCTCTGGTATCCGACCCGGCCTGGCTGACGTTCCTGCTTGTTGCTGATCCGGCTTGTCTACGAACCCGCTCTGGTATCCGACCCGGCCTGGCTGACGTTCCTGCTTGTTGTTGATCCGGCGTGTCTACGACTCTCCACAGTTCCCGGTTCCAGTCTATCTACGTTCCTGCTGCTGAAGACTGGGCGACATTCTTACTCCTGGAGTCGCGCTCGTGCTCGAGACTGACCTTTCACCCTTGAGTCAGTGTTCACTGTCAAACGCTACTAAGCTATACTACTGCTGAGTCTCCTTAAGCTTGCAGAGCGATATCATCAGGGCGATTCCGATTGCTGAGCTGATTCCTTGCTGTGCCTCACCTCCTACCAAGTGCTTAGTTAACCCGTTCAGTGCTACGCTACTACTGCTGAGCCGGCCGCTTGGGCCTGAGAGACGGCGGCTCATAGTCCATCTATGCAGGGTAGTTGTTCCGGTACCGTAACGGTGGTCATCTTGCCCACGCACTTGCACTGGTGGAGTAGTTATACGCCCGTGGGGGCTACCTGGCACTATCTATTGGTTTCCGTTTACGCCCGAGGGGGCTTGATCCTGACACTTGCAGCTTGCAATCTCCGTTGTACGCCCGTGGGGGCTAACGTGCCTTGCTCTTGCAGCTTGTAGTCTCCGGTTTATGCCTGAGGAGGCTAACGACTCACAGTTCCCAAATACTGGTGGCACTTGTTACGCCCGTGGAGGCTATCCATTATTGCTCTAGCATTCTGGGTCAGTTCTACCGTGCAAGTCGAGTGCTCTCCTACAGACTTGGTATTGACTCCTCATACGTATACAAGCTTCAGCTACACCTTGGGAGTGCCTACACCACAACAAAGACTGATGAGGACTGAGTTAACTATTATGTGTCCCTGTCTGGGTTACCAGTCCTAGTATATTATTTCTTGTACATATATTCTAGTCTGTCTGTTCTCAGTATACTGGCCTGTAAGTGCCTAAACACTTGTTCTTGTTTACCCTGTGTGCCTGTAGAGGGCGATATTGTTCATTAATTTATTTAATAAAACTACGTTTTACCATACCCTCTGTCTGGAGTGTCTGAAAACCGTAACAGTTTGTTGTGTGTTTATGTGTATTTATATGCATGTGTGCATATGTGTTCATACAGTTGGGTATGTACTCTTTACTGTGTGTGTGTGTGTGTACTCCAGCAGAAAAAAATGAGCAAAGAACATGATTTGGATACCAGATTTACTAGTAGAAATACATTTTTCTAGGTATAACTTCACAACTATAACAATAGTAACGTTTGTAATTTTATACAAAAAAAAGTGCTTTCGTTAATTTTCGAAACAAAAAATGTTTGTCTGGGTTGCTAACGTTCTTAATTAGTAAATCCCAAAAATGTCGTTATCAGCAAAACTATCAAATGGAAGTGATAAATAATGTGTTAGGGCTTGGTACCAGTTAAATCACTGTTTTCCAAACAAATACAATAACCCTTTTTATGCAAAACAGCATTGAATCCACATCAATGCTTGAAATTTCTCTAAACTTGAAACAATTCTTGGAAAAAGCAACTGCACCACGGGGATCATGCTAGAGAGAGCTCTATCACAGTGGAGCAAATGTGCTGCCTCAAAGGGAACTTTATAGTTTTTGGGTCATGTAGAGTGTTATTATCATTCTCTATGATGTCTAGATCCAGAGTAATTGAATCATAAATTGTCCCTTCCTGCCTCTTTTACCTATGTAAAGCTGCACAGCAAGACCGTAATTGAATAATAAAATATCCCCCCCCTGCCCCTTTTACCTAGTGTAAGCTGCCTCCCCTCAGATGTGGAATCTGGTCCACAGACAAGACAGCTCACAGCAAGGGACAATCTTCTGTTAGTATAAGGAAAAACCTGCCCTTCTCCTTCAAGGGGGGGGGCAGGGTTTCCCTTATGCTCACAGCCAGAAGATTGTCCCTTGTTGTGAGCTGTCCAGTCAAGTACCAGATTCCACATCTGAGGGGAGGTGGCTTACAATAAGTAAAATGGGCAGGATGGGGACACTTCATAATCCAGTTACCCTGGAATTCAATTACTCTGGAACATTATAGAGAATGATAATACCGCTCTATATGGCTCAAAAACTATAAAGAATAATTGGAGCTGCATTTATTTTGAATCATTACTATCCCTTTATAGGGAGTATGCACCACGTTGTATAATCTCTGTAGTACATACTGACAATCTGCACCAATGTTAGGACTTTAATGCCTGAAAGCTCCTGATGCCTGTCCCATAACATGGGGAGGAAATGGAGTAAATTCAAGCTATTTTCTTAATGCTTTGTTTAGTGTATTTGTTGTAAACAAGGCATAAAGCAGTCATATCAAACATGCAGCCTGGCAAAGTGTGGCCAGCTGGGTGAATGCAGCCCTCGGAACAAGACTGTGAGTTCCTCTATAGAGAGAAACACATTAAAATGTAAGCGTTCAAGCAGGGACCTCACTTCCAGTATTTTACTTTGCAAATCACTTGTAACCCTGTATTGTCTAAGCCCTAAATTGTAAAGCGCTGTGTATATTTGTAGCACAATATATAAATATATTCATTCATTTTAACCCCCTTAAGGACCAGGGAGGTTTGTGCATTTAAGGACCAGTGCTATTTTATTTGGAGAGCAGGTACATGTGAGCGATCACATGTACCAGCTCGCCAAGCGAGTGTCTGAAATCGACTGATCTGGTCTTTGAGCAGTCAGTTTTAGACTCCTGTTATTGGCACGCTTTGATAAAAAACTCATGATGTGCCAGGACCATCACCAGTCCTTATGGACCGAAAGTTGTGACAGTCCTGGCACCTCATTGGTCTATAATGGGTTAAATACCTTGCAGCCCTTTGTAAAGGGGTAAAAACCCCATTTAGCTCAATGGGAGGTTTTTCTTTGTTACCTATGATAAATCCGAGAATTGCTCCTATCTATTTATCTATCCACAAACTGCCACATGGCCCTCATTGTCTTTTCTTTTGGTGCAAGCAGCATTAATTGGTGGAATTCTGGTGTGTGTGGCTTACTAAATTGGCAGGGTCTTAGAATATATTCCATCTCCTGATTTAGCATAGAGTTGTCATTGTTCATTCACCTGTCTATTTTGCAGTACAATGGAGATACCTCTAGCATTCACTGTGTTAAATTCCCCTCTTAAATCAGTGAGGACTTGTGGTACAGTTGTTTTCCACATAATGACTCCACATTTGCCTTTGTGTATATAGCTGAAAATACCATCAGAATTCAGATTAGTAACATGAAACAAACCTGTTAAAATGTACTTTATCAAAATAAGTAGGGTGTTTTTCAAATTTCTATGATAGTGGAACAATGTTGCACGTAATGTATGTGAAGCTTTTCATGCAAACTGCAGAAGACACACTCAGGTGTATAGAGCTTTATTTCACTAAACAGTGCTAGGGTTACTGTTGGTAAATAATACTGTGTTACCTGGACATTACTGACGTATTCACAATGTACCACTTTTGTAAGTGAGATAGATCAATTTCACTTGTGAAATTATTCAGGAATTCAGTGGAGTATCTGGTTTATCATAAAAGCATTCAGGAAAACATAAAAGTCCTGTAATCCGTTTAATCTAGTGAAACCACTGGTAAATAATATACAAACAAAAACTACTATTACTATTTATTCTTAATAGTTCAAATGTATGAAACCCCTTCACACATGGGACACCAACACAGTGTTGCTGCATTGGTGATGTTGTGTGTGGTGAACGGTACTGTGCTTTGCTATAACTAGGCCTAGTAATACCCTTCAAGGTGGCAATAAATGGAACTACTATAAATACTGTCACTTAGGTTTGTTCCTGCTCCTTTCTCCTCCAATCTCTCCTATAACTTCCTATCAAACTTGTTGTTAGCAACTGCCCAGTCCCTCCCTGCTCTCACGGAAAACTATTCCAACAATTATGATTATAAAGGAGCTTGAAGAGGAGAAGGAATATGGTGAATGGCAAACTTCTTCCCAGATGCACCTGATGGTGGCTTCTTGTTGTGGTGATGCTCCTGCCTCAGCACTAGGGCTTATAGAAACCATCAAAACTCCCATTCAGTTATGCTTTTGTTTCAACCACAACAGTCTACAGAGACTATGACCCCTGCACCTCTTTCACCACAATTACTACTACCCAGGGGCATAGCAGATACAGCACACATCTTGTGACATTTGAAGCTCAGACGACTGACCAACATGAACTAAATCAGCAACGACCATAATGTTATTAGAGTATGTGTGGCAAATAATGTTCCCGATGATGGCTTATCACTGATACTTCTGGCAGTAGGTCAATAAGCCTACAAACATTTTTCAAGGCTTCCCATGATGTAAGCCTGCTAACAATTATTTTAAAGCTTTTTTTTCTGTAAGTGTGCTAATACACGTTTTTAAAAATCCAATTAAAAAATAAATGGTTGAGTTTAAAATGGTGGATGTGGATTGTTTGTGGATTTTGTCCATCTGGAAATAATGTATGATGTATGCCGCTCTCTATCTAGCCATTATGCACTATGTTGTGTGTATGTGTATGTGAGTGCGTGTATGTGTGTGTCTATGTGTGTATGTGTATGTAGGTGGGTGGGGGGGTACTTCCAATCAGGAAAAATTGTCAAGGACATTGGAAACCTTATAAATATTTCCATTCAGGTAAATGTTTACATGGTAAAGAAAATGTAAAATATAGGGGTATATGCAGTAACATGAGGTCTTTCTCAAAGACATAAATCATTCTACTTTTCATCATTCTACAATACATAATCAATAAAATGTGTTATATCTCTCCAAACTTAAAAAGAGGCTCCATAGATTAACATTAGAAGAAAAAAATCAATATTAAAGGGATATGAATGTTTCAAAAAAAGGAGCTCCAATTAATCTTCATACTATTTGGACCATTGAGAGTGCTATTTCAATACTGTCAGAGTTGTAGATCAAGAGTAATTGAATGATAAAGTATGCCCCTCCTGCACTGTTTACTGATGTAACACTGCTCAACTCAGATCAGCAATGTGGTGTCCAGGTGGATCGCAGAGAAAATGATTCAGTTAGCATAAGGGAAAAACCTGAAAAACCTGTCAAGGGGGGCAGGGTTTTCTTTCCACTCACAGTAAGAAGATTGTCCCTTGCTGTGAGCTGTCTGTTCTTAAAGGGATAGTAATACTTTGTTTTATCTTTATTTTATTTTGTAGGCATCAAAAAAACATGAAGAACAATATAAGTCTTATCTCTCAAACCTTTATGGTTTGAGAGATGTTCACAAGCAAAGTTTCCCCTCACTGACCAAAACGGTCAAGTCTGCCATCTAGCTGTCAGATTTGGAATCTAGTTCGCAGATCAACTGGTGGCTTTTCAGCAGAGCCGAGATTGCAAGATATAAAATTAACTATTTCATTGGAAGGGTCTAAAACGTGTGCTTGCAAACCAGGCACACTTTGTAGACTATTCGAATGAAGTAGCTCTTCTTAAAATGTCGTGATCTCGGATCTGTTGCAGAGCCACGGCTGGTCCATGGACTGGATTCCAAATCTGACAGCTAGATGGCAGACTTTACCATTTTGGTCAGTGAGGGGAAACTTTGCTTGCAAATATCTCTATAATATAATTCTTCATGTATTTTTAATGCCTACAATATAAAATAAAGATAAAACGAAGTATTACTATCCCTTTAAGACCAGATTACACATCTGAGGGGAGGTGGCTTACACTAGGCAAAAAGGGCAGGAGAGTGATACTTTATCATTCAATTAGTCTTGAACTACAACTCTGACAGTATTGAAATAACACTCTCCATGGACCAAATACTATGAAGATTAATTGGAGCTGCATTTATTTTTAAACATTACTATCCCTTTAAGTGCAATTTCTGAAAATCTTTAACCTTTGAAAGGAAATGGCCAATTTGCCTGAAATTTTGGCTTTGGTAACATTGTCAGTTCCTACAAATCCTGCACAATTCATAAAAATCATTGCAAAGTGAACTGTTCTAGTATTAATGATTTTATGCAAAGCATTTTTTCATCATTAAAATCAATTGAATAGGTTAACATAGAATTACCACATAGATAGAGCTTATGGGGTAAAAAGAAGTACCTATTCCTGAGGTGCTTAGGTTTAAAGTTATAGTTTTATATGTGCATTTTGTTTAAGTATAGAATAGTTCAGTTTTGATGAGCATGCAAAGGAAATAGCTACTGTGCTTGATCAATTGATTCTTTTCTGAATATTAACAGGAGTTTGATTAATCAACATAGCAGATCCTTATGGTGCTAGTAGTGTGATAAATCTGGGAGTTTAATGGCATTTTATCTTAGCTCAAAAATGCAAAACCTTGGTTGGTACTTTTATTAAACAAAATAAGAGCCACTTATTGTTACAATGTGGTTCCTCTTTACTGGTGGATTGTTTGTCAATTTACAAACCCTGCCACAGTGTTTATTGAATGAAACAATACATAGATTTCAATGGCAAGCATATTTTATACTTCAAACTTTCCAAGGTCATGTCTAAGGCAACTATATTATATCCAGTACTAAAAACCTCTCTAGCATTTAAAAACTTAATGAGTTATAATCTACAGTAGCTTTGACAGTGGCAGTTTAAAAACCTGTGACTAACCAGGTGGTAAGATCCTAAGGAACAACATTCGACCTTGAGAATTCTTCTTCAAATACTGGAAAAACAAATATATCATATCCACAGCAAGCCTACTGATCCTTGACAGTTCTTTAAGCCAATGATAATTTACAAACTCTTTAACTGAAAAAAAAAATGATTCGTAGAAAGTTTAACTCCATGCCTGTGCCAAATTTGCAAGTGCATGTAGCAGCTTGATTCTGAGTCACAGACTGGCAAGCAAAGATGTCCATATGGTGCATTTTAAATAGCAATCAAACTGTATATATGGCATGGACATTAAACATACATTGTTTTTCATTTTTAATTGAGGAAAAGAAAGCATTTGGAATCACATTATTTGTTCTGGATTAGAGGATGGTATTTATACATGTATGTAAACTAATATAAAAAAAGAAAGCAAGAAAGAAAGCAAGAAAGAAAGAAAGAAAGAAAGAAAGAAAGAAAGAAAGAAAGAAAAAGAAAGGAAGAAAGAGGGGAGGGGGAAATATATGGAATGGATAGATGTAGATGGATGAAAGGGAGTATGGGCAGAGAAAATGGAGAGAATGACAAGGAAGGATAGACATGGGAAGAAATGGCCAGTGATAAGATAAAGAAAATGGGTTCCTGGGAAGAATAGGATAAAACTGCTATTTGTAATGCTTCTATAGACTGTCCCATATAGAAACCATTTGGTTAATTTTGTTTGAGCAATTTGTAATTAGAAAGAAGAAATACGCTTGTACATTTATTAAGACTAGTAGTACCCACTGCTCTTGTATTTCAGAAAAGGTGGTACCTTATCTTGTCTCGTTTACAGAAAATGCAGCATTGTCACTTCTACAGTGATTAACATACAATGACAAATTCAGATACAATGCAAAAATATTTAAAGGGATAGTATTACTTAAAAAATACTAATCCCTATGTTAAAGCCCTTGAATAAAGATGAAAAATGGCACTAGCGGCATCTCTCAAACCCTTATGGTTTGAGAGATAACTGCTTTCAAAGGGGAACAGTCCTCCTTCCAGGCTAGATGGGATGCAGAGCAGGCAGAAACCAAGGCAGGTGGTGGTAATAGGGGACTCTATTATTAGGAGGGTAGATAGGGTAATCTGCCGCCAGGAACGTGAATGCCGAACAGTATGCTGTCTCCCGGGTGCTCGGGTTCGGCATGTTGCGGACAGGGCTGACAGATTATTGGGAGGGGCTGGAAGTGATCCAGCTGTCTTGGTACATATTGGAACCAATGACAAAATAGGAGGAAGATGGAGGTCCCTAAAGAATGATTTCAGGGATTTAGGGTGCAAGCTTAAGGCAAGGACCTCTAAGGTAGTATTTTCTGAAATACTACCTGTGCCATGCGCCAGTGCAGGTAGGCAGAGGGAGCTCAGGGAGCTTAATGCATGGCTCAAGCAATGGTGTAGGAAGGAGGGTTTTGGGTTTTTAGAACACTGGGCAGACTTTGCTCTTGGGTACAATATATATGGAAGAGATGGATTGCACCTAAATGGTAGAGGAGCCTCTGTGTTAGGGGAGAGAATGCTAGGAAGCTTGGAGGAGCTTTTAAACTAGGAAAGGGGGGGGTGGGTATAGATAGCAAAAATGGGGTAGATAGAGCAGATAGGAACTGGGTCCAAGTAAATGACCAGGGGGGTGGAGAAAGGGTGGGGAGAAATTTAGTCAGTAGGGAGGAACTCCTAGTAAATGAAGGTGAAGAAAAAAGGCATGTAGGGATTAATATATGTAAAGACTTCAAAATCAATTGTATGCTAGCAAATGCAAGAAGTATGGTAGATAAAATAGGAGAACTAGAATTGCTGGCGGTTAATGAGCAATTGGACATAATTGGAATAACAGAAACATGGTGGAACGATGCACATGACTGGACTGTAAATATAGAGGGCTATTCCCTGTTTAGAAGAGACAGAATTAATAGAAAAGGTGGAGGTGTGTGTTTATATTTGAAAACAGAGCTAAATCCAGTTTTGCGAGGTGATATTAGTGAGGAAACTGGCCAAACTGTGGAGTCCATGTGGGTAGAAATCGAGACTAAATGTGGTGTGAAAGGTAAAAAAAAGTTGTTGGTGGGCATATGCTACAAACCACCAAATATCGATGACAATGATGAGGCCCAACTGCTATTGCAAATGAGGAAAGCTGCCCAGTTTGGGCATACTATAATTATTAGTGATGAGCGAGCACCCCAATGCTCGGGTGTTCGGGTGCTCTAACCGAGCACCCCCTGAGGCTCGAGTGCTCGGCCGAGCACCCGAGCCCCATTGAAGTCAATGGGAGGACTCGAGCATTACACCAGGCACCCCCTGCTCTGATGAGGGGAGGGTGCCTGGTCCATAGGAAAAGGGCAGAAAAGGATGGAAACACCACAGAAATGGTTCAGGGACAGCATAGGGAGGATGTCTGGATGCATCTTGGACTCCAACATCGCTGCTGGGAACGATCTTTCGCCCGTAGTACGCCATTTTTACAGACTGACCATAAAACACACAAAAAGGAAAATAAAAACGACTTTAGGCGAAAAATTGTTACCAAACAATATTTGCTGTATATTTACTTGTATATCATCTGCAAATTCTCCCAAAAATTTCCTTGGTTTTCGGAAGTGAGGCCATGATTAAGAGGGAAACGTGCGCAGAGGCAAATTCTCCCAAAAATTTCCTTGATTTTCAGAACTGAGGCCATGATTAAGAGGGAAACGTGCACAGAGGCAAATTCTCCCAAAAATTTCCTTGATTTTATTGAACTGAGGCCATGATTAAGAGGGAAACGTGCGCTGAGCCGACCATCTAAAACATTATGGGTGAGGGTCTGCTGCAGAGCTGACCATCCTAAACATTATATGCGAAGGCCCGCTAGTGAGCTGACGCTATAAAACATTATATGAGAGGGCCCGCTAGAGAGCTGACCCAATAAAACATTATATGAGAAGGCCCGCTGGTGAGCTGACCTATATAAAAATTGTCAAACAGGGCCCGCTGGTGAGCTGGCCCTATATAAAAATTATATCACAGGGCCCGCTGGTGAGCTGGCCCTATATAAAAATTATATCCCAGGGCATATGGAAGAGGAGGAGGAGGATGAGAAGATTAAGAGTCAACCATATACCCGTTTTTTGGGTGGAAGGGGTGAATGGGAATACAGAGTATTCCCATCATTGTAAATAACATATATAAAGTGAGTTTATGTTCCCCCGGGGCTTTCCTCCAGTGGAGTGGAGAAGTCAGGGGAAATCCAGGCCTTGTTCATTTTTATAAGTGTCAACCTATCAGCATTGTCGGTGGAAAGGCGGATACGCTTATCTGTTATGATGCCACCAGCAGCACTAAATACCCGCTCAGACAGAACGCTGGCGGCAGGGCAGGCCAGCACCTCCAAGGCATAGAGTGCCAGTTCATACCACGTGTCCAGCTTGGACACCCAGTAGTTGTAAGGCACAGAGGGATCATTGAGGACGCTGACACGGTCTGCTACGTACTCCTTCACCATCTTCCAAAACTTTTCCCTCCTTGTGACACTAGGCTGCGCATCAGGGTGAGGGTGCTGGCGGGGTGTCATGAAGGTGTCCCACGCCTTGGAGAGTGTTGCCCTGCCTTTCTCGGAACTGCTGTGTGCTCCCCTTTTCTCCCCTTCTCGGTTGGCCAAGGTAGCACGTACTCTGCCGCCAGCGTTGTCAGATGGAAAATTTTGGAGCAATTTTTCAACAAGAACCTTCTGGTATTGCACCATTTTGCTTGTCCTCTCCACCGGAGGAATGAGAGATGAGAAATTCTCTTTGTAGCGGGGGTCCAGAAGGGTGAACACCCAGTAATCCGTGTTGTCTAAAATGCGTGTAACGCGTGGGTCACGGGAAAGGCAGCCTAACATAAAGTCAGCCATGTGTGCCAGAGTACCAACAGGCAAGATTTCGCTGTCCTCACCAGGAGGATGACTCTCAATCTCCTCATCCTCTTCCTCCTCTTCTGCCCACCCACGCTGAAGAGATGGAACTAAAGTTCCATGGCTACCCTCTGTAGCGGAGACAACCGTGTCTTCCTCCTCCTCCTCCTCCTCCTCCTCCGCCTCCTCCAATTGTCGCTGAGAAGACGAAGTGAGGGTGCTCTGGCTATCACCTTGTGTAAGCTCTTCCTCCCCCATTTCCACCTCTTCCACATGCAAAGCGTCGGTTTTAATTGTGAGCAGCGAGCGTTTCAGTAGACACAGAAGTGGGATGGTTACACTGATAATAGCGTTATCGCCGCTCACCATCTGTGTCGATTCCTCAAAATTGCGTAAAACCTCACAGAGGTCTGACATCCATTCCCACTCCTCACTTCTGATTAGAGGAAGTTGAACGGAGAGGCGACGACCGTGTAACAGCTGGTACTCCACTACTGCCCTCTGCTGCTCACAAAGCCGGGCCAACATGTGGAAGGTGGAGTTCCAGCGCGTGCTCACGTCACACAGCAGCCGGTGAGCTGGCAATTGTAAGCGCTGCTGCAGCTTCAACAGGCCGGCTGAAGCTGTTGATGACTTACGGAAATGTGCACACACGCGGCGCACCTTGGTCAAGAGATCATGCACATTGGGGTAGGTTTTTAGAAATCGCTGCACCACTAAATTAAATACATGCGCTAGGCATGGTACGTGTGTGAGCTTGCCGAGCTCCAAAGCCGCCACCAAGTTACGCCCATTATCACACACAACCATGCCTGGTTGCAGGTTGAGTGGCGAGAGCCACTGCTCGGTCTGGTGACTAATCCCCTGCAACAGCTCTGAGGCCGTGTGCTGTTTGTCCCCAAGGCAGATCAGCTTCAGCACGGCCTGTTGACGCTTCCCCACTGCAGTGCTACACTGCTTCCAGCTACTGGCTGATGGGGGAGTGGCGGTGTGTGTAGAGAATTCGGAGGTGGAAACGGAGGAGGAGGAGCCAATAACGTAGGTGCTGGTGGAAACCCTGATGGAGGTAGGGCCCGCAATCCTCGGCGTGGGTAGCACCCGTGCCATCCCAGGGTCCGAGTCGCTCCCAGCCTCCACGACATTCACCCAGTGTGCCGTCAGGGAAATGTAGCGTCCCTGGCCACAAGCACTTGTCCATGTGTCAGTCGTTAAGTGGACCTTCCCAGTAACTGCGTTGGTCAGGGCACGGGTGATGTTACGGGACACATGGTGGTGTAATGCGGGGATGGCACACCGGGAAAAGTAGTGGCGGCTGGGGACCGCGTACCGAGGGACAGCTGCTGCCATCAGGCTGCGGAAGGACTCAGTGTCCACAAGCCTAAATGGCAGCATTTCGATGGCCAGTAATTTGGAAAGGTGTGAGGTTAGTGCTATGGCCTGTGGGTGGGTGGCTGGGTACTTTCTCTTGCGCTCAAATGCCTGGGGTAACGACATTTGGACGCTGTGCTGGGACAGGGAAGTGGATGTGGTCGCTGATGGTGCTTCAGATGCTACAGGTGCAGGGCGGGAGGTATGCGGGCCTGCGCCTTCGACAGGCGATTGGCCGGCACCGAAAACAGGGGAAGAGGAGGCAGTGGTGTGGCCTGCAGACACAGATGGGCGATCCAGGCGTTCCTCCCACTTACTACGGTGCTTGGATGCCATGTGTCGGATCATGCTGGTGGTGGTGAGGTTTCTAGTGTTCATGCCTCGGCTCATTCTGGTGTGGCACAGGTTGCAAACTACAATTCTTTTGTCGTCCGCACTTTCCTTAAAAAAACGCCATACCGCGGAACACCTACCCCTTGGCAAGGTAGATTTACGCAAGGGGGTGCTCCGTGGAACATTTGCGGGCCGGTTTGGTGCGGTCCGCCTTCTTTCTGTAGCCACACCACTGCCTCTTCCAGCCTGTTGCGGTGCTGCAGATGGCTCACCCTCAGGACTGCTGTCATCGCTCGGCTCTACACCTTCCCAGGTGGGGTCAGTCACCTCATCGTCCACCAAGTCCTCCTCCACTTCCTCACTCTGATCATCCTCCTCAAGTCTTGATCCCACCACATACTCAGTCATTGACAACTGTATAACATTCTCCTCAACAAGGTCTTGAGACGGAAATAGTGGTTGATTTAATGGCAACTGTGTCTCATCATCATCATCATCATCCACTACTTCCTTTGACCTTAAATGCCGTTCACATCTGTCATCTTCTTGAGATTGGGTAGCCTCTAGAGGTTGTGAATCAGGGCACAAGATGTCATGTTCCTCTGCAAGCATGCTTGGAGAGAGGGTCAAATGAAGGATTGGTGATGAGACGAGCTCCTCACTATATCCCAGTGTGGGATCACTTCTTTGACCAGACCGTGTATGGTGGGAGGAAGGATGATCAGAGTGAGGATTATGTTGACCAGACTCTTGGCTACTGAGAGTGGACTTGGTGGAAGACAGGGTGGTGCTTAACCGACTGGAAGCAGTATCAGCTGTCATCCAACCGACCACCTGTTCGCAGTGGTCGGACCTCGAGAGTGATGTCCTGCGACGCCCTGTAAAATTACACATGAAGCTAGGTATGGTGGATGTCTTTCTTTCTTGTGCTCTGGCACCAGGCACAGTTTCTCCGCGTCCTGACCCGCGCCCTGAACTTTCAGGATCACGTCCACTTCCCCGTCCCTTTTTACCCGCCTTCTTCATCTTACACAGAATATGTGACTTTAATATTTGAGTTTGAAAACTTAACAGTATTTCTTATTATTCTGCAACTCTGCAGAGTACACAGAATAGGCTGCTAAACTGCGGTGAAACACACTGAATGGAATATGTGAGTTTAATATTTGAGTTTGAAAACTTAACAGTATTTCTTATTATTCTGCAACTGTACAGAGTACACAGAATAGGCTGCTAAACTGCGGTGAAACACACTGAATGGAATATGTGACTTTAATATTTGAGTTTGAAAACTTAACAGTATTTCTTATTATTCTGCAACTCTGCAGAGTACACAGAATAGGCTGCTAAACTGCGGTGAAACACACTGAATGGAATATGTGAGTTTAATATTTGAGTTTGAAAACTTAACAGTATTTCTTATTATTCTGTAACTGTACAGAGTACACAGAATAGGCTGCTAAACTGCGGTGAAACACACTGAATGGAATATGTGACTTTAATATTTGAGTTTGAAAACTTAACAGTATTTCTTATTATTCTGCAACTGTACAGAGTACACAGAATAGGCTGTTAAACGGCGGTGAAACACACTGAATGGAATATGTGAGTTTAATATTTGAGTTTGAAAACTTAACAGTATTTCTTATTATTCTGCAACTGTACAGAGTACACAGAATAGGCTGCTAAACTGCGGTGAAACACACTGAATGGAATATGTGACTTTAATATTTGAGTTTGAAAACTTAACAGTATTTCTTATTATTCTGCAACTCTGCAGAGTACACAGAAAAGGCTGCTAAACTGCGGTGAAACACACTGAATGGAATATGTGACTTTAATATTTGAGTTTGAAAACTTAACAGTATTTCTTATTATTCTGCAACTGTACAGAGTACACAGAATAGGCTGTTAAACGGCGGTGAAACACACTGAATGGAATATGTGACTTTAATATTTGAGTTTGAAAACTTAGCAGTATTTCTTATTATTCTGCAACTGTACAGAGTACACAGAATAGGCTGCTAAACTGCGGTGAAACACACTGAATGGAATATGTGACTTTAATATTTGAGTTTGAAAACTTAACAGTATTTCTTATTATTCTGCAACTGTACAGAGTACACAGAATAGGCTGTTAAACGGCGGTGAAACACACTGAATGGAATATGTGACTTTAATATTTGAGTTTGAAAACTTAACAGTATTTCTTATTATTCTGCAACTGTACAGAGTACACAGAATAGGCTGTTAAACGGCGGTGAAACACACTGAATGGAATATGTGACTTTAATATTTGAGTTTGAAAACTTAACAGTATTTCTTATTATTCTGCAACTGTACAGAGTACACAGAATAGGCTGCTAAACTGCGGTGAAACACACTGAATGGAATATGTGACTTTAATATTTGAGTTTGAAAACTTAACAGTATTTCTTATTATTCTGCAACTGTACAGAGTACACAGAATAGGCTGCTAAACTGCGGTGAAACACACTGAATGGAATATGTGACTTTAATATTTGAGTTTGAAAACTTAACAGTATTTCTTATTATTCTGCAACTCTGCAGAGTACACAGAAAAGGCTGCTAAACTGCGGTGAAACACACTGAATGGAATATGTGACTTTGATATTTTAGTTTGAAGACTTAACAGTATTTCTTCCTATTCTGCAACTCTGCACAGTACACAGAATAGGCTGCTAAACTGCGGCGAAGCACACTGAATGGAATATGTGACTTTGATATTTTAGTTTGAAGACTTAACAGTATTTCTTCCTATTCTGCAACTCTGCACAGTACACAGAATAGGCTGCTAAACTGCGGCGAAGCACACTGAATGGAATATGTGACTTTGATATTTTAGTTTGAAGACTTAACAGTATTTCTTCCTATTCTGCAACTCTGCACAGTACACAGAATGTGCTGCTAAACTGCGGCGAAGCACACTGAATGGAATATGTGACTTTGATATTTTAGTTTGAAGACTTAACAGTATTTCTTCCTATTCTGCAACTCTGCACAGTACACAGAATAGGCTGCTAAACTGCGGCGAAGCACACTGAATGGAATATGTGACTTTGATATTTTAGTTTGAAGACTTAACAGTATTTCTTCCTATTCTGCAACTCTGCACAGTACACAGAATGTGCTGCTAAACTGCGGCGAAGCACACTGAATGGAATATGTGACTTTGATATTTTAGTTTGAAGACTTAACAGTATTTCTTCCTATTCTGCAACTCTGCACAGTACTCAGAATGTGCTGCTAAACTGCGGCGACGCACACTGAATGGAATACGTGACTTTGATATTTTAGTTTGAAGACTTAACAGAATGTGCTCTAATCTGCAACTTTGCACACTAAACAGAATGTGCTCTAATCTGCAACTTTGCACACTAAACAGAATGTGCTCTAATCTGCAACTTTGCACACTAAACAGAATGTGCTCTAATCTGCAACTGTGCACACTAAACAGAATGTGCTCTAATCTGCAACTTTTCACACTAAACAGAATATATATTTTTTTTTTTTTTTTGTTTTTTCCCCCCCACACACAATATAACCTGCTGCCCCCACACACAGTAGTCCTAAAAAGGACTTTTGGTTCTTTTTTGTCACAATTTTTGTTTTTTCCTCCCTACACTGCCTTTCCCTTCCTATCCTCAGCTCTCCCTGGCTCAGACTGAGCCGAACTCGATGGTCAGGTGCTATACAGCACCTGACCACGGGTTCTGGCCAGCCAATCAGTGTAATGCCAGCAGCCAACATGGCTGCTGGCATTACACCGATGTCAGAGCCTCCCTGCACGTTTATTGGCTGCGCAGCAGCCGCAAAACGTGCGGGGAGGAGACCCGAACATGGCGGGCGAGCACATGCGGTACTCGTACGAGTACCGCCATGTGCCGAGCAGAGCGATGCTCGAGCCGATCCGAGCATCGGCCGAGCATGCTCGCTCAACACTAATAATTATGGGAGATTTTAATTATCCAGATATCAACTGGAAAAATGAGACCTGTCAGAGTGCTAAGGGTAGCAGGTTTTTGAACACGCTTCATGAAAGCTACATGTCACAAATGGTGGGAGCGCCGACAAGAAATAACAATGTATTGGACCTAGTGAGCACTAATAACACAGAAATGGTATCCAATATTAAGGTAAGAGAACATTTGGGAAACAGTGATCACAACATGGTTACATTTGAGATCTGTCTGGCAAAGCAAAAATGTATAGGTTCAACCAAAACTCTTAATTTTAAAAAAGCAAACTTCAAATTGTTAAGGGCCTCAATGCAACGCATAGACTGGGATATGTTATTTAAAGGCAAAAATACTGAGGAAAAATGGTCAGAATTCAAATTTAGGTTGCAGAAATGTACCCAACTGAATATACCAATGGGGAACAAGTGCAAAAGAAGTAAGTCACAGCCAATGTGGTTAACTGCACATGTAAAGAAGGAAATGGCAAGGAAAAAAAAAGCATTCAAATTATTTAAGTCAGAAGGAACTGAACAATCTTTCTTAAAATACAGGGAGAGCAACAAAGATTGCAAAAAGGCAATTAGGGTAGCAAAAATAGATAATGAAACTCGAATTGCAAGGGAAAGCAAGACTAATCCAAAAAAGTTTTTTAAATATATAAATAGCAAAAAACTTAAGAGGGAGTGCATTGGACCATTCAAAAATGAGATGGGTGAGTTGGTTAGTGAGGATAAGGAAAAGGCTGATGTTTTAAACACTTTCTTTGCATCAGTATATACAAGGGAGCAAGGAATGGTAGAAGAGCCTCCGCAAGTATCAAATAAAACAATACAATTAATAGATATTGGGTTAACTCAAGGAGATGTCATGGGAAGACTGAACAAAATTAAGACCGACAAAGCACCGGGTCCTGATGGTATACATCCAAGGGTTCTTCAGGAACTCAGTGCAGTGTTAGCAAAACCCCTATATTTACTCTTTAAAGATTCTATTACCACAGGCTCAGTGCCACAGGATTGGCGAAGAGCTAACATAGTGCCTCTATTTAAGAAGGGAACTAAAACAGAACCTGGGAATTATAGACCAGTGAGTTTGACCTCTGTAGTGGGAAAACTATTAGAAGGCATAATAAGGGACTATATTCAGGATTACAACACAAAAAATAAGATCATTAGCACAAATCAACATGGTTTTATGAAGAATAGGTCATGCCAAACTAATCTTTTCAGCTTCTATGAGGAGGTAAGCAGCAACCTTGACAATGGCAAGGCAGTAGATGTAGTATATCTAGACTTTGCAAAGGCATTTGATACAGTACCACACAGAAGGCTGGTGTATAAAATAAGGAAATTGGGGCTAGGAGATAACCTTTGCAATTGGATACAAAACTGGTTGAAGGATAGGGAACAGTGTGTGGTTGTAAATGGAAAATTCTCCAGTATAGTTAAAGTGGAGAGTGGAGTACCTCAGGGTTCAGTATTGGGTCCGCTGCTTTTTAACATGTTTATAAATGACCTGGAAATAGATATAGAAAGCAAAATATCAATATTTGCAGATGATACTAAATTATGCAAAGTCATTAATTCAGAACAGGATATTTTCTCTCTACAGAGGGACTTACATACAATGTCAGATTGGGCAAACATGTGGAATATGAAGTTTAATGTGGGGAAGTGTAAAGTCATGCATTTGGGAGGAAACAATCCCAAGGCTACTTATAAACTTAATGGAATAATTTTAGGTGACTCGTTGCTAGAAAAAGACCTGGGTATCCTTGTCAACTACAAACTTGGAAACAGTGACCAGTGTCAAACAGCAGTAGCAAAGGCAAACAAAGTCCTGTCTTGCATAAAAAGAGGTATTGAAGCAAGAGTGGATAACATTATTTTGCCATTATACAAATCATTGGTAAGACCTCACCTTGAGTATGCAGTGCAATTTTGGGCACCGGTTCTGAAAAAGGATATACTAGAACTAGAGAGGGTACAGCGGAGAGCAACAAAATTAATTAAGGGAATGGAGGACTTGACATATGAGGAACGACTAAACAAACTTGGTTTATTTACTCTAGAGAAAAGACGACTAAGAGGAGACCTTATCACATTGTACAAGTATATGAGAGGTCAATACAAGGATCTCTGCGGTGAGCTATTTATTCCAAGGCCTGCTCAGGTGACCAGGGGACACCTCTTGAGATTAGAGGAAAGGAGGTTTAAACTTCAGCAGAGGAAGGGTTTTTTTACGGTAAGGTCTGTCAAATTGTGGAATTCATTGCCCAGGGAGGTAGTTATGGCAGATACAATGGACACATTTAAGAGAAGATTAGATACATTTCTTTCAAAAGGGAACATACAGAGTTATACTGTTTATCAGTAGGCAGATCAGGAAGGTCTGATAAAGACTAATTTAATTGGTAGCAGGAAAGCTATAAAATTCTTAGTTACTGAGGTATGAAGCGAAGGTTGAACTTGATGGACTTGTGTCTTTTTTCAACCTAATTTACTATGTTACTATGTTACTATGTAAAGTTCACCCCTGGCTCACGTCAGCGTTTTAGCTGAGAGCAGGAGAATCCTCACCTGAGATCAGCCGGCGGCTCTGCTGCAGAGCCGAGACTGCGTTAATAAAGAAGAAATCCATCACTAAAAAGGTCTTATACATGTGCTTGGTTTGCAGGCACATGTAGAAGACCTTTTAAGTAAAGGATTTCTTTTTTGTTAATGTGATCTCGGCTCTGCTGCAGAGCCGCAGACGGTCCCGGGACTGGATTCCAAGGCTGTAAGCTACAATGCTGACGCCAGCCAGGGGCGAACTTTGAAAGCGGTTATTTTGAGAGATGCCGCTGGGGGCATTTTTCATCTTTATTCAAGGACTTCAACATACAGATTAGTATTTTTTAAGTAATACTATCCCTTTAAATCAATAACTTGACTGATACCTGTATAAAGGACAACGACCTAGGTAACTCCTGATAAACAAGAGTCACTATCCTAGGATAAAATTTCCCTTTAAAGACACAGTGCCATACATCTCCTATTCTCATAAAATATATTTAAAAACAGTTTAACAGGTTTCTTGCATTTCTGTGGGAACTGCGCTCAAATTCTCTTAGTCTGGTGATGTTATCTGCTAATATTCTTCTGGTATTCTCACAACACGCTGTGTGCCTTCACATTTCCTTCAGTGGGACTGGCTTTAGATCATCAGTATAGAGGATTAAAGGGAAAAGGGGGCAGTAGAATGAGCAGGACCAGATGAATTTAGAGTCCTTGGAGAGAAAATATAGAAAACAAACTGAATATTTTTCAAGTTTTTGGGCCGCTTAGGAGTATCAGGGATTAAACTTTCCAGTGCTGTCTTTATTAAGAAAATGAACATTCTTTCATCTAGGAATTATTGTGATTTTAAGGTAAATAGCCATTGATGTGGTTAGCAGGTATACTGTAGGGCAAGGGTAGCCGGTTCTGGTCCTTAAGAGCTACCAACAGTGCACAATTACCGAATTTCCATTTGCGAGTGCAGGTGGACCAATTAAAGTGACTTAATCATTAATTAGTCCACCTGTGCTCCTGCTGGGAGATCCTGAAACCATATATACTGTTGGTATATCTTGTGGACAGGGCTGGATATACATCTCAGACGCCACTAGGCACAAAACCCTCTGGAGCCCCTAGACCCACTTTTGCCCCACCCCCTAACCACACCCCATCTATTAACCACACACAAATTTTAAATCTCCATAAAGATAGCGGCTTGGTTCACGTTGAACTCTGATATGAAGGAGGAAAAAATGCAACACACGATACATGCCTGAGGAACATAAGTTTCTGGGGGCTCAGGCTACTACTGCTGTCCTTTGCCGCTGCCCTTGCACCAATAAACTGGTCTGGCCGTACAGAGTCTTACTGGTAACTCATATCTCTTTATTATCTCTTTAAAAAGTTATGTATGCATTCACATTAGAGAACATGTCGCAACTCTTTACCAATACCACCACAAATAAAAAACACACCTAACTCTCTGAGAGCCAAAAAGGAACTCAGTACATACTTCATAATTCATTGGACACCCCCACTGGCACTCAAAGGGTTAAACCCTCTTATTCTAAACACTCTTCGACTAAAATTTCTGCCTATATAGAAGTTTCACACAGATCTGCCCAATGCAGAGACAAAGGAGAAAACCTCATGGAGAAGTAAGGATTAATGGAGGTGAGGACAAACCCTTTGTACTATTTGAAAACTGAGTCCCAACAAATGAGTTATTTGACACTGATCAGACGATAACTGGAGGACAGGAAAGCACTTTATGGAGAGAAATGAAACAGGTGTGCCACATCTGTCTCTTTTTCCGGTTGCTTGCACTCCTCCGGCTGGGGGACTGCTTATGTAGCTGGGTGAGACTTCATGCCAGTGGGAAAAGCACAGGAAAGAGTTGTTGTTTTGGGTTACTGGAGCTGGCAGGGTTGGTGCTACTCGTGCGACTGGAACCTCCTTTATCGCCAGTATCCACATTGATAAGCCTGTGCTTACATACTTGACATTGGAGGAAGGGGACTGGGCAGCGGTAAAAGCTGGAGCTGATGTGATGTGGTGGATGAGGAGTTTAGAAGGGCACAGGGACCTGCGGCATCAGAATTAGTACAAGGATCCTCAAAATCCCTCTCCTTTTGGAGCTTACAGGCAGCCAAGATGTCCGGCTGTCCCATCGGGGTGAACTGGGGTGCTGTGGAGTGATGGTGGTTGTGTTCTCCCCCAGCTTGGCACTGCCTGTAGTCCGGTATAGGAGGGTCAATAGGTGGTGGCTTAGAGATTTTGATCTCCAGGTGCTCCTTGATCCAGATTTGGCCATGAATGCTGCCCTCACATTGCTGGCCCTTGCTGGCCATTGGAGGGGGGCTCTCACAATGCAAATTTCAAGGCAGCCTGCGCAAGCTATGACACAGTGCGCGGCTGCGTATGACCATTCATGTGACGTGACGTCATGATGTTCACATTGCTGCAGCAAAACTGATTGGATCCGTCCAGGTCAACAGGGAGCTCCAAACATGGCAAGCAATATGAGTGTCACAGGGGCGGCCCAAGAGGAGAGGTGCGGGCATGGCACCAGAAGTTATGAACAAAGTGGCGGTGCCCTCTTAGGAGCACCAGCCGCATACACAAATAGAAAGCACACCACAATTTTTATTACAATAAAATATGGGCAATGGCCATAAAAAAGTGGGCGGGCTGGTAGGCATGGCTGGGCCACTGTCGGGCTCCCCCGAAAATTGGGTGCCCTAGGCCAGTGCCTAGTCGGCCTATTGGTAAATCTGGCCCTGCTTGAGGACCTGATTGGTGACCCCTGCTGTAGTGACCATCCCAGCAGCAGAATAGACAAATCGGATGTGACTCATACCTATTATGAGCTGTTGACCCTTGGGTACCTTTTTCTGCATAGGGTTGTATGTTCGAAATAAAATTGGAGGAATTCTGGGGCAAACCAATTGCAATACAGAGGAGAAATATAGATTTTAATTGGGATTTTAACCCCTTGAATGCTAGAGTGCACTCAAAGGGTTAGAATCTCAATTTAAATCAATGGGATTTTCTTAGTTCTTCCCTATAGTGCAATTGGTTTACCTCAGAATGTCTTCACTTTTCTTTTGAACGTACGGCCCTAGAGTGATAGATTGAAATAGAGGTGAACACTGTAGGGTTGCCACCTTTTCTTAAAAAAAATACTGGCCATGGCATTCCCTCCATAGACTTAACATTGGACAGAAGCCAATTTTTTACCGGCCTGCCAGTAAAATATCAGCTGGGTGGCAACCCTAGAACATTGGCAGATGTAGGAGAGAAGCCACTGATTGCTGAGTGTGGAGAAGAGGTGAATGGGAAGGTAAAGGTTAGAAAAGTGGAATACTTGATACTGGGCCATAAAGATTAGACATTAATTTGAGTACAAAGTCATACTCTAACAGGTGTCTCAGCCACATTGCTCTTTGTAGCTGTATTCAGATATCAGGGAAAGAGGCATTGCAAATTAAGAAAACCAGTTCTATGAAAGTATAATAAATGTTATACAGATATACAATGCTTTGGAGACCTCTCTAGCAGTCATGAGGTTAAAGGTTGCATTTAAAGGATAGTAATGTTTCACAAAAACAGCAGCTCCAATGAATCCTCATAGTATTTGGGCCGTGGAGAGTGTTATTTCAATACTGTCAGAGTTGTAGTCCAAGAGTAATTGAATGATAAAGTATCCCCCTCCCACCCCTTTTACCTAGTGTAAACCACCTCCCTTCAGATGTGGAATTTGGTCCACAGACCAGACAGCTCACAGCAAGGGACAATCTTCTTTTTTTCAGGAATAATAATATAGCCCACACAGAACCCCAGACAAATGTAAACAGGACCCAAGGTCCCTCCGGAGCTGCACACTGTGCTGTGTACTGCACTACTCCAGAACTCGGGACTAGGGAAGTGGCTCAAGTGGGACAACAGAAGAATAGTAGAATATGTGTAAGTCAACACTTGGTCTGAGAATGGAGGGAACAGAGAGCAAGAGAAGACCAGAGCCAGGAGGCACTGAGACTACAGGTCAGGAAAACAGGTAGTGTAGGGAGCGAGTAGGCAGCCAGAGACACAGGTCAGACAAGCTGGGGTCTACACAGAGCAAGAGTAACCAGGCCACTTGTCAGGCAACCGGAGACTATGCTGAGAAAGTAGGAGCCAGGGCCACTAGTCAGGCAAACCGAGGACTACAAGGAGCGAAATTAAGCAGGCCCTCAGGAAAGGCAACCGGAGGCTACACTAAGCGGTTAGTAGCCAGGGCCACTGGTCAGGCAAGCCGGGGTCAGACACAGAGTAAGTAGCCAGCCAGAGCCACAGGTCAGAACTGATGTGGGTAGTTAGACAAGCCAGGGTCATACACAGAGCGAGTAGTCAGCCAGAGCCACAGGTCAGAACTGATGTGGGTAGTCAGATAAGCTGGGGTCATACACAGAGCGAATACTCAGACAGGCACGGATCACAACTGAGCAAGCAGAAGCTCTCAGGAACATCACAGAAGGGCAACGACTCCCAGGCCCAAGGAGGTTTATAAAAGAGCAGAAGGAGGCAGGACCCAATTAGGCCACCCAGAATAGGCCCACAAACAGACGTCTGTGCCTGTTACCTGAAGACAACAATGAGGAAGTGGCCGGAGGACATGCCGGCCGGAGGCCATACAGAGGTAGGAAGCACAGGAACACTTAGCCTCTATGGGGGACTGTGATAGTAAGAGAATAGGCCGAAGTAAGAGTGTGGCTTGTTGTACTGCCACTGGTAATCTCAGATTCACACATACACATACACATCTAATATCCTAGCCTTGTTGTTTTTCACTGCCCTCATTCTTCCCCAGTCTTTGAAATCTCCCCTCTCATTCTCCCTCTTTGTTGCCACCAACTCTTTCCTGAGACCCCTACACCTTGCCTACATTGCTGCTGCAGGAGGGGGTGGGACTCATCTCTGGTGGTCTAGGGGAGTTGTAAATAAAAGGTCTATGCCTCCTTTGATGTATACCTTTGTAGCCAGCTCCCTCTCGGTCTCGTCAGATCAATAACACAGTGCATTGTGAGAAGACATCATATCCCTGTCTTCTGCGTTATTTGAGAGCCATAGAGCATGAGGAAGCTGGATAGCCAATATCCAGGGAAGGTGAGGGGTTGTGGGGCTGGGTGCACTGCACCTTTGGAACCTGCCTAAAACAGTCTCTGGAGCAAATGCTGTAGGGGCAAATGTCCCTTCTTGTCCCACCCTGCAGTTACCCATGATCATGAGTATGATACTGAAGTTTTCAGTTGTGATTAACACCACTGTTATGTGCACTCCACTCTACTTAAAGGCACATCATATTTTGGTTCCAGCATGAATGCATAAGTAAATAGATATTCTTTGTTAACCTTTTAATGACAAAGGAGTGTGTAATTAATTGTGAAACAATGCATTGTGCTCCCCTCTGTCCTTTCAGGGTTAAAGCCCCATGTATATAGTAATTGGTTTAACCTAATTGATGATACTAATGCCTCCTACACAATCCTTCTAGTTAAAATCTATCTGCTGGTTTCTTATCAAATTCTGCTTCCAAAATAATCTCTTTCTACTACTATCCTTCAAAGCACTTCACTTCCAGGCCCTGCCCTCTAAATATATATCTTAATTAATCCCTTGCCCCATGCCTACACACTTTCTAGGCTCAGCTAAGGCCGACCTTCTCTCTTGACTTCATATAGACAATGCTTCACCCAGTCTAAATTCATTTTCCTATGTTGCGTTAAATTTCTGGAGCCCTTACCCCTCAGTACACATCTGGCACCCTGTCTTTAAACCTCCAGTTCCCTTCAATACATGGTATTTCTTCACAGTTGTATTCCATCACACCACTGAATCTTCTACCCTGAACTATAACCAAACTGGTCCACTGTGAAATTAGCATCTATTGTTTCTATTAGTTATCCATTATATCTAATAAGACTGTAAGCTCTTTGAGGCAGGGATTGTTTCATTATGTTAATTGCTGTGTGTACCTAGTTCTTCTATTTAAAGAAGCAAAAATAAAATATTTAGAAGACACAGTGCAAAACAGCAAATCTTGAAATATGACATTGCTTTTATTAAACAGAACCACTTAATACATTTGCAATTGCCAGATCACATGGTTGATTGCATCACATCAAACAAACAATGTCACTCACAGCGATTTCCAGACCTTTACTTCAACCTGATCTCAGCATATACTTTACAAAGCAGGCTGAAATTGTAGCTCCTGTTCTCAAATGAGGCACCAGTGGGAGACAAACTGACTTCTGCTACCCTATTCATTTCATTTCAGGAAGTCACATCAAGTCATCAGAGATACCTCTGTCTTTTTTCTGTATATTGTTTGACAAATTGGTGGATGCTATTGGAAAAAGGGGTTATTACTAAATTTGAACTGAAGCATTCCTAAGGCCAGATATCCCATCAGGTGCAAAAAGCAAATGCCTAGAGTGTCCAGTTTTAAAGAGTGCCATAGCTGCAGGGCACACCCACATTCTGAATTGTGGGTGTGGACACACAATCCCAATGCCCCTGCACCAGTTTATATACCCTTTACTGGTTATTATTTAACTCATTGGATGTTAGGGAGGTATCCAACACATCTGTGATCTCTCTAGAAAAAGGGTTACAAGTTTTTCATCTATGTGTGCTTTTGTGTTATAAGCTATAGATATTTTCTGTGCCAGGAAAGAGCAGATGTGACTGTAGGCTGGGGTCATGAGTGGATTGTGTGTTACCATACGTAGGCTAAGGGAGTCTGTGGGACCTTCCCTAGTTGTGTCTAGGATGTAAATCCATCCCTGAATATCCCACTGGACATGTCATAAGGAGAGGGTGTGATTCCAGAATAAAACACAGACACATCTAGTGGAGCTAACAGGCCACAGCTTTACTTAAATATTTCCAAACACATCATTCTTATTTAACCGTAATAATGATTAACTAATCATTAATTAATCATTAACAGACATTCCTTGCCAATCCACCTTCCTTGACACAAAGCATGGCCAATTGCCCGGGCTCATACTAGATTCCCAACATTCTTCAGCACTTCCAGCAATAACAGCTGACTCCCAAGGAATTACCCCATTGGCCATCCACCTTAGCTTCAATGGGTAATGTCACCACACGCAACCTAAGTCCTTGGCAAACTCCCAAAGGGCTTCCACCCAAGGATAAATCCATATAACTTTACCATCTAAGTTATCAGTCTCTGCAAACCCGCCTGTTGTGACAATCAACCAACACCACACATGCACACAAACATCTCAACATAGGAAGAGAGGGAGAAATGCTTCTCCTCCTCTTCTTTTCCCCTAACAGCAGTCAACTTCCTGTCACCAACCTTTAAAGGGATAGTAATACCTCGTTTTAACTTTATTTTATTTTGTAGGCATTAAAAAAACATGAAGAATGATATAAGTTTTATCTCTCAAACCTTTATGGTTTAAGAGATATTCACAAGCAAAGTTTCCCCCTCCCGCCTCTTTTTCCTAGTGTAAGCCATCTCTTCTCAAATGTGAGTCTGGTTGTAAGACCAGACAGATAACAGCAGGGGACAATCTTCTTTGCATGAAAACAATGAAAGCCCTGCCCCCCTTGACAAGTTTTTCATCTTTTTCCCTTATCTTAATTGAAGATTGTCCCTCTCTGCAATCTACCTGGGCACCTCCCTTCTGATGTGGCTGAACAGGGGAGGGGATACTTTGCTTGTGAATATCTCTTAAACCATAAAGGTTTGAGAGATAAGACTTATATCTTTCATCATGTTTTTTTAATGCCTACAAAATAAAATAAAGATAAAACGAAGTATTACTATCCCTTTAACAAGCCCTTTCTTATTACACCCTTCCTGCCTAGATCAACCCTCCCCCGACATGCTTCCCCTCCCTGTACACTGCATTCCCATCCAGGGAAGTCTTCATTATCAATAAACTAACACTGGAAACAAGTGAGCTTGTCACTTTGTAATAAATTGATGGCCTTGAAAGAGATTTTAATGCCACCTATATTTTTGTTAGCCATGTTTTATATCAATCAATATTTTAATGAGATAGCTTTACTTATTTGTCATTTTATGCCAGATTTGCACTAATTGACAAATAAATAAAGCTAAATATATAATAAAGTATTGTTTGCTTATGTTTAATGACCAACATAAATATAAGTGCTATTGAAAGCTACTTTAACCGCTTAAGGACCAAGGATGTACATGTACGTCATGGGGGGGAACGTGCCTAAGGGACCCATGACGTACATGTATATCATGGATTTCAGGACTTTCCACGTGGCGGCATGCCTTTCATGGAGCTCTGAAGCTGATGCAATAAAAAAAAAAATTCTCCGTGTTCCTTAAGTGTTGGCCACGTACTCGCGCAGCTGGTCCTTAAAGTGTTAGTAATGTCAAAAAACACTTTTTTTGCATTTAGAAGAGCTTAAAAAGCTGATCTAAATGCAAAAAACCATATTCTCAAACCGCTATGGTTTAAGAGACACGGGCATTTAAAGTTTGATTTCTCCTACTGACAGCTGTAAAGCTGTCAGCAGGAGATCCGTGTCGGTCGACACGGAGGCGCTTGAGAAGTGCCGGGATCTCGTTACTTACACGGAATCCCTTCAATGTAACGGTCTAAAACGTGTGCCTGAACACTAGGCACACGTTTTAGACCATTACAATGAAGGGATTCCGTGTAAGTAACGAGATCCCGGCACTTCTCAAGCGCCAGCGTGTCGACCGACACGGATCTCCTGCTGACAGCTTTACAGCTGTCAGTAGGAGAAATCAAACTTTAAACGCCAGTATCTCTTAAACCATAGCGGTCTGAGAGATACTGTTTTTTGCATTTATATCAGCTTTTTAAGCTCTTCTAAATGCAAAAAAAGTTTTTTTTACATTACTAACACTTTAAGGGGTTAACATCTACTTATTACAAATGGATATTTCCAGATGTGTTGGACTGGTAACTGTATTTTTTGCTTTGTTTCATAAGAATAGAGATAAATCAAATGTCCTTTTATTGACTGGAAACTTATACATACATATATACAAAAGAATGTGTTGAAAATGTCTCTAGCATCCAAGGATGTAATCAATTATATGTCACAGTTATTTATCTACAAGGTACACTTAGGTGCTTATATTCGAAAGAAAACAGAAGTAATTTTGGAGCAAACTAATTACAAGGTAAGGAACTAATAAAAGTGTCTGTTGATTTAACTGGTGCTTTTAACCTCGAATGCTAGAAAGGTTTTCAGTGCATTGTTTCTCAATGTGCTGATGACCTTTCTAGCAATCAAGAGATTAAAAGCCCCATTTAAATAAACTGAAGATTTGTAGAAGTTTGAATCTGTCCCCCATGGTGCATGTATTCTGATTCATTATTACTTCAGTTATCATTTGAACATGGGTAGTTGTATTTTAGCAATGTGAAAAGTAGTTCACTGATATCTGTTCAGCCATTTTCTCTTTCATTTCCTGTCGCAATTTGAGATTGATATCTCAGTCCTGGCCTCTATTGTTCTCCACAGTCCATTTCATGCCACATTGGTTCTTAAATTCCTCTGTCCACTATAAATTATTGCAGTAACTTTGGGGATTTTCATATTATTATCCATTGTTTTTAAATGGATTTCTTGACAAATTTTGCTTCTGGAAGTTGTTCAGCAGACTCAGACAGACACAAATGAAATACTTTCTCTGATAATAAAACAACATTTCTAACTTTTATGATGCAATGAATTGTTGGCATCTTGAGACATTACAAGTGGGCTAGGTTATAAGTGTACAGAAGGGCAGAGGCTACAAGCAACTATAAGAGCGAAATACAAAGAAGAACTGGGAGGAAGTTGCAAGAAAGTGAGACAATGGTGTGATAAATATGAGAAAAAGGGGTGAATATACAAATCTATCAGCATAGTTGTACTAGTGTTAGTCTCCAGTGCCAATGGTAGCACACAATGATGAGCCCTCACTGTAATATATCTTGGAGGACACCCTCTGCCAGCACCACCACTCATGTCCCATAACTTGCACAATTAAATGAATTAAAGTTAAAGGGATAGTAATATTTCATAATAAAAGCAGCTCCAATTAATTTTCATAGTATTTGGGCCATGGAGAGTGTTATTTCACTACTGTCAGAGTTGTAGTTCAATAGTAATTGAATGATAAAGAATCCCCCTCCCGCCCCTTTTACCTCGTGTAACACTGCTCACCTCAGAGCAGCAGGGTGGTGCCCAAGTGAATTGCAGAGAGGGACAATCTTCAATAAACATAAGGGAAAAACCTGTCAATTGGGGCAGGACTTTCATTGTTCTCACAGTAAGAAGATTGTCCCTTGCTGTGAAATGTCTTGTCTGTGGACCAGATTCCACATTTGAGGGGAGGTGGCTTACACTAGGTAAAAGTGGTGGAAGGGGGAACTATCATTCAATTACTCTTGAACTACAACTCTGACAGTTTTGAAATAACACTCTTTGTGGTTCAAATACTATGAAGATTAATTGGAGCTGCTGTTTTTGTGAAACATTACTATCCCATTAACCCTTTGAGTGCCAGAGGGGTATGCAACGCATTGCTTTGTAATGTAGTGCGTACCCCTCTGGCACTCAAAGGGTTAAACAATTTACGCTGTGCCTCATTTAAAAGGAAAGGAATGCCATAATATGGCCATACATTGCCCCACTGCCCTCCCCTTTGCACAATAGGAGTTACAAGGAGAATTTTTATTGTAAAATGGCATTAGGTAGGAATAAGGCTAGGAAATAGATTCCATAGAATCATATTTGTATAGTCCCCTAAATTCTTCATTGTGATAAACTCTCCCATTCCTAGGTTATCCTACAAAGCCTATGCACTAATATCTCTCCTTAGAATAGCACAGCAATTGGGGAATTAGTCGCAATGGAGAGTTTATGCCACCTTTGTAACACATTAGTGCATATCCCCCCCGGCGTAATTCTGGGGCAAATTAACTGCACCATAGAGGAAAAATAAAAATTACCCAAACTGCCATTGGTTTAAATTGGGTTTTGAACCCCTTGAATGCTAGAGAGGTCTTCCAAACTTTTCGAAAACGTTTTGGAGACCTGTCTAGCAAATTTTAGTGTTAAAAGCCAAATTTAAATCAGTGAGGCCTTTTATTTGCCTCTTATGGTTCTATTGGTTTGTCCCAGAATGACTCCAGTTTCAGAGTATAGCATCCTTGTTAAACTGAAAAAGTATGAGAATAAACATACCAACACTTATTGTAAAACTCGTTGTTTTGTGTGTACAAATGTATGTGAAAGGAACACCAATCAAAATACAGCAGGCACAGTAGAGAAATTAGCAGATGAGAGAAGATGACTGTATAAGAAGCATATGAAACATGACACAGCATCAGATGAGATTTGTAGGGTGGGATGGTAGATGATTAGAGAGCCTTCAGAGTGTGGTGATCCTGGTAAGTGAATCACTGCTTAACAGGAAGGTGAGGAAGAGGACTCTGTATGAAACTTGCTGCTTAAAGGGATAGTAATGTTTCATAATAAAAGCAGCTCTAATTAATCATCATAGTATTTGGACTTTGGAGGGTGTTATTTCAGTTCTGTCAGAGTTGTAGTTCAGGAGTAATTCAATGACAAATTATCCCCCTCCCGCCCCTTTTACTGATGTAACACTGCTCAACCAGAGCAGAAGGGAGGGGCCCAGGTAGACTGCAGAGAGGGACAATGTTCAATTAAGATAAGGGAAAAACCTGAAAAACTTGTTAAGGCGGGCAGGGCTTTCATTGTTCTCATAGGAAGAAGATTGTCCCCTGCTGTTATCTGTCTGGTCTTACAACCAGATTCAGGGATGGGAGGGGAAAACTTTGCTTGTGAATATCTCTCAAACCATAAAGGTTTAAGAGATAAGACTTATATCGTTCTTCATGTTTTTTTAATGCCTACAAAATAAAATAAAGATAAAACGAGGTATTACTATCCCTTTAAGAGGAAGACAAAGGAACAGTATATGGATATAGAATTTCAAGGGCAATACCATCTTTTACTAAATCTACTCCTGTGGGAGCATATTTAATGAAAAGTTTGGGGCTGCACTGTGCAGACTCAAATCACCCCTTCTTGTCAGCCATTTTTGAGGAGAGGGATTAAGAACTTACCCTTTAGCTAGCATCAGGCTGAACACAAACTGGAAGTATATGTCTCAAAAATGTAGAGGGTCTATGGGAACTGCACCTCACAGCTTGATAAGAAGAAACTGTGAAACTTCAGTCTAGCAGTTCAATCTCTTCATCTGGGACCAATGACGGAGCCCCCCCATTATGCTCCCCTATTGGTCCATCAGGGTTCACAATGCAGCCCCAGCATCATCAGCAGCTCTGTCCCCAACTTATAGGGCACTGTCCATGTGATAGATCCTCATTAAACATAGTAACATAGTATATAGTAACATAGTATAGTAGGGATAGTAATGTTTCACAATAAAAGCAGGTCCAATTAATCTTTATAGTATTTGGGCCATGGAGAGTGTTATTTCAATACTGTCAAACTTGTAGTTCTAGAGTAATTGAATCATAAAGTATCCACCTCCCGCCCCTTTTACTGATGTAAAACTGCTCACCTCAGAGCAGCAAGACTGTCCAGATGGATTGCAGAGAGGGACAATCAGTGAACATAAGGAAAAACCTGAAAAACCTGTCAAGGGGGCCAGGACCAGATTCCACATCTAAGGGGAGATGGCTTACACTAAGTAAAAGGGGCTTGGGGGGATGCTTTATCATTCAATAACTCTGACAGTATTGAAATAACACTCTCCGTGGCCCAAATACTATGAAGATTAATTGGAGCTGCTGTTTTTGTGAAACATTACTATCCCTTTAAGCTAAGGTGATCCATTCTTTTCTGCCTTCAACTAGTTATATTGCTCTGTTTTTCTTCAGGTTATGGTATGAATACAGTAAAAGAGAGTAATATTTTAGCTTAAAGGAATTTGGTATGTTGAGGTAACTGTAGTACAAAAGGAGAAATGTAAGCAACAGGGTCGCCATTTTTTAAAAATTAGTCCAGTAGGAAATTATATGGGTACATATGAGTTAGTGACACAGAAGAGGAGCTAATTGGAGTATATTTAATAGATTTCCCTATGCCAGTCCTGGGAAAAATATTGTTGCACATTTAATACTTCATCAGTGTCAGCCATTATAACCTACCCCCTTTATGTACACTTTGTAGAGATTTGGTATGAAGACACAGTGTATCATCTCTCCATAAGACCTTTATAATGGCTGCTTCCTGTTCCTACAGCCAAACATTATGTTGTTTCACTCACTACCTCATGAAACCAAGTGATGTTTGGGTGCAGTGGAAGCAAGCAACCAAAATTTAGGTCTAATAGTTAGAAAATGCACTGAGAATGTCTCTCTTTGTCTTTGTCTGCTTAGCTGGTCCCCATACATGAGTACTGCCTACATTTATATTCTTTGAAAATATATTTCTAAATACTCTTTTTTTATACACATTCTAATCTTCCTTGATGATTAATAAATAAATAAAGTGGTGATTACAAACATTGTGGATACCAGCAACATTGTTTTGACAGATCTTGAACACAAGCTCCTGGGAATTAAAGACCATATTCTGTATGTACTACAGGAGATAAACAATAATTGCACAAATTTCATTTGATTTGAAAGGAACTTTTAATCCCTCAAATGTTAGAGAGGTCTCTAATACATTGCTTAACAACATCTCTTCTTCATCACAGACCTCTAGCAGCTGAGTTCCCTCTTCGGCACTCTAGTAATGCTCAGCGCTGGGAGACTGGGAGATGACATCATCTCTCAGCGCTCTGCATTACTGAAGAGAGGACCAGGCAGGAGCTCCATTTGTATAGAGGTCTGTACAAAAGGAGGCATAGACCTCTCCTGCCACACCGCTGGACCACCGGGGAGGTAGGAGATGGACACTGCGGATTCAGTTGGGGCAATGTGGAGGTTGAAATTGGGGAAATGTATGTGGAGGCAATGTGGAGATTGGGGGCAATGTCTGTGGATACAATTGGGAGCAATGTGGAGTTTGGGGTCAATGTGGAGATAGGGGCAGTGTGGGGGCAATGTAGAGATTGGGGGCAATATGGAGGTGGCCAATGGGGGACCAATGTGGTCAAGTGGGGGCAATGTGGTCAGGGGGGGCACATGGCAATTTTTGCACCAGGGCCTGGTGGCTTCTAGTTACGCTTCTGGTGTTTTTTATACAGCAGTTATAATATTTAGCTTTGTTACAACCTATTGATAGTCACTTTCAGCCTGAAACTAAAGCTAGACTTCAGTGGGAATACAACAAGCCTCTACTTGGACCTCGGAACAGAGAGAATCTCAGGTGGAGAGGCTTGACAGGGCTAGGAAGGAAGGAGGCAGTTGGACAGGAAGTAGGGCAGTTTGGGAATAGCATGAAGGTTGTGGAAGGCACAGGAAGTGACGGCTGAGGGTGTGTTAAGTCCCGCAGCCATTGCGAAGGAGACAGCCGTATAGTGAGGAGCTTCCTGCCCACCCGCCACTGTACTGAACATGTGCTGGGTACACACCTCGGTGTGTGTGCCAAGGGCACATGGGTATGGGGTCCAAAGCAGTGCTGGATTAAGGCAGCATGTGTGGCTTGCATGGTGCTTGTTTGGTGGTGTTATGGTGTCACAGCATGGCGGGGCGAAGCTTGAGACTTTGCGGTGATGGTACAGGATCATGACTCTTGGGCTTGGTCTTAAGAGTCCTAGGTATGGCTGTTGGGCTAACACTTGCCACATTCAGATAGTTCAGGATGGATGGTGGTATGGCCCTCAGTCAAGTAGTGTTAATACAGTGTGGTTATTATGTGGTTAAAGTGACGGGGTGCTTGCTGGGCGAAGCATGGGGCTTTGCGGTGATGGTACAGGATCATGGCTCTTAGGCTTGGTCTTAAGAGTCGTAGGAATGGCTGTTGGGCTAACAATTGCCACATTCAAATAGTCAGGATGGATGGTGACATGGCCCTCAGTCAAGTTGTGTTAATAAAGTGTGGGTATTATGTGATTAAAGTCAAGAAATTACTATGTTTTAGCAAGCAGTAGGGGGTTTAAGTTTACAGGGTATGTATTCAGTTTCAATTGATAATATATTGCATACATTTTCTTAAAGCGATAGTAATGTTTCACAAAAACAGCAGCTCCAATTAATCTTCATAGTATTTGGGCCACGGAGAGTGTTATATCAATACTGTCAGAGTTGTGGTTCAAGATTAATTGAAGGATAAAGTTTCCCCCTCCCGCCCCTTTTACCTAGTGTAAGCCATCTCTTCTCAGATGTGCATAGAAACAGACAAACAAGAGGGAAGGGCGCCCAATAGGGTAATATCGTCTTACAAGAAATGTCTCTTCCAATATTGATATAAATGGTACTCACAATTCTGGTGGTCAGTTCCAGTATAACTGACTAATTCTCATTAGGAGAATTACCCGTCTCCAATCGGGAGATTCTGGTACACAGAAAAATCAGCACAGTTCCAGCAATATCAGAAATACATTTTAATATTAAATAAAAATATATGACATAAAAGTAAAAAAAAAAAATATATAAATATATATTATATAAAAACAGTAAGACCCAATGGTACTTATCAACGCGTTTTGTAGAGCTAAACGCCACTTTTTCAAAGATAAAATTAAGACCTAGGGTATAAAGAAGGGAGCCGGCAAACTCATTGATTTTAAATACTTTACATTACTACCTCATTGGTCTAAGGATGCGAGGCTGAGTTCATTGATAATCCTATCACTGATAGCGCTCAAACACACCTCCTAAACATAGGGAGGTATTGTTTTCAGTAGACCAATAATATAACAGATCTTGCGACCACGTGTCCGCCCCATCTAATCGAGTAACTACGCCGTAACAGTCAGACAAAACGGTCCCGTTCAACAAAGAATAGTTGACTGACAGAATGCCGACCGAATCGTGTATCGGCCACACAGACAGCTCGGCCACATGATCGCAATAGTCTGCCGTTGAGTAGAACAGTTACAATAAAATGGAGAAAACATATTGCCAATTCAACATCAAAAACATATTACCTACACTATCAATAAAATAAAATAACCTACTATCTAATGATACAGAGAGAAATTATA
This sequence comes from Rhinophrynus dorsalis, assembly GCA_037306005.1. Lineage (NCBI taxonomy): Eukaryota > Metazoa > Chordata > Amphibia > Anura > Rhinophrynidae > Rhinophrynus > Rhinophrynus dorsalis. The sequence continues at coordinate 248,456,852 of CM074720.1, read as the reverse complement.
TCAATAATGTGTATATTATCTACTACCTTTGTTTAATATAAATATTTACTTAGATATTTTATATTTAAACGAACACCTACAAAAAAAAATACATGTATAAAAAATAAAAAATCATATTAAACAAACTCATTTAGCTATAGTGAGAACAATTCTATTAGTGATAATTTTCCAAATCTATAATGTAAAAATAATATATGATGATAAAGGTGGAAATATACTTGATTTATCCAAAGTGACCATCTAAAAAATATATATATAGCATGATACTCTTTATAACCATGATTAATGTAATAATGTTTTGGAGATTAAATATTAGATCAAAGTGCTATTGGTGCTTTAAATTAATTTGTTATAAAACTAATTAATTAAATATTTGCTAGAGAATTATAGTGTGGTGAACTCTATAAAGTGAGACCTAAATATTTGTGGAATATATTGCAAAAATAACTAATATCTAAATTGGAAATAAATAAATAATTTCACTACAGGGTACCTGACAATGGGTCTAAACCATGAGTGAATATACCTTAAAGAATGATCAATGTTACCAATGTCTTCAAAATCTCTATCTAAATATATCTAATCATATGTTGATTCTAATGTTTCGTTTAAGCCATATCGGACAAGGGTGGATAATCTGTAGATCCAATAAGATTCCCAGTTATTCAATCTACGCTGCCTATTATAGTTGTTAGCAGCAGGGATAAATTCAATAGGCAATAGAATACGTCCTTATTATGTACCTCCAGAAAGTGTCTGGAGACACTATGTATATACTTCTCAGATGTGGAATCTGGTTGTAAGACCAGACATTTAACAGCAGGGAATAATCTTTTACCTATGAGAACAATGAAAGCCCTGCCCCCATTGACAAGTTTTTCAGGTTTTTCTTTATCTTAATTGAAGATTGTCCCTCTCTACAATCTACCTGGGCACCTCCCTTCTGCTCTGGCTGAGCAGTGTTACATCAGTAAAATGGGTGGGAGGGGGATATTTGTCATTGAATTACTCTTGAACTACAACTCTGACAGTAATGAAATAACACTCTCCAAAGTCCCAATAATATGATGATTAATTAGAGCTGCTTTTATTATGAAACATTACTATCCCTTTAAGTATGTTTTATCTTGGTAATAAATGCTGTGGCCGTTTCAACCCATCCAATGTGTCTGTGTGTGTGTTTAAAGGGGGGAAAATTGGGAAAGAGGTTGATGACTTGACAATGCCCTGTCAAGACAGTATATAAAAAAGATATACTCAAATGTATTAGGATGCTGTATAAAGTACACTACAAAGACAAGTACTTCCCTTTCAATCTGTTGAGTCACAGTATCAAAGGAGTTTTCAGACACTATGAAAACAAGGTCAGAAAATAAACCAGGAACTTGAGAAATCTCTCCCACTTCACTGTCTCATGGGAATAAGTAACTCTGAATTTCTTTAAAGGTATAGTAATGTTTCACAATAAAAGCAGCTCAGATTAATCTTCATGGTATTTGGGCCATGAAGAGTGCTATTTCAATACTATCAGAATTGTAGTTCAAGAGTAATTGAATGATAAATTACCCCTTACCGCCCCTAATTTCTTCAATTAGCATAAGGGAAAAACCTGTCAAGGGGGCAGGGTTTTCATTGTTCTCATAGTAAGAAGATTGTCCCTTGCTGTGAGCTGTCTGGTCTCAAGACCAGATTCCACATCTGAAGGGAGGTGGCTTACATTAGGTAAAAGGGGTAGGAGGGGGATACTTTATCATTCAATTACTCTTGAACTACAACTCTGACAGTATTGGAATAACACACTCTATGGCTCAAATACTATGAAGATTAATTGGAGCTGCTGTTTTTGTGAAACACTACTATCCCTTTAACACAATTACGTATCTAAGCAGGTATCTGCCATACATTTGTTAAGTGATCTATCTGCTTTAGCTTTGTATCTGCAGTTTAAAATGTGATCTTTGTTGATGTCTGCCTCTAGGTCAGTTGTTCCCACTCCATGCCCTCAGGGTCCACTAACAGTAGAAGACATGAGGATTTCCCTGCTCGGACACAGGTGAATGAAACAAAATGTGTGAGCCCCTGTAGTCAAGCAGGGAAATCCTCAAGCCATGGACCGTTAGTGGACTCTGAGGGCACAGGTTGAGAACCACTACTCTAGATCATACCTCATCAAAGAAAAGAATGGGCTGCAATACATTTGAATGGATTGCAATGGAGTATAGGTGTTATCAGACTAAAACAACTAGCAGAAGAATTATGTCCACCAATGGGCCCTGGGCCTGGGACCGCATTGTATTACTACTACTGAGCAAAAAATCCTCACTGGTGCAGATTATGCTGTAGGGAGCTGTTTGCATCCCATATATAATAACAACAAAATGGATCTGATGCACACCATGCCATAATGGTTGATAATTATGTAAAATTAATTCTAAAACAATTCTCTATTATCATGTTCATCATGTAATTCCAGTGCTGTCATTAATTTGCCCTTTCTTACCATCAGCAGTGCAAGCAACATATATTGCTCCTCTTTGGCAATGAGAGGTCTGCCATGTATTGCACAAATAGTGAAAGATGAATGGTACAGAGCAGATGGAAGGTCTCTGGCCATGTGTCCAGTTGAAACCCACTTCAGGCATATTAACAGACTGTCAAGCAAACAGACAGATACAATTTATAAATGCTGTGAACAAATGTCCTGCTGAGAATTTTAATAGAGTTAGACTTGCCAGGAACAGCTGTGGTGAAGAAGACCGATAGAATAATGAGTGAATTAGAGGGGAAGGTGTATACTCGGATTTACCAAGGCGAAAACTAATTTAGTTTGGGATTTTCTTTTTAGCCCACATCTTTTAGCTATACATCTTCAACAACCACTACTCCACCCCCACATTGCGATCAACAGTGAAAATTCAGGTGAAAAGTTAGGTTACAACATGGGCGACAGAACTGTAGCAGTGAATATAAAGGTCATCAGAACTATACTGAGAAAGACTTTAATCAGCCCTACAGTAAAGTATCACAAGTAAAGTGTTATTTTGTTATTGGGAGGCAGAAGGCAAACACCACATGATTATGTAAAGCAAGGCTGTTCAACCAAGTAGTAGAAGAGAGTTTGTTACTTGGCCTTTCCTGTGCATAAACAAAATGATCGCGTCATCTTCTATGAATAAATATTTTCAATGTTTCATTTATTTTGCCTAGATATAAAATTATTTTCTTTGTGGCATAGCTAATGCACTATGCATCTATTTTTACACTTTAACCCATTGAGTACAAGAAGGGCGTCCAGCACATTGCTTGGAAGTCTTTGAGATCCCTCTGAGACTAATGTTCCCCAAGTGACGCCTTTCTTTAAAGGAGCAGTAACCATTTCTTTACTGGCAAACATATGCTATAGAGCTTTTCCTGTTAAAAAACCCCCAAAAAGAATACTCCCACTCAGAGGCATAACTAGTTATTTCTATGTGAAAGTGATCATCTCCTTCCTTCCTGATGTTGAGGGTTACTTTTTTGTGTATGCTTGAGTAAAGGTTTGCCCTTCTGGTAAGTGCCGACTGCTTTCCAGTTATTTGGAAAGCAGATCGGTGCTCTCTTTCTTTTTTTTGTCATTTCCGGATGCTGGGTGGATGCCGGGCTTCCTTCTCGCGGGAGTTTGATCTTTTCTCGCGGGATGTAGGTCATGTGACGCGGCTCCTTCTGTTTGCGGGTTTTTTGACAATCCAGAGGGATGAACTTTATTCAGACATTTAAGAGGCCCAAGACTCAGGTATAAGTGACGACTTCGATCATTTCCAGTCAAATATTAGTTTTTATTTTATGCCTTTGATATTTGATAAAGGGGCAAGTCCCTGAAACACGTCATAATATTAGGCATGAACAGCCATAATTATATGTATTGACTTTTTTTATATACATATGGCATTATTATACTATATATTTGTATATTTGTAATAAATGTTATACAGCTATTGGAGGACTCTAAGCTTCTTTTCCAGAGACTGAGTGACTGTAATGGGGCAGTCTGACTTTACCCCGTTTGCTCTAGCTGGTTATATCTAATACCAGCTATTCTACTACAAATTGTGAGTACAAGTTCAAAAAAAGCCCAACATAGATACCGGATTGTAGATAGAAAAATTGTGGTTTGGGAAAGCACTCACTCTCCAATAATACTTTGCCCAGGTGCACAATCCCTAAAGGAGTGTATGCAATAATAAAAGAATTGGGGCAGCACCCGTGGGACTTTTAAATATTTTATTATGGTAACAAACAAACAAGATCAGGTCAACATTTTCGGTCCTAAGTGGACCTTTATCAAGACGATAGAGATTGTAGATAGAGATATCTGTTTGGTGGTTTGCGCTCTTTCTCTTCGTATGTTTCTTTTCTTTCCAAGGCTCCCAACCAACATCATATTCCCCCATCCGTGTATGCTGATCACAATTACTGATTAAGAACACTGTGAGTACGGTGTTTTTTTGGTGGTGGTCCTTTATTGGCAAGATATATTGCACTAGGGAGCGCCCTTTTCTTCTTCTCGTTTGTTATGATATAAAATTGCAGTTTAATGCAAATAGGTGTGTTCTGCTTTGGTCCTTAAAGGCACAGTAATGTTTCACAATTAATCTTCATGGTTTTTGGGCCATGGAGAGTGTTATTTCAATACCGTCAGAGTTGTAATTCAAGAGTAATTTAATGATAAAATATCCCCCTCCCACCACTTTTACTGACGTTACACTGCTCACCTCAGAGCAGCAAGCCTGTCCCGATGGATTGCAGAGAGGGACAATCTTCAGCGAGCATAAGGAAAACCTGTGAAGGGGGCAGGGTTTTCCTTTTGCTCACAGTAAGAAGATTGTCCATTGCTGTGAACTGTCTAGTCACAGGACCAGATTCCACATCTGAGGGGAGGTGGCTTACACTCGGTAAAAGGGGCGGGAGGGGGATACTTTATCATTCAATTACTCTTGAACTACAACTGTAACAGTATTGAAATAACATTCCTCATGGCCCAAATACATTGAATATTAATTGGAGCTGCAGTTTTTGTCAAACATTACTATCCCTTTAAGAGATTAATGTGAATAATGAAAGTAAGAAAAAAAAATGTCTGAACTGCGATGTTATTTGACTGAAAAATTCCCCAGCAGTGGTAGGACCGAGTACTATAATCTATATGTTTACATACGTTGACTGTTCCTTTAAACACTGAGTAAGGTTTTAAAATTACAAGGACTTACAAAATGTCTTTCAAAACATTCTTACCTAATAACAACATTGCAACTTCAAATCTATTCCTTTATATTTAGCAAGTTTCTAAACAAAAACATGCCTATATTTCAAAACAAGGCATGACATGTCTACTTTTTGTTGTGTCCTTCAACTATCTAGACATTGTATTTGACTATTAAACTAGTTACAGAATCTGCTGAAACCATTCTGGGGCAGACCAGTTGTACCAAAGAGGACAAAAACTGCTTTTGATTTAAAGGGATAGTAATACTTCATTTTATCTTTATTTTATTTTGTAGGCATTAAAAAAACATGAAGAACGATATAAGTCTTATCTCTCAAACATTTATGGTTTAAGAGATATTCACAACCAAAGTATCCCCCCCAGTTCAGTCAGATCAGAAGGGAAGTGCCCAGGTAGACTGCAGAGAGGGACAATCTTCAATTAAGATAAGGGGAAAAACCTGAAAAACTTGTCAAGGGGGGAAGGGCCTTCATTGTTCTAATAGGAAGAAGAGTGTCCCCTTCTGTTATCTGTCTGGTCTATGGACTGGATTCCACATCTGAGAAGAGATGGCTTACACTAGGTAAAAGGGGCGGGAGGGGAAACTTTGCTTGTGAATATCTCTTTAACCATAAAGGTTTGAGAGATAAGACTTATATCGTTCTTCATGTTTTTTTAATGCCTACAAAATAAATTAAAGTTAAAACGATGTATTACTATCCCTTTAAATGGGACTTTGAACCCTTTGGATGCTAGAGATCTATAATGCATTGCAAAGCAATATCTTGGAGAGTTATCTAGCATTCTAAGGGTTAAAATGAGAATGTTTTTGTCGATTATGGTCATAACTGGGAACTTTTTCCACTGAGACTGTGAGTTTTGTAGTGAAATACTGGGTCTCTAGGGACAGAGGCTGATTCTCTGCACATTTCTGCTCCTTCCCCACCCTCTTCCTCCTACTTCCCTCCCACTTCTCCTGCTTCCCCACCCTGTTCTTCCCACTTCTCACCCACTTCCGGCCCACTTTATCAGACTGTCCATTCAGCCCCACCCACTTGTGATTAAACTACGCCCCTCTGTGATGCAAATCACATAATTTATATCCTCCTACCGGCACCACATGAGAATATCTGGGAACTTTTCCATATAGACTTCCTGTAGAGGGGAGTCCTATGCTGCCGCTGGGGAAGATAAATGATACAATGCATGTCAAAAGGGGGTGGGGCTTAATTGTGAGTGGAGATGGGGCTTAAAACACATCTTGGAGGAATAGACTGGGGAAGGAGGTGAAGAGGGCAGGGAGTGGGAGGAACATAATGGGAAGGAGGAGAAGTGGGCAGAGTTTTACTAAAAACTCCCCACAGCCAGAGAATCAGCCACTGATTTGGGGGAAAACCGGAAAGTTCCCAGCTATGCATGAGTCCTCTCCGGGGACACTAGCATAAAAAGTTCTCAGGTATGCCTGTGGTCCATGGTGTTAAACACAGGATTGCTATACATATTTTCTGTATACTAGCCTCACAATATTGGGATCTCTATATCAACATCTGTTATTCTAGGGCATTTTGGCCTAAGAAGAGATATATTAGGGTAGGCACTTAAAGGAACACTAGCAGCTAAAATAAATATATTTACATACCCTGAACTCTGTAGGATCTATAAAATGTCTCTTGTTTATGAGGCCTGAGATCTAGATTTGCCTTTTTCAGGGCTTCTTGACTCCCATTACCATAGAAGTCATGAAACAGGGTTAAACCCAAGATCTGTGAGAGAGAATGTCCAAAAAAGCATGGAATAACAATAATCTAGAGTTAGTTTTGTTCAATTTTGTATCCAAACCCAGTGCATTAATTGGCTAAGCACAGGCTGGGAGTAAGCAATCCAAATGTCTCCAGCTGCTATTGACTACAACTCCTATCATCCTCAGCTGGCCAACTTTTTGAGGATGATAGGAATTTTAGTCCATCAACAGCTAGATGGCTACAGGATGACCACCTCTGGCATAATCATAGGCATAACAGGAGCAAACATGTCTCTCTTTATTGGGGTGCAGCAGGTTGTTGTTCTTTGACATAATGATCTGACAGGGGCAACTGTAATGCCCCTCTGGGATAAGGAGTGATAATGCTATGTTCTGTGTATATGGGCTGAGATAAGGTAGCATGTTTCTGAATACAAGACCCATAGGCTCTAATCTCACTCAAGTAACTTTTTATCTTGTTTCTCAGTACAAACTCATTTTACCATGCCTGATAGGCAAAGAGAGAGAATAATTTTACTACCCACCTCAAAACCAAACCTGCATGACAGCCACGCAATAATCTGCAACATCTCCAGGGACCATGCCCTTAAAGTGATAGTAATACTTAATTTTTTGTTTATTTAGTATTGTAGGTATTAAAAAATATTATGTAAGTCTTCTCTCAAACATTTATGGTTTGAGAGATTTCGCAACTAAAGTTCCCCCTCCATGACATCAGTGCTCTAGATGACAGACTTCAATTCTGGTCCACAGACCAGCCGGTGGCTCTTCAGCAGAGCCGAGATCGCGATCTTTAAAAAAAACTACTTAATTGGAACTGTCTACAAATTGTGCCTGGTTTGAAAGCACACTTTGTAGACCGTTCCAATGAAGTAGGTTTTTTTTTAAAGATCACGATCTTGGCTCTGCTGAAGAGCCACTGGCTGGTCTGCGGACCAGAATCCAAGTCTATCAGCTAGAGCGCTGACGTCATGGAGGGGGAACTTTAGTTGAGAAATCTTTCAAACCATAAAGGCATACCTGGGAACTTTTGAAATTAGCTCACCCTGAGATATTTGAAATATCAACCCTTAACGCCCACAAGAAAGCAGATTCTATGTGTTATGTCAATGTTTGCTCTAAACCAGAGATAATCCAATCAATTTTTAAGGAACCTTTCACATGCTACAGTTCTGAGATATAACTTCTTATGCACTCATAAGGCAAGCAGGACTTGTCCTCCTGCCTTTTTGGTAGAAATGTCATGGATTTGGACAATAAATAAGCACTAATTTGGTGTAAATCATATAGGAGGACACACTAGATTTGCTCACCCTGAGAATTTGGCCCTTCATCGTGAGACCCTGAGATTTGGTTCCAAACCCTGAGTCTCAGGGTCAAACCCTGAGAGTTCCCAGGTATGCATAAAGATTTGAGAGATAAGACTTATGTAGTTGTTAATATTTTTTAATGTATACAATACTAAATAAAGAAAAAATTAAGTATTACTATCACTTTAAAGAAAAACATGTTACAACCACAGTCAAAACCACACCTGCGCAGTAGCCATGTAAAATCCCTACCAATGCCCCTAGCCATAGTGAACAAATAAAAATTTCTAAAATGTTAATTAAATGTGAATTAAATGGGGATTTTAACATCTTCAATGGTAGAGAGACCTTTAATTCATGGGAAAACCGAACATTTTAATGTCTCCCTTTTAGTGCAGTTAGTTTGCTCCAGAATTTTGCCTCAGTTCCTTTATGCACATTGACCAAAACCCCATAACAGGAGTGCAAGTTCATTTAGTGAATAGAACATGAGCATACATGCTTCCTGTGCCATTTAAAGTGGGCTTATCACCTTATGATAGGTTTACTTAATTAATATATTAAATTAATTAAAAACTGCCTATATGCTGTGCTAGTTATTTGTTTACCATATAAATAGTCTTGGAGAAGCTAACCCTTATTTGTTGGTGGCACAGTGTGGCATTATATGCTAATTACTTTCTATTATGAATGAATCTAGACAGAGCCCCCACAAAAGAGTAATTTCTAATAGGACATTGGCCTCAAACATAACTAAATAGAATACTGTACAGGGAATTAGAATACATGGTGACATCAAAATATAAAGGTTCATTTTCTCAAAAAAATTAGTTACAGAAGAATGGCTGCTAAAAATAGAAGTAAATTTTAATTATCTGTAAATCAAATAAAAACTTGTCTTAGGGTTACAAACCCTCATTAATTCCACAGACCTACAGCCAACCCTAACACTTCCTTCTTGTCAGCCAGAAGGTCAGAAGGACAAGGAAAGTGAAAGACGTAAAGTGGATATCCCTTGGTCATTCCAGTGGATAGATTAAGGGTAGAATAAGGGCCATGTTGCACTGTTTACAGATCATGTCTTCTTCAGGCTTCCAGGTGTGCCTGTTGCTATCTCCATCTCATGGTCACTTACCCCACAAGGGTGTATGTCCAGTTCAGTGAGCTGTAGCACTTCATTTTGTTTTGTGCCTTTATCTGGGCTTCTCAATGTATTATTTATTGCTGTTCAGCTTCTTTAGGCTGGAGGTACAGAGATTAATTTTCCATTATTTTACTGTTTGCCTTGGATATCTGCATCTCTGTGTCACTCATCTTAAAGGGATAGTAACACTTCGTTTTAACTTTATTTTATTTTGTAGGCATTAAAAAAACACGAAGAACGATATAAGTCTTATCTCTCAATCCTTTATGGTTTATGAGATATTCACAAGCAAAGTTCCCCTCCCCGCCCCTTTTACCTAGTGTAAGCCATCTCTTCTCAGATGTGAGTCTGGTTGTATGACAGTACAGATAACAAAAGGGGACAATTTTCTTTGTATGAAAACAATGAAAGCCCTTCCCCCCTTGACAAGTTTTTCAGCTTTTTCCATTATCTTAAAGGGATAGTAATACTTAAAATGTAAAAAAATATATGTTGTAGGGTTTATCCCCCTGAGTAAAACAAGAGTACTCCCACTGCTGAGAGGTCTTTCATTCAAAAGTTATTAATTTTCAAAGTTGAATATTTTAGGTGCAATATCACAGTGGCCTGAAATTGTACAGTGGCGCTGTTGCTACACCATCCTATGGAGATTTATGGTCAACTGACCAGAGTTGTCCATAGGATCATGTAGCAACAGCGCCACTGTACAATTTCAGGCCACTGTGATATTGCACCTAAAAAATTCAACTTTGAAAATTAATAACTTTTGAATAAAACACCTTTCAGCAGTGGGAGTACTGTTGTTTTACTCAGGGGGATAAACCCTACAACATATTTGCTTTTACATTTTAAGTATTACTATTCCTTTAATTGAAGATTGTCCCTCTCTGCAGTCTACCTGGGCATCTACCTTCTGATCTGGTTGAACAGGGGGGGGATACTTTGTTTGTGAATATCTCTTAAACCATAAAGGTTTCAGAGATAAGACTTATATCATTCTTCATGTTTTTTAATGCCTACAAAATAAAATAAAGTTAAAATGAAGTATTACTATCCCTTTAAGGCATTTACTGATCACAAGTTCTTTCTCTTGAGTACTTTTGGCATTAAAGTGATAGGCCTCAGTATCAGTTTTAATAAGGTGCTGCCAGAACATCCTTGCTTGATTTCTTAGCTCTAGCAGTAAGGTTTAGCTCCCTAGTTCTGCTCTGCAGTTATTATTGGGCACATTTCTCTGGACCTTAAAGGGATAGTAATACTTTGTTTTAACTTTATTTTATTTTGTAGACATTAAAAAAAACATGAAGAATGATATAATTCTTATCTCTCAAACCTTTATGGTTTAAGAGATATTCACAAGCAAAGTTTCCCCCTCCCGCCCCTTTTACCTAGTGTAAGCCATCTCTTCTCAGATGGGGATCTGGTTGTAAGGCCAGACAGATAACAGAAAGGGACAATCTTCTTCCTATAAGAACAATGAAAGCCCTGCCCCCCTTGACAAGCTTTTCAGGTTTTTCCCTTATCTTAATTGAAGAATGTCCCTCTCTGCAATCTACCTGGGCACCTCCCTTCTGCTCTGGCTGAAAAGTGTTACATCAGTAAAAGGGGCGGGAGGGGGACACTTTGTCATTGAATTACTCTTGAACTACAACTCTGACAGAATTGAAATAACACTCTCCAAAGTCCAAATACTATGATGATTAATTAGAGCTGCTTTTATTATGAAACATTACTATCCCTTTAAGTGCCTCTCTACAGAAAGTAAATGCATGTTCTCTATTGGGATGTGCCCACTTGTCAAGGTCATGAGTCTGAGCTGGTTTTCAGACTTCACAGCCATACAGAAGAATTGGCTTCATTACATAGCCAAACAATGTTGAACAATTTGGACTTAAAGGGATAGCAATGTTTCAGAATGAATGCAGCTCCAATTAATCTTCGTAGTATTTGGGCTATGGAGAGTGTTATCTCAATGCTGTCAGAGTTGTAGTTCAAGAGTAATTGAATGATAAAGTATCCCTCTCCCACCCCTTTAGAGATGCAAGACTGTCCAGATGGCTTGCAGAGAGGGACAATCTTCAGTGAGCATAAGGAAAACCCTGAAAAACCCTGGGCAGGGGGGGTCAGGGTTTTCCTTTTGGTCACAGTAAGAAGATTGTCTCTTGATGTGAATTGTAGATTCCACATCTGAAGGGAGATGGCTTACACAAGGTAATATGGGCAGGAGGGGGGATACTTTATCCAGGGCTTATCATTTTAAGTCCTTTGCTGCTATCCAGACCTGAAAAGTTACTCGCCACTGGAAGCCAAAACATACCCACCAGGGCTGAATTTCTACTTGCCAGGGCTAAATTTTCACTCGCCATTGGCTAGTGGCAGGTGGATATTTTGATCCCTGCTTTATCATTCAATTACTCTTGAACTACAACTCTAACAGTATTGAAATGAAACTCTCCATGGCCCAAATACTATGAAGATTAAATGGAGCTACTGTTTTTGTGAAACATTACTATCCCTTTAATAGCATATTATGTATGTATGTATGTATTTATATATTTATGTATATGGTACCGCACAGTGTATGCAGAGCCTTACAGCAGTGATATGTTACAATAAATAAATAGGAATGAAATAAGTGTTGCATCATAGAAACAATTGGAGAGAGGCCCTTGCCCCTAAATGGGTAATAGGAGACAGACAACAGGATATGAGGGTGTCAAGTGCTATGCCTCTAGTGTCTTTTGTTGGAGAGCTTTATGGCCTGTGTTAAGTTTCCTGAGGTACTAAACAATATTCCCAGGTGGGTTTAGCTCATGGAGTATTACAGGATCTCATATTTTAAACAGAAACTGTGAGTGCTGGTTTTTTTTTTTTGTTTTTTTGTTTTCTTTTGAAAACACTGAGGTCTCTATAGTCTGCCATTCCCTACCCATGGCAACTCTCACACTCTTGGACAGCTGTTACACTTGATCCTAGCCAAAAGGCTCCAAAACACTACACACAACTTACCAACTGCCATATGATAATTATCTGTTAGTAACAAATGATAATATGACGCTTATGATTTGAGAAATTCTAGAACAAACCAACTTTACTAAAGAGTGGGAAAATAGAAATTCTCCAAACTCCAATTAATTTAAATTGAGGTTTAACCCTTTGAGTGCCAGGGAGCTATCTAATGCATACCTCCCAAGTGTCCCTCTTTAGGAGGGACAGTCCCTATTTTTGACCCAAATCCCTCTGTCCCTCTTTTCAACCCTGATGTCCCTCTTTTAGGAAACCAGATTGTGTGGTGTGTATATAAGGGTATCACATTGCTCCACAGCAATAAAACTCACATTATTGTTTGTTTAAACATCTGTATATGTCTTTATAAATTAGTCTGTGTACATAAAATACTTTGGTCTTGTTAGAAGTCATTTATTAGGTTACACAAGGAAGTGTCAATAGGTCATGAAATAGCCTAAAAATTATTGCTAAATGCCCCGCCCACCAGCCACACCTCCAACCACTCCCCCTAAAACACAAGTGTCCCTCTTTGGCAATTTGAAATGTTGGGAGGTATGCTAATGCATTGCTTTGCAATGCATTGGATACCTCACTGGCACTCAAAGGGTTAATCCTTGGAATGCTAAAGAGGTCTCCAACACATCAATAAGCCCTAATTAGATCAAGGGGAATTGTGAAACACTTACTTTGTTATTGTGTGGATCTGATTAGCCACATTGTTTGCATGAAATTGTCTCCCTAGAATAAAAAGCACTGAGGAGTTTCTTCTATAGAATGCATTTTTCAGCATTTGATAGCACTAGACGTAAGTGGTAAATGCATTAACAAGTCAACACATTATATTGTATAGTGGAGTGTCCTTATAACACATCATTTATCTACTACAGAGACATGCTGCATTCTAAAATAAAGGAACACAGTTGACATTCTAACAATATGATCAACACAAAATATACTGTCCTTTTCAAGGCTGATTTTCTCAAGTAAAACAACAATGGTTGGATAACAGCCTACTTTGTGTAAAAGGCCAATTTGGCCACATTTTCCTGATTATCTGCTGAGCAAAACATTCCTCCTTATCAAATTATTCCACCCCTCTGGTTTTAGCAGCCTAAGAATGTGGAGGGAGGTGATATCTAAGTAGTTAATTAACTATGCAGGGTTTTTCTTACTATGTCAGAGAATAAGCTCTACTGAGATTAGACTACCCAGCTACTAAATCAGAAATATCTAATAATATTAACCTGTCTGGAAAACAAGGTGCATGTTATAGGCCTTTTAAACGGATAGTAATACTTAAGATGTAAAGAAATATATAAGATGTAAAGAAATATATGTTGTAGGCTTTATGTCCCCGAATAAAACAAGGGTACTCCCACTGCTGAGAGATATTTTATTAAAACATTTTAAGAGCTCAAAATTGTATTTTTTTAGGTGCAATATCACAATGGCCTGAAAATTTACAGTGGTGCTGTTGCTACACCATCCTATGGATATTTATGGTCTACAGACCAGAGCAGTCCATAGGATGGTGTAGCAACAGCACCACTGTAAATTTTCAGGCCACTGTGATATTGCACCTAAAACAATCTCTCAGCAGTGGGAGTACCCTTGTTTTACTCAGGGGGATAAACCCTTCAACATATATTTTTTTTACATTTTAAGTAATACTATACCTTTAAATACATTCATTTAATGAGACTAAATGCTGTGTAGGTAACAGGTCCACTTTAAACGATAGTAATCCTTATTTTAAAGTGTACTCCATATGTAGACCTAAAAAATTGCGAAAAACGATGTAAGGCTTATCTCTCAAACCTTTATGGCACACTATATAGACCATTCCAACAAAATATTAATGTTCAGATTGCGCGTTTTCGGCTCTGCTGAAGAGCCTCCATCCGGTCAAATGACCAGATTCCGCAGCTGTCAGCTAAGCACTGACTTCATTCAAACAGGCATGGAAAGGTAACTTTAGCGAGGCATATCTCTCAAACCATAAAGGTTTGAGAGCTAAGCCTTACATCGTTTTTCACAGTTTTTTTAGGTCTACAGTATGGAGTACACTTAAAAATAAGTATTACTAGCCCTTTAAAGGGATAGTAATGTTTCAACATAAATGCAGCTCTTAATAGTTTTTGGACCATGTAGAGTGTTATTATCATTCTCTGCGATGTGCAGTTTCAGAGTAATTGGACCGTAAAGTGTTCCCTCCCGCTCCTTTTACCTATGTAAAGCTGCACAGCAAGACCGTCTGGATGGATCACAGAAAGAGACAATCTTCTGTTAGCATAAGGACAAACTTGCTGTCCTCCTTCAATAATTCAACCACTCTGGAACTACATATCGTAGGAGTGATAATACCGCTCTACATGGCCCAAAAACTATATAATTGGAGCTGCATTTATTTTGAAACATTACTATCCCTTTGAAGTGTTTGTGATGTCCAAGTAAAAATATTTAGCATTGTGCAGAGCTGAAAAAGTTGAATTGAATGCAAAAAACAGTCTATGGTTTGAGAGATATATGCATTCAAAGTTTGATGTTTCCTGCTGTCAGCTGTAAAGCTGTCAGCAGGAGATCCGTGTCGGCCAACATGGAGGCTCTGCAGCAGAGCCGAAGTCACATTATGTAAAACAAATTACTTAATTGGAATGGTCTGCAAAGTGTGCCTGGTTTGCAAGCACACTTTTTAGACCATTCCAATGAAGGCATTCATTTTAAATAACATGATTGCAGCTCTTCTGCAGAGCCTCCATGTTGGCCGACACGGATCTCCTGCTGACAGCTTTACATCAAACTTTTAATGCATGTATCTCTCAAACCATAGCGGTTTGAGTGAAATGTTTTTTGCATTCGATTCAACATTTTCAGCTTTACACAATGCAAAATATTTTTACTTGGACATTACTAACACTTTAAATTGCAATTGTCACATTTTGTGAAGTCTGATGGGCTGTGCTCAAGCTATAAAAGCAACAGCATATAGTGTAGTTTATAAGAAGGTACAGCTAGAAAATACCCATTTTAGAAGGGTCTTCAGAATAGAAAATGAATACACTGGACAGCAGAAGTACTTTGGATTGTTGAATTCACCTTGGTGAAAAAAAAAAAAACGAAAGCACAAAGTATAAATCTGTGCTACTCCCACTAAACCCATAACCATACCTGGGAACTCTCAGGGTTTGACCCTGAGACTCAGGGTTTTGACCCAAATCTCAGGGTCTCAGGGTGAAGGGCCAAATTCTCAGGGTGAGAGAGGTCTGTGTCACCTACTATATGAATTTCCCCAATTAAATGTTTCTTTAGCCTCTAAACTGGCGCCATTAGTACCAGAAAGACAGTGGTAGATGTCTTGCTTGTGTTCAGGAAGTGAGTTATCCAAACTGTAGCATGTTAAAGGTCCCTCGCACACGGACAGGATCACCTCTGTTTTAGAGCAAGCAGGCACATATCGCATAAAATCTACATTATGGGAAGCTTTAAGGGTTAATATTTAAAAGATCTCAGGGTCAGCTCATCATGAAAGTTCCCAGGTATGCCCATAACACAATTAACTTATTGTAACACATATGTTGGACACTCATACAATAGTGTTTGCTAATCACATGTTAGTATAAATCCACTGTGTTTTTGGAGGAAAAAGTGTAAATTTCTGTCATTGTTGTCTGATGGGCTGTGCAGTTCCCAGATATAACCTATCAGCCATTTTGGGAGCCATAATACCGACCTTAGTGACTTTTAGGGAGCTATGCTTTAAAGAGGAACTTTACCCTCAAGATGACCCAACAAACCTTATGAACATTCCATAGACAGGGCATTCTGGTAGGGGGTGAAGCCACTAGCATCTTGTTCTTGCTTGACTGTAATCAGATCCCACTGAGCCTGTCACATACTCCATGAAATCTACAGTTCCAGGATACCTTTTGCATATGTGAGCATATGTAATGTAATGTATATTTGCTTTTGAACTGGATGTATGGTGCAGTCACATGTACTGTCTAAAGGTCATTGCCTTAATTTGCAAGTTCAACTACCATAGCAGATTTGGTAGGTCTTGTGGGATGTAAGGTTATGAACGGATTGCAACCAAGTAGGATCCAGAATATATTAGAGTCCTTAGAATGCCATACCTATGGAATTAAAGTGAGATTTGGGACAGGGTTGACTTCGTGATGCGTTTCCCCTTTAAACCATTGACCTCACTTGCTGCAATGATATTCTTATAGGCAACATGTGTTGAAACTCAACAGTCTCAATTGTAGTCTAGGTAGTTGTGTGCATAGCCTCTGAAACATATTTCTTTGACTTTTAAAACTTAAGTTTCCCTGCAGGATCACCTAGACAGCCATAAGGTCAGTTTTCAGCTGTCAGGTTGATTGGTAGGGCTGCTAGAACAACACGTCTACTCCACAGGACCAGACTTGTTGAGAGGGACCTAATACATGATAGTTCTCTTCTAGAACTATCTCCTTCTATTCATAACCCCTTACTTGCCTCACTGTGGTCAGGAAATCTTAATGGCCCCTATGGATTTTGCTCTTGTGCCTTTTTCAAGAGATAACACCAGTCAGTCCTGGATTTCATGTTCATGGAGTAAGACATGTGAGTTTCTGGCATTTTTTTTAATGCTGATGCAAGCAGAGTGCATAAGCCAACTTAACCCTTTAAGGACCGGGTGGCTGTTCAATGCATTTAAGTCCTTAAATGTTTAATATCACTGTGTGCTGTGAACACAGTTTGTGGTCCTGTGGTCCTCTTAGCAACTGTCATGTCTGCTTCCATAGACATGGCATGGCATCCAGGACTGAGTGATGACATCATCTCTGGAGCCAAGGCACAACGGCAAAATTCATTGAGGCCATTCAGATTTTCTGGCTATAGTAAGGTAAGTGGGTGGGGCATTATTAGGAGGTGTTAGTCCTTCATTAAAAAGTTACAGTTTACAAACGTATTTACAACCCACTAACAGCAGTATTTTGAGTGTTTATGCCATCCCCCTGCACAGTTACATAGGAAATGTAGGCACTTCAGAACCAATTTATCGAACAGGACAAAAGTCTATGAATGGAATTTTATACATCATACAAATAAGATAGTTAAAGAGCAAGTTTATTTTAACAAGCCTGCTTCTTGTGAGCAGACTTGGTAAAAACCATGGACTGCACTAAGCAAACCCCAAAACAGGGGTTCAGAAAATGGATCTCTGGTTAGAATGCAACCCAGATGTATATTGCTCTCAGGCGTAAACTTTGCAGGTCGTGTGTGCAGACTTCATAGATTCTCTGCGTTGAGCTTTTAAGTCAGATACTGAGGGTCTATGGGGGACTACATCACTCTGGACAAGAGAAAGAAATGCAAGACCTTATTTTTGCAGTTCAGTCTCTTCTTGTGAGATCAACAAGGGAGTTTATGGGATTTCTTTCAGACCCCTGCTCTGTTGTAACTCTGCATTGTTGTTTTTCTCCTATTTTCTTGTTTTTCTTCTTCTTCTTCTCTCTCTCACTGTCTCACACATATACACGCACCTAGATTTGCTCACAGATCAGTATGTCACAATGACCCTACCAAGGTCACAACAGAGCAAAGCTGATTTGGTTGGATCAAGTTGATCAATAGGCCGAATCTGGCCCATAGACCGTATTCCTTCCACTTCTGATTTAGGTCATTCTGTTTGAATTTTGTCTCATTAACCCCTTAACGACTGGCCGATCGGCGAGGCGCGGTCAGTTAAGGACCACAGAGCATTTTTTTTTCTTTCTTCCCCTTCCGGACTCCCCGAACAGCGTGCAGCCACTGGGGGGGGGGAGCCCGTAATTCCATGATGCTCATAGTACGTCATGGGCCGTTCAATCAGATCGACCCTTGACGTACTATGACCGTCAAGGGTCGTTAAGGGGTTAAATAAGCTCTTATGTTTTTTTGTTTTGTTTTGTTTTTCTTTTACCTGAATCAGTGTTATTCCACAGTGACTTCTGTTGCGAACTGTCCAGCAGATCTTTTTTACATAGTTTGGTAACCTGAAATATAAAAACGATAAGACATTCATTCTGTTTGCACTGTATACTGTATTTTAGTCTTGTACACACAGGTCATACTTAGCATTATGTGATCAGAAGAACTGGAGCAAAGCAAGTGCACGAAAGGAAACCAATACCATTTCTCAAATTTCCCAGTGATTTTAATGGGGCTTTTAACCTCTTGAATGCAATAGAGGTCTCCAGCTCATTGCCACTGAATGTATTGGAGACATCTCTAGCATCCAAGGGGTTAGAAGGCCCATTTAAATCAGTAAGAATGCTTATTTGTCTCCTTTGGTACAGATGGTTTGCCACAGTATTGCACCATTTATTCTTAGTACATCAGCCTCATTAACTCAGTGTTGTCATCAATGTGATGATTGCTCCAAAACAGAACAATTGTATCTTTCAACTTAGAAAATAAGAAAACATGTTTTTAACAGGACTATTCGTCATTTCTAAAGTAATATTTTAAAAAATGTTAGTGCTGGGCATTAAATTTAGTTTTAAGGGGATAGTAATGTTTCACAATAAAAGCAGCTCCAATTAATCTTCATAATATTTGGGCCATGGAGAGTGTTATTTCAGTACTGTCAGAGTTGTAGTTCATGAGTAATTGAATGATAAAGTATCCCTCTCCCGCCCCATTTACTGATGTAACTGCTCACCTCAGAGCAGCAAGACTGTCCAGATGGATCGCAGAGAGGGACAGTCTTCAGTGAACATAAGGGAAAACCTTAAAAACCTGTCAAGGGGGACAAAGTTTTCCTTATGATCACAGTAAGAAGATTGTTCTTTGCTGTGAGCTGTCTGGTCAAAGGACCATATTCCACATCTGAGGGGAGGTGGCTTACACTAGATAAAAGGGGCGGAAGGGGGATACTTTATCATTCAGTTACTCTTGAACTACAATTCTGACAGTACTGAAATAACACTCTCCATGGCCCAAATACTATGAAGATTAATTGAAGCTGCTTTTATTATGAAACATTGCTATCCTCTTAAAGCCACATTTTTTTTTGGACCTGCAAAGTAAATGACATAGCTAATCTGTGAGCATTCTGATTTGGATTTTATTTGATTACAGGCTAGATTTAAAGGGATAGTAATACTTCATTTTAACTTTATTTTATTTTGTAGGCATTAAAAAAACATGAAGAACGATATAAGTCTTATCTCTCAAACCTTTATGGTTTAAGAGATATTCACAAGCAAAATTTCCCCTCCTGCCCCTTTTACCTAGTGTAAGCCATCTCTCCTCAGATGTGGATCTGGTTGCTAGACCAGACAGATAACAGAAGGAGACAATCTTCTTTATATGAAAACAATGAAAGCCCTGCCCCCGTTGACAAGCTTTTCAGGTTTTTCCCTTATCTTAATTGAAGATTGTCCCTCTCTGCAATCTACCTGGGCACCTCCCTTCTGCTTTGGCTGAACAGTGTTACATCAGTAAAAGGGGCGGGAGGGGGACACTTTGTCATTGAATTACTCCTGAACTACAACTCTGACAGAACTGAAATAACACTCTCCAAAGTCCAAATACTATGATGATTAATTAGAGCTGTTTTTATTATGAAACATTACTATCCCTTTAACAGATACAGTATGTTATGTTTTTTTCATTTGGAGATCTATTTAAAACTCACATAATAAGACGGGTGTGCATGCAATATCAGTTTGCAAATGCAATAAAACAGTTGGAGTGAAGTGAGTAGCTGCCCGGCAGACAGCACATTAAGTCCAATAGAAAAAGGAAATTAAATAATGTGCCAAATTCCACAGATGTTGGCCAGTCCATTTCAGAGGCCAGAAAAAGAAATGAGTGACAATCCCATTACTGTGTAAAACAGAAACATTAGCCAAATAAAATGTAATCGTGAGAGGCCAGATTTCACAAAAAGTTGCACTCTTCTCTAGTTCTTAAGGGGTTAAGAGAGATGTCTCGAGTGTATTGCCTTTCAATGTTTAGGAGACATCTCTAGCATCCAAGAAGTTGAAGGTTAGGAAAATATAAGAGAACTGGTAATCCAATACCTGGGTCGGGGGGGGGGGGAATGGGGTAATTGATTTCAGCAATACATTTTTTGGATACCTAGGGCTCGATCCAAATGTTTGAGATAAAAAAACCAGTAGGGTAAAATGGATACCGACTGACAAAAAGAAAATGTCTTGGTCGTTATTCAAATGTTCTACCAGCTTAAAGCACAACGGATGTTAGGACACAAGACTGGTCTTGTGGCCAAACGTCCCTTTTGAGCTCTAAGTTCCAAAAACACAGAGCAATGCGTTGCAGACCTCTCTGGGCACAAAGGGTTAAACAACATATCAGTGCCCATGAACATTTACATATGCCTCCATTACTTTATCTGTAAATAAGCCATTATTCCATAAAAAAAAATATATAAAAAGATAAGTATGCTTAGCTTAATGACATGTCCCCGCTGCTATGTGTGGCAGCAGAGGCGGCGGCATTGGAGACAGTGCCGTGTGCCACGTGTTCCCCTCCTCTCGGGATGATGCCTGATCCGCAATGAGGGAATTTGAACAGAAACTGCCTTTATATATGGGCAGTCTCTGATTCGATCCCCTCACAGCCATTGGTTGAGATGTGCTTACGCACATCCCAGCCAATCAGATTCGAGCTACTGTGCTTTAATCTGTTCATGGGCACTGATATGTTGTTTAACCTTTTGAGCCCAGAGATGTCCACAATGCTTTGCGTACCCCTCTGCCACTCAAGGGGTTAAACAATGCTATGGTTTCAGCATTTGATTAATAATTTTGTTTTCTATTTAAAGCAAGAAGATAGAAGACTGAAGAGACAAAATCAGATAGAAGAAAGAAGAGAAGAAACAAGAGAAGAAGACTGAAGAGACGAAAGAAGATAGGGACAGACCACTTTAGATTGCAAGCTTCCAGGCAGGGAACTCCCACCCAATGTTTCACTCTACATAGCACCTGTAACCCTGTATTGTTTAAACTCTTAAATTGTAAAGCGCTGTGTACACTTGTGGCGCTATATAAATAAACATATTCATTCATTCATTCAGAAGAGAAGGACAGAGGAGAAGGACAGAAGATGACCAGGAAGCTGGGACTCCTCTGGACATCAGGATTAAATGGATTTTTTTTTTTTTTTTAACTTAGTCGGGTTAACCCTATGAATGAAGGATGCCAGCAGGGTAATTATACCCCACTGGCACTGATAGGGATAATTCTACGTACTGTTGACACGTTTCATACTTTGGATGTATTGATATGGGATTTAGGGCTCCATATCAATACATCCACTGAGGACTTAGGCTTCTTTTTACTTTTTTCTCATTCAGGTTTCCGCGTCGGCTGTTTAAAGAGCCAATAAGGTACTCAAGTTGAAAAAAGGTGGGTCTAAACTTTTCTGTGATAACTTGAGTCCCTTATCTGTTTTTCATGGCTAATGCAGACATATGAATTGATATTTACGGTGTTTTCATAATTTTCAATGGGTGAAAACACCTCTTAACTTTATCACACGACAGCTCTTTTTTTGACGGTATTTTTTCAGAGCACATGCATTTGCATAGCTTACTGCGCTTGAAAGAATGCCGTCGGCAGAAAAAACAGCCGTCTCCAACATTTGGATCGAGCCCCTAATGTTTATTCAATACAAATAAAAGTAACAGGATTGTTGATTGGCAGATAAATAGGCAGCTAGAAGGACTAATGCAAACACAGATATACACACACAGACACTCACACATATATACACACAGACAGACACACACACAGACACTCACATACACAGACACTCACAAACACACACAAACACATATACACACACAAACACATACACACATAATCACACACACACACACACACACACACACATATATATATATACATATATATATACACACAGATACACACATACACATATATAGACACACTAACACACAGATACACACACACATACATACACAAACACACAAATACATACACACACACACAAACATACGCACACACACAAATAACGACACATATATAAACACTCTTACTGATACATACATACATACATACACACTCACAAATATACTCAGACACACACACAATGAGACAAATGTATGAATCCTCCAACACAGATCACTTTCTTTTCTTATTGGTTAGCTTAAAATCATACACCTGCACTTACACTACATATTGACACACACATCCTGCCAGCAATAAGACTTTAACGAGCCAGAATGTAACCCCATTGCATAGACAGGAAAATGGAAGATTTTTACATCAGCTTTCTCTGTGTACATAGTGGTAAGCAACAAAGTAACAGTATACAATCCCACACTACACCTATGGCATAAAGAGAACAATTTTCTGTGTATATGGGTTAATACATAGGCATTATACATTAGCAACACAAAAATCAATTTATAAACCACCATGTATGTAATGTAGCTTGTCCTGTGCAGTTGCTTTAATTCCAAGTGACGTGTCTTTTAGACTGGAGGCTGCAGTCAGCAACAGCTGAGCTTCAAGTGTATAAAAAAAAAAACTGTTTCTCATGTCCTGTACACTTGTTTGTCATGTAGTTTAAAAGGAAGGCTATATTTATTTTCAGTGAAGGGTAACTAATTGCAAACAGTTCCCACTTCTTCTTTTTACTGAGATGCAACTGTTAGTTTGTTTTTCCCCTGTTAATACGTTTTTATGTTTCCACACTACATATGGTGACGCATTTATGGACTTACCATGTACTATATCAGTTGGTGACTGGAACGTTCTTTTACATGCAGTTGGGTTTTCCACGTGGCTTATTTTCATATTTTAAACTTTTTCACATGGAATTCACTGTAAGAACTGAACTGTGTGTGAATCACTCTCATGGTTTTACTCATTTAATTATAGAGGCCAACTGTGCATGACTCATTTTATATTATCCAGAGAACATGGGGGAGAGGGGACACATTTCAATTTAACACTTTGAGTGCCAGAGGGGTACGGAATGCATTGCTTTGCAATGCATTCCGTACCCCTCTGGCACTCAAAGGGTTAAAGTGCAACTAAAAGTAAAAAATATACACAAAAAACTCAGTCTTCCAGTAGTTATTAATGCCTTCTGCTTTCACCTCTGTGAGTAGCAACATGAAAAACGTACAGCCATAACTGTACAGGACTTCCCAGTGTTTCTTTTCCCACCTCCTATAAAGCCACCAATGGCAGCATCATTCCTATTGGTTGTGCAGGAAGTTCTGACATCACATCATCCTGTGTGTGTGCATGTATTAAATGCAACTGTAGCAACTCCCATTGCAATCTCCCACTCTCTCACACCCCCAACTGACTCCTTCTTTCTTACCCTGCCTATTACCATACCTGGGAACTCTCCGGTTTTGCCCCGGAGACTCCGGATTTTAGATTGAATTACCGGGTCTCCGGGGCAATGTGTGGATCACCGGGTGGGCAGAGTTTAAGTAGAAACTCTGCCCACTTGTGCTCCGTCCCGCCTGGTTCCTCCCACTCCCCGCCCTCTTAGATATATTTTGCAGGGTTTTTTTTGTTTATTTTTTGTCCCGCCCTCCCTCCACGACTAGGCCCCGCCCCTTTTATGACGCGAATCGCTTCATTTTCTTCACAGGTCGGCACTGACAGGGTTACCCTCTGGGTAGCCCTGTCTCAAAAGTTCCCAAGTATGCCTATTACCCCCCTCTATCTTTCTACCTATAGCTCCCATGTATGCATGGGTGTCCGAAGGGGGTGGCAGGGGGGGCACTTGCCCCCCTACAGTCTACCTGGGCACCTCCCTTCTGCTCTGGCTGAGCAGTGTTACATCAGCAAAAGGGGCAGGAGGGAAATACTTCGTCATTGAATTACTCTTGAACTACAACTCTGACAGAACTGAAATAACACTCTCCAAAGTCCAAATACTATGATGATTAATTAGAGCTGCTTTTATTATGAAACATTACTATCCCTTTAAAGGGATAGTAATACTTCGTTTTAACTTTATTTTATTTTGTAGGCATTAAAAAAATATGAATAATGATATAAGTCTTATCTCTAAAACATTTATGGTTTAAGAGATATTCACAAGCAAAGTTTCCCCCTCCCGCCCCTTTTAGCTAGTGTAAGCAATCTCTTCTCAGATGTGGAATCTGGTTGTAAGACCAGACAGATAACAGCAGGGGACAATCTTCTTACAATGAAAACAATGAAATCCCTGCCCCCCATGACAAGCTTTTCAGGTTTTTCCCTTATCTTCATTGAAGATTGTCCCTCTCTGCAGTCTACCTGGGCACCTCCCTTCTGATCTAGCTGAGCAGTGTTACATCAGTAAAAGGGGCGGGAGTGGGATACTTTGTCATTGAATTATTCTTGAACTACAACTCTGACAGAATTGAAATAATACTCTCCAAAGTCCAAATACTATGATGATTAATTAGAGCTGCTTTTATTATGAAACATTACTATCCCTTTAAGCTTTGCAGTCTTGAAGAGTACTCCCATCATCCTTTCAGAGTTTTTCTTCGTTTTAATTCATATTATTATAAAGTTATGTCCAGCTTGATTGATGTGGTTGAAAAAAGTCCATCAAGTTCAAGAGTTATTTATCCAATGAACAGCAAATAAAGACTGCTGAAGCCATTTCTGATTTTGCCTGAAGTCAATAAATATTCCTTCCCCAGTCCAAAACTATAGCTGGACTCCTCTCTGGATCATTTATCTTACCTGCATTAAAAGGATAGTAATGTTTCATAAAAAAGCTGCTCTGATTAATCGTCATAGAATCTGGTCTATGGAGAGTGTTATTTCATTTCTGTCAGAGTTGTAGTTCAAAAGTAATTGAATGATAAAGTATCCCCCTCCCACCCCTTTTAACTAGTGTAACCCACCTCCCCTCAGATGTGGAATGTGGTCTGGAGACCAGACAGCTCCCATAAAGGGACAATCTTCTTACTGCGAGAACAATGAAAACCCTCCCCACCCCTTTGGCAGGTTTTTCAGGTTTTCCCTTATGCTAATTGAAGATTGTCCCTCTCTGAGATCCATCTGGACAATCTTGCTGCACTTAAGTGAGCAGTGTTACATCAGTAAAAGTGGCTTTATCATTCAATTACTCTTGAACTATAACTCTGACAGTATTGAAATACCACTCTCCATGGCCCATATACTATGAAGATTAATTGGAGCTGCTTTTATTTTGAAACATTATTATCCCTTTAACTATGTTTAATCAATTCTGATATAATCACATAATTAATATATCTTGGTCCAGTACTCTCTCAATAAAGTGCCTTATAAAATTAATAAGACATATTTATGTAATACTATATAATAAAAAGCTAGAATGTTTGTCTGATGCAGTCGTGCCCTGTAGAGACTGCCCGAATGCACAGAATGCTGGGAGTTCTGTGCTGGGAGCACTCTGTGCATTCAGGCAGTCTCTACAGGGCACAACTGCATCACGTGCACCACAAGTGAGGCGTAGGCAATACGCAGAGCAGGACCAGCCTCTTAACCCTTTGCGTACCCGTTGCATACCCCTCTGGCACTCAAAGGGTTAACATCACCCGGATTGTGGCCGTGTACACGGGCTTTTACAATAGTTAGTAATTTCTAACAAAAACTATGTAACATAAGAAAGAAAATAAATTAAAACATGTGTGCAGCGTGCATGACAAAATGCTAATGGAAACCTCACAAAATATAGAATTGCAGGAAGATACCAGCATACTGACTCATTAGGAGTAAACTGTAATTGCCATATATAATAAAAAATACATTTTCAGTCCATAAATGTCTTGCATGCATGTGTCAAAAGTGAAGCTTTGATTCTCTAGTTTGTATGTCAATGTGACAAGTACATCAATGCATTTATAGAGGAGATATGGACTGGTACAAAAGAGGAATGAAAAAGGGGGCACAGCGGAGTGAAGGATGTGCAGTGAAGAGAGAATGGGAGGGAGAATGAAGATGGGAAAAAAATACATTGGGAAATAGAGTTGGACAGGGATGAGAAATAAGACTAGTGGGGTAGAGACCTGGGAGATGAACAAGAAATGTTAAGGAATTACACACACACACACACACACTTACGGTTCTTGTCTTGTAACTCTGAAGATCTGATGATTAGGTCATATAATCACCACCTGTACCTTGCAGCCAATGATTTTCCTTACAAGTTTACATGGTGTGGAGGAACTCCTTTACGGGAGGTTTGTGCAGCTTCTGAAACAGACCTCCGTATCAGCACTCCCTTGCAACAAGGGATGCAGGGACAAGGATATGTTGTCATATCCCAGAACTCTACATAGAGGTCTGTGCAGGTGGCAGCACAGACCTCTCATTCAAAACAGTATGGGCTGGTCATGTAAGATGTTCAGGTCTCACAAACCATCTCATAACTATGCGGCCCACCTGAGGATCAGGCAGTCTGCCCTGTCACAGTAGATAATACGAAGCATCAATTGCCTTTTTAGAGCAGGGTAGCTCAAACCTGACCTGAAGCCAAGAGTGCATGTTTTCAGGATGTCCTCAGTTAAACACAGGGGACTATTGTTAAGAATATTAATGTTTCACAAAAACAGTAGCTTCAATTAATCTTCATAGTATTTGGACCATGGAGAGTGTTATTTCAATGCTGTCAGAGTTGTAGTTCAAGAGTAATTGAATGATAAAGTATCTCCCTCCTGCTCCTTTTACCTAGTGTAAGCCATCTCCCCTTAGATGTGGAATCTGGTCCAGGGACCAGATAGCTCACAGCAAGGGGCAATCTTCTTACTTTGAGCATAAGGAAAACCCTGCCCTCCTTGTCAGGTTTTTCAGGATTTTCCTTATGCTCACTGAATATTGTCCCTCTCTGCAATCTGTCGGACAGTTTTGTTGCTCTGAGGTGAGCAGTGTTACATCAGTAAAAGGAGCTGGAGGAAGATACTTTATCATTGAATTACTCTTGATCTACACCTCGAGCAGTATTGAAATAACATTCTCCATGGCCCAAATACTATGAAGATTAATTGGAGCTGCTTTTATTGTGAAACATTACTATCTCTTTAACTGTGGCAGATCCTTCAAAATGCTTGAACCACTGATTGATTCACCTGTGTTCATATGAGGAGATTCATAAAATCTGCACTACTGAAGGGGGCCTAGGACAGGTTTGAGTTCCCCTACTTTAGTGCCACAGCACCAGCTAAGGTAAAGAAAAGTCAAAGAGCAATCTGTACACTGATGGCTGAAAGTTTAAAATGCTGTTACTAACAGAGGCTGGAGTATCAGTTAGTAACTAGAGAAATAATTTGTTTTAAACTAAAAGTAAATAAATGTTCAGGTTGTTGCCCTTTAATTCCTTTCTAATTTACATTTTAAAGCTTTTTTCATCAGTTTGCAATCCAATGCAAGTATTTATTACAACAATTCACATCTGCTTAATTACTTTGATTGTCACTTTTCACAATTAGCCAATTGTAATGTTGTATATATGAAAAAGTAACAGTTGTGGATAATGGCAGGGAAAGTTTGCAAATATATTTTTTTACTGACATAAAATTTTGTTGGGTGCATAATGTACAGGTACAACTAGATTCATAAGAAATGTTCACTAATTTGTTATTTAAATTAATTTTAGTGATTTTAACCCCATGGCGACAATGGATGTACATGTATGTCCTGCAGAAACAGTCACTTAGTGACAGAGGAAGTATATGTACGTCCAGGAAGTAATTCAGCAGAATGCCGAACCCCCACCCTGTTGTTAAGTGCTGGCCGCAGCCGGTCACTAAGGGGTTAATACAAATGTTGCACCTTACTTATATAAGTGGAGGAGTGAAATTTGAAAGTAAATAAAAATTCCAATTTATTTAAATGGGACTTTCAACCTCTAAAATTCTGGAGAGGTCATCATTGCATTGCAGCACAATATACTAGTGACATCTTTAGCATTCAAAGGGTTAAAAAGGCCCATTTAATTAAATGGAAGCTTGAGGAATTGTTTTATGTCCCCTCAATGGTGGTGTTGGTTTATCCCAGATTGCACTGTCCTGCTTTTATATAAAAAGAAAAGACTCAGTATATTTGTTTCAATTTGTAACACTTTTGTACATTTTTAAATATGTATTTTTGCAGTATTCAGATTATTAGTAGTTTTCATTGAATAATAAATTACTATGATTATCATATAGATGATTAAGTCTAAAAATTACTTGCACAAGAAATAGCAGGTAAGATAAGAGAAAAGAGAGAAAGAAAAGAGGGACCCAGAGCGGCATGGGATTACGGCAAACCAGGAAGGTCAATGGGGAGGGTGGGTAAC
Organism: Rhinophrynus dorsalis; assembly: GCA_037306005.1. Lineage (NCBI taxonomy): Eukaryota > Metazoa > Chordata > Amphibia > Anura > Rhinophrynidae > Rhinophrynus > Rhinophrynus dorsalis. The sequence goes on along the minus strand of CM074720.1, from coordinate 248,428,080 downwards.
TTACAGTGTCTACTTCAGGGGTGTAGAAACATGCCCGTAGGGAGAGCAGAAAGGCAGGTGTAAGAAATCATGCCAGGCGACTTAAGTCTGGCAAAATAGAGAGCCTCACCCCATAGAGTAGTAGTACGTATGTTCCATATTCAGAATATGGCCTAAGCGAGTCCTCCAGTTGGACATTGTTGGTGGCTTCATAGATCTTCACAGTTTGGGGAAACAGGCTGTAGCAGCTGTGACTAGCAGGATCCAGTTGGCAATCAAAGCTTTCTTGGTAAGAGAGATCGCACCTGTTCAGGGAGGATGCTGAACAGCATGATTTCAGGTGTAAAGTCTGTGGTAATCCTTGTCATTTTATCTGTATGTAGGTGCACCTCATGCCAGAAATTTGGAACGTTAGCACAATACCACCATATATGGGCTAGTGAGCCATCTGGGCAGCCACAGTTCCAGCAGCTGCTTGAAATCACAGGGTGGAGGTAGTGAAGCAATGCCGGGGGTCGATACCATCTCATCGTCAGTTTGTAATTGGTTTCCCAATTACAGGTGGATGTAATTTTGCAAGAGAAACCACTGATCATCGGATATCTTGATAGATAGATCGCGTTCCCAGGCTCCCCTATGAAATGTGGACAGATCTTGGTCTTGAGAGCTAAGTAGAGATTAAAGTTTCAACATACCATTAACCCCTTAACGACCCTTGACGGTCATGGTACGTCATGGGTAAAAAGTGCCTGAACGACCCATGATGTTCTATGACCGTCATGGATTTCAGGGCTCCCCGCGCGGCTGCACATCGTGCGGGGAGCCCTGAGTCCGATCGTCAAAAAAAAAAAAAATGCTCCGTGGTCCTTTAGTGACCACCGCGTGCCTGCGTGGCTGGTCGTTAAGGGGTTTAAGGATAGGCCTGTCAGTCAGGGCCAGTTTCTCAAATGCAGTAAATGGTCTAGGGTGAAAAGCCTTAATAGATTGTGAACAAAGTAGGTGTCAAACCTGTAAATAGCACCAATATTTACAGGGGGTAAGTCATGGGATTTGCATAGTTCTGTGAAAGAGAGTGGCGATGGGGATGGAAGCAGGTGGTCAAGGTCCACCAGGCCAGCTTTATGCCAAGCGGCAAACTGGGTTTGCTGCAGTCCCAGCACAAAAGAGGAATTACCCAATATGGAGTACAGGGTGGAGGGAAAGGGTGAGAGTTTATAAGAGGTGGGGTATCTGAACCATAAGGGAAGGCTTGGCAGGGAAGGTTTGCTTGTTTGCTGATGACACAAAAGTGTGTAATAGGGTTGATGTTCCAGGAGGTGTCTGTAATATGGAGAATGATTTGGCACTATTAGATAAGTGGTCAAAACAATGGAAACTTCAGTTCAATGTTTCCAAATGTAAAATAATGCACTTGGGGACAAGAAACCCTCAATCTGACTATCGTATTGGCAGTTCTGTGGTAGCAAAGACTTCAGAAGAGAAGGATTTGGGGGTGGTCATCTCTGACAGCCTCAAGATGAGTAACCAATGCAACCAGGCGGTGGGGAAAGCAAATCGTATGCTTGGCTGCATAGCTAGAGGTATAACAAGCAGGAAGAGGGAGATTGTGATCCCTCTGTATAGAGCTCTAGTGAGACCACATCTGGAATACTGTGTACAGTTCTGGAGGCCTCATCTGCAAAAGGATATAACTAAAATTGAGCGGGTTCAAAGAAGAGCTACAAAAATGGTGGAAGGTCTAAAGCATAGAACTTATCAAGAACGACTCAGAGATCTAAATATGTATAGTCTGGAGGAAAGAAGAGAAAGGGGGGACATGATTGAAACCTTTAAGTATGTTAAAGGACTGAACAAGGTTCAGGAGGGAAGTGTGATTAATAAGAATCTGAATACAAGAACAAGGGGGCACAATCTGAGGCTAGTTGGAGGAAAAATCAAGAAAAACATTAGAAAATATTATTTCACTGAAAGAGTAGTAGAAACTTAGAACAAACTTCCAGCAGAGGTGGTTGATAAATCCACAGTAACACAGTTTAAACATGCCTGGGATAAACATGTATCTATCCTAAGATAACAATAAAGGAATACTAAAGGGCAGACTAGATGGACCAGGTGGTCTTTTTCTGCCGTCAATCTTCTATGTTTCTATGTTTCAAATGACCCAAAACCGTGTGTTTCAGAAGTGAGGCAGGGAGAGAACATCTGGAGGTCCATAAGACTTGTAATTAAAACACAGGGTACAGTGCCTGCAAGAGTGTTGACCATTCTTTCCATGGGGAGGGACTACAAAGCTCTAAAAGAGACTGTAGTAAAGCAGAATGCCAGTAATGCGTAAGGTCCGGCAGTCCCAAGCCGCCTCTGGACAGGGGTCTGACAAGAGTAGCAAAACCAATCCGTGGTCTCCTGTGTCTCCAAACAAAGGACCCCAGTTGGCCTTGGAGGTGTTTAAGATCAGAGGCAGAGAAGGCCAAGGTTAAGGAGCAAAAGAGGAATAAATCTTTGGTAGGAGCATCATATTTATTAAGTTGGCTCTACCTTTTCACGAGATGAAAAGGTGCTCCCAGGCAGATAAATGTTATCGGATCAAGGCCTCTAGATGCTGCAAATTGGATAGCATTGTGTCTCTCAGGTTTAGAGTAAGGTATATGACCAGATATTTAAGGTCCTTACATCTCCAAGGGAATGGGAAATATGTCTGCAGTTCTGACTACAGAGTTGTTCAGAGTCATAATTTCAGATTTGGCGAGGTACACCTTCATTCCCGAAAGTGACCTGTAATCCCCCAGTAACTGAGTCAGTGACCGTAGTTTGGACCTGGGTTTAGTTATGACCGCTAAAATGTCATCCGCAAAATATGAAACCTTTACCACCCTGTCTCCGAGAGTTATGCCTGAGATTGATGGTTCGATGCGAATGGAAGCCAAGAGGGGATCCAGAGTACAGCTGCGGATCTAAAATGGTGAGGAGAGTAACCCATTAACCTGGGCTTGGGCCAATGGGGAGGCATAAAGGGAAAGAATAGCTCCCAGGAACCAGGGTTGAAGTCCAATCCATCTTAGGACTGCCTCCATGTATGTCTAGTTCACCCGGTCGAATGCTTTCTCTGCCTTTTAATGAAAACAAAACCGATGGAGAGGGTGCTTCTGACGCTGCCTGGATACAATAAAATGTGTAGGACATTGTCACTAGTATCCTGGCTCGGTATAAATCCCGCTTGTTCCAGTGTGATCAGGGTTAGCAAAAGTGACTGAAGCCTAGTGGCTAGGATCTTGGAAAAAACTTTCAGATCATTATTCAACAGGGAGATAGGCCGATAGCTGCCACATTCAGAGGAGTCTTTCCCTGGCTTGGGGATCACAACAATATGGGCATGTAAAGAGTATGCAGGCCATGGGCACCCGCTTAGGATACAGTTGAAGAACGCAATCATATGGGGAGTGAGAGAATCAAGGAAGGTCTTGTAACAGAGTGTAGAAAAGTCATCTAGGCTGGGACAGAGTGGAGTGCTTTCTTGATTTCATCCTCCATGATAGATGTCTCCCAGAGTTCTGTATCCACATCAGAGGCTGGGGGAATGTTTGCTTTCATGAGGAATGACTGTATTGCCTCAGAGAGGTGGGGCACTAAGGAAGGTGGAGCCTCCCCAGCTAGGTTGTACAGGTTGCATTAAAAAGATGCAAATTCCAATGCAATATCGTCAGAATGATAGGTATGTGATCCTGATGGCAGTCGTACTCTGTGTACGTGAATGGCGGAGAGGGTTTTCCGAATCAAAGAGGCAAACATCCTGCCACATTTGTCACCATGCAGATAGTGGTTGAACCGGTACCACATAAAGAATTTGAGCAATTGGGCTCTAAGCTTCAAAGCTAAATCTGAGTGTAAGGCAGATAATTGGTCTAAAAGTGCAGGAGCAGGGTCTGATTTGTGCTGGGACTCCAGTGTAGTAATACGGGTGAGGAGTTGATCAAGAGCGCACCTGGCTATCAAAATTAGATGTCCCCGAATTAAGCACTTGTGAGCCTCCCAAATGGATGGTACTGAGGCATCCGGAGTGGTATTGGACTCAAAGTAGGATGTTTATTGCTTAAAAATCTTGTCCTGAGTAAGAGGGTCTAAAAGTAAAGACTCATTCAGCTTCCAACTACCTGTGGGCTGTGGGACTTGGTGGAAGTAGAGCATGAGGAAGACAGGAGCATGGTCTGAGAGTTTTATGGAGCCAACCTCTGTTGTAGACATCATGCCCAGATAGTATTGGCTGAGGAAAAAGTAGTCCAAGCGGGAATAAGTATGATGGGCGTGGGAAAAAAAGGAGTAATCTCTAGACATGGGTTTAGCGGCACACCAAGTGTCCACCAGTCCCATGTCCATGCGCAGTCTACCAGCATGAGACAGAGTGTTGGAGACACAGAGGAGGCTTGGGGTGCTGCAGGGAGTAGATATCTCCTACCTTCTGTAATGGAGGATTCTTGTGAGGCCAAATAAGTCCAAGTCATAAAAGTAGGTGGAGGAGGAGGAGTACGACCATTCTGATTTCTTCTTAGAGTGAATCGGCTGATGGGAGGTATAGATGAAGTTTTGGTCGAAGCAGTTCCTCTAGAAAGGGTAGCACAGTGTGGGGTGAAAGCCACAGCAGCAGGAATGCTGGCAGGAGCAGAGTTTCAGAGGCACCCCATAGACTGTCATCTAGGACTGGGAGCCATTTGTGGAGTGAGTCTAAAAGGCAATCTTCTAACCCCATGTCTGAAAATAGAGGTCAGGTGAGCACTGGAAGCTGTGGGAATCTGGGCAGGTGGGCCAGAGACCACTGGCAAGGTGTGTGACAGGGACAGATGTACTGAGCATTAATGGACATGTTTCTTCAGAGGACACAAAGAACTCCATGCCAGGGAAATCAATTGTGAGTTGAGATGGATTCATTACTTGTGGATTGCCCCCAGTTCTTGCTTCAAGATGTAGTTACCAAAATAATTTGAGACAGTACAGATCAGTTGAGGGTTCATCCCACTGAGCATAAGAAGCATGCTGAGGCTGATGTACTGGGGCTGGTATACAAACTTTGCATGCCTGTCACATGGTGGATTTTCATGGTTCCTCACTCATTCTAAAGACCTTGGCAAGAGTCAAGATGATCCCTGCAGTACTGGATGCTACAGTGATGTTATAGACTGATGGATTATTTGTTAATGTATGTTTCACAGAACCCCTTCCCCTGAAAGGTACTGGGTTATTACTGACATTGAGTCTTTGGGGTGCTGTGGTGGCTGTTAGGAGCATCTTTCTGTAGTGGGTAGTGAAGAAATTGTTTACAGCTCCACTATTCACTATCTAGATGATTTTCACTTATTGGCCTAAGAGGATCATAAAATAATGTGCTGTTTAAGTGTACACTCCAATGGGTGGCTACCATTGTCATAATACCTTCGACTCTTGATAAAATAGAGGACTCAATGGCATGCCTATGTTTTTTGAGGCTTGAATTAGATCATGTATTGTGTTTTCCTCTCCAGTATTTAAAATATATGTCAGCACAGCATGTGCCTTATGTCTCTGTGATTGTTGTATATTGTAATTTGCTTTTGTTGTATCATGTTGTAACAGTATGAACTAGTAGGTCTGTAAGACCTAACCACCTGCCTGCCTGTACCATACAGTTCAAACAGTTGTCTGTTAAATAGTGTGAATAAAGTTGATTACAATTTTTTTGTACTGACTTTGTATTATTACAAATAAATCTACATTTATCAGTAGATATTCTATATAATATATTTAGAAGTTTATAAAATAACATGACTGTGTTTTGTTTCATTAGGGTACAACCCTATGGAAGTATTCCCTTGAACTTAGGGTGCAGTTGGTGACGTAACCTATTGGAGCTAGGCTGACTGATCTATTGGGGTAATTTAAGGTTAACTGTTTCAAGAGATGTTTAATATCAGTATGATAATGTGCCCAGTCTATCTGGCAATGTGTTGCTCAAACCCTTAACATCTCTTTTGCTGTTTATAAATAGTACAAATGACTGGGCTTTTTGCCACTGTGCCATTTATATACCACCAATTTGATCTCTGCACTTTTCGTAAGTTAACTCATTGAGATCTGGAGGATTGCAGTGAGCTACTGAAACTGACATAGCTCAATACTGCTCCGTTTACCCCCTTATTTGTCCCGCAGATCATGTTGGTCTGAAAGGCTGGGTGACCACACGCACTACCCCTGTAACCAATAACACATATACATTGGTGTTTGAGGTCCAGTGGTTCATCTTTGCCTTGGTCTTACTGTATCTCCTCTCTAAATTGAATAAACATTGATTAAAAAATACAAAAACAAAAAAAACAAATACCCCACCACCATAATCACGGCTACCTCTCCCCACCTTCTCCCTCTTTGTTCCTGCATGGGCCTGAGCCAGTGTGAGGTAAATATGAAAAGGGATTAGCTTTTATATGTGCAGTTCCTGTTCAAATCTGTTCCCACACTTCTTGACTAGAATGTGGGATTACACAGGGCACAGAACATGCCCTACAGTAACCCCACCTCAAAATCCAACCCGCTTTTAGCTGGAGGGGTCATGTATGCAATTATCTAGTATCACTGGCTAGATGGAGGGATGCTGATACGCACATCAGTGACCCCTCCAGCTAGATGCTGATTGGCTCAAGGTGGGGTTACTGTAAGGCACTTTCCGTGCCCTGTGTAACCCCAACTTCCAGCTAATAGACAGTGGCGATGGTGGCAGCGAGGTATTTGTTTTTTTTTTGTTTTTTTTTTCAATTCATTTAATTTAGGGAGAAGATTCAGGAGGACCAGGATGAAGAGGAAACCGATAGGCCTCTGACATCAAGGTAAGTGTATTAGTGGTTAAGACTAGAGGGATATTGTGCTTTTGTGTTAGGTGTAGTGGAGGGGGTGCTTTTAGAGCAGAGGAGTTCAAGCTTTTTCCATCGTAGACCACATGATCAGAAAACCTTAAGTGTGAGGGCCTCATTTTTTTAATGGAAAATGATGATGTATTATAGACCATCATCTATTCAAAAATATGGATTTATTTATTTATTGATCAAGTCAGTGACAAAACATGTATTTAACAGACATCTTGTTGAACTGTACGGGACCGGTGGGGAGGGGTTTAGGTCTTATTCCTGCTAGTTCACATGTGTTAATTAATTAGTTGACAAAAATAAATTCAGGCAGGCCAAATTTTGCCCACGATGGATACTCATGTTTTAGGGTTAGTGTTTGGGATGGGGGGGGGTGAGTCAGTGTTTGACACTAAGACAAACATTAAGCCTTGGCTAGTTTCCTTTGATGTTCCTGCTACTCACACTATTTAGCATGAGTTGTGGGAACAGAAAACTACAACAGCAGTTTGGCCACAACAAGAGTTCCCATCACCAATGCCTGTTATGGAGTATGCTGGCCACGGGATAGAATTCCAACAATTCAATGATTTGTGGATCAGCCATAACAGTTTTTGGCAAAAATGCAGGTTTTTGCACAATAGAATCGAGCCCCTAATCTCATTTTTAAACAGAGGAGTAAGCAGAGGATTTTAAGGAACAATAAAGAGTTACAATATATGAATACATATGTGTTGCAACTATTCATTGCCCTTTTAAGAAACGTGTTCTTAAACTAAGATTAGGTCAGCAATGAGAATACAATTCTCCACGTTGGTTGCTAAGGACAATTCCATATCTTGAATAATACAGCATGTTACTGGTCCATTCTGATTTATATTCTGCATATGAAACTGTTTACACAAATAATTTGAGCTCTTCATAGTTGGAATTCCAAAGTACAGATCTCTGACTGAGAATAACCCTTCTGAGAGTCTGAGTAGTGTGCAACAATTTGCAGAGCAATGGCATTCAGAAAGGCTAATAAAACCCATCTGATTTGTTGATGGTTTGAAAGCAGGAAAATGTAACCCTTTCCTAAAAAATAATTTCATAAAATGGTGTATCAGTGTGATTAAATCCTTTCAGAACTTTAGGAATGTGCAACACATTACAAAATAATATGTAACAGATTATTCTGGTACTGAACGAGCAGAAAACTTTTTTTATGAAAAAATATCTTATAGAAATTAAATTAAACAAGGTTACTACCACTGCTCTAAGTTTTTTCATTAAAAGATATTACCGCTCAGTTTGTTTTCTTAATTAAATTACAATCTTCTAGTCTGGTTTGCAGGTTGTACTGCTGCTTTTAATTACTATGGAGAGCAACAGACTGTAACTTAAAATCTCCAGTAAAGTGCGATATAAAAAAATTGTTTTGCACATCAGTTAGCAATATTGCTAAACGTCTGACAAAAAAATTAATCCTTAATACGTTTTGAATCAAAAATCTAGGACTATATGCCATTAAATCTATGAATGAATATGTTTATTTATTGTCACGGAGTGACTTGAGAAATAAAGACAATGACGAGTACAGATAAAATGAATACGTTTTATTGAAACACAGTAGTAGCAGCAATGTACCTCTCAGTTTCACAAGACCAGGGAAGGACAGTGCACACACTTCCTTCACCCTTCACTAGGCAAATGTGAGGTGGACCCACGTCTGTACCCTAATGCTAGGGTAAACCCAGGCAACAGGAGCCAGAAAATGCAGAAAGCTGGAGCACCAAAGTAACAACTCTAACTCCACCACCTTCTCGAGACCAGGTGTGAAGACAGTGCGCAACACTTCCTCAACCCTTCACTAGGCAGGTGTCAGCTAGTATACGTATGGCTCGTAGTAACCTTTAAGAGACTAGATATGAGGACAGTGCACAACACTTCCTCAATCCTTCACAAGGCAGGTAAAATCGAGCAACTATACCTTACCGCTAGGGTATACCAAAGGCAAGGTAAACTGCACCTAGAATGCTAGGTGAGGCAACAGACCACCCAAACCTAGACCTCAGAAGGTCACTGACAAGGACTGGTAAACTAGAGCAACTATACCCTACCGCTAGGGTATACCAAAGGCAAGGTAAACTGCACCTAGAATGCTAGGTGAGGCAACAGACCACCCAAACCTAGACCTCAGAAGGTCACTGACAAGGACTGACCGAACAAGCACTGCTACAGGAGTAGCAGGTGTGGCAGTAACGGTAGGCCCAGGAAGCTGAGGATAATGATAGCCAGGGCTGGGTAGCCGAGGCTGCCAGTAAACCAAGCTGGGAGCGCAACAGAGGAGGAGGCAGTCAGACGAAGCCAGGAGTCAGAGCCGGATCGAGTAGTCAGACGAAGCCAGGGTCTGGAGCCTGATCAGGTAGTCAAATGAAGCCAGGTGTCAGAGCCGGATTGGGAAGTCAGACGAAGCCAGGAGTCAGAGCCAGATCGGGTCGTCAGATGAAGCCAGAAGTCAGAGCCGGATCCGGTAGTCAGACGAAGCCAGGAGTAATACACAGGAGTCAGTAACTGAACCAACACAGCACTAGGCTCAGATACACCACGAAAGGGCACTGGGTAATGGAAATGCTGAGGCCTTTAAGGGCCTAGTAGGTGGGCAGAGACATGACAGCAATTACCAGTGACCTATCAGAACAGCGACTTGTATTGAGCGACAGCCAGGAAGTAGCAAGGTCGCTGTTACAGTAAGGCAACACTGAAGGCAGTCACAGGCACTGTGATATTTATATAGCACCACAAGTTTTGCAAGGGTTTGGACAATACAGGGTGACAAGTGATAAGGAAAATGAAACAGGAAATGGGGTCTCTGCTCTAAAGTTTACAATTAAAAGTGATAAATGTTATCAATGGTTTTATCTCACAGATTCCTATTGAACTGTATGGGGAAATGTGTAAAAACCCATGGTAAAGTTATAATCTACAATAGAATCCAGTTCCAGTTAGTTTTTGTAAATCTGATGGTAAGATTATTTCACCAGAATTGCTAACATTTCTGTAGTCTCTAGTTTCTGTAGTCTTTCTATGAATAAGCTGATGCAAGTGATGCAAATGAGAACAATTCATTCACTAATAAACCAGTGGTTCCCAAGCTAAGGGGCATGCCCCTTGGGGGAGGTCTGAAGCTATCTAGGGTGTGGGCAAGAGGCTTTGTTTCAGCAACAAATGTCTACATTGCTATTAGAAACAACGTTGTCAACAATGTTGACGAAAAAGTGATCATGGTTGGAAGTTCAGGAAACATACTCTTCACTAACACAGTCACCAGCAGCTCTTACTTCCATTCAAATTGGACGTGTCTCTTTAAAGTCAAGATCCAAGATTAAATGACGATTTCACCATGTGTTTCAATACTGTTTCTATAAAGAAATTATGCGGGTGCGTGTATCAGAGCTATCCCCAATAGCTCAAAACATACAACATAAACCACTGCAAAAGAGCGCACTTCCACAATTTTCTCCAAAGATGAATATAAAAACAACTTTATTGATGCTAATTCACACACAATATATATATATGTATATATATATATCCTATATAATAATTCGCCAAGTTGTGTGTAACGCCCGACATGCGCAGTAGACACTGCTGCACGTGCGGCAGTCATGCGCAGTAGAGACTGCCAGTGCCGCGGCTGATACAGAGCTGGGCGCTCCGAAGGAGCGAACAGCTCTGTATCAGCTGAGGCGCGGGCAGTCTCCACTGCGTGTGACTGCCCCGCGACCGGCTGCCAGAGGCACTGTGGCCCGTGTAACGGGCTGTTCAACTAGTATATATATATTTCGTTGAATATTGTTTTTATATTTACCTTTGGAGAAAATTGTGGAAGTGCGATCTTTTCCAGTGGTTTATGTTGGAAGTTTAGAAAAGACTGATTCAAACAATGTCTGTGAATAGCACAGTTTGCCATGTTGGTAATTTGGGAAAAGGGTGATGCCGTCATGTTAGCCCATAAAAGCAAGAGACTGGTAGAGTAAAAATTATACCTTTATTGGCTGAGTGGCTCTGGGATGCAAGCTTTCTTTTTGCGAAACACGAAAAGATTTGATGTTTTTATTTGCCGCTTTAGTCTTGTCAAGGCAAGTACGTGTTTTTCTGTGCAAACATATGTCTTATTGAGACTTTACAGAGAATGCTCCTATCGCACCCTTAGTACATTCCATACAGCTTGAATATGAATTAAAAAGTGACAAGAATAATGTATATTATTTTGTAGCACATTGATGGATTTTTTTTATAGTTAAACCTTTCATTTTATGAATACATAGTCCCAGGTTTAGAAGTATGAGCTGCTAAACCTCTTCCTGCATATTACCAGTGAACTCACTAAGATGCAGAATCAGCCTCTATCCCTGGAGACCCAGTAATTCAATCTGAAAACTGGGGGGAGATGCACTAATGTGTGATAAAGAGGTAGATATGACTTATCCACATACCTGGGAACTCTCCGGATTTGCCCCGGAGACTCCGGTTCTGACAGAGCTTTACCGGGTCTCTGGGGCAGAGGCTGATTCCTCCGGATGTGGAGAGTTTCTATTGAAACTCTGCCACATCTGCTTTTTCTCTCGTTGTGCCTCCGTCCCCAGCCTTCTGTGTGACACATTTAACCCTCTGAGTACCAGAGTGGTACGGAATGCATTGCTTTGCAATGCATTCCGTACCACTCTGGCACTCAAAGGGTTAAATCTCCCCCAACACTCGAGTTAAGCCAGCCCCTTTTTGACGCGATTAGCGTCATTTTTGTTACCCCCTGCTGAACAGAGGACTACCCTCCGGGTAGCCCTCAACTGAAAGTTCCCAGGTATGCTTATCCAGTGTGATAAACTCTCCAAGTCCTATGCTATTCTATGGAGCCAATCCAGTAAGCTTTCTCCAACTTGAGAGATCTTAGAGCATAAGCTCCATAGAATAACATATGATTTGATCACCTCTGTATCAGTTCTTTAACCAATCTTTATCACACCTTATTTCATCATAACTCCCCTGGGGCTAGATTATATTGCAGGTGCTAAATGTTAACACCCGTTTTATCAAACATTTTCCTATTGAAGTCTATGGGGAAAACTGGAGATAAAAGCAGAGATAAAATTAGCACCTGTAATGGAATCCAGCACCTACTGGACTTATCGTAGTCAGGTGTAGGAACACAGTTGAAGGATCCTTGTGTGCTAATGAGAGATTCACCTTGCTCAGATGAGGATATCCAGAAATCCTGCAGTTCTGGGGAGAATTGAGGATAGTTTTGGGAACCACTGTAGTAAAGCATTCATCCACTATTTTATACATACACTAAAATGCAGGAATTAGCACCAAAGGAGGTGCACTGAAGGATGTGTACATCCCCCCCAAGGAATATAAAATGTTATATTAACTCCATGGATACCAGAGCAATACAATGGAGACCTCTCTACCATCAAAGAGACATGAGATCATAATTATTATGTGGGACATCAAAGAAAGGCTACATTCCAAATGAATAACTGAATCAAGCAACCCAGAGGTTTGCACAACACATTGCTTTATAATGTGTTAAATTCCCCTCTGGATCGTAAAGAAATCATTTAATAGTAAGCAGTACAGACTTCAGCCATATGTAGACAGAAAGAGCTCTTCTGCCATATAGGGAACATTCTGTGACAAATTATCCTGATTAAATTTGGTTATGAATAGCCACCTCATACCCTCGTGGCACAATGATATCAGAACATATCCATAGGACTTTCTATTTAAAGCAGAAATGACATGAACAATGTTTGAACTTTACTGCCATGGGAACTTGCATTAAAGGGATAGTAATGTTTCATAATAAAAGCAGCTCTAATTAATCATCATAGTATTTGGACTTTGAAGAGTGTTATTTCAATTCTGTCAGAGTTGTAGTTCAAGAGTAATTCAATGACAAAGTGTCCCCCTCCCGCCCCTTTTACTGATGTAACACTGCTCAGCCAGATCAGAAGGGAGGTGCCCAGGTAGATTGCAGAGAGGGACAATCTTCAATTAAGATAAGGGAAAAACCTGAAAAGCTTGTCAAGGGGGGCAGGGCTTTCATTGTTTTCATATAAAGAAGATTGTCCCCTGCTGTTATCTGTCTGGTCTTACAACCAGATTCACATCTGAGAAGAGATGGCTTACACTAGGTAAAAGGGGCGGGAGGGGAAACTTTACTTGTGAATATCTCTTAAACTATAAAGGTTTGAGAGATAAGACTTATATCATTCTTCATGTTTTTTTAATGCCTACAAAACACAATAAAGTTAAAACGAAGTATTACTATCCCTTTAATGTATATGTGAGGACTCTGGATTAACCCCTTGAGGACAAGAAAGGTGCTCAATGAGTTACACAGCTCTGTGGTCTTCAAGGAGTTAAATGTCTGACATCATCTAATATTAAAATATTAAACAGATTACAGTGTTGTAACAACTGAAGCTTTATCGGATGTGAGAAGATATATGTCAAATCATTATTAGTCTCTAGATGTGCTTAACCCTTTGAGTGCCCCTCTGATCTCATAAATTCCTATTGAAATTTATAGTGAAATCTGGTGATAATATCACTTACAATGAAATAAAGCCCTTAACCCTTTGAGTGCCAGCGGGGTGTCCAATGTATTACTTTGCACCCCCCTGGCACTCAAAGGGTTAACAAGAAGAAACAGAGGAATTCTGTGAGAAAACAGCTGCAACTTAGGGAATAAATAAACATTTTCATTGGTTTAAAATGAACCTTTCACCTTAATTCAAGTTTACATATTTGAAAACTGCATTAAAAATTGCCTGTGTCATGTTAGCCAAAGTCCAGCAGATGTACAGTTAACGGGATATTCACACTTCTTTCATATGCTAATATATGCTAATTGTGCTACTTGTGTGGTACCAGTGATGTCTTATATGCTAATTAACCCCTTAATGACTGGTGACAGTCCTGACATGTCAACGGTCGTTAAAGGGTTAAACTTGACTAAAGGACAGGTGATGGTCCTGAGACTGACCACGCCAAGACCGGAGCGATCTCTCTCAGACCCCCATTCAGTGACCGGTACACATTCATGTGTGCTGATGCATCAACCAACTTCAAAGAGGTCCTTAACCCCTTAAGAACCCTTGACGTGCCAGAACCATCACACCAGTCCCAGCACTTAAAGACCTGTGACAGTCCTGACACGTCAAGGAATTCTGGGATGGCAAGGTGGTTGCACGCCACCCTCCCATACCAGAATTCCAATGGCAAAAAAAAAAATCTCTGTGGTCCTTAACGGCCGCCCGTGCGTTGGGTCAGGGGTGGTCATTAAGGGTTTAAGGGAAGCTCACTTCCTGGATCACTAGTCCTTAAGGGGTTAAGCTTTTTCAGTGACATTTCATATGATAATTAAGCGTTTCAGTGATGTGTCATGTGCTAATGAAGGTTTTGATGATGTTTCATATGCTAATAAAGCTTAATGCAGTACCAGGAAATGTTCACTTTCACTTTTTCCAGAAAATAAATGTGACTATCTCCTAAACCAGTGGTTTTCAATCTTTTTTTGCTCAAGGCACCCCTAACATGCAATCGGGAACTTTCAGGGCACCCCAACATGTTTAATGTCATTTATCAATTGCATAATAAAAGGAACAATTAATAAATATATGGATATTATTAGGTCTCATTATCATAGCCATAAAAAATAAACATATTGTGCATAACAATTTCCATATTTCCTCAATTAAAAGACAATATTCACATTTTTGTCAAAGTCTTCATAGAAAACATGGGGCAACCTATTTTGATGTCTGCTGCACACCAAAGTGCCACGGCACCCTGGTTGAGAATCACTGTCCTAAACTATTCATCGGCTGGAATTTTGATTAACATGAAATTTAGGCCGTTTTTAATGCAGTTTTCAAATATGCAAACTTGATTTAAGGTGAAAGTTCCACTATAAATGAGGCTTAAATCCGTTGAGTGGTAGAGAGGTCTCCTAGACAATTACGTCACAATAATCTGGAGACATCCCTAGCATTCATGGTGTTATAAGACCCAATTTAACCCAACAAGGTGCACGGCTGGCAGTTAAAGACCACAGAGCATTTTTAGCTATTTGGACTCAGGGATCCCCGAGGTGTGTTCTATCGAGCAGGGATCCCTGAATTCCAAAGAGTGCCAGGACCATCACTGGTCCTTAATTGCAGAGCCGCTGTGACGATCCTGGCTCGTCATGGGTCCTTAAGGGGGTTAAAAAAGCATGAGTTATGAATCATTGTTATCTATGGGGAATTTCACACAGGCAATGTGCTGCAATTGTCAAAGAGGGATGCAGAGGCGTAACTAGAAGCCACCGGGCCCTGGTGCAAGAATTGCCATGGCCCCCCCCCGACCACATTGGCCCCCTCATCCACATTGCCCCCCAATCTCCACATTGCCCCTTCATCTCCACAATGCCCCCTTCATCTCCACATTGCCCCTTCCACAATGTCCCCTTCATCTCCACAATGCCCCCATCTCCAATTCATCTCCACATTTCCCTTCCACAATGCCCCCATCATCTCCACATTGCCCCTTCCGCAATACCCCTGGCCCTACCTCCAGTTCCTGGTGGTCTAGCGGCGTGGCTTGACAGATCTGTGCCTCCTTCGGCACAGATCTCTACAACTGAAGCTCCTGCACACCGCTCTATTAATGCAGAGGCTGGGAGATGATGTCATCTCCCAGCGCTCTGTATTACTAGAGCGGTGTGCCGAGTGGGAGATCAGCTAAGCGACTGCTGCGGGCGAGGGAGTCGAAGGGGGTGGCCGGTCCCCTGGAGTGATGGGCCCGGTCGTAGGTGCGACCCCTGCGACCCCTATTGTTACGCCACTGGAGGGATGCAAAATGCTGAAACTTTCCTTAGACAGTCCAACAACACAGTTACAAACTGTAGTATTGGTTTCAATGGAACTGCACTGGAATTAAAAAACTGTTGCAGGTAGCTTATTTTGAGATAATGAGACACTGGAAAAACTTAGCTACACAGCAGCACTAAAACTTACCAATATTTCTAGTTGCTATATCATAGTTGCACTTCAAAAAAGGAAGTGAAAAAGCCGTGACAGTTACATTTTATTTTAACATATTAGCATGCCATGTGCTATTCGCTCTTTACTTGGCTGTGTTTTCTTTCATCTGTTAGTACTGGGTGCTAGCCAGTTGCCCTACATTTAGCCTTGACTCTGTTCCAAGCTTGCTTTCTGGAGGTCTATGTGATGTGTGACGTGCTGTGCAATAATGGACTGCTTCTTTATGATTGACGTCTTCATACTAAACTATGTTATGAGAGATCGCCATTTTAGAGAACTGCTCTATGTTGCTTAAGCCATAACTTAAGTAGTTAAAGCAGATTCAGTGACAGATTTTTTTTATTTTTAAGTTTCTTTTTTTTTAAATGTATCCTTTCCTTTTCTTTTTGCATGGGAGGCATATTTTAGGATCCATTATGGCATGTATCTACCTCTTTCCTGAACAGCAGCTAACACCTATCAGAAAAAAAGTAATTAAAAAATAAAACACTTTCTTTCTACACTCATCTATTTTCATATCTGGGATGAACTAACACTGAGATCTTTGAACTATTAACCCATAAGTTTCCCCAGAATGTAGATTTTAGGTAACAAGCCCTGCTTGTTCTAATCCAGATGTGGTCTAATCAGTCCTCATGAAACAATTAACATGCTATTAATTAAAGATATCACTACGTGATAAACTTGAAAACAGGGCTTCCCTATTTGCTTTTCTGGTAGAAATGGCACTAATTTAGAGACTAAGACCTCAGACCGATGCCAAAAAAACACCCGACAGCATTACTTCAAGCACGATAAGCAATTCAATTACATGTACTTCGAAGAAATTAAAGCACCTCAGGTGCTAATTTTGCATCCAGCGCCCATTAAAACACATTACGAAATGTTGAAATATACCATTAAATTCCATGCATTATCCTTAAGATATGTTAAGGGACCACTTTAAAGGGTGAAAAGCTGCACCCAGTTTTTTTGGGCTTACGCACCTCCCAGCCAATCAGCTTGTAGCAGGGGGATGAAAAAACCTTCTAGAAGCTGATTGGCTGGCAGGTGTGCTAGTTCCCCTTTAAAAATACATCTAGCAATTGTCATGTCTGCCCCCATGGACATGACACCCAAGACTGACTGAAGATGTTATCTCCTGAACAAAGGTACAAGGATATAAAAGTTCCATTTAAATCAATGGGAATGTTGGAAATGTTTACTTGTCCCCTATGGTGTAGCTGTCTTATCAGCATGTACAAAATTAATGTTAGGCTTCGTAATGTGCTTGTTTTGTCGCCCTTAAAGGGCAGCTATCACTCAGATAGTGTCAAATCGACAAATCTGCCTCCCTGGGAGCAGACTTACAGTGAAGCCAGGGTTGCAGTGTGAGCTCTGGTGGATCAATAGGGAAGCAGAACATGGGTCTGAAAAGAGACCTTGGGCTTCTTTATTGGTCTCACGAGGAGAGGCAGAGACTGGAGTGCTGTGTAATGCAGTCAGGGGTGTAACTAAATGAGATGCAGAGGGTGCAGTTATACTGGGGCCCAGAATCCAAGGGTCAAATAGATTCTAGTTTGCTTCTGTGAAAAACTAGTTATGCAACTGGATGCAGTCCCCGTATGTCTTCTGCTTCGGGCTTGAAAGCCATACACTGAGGGCTAATGGGGTCTACTTATGCAACCCACAAAGTATGTGGCTGAGAGTGACATACTTCCAAGTTGCATTCCAGTGGAGAGGGTCAAATTTCTGATTTTCAGAATGGCTTTTTACTGACTGTTCCCATAGAAGCAGATTTAGTAAAACATGATAATTGCCTTTAAAGCCTTGCTTATAGTAGAAAAAAAATTCCATCAGCTATAATAGAATCATGCGCTTAGCAGATAAACAAAGCCATGTAAGAGAATATGCATGAGTACAATCCCCTTAGTTAATAGAATGACATGGGAGAGCAGTGAATTCATTTTCAGTCAATCCATTTTTGCATGTAATTATGTGTCTGGACAACCAAATGTTCATCCAGGGGCCTTGTTTATAAAGGCAAAGTGAAGCAATTCTGGAGCAAAACTATTGTCCTATACGCAGGGCTCAAAATTTCCACTTGCCACTAGCCAATGGCGAGTGAAAATTTAGCCCTGGAGAGTAGAAATTCAGCCCTGTTGGGTATGTTATGGCTTGCAGTGGCGAGTAACTTTTCAGGTCTGGCTAGTAGCAAAGGACTTCATATTTTAAGCCCTGCTATAGGGAACTAATAAAGATTCCCAAAATTCCAATTGATTTAAATTGGACTCTTTAGCATTCAAGTATGTAAAATCACCTGTACCATAGATGACTAATAAAGTTTCACATTTAAATCAATGCACATATTTATTAGTCATCTATGGTACAGGTGATTTCCTTTAGAATTCCTGCACTTTGCATTTGTACATAAGACCTAATGTATTTATTTACCATGAGGTAAGATTCTGTTTAGACTGTGCTTCTAGCTATCGGCATGCAAGAACAGCAGGGTCGAGCAGTAAATGATAAGCTGGTAGAGTAATGCTGTGAAGGTTGATTGCTGTAGTGAAGTGATACCAACTTTTCTACTTACCATCTGTCAAGATGTAGCAAGAGCCATATGCACAAAGAAAGAGGAGCAATTACAGGGCAAATCAACTGCACAATAGTGATAAATGAAAATGCATCAAATTCCCAGTTATTTGAATGGAGTTCTTAATGCTTGGAATAATAGAGTTCTTCACCATATCTAGCAACACTTGGCCATGTTCATGATGATAAATAAGAGCAATTCTGAGGTAAACCAGTTCCATGTCACGGAACAAATTAAGAATATCCAAATCCTTTTTTCATCCCTAGAATGTGCAAAGCAATGTACTGCATATCTCTCTAGCATTGCATGTGACAATGTTATCACTAATTGTGTCTCAATTAGTCCTACTGAAATCTGTGGGGGGATTTGTAGATTAAACTAGTGATAACATTGTAACCAGGCCAAATATAGCAGAGCACACTGAATTTAATTAATAGTTTATTAATCTGGCATATAGTGAATACATGTAAATCATTTTAAGATTTGTTGTGTGATTTTAAATAGTAAAGAATAAAATTAATTTAATTACACTTGTATTGAAAAAGCAGGAACCAAGTAGGCTTGGCCAAGTATGACTGTCAGGTTCCCCAGTGAGGTATGTGGGGAAATCCCCATAGATGTTACTATTGCAAATATAAGGAAAGGAGGTGACACACTTTCAGCTATAAGGAAAAACATCTACGGGGTTTAAATACATTTAGGACAATTATCATTATATGTTATAGTGTCTAAATGGCCCAAAATAAGCATGCCTCATTTACTGGGCAGGCTAGAAATTTCAATGATTACAAAGCTACATTTTCTCTGTACCAATCAGCACACCTTGTGAGCGAGCCCAATACGTTAAACTAATAGTAACGTTTCACAAAAACAGCAGCTCCAATTAATCTTCATAGTATTTGAGCCATAGAGAGCGTTATTTCATTACTGTGAGCGTTGTAGTTCAAGAGTAATTGAATGATAAAGTTTCCCCCTCCCGCCCCTTTTACCTAGTGTAAGCCACCTCCCCTCAGATGTGGAATCCAGTCTATAGACCAGACAGCTCACATCAAGGGTCAATCATATAACTGTGAGAACAATGAAATCCCTGTCCCCCTTTACAGGTTTTTCAGCTTTTTCCCTTATCTTAATTGAAGATTGTCCCTCTCTGCAATCTACCTGGGCACCTCCCTTCTGATTTGGCTGAACAGTGTTACATCAGTAAAAGGGACGGGAGGGGGATACTTTGTCATTGAATTACTCTTGAACTACAACTCTGACAGAATTGAAATAACACTCTCCAAGGCCCAAATACTATGATGATTAATTAGAGCTGCTTTTATTATGAAACATTACTATCCCTTTAAGGACCTGCTCCATTTCAGTAGGTGTCTTGCTAACAATGACGATGTATCATGGACAAGGAACTAAAAGCATTTTCTCTTAAAGGGATAATAATGTCTTAATTATATAAAAACTAATATTGTAGAGAATAAAATAAGAAACCCATCAATGCCATTCCTATGGTTTGAGAGATTGAGCGTTCTAAAGTTCCCACTTCCCTGATGTCAGCTGTAAAGCTGACAGAAGGAGATCCGTGTTGGCCGACACAAGGAGGCTCTTCAGCAGTGTCATAATAGCATGATTTAAAAAGAAATACTTCTTTGGAATGGTGTATCCTCCTAGACCTTTCGGCAGCATTCGACACAGTCGACCATACCCTTCTATCCCAGATTCTCAAATCACTTGGTATCTGCGGCCTGGCACATTCCTGGCTTCTATCCTATCTCTCTCAATGGTCTTTCTCTGTGACATACACCAACACCTCCTCAACCTCCGACCCCCCTCTCAGTAGGCGTACCCCAAGGCTCTGTTCTGGGACCTCTTATCTTTTCTCTGTATAGACTCTCCCTGGGGCAACTGATAAAATCCTTTGGCTTTAACTACCATCTCTATGAAGACGATACACAAATATATCTCTCAGCACCCTCAATATCACCTGAAATACAGCAGCTGGTCTCAGATTGCCTTAACGCTGTCTCTTCCTGGATGGCTCATCGTCGCTTAAAACTTAACTTATCCAAGATTGAGCTCCTTTTCTTTCCTCCTAAATCCTGCACAACACCTCCATTCTCTATAACTGTCGAAGGCTCCACAATTTACCCTGTAGACAAGGCCCGCTGCCTCGGGGTAACTTTGGACTCTTCTCTTTCCTCCTCCACCCACATTAACAACGTTACCAAAACCTGTCGCTTCTTTCTTCGGAATATAGCAAAAATCCAGCCATTCCTCTCTCACTCTACAACATGCATGCTCTTATCCTTTCTCGCCTGGACTGCTGCAACTCTTTACTTACTGGTCTTCCTACTAACCATATTGCTCCTCTTCAATCAGTTCTTAATTCAGCCACCAGAATACTCTTCCTCTCCTCCAGAACAGTACTCACCCCACCACTCCTAAAATCACTGTCATGGATTCCCATAAAGCAGCGTATCACATTCAAAATCCTCCTCATCACCTTCAAGGCTCTCCATCACTTGTCCCCGCCTTATATCTCATCTTTGATATCCCGCCATATTCCTGCACGTCCACTACGCAGCACACATGCTGGACGACTCACTGCCCCTTTAACCACTATTGTTGTTTCATGATTAAAAGCTTTCGCACATGCTGCCCCCTACCTCTGGAACTCCCTACCACCCAGCATTCGCCAAGCCTCAACCCTCAACAATTTTAAATTTAAACTAAAAGATCACTTTTTATCTCTAGCAATAGCATAATATGGAAACATTATCATTATTATCATAAGCCAAACACTGCACCTTCTCCTCCAGCTTGTATCTGTATGTCACCCATCCTATACTTAGATTGTAAGCTCTACGGGGCAGGGACCTCTTATCCTAATGTATACTCACCTGTCGTTCCCCTTATAACTGCTTATATAAGCACTTAATCACCGCACTTATTGTACACCTGCTGTATTAATTGTAATCTGTAAAGTGCCAAGTGCACCGGCTGGCGCTATATAAATAAAAATATACAATACAATACAATACAATACAGTGTAAAAAGTGTGCTTGCAATCCAAACAAACTTTGTAGACTGTTCCAATTAAGTATTTATGTTTAAATTGCGCTATTTTGGCTCTGCTGATGAGCCTCCTGTTGGTCCCCGGACCAGGATCTCCTGCTGTCAGCTTACAGATGACATCAGGAGAGGGGGGGGAGGGGAACTTTATAAATCTCTATCTCTCAAACCATAAAGGTTTGAGACATAGGAATGTCAATGACGGATGTCTTATTTTATTCTCTACAATATGACTTTTTATATAATTAAGACATTAAATCCCTTTAACCCTTTGAATGGTCATGGGACCAGAATGCCCATATGTATAAAGCTACCAAAATATTGATTTCAGAAAATATCTTGGCTCGCACCCTTTCAATTCTGCCCCATAACCAGACCTGTGTGGACCCTACAGTAAGCGACCACTCATCAAAGAAGCCTGCCAACTGATCTGGAAGGTAAGACTTGATAGCCTTCATCCACCAATTGTAACCACTGGCCTCAGCTACTATATGATGAACTGTTGATACTTAGCGGACTGGTACATTAGGATCCAGAGTATTGAGACAAGAATGAAGTTAATAGGATGAGGGGATGACAAATAGTTACATCTGCTTTCATTTGATTGTTATAGCCTGTGTACTGAATTCCAGTCTATGAGTGATTACAAACCTACTGCATAAACTAAAGCTATATGGTAAATCAGCATCCATTAGAGTCACTTCATGGGCCTTCATTTACAAAATAAATTTGCTGTACATTAAAATGAATTAGTACCACCAACTATAGGAATGATGTGACTAAGGTGAAGGTGACTTTGACAATATGTATGGGCAAAATATGAGGAATATGAGGATGCATGTACTGTTTCAGAAGGCTTTAGACTGTCTTTTACAGTTATCTATTTTATTCATATAAGGATACTCTTTTACCTTTATATTTCTATTTTATTATCAATAAATATTAAACACGTTCAATATTTCACTGTTTTGTTTGGTCCTAGCCTGAAGATGTTAGCATATATATATATATATATATATATATATATATATATATATATATTTATAAAAATTATTCCTGTTGTAATCATGACACAGATTTACTAAATGACAAGTGGTGCAAAACCAAAAATCACTCAAAGCCTATTATGATACTACCCCAGAATACAATTTGCCAAGAGTGAATATTGTAGTAATAGGCCAAAATTAAAGTGTGCCAGGCGCATGACATTAGACCTGGTTAATCATGGATGACCTGGTGCTGGTGATCCATGGTGACAAAGACCCCGGAGTGTAAAGGATGTACCATAATTTTATTATGAATGGCTATTAAAAAAATGTATATGATAAGCCGCAGCCAATCAAAATCCACAATGAGTCAAGGGCTGTTGCTCTCCATGCCAGAAAAGATTCATTCAAAAACAGAACAATTAAAAAGGACCTATCATCTTTCTAAGTCCTCCTGTCAGTGGGAACTTCCATCTTGACATGGTTTACATTGTTATTCCTCCTTATCAATGCATTTCACCCCTCAATTTCTTAGCAGCCTGAGAAGGTGGGGAGAGGTTATTTTCTAGTGATGAGCGAGCGTGCTCGGCCGATGCTCGGATCGGCTCGAGCATCGCTCTGCTCGGCACATGGCGGTACTCGTCGAGTACCGCCATGTGCTCTCCCACCATGTTCGGGTGGCGGGGATCTGTGCCGGAAGAGGCACAGATCCGAAGACGCTCCGCTGGACCACCAGGGACTGGAGGTACG
Organism: Rhinophrynus dorsalis; assembly: GCA_037306005.1. Lineage (NCBI taxonomy): Eukaryota > Metazoa > Chordata > Amphibia > Anura > Rhinophrynidae > Rhinophrynus > Rhinophrynus dorsalis. The sequence continues at coordinate 248,404,784 of CM074720.1, read as the reverse complement.
GGGGCATTGCGGAGATGAAGGGGGCATTGCGGAGATGAAGGGGGACATTGTGGAAGAGGGGCATAGACTCTATGCCCCTCTTCCACAATGTCCCCCTTCATCTCCGCTATGCCCGTCTTCCACAATGTGCCCCTTCATCTCCGCTATGCCCCTCTTCCACAATGTGCCCCTTCATCTCCGCTATGCCCCTCTTCCACAATGTCCCCCTTCATCTCCTCTATGGCATAGAGGAGATGAAGGGGGACATTGTGGAAGAGGGGCATAGCGGAGATGAAGGGGCACATTGTGGAAGAGGGGCATAGCGGAGATGAAGGGGCACATTGTGGAAGAGGGGCATAGCGGAGCTGAAGGGGGACATTGCGGAGCTGAAGGGGGCATTCGGAGATGAAGGGGGCATAGCGGAGATGAAGGGGGCATTGACCAGGCACCCTCCCCTCATCAGAGCAGGGGGTGCCTGGTGTTGCCCCATTCATTTCAATGGGGCTCGGGTGCTCGGCCGAGCACTCGAGCCTCAGGGGGTGCTCGGTCAGAGCACCCGAGCACCCGAGCATCGGGGTGCTCGCTCAACACTATTATTTTCTAAATATGTGACTAATTATGAAGGAGTTATCTGACCAAATAAGAGAACAAAGCTTTGGTGAGAAAAGATTCCACAGATACTAAATCAAAAATCTCAAAAACTATTAACCTGTTTGGAAAACTTTAAAAGACACACTTTATAGACAGTTTAAATAGATTTGAATAACAAAAATAAAAACTGATCAGGTAACAGGCTCCACTGTAAGAAAATCTTTAAAATTATGATTGGAGGCCCCTCATCCAGGGCAAATTAGAAGGGAAGGGTTGGGGGGAAAAACACAGTGGCGTAAGTAGCAGAGGGGGGGCGAAGTGAGCATATGAATGGGTCAGTGTCAACATGTTCAAAAGAAAGTGAGTTCATTCTCAGGCAAACTAACTTCACCATATGGAAGAAATACAATTCCCTAAAGGTCCTATTGATATAAATGGGACTGTATATCCCTTGGATGCTTGAGAGGTCCCAAAGCAATGTAACACAATGTGCTGGGGAGCTCTCTACTGTTAAGAGGTTAAACGCACATTTTTAAATGTGGAATATTTTGTACACGGTGGTAAGGTCAGTTTATCCCAGAATAAGTTCACTCTTCTTTGAACATAGAGCCCTTCTAAATGTAATTATTTCTCTATTATAAGCATCAGCATTTTATGTGGGTATTGTAAAGCTTGCTTACTTTCCTTACCCATTAACTCTGAAGGCAGTTGTGCAATTCCTTGCTTCCCAATGTGTTGCAATTTCCCCCAGGTCATCAACCCTTTGAGTGCCAGAGGGGTAGGCAGTGTACTGCTCTGGCACTCAAAGGGTTAAAGCATTGATTTAACTTTTTATATTAAGCACATTGGCTGATAGAAACATCTACAATGTATTCCACTGTGATGGACTGGAGATGCCATGGGCATAATGAAGCGCCTCAGCAAGATATTCCTGTCACATTCATATTCGTTTGCATGCTAGACAGCTAATTATTGCCTAATCATTCATGCAGATGTCACATAAACATGGTGAAGTAATTGTAGATCTGACATGGTATCGAGTGTTAAGAAGACGTTCTGCACAACGTAGAGAAATGGAGATGACAAGGTGCTGACTCGCTTTTCTCACATAACGTAATCTGCAATTGACACCCAGACAAACACTTTTGTTGCATTACATCAGTTAGCTGAGATACTTGTCCGAACTCCGGAGTCACTAGAATATGCAGGGACAGATTTACATCCCAGGTGATCCTTGGCAACACACCATGGGTGACCTTTGCCCCATCTATGACCATACCCCAATTCCCACTTGACTCCTGCCCATAGTCCCATCAACTGTTCCCTGGTGTGGAAAATTCCTTTTGTTTATAAAACATAAGCACACATAAAAATAAATAAAAACCCTTTGGTTTCTAGAGAGAGATCGCCAATGCATTGCTTCACAATGCATTGGGGTCCTTCCTAGCACCCAAGGTGTTAAATAATATCCAGTATGGTATATATATATATATATATATATATATATATATATATATATATATATGGGTACAGTGACATTGAGATTGCACTGGCCACTTCTACAATTCAGAATTTGGATTTGGCCTGCACAGCTATGACTCCCCTCAAAACTGAGAACACTAGGCAGTTGCCTAATCTGTTTAATGGGAGATCAAGCCCTAGTATATGATTGGCTATGTCTCCCCACAGCTGACTAGAATATACTTTTCAGTCCACTCTTGCTCTCACGTGGTAAACTCTCATGACATTTAATATCTGAGTCATGCTGAGCTATGCTCATATAGATATAGCACTTATTTGCTATGCCTAAAATGGATGGCATGTGCGCTATCATATATACATTTTCATATTAAAAAAAAAAAAAAAAAAAAGCCTGAATTAACTCTGGAGTAAACAAGGGGAAATACTGTACAAATCAGATTTTATATAAATCAGTGGTTCCCAGCCCATGCCCTCAAGGTCCGCTAACAGGCCAGGATTTAAAGATTTTCAAGCTAGAACACAGGTGAGTTATTTAGAGGCTAAATGAGTTTGATTAACTTGCATTTATTCTTCAAAAGGAAAGCCTCAAATCCTGGCCTGTTAGGGGGCCCTGGGGGAATGTGTTGGAAACCACTGATTTAAATTGAATTGTTAACCCCTTGAAAGCTAGAGAGGTCTACAACACATTGATACACAAACCATGTGCACCACAGGGGAGAAATTAAAACTGATGTTGATATAAATGGGGCTGTGAAGTTGTTGAATACTAGAGAGATCTCCCATCTCTGTAGCATTCAGAGGATTAAGATTATTCTGTGTTGCATACACCTCTGGCATTCAAAGGGTTAAATCATTTGGAAAGTGGGACATTTTTCTTCTTTCACATTATGCAGTTACTTTGCCCAAGAATTGTTGCAGCTCAGTTTAGTTCACCACCCCCTTTATTTATCCATTTATTTTGCTTTTTTAACTCTTTGAGTGCCAGTGAAACACATAAAACATTTTTCGGAGCAATGTATTGTACACCCTCTGTAACTCAAAGTGTTACTATACCTACTTTGTGTATAATATGCAGGTGTAAATTATACCCAAGGTATTAAGGAAAAATGTAAGTACATGTGTATAATACACACCCTCATTCTCTTCCTCTGGGGAAAATGTGTTTGTTCCTGAAGGTCCTGACAGGGCATAAATTAATTTTCCTCAATGCCAGAGGTCCTCAAAGGGCAGAAGAGCAGCTAAGGAAATGGGCAACAAAATGGAAGCATGCTGCCTTCTGGACTGAGATCCTGGCTCCCTCCTCAAAGGCTCATAATGTATGGGCAGAGATAAGAGTCGGTAGAGGGAGAGAAAGAGAGGGTCTCAAAATAAGGTATTGAAGTAGGTCTGAGGGTGGTGGGGCTTAAGATACAGTATTGAGTTAAGTGGGATGGAGGGACTCAAAATACAGTACTGAAGTAGGTGGTGGAGAAAATACGGTATTGAGGTAGGTGGGAGGCGGGCTCAGAATACTAGATTGTGGTTGGTGGGAGTGAGGGAGGCTCAAAATATAGTATTGAGGTAGGTGAGAGGGAGTTGAGCTCAAAATACAGTATTGAGGTTGGTGGGAGGGAAAATACCGTATTGAGGTGGGGGAGGGAAGAGGGCTCAAAATGCAGTGTTGAGGTTGGGAAGGAGGAGGGCTCAAAATACATTAAGGAGGCAGGGGGAGGGAGTTGGGCTCAGAATACAGCATTGAGATGGAGGGAGGGAAGGTGGAGATGGATCAAGTAGAGGATGGCGTTTTTTTTTTTTTTTTTTACTTTTATATAGTACACCCCCCCCCACTTCAGAAAATGTGAAATGGGGTAAAAAAAAACAGGTCTGTATTATCCTATCCTATATAATAATTCGCTAAGTTGTGTGTAACGCCGGACATGCGCAGTAGACACTGCTGCGCGTGCGGCAGTCATGTGCAGTACAGACTGCCTGGGCTGCGGCTGATACAGAGCGGGGCGCTCCGAAGGAGCGTCCTGCTCTGTATCAGCAGTGGCGCAGGCAGTCTCTGCTGCGCATGACTGTCCCGCGACCGGCTGCCAGAGGCACTGTGGCCCGTGTAACGGGCTGTTCAACTAGTATATGATAATTCGCTAGGATGTTTGTCAGAAGCCATCATGTGCAGTAGAGACTGCCTAAATGCACAGAATGCTAGTAGGTGTAGGAATGCTGGGAGAATTCTGTGCTTTCGGGCAGTCTCTACAGTGCATGACTGCGTCTGCGGCAGGATGCAGAGCAGGACCGGCCTCTTAACCCTTTGAGTGCCAGAGGCATTGTACCCCTCTGGCACTCAAAGGGTTAACATCACCCGGACCTTGGCATGTGAACACAGGCTTTTACACTAGTTATTATTAATAAAGGGAAAGCAGTGGTAAAAAACAAAAGAAAAAGTCGGTAGTATAAGTAAAATCATGTATGTTTTACCATTGGTAATGATAATGTTGCATGATGTTTATAACAATATTATGCATAAATTTGTAACAAATTTTAAACTGCACACAAACAAGTTTACAATGAGGTGACTCACACTCAAGTGGTTTATATAAGTAGCCATTCAAACTCGAGAGTTAAATTCCTTGGCATGTCATTGAGTACAGTGTCACAGGATCTGTTACTATAGAAACCAAACAACAAACGATAGAGGCATGCAGTATCAACATTCACACAGCTGGGAAAGGAAGATGAATCAGCTGTCAATTCCACTGACTTCATTATGTGGAGGGTAATATCTTTTATTTATAATTCTGATAAAAGGAAGTACCAAGATTATCTATTTCGTGTCTGATATTTTTGCAGGCAGGATTTTTGATGGCAGTACACCAGTTAATTACATTTAAAGTGGAATTATATTGAGAGAATTAGTGACTCAGAATGAATTATGTAGGCAGATGGCCTTCATAGAGTGGCCATCTATATTTACTTCCTGTTTTTTTTTTTTTTTTTGCATATAATCTGCTGTAGTCTAAAGTTGAACTAAGAAATTTTACTAACTTGAGAAGGTTTATATGGCCCTTAAGAATCATGATTAGCAATAGCTTTGCAATGTGTCCAAGACCTTGCTAGAATTTAAATGGACAATTATTATGTTTTCCTAAGTCATCTCTTAGGGGAGCACTGTACCCTCAGCTGGAATGTAAACAAGAAGTATGTGGCTCTCAGACACGATCTCCTGGCTTTAATGCACAGTCCACACAGACCTGTAGTGTCAGGCTTTCAAGCTCGTTGCCTAGGGTCTATTGGAACCAGCCTTGTACATCCCACCTAGCAGTTCAGTCTCATCCCACAGGGCCAACGTGGGTGTACTGACTAGGGTATCTTTTCAGATACCCATTCTGCTCACCATTGGTCTCTCAGGGATCAAAATTCAGCACTAGCTTCATTGGCAGGCCTGCTCTCTACTGATAATAGTGTTTATTTCTCCTCTATGGTGCACTTGGTTTGCCCCAGGTTTGCTCTTATGTATTTTGTGCATATGACACACTGTCTCCTGCTCACTCACAAACATAAATACCTTTCTGTTTCACACACACACACACACACACCACACACACACGCGCACACACACACACACACACACACACATATACAGACACACATATATACAAACAGACACATATAGACCCACGTTTATAAATAGACATAGACACACAAATATATATAAACACACATACATACACACACACACACACCACACACACACACCACACACACACATATACAGACACACATATATACAAACAGACACATATAGACCCACGTTTATAAATAGACATAGACACACAAATATATATAAACACACATACATACACACACATGCATACTCACATATACACAGACACATACACACATTCATAAAAACACACACATGCACACAAACATGTACACTAGCATGCAAGCACATAAACATATAGAACCACACATATATAAACAGACACACATATACACATGCACATGCAACCAGACACATACACACACACATGCACACACATATACACACCTCTCTCTCTAACACCATCCTTTCTATCTTTTTTTTCTTTTTCTTTATTTACATTTTTAAGCATACATTTTTAATAAAAGGTTTGAGACAGAAAATTAACTTTAAATAAAAAAAAATCAAAAATATACAACATTATCAATGTTTTATTACCATCAATAATACTGTTCAAGTTCTTTCTCCGTTACCTCTCAACCACTCTTGTTACACTCCATCACATACTCACTACCTGACGTAGAAGACTCTAGACCACAGGCCCTAATCACCATCCTTTCTATCTAATCCCCATTTTGTCAAAACAGAATTGATTGATGCCATTCTAATTTTTTGAAATATGGAAAATCACAAATGGACATTTTTAACCTTTGTGTTCCAGAGGGGTGAGAGTATTATTTCACTGTTTGTTGCTGATATCCCTGGCACGCAAAAGGTTAATTGTAATACGGCAACTTTAGTTTTGTGCATTATGCTGGTGTTGGTAGCTCTAAGAATTATGTGTTATAAAGGGGTTGGTATTCAGAGTCTCAGGATATCTTGAACTCAGCATGTTCCTGTCAAGAAAGTAAATGAATGAAGATACCTGGTTTTCTTCCCACTACCCTCTAGATTCTTCACCCAGTCTCACCCTGGTTGCTGTATTCACATTGACCTCTTAAAACAAAACACCTGCTCTGACATGGAATAACAATGTGGACAGAGGTTTATGCAATGATCTGCTGTGTCAACAGTCATAGCTGGAAAAAGAGATTGAACTGTTTATTAAGCAGTAGACAATAACATATTGGTAAGTGTTTAAAGTAACTAGCACAAATCTACTAATAATCTAAAAATACAAACCTTTCATTACAGTATCATCATTAGACCTACAGAATCATTATAACTAAAAGCTTATTACATACTATTTTGTATTTAGCAAAGCGAAACTCAGCATTTTACATTATCTCCAATACAATTATAATAATAATAGATTATCAGTCATTTTCTATTTAACCAAGTCCTTAAAGATCTTAAAGTTGGGAAGGATTATATAATTCTCATTTTCTGGTTTAAACTGTAGCAAGTGTTCAATTTGATGTACTTCTGTCTTTTTTCAACTTAAAGGGATAGCTAATTTTTATGCGCAATTCAAGAAGCTTTCGGTATACGGCTTCCTGGATTAGAACATCCACAATATCTATTTACTTAGGAAAAATGCCTTTATCAGATGCGCATGTTTCTTCCATTCCGTCCTAAGTTCCTGTTTAAAAAGAAAGGGGCATGTTCCTGTGCACTCACCACATTGAAGAAAACAATTGTTCCTGACAGCCTGTACCCCTCAAAACATACTGTGTAAAATTGTTTTAAAAATAAACATAGAAAAATAAAGTTATTGTTTATTTTTAAAAATGTTATATCACATTGTACATAGAATGCCATAATTACCATATAAAGTGTTTTTGTAAATGAGAGATCTTTTAGAATTGTAGAATTTGTTAAGAATAATTGTAGAATTTGTTTAGGGATGTTTTGTGGCAACCACATCATTTGTGTGCAAACAACTGGGACATATTTATTATGTTTTTTTTCCCCTATTTATATATTATGTTTATTATGTTTATAAAAATGTGAGATATATATATTTACATATGGTTCCAAAAATATTTTTATCTTGAAAAGAAAATAATATATACAGTTTGCATAACTATAATCAATTGGTGAATTCTCGTTTAACAAACACGTAGCAAGGAATGTGAAATTTGACGAGGTTCTTCGGCACAAAATAACCCTGGTCCTTAAGACATTAACCTCTTGGGTGGGTTAACAACGACATTCCTACTTAATGTAAAACAGATATAGGGACACGTGAAGCAATAATTAGGTATATACATATCCCATATTTGTTAGTTAACCATTTCACCTAAAATAGCTTTGATGTCAGAATCACTTATACTTTGTATTAGCCATTTTTATTAAAAAAAAAATTAAAGGGATAGTAATACTTCGTTTTATCTTTATTTTATTTTGTAGGCATTAAAAAAACATGAAGAGCGATATAAGTCTTATCTCTCAAACCTTTATGGCTTGAGACATATTCACAAGCAAAGTTTCCCGTCCCGCCCCTTTTACCTAGTGTAAGCCATCTCTTCTCAGTTGTGGAATCCAGTCCATAGACCAGACAGATAACAGCAGGGGACAATCTTCTTCCTATGAAAACAATGAAAGCCCTGCCCCCCTTGACAAGTTTTTCCCTTATCGTAATTGAAGATTGTCCCTCTCTGCAGTTTACCTGGGCACCACCCTTCTGCTCTGGCTGAACAGTGTTACATCAGTAAAAGGGGCGGGAGGGGGATACTTTGTCATTGAATTACTCTTGAACTACAACTCTGACAGAATTGAAATAACACTCTCCAAAGTCCAAATACTATGATGATTGATTAGAGCTGCTTTTATTATGAAACATTACTATCACTTTAATTTACTACGCAACAATTAAACTAGTGAATACCAATGGTTTCAACCCTGTAGTTTTCCATTGGCTAAATCACCACTATAACTAGGGGTATTCAGTGTAAAATCTGGTTATATATCATTTGCATGGACTGGGAAGTAGAGATGAGTGAAACAATACTGTAAGTATCATATATGTATGAAACTGACTGGTTCACAAGGCCTCACACTTATTTAATGGAATAGTTCATGTTTTGTTTACTATTTTCACCAATCTGGTTTCATGAAAAGTGAACATGTAATTCTATAGCTGTACCATAGAAGCCATATAAAAAAAACTCCCAAAATTAACATTAATTTAAATGGTGCTTACATCTTCAACACTATTTCCTCCATTACATATTTCTATTAAAATTACAATTTTTAATTTGTCAATATAAAACATGAATCTATTCCTCCATTACACGTCTTTTTGAAAATGTCATCCATTACTTATTGGGAAATTTTAAAAAGTATTTTTATTTGTCTGATATTTATGATGGCACCACGGAAAATAAATTGTCGTAACTACGACAATTTGCCGCTGAAAATACCTAACTTAAAGCGGAAATGTAAACCACGTCCTTTTAATAGACTACTCTTGAAAAAAGTCAGAGAATGCAGAACAAAACATTTTACAGTAACATTTCTTAAAATTGACAGCGTAAGTTCTCAGCGATCCTTTATTCCCATTACCGTCATTTTCACATTAGCACGACTTTTTGAAAATAGCACCCATTGTGATTTGTGTAGCAGTCAATGGGTTAAATGCCTTGTTTAAATTTCATTGCTCCTAAGTGTAGTTGGTTTGCCTCAGAATTGCCCTAGTTATTTTATTAACCCTTTTACTGTCAGAGGGGTATGCAAAGCAATGATTGAGTACCCAAGGGGTTAAAGCAGTATTGTAGAGTGTTGACATGTATACAGTTCTTGATAGATGCTGAAGACTTTAACATCTCGAGACAATATTTTATGGAAAAACACCTGTTATGCTTGTCTTATTTGGGAATGCCCTTGACTATAACACACTGTGTGGCCAAAAGAAGAAAGGATTGATTTTAATAGGGTTTTTAACCCCTTGAATGCTAGTGAGATCTCCAGTGCCTTGGCATTGGAGACCTCTTTTGTATTCGAGGAGTTAAAAGCCCCATTTAAATCAATGGGAATTTTGAGAATTTGAATTTGCCCCTTATCGTGCAGTTGGTTTATTCCAGGGTTGTTCATCCTTTGCGTTTTGCGTTCTACACATGACCCATAGCTGATCCACTTCAAATCTGTTAGATTTTAACCCATTTAACGTTGGAGACATTGCTGGCATTCAACAGGTTAAATTTTCTATTTAAATAAGTGGATATTAAGGGAATTTTTAGTTGTCCCCTTTAGTGCAAATGGTTTGACTCAGAATTCCTCCACTTTTCTTTTGAACATATATCCCACACATGATTTTAATGACTGCAATGCAGTACTCTGAGTCATTAATGTCACGGTTTCCAGTGTGCCCCTGTTGGGAATTTAATAATCAGAACACAATAACTGGAAAACAAGTTATTGCTGTTGTCTAGTAACATTTGTTCTCTTAGTATTCATAATGTAAAGAACTCTACAGAAGTAGTAAAATCTTTCCCACAACTCCTGTAGCCATTGTCACTATTGCCAATGTACTGATCCAAGTCTCTTTAGGCCGAAACCAACTGCACCATAATAAAAATGCTCAAATATCTCATTGTTTGAATGGGGCTTTTAACCCCTTGAATGATAGAGAGGTCACCAATGAAAAATCCAGATTTGGTTTGCTACATAACTGCAACTCTTTAGTTTCTGTGGTCCTGTCAGTAGAGATACAATCCCTGTATCACATTAATTTGTCTTTGATTTCCTGTCAGATTCTGAACTCCCTGTTCCAGTACATCGAAGAACAAATCTTTATTGATACATGTTCATTTGAGCAGCTTTGCTCTTCACTATGTTAAAACAGAATGAATGCCTTCTAGATGGAGCTTGCAAATTGCATCTTTCATATAATGCCCTCTTGATGATTTCTTTTTGCTGAAAGATCTTTTTTGAGATTAACAAAAATGAAAGCTGGCAAAATAGACTTTTCATTTCCAGCTGGCCTTGTTTTTTTTATAACAGAATTTTTGTTCCCTTTTATTTAGAAGAGAATTCAGTACAAATGAAAGCATTGTACATGTAATTTAGCTCTTACAATGATTCCTAGGGTTGTATTATGGTAATGATGAAAACTGTTCTGTACTTGGTTCTATTATAGAGAGAGAAACAAGAGAGTATTATTCATTTTATATATCTGTATTTATGTTTGGCAAGAATGTACTTTTTTATTTTTACAAAGCTTTGTTTGTAACATCTTATGAGAAAAGAAAATCAGTGATTGATGGAACAGGCACTATGAATTGAAAGAAAATTTATACTAGTATAATTATATGCATTAGGCATTAAACCTTTTACATGTATAAATAAATAACAGTAATTCAGAATGCACGTCAGGTGAAAATGGAAAGATGAAAGTGATAGCTCAGGTGCTTTTAGATCCTGTTGGCATAGCAATTCTGATTATTTAATCTGTGCTGCTAGCCTATGGTACCTCTAACAAAGGTGACTACTGCCTTGTATGGACACAGTAAAGACCTGTATGCTGCTTCTTTACTGTGTTCATAGGTCCACCAGTAGACCTTTTACACAAAAGATGTTGAAGGTTGTGTTGAACTTCACAACCTTCAATGAATGTCCCACCCACATGGGTGTCAGCCAATAATATTGGTCAGGCACTGACGATGGAGGTGAGCCACTCTCTGTAATAAGATGAAGGTGAGTAACAAACATGGTCAAATAAATGCAGCAACGGCTGTTACAGTCCTTTCTTTAGTGTGTTTGTTTGAATGGAGTTTATTACTTAATCAGAAAGCACTTATTGGAGCCCAGGTTCTAAGAATTGGACCAGTACTGGGCAAACCAGTGGCACTGTAAGCAGGGGAGGGCTGGCCTGGGGAGCAGGGGGGCAATTGCCCCCTGGGCTGGTCATATGTCTGGGCTGGTGGGCCAGTCCCACTTGCTGCTGTAAATGTTGCTACACTAGTGATACCACAGAGCTCACAACTGAAATGGAGCTACAATCCAAGTGGAGCTACACTAGCAGCATAACCCATTTCTCTTGTAAGTTCTATGGTATCACCAGTGCAGCTTTACTTAAATTGTAAGCTCTGTAGTCGCACCAGTTTAGCCCCATTTCAATTGTAAGCTTTGGGGTATCAAGTGCTTTACTTCACAACATTAACCCTTTGAGTTCCAGAGGGGTATGCAGCATACTCCTCTGGCACTCAAACGGTTAATGGCAATTTGAAAAAAATTAACAAAAGGTGGTGGGCTGGGACAGAGGGCTGGAATGATAGTAGAAGTGGGCCACTTGATTGTAGTTGCCTTCCAGGCCACAAGTTCCAGCCTTCCCCTGACCTTAAGGGACAAATAAACATTTCTGTTGAGAAGCCATATATAGATATTCAACGGGTTAAAAGATGCAGTTTGAATGGTAACTCTAAGAACGTGTATTTGTTCCCTGTGGTGCAGTTGGTTGGCTCCAGAATTGCTCTAGCTCCTAGTACATCTCCATCTCTAACACAATAAAAACAGATTCAGAAGAATAGGTAAAACATGTATTTATTTGACACACTTATTACATGTCCTTTGAAACATGTTTTAGTGAAACAGGAATGAGTCCTGGTTATATTATGTGGATTTTCTTTATCTCCAGCGCCATGAGTCAGAGGATTCAGTTCTTGGGTGTTATGCCAGTATGTGGGCAGAATTTCCCTAACGCCATCCCTCCTGCCCATTCCCTTGGGTGTTTCCAGGTAGTCCCTTGAGATTGAGAGGACCATATGCAGAAAGCAAATGAGTTCCCATTGAAGCAAACCAATTCACAACTGGGTACAAATAACAATTTGAGTTGATTTTAATAGGGTTTTTAACCCCTTGAATACTAGTGAGATGGCATTGGAGACCTCTTTTGCATTCAAGGAGTTAAAAGCCCCATTTAAATCAATGGGAATTTTGAGAATTTGAATTTGCCCCTTATCGTGCAGTTGGTTTATTCCAGGGTTGTACATCCTTTGCATTTTGCGTTCTACATATGACCCATAGTTGATCTACTTCAGATCCGTTAGATCTGTGCATTTCCGGTTCTTCATACTGGGAGTAGCAGGGGTTAATCATGTTACTATCCTTTTCACCCACCTGACATATGGGGAGAGGTGCACTAAGGAGTGATAAAGAGGTGATGAAGAGGAGATGACTTCTCCAGTGATATCACTTCTTCAATTCCAATGCTATTCTATGGAGCATGTGCACTAAAATGTCTCAAAAGAGAGAGATCTTAATTAGTGCATTAATGTCACAGAATAACATAGGAATTGTAGAAATTATATTACTGGAGAAGTTATCTATTCTTCATCAAGGTATAATAAAACTTGCTTTATAATGCATTGAATACCCTTCTAGACCTACCAAGCATTGCAGGGGGGTAAAAAAATCTCAGTGGGAGTTTTGGAAATGTTTATCTCTTACCTATGCTGCAATTGGTTTGCTCCAGAACTTCACAGTTTTTCCTTTATTCATCTGCCTCACTATATCTTCTTTATTCAATTTATATTGTAAGCTTTACAGCAATAACTTGACTTGAATTGTTTCTCTATGTAAAGTACTTGTGTTACCATGTTATATCTGATCCCTTAAAGGGATAGTAATACTTCGTTTTATCGTTATTTTATTTTGTAGGCATTAAAAAAACATGAAGAACGATATAAGTCTTATCTCTCAAACCTTTATGGTTTAAGAGATATTCACAAGCAAAGTATCCACCCCCCTGTTCAGCCAGATCAGAAGGGTGGTGCCCAGGTAGACTGCAGAGAGGGACAATCTTCAATTAAGATAAGGGAAAAAGCTGAAAAACTTGTAAAGGGGGGGAAGGGCTTTCATTCTTTTCATACAAAGAAGATTGTCCCCTCCTGTTATCTGTTTGGTCTTACAACCAGATTGACATCTGAGAAGAGATGGCTTACACTAGGGAAAAGGGGCGGGAGGGGGAAACTTTGCTTGTGAATATCTCTTAAACCATAAAGGTTTGAGACATAAGACTTATATCATTCTTCATGTTTTTTTAATGCCTACAAAATAAAATAAAGTTAAAACAAAGTATTACTATCCCTTTAAAGAGGACCTATCTTCTTTTCAAAGGAAGCTCCCCTGTGAAAGCTTCCATCTTGAAATGAAGTGCATGACTATTAATCCTTTACTAACTTATTCCACCCCTCTGATAGGTTCAAGCAGAACAGGAAGGTGGAGAGAGGTGATTTTCTGGACATGTAACTAATTAATTATGCAGGTTTTATCTGACCAAGTCAGAGAACAAAGTTCTGCTGGGATTTAATTCACAACTCCCAAATAAAAAATTATTAACCTTGCGAAAAAAATACAAGTAATAGGCAGTTTTAATAGATACATTTAATGAGACTAATCGCTGTGTAGGTAACAGATCCACTGTAACCTTTTCAGTGCAGGGAGGGTGTGCTGAGCAACACATATACATGTCATTAGGAGAGGGTATGATCAATAAATAAACACAGACACAACTCTTGGGGATAACAGGCCACAGCTTTATTAAATATTTTCAATTCCATTATTATTACTCAACCTTAATAGTAATTAATAAACATCAATCATTCATTAATTAATATTCATTGCCAATCCGCATTCCTTGAAACCAAACATGGCTAAATTCCCTGGGCTCATGCTATAGTTCAACATTCATCAGCACTTACAGCTGAACCTACCATTTTCCAGCACTCACAACTGACTCCCAAGGATTTACCCCATTGGCCATCCACCTTAGCTTCAATGGGTAACTTCCCCACCCACGACCTAAGTCCGGGGCAAACTCCCAAAGGTCTTCCGCCACGCGGATAAATCCACATAACTTCACCCCACAAGATATCTATCTCTGCAAACTAGGCAAGGACTACCCACCCTGCTGTGACAAGAAACCACACACTACTCACACACACCAACCTAGGGAGGAAGGGAGGGATGCTTCTCCTTGTCCTCTCTTCACTTACTGTGGCCCACTTTCTGCCACCAATCCTTAATATAACTTTTTCCCTACCCACTTCCTGGCTAGATTTTTTTCCCTACCCACTTCCTGGCTAGATCAACCGTCCCTATGACATGCTTCCCCTCCCTGTACACTGAGTTCCCGTCTGGGGAAGTCTTGTCATTAGGAGAGGGTATGATCAATCATTCATAATGAGTGAATGGTGAGACTGGAGGCAGAGCACTGGCTGACCTGCCTTGAAGCACCTAGTCAGAGCCTGGAGCAGCCTCCTGCCTTCTAATGCCCTGTCCCGACGTTAGATGATCGGCTGATACAAAAGGCTAATGGAGGTGGGGAGCGTGCCCATTCATCAGGCCAGGGTGCCGAGTGCTGTGAACCATGGCCACCATAGCCTAGGCGAAGGGTCGAGGAAAGAGGAGGAATAGCTGTGTGCGAATCAGTGGTGGGTGGTAGGCCTGAAAAGACTAGGTGTCCGATAAAGGTACGTAGTCAGATTAAATTAACTATACTACTATGAGTCCTGTAAAACCCTAGAAGCATGGACTGACTGACAGTGGATACTGAAATGACTGGAATAACTCCTGACTACCATACCCAAACTGTGGAATGAAGTAATGTAAGCAGACAGGAATTGTGTGATGTTAACGGAGTGGTGCTAGTAATGATGATAAAAACTATGAATGCCTGATGCCGCAAAAGGAGGGCTGATGAACAAAGGTTGGGTCGTGACTGGTAATAGTTTGGCTTAAAAGGCCACATCCTGAGTCTATGTGAATTAAATACGCTTGAAGTAGTGATGTTGGGAAAGTGTGTGTGGGGGAATATCTGTGTGAGATGAAGGGTACTGTGGATGGCAAACTGAAAGGTGGGAGTGACCATAGGAAATGCTGGTCCCCGGCTGCAGTGAAGGGTTGGGGTGCAAAACCTGCTGGCTCATTAACGATGCTAACTGTGTGACGGTGTCAGCTGGTAGGGTGACACGTGTATGGTCAATCTGAGGGTGTATGATAAGCTGGCTTAAGTGTGGAAAGTGTAGCAGCAACGGATGGCACAGGTATCAGAAAGGGGCTTGCTAAAGGCTATGCGCTAGCAGTGGGCAACGAGAGCAATACAGCATGCATAAGAACTCATGGTGAGATAACCTGTACGATGTATGACAGTATAGCTGTAGACAGGTTGTACGGGGGGGGGGGGGTGAGTGGAATGAGGCTTGTGCTGAAAAGAGAATATTGTTACCTGTAGGTAATTGATGGTGGAATAGCTGATAGGAGAAAGAAGACACATTGACATTCTGAATGGTATTGGGTGCAACACTGAGATATATTTTGGGATGATACCAACTTGATAACATGCATTAGAATGATATGACATGTGCAGGCTCATTGTCTTCTTCTTACAGGCGGATGAGGTTGGCATAATGGTGTGAGCCCTGCTTGAAGGTGTAATAATTGGAGTAAATGCAAATCAGGCGCTAAATTGGATGTGTCGTGGAAGATGAGGCTACGGCATCCATTGGGCCAGTCCAATGCCTTCATGATCATAGTGATTGATGGAGGGGCTGAACTGACTGTAATACGAACGTTAGCTGGAGAATGGAGGTTGGTATGGCAAGGGGAGGCATGAAGGCTACCTATTGGCGCTGAATAAGCTGAGTGAGGGGGCTGAATTGAGCCCTGAGAGATGTGGCGAATGGGAGGGAAGTGTGAGGGAAACGGTTGCCATGACTGCGGATCAGTGGAAGTTGGGTGATGGGCCGTCCTGGCTGCCAGATAACCTGAGGGTGAGAGAATGGGAGGTGGGAGCGACTCATTCGATTGCTAAGAGAGACGAAAAATGGTGTTGCGTGCATGGCTGACAGTACCTGGCAGATGACACTGAGTGTTCGGCTGGTGGTCGATGCTTGCTGGGTAGTATGCATTATGTTAGAGGAGCTATGATCAGAACCTGAACTGTGGAAAGTTGGAACTTCTAAATGTAAATGGTGAATGGTGTGACTGGAGTCAGAGCATGCCTGCGGAGGTAAGGGCGGGCGGAAGGGCCGGTAAAGGACTCGCGCTCTATGGTAGGGACTAGGTTTACAATAGATTAAAAGGTGAAATTCTGGGCCCTAGCAGAACCCTGTGTCTTTAGCGACTGTGCAGGCTGCTCTGGGTACAGGACTCCGGTGTCGGCCTGAACATGGACAATTCTGAATCGTGAATGATGGTTGAAATCCAGAGTGAGTGAGAAGGAGAGCGCATAAAGAATATAGATGAGTGGTGTACCTGTGGAAGTAATGAATAGGGTAGCAAGGTAGTTGGCTGACGGTGAATAGTTGGCTCTGATGGTTGTAATATGCTGGCTATGTATGATCTTGGCTTGGATGACTGGAAACTGAAGTAGCAGGGGCTGCTGGGAGTCGACCTCTTATAATACCGAACTCAAGTCAAATTGAGCTCCAGTGGGAAGGGCTGCTGCCTGTATCTAAGGGCTTGCAGCCCCTCCCACAAATACAGGCATACAGCCTTAAACTTGTATTTTGAACCTTCACAAATGTAAAATGTTAGAATTTAAAAAGATAAAATATGACCTGTGAATATTATCTTTTATCCCTTGGGCATTTGATCCCCTTCAGGTTCTCAAAGATTAATACATAATATTATATTTCGGACACAAAACAATAGTTGCATTCTTTTTCCCTTGAATATAGACAGACTCCAACATATAGTCTTGTAATACATTGATAACGTCTCTGGCATCCAAGAGGTTAAAGCAACAACAATAATAATAATAATAATAATAATAAAAATAATATTATTTATTATTATTACTATTAAAGATTTTTCATTTCAGGAATGTCATCTCCCTTTCTATAATATTAATCTCTTTAATTGCCTAATTCATTTCCTGCTTGGGATGCTGTGGTCAGGGGAGCTCAAGAAGCTGTCATAATGACCTGTCACTAAAAGGTAAATGAGGAACATTCATTCATTCACAAATTATCCAGTCTGGATATGTAAGCATACATCAGTGGAAACAGGTAGGCCATGGTTTCAAAGAGACATATGTATAAAAGGCAAAAGTGTTTTGGATGAATAGCATCATCAAAATGGAACTGTTGACATAGTAGACATACTAGAACGTAACATCTAAATATAACTGTCAGTATTCTAGAAGTTTGATTTGTGGTTTAACCCTTTTAGTGCCAGTGGCGTACACAACGCATTGCAAAGCAATGCATTGCATACCCTTCTGGGACTCAAAGGGTTACAGGTTTAATGAATAATCCTGCTTTAGAAGGCCTTATACACTTTATTAAATCTGAAATATACTAATAATACCTGGTTCTTGCTTTAGTTTGAAGTGACATCAGAAATCCTGATTGGCTCCAAAGGCAAAGCATTGTGTAACTCTCTGGCACTCAAAGGGTTAAACACGAAGCAGACAAACATTCATAAGAACTTGATTACATATAAACACAAATGCAATGTCCACTGCACACAGATTCATATATCCTATATAATAATTTGTTAGGATGTTTATCAGAACCCTTCATGGGCAGTAGAGACTGCACATGCTGCAGTCTTGCGCAGTAGAGACTGCCTGAATGCGCTGTGGCTGATATGGAGCAGGGCACTTCAAATTTTGACCAGAGTCCTCTCTGGGACTGCTTGGTGAACAGAGAGGTTCTGAGCACCAGCCGAGGCTGCTGGGTGGCACTGTGGCCCATGTACACGGGCTTTTAAACTAGTTCTTTTATAAAATGTATAAATGTTCATCCATTTTCTTGAACTATAAGCACAAATACATCTAGTACATGCATTAACAGTTTGTATGTTCTTATCTTACTATGGACTGTCCTAAAGATCTCATAGACACAGTTTAGTCCTACAAGTTTCTCCATAAACCTTGCCACCAGTTTTATGTTTTACAGGCAAACAAATAATTTTACAATACTTTGAGGGATCCCCTAGACTGCAAAGCAGCCCTCTAAGGGTACCAAAGTGAGGACCTGTCTCACAGTTTACATACCCCAGGTATAAATTATTGGCAGATATTGTTTTGCTTTGTATTACATAACTCCTCACCATGTTTACAGCATCATGTCATAGCAAGTAACTACTTGAGAGATGTGCATGAACAACCTACCTTTCCCTTCAAATTTTAGCATATAACCATATGCAAAGCAGAAATACTAGACAGACACACCCTGCCTAGCAAGATAATTTATTAACCTGAACATGTATTAAACCTTAAATAAATACACAACACAACATTTTGCTCAATACTTGTTATCAGAAGTCAGAGAGATGTTTGAGCTGTCACTGGTTGGAACATTCAGAGGTTACTCTTTGGAGAAAGCCACCCAAGATGAATATGACAAAATGAAACCACACTCTGCTATAAACATACTCATGAATCATCTACAATGCCAAGAAATGACAAATTAACAATTTAATGTTGAACATTCTATGATGCATAAAATTGCCTTAACTTGAATGTTACCTTCCAGTTATAAAAATTCCCAAGTTGCACAGTATAATTAACTGTTCTATAGCCAGTTTTCCCACAAAAGCTGCTCCTGCTATTGTGGCTGTGTTTGCGGGTTGTTGGACTCTATCATTTTCTTATACCTACGTTTAAATTACATTAAAGGGATAGTAATGTTTCATAATAAAAACAGCTCTAATTAATCATCATAGTATTTGGACTTTGGAGAGTGTTATTTCAATTCTGTCAGAGTTGTAGTTCAAGAGTAATTCAATGACAAAGTATCCCCCTCCCGTCCCTTTTACTGATGTAACACTGTTCAGCCAGATCAGAAGGGAGGTGCCCAGGTAGACTGCAGAGAGGGACAATCTTCAATTAAGATAAGGGGAAAACCTTAAAAAAAATTTTAAGGGGGGCAGGGCCTTCATTGTTCTCATAGTAAGAAGATTGCCCCCTTCTGTTATCTGTCTGGTCTATGGACTGCATTCCATATCTGAGAAGAGATGGCTTACACTAGGTAAAAGGGGCGGGAGGGGAAACTTTGCTTGTGAATATCTCTCAAACCATAAAGGTTTGAGAGATAAGACTTATATCATTCTTCATGTTTTTTAATGCCTACAAAATAAAAAAAAAAAGAAAAAACTAAGTATTACTATCCCTTTAATTTTTTTTTTAATAAAAATGGCTAATACAAAATATAAGTGATTCTGACATCAAAGCTATTTTAGGTGATATGGTTAACTAACAAATATGGGATATGTATATACCTAATTATTGCTTCACGTGTCCCTATATCTGTTTTACATTAAGTAGGAA
The DNA here is from genome assembly GCA_037306005.1 of Rhinophrynus dorsalis. Classification (NCBI taxonomy): domain Eukaryota; kingdom Metazoa; phylum Chordata; class Amphibia; order Anura; family Rhinophrynidae; genus Rhinophrynus; species Rhinophrynus dorsalis. Next base: position 248,384,829 of record CM074720.1, on the reverse strand, counting down.
TGTCGTTGTTAACCCACCCAAGAGGTTAATGTCTTAAGGACCAGGGTTATTTTGTGCCGAAGAACCTCGTCAAATTTCACATTCCTTGCTATGTGTTTGTTAAACGAGAATTCACCAATTGATTATAGTTATGCAAACTGTATATATTACTTTCTTTTCAAGATAAATATATTTTTGGAACCATATGTAAATATATATATATCACATTTTTATAAACATAATATATAAATAGGGGGAAAAAAACATAATAAATATGTCCCAGTTGTTTGCACACAAATGATGTGGCTGCCACAAAACATCCCTAAACAAATTCTACAATTATTCTTAACAAATTCTACAATTCTAAAAGTTCTCTCATTTACAAAAACACTTTATATGGTAATTATGGCATTCTATGTACAATGTGATATAACATTTTTAAAAATAAACAATAACTTTATTTTTCTATGTTTAATTTTAAAACAATTTTACACAGTATGTTTTGAGGGGTACAGGCTGTCAGGAACAGTTGTTTTCTTCAATGTGGTGAGTGCACAGGAACATGCCCCTTTCTTTTTAAACAGGAACTTAGGACGGAATGGAAGAAACATGCGCATCTGATAAAGGCATTTTTCCTAAGTAAATAGATATTGTGGATTTTCTAATCCAGGAAGCCGTATACCGAAAGCTTCTTGAATTGCGCATAAAAATTAGCTTTTAGGGCAACAATCCACAGACGTATATAATCGTGTAGAAAAGAACTTCCTGCGATAGGTGCATTCACTAATCCCAGACAGATTTGTTAATCCTGACCACACCCACAAAAGTCTGCACAGCTGCTCACTCATTTTGATTTTTTTATACGTAATTCAACAACATAATGTGCAAATGTATTCGCTAGTGATTATCACACTGGAAACAGCAATTGCGCAGGTTTATTGCATTCCCCCCTCTCAGTGTCATATGTTTACACAGGAAATTGTAACACAGCAGCTTGAAATAAAGGATAAAGCATGCCATACAATAGCTGGTGCAGGCATACAGTACCACACCATACCTTAATATATACTTGTCTCTTTTGTTCTTGTGGATGTAGGAGTGTGCATGTACGTACACTGAGTATGTCAAGTTGCACCTGTTTGTTTATCTTGAATATATGATTTATTTTTGCCCCTGAAGTATCTGTTACTTACTCACTCACTCATTCACTCCCTCACTCACTCACTCACTCACTCAGTAAAGGCTCAGCCAGCTCAGCTTTGATAACTTGCCTGTCTGTAATATAACAGTCAAAAGTTTTTTTTTAACTTTCCTTTTTCCTTTCACATCCATACCCATGCAACTAGCTACATGTATGTGCTCAAGTACCCCAGCAAGTGTGTGCTCTCAATGGAAGTCATTGGGAGAAGCATTATGTGAATGTTAATAAAGAACTAGCATGTGATTTTCTGTTCAATGACTCCCTATAATCCTGCAACAGGAAATCATTTAAGATTGGGAAAAAAAGATACAATGAAGTAGGATGTATGTGAATATTTTTGGATTTTTAAGATTTTATGAAGCAGGATTTTCAAAGGACCCACTTAGGGACACAGTGGACATAGGGTTGCCATTACCATACCTGGGAACTTTCAAGATGAGCTGACCCTGAGATCTTTGAATTATTAACCCTTAAAGCTTCCCATAATGTAGATTTTATGCGATATGTGCCTGTTTGCTCGAACACAGAGGTGCTCCGGTCCGTGTGCGAGGGACCTTTAACATGCTACATTTTGGATAACTCACTGCCTGAACACAAACAAGATAAGCAGGACATCTCCCACTGTCTCTCTGGTACTAATAGCACCACTTTAGAGGCTAAGGAAACATTTAATTGGGGAAATTCATATAGTAGGTGACACAGACCTCTCTCACCCTGAGAATTTGGCCCTTCACCCTGAGACCCTGAGATTTGGGTCAAAACCCTGAGTCTCAGGGTCAAACCCTGAGAGTTCCCATGTATGGCCATTACATTATTTTAAAGCTGAATATATGAGAAAAATGAATGCTGCAGGGCTTCAATAATTCGTTTCTAGAACTACGGTATGCATTTTGCCATAAGTGCTGTTTTAATGGGATATGATGGATCCCTGAGGAATGCACCATATCCAGCATATTAGCACTTTTTTCAAAAACCAAAATGACTTAACAAACCAAAGATGTTGGCAAGTATTGTGAGATGATAATATATAGGGTCAGTTATCCATGACTGTGGTTTGTTATAGGCTTCTTCTCAAAAAAAAGATTTCTGTTTGGGCTTGGTAATAAATCTTGCATGCCTTCCATTTGTATTAGTTGTCTTTTTGTATAAATTCTGAAAAGCATTTCAGAGAGGTACCCAAGAGATATAATCATAGAAAGCATATTTCTTGACACACAGACAGGCATGCAATGAACACTTAGGTCCTTGTGTTAAAAATAAAAAAGGAATCATTTTAGGACAAACCAATTCTCTGATGAAGGGGTAAAAATCCTTATTAATTTAAATGGGAATTTTAACCCCTTTGCATGCTAGAGTGGTTTCCAACACATTGCAATGCAATGTGTTGGACACCTCCTTAGCATGGAAGGCGTTTGAAGTCCTATTTAAATCAATAGGAATGTTTATTTGTCCCCATGGTGTGGCTGGTTGACCCTAAAATATGTTTTTTTCTTTTTGAACACAAAGGCGTTGGTGTAAGTGAGCAGATTTTTTAAAATTAAATCAGGGGTCCTTTGTTTACAACCAGTCGGGGTATGCATGAATGCATCTTTACTTATATAGCACCATACATGTGCACAGTGTTTTCCACAAATGTAATAGTACAATACCAAATACAAGACCGGGATAAAGGTATAGTAATGTTTCACAATAAAAGCAGCTCCAGTTACTCTTCATAGTATTTGAGCCATAGAGAGCGTTATTTCAGTACTATCAGAATTGTAGTTCAAGAGTAATTGAATATGGAATCTGGTCTTGAGAGCAAACAGCTCACAGCAAGGGACAATTTTCTTACTGTGAACATAAGGAAACCCCTACCTCCTTGACAGGTTTTTCCCTTATGCTAACTGAAGATTGTCCCTCTTAGTAAGCCATCTGTATACCAGCTTTCTGTTCTGAGGTGAGCAGTGTTACATCAGTAGAAGGGGCGGGAGGGGGATAATTTATCATTCAATTACTCTTGAACTACAACTCTGACAGTATTGAAATAACACTTTCCATGGCCCAAATACTATGAAGATTAATTGGATCTGCTTTTCTTTTGAAAAATTACTATCCCTATAAGAGTATCAAACTAAAGTGTTAACATTGGATTAGTGGGGAATAAATGCACCCTAATAAATAATACATTGGGAAGAGAACCTTGCTCCAAATAGCTTACAATCTAATTAATAATAGTGAGAGCATACAGAGACAGGAGGAGGACGGGGACAAGTGCAAATACAAGGTGGTTGACTGTAAGGTACAGAGTGATTCTGATGTTAATGCAGAATCTTGCAAACGTCACATCCCATTCACATATTTCAGAGTTCAAATATCAGGGTCTCAGAGTGAAGTGCCAAAATCTCAGGGTGAGAGTCTACTGCTTTGTATTACATGGTCCTCATAAAAATTACTGCATCTTTATTCTCTAAATCAGCCATTTAGAATGTTCCCAGGTATGCTCCTTCAGTACAAGTTGAGTTTTCAGGAGTTGCATGAAGGTGGTAACTGTCAGGTGACTATATTCACCACATTCAAGCAACTCATTCATTTTGTATGTTTTAAAGGGATAGTAATATTTAAAATGTAAAAAAAAATATGTTGTAGGGTTTATCCCCCTGAGTAAAACAAGAGTACTCCCACTGCTGAAAGGTGTTACATTCAAAAGTTATTAATTTTCAAAGTTGAATTTTTTAGGTGCAATATCACAGTGGCCTGAAATTGTACAGTGGCGCTGTTGCTACACCATCCTATGGAGATTTATGGTCCCAGGACCAGAGCTGTCCATAGGAGGAGTGGAAAGGAAAACTGCTTTCTGAATCTAGCCTAAAAACAACAAAGATAATCTCTTATCTTAATGTAAAGGCAACTTGTAGTTTAGAATTTCTGGACCTTATGCACAAAGTAAAGGTGGATAAATTACAGCAAATCAAACTATTGTAGTGGAATCATTTTGATTCAGAGGATATGGGGACTATTCTGGATCCATGTAAATGCAGAGGGACGGAAAGAATGAATGGGGAGAGTGCCAGAGGTTGTTAATGGAAGGGAAGCAGGTCTAGGGCTAGGAGGGAGACATCACACCTCCCAACATTTCAAATGGCCAAAAAGGGACACTTGTGATCTAGAGGATGTTGTCAGGGGCGTGTCTGGTGGGCGTGGTATTACCAATCATTTTTAGATAATTTCATGACCTATAGACACCTCTTTGTGTAACTGAACAAATAACTTAGAGCAAAATCAAAGTATTTTACTTACACAGACTAATGTATAAACATATATACTGACGTTTAAAGAAACATTAAAGTGAGTTTTATTGTTATGTAGAATGTGATACACTTATATACACACCGCACAGTTTGATCTCCTAAAAAGATGGACATCAGGATAGGAATGAGGAACAGATGGATTTGGGTCTGAAAGAGGGGTTGTCCCTACTAAAGAGTGACACTTGGAAAGTATGAGACACAGCTAATTGGTCATGGGAAAGCAGGAGGGGCAAAGAAGTTGACTCTTTTTAACCTTTTGAGCGCCAGAGGAGTAAGCAACACAATTCCTTTTTTCAGTGTGTTGTGTACCCCTCTGGCACTCAGAGGGTTAATCAGATAACTGCCTGGACCAAAACATGCTGTGTATTTCTTCTAAAGTTAAGTCAACTTTTTTAGGACACTTGGAATCAAAACAAGTATTTCACAAGACATGTTTCAGGTCTTGTAAACAGGCTGGTCCGGATGAACCATGAATTTACAGGATCCCTGTATTGCAGCTGTTTTGTCCCATGTTTCCTTAACCCCTTGAATGCCAGAGGGGTACGCAATGCATTGCAAAGCAATGCGTTGTGTACCCCTCTGGCACTCAAAGGGTTAAAACACTGACTTCACAGAAGTCTTCAAACTACAGATATCAGTTTAAGTTAATTTGATGGAAATATTACGACTTTGTATATGTTCCCCACAGTGTAGTTGGTTTGCAAATGACCCAATGCTGCTGATTATCAAGCCGAAGATATGGACGTCCAGCTGTAAAAGCTTATATCAATTAAAAACCTGGTCCATTCCCTTGCATTGATTACACCATGGCCTATTAAGAGCCATTTCCTGGCATGCCCCCACCATACTCTGGAAACCAGAGATCTTTGAGCTGAAAGTGGAGAACAGTTTAATGATGCTGATGTTCAAAGAGGAGCACCACAGAGGACAAATGCAAACACAGAAGCCCCCACTTGGCTTCTTCAAAATTGAATTTGCAGGTCTCAAGGACCCTAAACTCCTTCCACTGAAGGATTATTAAAGAGATAGTAATACTTTGTTTTATCTTTATTTTATTTTATAGGCATTAAAAAAACATGAAGAAAGATATGTCTTATCGCTCAAACGTTTATGGTTTGAGAGATATTCACAAGCAAAGTTTCCCCTCCCGCCCCTTTTACCTAGTGTAAGACATCTCTTCTCAGATGTGGAATGCAGTCTATAGACCAGACAGATAACAGCAAGGGACAATCTTCTTCCTATGAGAACAATGAAAGCCCTTCCCCCCTTGACAAGTTTTACAGGTTTTTCCCTTTTGAAGATTGTCCCTCTCTGCAGTCTACCTGGGCACCACTCTTCTGATCTGGCTGAACAGTGTTACATCAGTAAAAGGGCCGGGAGGGGGATACTTTGTCATTGAATTACTCTTGAACTACAACTCTGACAGAATTGAAATAACATTCTCCAAAGTCCAAATACTATGATGATTAATTTTATTATGAAACATTACTATCCCTTTAAAAAGTTTAAGGTCCACGGGCTAGATTATATTAAAGGTGCCAATTTTATCTCTGCTTTTATCTCCAGTTTTCTCCATAGACTTCAATAGGAAAATGTTTGATAAAACGGGTGTTAACATTTAGCACCTGCAATAAAATCTGGCCCTAGGATTGCTGAAAAAAGAATGATATCTGCTTCCAAAGATATGGGGCTGGATTCTATTGCAGGAGATAAATGTTACCTCCCATTTTATCAAATATTTTCCTATTGAAGTCTATAGGAAAAAACTGGAGTAAAAGCAGAGATTAAATTAGCACCTGCAATAGAATCTAGCCCTAGAGGTGTATGCAACACATTGCTATTGGTTACATACTACTCTGGACTTAACCCTTTGAGTTCCAGAGGGGTATGCAGTGCATTGCAAAGCAATGCATTGCGTACCTCTCTGGCACTCAAAGGGTTAAAGAGTAGGCTGACCAGACCTCACCTTTAACTGGGGACGCATAGGAGAAATGCATACTGCAGGACTGCACTGATTTCAGTGAAGTACTGCAAAATGGCTATTTCCTATGTGTCCCCAGTTAAAGGTGAGATCTGGTCAGCCTATTAAAAAGCTAAAATATTTAAGCGGAACTCACCTCCAGTAAAGTAATTCTTATATGAATCTTCTATGGCAATATATTTTCAATACTTTTTTTTTTTCCTCTTTTTTTTTTTAAATGCTGTATTGATGGAGAGATTGGGCTTCTTAATGGAAGCACTTGACATCTGTTCTGGACAGGCTGCAGTACAGGTCTGTACCGCAACTTGTCAATCTTCACCTCCTCCCCTCCCCAGTTGCTCCCCATTATCACGTCCTCCAATGATGGAGGAATCCAGCATGTGAGCTGGAGAGCTCTGTTGCTAATTAGAGCACACATTCTGGATTCCTCCATCATTGGAGGAGGTGGTAACGGGGAACAACTGGAGAGGGGAGGAGGTGAAGATTGACAGGTTGCAGTACAGCGCTGTACTGAGTCCTATCTAGAACAGACGTCACGTGCTTGCATTAAAAATACTATTTAATCCATCAATACAACATTAAAAAAAAAATGAATTGAAAATTTATTGCAATAGAAGATTCATATATGATGGACTTTAATGGAGGTGAGAGTCCCATTCAAAATTAATTTATAATGGCCCATGTGTTTGTGTTGGGGAGGGGTTATTAGGAAGGTTTAGAGTTCCTTTAACCCCTTAAGGACTGGCGGTCATGGGACATTTCCGTCCCATAATGACCGCATAGGCGCAATTGGACGCGCTGGTACACGTGACCTGTCACGTGTATCGGCGCGTCATTATGGGGCCTGATAGAGATCGCTCCGATCTTGGAGCGGTCAATTTCAGGCCCTATTTTTACTTACAGCGCTCCCGGTAGAGCGCTGTAAGTAAAAAGTACGTGACGTACCATGACCGTCATCGGTCCTTGAGTATTTCAAGGACCGTGACGGTCCTGGTACGTCAAGGGTCCTTAAGGGGTTAATTTGATTGATGTACTTAGAAGGAATTAGCTATTCTGGGGCAAACCAACTGTACCATAGGGGTGAAATAGCAATTTCCATTGATCTAAATGGGGATTTTAGCATCTTGAATTCAAGAGAGGCTACCAATGCATTGCTTTGCAATGAAATGGAGACCTCCTTTAAATTAAAGCAAATTTTAGGAATTTGTATCTGTGTCCAAGGTGAAGTGGATTTACTCCCAGATTGCTCCAGTTCTCAATACACTATGACTGTGTTTACTCCTCATTGGGATCCCCGCTTTGTTAAACCACACATATTATTAAAGGGATAGTAATGTTTCACAATAAAAGCAGATCCAAATAATCTTCATAGTATTTGGGCAATGGGGAGTGTTATTTCTGTACTGTCAGAGTTGTAGTTCAAGAGTAATTGAATGATAAAGTATCCCCCTGTCGCCCCTTTTACTGATGTAACACTGCTCACCTCAGAGCAGCAAGACTGTCCGGATGGATCACAGGGAGGGACAATCTTCTGTGAGCATAAAGAAAAACCTGAAAAACCTGTCAAGGGGGCAGGGTTTTCCTTATGCTCACAGTAAGAAGATTGTCCCTTTGCTGTGAGCTGTCTGGTCCCAGGACCAGATTCCAAATCTGAGGGAAGGTGGCTTACACTAGGTAAAAGGGGCGGGAGATGGATAATTCTCATTCAATTACTCTTGAAATACAACTCTGACAGTACTGAAATAACACTCCCCATGGCCCGAATACTATGAAGATTGATCGGAGCTACCTTTTTTTGTGAAACATTACTATCCCTTTAAAAGTGTTTGTGCCTTGGCTTTCATCCTTCCTGACTGTTGTTGTGAAAGCACATGTGTCTGACAAATACGCAATTATCTAATTAATTAAAGTAAATGTTGGGCTGCTTCAGGTTTTTACTCTGCAGTATGACTGTAATACTGACAATGTGTTCCTGAAAGCCTCCATGGCAAGGGCATACTCTTTTATGAGTTACACTTTCATGTCCAGTGGAAAGAATTCATTGTAAATGGAAAGAATGACTCTGTGCTCAAAATGAAAACAGAACCTTATGTTGCCCCATGACTAAAGTGAATTCAGAAAAGTGTGGTCTCCCGAGATATTCTAACGGCTGCTGTAATCCTGGCATGTATATCACACAATTTTTGTCTATAGCATATATGAACTGTTGTTTTTTAATATGAATAGTAATTATAATCAATGAAGAACGAAATATAACCCAATAGAATATATTTTTTTACCAGATAGATAACATTGAGATTTCTTTTGTTTTCAAGTATGTCCTGGAGTGTATACAGCAAAGAGTTGCTTTGTTTCACACATATAGAAATATTATACAATATATAAATCCTATGCACATTACACATAGGCATACATACTACATATTTATATACAGTTACATATATTTTTTAGATACAAAGACTTTCAGAGCTCTGAAGGAAAAGGCAGATCGACCCGTTTGTTTCTTGTAGTGTGTTATACTCACTGAGGTGTTAGCAGTGGAGCGGAGGTTATGGTTAGTATGGAGAGATGGAGTGAGAATACTGCTCAGGTAGTCAAGCAGTTTGCAGTGTTAACTCCTTTGGGTGCTAGAGAAGTCTCCAGCCCATTGCTTTACAAGGGGTGTGCAACAATGTTTGTTTAGCAGATTGCCTCTAAGCAGTGGATTTTTTTTTTTTTTTTTTTTTTTGGGGGGGAGTGGGCATTTGACCCTATTCCAATTGCATTTCTGGCACAGATAAACATAATATTGGCAATCAAAAGTCCATAGTAGACATATTAGGGGAGTTGTATATACAACTGTGAGCTAAAATAAGCTCTAGAACCAATTATTTTAGTGCTACCCCTGTCTATAATCAGTTTATTAATCTACTAGTTACAAAGCCTGTATATACTGGCTGATCCAGAGCGGGGAGCTCCAGATGGCTCACAGCCTGTCTGTGCTCCCGGCTCCAGGGCAGCAGCGGAGGTGGCTGGGTGACAGTTTGTCACCCAGCCGCCTCCGCTGCTGCCCCGGAGCCGGGAGCACAAACAAGCTGTCAGCCTTTCTGGAGCTCTCCGCTACGGATCAGCCCTTTCTGCGAGTCCCTACTGCGTATGTACGGTTACGCACACAGTGAGAGACGCATTCTAGAACTTTATGTTATAAGGATGTACCCTTAAAATTGTCCTTTGGATGAGACCTGCACCAAGGAGCCAGTCGTGGGGAAGTGTTTGGACATTACAGGGCATTCCTTCCTCAGCAACTTATTAAAGGGATATTAATGTTTCACAAAAACAGCAGTTCCAATAAATCTTCATAGTATTTGAGCCATAGAGAGTGTTATTTCAATACGGGACACCACCCTGCTGCTCTGAGCAGATCAGTAGTACATCAGTAAAAGGGGTGGAGGGGGATATTTTATCATTCAATTACTCTTGAATTACAACTCTGACAGTACTGAAATAACACTCTCCATGGGCCACATACTATGAAGATTAATTGGAGCTGCTTTTATTATCAAACATTACTATCCCTTTAATTGTTATGTACTAACAAGGCACAGAGGAACGCTATAAAACTTTATTTCCCTGTCATGCTAATGTAGAGACAGTGGGACCTTTCTCACACTAAAGTCTTCTGGTTTACCACATAATTGTCTACTTGTACTTAAAACATCAGCCTCACTAACAGCTAAGGCACATTTTGCTTTTAACCCTTTGAATGCCACACCTTTTGCACTCAAAGAATTAAAGAGAAACAATTCCCTTATACATTTTTTTTCTGTTTTTTGTAATAAATCAGTGTCACTGGCAAATAGTTTAAAATATATATGCTGGGAAAACTCTAAATTAATTTGAACCCTTTCAGTACCAGAGGGGTAAGCAATGCAATGAATACCCTTCTGGCACCCAAATGTTAATATAATACAAACTAACCTTTACTGATTCAGTTTTCAACTGTCCTTTCATAGAGTCTGTTCTTAATCCATTTCATCCTGAAGTTAAAGCCATGTGACATTCTGACATTTGGAAGCTATGCTAGCACATGACTCTTGTAAGAATATGTCAGAGCCCAACATATAGTTTTAAAGGAACACTAAACCTAATAGAATGAAATGGCCTTATATTAATATAATGAGGACATTTATGAAAAGCACACATTGAAGCTCTGTACACCTTTCTGTTTAGTCCTTCAGAATTGCATATTAATAACTGTAAAGCATTAACCCATTGAGGGCCACAGTTTTGTGCAAAATATTCATTTGCAATGTATTGCATATCCCTCTGTTTCACAAGGGGTTATATGGAGTTTCTAGTCCCCTTATATCATATACACATTCAAATACTCTTTACTTTGTCAGAAGTCACTGTTTATAACCTGGGTTCTAAAACCTAGTCTTTTATATTGCCTGCGGATGCATGAATTTATGCTTTGTGATGTACCGTAAAGGGATAGTAATGTTTCAAAATAAAAGCAGCTCCAAATAATCTTTATAGTATTTGGATCATGGAGAGTATTATTTCAATACTGTCAGAGTTTTAGTTGAAGAGTAATTGAATGATAAAGTATCCCCCTCCCACCCCTTCTACTGATGTAACACTGCTCGCCTCAGAGCAGCAAGACTGTCTGGAAGGATCGCAGAGAGGGACAATCTTCAGTGAGCATAAGGAAAAACCTGTAAAGAAGCAGGGTTTTCCTTATGATCACAGTAAGAAAATTGTCCCTCTCTCTGAGCTGTGTGGTCCTAGGAACAGATTCCACATCTGAGGGGAGGTGGCTTACACTAGGTAAAAGGGCCAGGAGGGGGATACTATATCATTCAATTACTCTTGAACTGCAACTCTGACAGCATTGAAATAACACTTTCCATGGCCCAAATACTATGAAGATTAATTGGAGCTGCTTTTATTTTGAAACATTAATATCCCTTTAAGATCCCTATTAGAATAAGCAATATGAAAGTGCCTAAGCATGTATAGAGAGCTCCAAGAAGCTGTAGCACAGTATAGGGATAGCTGGGCCATGACAAGGGTCAGGAGGGGGATTGTCCCAGGTAGGGGTGGATTTGGAGTCCTGTGTCTTGAACTGGAAGAGGAGGAAGGGGGTCAGCATCTGTAAAGGGTTGCTCCCTCCTGGAGTGAGTTTCCCACCCCACACTGCCTGAGAATTTGTTTGTACAGGATTGCTGTCAGGTTTGTTTTCAGGAAGTTAGAATTAGTGGGGGAATCAGTTTTTTTAATTCCAGCTAGTATAGGTTGGGGGTCCTTTAAAGAGATTGACTGGTCTTGCCTGGTCTGAAGGGCAATGGCTCCCTGCGAGAATAATGGTGGGTAGGGATCTTGGAAGAACCCACTATGCTGGTTTGTAGAGGTGGCTAGTGGGAGACCCTCCCTAATATCTGAGAGGTTAAATCAATCAAGATTCATTTCTAAGGATGTATAATAACACATATAAAATACATTATGAGGCAACAGTTTCCCTTTAAGCAGCAGTGCATTATGCAGCCAGCTCATCTGCATACAACAGTAAATAGCTGTAGAAGGCAAACGCTAAGGAAAAATACAATAATTCTGGAATGTGAACCACACCACAGGTAGACATATGCATTCTAATTATTTAAATGAGGCTATTAACCATTTGAATGGCAGAGGTCTACAATCCTACCTGGGAACCTTCTTGTGCAAAGTCCCAGGATGAATAAAGTAGGCCTGAGGATTCCAAATAATGTTTTGCATCATGTTGTGGGTGGAGCTTAATTGGGTGGGTATATGTGGGAGGTTGAAAGGAGGAATTTGCCATGAGATGGAAGGGAAAGTGGGTGGGGTTATAGCTGAACTCACCAAGCTGTAGAATCCACCTCTGCCCCAGGAGATTTGGTAATTTAATCTGAAAATCCAGAGTATCTGGAGCAATTCTGGAGAGTTTGCAGGTATGTCTGCAATACATTGCTTTGCAGTGCATTAGAGATGTGTATATCATTCAAGGAGTCAACAATCCCATTAAACCCCTCGAGGACCAGAGGGATGAGCAAAGCATTCTGATCCTCAAGGGGTTAAACCAAAGGGAATCTGGGAGTTTTTATTAGTACCCTGTGGTGTTGCATGTTTGCTCATTAGTTGCTCCACTTTTCCACTGCATAATAGGGAATCAAAATTGCTGTGCATTTAAACGGGGCTTTAACCCTTTGAGTGCCAGAAGGGTATCCAAATACATTGCTTTGCAATGCATTAGAATTAGGGCCGTCCACAGAAATGTTATCAAGGTGGGGGCAAAGCAATAATATTACCCCAGGGATGCCCGCCCAGCCCCTATGTTTATATGGAGGGGGTAAGAGTAGCAGAGCAAGTGCCCCCCCCAGATGCCCATGGTGTTAGAGCATACCCCTGTGAATTAGAGGCCCTGTCTGCATGTTGTGCTTGCTCTCATGATTGATCTTGCATATAATTTACGGCACATTTTATTTTGTCCCTTATTTTCTTTTGTCTTGTTATTTGTGGTAGTAAATCTTTTGCACACTCCTTTCTTTAAGGGGAATGGTAACTGCCTTTCTCTTTCATGTGGAACATTGGCTTGTTCCGAACTCATATTCAAGGATACAGCCAGTTAAGATTGTATTATCATTGTGACAATAATAAATAATGTTTCAAACAGAAGATTGTGTCATGGTTCATAAACAGTGGTGTAATGGGGTCAGGGTGGCCACGGAGGATTTCTGGTACTTTTTTTTCAAGCCAGGGTTCATCCAGGCCTCTTCCCTGGTTTATAGTAGTACTAGCAAAATACATTGTCTATACTTAAAGGGATAGTAAGGTTTCAAAATAAAAGCACCTCCAATTAATCTTCATATAATTTGGGCCATGGAAAGTGTTATTCCAATACTGCCAGAGTTGTAGTTCAAGAGTAATTGAATGATAAAGTATCCCTCTCCTGTCCCTTTTACCTAGTGTAAGCCACCTCCCCTCAGATGTGGAATCTGGTCCTGGGACTAGACAGCTCACAGCATGGGACAATCTTCTTACTGTGAGAACAATGAAAACACTTCCCCCTTGACAGGTTTTTCCCTTATGCTAACTGAAGATTGTCCCTCACTGCAAGCCATCAGGACAGTCTAGCTGTTCTGAGGTGAACAGTGTTACATCAGTAAAAGGGGTGGGAGGGGGATACTTTATCATTCAATTACTCTTGAACTACAACAGTATTGAAATAACACTCTCCATGGCTCAAATACTATGAAGATTAATTGAAGCTGCTTTTATTTTGAAACATTACTATCCCTTTAAAGGAGAACTAACACATTCTAATAATAAACCCCACTTATCTTACTTTGGCTAAAAAATCATAATTACCCTTATAAATAATCCCTATTAATTTTGTTCACCCAGTCCTAGATTACAGTTGCTGGCAGTTTTTACAAACCACAAAAAAGGTAGAGTGCATGTAGCTACTTAACTGTTTAAAGGGATAGTAATGTTTCATAATAAAAACAGCTCTAATTAATCATCATATATTTGGACCTTGGAGAGTGTTATTTCAATTCTGTCAGAGTTGTAGTTCAAGAGTAATTGAATGATAAAGTACCCCCCTCCCGCCCCATTTAGTGATGTAACACTGCTCAGCTAAGAGCAGCAGGATGTGTCCAGGTAGATTGCAGAGAGGGGCAATCTTCAATTAAGATAAGGGAAAAAGCTGAAAAACCTGTCAAGGGGGGCAGGGTTTTCATTGTTCTCACAGTAAAAAGATTGACCCTCGATGTGAGCTGTCTGGTCTATAGACTGGATTCCACATCTGAGGAGTGGTTGCTTACACTAGGTAAAAGGGGCGGGAGGGGGAAACTTTATCATTAAATTACTCTTGAACTACAGCTCTCACAATATAGAAAAAAACACTCTCTATGGCTCAAATACTATGAATATTAATCGGAGCTGCTGTTTTTGTGAAACATTAATATCACTTTAAGGACCAAAGGATTGTGCAGTGTATTCAGGAGCAATTTACTGCACATTTCTCAGATATTTAAAGGGTTAAGATAACCTCTACAGTGAGCAGAGATTGAGGTCTTGTGGGACTGTTAGCAAGTGCCATTATCTCTTGATTTAAGTAGCAAGGGAAACGTTAATTGGGGCAGTTAGGATTTCCAGTCCATAGCAGGGTAAGCAGAGGGATATTCTGATGAGATTTTAATTCTCCTTTAAAAAGCCTCTAGTGATCAACACAGAGGCAGGAGTTGAGCGTGTGCATCTATCATGAAAGTGCAATGCAGAATGGGTCTTCAATTCCATTCTGCCATTGATAAGCAAGTTTTTAACCTGCTCTGTGTGAGCTGTATGTTGACCATAAAATATTACAAGTTCTTGTGAACCTCTCTATTTGAGTAGTTATGGATATTTGCAGCAATAATTTGTATAGCTTGAAAAAAAATGTTGTTACTTTGTGGAGGTGTAGGGGCAAGGAACGATCATGTACTAAGTTAAAACAGAAAAGGTTTTTAGCCCTGGATACTATTTCAGGAATATATTACTGATCATACAAGTGCCTTAAAGTCAGTTTGTGTACTAAATATTTCAAATGCGCATTTATCTCCTTGCACTATCACATTCTCAGAGCATACGTATAAACAATATTGACATTTGCCTCTTGGTCAATATTTTGTCACAGGTTTATTGATTATTTTGAGTTATAGTTGAAACTAGAGCCAGTCTTTTACAATGGTAAAGAGAGGCCATAAGTAAAGGTTTTTATACTTTCATCCATTCTCCCTTTAACTATACTCATATATTTTATTTGTGGTTTGCTGTTGTACGGAACACATAAGAAGTACTACGAATTATACCAATAGATATCTTCATGGAATAAAGAATCTGGGTATACTCAAAAGAATTGTGGAGCAAACCAGCTGCACCATAGGGAACATATAATAATCCCCACCAATTTAAATTAGACTTTTAAATCATTGAGTTCTAGATATGTCTCCAAGACACCACAAAGTGAAGTGGTTCCCATATTAACTTATTTACATTTATCCTCCTGCAGTAGGGAGAGTAGAGGCAGGAGACCATGTAGTATTTCCTTGGACATGTTTTAAATAAATCTGGAGTAACAAAACCCATATTTTTTGTTGTGTGCTATTAAATTAACTTATAAGCCTTCATGGGGTATAGGGTACCATCTTGGTCACCTGTTCCTCTTGTGCCCAACCCATATGCAGTGCCAAAATGTGTCTGTCTATTAGCTACTACTGGCAGGCTGTGGCTGCATTTAAAAAAAAAAAAAAAAAAAAAACATTATTCTGACCTTGTTGGGGGCATCAGGACCCCTCTTTATGGCTTTCCAGCTATTGATCTCTTATCCAATATCCCCGGGAGATCAATAGTGATGACCAGCAAGGCTCTCCCTGCCTCCACCCTACCTAACCTTTTGGGTAGGAGTGAAAAGATTGGGGAAAGCCTACCAATGAACTGGGCCTGCGGCTGTTCTGCTTCCCCAGTCGTCTTTTCAGCTGTCCACTGGAAGTCATAGTCACCCTACATAAACGGTCTGCCTCCACCCCCCAGCCTAGTTCCACTGACCCCTCAGACTTGTCCTACTGGTAGTCATAGAACCACACATATACTGCCTGTTCTCCCAGCCTTGTTCCACATATATCCATTCTCCTGTCACCCAATACTGTATGTCAAACCATACCAATGAGGTTCCATTTTTCTCTGGATGCCATTAGGTACGGAATTGTAACAAGAAAGTATGTTTTTTTTTTCAATACCACCAATTTTGGGAAATAATTGTGTACACTAAACTAGAGGTAAAAAGGCAAGTGACCTCTCATTTGACGTGGGTGAATTCTACTTTCCAAAATACTATGCCTTACTGACCTTTTCTTTATATTCATAATGGTTATAAACCTTTTAGTGCAGGCAGGTCATTCCAAGAAAGAAAAGTGGCAAGTGTAGATTAGTAATCCTGGCACACCATACAGTAGTTAAATTCATACCAATGTGGTGCCATTTTTCATGGGCAAGTAGGCAGTACTAAATACAGAAGGAAATGCCATGGTTTTCAAAGATTTTAGGATCTTTGTAGTGGTGGAAATGTGAAAAAAATGTTTTTACTTATATTACCAGCTTATGGAATATTTATGCACAGCAGTCTAGCGGTAGGAAGGCAAAAATAATCTAATCTGATACAAGTGAATGTCTGCCTTGCATACTTTTCCTTCATATCTGTAATAGTTATTACACTATATGACTATTTAAGTGCAGGCAACCTATTACTAAAAGAAAACAGGTAGGTATAGTTTAGTGCTTCTGGCACCCCTTAAAGTATGTCAACCCCAAAATACCTATTTTTTCCTTTAGCACCACCTTCTGTAAACATATATCCATGCCAGGATAGGTGTAGAGGCAACTGACCCCTCATTTGAAGCAGCGGGTTATCTTCTTTCCAAAATGGTACGCTTTGTTTACCTTCCTTCATTTCTGTACTTGTTGCTACAACCATTTTACTACAGGCAAGTCATGTTTGAAAACACATGTAGGAAAAAACAGATTGTAGTTGTGTAGTTTGTGCTTTTGGCTCCACCCACATAAATGTTTTGATATATAGTTCATGATAATGTCAAAGTAAGTATTTTTTATGTTTTTTCATGACATCATGGTTGGCTGCACAATGCAAAATGTTGTGAAGTACCAAGTGGAAGTTTGGTTATTGCTTGCCTGCAGCTTCTGAGGCCTAGTTTTGGGATAATTTGTGAGGATATTCACATTGTGATCAAAGTAATGTTTTTATAATTCAAAAAAGCATTATCCAATTTCCATTCTAAGCCACAATGTAATGCCTTCTATAGCCCTCCAGAATGATCCACTAATGCAGTAAATAGCCCAGCAGTAAATCATTTCAGGCACAATTTAATTGAGCCCTAAATAAAATTAAAAAAAGAGTCCATTTAGAATTGATTCATTAAGGCCATTAGGATTGTCTACACGGATTAAGATAAGTGGGGGGTTCCTTAATATGTATCAATGTTCCTGATAGTGTTCAATTAACAAATAATCAAATAAGATTACCTTCTTTTAATACTACATGACAAGGAAGTATGTTACAGATAGGCAAAAATAAGCCAACACTAGTAGTTTATTTTATCAGAAATTATAATCCAGCTACAATTCATACTTGCCCTCTACTCATACAGATTTAACACCTTGGATTAGTGGTTTCCAACCCTATGCTCAGGGAACCCCTACCTGGCAAAGTGTTTAGGATTTCTGTGATTGTGTACAGCTGAGTTACTCAGAAGCTCAGTGATTTCATTAGCTCCCCTGTACACAAGCAGGCTTGTTAGGGGTCCCAGATGAAAGGGCTGGGAACCACTGACTTGGAGTCATCTCCAGTATATTGTATAGCAATGCTTTGGAGAAGTCTCTAGCTTCCAAAAGGTTAAAGGGATAGTAATGTTTCACCATAAAAGCAGCTCAGATTAATCTTCATAGTGTTTAGGGCCATGGAGAGTATTATTTCAATACAGTCAGAGTTGTAGTTCAAGAGTAATTGAATGCTAAAGTATCATCTCCCACTCCTTTTACTGATGTAACACTGCTCACCTCAGAGCAGCAAGCTATCCGGATGGATCGCAGAGAGAGACAATCTTCAGTGAGCATGAGGAAAAATCTGAAAAACCTGTCAAGGGAGGCAGGGTTTTTATTGTTCTCACAGTAAGAAGATTGTCCCTTGCTGTGAGCTGTCTGGTCTTAAGACCAGATTCTACATCTGAGGGAAGGCGGCTTACACCAGGTAGAAGGGGCGGGAGGGGGAAACTTTGTAATTCAATTACTCTTGAACTACAACTCTGACAGTATTGAATTAACACTCTCCATGGCCCAAATACTATGAAGATTAATTGGAGATGATTTGTTTGTGAAACATTACTGTCCCTTTAATGTGTTGGTGAGCTCTCAAGCATACAATGAGTTAATTATAATTCTGATTCATTAGATAATATAAAAGTGAGTCAGTGTTCTTTTATTTTTTTTCCACCAAGCATAAAATTAAAAACAACAAAGTGTATAGTTTTAACCCTTTGAGTGACAGAGGGATGTACAACGCATTGCTTACCAATGCATTGCATATCCCTCTGGCATTCAAAGGGTAAAGGAAATTCGGTCATTTGTAAAGATGTGTACTTGTTAAATGGAATCCAGGACCAAAATGCAAGTAGCCCATTTATTTAACTTTTAAATTGCAAGGTACTGTGCAGTGGGGATGGAAATTGTAGTAAGATTTCCCAAGCATAAAATGTTAACGTTGGTGAGCCTGACTGACATTGCATTAGTTTGGTCCAAGCCCTGGGTCTCTCAGGAAAATCCCCATCTTTTTTAAATGTATCTCCCCTATCAGTCAGGGATGCTTATTTTATATTGGTGGCTCAAAGATATGAAGGAACTGAACATTACAGATCAGCATTACAAATCTGTTACAGTGTGCTATGAGATTAGCTGAAACACCTCTATAATTTGAGATGCTAAGAGCAGGTACAGGGGAATCATGCATGTTCACACGAGTAGCTACCCATGCAGGAACCTATTTCATCTAACATGACATCATGTGATCACTTTCTTGGGATGCTCTGTGATAATGATGTACAAAGATCATGTTCCCGGACTTATTTAACCACAACATTTGGAAAAATGGTGCATTTTGGTGCATTTGTGGATATCATTTCTTCTTTTAATATTGGATTCCTTTTAACCCTTTGAGTGCCAGAGGTAACCAACACATTGCAATCCAATGCATCGGATACTTATCTGGCATTCAAAGGGTTAATATGTAAGAGGCAGCACATGCTGCACTTGTTTGCCCCTTGACCCTGAATTCTGGTCTCAGTAGGGAGCAGTATTTATTGAGATTATTGTAGCACTATGCACCATGCAACAATTCTATACAGAATTCACTTGTTATCTTTAGCTCCCAAGTCTTATACAACATGTTTGCTTGTGAAAGGACTTTGTACATTGCTAGTCTTACATAACATGCAATTGAGATATAATGAGTATTCAATAATGTCCCTATCGTGCACATAAATACATAAATGCACAGCTGAATTGTCAAAGGTCAGGCAGTGAAATGATAAGCATTTACATTGTGTGCAGCCTACCAGATATGAAAGCCTTTGTTCTGATGTTTTATCTTAAGAATTAAGCTATGTATTTTGTTGTTTTTTGCACATTTAAAGAGTTAAATGGTTAAATTTCCACTTCTACACTTTGAAAATGCCCTAGTGCTGCTGTGTTTACATTTCTATGAACTGAAGTTGCTGATTCATGTACTCTTTCATAGGGCTCTTTCACACGCTTTGTAGCGTGACTTTTTTGTATAACTTTTTTTTGTAGCAACTGAAAATATTGCAGTGTTTTTAGTGCTACACTGTTATAAGTTTTCCCAGGGTTTATTTTCTTAGTATAAACAAAAGTGGTAAAAGTGCAGGTAAAGAGCATCTGCTTGTAATAGTTGTGTTATATCAATACTACAAATTTGTATCTTCGTTGTCTCAATATTAGAAGACTAGTTTAAAAGCTCATGTACACATGCTACAGTACCACCCAGCAGCCTCTCTGCTCACCAAGCGGTCCCAGGAGGGTGTGAAGAGAGAGGACTCCGGTCCGAATTCGGAGAACCCCACTCCGTATCAGCCGCGGCGCAGTCGGGCAGTCTGTACTGCTCATGACTGCAGAGCAGGCAGTCTCTACTGCGCATAACTGCAGCGAGCACAGTCTCTACTGTGCATGACGGCTTCTGACAAACATCAAAGCTTTTTTATTATATAGGATAGTTACAGCATTCTGTGTCCCTCTGCAACAATCATAACGCATGTTCCTTTTGTGAAATGCCCATAAGAAATAATGATTGACAACTAACACATTTTATCATGATTTGCTGTGAATTTGGGAATGTTACACATGTGAAAGGGATCTTAAACTAACCACAGAACTGGAGAATACTTTTATTTTAAATAACATTCACCAAATTCATAACTTGGTTTTATATTTGGCCAAAATCATAATTTTTGGCTACAGGAGTTGGTAGTACTGGCTAAAAGGACTCAAGTTTAAATAGATAGACATTTTAATGCTATTTAATCATTTGAATGGCAGAGGGGTTTCCAATACATCTTTAGGCAAAGTGTTAGACCCTATTACTGAAAATCAACTGTTGTATTTGCTATTTATTTATTCAAATTACTAGTTTTTGAGTCATTTATATTTGATTGAAGGGGCAGACTGCCAGAGTCCAGGGGGACTGGGCAAAAAGGAGGTCAGTCTTCCCCCTTCCCAGGCCTCCTTCCATGACCCCAGTGCCCTCCATCACAGCCCCCCACACACACATACCTGGGTGGATGGCTGGCTTACTGGCCTTGTGCACAAATGCAGGGAAGCATGATCAATATATGATCACGGTCCCCTGTGGGCCATTATGATGTCACTATGCATGGTGCTAGGACAGTGAATGGTGCGTGTCACCATTTACCTCAATGAGCCTCTCAGAGATCCAATGAAGGGATGTAGCTGCGGGTGCTCAGGCCTCTTCCCTGTGGTGCAGTCCCCAAATCTGGGTATAGAATTGTAAAAAGAAACACAATTCTCCTGTCACTCAGTGTGTGTGACTGTCTTTGTGTGTACACAAGTTGGGTAGTGGAAATGTATTTATTGATACGTAGTGGTAATAAAAGAACTGGAGTTGTTAGAGGTTTGTTGAGGAGGTCTTTATCCTGCAGTGGATCAACAATGGCTGAAGGATGATGTATATGTTTGTCACTCTCATTCCTCTTTTCCAAGCACACACACTTTTCATATACAAGTCTGCACATACTTTTGAATTAAAAATTTCCAAGCAGAAGGTGACCTCGATGAAACATAAGGATGCACTAGCCTCACTGGGACCATCTAAATATGGAAGTACGATATCTGCTCTTTGCCTACAAAGGCGGACATGGAAGACCTTCTGTTGAAGATCAGAGCCTGCCTCAAGGCAGGTATCACAATGCTAAGGAAAGATGTGATGCAGATAGGGTCCAGAGTAAAGAAAGACATGCAGGAGCAACTGGTGAGAACCAAGACCTCTCACGGCAAAGCATTGGCCCAATTTCAACATCAACCAGAACCGGAACAATCTCTGGCTCCACAGACTACCAGAAACAATTGGGCAGAAAGACCTACCTACAGTGTTGCAGAAGATCTCTTCTTAAATGGCCAGTTGACCACATGAATAAGATTGACTGGGCCCATGGGGCCTTACACTCGACACTGACCCAGGAGGATTGCCCGAGAAACGTGATTTCCAGGCTCCATAAGTTTGCTGAAAAAAATGAGATAATGCAGCAAGCATGACGACTACATCAGCTGAAGTACGAAAGGACTGAGTTACAGCTATATAACAATCTCTCCGCTTTTACCCTGCAGCTGAGGTGACTCTTAAAACCATTAACTGATGTTTTGCGAGATAATCACATACGTTATAAATTGGGTTTATTGTTTATCATTTCTCATGAAGGCAAAACACACATCATACGCACAGTGAACGTTTTTCGGCTATGCAAGCTTCTGGGCTTTGTTCTGCTACATTTCCACAACACTGGAGATTTTGTGATTACTTTACTGTACTCCCCATAACACCTACCACTAGAAAATTTTGCATATATACTATCCTCATACTGAAAGTGGTTGGTTTATTTGTTGGCTTCCTTGATCCTTGTTTCGGACAAGGCCACCCCTCTCCTTATTTTCTACTGCCTTCCTGCTTTCTTCTTTAATTGTCACCTCCTTTCTGTTCAGTTACGGATTACAATTTTTTTTCCTCTCCATATACTGTACTACAATTGTCCAGTGATATCATGTCTTCTGAGATACCTATCAAAATCCTTTCAGTTAATGCGAATGGCCTCAACCGCAGCAGAAACGTATCATGTTCCTAGCAGTAACTCACTTTACTGTGGAACATACTGAGCTTCTTCAATGCAACCAATACTCCAGAGTGTTCCACAATACCGTGACAATGAAAAAGCATGGTGTGAGTATTTTAATACATAAGGATGTACTGTTGGAGGTTATTCACTCTCTCCGAGATGAGAATGGCATGTGGCTTTTTTTGAGAGGTAAATGTACCGTTGGACCCTGGCCCTGGATTCATTCACGGGCAGTTCCTCGCTCCCTACGTTCCATTTGTCCAAGATAAATAAAACTTTTCACAGCATCTACCTGTTTTGTTCTTGGATACTGTTTCACCTCTCCACGAAGGTGGGGATTCAGGACACTACCTTACATGAGCTCATTAAATTATGCACACAGGCCAAAGAGCTCCTATATTCTAGGATGGACAGGGCTTACTTATGGTCCAAGAGCAAATTTTATGAGTATGGTAATAAAAGTGTCAGGCTACTTGCTCAACAAATACGACCTCTTGACTCCCCAGTCTTCATGCGACAGCTTCAGAACACTCTAGGGAGCTTAGAGACAGATCTGACTGCCATTGCTAAAGTATTTAGTGATTATTACCTTTCCCTCTATAACTTGCCATCTCCTCTTGTAAGGCCTGACCTGACTCCCTTACACTACTATATTTCAAACTCTCAGACCCCCAAACTGTCCGCGTCCCAATCCACTTCACTGGAAAGAGAGATCTTCCCAGATGATAAAGAAACAGCCATCAAACATTTGCCGTCAGACAGGACTCATTGTCCAGAACGCTTTGGTTTAGCTTTTGAATAAGCAATTTCTCCCTTCTTTCAAACCTCTCCTCACTAGGGCACATATCACAGTACTTCCCAAGGAGGGCAGGGATCCCATGCTTCCTTCTAATTATAGGCCGATTTTGCTCCTGAACTCGGATCTCAAAATATAGGCAGAGATTTTGGCCAACAATTCAGCGGATTTCCTGCCCTTCTTGGTACATCAAGATCAGTCTGGGTTTGTGCCCTGGAGGGAGATACTTGACAAGACAGACTGACAAATTTGCCTCAATCACGGCCACACTGACTGTCTGTCGATGTGGAAAAGGAGTCTGACATGGTGGACTGGGTGTTCCTAGAGAAGAGAGAGAGCACTATGGACTTGGCTCTCTTTTTAAATCTTATATCATGGCCTTATATAAGGCCCCTAATACAAGAATCAAGGTTAATAATGTCATCTCCCTGAGCTTTACTGTTGGCAATGGAACCGGGGGGGGGGGTTCCTTCATTTGCCAGGACAGTGGAGGTCCTGGCAAATCCATTTGGCAGATTAGGAACATCTCCGTCTTGAGAGTTTGGACTAGCGAACACAAACTTGATCTGTTCACAGATGATCTGATGTTGATAGTCACGAAGGCTGCAGTGTCCTTTCCCGTGTTCACCTGATAACTTTTTATCCAGTTCTCTAATTTTAAACCAAATTTCCACAAATCGGAGGTTCTGAATGTTAATATCCCTGTCACCTTGGTAGCCAGACTGCTCTCTGCCACAGATTTTAAATGGGCTACCTCTGCCATCAAATATCTGGGTATCCGAGTTACTTCCTCTCCGTCCCTCTTGTTTCAGGAGAATTGCTTCCCTCTGCTATGAACTATCAGATCTGACATCAGTAAATGGACGACTCTCTGTTTATCCTGAGTTGGGAGAGTTGATTTAGTAAAATGGTCATAATTCCCAGAATAATTTTCCTTTTTCAGTCTCTCCTGATCAGACTACCAATCCACTTTCTGGAAGCATTACAATACACTCTTAACAATTTCATTTTGTTAAAGAAGCCCCCTAGACTCAATTGTTGGCGATAGAAACGATCAAGGGATGGGTTGGATGTTCCGGACCTATGTGCCTATTGACATGCAATTCAACTATCTACATTTTTACATTGGTTCCACTCTGCAGTTGATAAGAGGTGAGTGGGTTTGCAGCAATGTATGCTGGGGGACTTATCCCTATACATGCTTCCATGGATGGGTGCTTCCTCCATTCCAACTATGTACAGGAGGTACTCTTTTCTTCTCGCTCCCTTGCAGAGCTGGAACAAATTATTAGTGTCAGCAAAACTGTCCAGAGGGGTCTCTCCTCTAATGTCTATATTGTTTAACCGTGCATTCTCACCTGGTCTCTGCCCATTGGCCTTCTCAGACTGGCTGGTTTCAGGAAAATTGTTTATCTGCTAGTTGACAGCTCGGACTAAGTTAATGTCTTTCAAGAGATACAGACTCTCTATGACCTCCCCTCATCTGAATATTGGGGCTACAGACAAATTCATAATTTTGTTATTAGACATCCAGGTAGAGCAGATCTGCTGAGACCACTTATCCCTTCTGAGAAAGCATGTAATGCCCCTGTTAGGCCCAAACTCTGTATCTCCTTTATGTATCATTTGATCATAAACGATAAACCTTATACTTTATCAGAGGTAATAGTTATGTGGGACTCTGGGAGAGCGAATCCCATGTCCCTATCCAAGATGCACATTGGACCACCTATGTGTAAAAGACTATGCATTCCTTGAGAAACATTTTGGCTTTTGAATCCATTGTAAATTGCTAACCAACTGGTATCGCACACCTCAATTTCTTCAGAAATTGTTTCCCACTGTAGAGCCAAAAGATTGGTGGAGCAGCTCTGAAGATGGCTCCATTCTACATATCTGGTGGAGGTTCTTGCTCCTCTCCACTTACTGGTCCGGGTGTTAGATGCGATGGACACAATACTAGGCATCTCATTAGAGAGGTTGCTGTAATGGCTTCTTTTGAATTCCCCCAACCTTCTATACCACCGGCTGGCGCAATGTATGCCCTTTACTCACATCTCTTGAAAACAGCTAAAATGTGTATCCTGCCTAGGTGGAAATCTGACATCTCTCTATCTCTATTTGATTGGAAGGTGAGAACCTCTCAGGTGATGTCCCTAAAAAAGTTTCTGTTACTCTTCTTGGATACTGGACACTCTTTTAGGGAGGTTTGGTCCCCTTAGTTAACGTTCTGTAACTCACGCCAATAATAGTTCTATAGTCACTACTGACAACAGTTTGTCTATTGTATTTCATGGTATATCTGATATACCATCAGAAATGTAATTCCCCGTACTACCTCCCCCCAGCTACTTTCTTCTTTTCTCTACCCCATGTTTCCCCATTTGTTTGTCATGCTTTCTAATTTTTTCAATAAAGCTTTTAAAATGTAAAAAAAATTCCAAGCCAAGAAAAATTTCCAAGCAAAGAAAATAGCTTCTTGTAATCACTATTAAAAGTATTATTTTTTCCTGCAAGGAAATATTACTGCTCCCAGTGGTATGAAACATATTGCTTTCCAGATGCTGGTGAAATGTAGTACAACAAAATCCGAGGGGTGTACACATTTCCCACCCCCTGTTATATTTAAAAGACAAGCAAAAAAATAATCACAGTTTTGGAAACCTCAAGAATAAATACAAGGAGGGAATGTAATTTCTAGCCACAGCAGACTGAGTGGAATTTCTGGGAACCAGTATGTTGCTGGATATGCACCCATAACCTACTCTGAGTGTGGGGACACATCTTTAGCACCTAAAGCTAAGACAAGAGCTTGGCACTGCACAGGAATACAAGGGGAGAGAAAGTCCCTTTTGACAATCAGGCAAACTTTCTCCATTAACCTGTAACATATATAAAGCAGAACGAGTGATCCATTGCATTAAATTAAATTAGGAATTAACTGACATCTCTCTTCGTGCCTGGAAGTGTATATGAAGCACTTTCACAGTCACGTTGGCTGACTTGCTTCAGTATTATGCACCAAAGTACTGAATTCTATAAGGCCTTTACTGCTGCCCTCTCACTCAGGCAGCATCGCTGTCATGAGTTTAAGTGAAAGCCAAATGTTCAGGATGAGGGGGAAGGGGATCCCATCACAGTAGAACTCAGTGCAATGTGTCTGTCTTCTCCTCTGTTCTTTTTCTCAAGCCCCATCCTCATACACACACATAACTCTCACTCTAAACCCCTCTTTCTTCCCAATGACAATGCTTAATCCCTGCTGCTGCCACCTCCCTCTCGATGCTGAGAGGATTTCTGGAGTGACACATTACTCGGTGTGGAAGGTGGCTGCATCACACTGTCTCTAACATCCTTGCACTTTTCCAGCCAATAAAGACACATTTGATTGCTTATTGATTGATAATTACATCTGACAGTGGAGACTTATCATGCAAGTCTCGAGGATGTTCCGGTATCAAGGTAATTTGGACACAAATTACATTTAGCTGTTCTTGGAAGGGTGC
Organism: Rhinophrynus dorsalis; assembly: GCA_037306005.1. NCBI lineage: Eukaryota > Metazoa > Chordata > Amphibia > Anura > Rhinophrynidae > Rhinophrynus > Rhinophrynus dorsalis. Next base: position 248,358,108 of record CM074720.1, on the reverse strand, counting down.
CATATCATCCCATGCCATAGAAAAGTCTAGGCATAAGGTAAATCATGCCATAAGCAGAATCATCTACTCCTGCTGACGTCAGACATTAGGTATGATAAGATCAAAGTAGAGGAGGAAGTTTGGTAACAGGGAAGATGGAGTTCATCTAGGGGAGATGGGGCTGTAGGTATTTATGGAAGCTTTTGGGAATTCCTTAAGGGTTAGAATGGGGCCACAGCAAAAGGGGGGGGACATACAGGCTCCTAGGGTATATGAGCCCCTTCTATGGTTGATAGGTGTGGTGCTTCCATGGCTCTGACAGTGTGACATAGTCAAGATGGTGAAAGTTGTCAGGCAGGCTTGTGCTTCGAGGCCAGGACAATAGGGTGGGTGATTGCCATAAAGCACTGTGGGAGGATAGGCATCAGGGCCAGTGCTAGCATAAGGCTGCTTAGGCAGCTTCCTTAGGGCGCTGCAGAGGAGGGGCACCAAAAAGGGGGGAGCTGCAAATTTTTTTCTTCATATATATCTATCTCTGTCACAGTGCCTGTCTTAAATTTTTATTTTCTGTAGGTAGTGGTTATGCTGAGTCCCTCGCAGTCTTCTGTTTCCAGTTTCCAAGCTGTTAACTCCACATTGCCTCTACATGTACTTCCAGGTGTACTAAGGCAACCTCGGTTAACCCAGAAGTACACGTGAAGAACGGAACCATCACATTCAAGCTGAATTGGAAGACTGCAAGCAGAGACCTGGAAGACCAATGGTTGTACACGGATCAGTATGGAACCGCAGCAGGACTAGGGAAAAGATACGAGCAGCTGTTCTTTAATCTGATTGGCTAAGATGTGAAGAACATCCCAGCCAATGGCTGTGAGGGCAGTGGAAGTGAGCCTGCTCATATATAAAGGCAGGCTCCCTTCAAATGCCCTCAGTGTGTTACGGGCATCGTCCCGTACAGGGCTGATGGGGGACCCATGCTGGGCATCTTTGTCTCCGTTGCTGCCGCCCTCGCAGCTGCTCCAAGCAACGGAGATATGAAGAATTTAGCTAAGTGCTTTTACTTAGCATTAATGTATGGCATTGATTTCTGTGTATATGGATACTATTTTTCTTGGCATGATTATACTTTTGGGCATTAAATAGCGGCTCTTAATGTGGGAATATTCATGGTGCAATACTATGTAACCCTTTGAGTGTCAGTGATGTACGCATTGCTTTGCAATGCATTGCATACCCCTCTGCCACTCAAAGGGTTAAACAATGTCTTCCTTCATGCTTGGTATTTAATCTTATATTTTATTTTACAGACAGAAGAATCAGAAGAAAGAAGAACGAAGAGAAGGAGGAAGATAGAAGAAAGAAGAGAAGACAGGAGGACAGTGGATCAGTTTCACTTTGGCCCTACCAGCTATGTTAACGCCTGCCTTTAAACTTACCCCATACTATCTTACTATATGAAAAGAGAAGGGGTGCAGGAATTAGTCAACACACCTGTGCTGGGGCAGAACGACTGGATAACGGCAAATCACAGATATGCTGCATAACATACCAGCCTTATTCTTCTGCCAAACACGTAGTGGCACAGAGAACCCTAGGCAGCACAATGGTCACCACATATATGACATAGTCACAGCCACCAGAATGCCTGTGACTTTCCAGTAGACATCAGAGACAGATCTTGACTTGCACATAGGTGTAACTCCATGGGGAACAAGGACTTCTGCCTATTACTAATATTCACAGTAGATGACTAACTGGAAAGGAGATGTACACAGCTCCAAGAATATTCCCATCAGCCAGGCTAGGGACACAATGGGACAGATGAACAGGTAAAGCACAAGTTACCACTGCTCTACTGTGCTCTGTCTCTGTGTTATACAGAACAATGAATATGTCTAATATGTCCTCTATAGGGGCAATAAAGTAATCTGCAGCACTATATTGAGTGCAGAAAAGACTAACCACCAGACGAACTGTACCCTAGGGAAGAAGAATGGGGCAACCTCACTGAACACAGCTGGCCAGGGGGAGAAAGAAAGAGTGGGAGTTAGAGACAGAACAAGAAATGGAAGGAGAGTGAGTGAGAAGAAAGGGAGAGTTGGAGAGGATGAGAGAAATTGGGAGAACGGCATAGATAGGATGAGAGGGAGTGAAACTGAGGGAAACGGACATGAGAGGAGGGTAAGGAAAGTAAGAGATGGAGAGAGGGGTAGAGACTAGGGATTGAAAGGCAGAGTTAGTGTGGGAGGGGAGAGAGAGTAAAGGGGGAGAGCGGTAGAGAGGGGGGAGAAGTGAGGAAAAAAGAAATGGGGGGGAGGAGAATGAGAGGTAGAGAGAGGACTGACTATATATCCTGACTCTATATATGTTAAGACCAAAGTGGAGAAATTATGGGATAAACCAGCAATAAATAATCATTCCCTTTGGGCTTTTAACCCTTTGGATAATAGAGAGGTCTCCAACAAATTGAGTCAACAGGCATTTTGTATTTGTTCCACTTGGTTTTCCCACAGCTTCTTCAGTTTTGCTTTTGCACACATGATCCAAAGAGCCATGATCCAGGAGATTGTGGCCGGGTCATAGGGGAAGTGGGAGATTGGGGGTGGAGGGATTGGCGGCGGGGCAGGGGATGGGGGGGGGCATCAAAATACACCTTCGCCTGTGTAGACAAAAATTCTTGCACCAGCCCTGATAGGCATGGAGATAGTTGTGTGTGGATCGACACTGGGGCCTTTTAGTTTCCACTGGTATGGTTTGATATCATCAGCCAGGGACAGGGATCAGATCTGGGGAGGCAGTGATTGCCTGAAAGGACTCGTCCTTTACTTTCCATGGCCGCAAGGTGGGTGCAGGCATGGCTCAAGCTATTAGTAAGGGGGAGGGTCCTCCTGGGTTTCCGTTAAATAGATCAAGCCCCAATTAATAAAAGCTGTGACTTCACAATTTGCCACTATACTTCTGTTGTCTGTGTATTCATTTCAGTATGGAGAAGAGGTGAGGGAAATGTATGTGATGTTTTACATAAAGTATTTATGGTGGCTGGATGGAGTAGTGAAGAGTAAATGGGGAGCATGGAGCTTATTGCTCCAGTTCTTCTTTGTAAAATGACGCTCATAGAGATGAATGGTTTACCTTGAAACATGATCTCAATTAAATCCATTCAATATGTGATTAAAGAATGAGAAAATAGGTTGCTAGAATACTGCAAAAAGGATTCTGTAAAACATTGTAAAAAAAATGGGCTATAGTTCCTTTTAAGGACATAACATTGAGTTTTTGGACTTAACATCTTGGTTCTCATTCCTATCCAACAAATTGAATTACTTTAAGACTGTAAACTATAAATACATTTCCTTTTATTCTTTCAGAGCAATACAAGGTAGAAAAGGACCCAAACTAAAACAAGCAGACTATCACGTAGCCAGTGGGGACTTTATCTCTGATCGCTGGGGGGATTGTTATATAATAGTTCCTTAGAGTGTTTTAACTGTAATCTGGGATATCAGTGGAAGCTGTTTATGAATAGTTGAACATATCTCAATGAGGTATGTATAGTTTTATAATAGACTTTGAAACAAACCTCAATATTTTGTCTGAGTTAGCATGTTTTTTTTACCTGTACATTAGTTATGCAATTACTATATATATATATATATATATATATATATATATATATATAAATATCAGTAATACCAGGTGGATATTGGCACTCATGAATCAGTGCCTAAGGACATTAAAAGAGAACCCACTTTTTTTTTTTTTTTGCTTATTTTTTATTATTCTTGTATTTTTTTAAAGCAGACCTCATGGTGTGATATCAGGATCCCTCCTGATGCCCCCCCCCCGATACTGATCGCCATACCTGGGAACTCTCCGGATTTGCCCCGGAGACTCCGGTTCTGACAGAGCTTTACCGGGTCTCCGGGGCAGAGGCTGATTCCTCTGGATGTGGAGAGTTTCTATTGAAACTCTGCCACATCTGCTTTTTCTCCCGCTGCTCCTCAGTCCCCAGCCTTCTGTGTGACACCTTTAACCCTCTGAGTGCCAGAGTGGTAAGGAATGCAACTGTAAGTTCCCAGGTATGCTGATCTCCCACTATAGGTGACACATGGGAGCAACAAGACTCCCATGCTTCCATCCTACCAAAGCTACCGGGTAGGAGTGGGCAGGATTGGGTGGATCCAGTTGGCGCTTCTCTCTCTCTCTCTCTCTGACTTACTGGAAGAGCAAAAAGCCTTGTCTGAGGCGCACATCCTTCCCATCACTTCATGGCACAATGCAATATCAGAGTAGTAATGTATGCATATTTATAGTTCCTTTTTAAAATAATATGAAATATGTAATTTTCACTACTGTGAAGGAGAGGGGCAACACTGTCAGTTGTGGTAAAGGGGAGGGGCAATCCTGTTTGCTGTGGTTAAGGGGAATTTGCATCGATGGCCCCTCCCTTTCACCTCCTTCCTAACCCTCAGGCAATTGCCAAAGGAGAGTTTGGCATAACTCTGCCTTTGTAATGCCCAGGGTCATAGCTGACAGCAAATCAGGAACTCTATTCCCAAAGCTCTGAGGGTACCACTTCCAGGTGGCTTAAAAATATATTTTGTGGACTTTATACTAACCCTTTGAAAGCTATATTTAACCCCTTAATGACAATAGACGTACATGTATGTCCAAGGTGGATGTCACTTAATGACAAATGACGTACATGTACGTCCCGGAAATCCGGGTCCCCGCGCAGCTGCACGCTGTTCAGGGACTCTGGAATCGTTTAGTTAAAAAAAAAAAAAAAAAAAAAAAATGTTCCACGGACGTTAAGTGACGGATGCGTGCGTAGCAGCCTGTCACTAAGGGGTTAACTCATTGTGTATTTTCTGAATTTCTATCCCTCCCCCCCAATGGTTTGTTCAAGAATTACTCCTCTTTCTTTTGTGCATAATGTCCAATATGCATACCTGGGAACTTTTTATTGTTGTCTCCCAGGAGGTGAGTCCTCTGCTGCCATGGGTGGTGTGAAGAATGACGTGTATTGCGTCAAAAAGGGGCGGGTCTTAACGCGAGTGCCAGGGGAGGGCTTAAAAGAAGGCTGGGGGGGGGGGAGCAACACCAGGGGAAAAAATGGAAGTGGGTAGAGTTTCAATAGAAACTCTCCACATCCGGCAGACTCAGCCTCTGCCCCGGAGACCCGGTAAAACAGTGCCAAAACCGGAGTCTCTGGGGCAAATCCGAAGAGTTCCCAAGTATGTCAATATGTATAGGTGGATACTACATGTGTCTAAATACATGTAGGAGTACAGTTATGCCTTTAATGGCTAACTAAGTGGCTTTCAGGACTGTTTAGGTCTCTCTTCAGGCATAATTAAAAGAAGAGACCTAAGCTGTCTTGAAAGCTTGCATCCAAGAGTCACTTAGTTAGCCAGAAAAGTTATCACTTTTACTCTACCAGTCTACTGTTTTTCTATGGCTACCAGTACATATATTACAAATAAATGTAGATACATTAACCACTAGATGTCTTTACCAAAGATGGCAACAAATTCTGACCCAACCTCTGATTACAACTTAGACATTTGAATTGGTCACTTTTCCTAGCAAGCTGTTCTTTTGACATTGAGTGCACTACTCTATTACTCTGAAAGCTATTATGTGCTTGTCTCTCTTTTTTTATATTGCATTGTTTACTGGGTATTCTACTGACATAAACCTTTTATGACCTTTGCCTTAGACCCCAACTATTGTCTTGCTACCTACCCAACCCTTAGTCCTGTTATTCAGAACACAATAGCAGCTGCCTGTGCTAATCCTCCCTGTGGCTCCAACTACTCTTTGGAACACTCATTAGGTTCAGTTCTCCAGGAAGTTTAATCTGTATTCCAGCTCTCTTCGGTGGTTTTGGCTCAAGAGTGTTAATGAACATGATACTTTCCCCTTTCATTCCATCAATCCCTCTTCACTCCATCCATCCTCTTCTCCATAAATCCATCCCTCCTTTTATTTGCCTTCACGTTTCAACTTTCCCACCCCCTCACTTTCTTTTATTTTCTTCTCTCTCATCTTCTACTTAACCCCTTCCCTTCCTTCAAGTTTCCGTCTCATCTATCCCTCATTCTTTCTGTGCCGTAACCCCATTCCACTTCTTTCCACATTTTTGCAACATTTTCAAATCCCCCTCATTTATCTATTAATTTTCATGCTCACTTTAAGGACCAGAAAGATGAGCAACCCATTGCAAGGAAATGCATGCACACACACCCAGCCCTTAAAGTGTTAAGCAGTAGTAAACAATCTACTTTAGTTAAAGTGGAACTGTGCCCTAGTAGTAAGTGGTAGGTAGGTGTCCTTCAATCAGCAGTCAGGTATACCTATATACAATTTTAGATACTGTTGATCTCTTTTGTAGCCCACTGCAAATTGTTTCTTAAAAAAATGCTAATATTGTGTGTCCCTTATGATCCAGTCAGGTCTATGGAAGGCCATCATTTGCTGTTAGGTGGTGTGACCTAGAGGCAGCCTTGAAAAGAGATCACAGTATACCAGAAACTGCAGATATAATGTAAAATATACATAGACAGATACACTTGCTTGCTACATGAAAGACACCTATCTAACCAAGATAATCTATTAAACAAATTAGAAGTGATTTATTCCTAGGGTATTGTTCCTCTTTAAAAAGCTAATTTCCCCCCTAGCACCCTCACATTAAAGATTATGTACTAACATAAACTGGAGACATTCTGGGGCAAAGAAACAGCATTATGTTTTGATTTAAATGTGGATTTTAAGCCCTTGAATACAAAGCAATGTGTTGGAGTCTTCTCTAGCATTCAAGGGGTTAAAATTCAAATTTAATTTAAAGGGATAGTAATACTTAAAAAAACATGAAGAATGATATAAGTCTTATCTCTGAAACCTTTATGGTTTAAGAGATATTCACAAACAAAGTATCCCCCCCCTGTTCAACCAAATCAGAAGGGAGATGCCCAGGTAGACTGCAGAGAGGGACAATCTTCAATTAAGATAATGGAAAAAGCTGAAAAACTTATCAAGGGGGGAAGGGCTTTCATTGTTTTCATACAAAGAAAATTGTCCCCTTCTGTTATCTGTACTGTCATACAACCAGACTCACATCTGAGAAGAGATTGTTTACACTAGGTAAAAGGGGCGGGGAGGGGAACTTTGCTTGTGAATATCTCATAAACCATAAAGGTTTGAGCGATAAGACTTATATCATTCTTCATGTTTTTTTAATGCCTACAAAATAAAATAAAGTTAAAACGAAGTGTTACTATCCCTTTAATGGAGATTTGTGTACTTTTTATTTTTCCCTATTTGTTCTTGGCTTATCCTAGAATTTCTCCAGTTCATGTTAGCATTAGCCTTAGTGTCTTTAACCTTTGAGTGCCAGAGTGTGCACCCATCTGGCACTCAATAGGTTAATAAGTTACTTTCCAATTAAAATTCAAAATATGTCAGATACTCATAGCAAAATTATGAAAGGAAAGGCTAGACACTGATATAAAATAAAGTGGATTTGTCTCCAAAATAACCTTAGTTAACTTTAACCCCTTAATGACCCCCCAGTGCAGCCACTAAGAACCACAGAGCATTTTTTTTTTTTACGATTTGAATTCTGGGATAGCAGAGCAGCGTGCAGCCACGCTGCCATCCCAGAATTCCATGACATGCCAGGACTGGTGTGACGGTCCTGGCATTTCAAGGGTCCTTAAAGGGTTAAAGAGAATTACTAACAACATGTATGATGTACTAACCATTTCTTTAATATCAATAGGGTTTAAGAAATTTATCTTTATTTTTTGGCGGCTCAGTCTGGCATTTTATACTATAAAGTGCATGACACACACGCACACATGACCATTTTTAATAGCCTGGTGAGTGCTAAGTTCTGCCATGAGCAGGGATAATTAGCATAAATTTCCTCTAAAACATAGGGGTTCTTAAAAACAATGGATTTTACAGGAAAAGGCTTGCACAGCATACAGGTAGATTTTAATTCTCTGTAAAACAAAGTAAGCTTGGTTTTGGATAAGAGATCCTCCTTAAAGGGATAGTAATACTTAAAAATTACTACCCCCCATGTTGTAGCCAGTAAAAAACGGAGTTAAATGAGACCAGCGGCATCTCTCAAACCTTTATAGTTCGAGAGATATCCGCTTTCAAAGTTCTCTCTCCCCTGACGTCAGCATTCTAGCTGACAGCAAGGGAATCCGGTCCCGGGACTGGCGGAGGCTCTGCAGCAGAGCCAAGATCGTGTTAAAAAATAAATCCTTAACTGAAAAGGTATTCTATGTGTGCTTGCAAACTAAGCACATGTAGAAGACCTTTCTTTTTTATTAACGCAAGAGAGGATTCCCCTGCTCTCAGCTAGAACGCTGACATCAGGGGAAAAAACAGAAAGAGGGAACTTTAAAAGCGGATATCTCTCAAACCATAAAGGTTTGAGAGATGTCGCTGGTCTCATTTAACTCCATTTTTTACTGGCTACAACATGGGGGATAGTAATTTTTAAGTATTACTATCCCTTTAAGCAATTTTGTATTGTCATTGCATGAATTAATAGATGTTATTTATCTAATTACATTAGCTTTTAGCTATCAGAAGGTGTGTTAGCCCTGTAAGGACCAGTGTACAGTGAACTGGTTTGTTCTTAACCCTTTGAATGCCATACAGGTACACAACACATTGCAAAGCAATACACTGCACTGCATACCGCCTGACACTCAAAGGGTTAAAGGTTCAACATTGGGAGTCATATGTGCTGGAAACATTCCTTGTATTTATGGGCTTAAAGGGATAGTAATGTTTCATAATTAAAGCAGCTCTAATTAATCATCATAGTATTTGGACTTTGGAGAGTGTTATATCAATTCTGTCAGAGTTGTAGTTCACGAGTAATTCAATGACAAAGTATCCCCCTCCCGCCCCTTTTACTGATGTAACACTGTTCAGCCAGATCAGAAGGGAGGTGCCAAGGTAGACTGCAGAGAGAAACAATCTTCAGTTAAGACAAGGGAAAAACCTGAAAAGCTTGTCAAGGGGGGCAGGGCTTTCATTGTTCTCATAGGAAGAAGATTGTCCCCTGCTGATATCTGTCTGGTCTATGGACTGGATTCCACATCTGAGAAGAGATGGCTTACACTAGGTAAAAGGGGCGGGAGGGGAAACTTTGCTTGTGAATATCTCTTAAACCATAAAGGTTTGAAAGATAAGACTTATATCATTCTTCATGTTTTTTTAATGCCTACAAAATAAAATAAAGTTAAAACGAAGTATTACTATCCCTTTAACAAGGCCTGCTACTTTATTCTTTGTCCAGGGCTCAGCATTGGCTTAAAATGGTCCTGGTAAAGTGAGATAAGAGAGGTGTAGGAATGCATATACAGACACACACATATACTTGAGCTGTTTGACCCATGGCTGGCAGAGTGAATTAAATTAAGTTAGAACCTGGAGGGGTGAAGCAAGCAGAGGGAAATCGGAATCTGAGTATGGAACGTTTTGCATACAGAAAGAAGTTATTCACAGACTCAATGCATTCCAGGTTTTTCTAGATGTCTGTGACCATTTAGCTACAATAAAACTATGATAGCTGGGAATCCAGTTATAGAAAGTCACGGATTCCACATTGACCACAAAGGAATGTATGAAATCTGATCACTAACCACCTTGTATCTTCAATTGATCTGCAGCTGACATTAAGCCATAGGTCCACAGAGATCTTCAATCATCTTGTCTCGTTTTTTTAAATATGCACATGTAAACTTAATTGAAAACACCAGCTTCATGTCATGTGTTAGCAAATGTCATGGAAAATTTAGGATTGACATTGACCTTGAATAACATAGTAAAGGCAGGAAATTCACAAGCACAGCTGCATAACTTCCATATGTTTTACAGTTCAATATAATTTGGTTGCGAAAGTCCCAACATATGTGATAAACATACATTTTCGATTGATATACAGGTAGCTATATATGACAGTTTGACGCCTGTTTGTACATTCAAGATAATATTAAGTGATAGGCGCAAAGCATGTCATAACTAAGGTACACAAAAAGAAAGTAAAAAAAGTGTGTGAAACAGAGGCAAGGGTTCTAATTTGAAAACTTATGAAACCTAAAACATAATCACAGTAAAACGGCTGGCAACAAATGGAGTAAAAATGTATACTCAGGCCTTCCTGAATATTAATTTATTATACTTTTTAGAACTATTATACCTCTGCTAATTGTTTAATGACATGTATTAACTCATTGTGTACCAGAACGGCATCCAAGGCATTGCAAAGAAATGCCTTAGATACCCTCCTGGAATTCAAAGGGTTAAACAAGGTTCACAAGAGATTTCAAAACTGAACTCGGGACAGGTGTAAGAGGCTTGCTGTCCAATAGATTGCAAACCAATGCTTTGGGGTCCCGTAGCATTTAAGGAGATAAATGCCCTTTTAAAATCAGTGAAAATTGAGGATAATCTCTAAGGGATAATCACTTTATAGGCCTTTTGTTCAAAAGTAAAGTAGAGTAAACCAATTACTCTATGGGGACAAATACAAAATATCCAAATTCCATTGATGTAAAAGTGTATTCAGTCCCTTCAATGGTAGACAGATCTCTTGCACACAGAGACTCATTTAGCAGAACTCAACCCACTTTTTGTCTTACAGTAATCCAGTATGTGAAGTTCAATGACAAGGAAGATAGGAATAACAAGTGCCACAACATGAGCTAGATTACAATTGTCTCCTAAACTAAATAGTTAAGCATATTATGCTGCATTATGTTGTGTTAGAAGACTTGTACAATGGCTTATTGATAGATCTTTAATTAAAGTGGAACTGTCACCATTAAACACCATAGATAATTTTAATCCTTTGAGTGTGAAAGGTGTGTCCTATGCCTTGAAAAGCACTCAAACAGTTAAAATATCATGCACCCCTCAAAAAAAAAAAAAACAAATAAAAAAAACAGGTTTTGGCTTATATATGGTCAGTCCCTGTTTTAAACATTTTTCCCATGCTCCTATTGGCAAGGTGGTAATGTTACACTGGGCACAGGAGAACTAACATTACCAGTGGCAAAACGGCAAAAAATGTTGGGCCCCTTACCACAAAAATATTTCCACAGAGGCATAAATAAAACCTTTTGGACCCTAGGGGCAAATAAGACTTCCTTGGATGTTTGGCCCTGTCACAACTGCACCCTCTGCTCTCCCTGTAGTTAAGCTCCTGAACCTCATCTCCCAACCATTCAAGGATGAAGGAAAGGGGTCATACATCTGTGCAATATGTGGCCACTTCCTTTGTTTTATCCTCATCAGTTAGTGGCTATGTTCTACATAGTCCCACCTCATAGCCCAAGGAAGCATGAAAGTCAATCACTTTCTCTCAGCAGCCATAGTGACGGTTATGTATGTATGGTATAAGGTAAGCGAAGGGCCCAAAGAGTGCAACCCTCAGCTATCCAAAAAAAAGAACCCAATAAAATGAGGCACACCAGTAAATAGCCAAAAATAGAAAGACTTTATTAATACACCAAAGAGGTATAATATAAGGACATTAAAAAACATAAAAACAAAGTCTGAAGAGAATGGAAAATAAATGTAACAAATTCCCAAGAAAAAATAATAAAGCAAATAAGTAGCCCAAACAAATACAAAATGAGTAAACAAAATATAATAAGAAATAGAGCAAATCTATAAATAAATAATACAAAGCTATATATGCCAGCCAAACTTATCTGATAAAGTAACAGGGAAAAGTAGAATCCAAACTCTCCAGACCAACAGCTAACCCAACGCGTGTTGCCACTAACTGTGGCTTCGCTTACCTTATACCATACATACTTGTGTTGTTTAACCCTGAGAGCACCCTATTTATGTCTTTATTTATAGCCTTATTATATTATCTGTGCATATTTATTGCTTGTGTTCTTTATAGTGACGGTTATGGCAGCACTGGGGGAAAATGATCACTTCAGTTTTGTTTTTTTTAAAGCAGTGGCATATGTGGGTTTTTAGTTATTTGTTTTTTATTTGTGAAGGTCATGTGGAAGACCAGGGCACTGCGAACACCACTGGACCCCTGACAACAAGGTGGCTGTATGTATTTGTCATACACAAGCCATACTTGTGGTTGGGGTTGGTGGAAAAGGTTCTGATTGATGATTCCAGTTTTCTTATTAAATTAATAATGGGGCTCAAGACACCAGATTTCATTTTCTGAGACTTAAGGAGGGTCTAGGTCTTTTTCTTGGGTATTTTCAGATTGATATTTGAACTCCAAACCCCATATCAATCTTTTTCTTTTTTTTTCACCAACGTTTAATTGGGCTCCATATTGATTTCCAGCATTGCCTTTTTGTGTTTGGTTTTATTTTTCAATTCATTTATATTGGGTATATACCTCATAATGCATTTTGTTGCCTTTTAATGAAAAAAATGTATTTGGGGTTTCGGAGTCCCTGTTATTTTTTGATAATCCTGACCTGCTCTGGATTGAAATATGGGAATAACATTATTTCTTGCACAGTTAACCTCCCCATGCCAGTTTTCAACACATTGCACGACAATGAATTGCAAGCTGCCTGGTATCGGATGGGTTAAGAGAAACTTGTGGGAGTGTGGGGACAGTGGTTGGTACACAGGGGAACACTGGGAGACTGTGGTGCTTGCAGCCCTGAGATATTGAGCCTGGGAAAGCCAGTCCCGTACCTCCCAACAAATGGCCAAAGAGGGACTCTAGGGAGGTATTCAGTCTGGTAGCAAAAGGGAGCCGTGCAAAGGCTATTCTGTTACAATGTCATAGCAGAATGGCCATTTTCAATTATTTGGACAGTTTTGTATTTATATCACAAAATTCAGTATACACATTGGCCATAATGGACCACTAAGAGTAGCTAAAAGGCAAAAAGGCTTTTTCATGAGTCTCTGACCAAGAGATTAACATTGTTTAATGAATGTTGAATAACTGTACTAGCATATTACTTTCTCATAAGGTATATCAAATAATAGTTTTATGACTTAAATAACAACGCTTTTATCTCAACAAAGAACAGTAAATTGCATATGCACACGCCTTTGATTATGTCTCATATCATGTGTATATAATGTTCACTAATGGCCATAAGACTGTATGCTAAGCTTTTCAGAGGGATAACATTGTTTTTACTTGGAGTGTTTATGTTTATTGATTGAAATGCTTATAATTCAGACATATTTTAACATAAAGATTGACCCTTTATGGATCAGAGGGGCGAGCAAACGTATTGTGAAGCAATTCGTTGAACACCTCTGTGGTCTTTAAAATGTTAAATAACACAGGAGCATGTAGTGCATCTGGGCCTACATGTCATTTTGATCCTCAAAAACTAGTTTTTATTTTCCTCAGAAAGTGGACTACATGCACCAAATAATGTGGAACAAGTTTGTAGTGAGATAATAAAAAACTCACTAAATTTCCCTTGATTTAAATGGGTCATTTGCATACCTGGGAACTTTTTAAACAGGGCTACCCGGAGGGTAACCCTGTCAGTGCCCAGGAGGAGAAAAATGACGCGATTCGCGTCATAAAAGGGGCAGGGCTTAGTCGCGTGGGAGGGGGCAGGACAAAAAACCCTACAAAATGTATCTAAGAGGGCGGGAAGTGGGAGGAACCGGGCGGGACTGAGCGCAAGTGGGCAGAGCTTCTATTTAAACTCTGCCCACCCGGTGATCCAAACATTGTCCCGTAGACCCGGTAATTCAGTCAGAAATCCGGAGTCTCCGGGGCAAAACCGGAGAATTCCCAGGTATGGTCATTTGACCATCTGAGTACTAAAGAGCTCTCTGAGGTATTGCTTTGCAAAGCAATGGTCATACATGGGCACTCCCCAGATCTGAGCTGGAGTCTTGGGAACAAATGCTCAGGGCTCAGTGAATTCCTTTGTAACTCCACCCACTTTACTGCCATTTCTAGTCACTCTCCTCTCTGTTCCTCCCAATCTCCTCCTGTCTCTCCTCCTCCCAATACTGACTACTCCAATCAAGCCTTGTCCACTTTATGATGTGCATCTCATAATTTACACAGTTCCACCCCCCCATATATATTGCTACTTATTGTAAAGCTGTGATTAATTTACCGTAATATTTTGGGAATAATACGCACAATTTTACCCCACTTCACCTTATGTGAAGTGGGGGGGGGGGTGTATTATACACAAGAGTTTTTTCTTTTACTAAATTTGTCTTATGGCTGTCAGTATCGTCCCTCCCTCCCCCGGCACTATCCGCTTTCCAAATAAAGCTTACTATGCTCAACTGAGCTCCCCATTGCAGCCAAAAGAAGAGAAGGCAATCTCTATCTGTATAAATCTTCCAAGCGGGCGGCATGCTTACATTTGCCGCCCGCTTCCTTCAATGGGCTAGCAGAACCTTCTGCCTCCAGCCAATAGTAATGCCCTGTGTATCAGGGAATTATATAAATAAAATGGGATTCTATGAAATTCAATGGCCTCAGCAATGACAGAATTATGTAAAGTCAAAATACCTATACTTTTTTTTTAATTGGAAGCCAGTTTTTTACACTTTCATGTCCCTGACAATAAACAACCGAATTCCTCCTTCCAGCGAGTTTTCTGGTCAGTCAACCAATCAATCAGGATAGGGAAACATTGTGAGTCAATCACTGCAGCACTGAGTGACCTGTATGCTTTTTACATTTTATCACTATACCTACTTACACAATCCTTGAAAGAAAACTTTCTGAGGAAAAATGCAAGGACCTTAATGTCAGGATGGAACATAAAAGTGTAAAAATAAAAATAGGTGATGAAAAATGATAAAGTATACACAATTTGACTTTTAGTATTGTGTACTTGCACAAAGTCAAAATAAAGTGTTACTGTCCTTTTGATACAATTCTCAAAATGGATGCATGTGGAATTTACCATTTTGTTACAATATTGTTACAAGAAGATTACATTTCATTGCTGGAGAGAAACTAATGGCTCTTCAGCTGTTGTTGGATTACAGCTGTTATGATCCACTGCCAGCTAATGGTGAAGACCTAAATGAAGAAATATTCTGATCACAAGCAGAAATATGAACTGCAGCTATCTAGTATTGTTGGACTAATCTTCCCCCACCCTCAGCTGAGGATGATGGGAGTTGTAGTCTACCAACAGCTGAAGGTTCTCAGTTTTCCCACTATTAGCTAAAGGATTTGGGAAAATATGTCAAACACAAGGTGATAAATCAGGCTGATGTACTAAGAGAAATAGAATTCTGGAACAAGCCACCATATGGAACAAATACAAATTCCAATTGATTAATAAGTCTTTTAACCCCTTGAATGCCAATGAGGTCTCCAGCACATTGTTTTGAAATCTATTGGACCTCTCTGGCATCGATAGAGTTAAAAGCCTCACATAACTCAATTATAAATTTTATTTGTCATCTCTGGTGCCATTGGATTGTTCCGGAATTGTGCCAGTTCCTAGTACCTTATCCCTTGTGTGACACAGCCAGACATTAGGGTCTGCTGAGTTGAAATGGGAATAAAGTTACTTCACAAACATATATTTTTCATGTGCCATTGTAATTTAAATTCTAGAAAAAAAATATGTAATATTTTTATTAACCTTCTTAAAATAATCTTCAAAGTTGTCTTCAAAAGAGCAGAATAGCATTTATGCTTTCACGGTTGACTTCAAAATGATTTACAAAAGGAAACACATTCTTCAATCACACAAATACTTTGTGAAATCACTTCCCAAATTCACACATGCTTTCCATGTGTACAGATCATATGTAGGTTGGACCTGTTAATCAATGTTTTCATTTAAAATTGGTTAGATGTGATTGGGAACTATAGATTTAAAGAAACACTAAGGCCACTTTCATGTGAGGTGATACTAATGCTGCTATGCAAACATGGTGAAACGTAAAATGCTGTACAATGGTGCCTTTCACATTGGTGACTATAGTCTCATGTCAATGCATCAAAGTTCAGCATGTTTCAACTTCAACTTTTCTGTTTTCTCATGCTGTAAAGTTGCAATAAGGAAGGTCTGTACTGCAGTTTATAGGGATTGTGGCAGACTGTGGCAGTATGGGAATTTGCAGTTCTCATCACATCTCCAATGAATGGCAAACCCACATAGATGCCAGCAAGTAATATTGGCTGAAGCTCACACAAGCCAGCCATCAAATGCTCTCCTGCGTTTTGATTGGCAGTTGAATACAGGAGAGAATTAAGGGATGATACACAAGCAGCAAAACTGTTGCAGAGACCTGAGACAGTTCTGTCTCCTGTGTGAAAGGGGCCTAATGCTAAAATGAAATTGCATTCAAATTAAAGAGCATGTTATATTCACAGATACAGATGTAAAAGTTCCCATTTCTAGAAAGAATGCTATTTATGTGCTATTTTCAAGAAGCCAGGGGAAGCAGTTTTCCTTTGCACTCCTTAATTCCAGATGTATCTCACACAGTAGGGTACAGCCTCCTGTTAAGGAAATATGGGGCCATATGCATACCTGGGAACTCTCAGGGTTTGACCCTGAGACTCAAGGTTTTGACCCAAATCTTAGGATCTCAGGGTGACGGGCCAAATTCTCAGGGTGAGAGAGGTCTGTGTCACCTACTATATGAATTTCCCCAATTAAATGTTTCCTTAGCCTCTAAACTGGTGCCATTAGTACCAGAAAGATGGTGGGAGATGTCCTGCTTGTCTTGTTTGTGTTCAGGCAGTGAGCTATCCAAACTGTAGCATGTTAAAGGTCCCTCGCACACTGACTGGAGCACCTCTGTGTTAGAGCAAGCAGGCACATATCGCATAAAATCTACATTATGGGAAGCTTTAAGGGTTAATATTTCAAAGATCTCAGGGTCAGCTCATCTTGGAAGTTCCCAGGTAGGGCCATATGTTCAAAGAAGTAGCAAAATAGCTTTTGTCGTTTGTAACAACTTTTCAAAGTACAGTGTCATTGGGATCATTAATATTTTCAGAGTGTCGGTTGTGATCTGAAATATGTTTTTTGTCCTGACTCAGTTTGTCATATGTAAAGACAAAAATGTTGTAAAAAATGTCTTAAATAACGACAAAAATGTCTTAACTAAAGACAAAAATGTCTTAACTAAACACAAACATTCTCACATTCAGAACTTCACATTCCCTCTTTGGTTATATACAATGTGACTGATCTTTAAGACTAGAAATCCCACATTTCAGAAGCCATCACAGGATCAATGAGGGAACATTGGGAGTCTCTTTTTAGACTCCTGTTTATCTATCTCTCTGAAACCCCAGCTTTCTTGGCAGCAGGGGAGTTGATATGTTCCAGGATGACCCTGGGTTTTGGCCAACTTAATACGCTATTATTGCACTATGCAGCCCAATAACACCATTACTGGTAGGGTGATTAGCAACATTACATTCTTCAAGCTTACAAGAAAACCCAGGACTTTAAGCATGTGACATGAGGATTAAGTCCCCTCATCCATGATGTAGCTATGCCAAACTTGACTGTTCTATTCCTATCATGATTATTTCCCTTTTAAAGGTAATATGCTGTGCTGTAAAATGATAGCTGCTTTGTTAATAAACAGAATATTCATCACCTTGATTTTAGTGGGCAATTCAACTGCACCTAGCTCCTCATTGTTCATGGCCATGCTGGCAAACCTTTGGCTATGCAGCTTCTTACAGTTTCACCCATACAGCCAACAATACATCTGATGGAAGGGATTGTTTGTGACCTGCAGTGCTTCATTGCTGAATATTAACACCAGTGACTAAGGCTTATACTGCCAGCCCATACTTTGTAGAAAATGAGGAGGGGTTGGCATTTATGTGGAGAATAGCTTAAAGGTTAATCCTATACACGGTATGAAGGGGAACACAGAGACAGTTTGGATAACGTTAGAATGATGAAATAAGTTGGTCGCTCATATAGGTGTAATCTACAGACCCCCTGGACACGCAGAGTTAGATCAACTGTTGATCAAAGAAATAATTAAGATGATAGTGAAAGGTGAGGTTATCATCATGAGGGAATTTAATCTGCCTGATGTGAACTGGAAATACCAAGAAACACATTCAGCCAGGAGCAGAAATATCCTAAATTCTTCAACAAGTATTATTTCTTTGTCAATTAGAAGAGGAGTCATCTAGGAAGGAGCAATATTAAATTTGAAAGGTGTTATATTAAAGGCAAGAAGCATTACATTAGACTTGTCAGTAAGGGTAAAAGAAAAGGGAAACCACTATAGTGTTCATCAGAAGGGTAGCAAATATAGCAAAAATAACAAAGTAGCATTTAAGAAATATAAGCAGACTCAGAAAGTGAAAGAAATATTATCTGTACAAGGCTAGGCTGAAGGAGGCTAAATACATTATTAGACATGCCAAAGCACACATAAAGGAGAAAATTGCTGAATCAATAAAAACAGAGGACAAACCTTTTTTTAGATCTATAAGTGAAAAAGAAAAATGAAACCAAAATAATTATTTTGAAGACATACAATGGAGGATTTGTAAATTTGGGTAAAGATGTAACTGACTGCCTCAATTAATATGTCTGTTCAGTTCTCACAGAAGAATGTGAAGGGAAGGGATTTCTGTTAGAAAAAATAAATAGCGAGAAATGCGAAGCACGATTGTTTACAGTACAAGAAGTTCTACTTCAACTCTCTAAGTTAAGAACAAATAAATCAACGGGATCAGATGAGATATACCAAAAATTAATTAAAATAACTTAGGAATGTTCTTGCAAAACCTTTAACAGAATTATTCAATAAGTCACTATTGAAAGGAGTAGTTCCAAAAGATTGGAAGGTAGCAAATGTTGTACTGCTTCACAAAAGGCACCAGGGAAGAAGCTGGCAACTACAGGCCAGTAAGTCTTACATCAGTACAGGGAAAATTATTAGAAACCGTTTAAAAAAAATTGTTAAATGTCTGAATTTACATTGCTTGCTAGAGTCTAAACAGTATAGGGAACAGTAAAGTATCATAGATTTTTTTTGACTGTGTAGCTAAAATAATAGACTAGGGTAGATAAGTAGATATAGCTTATCTAAATTTTAGTAAGGCATTTTACACTGTCCCTCACAGAAGACCCATTAATAAATTGCAGTGTTTGGTTCTAGATGTAAAGATAGTTGAACTGATAAGGCAATGGCTGAGTGACAGGAGACAGAGGGTTGTAGTTAATGGAGAATATTGAGAGGCAGGTCATGTTCCTGTTGAGGTACCTCAGGGAAAAAATCTGAAGGCAGAATAAAGTCTTATGGGCACTATGCTGTCGACCACAATGGAGGAAAGGGACTTTTGATGACTTAAATATAGGTAGGCAATGTAAAAAGCAGTAGGGGTTGCAAGCAGGGTGCTTGGTTGTATAGCTAGAATCATTCATAGGAGAAAGTGGGAGGTGGTCTTACCATTCTACAGATTTCTGGTTAGACGTCACCTAGAGTTTTCTGTACAGTACAGGAGACCCCATCTCCAGAAGGATATAGATTTTCTGGAGAAAGTTCAGGGAAGCTACTAAAATGGAGATGGATTTATAGGATACAAATTATCAGGAGAACCTTAAGTATCTGAACATGCAAAATAAATAAGGAAAACCAAAACAGAAACTAATCAACTTATGGTTATGTGGATACTAATGGCCTCACTAAAGGAGCTAAAGAGGAAATGTACAAAAGGTCACTCTTTATGCCTTTTAGAAAGCACTGACAAAACGTGTGTCAGTTGTGTTTGGGTTTTGTTTTTTTCTTTCTCTTTGACAACTTGAAATTGTTCTAGTAATGTAGTGATTTTTCGGTAATTTAGATGTTATCTTTTTTGCCTCCTTGACTTTTCTGCACTTTTAGCACTTACTGAGAGAGCCTTTGTTTACTGAGTGCTAATTCTGCAGAAACATCCAAACATGTATAGCTTGGAGGAGAGAAGAGAGACTGGATATGATAGAAACATACTAATACATAAAGGGATTCAACAAAGTATAGGAGGAAAGTAAATTTCAAAGGGGTAGAAATGTTAAGACAAGAAGTCATAGTCTAAAAGTAGAGGGCTAATTCACTGAGAGGGTAGCATATAAATGGAATAGCCTACCAGCAGAAGTGATAGAGGTGAATTCAGTTAGGAAATTTAAAGGGATAATACTTAAAGGGATAGTAATACTTTGTTTTATCTTTATTTTATTTTGTAGGCATTAAAAAAACATGAAGAACCATATAAGTCTTATCTCTCAAACCTTTATGGTTTGACAGATATTCACAAGCAAAGTTTCCCCCTCCTGCCCCTTTTACCTAGTGTAAGCGATCTCTTCTCAGATGTGGAATGCAGTCCATAGACCAGACAGATAACAGCAAGGGACAATATTCTTCCCATCAGAACAATGAAAGCCCTGCCCCCCTTGACAAGTTTTTCAGCTTTTTCCCTTATCTTAATTGAAGATAGTCCCTCTCTGCAGTTTACCTGGGTACCTCCCTTCTGCTCTGGCTGAGCAGTGTTACATCAGTAAAAGGGGCGGGAGGGGGACACTTTGTCATTGAATTACTCTTGAACTATAACTCTGACAGTATTGAAATAACACTCTCCAAAGTCCAAATACTATGATGATTAATTAGAGCTGTTTTTATTATGAAACATTACTATCCCTTTAAGTATTAATAATCCCTATATTAAAGTCCTATTAAAAATAAACGTATTGCCCAATAATCTCTCCTAAAGTTGCCCTCTCCCTCCCCCTTCCCCGAAGTCAGCGTTGTAGCTGCCTGAAGGGAAATCCGGTCTTAGATCACCAGGCAGCTCTGCAGCTGAGCCGTGATCGCGTTAATAAAAAAAATCTTTCACTAAAACGATCTTCTACGTGTGCTTGCTTATGAGGCTCCTACTGGTGGAGCTGTCATCTGAGTGCCGCAGCTAAGAGAAAGCAATAGAAGAAGCGGTTGGAGATTGAGCTGTCGTCTGAGGAGGAAAACAAAGGAAGCGTCTGGAGATCGAATACGTCATCACTTGAGGACGTCTGCCAGTGTATGGAGGTAACACAAACTGTGAGAGAGCGTGGTGTCTGAAAAACATTGAGGCGATTTGGGAGACTTGATACAAAGGGAGTTATATGCTTGTACTGCTGGGGATCCTGTAAGTGTTTTTAAGAATATACTGAGTGTGGGCAATAAAAATTGATGCTTCGCTTTTAGATGGTGCTTTTTGCGCCTTTTTCTAGATGCTTATGTTTTGATGTGCTGTATGGTGGAAGACTATATATAAGGCTGCATGAGAACCAACGCTTAAAGTGAAAGACTGTGGACTTGTCTATCCTTTTCATCCCATTTCATCCTTTTCAAATCATCCATCATTATTTCCATTCTCTGAACAATATTTAGGATTATATGTAAGTGGGAATTGGGCTAAGTGTGGGGGATTTTTTCATTTGATAAATTTGTATCCCATATTGAAAAGTATTTTGTATGTGAAGATCTGTGCCTGATTGTTTGACTACTTGGAAATAGTTGTGTGCGCGACCCACAGTAGTATGTTAGGTTTAATATAGGGATTAGTAATACTTAAGTATTACTATCCCTTTAAGCACGCATGGGATAGGCATAAGGCTATGCTGAACAAAAGACAAAACCAAGGGCCAAATAAGGTTTGAGGCTTTTACATTAAGATAAACGAACAGACAAGATGGTCTGAATGGTTCTTATCTGTGGTTAAATTCTATGTCTCTTTGTGTACATTTTTTTTAACTTATGTAACCTAACTTTTGCAGGAACATTGTACAAATAAAATATAAAGAAACTGAGGTTAAAGGGATAGTAATGTTTCAGATTATTTTTTATAGTTTTTTGGTCTATGTAGAGCATTATTATTATTATCTACAATGTGTAGTTCCAGATTAATTGAATCATAAAGTGTCGTCCCCCCATTTTACCTATGTAAAGCTGAACAGAAAGACCGTCCAGATGGATCACAGAAAGGGACAATCTTCTGTTAGCATGAGGAAAAATCTGCTGTCCTCCTTCAAGGGGGCAGGGTTTTCCTAATGCTCACAGCCAGAAGATTGTCCTTTTCTGTGAGCTATCAGGTCAAGCGACCAGATTCCACATCTGAGGGGAGGGGGCTTACAATAGGTGAAAGGGGTGGGAAGGGGACACTTTAAAATTCAATTACTACACATCTTAGAGAATGATAATACCACTCTACGTGTCCCAAAAGGTATAAAGAATAATTGGAGCTGCATTTATTTTGAAATATTACTATCCCTGTAAACCTACATTTTTGTTCCTAGATTTTTTAAGAATTGTGATTTTACTATATGATACTTACTGTACTACAGCTTCTTTGGCTTCCCCAGTAGTTGTCCTGCTTTTCTTGAGGAACAGTATATTTTTCAAATGAATGTTCATCCAGGCAGCTTTGACACAGTGAGAGACCCGTGGTCTCTTTTGCAGCTGTGATGTGCATTACGGTGGATCCTGGTGTGTACTTCAACTGGTTACACTGATTTTTTTCCACACTAACCCCTGGCTTCTTTATCCATCGCCTGACCTATAAAAGAATACACGTTTAAGTAAAGTATACGCATTGGTCTTTAAAAGTGCAAGAAGTTACCTGATAGCTATGTGAATTGATGTTCAATAGCTTAAAAGAAAAAAAAAATTGTGTTTGTACTCTTTGTAATGCTGTTAATGTATTGCGGTTATTACCCCTTGCTCTTCTGTTCATAAAGGCTTCTGCCTTACCTCTGCCCATTCACTGACAATAACAACTAGCACTTCGTAGACACCTATAAAGCTTGATATGTTACTGGGAGCCCTGGAAAAGGCCAGAATGGAAGCTGCTAGAGACATGTTAGACTTAATTGTAGAAAGAAAATGTAATAGTGACTAGTTCTAGTTTTTACAGATATTTTCATGGAATGCAGGGTATTTACATGTGAATTATCCATTATATTTTTTGTCCTTCCAGCAGATCTCCATGACCTTCAAGGCTGAATTACATTAGTGCTTCTTGGAGAGTAATCGGAATTGCATCAAAGCTCTGTGTCTCTGAACTCTCCAGCAATGGGCTTCAATGGAGAAGATAGCAATCTTCCAGCAGTGTTCTGTGAATGATTATGGAGATCTGCAGTCAGGATAAGGAGAGCATTGCAGAGTTTTTCAGCTATGAAACATTGAGGTTGATGTTCCACACCTAACTGGAGCTTCTAGATTAAACTAATTACACCATGGGAACAAATAACATATTTTACATTGATATAAATGGGGTTTGCAATGCCAATGAATGTTACAGAGGTCTGCAATGCATTCCAGATCTGTCTAACATGCAAGAGGTTAAAACAATTTAAATCAGTGGTAGTTTTTATTTGATCCCTATGGTGCAGTTGGTTTGCCACATAATTACTCCAGTTCTTTACAGAACAACGTTGTATACTTTTAACCCTTTAAGTGCCAGAGGGGTACACAACACATTGCAGAGAAATGCGTTGCGTATCCCTCTTGCACTCAAAGGATTAAAGCTCCTTGCACGTACTCTTTGCCGCCCCTTTAAATCTGACTATATCAGACGTTGTTGATCTACTAAAAACAATTGATGTCTGGAGCAAACCAACTGCACAATAAGGGGCAAATAAAACCCCCAAATTGATTTAATTGGAGATTTTAACCTCTTGAATTCTATAGAAGTCACTTTGGAGACCACTCTGGTATTTCAGACATTAAAGGTTTCATTTGAATCAATCAGAATTACATTTGTTCACCTGTAGTTCAAGTTGGTCTCCTCCAGAATTCTTAAATCATCTATTAACCCCTTAAGGACCCATTATGGTCCTGGCACATCATGGGTTATACATGTGATAAGGACCCATGACATGCCAGGACCGTCATGGATTTCAGGGCTCCCCGCGGAGCTGCACGTGTTCGGGGAGCCCTGCGTCAGATAAAAAAAAAAAAAATGCTCCTTGGTCTTTAAGTGCCGGCCAGGAGTGCTTGTGTTCGGTCCTTAAGGGGTTAAATATCAAAGCTATCTTTCAAAAAAAGGCTTGTTCATAAATATTATGTATTATTGAGTGTTACAGTTACCGAAATGAATGCACTGTATGCTTGTATCAGTGATTAAAATATACTCTATTGCATATATTAGGGTTTGGCAAAATGGTAGTCTCCCACATTCAAGGGGTGAAAAGTTCAATTTAAGTCAAAGGAAATTTTTATTTGTCCTCTGTACTGCATCTTTGTCCCAGAAATGATCCATTTTGGCTGTGCACCTATTTAACTTATTGAATACAACCCCAGATATTGGGTCCATAGGGTCAAATGAAAACTCATCTGTTAAACTTCTGGATTTGGTTCATCTTTAGAAATGTGCTTTGCTTACATTTCAGTGCTAACTGATCACAACCAGATGTGCAGCTGAGCTTAAAAACAGAATTTGTCAGTTTTAAAGGGACAGCATTAGTTACATTTACCTAAAAGAAGCAGCCGCTCTTACATACGTCCTGTCATTTCAAATGGCCAAAGAGGAACACTTTTTTGTTTTAGGGTGTGTGGCTGGGGGTGGGACATTACTGATAATTTTTAGTTTTTTTATGACCTATTGACACTTCTTTGTGTAACTGAATACATGATTTAGAGCAAGACCAAATATGTTGAAGTTTAAAAAACATTAATGTGAGTTTTATTGCTGAGGAGCAATGTGATACACGTATATACACATCACACAGTCTGAGCTCCTAAAAAGAGGGACACCAGATTGGAAAAGAGGGACAGAGGGACTTGGATCTCAAAGAGGGCTGTCCCTCCAAATAAGGGACACTTGGGAGGTATGAGGACACTTGGGAGGTATGGGGACACTTGGGATGTATGGACACTTAGGAGGTATGGAGGCACTTAGGAGTTATGGGAACACTTAGGAGTTATGGGAACACTTAGGAGTTATGGGGACACTTGGGAGGTTTGGGGACACTAGGGAGTTATGGGGACACTTGGGAGATATGGCCAGCCAAATAGAAAATTGTTTATATTTTTAGGTATATGTGATGTACTTTTAGTACTATTGTAATCTCTTTTTTATAACATGTTCATAATAAATATTCTTTAGATCCATCAATTTGCTAGTTTAGAAGCCTACCATATCAGTAGCAGCCTCCAACCCTCTCAAATATTCACCTAAGTCATTTATTCCTCTGATAAGATCATAGGGGCCCTATTTTAGCCTCTAGTCTAGAAGTTCTTGGTCTTTAGGTACAAGGACAGTGGATACTGGACAAAACTCCAAAAGAACGTTTTTGTGGAGGAGACAACAATGGAAAAGACCCACGATCTGGGGACACCTGCACTATGGGATAACCAGCAAATGCGTGATACACCAGAGGCTAGATTGTGAGAATATTTCAAGAGAGGTGTTTTTTGCACAAGAAGTGGTGGATGTTATCTAAAGGTGTCTGCATTTAGAGGTGCATGCACCCTTCTCTTCTTTTTTCTGGTTTCTATATATTTGGAAGTTCCTTGGCTGAGGACCTATTGAGAAGTAGAGGTGGCAGTCTGAAGATGTGACACTTGTTATACATATACCAAGTAATCTTACTTATAAAGACTGGATGTTATGTTGAGTAATTTTTTCTTGTTGCCTCTAAATATATCCTTTGAATTATTAGGTATATATGTGTTGGTACTATATGCATTAATTCTGTTACTAGTGCTAGGTTAAGTCTGTAGTTGAACCCTCAGTTCTGCATTTCTGTGTCACCCTGATTAAAGGGGAATTATCATGATAATAACATTGCCCCCCAATACATTACTAACCTAGCGATATGCAAAGCCATACCGTCGTTAAGCGAAATAAGTCTGCTTTATTGCAGAAAAAAGCTTCTTTAGCAGGCATCAGCTGCACAGAACAGAGGCGTAACTAGAAGCCACCGGTCCCTGGTGCAACAATTGCCATGCCCCCCCCGACCACATTGGCCCCCTCAACCACATTGGCCACCTCCACATTGCCCCTCAATCTCCACATTGCCCCTTCATCTCCACAATGCCCCCCAATCTCCAAATTGCCCCTTTCACAATGCTGCTTTCATCTCCACATTGCCCCTTCATCTCCACAATGCCCCCCAATCTCCACATTGCCCCTTCCACAATGCCCCTTCATCTCCACAATGCCCCCCTTCATCTCCACATTGCCCCTTCCAAAATACCCCCTTCATCTCCACAATGCCCCCTTCATCTCCACATTTCCCCTTCCACAATGCCCCCATCTCCACATTGCCCCTTCATCTCCGCATTTCCCCTTCCACAATGCCCCTTCATCTCCACATTGCCCATTCCACAATATCCCTACCTCCAGTCCCTGGTGGTCTAGTGGCGTGGCTTGACAGATCTGTGCCTCCTTCGGCTCAGATCTCTAGAACTGAAGCTCCCGTGTGCCATTCTAGTAATGCAGAGGCTAGTGAGAGATCAACTAAGCTACAGACAGAGTTGCTGAGGACGAGGGGGTCACAGGGGGTGGCTGGGCCCTTGGAGTGACGGGCCCGGTCGCAGGTGCGACCCCTGTGACCCTATTGTTTCGCCACTGGCAAGAGAAACTCTGTGTGCCTGCGACATCAATAACTGCTGTTACGTTAAGGTAACCAATGAATGTCACTCACCAATGCTGGCAGTGAATGTGACAAACAGAGCAGACTCAGAGGTACATTTCCTTCAAGACGTCTGTGCTGTTGTCTGCTGATTCCTGCCAAAGAAGTTATTTTTCTGCAAAAACGCGGACTTATTCAGCTAAATGATAGTATGGCTTTGCATATTGCTAGGTTAGTAATGTATTGAGGGGCAATGTTATTATCATGATAGTTTTGCTTTAAGCTCCACCCACATTATGAAATGAATGGTGTAATTTAGACATTCCTTTCTCTGGTCCTGTGTGCTTCTCCAGTTGCCATGAATAAGAAGGTTCTCAGGTGCCTATTTGTTGTTAGTTAATGTGCCTTATTAAAAAGCAATATATTTCAAGGGCAGCACCAATCTAGTGGGTTAAAAAGGAAATCCAGAATGACACTTCAAATCACTTATTTGCATATCTATATAACAGACCATTAAAATTGATATATAACCCTTTGAGTGCCAGAGGGGTATCCGATGCATGGCACTCAAAGATTTAAAAACCATGTCAAATCTCAACGTATACTCCCACATGGGAACAAAGCAAACAGAAAACATAGTAACATAGTAGTAACATAGTAAATTAGGTTGAAAAAAGACACAAGTCCATCAAGTTCAACCTTCGCCTCATACCTCAGTAACTGAGAATTTTATAGCTTTCCTGCTACCAATTAAATTAGTCTTTATCAGACCTTCCTGATCAGCCTACTGATAAACAGTATAACTCTGTATGTTCCCTTTTGAAAGAAATGTATCTAATCTTTTCTTAAATGTATCCATTGTATCTGCCATAACTACCTCCCTGGGCAATGAATTCCACAATTTGACAGACCTTACCGTAAAAAAACCCTTCCTCTGCTAAAGTTTAAACCTCCTTTCCTCTAATCTCAAGGGGTGTCCCCTGGTCAGGCCTTGGAATAAATAGCTCACCGCAGAGATCCTTGTATTGACCTCTCATATACTTGTACAATGTGATAAGGTCTCCTCTTAGTCATCTTTTCTCTAGAGTAAATAAACCAAGTTTGTCTAGTCATTCCTCATACGTCAAGTCCTCCATTCCCTTAATTAACATTTGAAGAATGTTAAGTTCAGACCATACATGACAATAATAGTTATAGCTGTGTGAAGAGGAAATAGTGACAGCGAGGTTTTATAAGACAAACTGGGGCTGATATACTAAGAGGAAGTGGAACAGTTATGGGGCTGATCAAATCAAATGCCTCATAGGGAACAGAAAAAAATCCATTGATTTAAATGGGTCTTTTAACCATTTGAATGCTAGGGAGGTATCTCATGCATTGCTTAGCAATGCTTGGGAGACCACTCTAGCTTTCAAATGGTTAAAAGACACATTTAAATTAAAATTCTGGAGAATATTTGTCCTCAAAGGTGCAACTGCTGCAGAATTGCTCCTCTTTCCTACTACAACAGCCTCACTGAGTAACTGCTTGTAAAATAAATGTGCACATATTCTAATGTCTGGGAAGGATGCACAGATATAACTGTGAGCTAAATAGGCACTGGAATTGAACTTCTTGTTCTACGCCTGTGTAACAGCAATCTGCTAAGTCACTTAAGCATAAAACTCTCCCCTTAATGCTACTTCAGTCAAAGGGAGGGCAATGGGGCAGTCTATTTTTCTTTTTTTTTTGGGGGGGGGGGGATTATTATCCTCTGAACCTTGTTTAAAATGATAGTAATGTTTCACAAAAAGCAGCTTTGATTAATCTTCATAGATTTTGGGCCATGGAGAATGTTATTTCAATACTGTCAGAGTTGTAATTCAGGAGTAATTGAATGATGAAGTATTCTCCACCCACCCCTTTCACCTAGTGTAAGCCTATTCCCCTCAGATATGGAATCTGGTCTCTTGACCGGACAGGTCTCAGCAAGGGACAGTCTTCTTACTGTGAGCATAAGGAAAACCCTCCTCCCCGATAGGTTTTTCCTTATGCTCACTGAAGATTGACCCTCACTGTGATCCATCCAGACAGTCTTGCTGCTCTGAGGTGAGCAGTGTTACATCTGTAAAAGGGGAGGGATGGGGATACTTTATCATTCAATTACTCTTGAACTACAAATCGGACAGTACTGAAAAACACTCTCCACAGCCCAAATACTATGAATATTAATCAGAGTTGCTTTTTTGTGAAACATTACTATACCTCTAATGCCATGTATTAAATAAGGTCCTTTGAAATGGAGTAAGAGCGCAAAAAACAGGAAAAGGAAAACACAGTAAAAATAGTGTTGTATTTATTGCAGTGGAACAATATAAAAGCAAAGAAATGCACTCACATGGTGCCCTTCTTGGGCTTAATACATGTAAATGGGTCCCAGCCCCTGGTAGCCAACATACTGTGTCTACAAGTTCTTTCCTCTACTACCAGTCTCACAAAATACCTCCAAGGTAAAGGGATCCAGATGCTGTAAGGACAGTGGTCTCTAATGTGGAGACCACTGTCCTTACAGGATCTGGACACAAGCTGTGAGAACCTGGTTCCGTTCCCAGTGTCAACACTGCCTTATTACCTTAGCAAGTCACTTTATGTGCCTCAGACACCAAAAGCTTAAAGTGTAAGCTCTAGGTAGCAGGTACTCACTATGCCTGTGTGATACTGTACACCAATTGGTATTGCTATATGTTATATTACAACTTCACAGTCCTTTTTAAGCACATGATCTTAACCCTTTGAGTGCCAGATGAGTCTCACCCCTCTGGCACTCAGAGAGTTAAAGCACATCATATTTATACCACCCTTGGAGCACCTACTTCCTCTTCTTCCTGTTTGTACATAACCTGTGCATAGATGCAATAAATTAGATTGCCCTATCATACATGCGTACAGTCCAACACAACCCATTCCTTGGGGAAGTGGTAAAATGTGTCCATTTTTGAGCACAAAGATGGCTGTACATAAGAGCAAAAGAGATGCAGGGCCCACCTCAACACTAGAAACAGTGCAACAATGATCTTTGCACCTGCATAATACATGCCCTTCCCTGTTTGACATGGAATATGCAGGATTTGGGCACATCACTTTTGCAATATCCTGAAGGGAATAAAAGCACAGTGTTAATTTATCCAGACGGCACCTCATTTTCTTTACTTTTGCCTACAGAGAGGAAGACAGAGCTGTGATTTGTTTTTGCTTTCCTTGGAAGAAGAAGTGCTTAATATAGATTCCTGAAGAACATTTTCCATGATGCGTATAAGGAAATGTGTTTCTGATTTAAATTTTGATTCAGCTGTTTGCTACAGTTCATAATATAGTAACTGACTGGAGCTATTTATTCAGCTCTTTATTTAATAAGGTCTGCATTTTATTTAATACCTTTGCCTTTCCATTTTACAAAAACAATGACATATAAAAAAACATTGTAAATATTAGACATTGCACATTTACTTACAGTTACATTGAGATGCACACACAGATTTAGTTTGTGTGCAAATAGAGAGCTTTGAAATGAGATGATTCTTAGTGTATTTGTTCACATTCAGTACTTGTTGTGCTCCCTTTCTGTGTTGTTTTCTCTGTGGTATAATTAGAGCCAGATTTCCTAGTAGGCAGCCACCTAGGATGCCTAATTATAAGGGGAGCCACAGGTGTTCTTGCCACACCCACTTTGCTGAATTGAGGGTGTGGTCAGAACAATTCCAGTGTCCCTGCATAGTTTGCACACCCTTGTCATAGGGAGAGGGTATGATCCATAAATAAGTACAGACACAACTATTTTGGGGATAACAGACCACAGCTTTATTTAATTATTTTGCTCACATTATTATTTTTGTTCTTATTCAAATAACAATAATTAAGCATTAACCATTAAGCACTCATTAACTGACAGTCCTTACCAATCTTTCCTTGAAACCAAGCATGGCCAAATTGCACAGGCTCATGCTAACCCCCACATTCTTCAGCACTACAGCTGATCCCACCACTCGTCAGCACTTCCAGCTGACTCCACTATTCCTCAGCACTTACAGCTGACTCCACCATTTACAGCACTTACAGTTGACTCCCAAGGAATTACTCCATTGGCCATCCACTTTAGCTTCAATGGGTAACGTCACCTCCCGCGACCTAAGTCCGGGGCAAACTCCCAAAGGGTTTCTGCCCAAGGATAAAATCCCTTAACTTATCACATCAGTTATCGATCTCTGTAAACCATGCAAGGACTATCCTCCACAAGGCCCGACTGTCAATACCTTGAAGAGTTGGGGCCCCTGGTGGCAGGGGCCGACTGTCAATCCCGTGACCAGTCGCCCCCCGCAACGCCATGGTCTGTACCCCCCAGACACCCACAGCACTCAAAATGCAACGCACACAGCTCCACAGGGGATTCAACTCCCCCCACAGGCATACCGAACAGCAGACAAAGAGTACGCAATGGCACCCCCCACGAAAGACCACTTGCCCACTGCATCCACCTCAAGCACCAGATAAACCACCACCAAGGCCCACAGAAAAAACCCACACAGTCGTCCCCTGTACACACGGAAGACCCATACCAAAACCATACCGAACGGCCGAAGTGCCAGACCCCAACTATACCCCTAAACACACCTAATCACAGACAGACCACTCAATAAACAGAGACAGACCCAAAATCCAACACACTGACATCCATTCATACAAAAACCATGCATTACCCACTCCCAAGATCATATAGCCAAACAAACTGACAGGACCCACAACAAGAAGTGGGGGGAACCCGGTCATACCGTACCAGAACGGGAACCAGGAGGGACAGATACACACAAAGCATTCACAGCAGCCCAGCAACCCCAACCCCCCTAGACACCTGGTTAGGAGGCAAAGGCAGAACTCCATGGACAAGCATCAGAGGGAGCCCAACCCACCAGAGCAGCCCCAGACATATCCAGCCAAACAAAAAGACTCCAAGGACGTCACCGACTGCCAACCATGCAGTCCAAAAAAACTCCCACACACCCAACACCGATATTCCAACACACACACACAACCAACACCCATAACTATAGAGAGACAAGCATACACAGAATGTGACAGAAAAAGAAACCAATATATCCGCCAACTTTCCCAGAGAGATCCATAGTACCCCATCGATCCAAAA
This sequence comes from Rhinophrynus dorsalis, assembly GCA_037306005.1. Taxonomy (NCBI): domain Eukaryota; kingdom Metazoa; phylum Chordata; class Amphibia; order Anura; family Rhinophrynidae; genus Rhinophrynus; species Rhinophrynus dorsalis. The sequence continues at coordinate 248,326,383 of CM074720.1, read as the reverse complement.
GCAAAGATACCAGCCACAAACCTACACAGCTACCAACCACATAAAGCCATACCAGAGACATAAATCCTAACAGCACCTATGCCACTGAGATACAACTCTGTCGCCCAAAACCGTGTCCTGCACACACGGTGAGATAACCCTGGCCTCCAGTAACAAATGCACCACAACACCAAAGCCCCCCAACAACCTAGAAGCCACAGATCCGAAAAGGGGGGCGCAACACCAGAGCCACACCACACTGAAGTACCCCACGCACCTCACCCAATAAACACAGATCCCGCAAACCCACAGGGCACCTTAAAGCTGTCACCATCAGCAAGCCCCGGAGAACGAGAGGCACATGGCCACAGAACTACCATGCAGCCCGCATGCGGTGTCCGTCCAAATCCACCTGCAGTGGGACACCGGAACAGCCTCATTGCACACCTCCACTGGACAAACCACTGGCACCACAGGATCCTCCATCTGCGCCCATGCGGGTACCAGCCACACTCCAGGCCAGGAAAGCCCAGTACTCAGACCGGCTGTGCCTCCACCCAGCAGTAACCATCGCAGTGTCTGACAGAGAAAGGGAGTGGACACCTACTACGAACTGGAAGTAGATGAAAATGGGCCTCCATGCAACAGCATGTGACATCAAGTGCCACAGGTAAAATCATACACCACCTCTCCACTGGAATCGCCCCTGGAGACCACCACCTGGCCCAGGCACCAACCGGCCTGCCCGCCACGGACACCATGAGAGAGCCTGGCTCCCGAAGGCACCAATCCGTAACCACCATTGGGTATGCACGATATCCCCAGAGATCTAACGCACCAAACCTCCATGCACAATCTGCATAAGGTGACAAGGAGTTAGGAACCAAATGGAATGTTAGAGAAACCACCAGAACAAAACCACCAATCAGCAGACTGCGGTGCAGACCAAGCTATCCAATGACCACCTGCAAAGGCCCGTGCTGCCAGTGTGAAGAAACCCCAGACACCGTGTACTACTAGAGGGTCCACCCATTGTCCACAATGGAGGAGATGCACCTCGCCAACCGAAAGAGGGTCTCGAAGCACCTTGCCTGCCTGTGGGCCCACATGCCCTACATCCTGCTTGGGAACCCAGAACCCCCCAGGAGAGGGTCAACCAAGCCCCATGCCAGGCCTCAAGAAATAGCAAAGAAAACATAGAAAAGGGTGAAGAGAAACAGCAAAGGAAGGGAACAGGAAAGGAAAAAAGGAAAAGAAGAAACTGGAGAAGAGACGGAAAAGAATAAACAAAAACAGAAAGAAAAAGAATACCAGAGGACAGGGAGCCAACAGAAAGAAGATCCGCAAAGGACAGGGGAAAGCAAGAAGAAGAGAGACAAAGCGAGAAACCACAGCAAACCGCGGAAGAGGAGAAAAGAAAAACAGTGACCTGCAGACAGCACAAACAAAAGAGAATATGGTAGAAACGGGGGGGGGGGTGCCCACCAGATGCCGCCAAAGAAAACAAAGAAAGAAGAAAACACCCGCCGAAAGGCAAAATAAAGCAGCAGAAGGAAGGAGACACTAAAAGGGGAGCACCCTAGAAAAGGAGGGGGGGGCACAAAAAGAGAAAAAACACAAAATGGAAAGGGGGTGCAAGCAGACAAAAAGGAGAGAGGAAGAGTGGCAAGAGAAAGGGTGGGGGAGAGGACACCAGACACAGGAGGCCTGACTCACATAGCCGGCAGTACTGCATGGAAGAGGAAACCACCGGTGGCGCAACATACGCCACCAAAGTGAGCAGTAAAGCAAACCCAAAAGAGGCCCGCGGGAGGCCTACTGTCGTTCCCCCGGACTGCCACCAAGGAATCCCCTAATATCTGTTCCACAGCCTGGACCAGGCGGAGGGGAGAACAGCTACAGGCCACGCCAAACACAGCCCCATGCGGCCACACACCACGAAGATAAAAGAAAGGAGGGCCTAGAGCCACCGCCAGGGACCTAGACTAAGGAGGATTCAACCAGGGAACAGCCCGGTCAGGAGCCAGACAGGAGCCACAAAGGAAGGTGAATCCTGAAGCGACACTGTAGACTGTCAGCTGAATTGCAGCATGGACCATAAGGTAGGCCACCATCTGCACAGCAAACAGATCCTCACACCAACAGCAAGACATCATTCTGACCACCAGCCTGGTACAAAACGCTTCCACTGTCCTTTCTTCATTCACACAACAGACCACTTCCTGTTCCCATGCCTTTTAAAACCTTTCTTTTTACTCTACCCTCTCACACGCACTTCCTTTACACATCAACCCTCCCCATGACATGCTACCCCTCCTGTACCCTGCGGTCCCTTCCAGGGAATTTCTTATACTGGCCAGTTTAATTAAGCTTTCGGATGCTAAAGATTTCTCCAGTGCTTTGCTCTAAAATGCATTAGAGACCACTGTATCACCCAAGCGGTACAGAGTTTTTATTTTACTATGTTACAGGGTACATTTTTTCAGTGCTAGGGTGAAAAAATTTGAAAAATGGGGGTGTGGCTACAGGTGGCGCTAAGGATGCCTTGTGCAGGGGCTATTGAGACATATAGGAGTCTGAGTACAATTCATTACCTCTACAGTTATAAATCCTTTATAGACCAGTGGGGTGTGCTGTGCATTTCAAACCAATGTATTGCACGCCCTTTTGGTCCTTACAGGGTTACATATCACCTAGTTCTTAAGATTGAAGCTTCATCTACATTATTTTTGTGTATATTTTTTTATTATATAATTGATACCTTGGGGGAGATGCACTAAGCAGTGACAAAGATGTGATAAAGTGGAGATGACTTCTCCAGTGAGATCACTTCTCCAATTTCTATGTTATTCTATGGAGCCTATGCACTAAAATCTCTAGAATGTGAGAAATCTTAGTACATTGGCTCCATATAATAGCATAGGAACTGGAGAAGTGATATCACTGGAGAAGCAAACTCTGTTTTATTACCTCTTTATCACGCCTTTGTACATAACCCCCTTTGTATACACTTGTATTAGTAATTTCTGTTGCTTTACAACTAACACTTGTACTTAGAAACCTGTGAGAAATCTAGGAGAAAATCTTCCTTTTTCATTAATGAAGTGACATGTCTCTCTCCCTGTCGGTGATCATAAACCTCAAACTCTGCTCCCCCATTTTTTTAATAAGAAATGTAAGTCTTTGCACACGTACGTTTTTATTCCTTTGCATTTTATTTTGTTAAATATTTGGAGAAAAAAACAAATTCATTATGCATCATTTTTGAAGTCTCAGATATAAGAACAATCCAATATACGCAATTCATGCCAAACATACACTTACCATATATACAAACAAGCCTGTTCTGTTCACAGCCATTGTGTGATCCAGTCATTTTCAAACTTCTGAACATGATCAATTTTCAGCAATATGGATATGCTGCATTAAAATGCAGACATTTGGTATTGAAACCAGGTTTTTAGAGGCCCTAAGCAAAGACTTCAGATGGGACCTCCTTTTCTTATACAAACTTAGGGATTTTTGTGCTTCAAATGTATTATCATGGATGAAGATGAGGAAGAAGTTGAGAGGATGGTGGGAAGGAGAAGCTTGCAGGAGAAAAGAAAAAGGTGGAGGGATGGAAGTTAAGAGGGAAGAACGGTAAAAGAATGAAGGGATGCAGGAAGACATAAGCTGAAGTAAGAAGTGATTGGAGGAATGGAAAGAAGGAGGAAAGAAGTGATTGCTAGAAGGAGGCATTGGTGGAAGGAAGAAGATGGGGGAATGGAGAAACAACAGGGAGGAAAGAAGAAAGAGATGGAGGGAGGAAGAAGCTGGAGGGATGAAAAAAGAAGCTGAAGGGAGAGCGAGAATACAAGATGATGGTGAAAGGAAGAAGCAGGAGGGGGAAGGGAGAAAGAAGATGGAGTGATGAAGGGAGGAAAGAAGGAAAAAAACTGGAGGAATGGAGCAAGGGAAAGAGGAAGAAACTAGAGAGAGAGATAGGGAGATAAAGATAGGAGGGAAGAAGAAATAGAAGAGAGGAAGGAGTGGGAAGGAGGAAGGAAGAAAAATGAAGATGACGGAGGGAGAAGCAAAGATGCTGGAATGAAGAATGAAAAAAATGGAGGGATAGAGGAAAAAATGGAGGAAGGAAATGCAGGAAGAAGGAGGGAGGAAGAAAATGGCGGAATAGAGAAAGAAAAAGGATGGAGAGAAGGAAGGAAAGAGGATGAAGAAAGAATAAAGAAGGAGAAAAGGAGGGAGGGAGGGAGGGACAGAAACATCAGGGGCACCCATATCAAAAGGCCCCCCTGGCCATAGCCTTTAATGAGGTTGTTCAGAGAGGGAAGAAAGAAGGACAAAATCAACATTTAATTAAAATTAGTAAATATAATATTCAGTACAACCTACTATTAAAGATGGAGGTATCCACAGTAACTGATGTCTGATTGTCCTGTCATTAGCACTGCCTGCCTGGCCCTGGTACTCCATTATGCCAGAACTGACACACTGTGTGTGTGTCTTCTCAGTCCCCCATTGCCTGCACTGTTTGCCCAGTCCCAGCCCACTGACTCTGGTCACAGATCAGAGGTTCCAGGAGAGCAAACAGTGTAGGTGACTGTGGACTCAAACAGAGAGGTTGCATTGGGTATGAACATCCCTCACTAGCTTAAATAATTATATGGTATTCCTTACTAATTCTAAATAAATTGCCCCTTACTTATCCAGCATTCTGAATGACTTCTCTAGGAACTAATCTCAGAGACTGTGTGGGACTCTGCTACACCATTGACCAGAAAGAAAGGGGTTTCAGGGACATATAATGTATATGTCACAAGCAGGTTTGTGGAAACTGCTAATCACATGTAATGATTTTATTTAATATTTATGAAAACTTTTATACAAGATAATATCAGTGAACACTGCATTATTCAATGAAGGTAATTCACCTTCATTCATAAAACTTTGTTAAACAGTCTGATAGCTGAATCCTGCAGAGTGCCATACTATGACGTTGTAGTTCGCAGATCTGCACTAGAAGCCTCTTATTACAGTGCAGACGTAATAGTAGGGCTTGGAAGACTCAGATCTGATGTTTCCAGGCTACTAATCTCTCCTCTAAACATAGTTATTCCAGTGTACATAATATACAATCATTGAGAAAGATAAATGTGTGTGAACCTGTTAAACCAGGAAATTATCCATTTGATTTCTAGAGGTGTGCACAGTGCATCACAAGGAAATGTGTTGAACACACTCCGGTCCTCAGATGGTTGAATCATTTAATGACAAACTTCCTATCAGAAGGAATTTACTTAAATGTAAACTGAAGCTGTGTCATATATAAGCCAATCTGGGTGTCTAAGCACATTTATTCTTAATAAAGTGCACTGGCATCCTTGTTCCAGTTGCCAACCAAGATTAAATCAAAGAGCCATAATATGCAGAAGAAACATCCTCATGTGTACATCTATTTTGATAAACCGTGTACATAAGTATAAAAAAAAATAATTAAAAAACACAAAATCATGCACTGACAAAATGTGAAACAGAGAATATCAGAAAATACATATATATTAATAGCTATTTCAGCCCTTAGGCCACAGTATTAACTGCATTCCATACATTTTTCATTTTCGGGCCAAAGCAAAAGTAGAGTCATTCTAGGGCCAACCCACAGCACTATAGATTCACAATAAGAGTGATATTGATTTAAAGTGAAACGTGTTTTATAATGACTGGTGATTTTGAATGGGATTTCAGTATCAACTATATTTTTGTTAGCCTTTTTTATTTAAAACCATGGTTTATGAGGTAGTAAGCTCTATTTATTTGTCAGTTTGTGCACAGTAGACTACTTCCTGGTAGGAAATGGCAGTGGAGAGGGAGAGTGGAATGCATTGTGAAATACATTCTCTCTAGCATTTAAGGGATTAAAAACATTTTACTCAATGGGAATGTTTAGAAAATGTATTTGTTCCCCATATTACAGTTGTTTTGCCCCAGAATTACCCCACCTCTTTGTGCATACGGTCCTTTGAGTAACTAATCACAATTCTTTATATATTTGGTTTTTGAAACACAATCAGTCATTCTGGGTCAGGTTGGGTCTTCACACAAATATGCACTGTGACTGACCAAACAGGTCAAGTACAGAACTGTGGATTAATGCTGGGACACAAAATGGCATTGGGGTAGATGTAAATTGGAGATTCCACACTAAATCAGGATACCTAAACTTGCCTAGCATCAATTAAGTAAGCCGTGCACACCAGAGTCCCCCATCAACACGACTTGAAAGACAACAGGGCAGATTATGGGCATGTTTAAATTACTACACTAAACAAGACAGACAGGAAATAGCATGAATGTTTACCATTTTCTTGATCATGCTGAGGGGCTGGCATGTAGCTTCAACCAGTATGCACTACAGTGCACACTGCAGTGCATACTCTGTAGTGCAGCCACTGGTGATAGAGTCTATCAGGGAAAAGCAAGGACTGATATCAGTTTTATTGTCCTATGTCTGCCTAATGTCAGTTTACTAAGCTACTTATGCTGATAATTCTCCCATTAATGCCACTTATGCCAAGGAGACTCTGGAAGTGTATGCGTGTTTTGGGGCATTACTCTCCTCTGTGCAGTGTTTTACATGATATGCTAAGAAGAAACAGAAGAAATTATTGTAACTTTACATCATATCCATGCAAATGCTATTGGTGAGGTGTTCAGGCCTTGCTAACATTAAACAAATGGAAATTATCCTGGTGCACACTTAATCTTACTAATCCAGATGGTCCACAAGAAAATGAAAACAAACATGGGTTATACAGGGGAAATGTATGTAGCTAACAGAAGTAAAAATAACCAATAATGTGGTATTTATGCATATCCAGAGGTGCAACTGCTACTGTGTGCTACAGTACCTCCACTTTCTATTAAAGGGATAGTAATGTTTCACAAATAAAGCAGCTCCCATTAATCTTCATATTATTTGAGGCTTACTCTAGTTGAAAGGGGCGGGAGGGGGATCATTCAATTACTCTTGACCTACAACTCTGACAGCACTGGAGTAACAATAGGGGTTGCACCTGCACTCCAGGGGCCCAGTCGCCCTCTGCAATCCCCTCGCATGGTGCCCGCAGCAAGTAGGTCTGTGTTTTCTTCGGCACAGACCTCTAACATCTGATCTCCCTCTCCGGCACTCTAGTAATGCAGAGCACTGGGAGATCTCCCAACGCTCTGCATTACTGAGAACCATGCAGGAGCTCTAGCTCTATAGAGGCCTGTGTTGGAGGAGGAACAGACCTCTCATGCCACACTGCTAGACCACCAGAGAGGTAGGGGCAGTGTGGAGATTAGGGGCAGTGTGGAGATTTGGTGGCAATGGTGTCAATGTGGAGATGTGGTGGCAATGTGGAGATGTGGTGGCAATGTGGAGGTTGGGGGGCAAGGTGGAGATTGGGGGACAAGGTGGAGATTGGTGGGGAAATGTGGAGACTGGGGGCAATGGAGGGGTTCAGTGTGGCTGGGGGGGGCCATGGCAGTTTCTGCACCAGGGCCCGGTGGCTTCTAGTTATGCCTCTGTCTGACAGTATTGAAATAACACTCTCCATGGCCCAAATACTATGATGATTAATTGGAGTTGCTTATTTTGTGAAACCTTACAGTCATTTTAAATAAACAATTCAGTCTCTATATGCAGCAGGGTCAGCAAATAAACCTTTGATTTGTGTATAGATCTCTGTGTTGGCTGATGTTGCATTGGGCAAGTAATATATTTTAGCTAATATTAGTGATTATAATTTCAAAATGTTCTTTCTGGAAAATGAGTCTGAACTGATGAATAGGATAATGATAATGACTTTAGTAAAGATGACAATGAACAAAATATGCTGTTTTAGGCTGTAGGCTCTAAATGAGTGCATGCCTTCTAACATTTCACAAATATAGAAAGATATACTAACAACTTCTTCCTCCATATAACTGCTAACACACACATTATCCGCACACACTGATCTACTAAAGGCCAGACACAACACACAGCAGCAGCAGTGTTCTCGGAATTGTCATAGACTTAATGATAAGATTTTCTTTCCATGGAATTAAATATTTCGATGATGTAAAGAAAATCTCATTATAGCGCATGTCTGTGATCACTCTGGTGCCTGAGTTTCTCTCTTTTACTTGCAGATTGACCCCCAGAAGAGCTTCGCTTTCCTTCGCTGCTGAAAAAAGGTATAAAATGCTGATTTATGAGTTACAGAAGCACAAAATGTACTGTTTCAAAACAGAGGAGAGAAAGAAACCGTAAACAGCACCAGACCCACCTTCCTGAATGAGAACTATATGAACTAAGTATGATGATGTGTCTCAGATAGGTATAGAGAGTCTTAAAAGTAGAATTAAGATATAACTTTTATTACACACATATATTTAAAATATGTACGGCAAATTAAAATAAAGTCTGAGATTGCTTGTGAATTTAATCTAGCAGTCAATATTACATAACTGTGTGATATTCATACAACAGATAATACTGCTGTCATGCCGGTATAACACTTCTCTGTTTTCCGTATGTTTAACCTCTACAGATATCTCCTTCAGCAGTGCTAGGGTTAAACTGGTATACCTGACTGAATAAACTTGCAGGATGATAATTAATGAATACAAATAGCAGGTAAATGCTCTGAACAATGATGGACTTTATTCTGGATGGTATTAATAATTGAGCGTTTCAATAGTACCACAATTGATATCTTGGTAAAAAATCAATTCCTTTGAGCGAAACCAGCAATTCGATATAAAGCTATCGGGTTAACTACCTAAACCTCACCAGTCTTTATATACTGGATCGGAATATCGGGTTAGCTAATTGTATTTGAATTCCCGATAGGTATTTTCAACAGCTGATAGCATTGTATCCTAATTAACCATTTTATCCCCAGTGAATTTTACATTACGTAGTTATAGAATATAAATTATAAACACAATTGGATTACTGTTGCGCCTAATAGTGTGTTTATAGACAAATCTCTTCGTGGTGTACTAAATCATACATGTCAGTTGGACCCCACTTGAATTATCCTGCCTCATAATCACCAGCCACAACAAAAGATCCTAAGAGAGTAATTTGTAACAGACAAGGTGTTACTTTCTCAAATCGTTTAATAACTGGCATCTCGGCACTACTGTTCTAAGTGGCTGATGAATACTAAAGTAACTTGTATTCAGTGGTGTCCGTAGACATTTTTCCAGGGGGGGGCAAAGCCATAATATGACCCCCAGGCCAGCCCATCTAGCCCCTTTATTTATATGGAGTGGGGTAATTGTAGGGGGGGGGCAAGTGCCCCTCTTGCCCCCCCCTCCGGACGCCCATGCTTGTATTACACCTATCTGTATAGTCACTTCAGCAGATCACAAAGACATCACAGAGCACATGAGTCTGCCTCTGTGTGTCTATTAAGCTAGATTCATTATTTATTTATTTTTCACATTTTACTTATTCGAGCAATGTCAGAGATAACACAGAACACATGAGTCTGCTTCCATGAGCCCGACGCGCGTTTTGCCAGTATGGCTTTGTCTACTACCCTCTCAGTGAAGTAAAACTTTCTTACATTACGTAAGTGGTGTGCAATGCAATACACATTCCTCAGCATAGTACATAGTTAATGAGGTTGAAAAAAAGACATAGGTCCATCAAATCCAGCCCTTTCCAAACTTCACCTGTTGATCCAGAGGAAGGCAGGAAAAACCCCATTGAAGCCATTTCCAACCATTTCCAGCCATTTCCAACTTTGCTGCATATAACCCCTACCTATACCTTTGCTCCATTATTAATACCATTAACAGAGAATGAGATGTCTGTGAGTGAGAAAAATAGAGAAATGTGAGTTGTGACTGAAAATTAATGGATTATGTCTGGCAGTCTGATATTGTGACAGTATACATTTTTGCTCTTTCTGCACTGAACCAGTGTTGTGCTTTATGATAAAATGTATCACTTTTACTCTGCAGAGAAAGCCAGAAGTGATATTTTTGTCAAATTCAGTGGTTCTCAACCTTTTTACATTCAAGGCACCCCTACACACTGTTCGGAATTCCCGGGGCACCCCTAACTTCTCAAAAGTCCTATAACAGTGTGTAATGAAGAAGATATGTATAAGAGTAGTTACTTTTACCTCCCAAATTCAGAATAACATAATTGATTAGTTATACATTGGGGATAAATAAAACAAAAAGATCCTATTGATTTAAATTTTTTAGCACTTGAATACTAAACAGGTCTCCAAGACATTTTGGCATTCAAGGAGTTAAAAGCCCAGTTTAAATAAACTGAAATTTTGGGAATTTTTATTTTCCCCCAGTGGAGCAGTTGGTTTACCCTAGATTAGATTTTTTCCAGTTTTTCTTAGTATCAGAGCAAGTGAGACAGAGAGCTGGAGCAGTAATGAACAGTTCATGGTTACTTTTTATTGATTTTTTTTACTTTACTACACTTCATAAGCCAATCTGGATCATGATGAAGGGCACTATATGGGACAGACTGTGCCCCACTGATGTCCATGAGTGGCACATTGGTAACCCAGTGACTCCATGTATAACCAACACCACAGAGGTGTACACAGGGGCATCAGATGAGCCACTGTCGTGTCCAAATGTACCCCTCTGGGCCTCCAGAAAACGGTATGGTGCACTGGATGGGGGGCACAGTTATTATTGTTAATTGGCCATTTGAGTGAGGGGGACACAAAGGGCAACTATACCACACGCTGTCCACATGATATTGTCCACCTCCTCCACACACTGCCCACATGACATTGTCCACCACACACTGCACTCACTGCCCACATGACATAGTCCACCTCCATCACACACTGCCCACCTCACATTGTCCACCTCCACCACACACTGCCCATCTCACATTGTCCACCTCTTCCACACTGCCCACCTCACATTGTCCATCTCTTCCACACTGCCCACCTCACATTGTTCACCTCTTCCACACTGCCCACCTCACATTGTCCACCTCTTCCACACTGCCCACCTCACACTGTCCACCTCTTCTACACTGCCCACCTCCACACACTGCCCACCTCATTGTCCACCTCTATCACACTGCCCACCTCATTGTCCACCTCTTTCACACTGTCCACCTCCATGGTCCACCGCACACTGCCCACCTTTTTCATACTGCCCACCTCCTTCACACACTTCCCACATGACATTGTCCGCCTCCTTCACACAGCCCACCTCCACACGCTGCCCACCTCCACATTGCCCCCCCCCCCCACTGCTCATAATCCACATTGGCCATTTGGCCCCCATTGTCCACATTTGCCACAATCCACCTCCATACTGGACCCCACAGTCCACCTCGGCATTAGCCCACATCCACACTGGCATCCACTGTCCACCTCCACGTCATCATTGCCCACCTGCACAATTATTGTCCACAGTCCAATCGATGTCCCCCACAGCTGCAGCCGGCAAAGTTTCACAGACCACTGCTGTCCTGTCCTGTCAATCATGCTGTGCTCTTTGGTGCCTATTTTTGTTTTTATGTTACTGCCTAATATAATTTAGTCATCACATGCCCCTGCAGGCCGTGATGACATCCTGTGCGTGGTGCACACGCATGCGCATTCAGATGTAGAGAAGCTGAGCGCTGCGGTGGCGCAACGGCACACATATGCTACCATGACTGGGCACAGCAGAGAGCACAGATTGCTTGGCATTGCTCTTTGAACTTCCAAAGCAGCCAGTACTGATGGCATTAGATGTGCAGCCGCACATCTAATGCCGTCAGTACCGGCTGCTTTGGAAGTTCAAGTGCAAAATCGGGAAGCCAGCGCCACACCCCCTTAATGAGTGCCACCCAGGGAGGACCCCCCCCCCTTAGTATGCCACTGGTCCCACCTCCACCCAACAGCCCAATCAGGATGTGCCTCCAGCAATGGGCTGTCTTCCTTGCCTGTTCCTACGCTACACTGTGCCTTGATGGATGCACCGTGGATACAAAAGCATCGGCTCCAACAAAATTAAATGTAATTCTGTGGCACCCTAACTACATCTGCAATAGCGTGGTGTAATTAATTCTATAAAGTTCACGGCACCCCTAGAGGGTCCGCGGCACTCCGGTTGAGAAACACTGGTCTAGTTGTACTGCTGTATTTGTATTGCCAGACAGACATGAGGGTCTAGGAAAATAGGCTTGTAGGCTGTATTTTCCTCATCACTGTTGTAGAGACTGCTTTGAGCTGTTGTGAGAGTCTCACTAAGTGGCTTTTGCCCAATAAAGTTACTCAATACCAATTGTCGTTGGTAATAATAACCAGTACTTTTGCACTTTGTTTCCATGGATGGAAAAATCTGGGTACTCTGTGGAGTTGAAATGGAAGAGTCTACATCATTTAAAAAAAGGGTTACGTCTCTAAGAAATATTGAAAAACAGAATCAAATAACAGCTATGGCCCAACTGGACTATTAAAATATTGTTCATTTGGTTAACTTGCAAGTGGTCCAAATGATGCAATTGACATCATTATATGGATGGGGAGGGATTATGAATGAGAAAAAGCAGGGGTTGCCTCCAAAATGGGTGTGGTGTGGAACTGAGTGGCAAACTCATTGGCGCTAGTAGCTGGAATTGTAACATCCACCTGTCCAAAACTGCTGTTGGTATTTCCACTACCACAGTCTGTGGCAGTGATGATGACTCCAATCCCACCAGTACCCAGTATGGTAGGCATACCAGTTTGTTCTTATTTTAACATTTTGTCATGCTGGTAAGAGTGGAAGTCAGATAATTCAGAAGCAGGAACTTCAGAAACTACAATCATATTACCACCAAAAAACTGTGTGTCAGTGGAGGGGGTGGTGAGACCCATTCCAACCATGAATGCTACCCACTCCTTGTATAAACCAGGAAAGCTCTCATGTTGAAAACTGGTACCACCACCACCATCAGCAGCAACAGAACGCCACCAGCACATCACCCTCTCTTGCTGGTGGTGGTGAGTGTGAAATAGGAGTAGGTGGTGTACTTGGTGTCACACTCACAGACACAGCAGCAGCAGACTCAGATATAGACATCAACTCTGTGTTGCTACTTCTACACATAGCCACCTGTAAAAAAAATTCCCCTTTCAAAAATTCACCTCAGGGTCCAGGGGATGTGGTGGCAGCCCTATCTGTTGGGAAGGTGACAAGTGCAATAATATCCAGTGCTGTTGAAAGGTTCTTTTTTTTTTATAGTAGTGGGGTAGGAATTTTTGCAGCTATAGAAAGAATAGGTAGGAAACTGCAACATTCTCACAAGAAATTCAGTGGTGATAGCAGAAAAACAGGAATTTTATGACTTTTCAATTCATGTGAAGTTTCCCAGAACAAGTAGCAAACTGTCATCCATGAAATTAAACTTTTTCTCATCATTTTACTGAGCAAACAAATGGCACTGTAGGAACAACTACAATTCCCATTGGTTTAAATTGTGCTTTTAAAGGGATAGTAATACTTCCTTTTAACTTTATTTTATTTTGTAGGCATTAAAAAAACATGAAGAATGATATAAGTCTTATCTCTCAAACCTTTATGGTTTAAGAGATATTCACAAGCAAACTTTCCCCTTCCCGTCCCTTTTTCCTAGTGTAAGCCATGTCTTCTCAAATGTGAATCTGGTTGTAAGACCAGACAGATCACAGCAGGGGACAATCTTCTTTGTATGAAAACAATGAAAGCCCTTCCCCCTTGACAAGTTTTTCAGCTTTTTCCCTTATCTTAATTGAAGATTGTCCCTCTCTGCAGTCTACCTGGGCACCTCCCTTCTGATCTGGCTGAACAGGGGGGGATACTTTGCTTGTGAATATCTCTTAAACCATAAAGGTTTGAGAGATAAGACTTATATCGTTCTTCATGTTTTTTTTTATGCCTACAAAATAAAATAAAGATAAAATGAAGTATTACTATCCCTTTAACCTTTTGAATGTGGGAGTAGTCTCTCACATGTTGATCTGCAGCTCTACAGTTGATCTGCTGGGTCTTGCAACTTAGCCCTAGCTTTCATAGGCCACGTTGCAGGTCTGCTCTACTGAAACTTCAGTACCACTCTGTAACGCATGCTCCATGGGCTGCATTATGTGTAGTGATTGTGTGTAGTGATTGTCAATTTCATGAACAGCATAAAATAGCCCATTTTTGCCTATTTTTCAGGTCACTATTGCAGCAATGGTACTTCTGCCCTAATGAATTCAATGTGAACAAGGGCCTATCTTTCACTTTACAAGCAAAACAAGACTAAGTGATTTATTATTTAACTGAGATAACCTCCTGGGGATCACTCCTCCTGTTTTCAGCACTAGTGTTTATTTTAGAAAGACAAACGTTTTCTTCCTGGTGGGTCACTTAACCAATAACATCTTGAATACTGTGATTTTGCAAAAGTAAAAATATGGCCAACTGAAAGACTGCTCCTTTAAATATTTGATGCTTGGAAACTTAGATTATTATTATTAGATGAGGGTTTGTACTGTGTTAGCCTTAGAAATCCAGGGGGCAAATATAGTGCAGTTGATACCTTTATTGGCTAACTAAGGATATTTAGGATGCAAGCTTTCATGATAACATGCCTAATGAAGAGACCTGGTAGGTCTTGAAACCCTGCATCCTAAATCTGCTTAGTTAGCCAATAAAGTTATCAACTGGACTATATTTGCCTCCTTGATTATCATTGGCTCTCTAGGAGTAGAGAAAGGCAGATCTGAATAGGAAATTGTTTTTGTTCACTTATTGTGGCAAATAATGAGGGAAATGTACTAATAAGAATTGAGAGGTTCTCCAATAAGGTTTGGAAATTACTTCTCTATTGACATAAACTATCCAGTTGCTATGTTATATAGGGGTAAATGTATAAATAAGAAATGTTGCTAAAATTTATTAAAAAAAAAATAAGATCATGTTCATAAACATGTCTATCTGAGAATATTCTGAGAAAATTCACAACTGAGAATATTTCTTCACATACATAGCTGTCACTATATACTTCATTTAAGAACAGGTTATACCTGGCATTAAGATTCAATCACTAAAACTGCCTTTATTTCTTTTTTTTTTTTTTTTTTTGCAGTTAGCAAATGTCTTTATAAATACATTGGGACACAGTTATTTTTTGGACAAGACAACTCCACTTTTCACAAAAGTCGACTGACTGGAGTTAGCACTAAAAGAAAATGTTGCTAAACATTTATAGATATCCTTATGTCACTTTGATACAATTTTACAGACACTTTCTTTATAACACCAGTTTTATAAATCTCCACATAGAGCCTATGCATTAAAAATATTTCAAGTTGGAAATATGACAGTGAATAGACTCCACACAATAACATATAAACTGAGAATTAATCACACTAGGGAATGCATACCCTCTTTATCACACTTTAAAGCATCTCCCCACTGAGGTAATTTGGGGCAAAACAACTGATCCAATAAGGGAGAAATAAAATTCCCCACATTTCATTTATTTAAATTGGGCTTTTAAACTCTCAAATGCTAGTGAGGTTTCTATCACATTGCTTCTCCATACGTTGGAGACATTTTTATCATTCACCCAGTTAAAAGCCCTTTTTAAATAAATGTGCTTTTCTTTGTACCCTATGGTAATTAGTTTGCCCCAGAATTCAGTATACAGTCAGTTGAGTGTGAGCCATTTACTGACACATTAGTACTTTCACTTCAGTGACCTACAGGCCACCTGTGTGATCCAGGACATCCTGATTATATTAAGGTTCAAAGAAGGTCAAAGCTTGCTACTGTTGACATACTGTAAAGATGGGTTGTCTACCAAATAATTGGTATTTGCACTGCAGTATTTACAGATTGTCATTTAGGTCATTTCTAGAAATCACTCTGTATTTAAATGACCACATACTAATTTATAGCTAACATTACCTTGCTTTGACTAGGATGGAAAACAGTTTTATTATTATAATTGCTCCATATTTTTTCAGCCTCTTGGTGTGAGATAGGAGGGTAACAAGTAATGTAAATTTACACCTACAATGGACTGGGGTTAAATACACTCAAAAACCATGTAGTTCATGTGTCCATCTGTAAATGCTAACTCTTATATGAGGCCTAAAGTCTAGCCTTCCATATGATCTGTGGGAGCTGTCATTCCAGGACTTCCTTACTTCCATTACTATAGCAATCTTGATAGGTGATTTTAAATAGTGATGGTACTGTATTTTCTGTGATTTGGATGAGATAATGTAACAGCCTTTTTTAAAATACAAGAGAGAGATGAATACATATCTAAATAAATCAACTGCCTTAGCTCTCTCTCTTACACACACACACACACACACACACACACACACACACACACACACACACACACACACACACACACACACACACACACACACACACACACACACACACACACACACACACACACACACACACATATTATATATAGGGATGGGCAAAATTTTTTGACACAAACTGAAATCGCCACTTTCAGCTTGGCAAATAATTTCACTTGAAAACTGCTGTTTTGTCACCTAGCTCATTCCTTGAAATCAATGGGAACATTTAATTTATACACAACACAGAGCAATTATTATTTTATTTCCCAAAAGCATAATATAAGAGGGGCATGAGGGTGCCTGTGTTGGTGGGGTGTGGGGAGGGAATCAATTCAACAGGGAATGTTTTTGTTGGGTGGTTTATTTACAGGGATTTGGGGCAGTTAATAAAAAATAAATCCCAAATACAATTAAAAAACACTATAAGACATGGTATAACGTGGTCTGAGGAGGGTGTCTGTGTTGGTCAGTGGAGTCTGGGGAAAGGATCAGTTGAACAGGGAATTTGTTTTGGGGGTTTGCTGACTGGTATTGGGGGTACAGTTAATTAAAAAATAAATAAATAAAATAAGAAATTTGTATGTGATGTGATAAAGACAGGGACCCACTGACGTAACCTGCCACTGGGGTAGAGTGATACTTGACGTGACAGAGTATTTTGCAGAGGATGATTTGTAAGGTTTGTTGTTATAGGCCCAAGCCCTGAGGAAACATTGCTTTGTAGGACATAGACTTGTCCTGCTCTCACTACTACCCTCTTCTTCCTCCCTTGACACCTTAGGAGTGATTTAGGGGGACTGGCCAGCATTGCTTCTGTAGTGCTCACTTCCTACTCAGACTCACACTCAGTGGACACATAAGGGTCCTTCCAGTTCCTCCTTTTATTACTTTTAAACTTTCTCATAGTAATAGCAGTCACTATGAGCCTCTCCTGACTTAGTTTTGCAAAAAATTCACAGCAGAACAGCACAGCACGTCTACCTCACTCTGTTGCTGCTTCTATTGTGTTTCACTTCCTCTACTACATCACATTTTTATAGCGAAAAGGCAAAAAACACATAAATCAATGGGTGGAATATAACAGCTTACCTTACATCGAGCACCGCTGCTTCGGCTGATGCTGGGATTGTATTGGTCGAAATTACGCTTCAGCGTCATCCCACGTGTCACTTCGGGCATTTGGCATGAGCGCGCTTGGCATCCTTAGCGGCTGCCCATGTCCTCTAGCTAGGCGGTTCAGCAGGTCAAAGTGACGCAGGATAGGTGCAGGTGTTGGAAGCATCCCGGCGAGATGTGTCAAATTATGGGCGCGAGGCTGTGTATTGACACAGGCCTCATCTTTATACAGGAGAGCCTGGGCAGTCTCCTCCCATCTACTTCCTGGTTATAGTATTTAAGGGAACTGGATCTTTATCCAGTTACCCTTACGTTGTTGTCCTGTGCTGTTGTATTGGCTTATAGTCTGATATCCTGTGTATGACCCTGGCTTGTCTGACCATCCACCCTGGTGCTGACATGTGGCCCCTCTCTGTGTTGCCTCCTGACTAGTGGACATCTTATCTGGTGCAGACCTGTGGCTTTGGCTGACTACCCGCTCCGTGTATGACCCTGGCTTTTCTGACTCCCCAGTCTGGTGCTGATCTGTGGCTCTGTCTGATTATCCTACTATGTTGCTCCTTGTACCGCAGACATCCTATCTGGTGCAGACCTGTGGCTCTGGCAGACTCCGGCCGTACTTACTGCAGCCGTGAGTCAGTAGGCTCCCTTGTCACCATCTTATTGGGAGAAAGTAGGGTCGACTCGGTGTACCTCTCGGGGAGATTGAGACTGCCAGTTGGCTTTGGCCTAGTCTCTAGCAGTTGTGGTGGGCCGGTTGGCGGCTCCTATTTCTGACAGAGTCTCTAGCCTCTCCAGTCACCCTCTACTTATTATCATATTTTATTACCGCATATTATTATAATAAAGGTGATTTAACTATACTGTCTGACTCTTGTCTTTGCTTGCCAACTGTGACATGGAAACTTTCTTGCCATTGAAAAAATGGCGAAGAATTTTTGCCAATGCACAAAAAAATGCTAATATTTTAACCCTTTTAAAGAGCTGAATTTTCTGTGAAAAAGCAGACAACAACATGTTTTTCACAGATTTCTTCAGAAGGAACACTGCAGGACCTTTCGCCCACCCCTAATTATATAATCCATTATATAGGTATGATTCTGCACTGATCCACCTATACAGATCTTAGACTGCCACCTTGGTGCTTTGTACCACTTCCTATTAACCTTCAGTGGTCTACTGTATACTTCAGATAAAATATATTTTGACTTTTAGGCACATAAATATTCATGCTCCAGACCCTGCATGCTATAGTTTCTCAACTGGACTGTTCATTAAGTTTGCACGATTAAAACATGACTAATAGGATAAAGAAAAGCAAGCTGCATCATTCATAAAATGTGTCTTTATCTTTGCCTCGCACATCCCCAGATTGCACAGTAGTACATTTTGATGGGTATTCTGCAGCTGCTGTGTGCCTGAGGCAGTTCTCATTATTTATTGGCAGGTCCTTGCAATGAAGCCTTATAAAAAGTACTTAGTTCTCTTCTATAAAACTAGTGTTAGACTCATTGGCATAATTTACTGTTTATCAACAAAGTAGCTATCTCACTGGTGTGAAATTGAGGTTATATTTGCACGCTGTTGTAAATTAATGTAATTTACTCATTAAAGACCAGAGGGCAATGCAACATGTTGTTTTATGAACATGAATTTCCACTTCAGTGTTTCCATCTCACCCCTTAAACACTGGCCTTTTATGAAAGCTGCACTTATGAGAGCTTCTATCTATCTATCTATCTATCTATCTATCTATCTATCTATCTATCTGTCTCTACCTTTGGATAGTCAAATTGGGAGTTGTAGTCCTACAACAGTTGGAGTCCTTCAGGCAGTTGTGTGATTGTTAATTGTTGTTTGTTCTATAAGTTACATGTGTTATGACCAGACTGTAAGTACTAAAGTGTATACTGTAAGTAATAAAGTGATGGTAAGAGCTAGGTCATCGGGGGGAGATGCACTAAGGAGTTGATGCTATGGCATGGTGTGTCTGGTGATATGGGGAGATCACTTCATCTTGGAGAATACGACACACTTCACTATATGCACTAAGAATTACCTATACAAGGAGAAGGGATAGACTTTGAAGTTTAGCATATAGGTTTGGCATGACGCTAGTAATTTGTTGGGAAGGGCAAGTGGGGGAGCAGAAACAATGCACTTTGACTTTAGCAGCAAGAACAAGCATCACAGCCTTCTCTAATCCATTTCAGTTCTGTGGGGATGTGCAATGCACACCACTATGGAACTGAAATGGTTTTAACATTAATAATCTGTTGACCGGCTTAGCAATTGATATAGAAACTGAGTGAACTGGCACTCGCAAGGCACTCTGCAAGGCAAATGGAGTGCCTTGCAATTACTAAATTTACATGAATCATCTGCTTGGTGGATAGTCTTCTGAGGACCAGAAACAACTTATCAGCTGTTTTATGTAAGAAGAGAAGCTGTATATAACTGATTCTCTTCAATTTCTCTCAGTTCCTGTATCAGCTATGAATCCAGTCAATTTATTATTAATGGATTCTAATCCTTTCAGTGCCACATAGATGAGCAATGCACATCCCTATGGCACTCAAAGATTTATATGAGGAAGCTGCTATCTCTCTGTCTCCACAGAAAGCTAAGGGAAGGTCCCAACTTCATCAACCTTAGGTTGATAAAGTTGGGAATGTGAACTCTGACAGCATAGGCAGCTCTCAGAGTTTAGTGCATGAAGTGCAATGCCACATTAGCATATAAAAACCACCCATATGAATATGATAATGGATTGTTAAGCTGTATTTCAGTATGCAAACGAGCCAATGTCAAAGTAGTCAGTGCAAAATTATAAACCCGGTGAAGGCATAGTGAAAGCAGGAATATGATATGAAGACACCTTAGTGCACATATTGAGATGTAAGCAAATAAACACAGTATCTCCAGCCTGCACTCTATTCAGACCCTTAGTGTATCTTCCCCAGGAGGTTTTGCTTTGTACCCTCTTCTCACCAGCTGAATAAAAAAATTCTTACATGGCTTTTGGGTGATGCAACTGTTGACTTTAATAAGTGCCATCAAAATAGAAAAAAGTGTGTAGAATGATTGAAAATAAAAATGCTTTAGTTCCTTGTCTGTAGTTTTGTGCCACTTACTTTCTCTTATTTCTTCTAGAATGTCCCATCTGAAAAAAAACTAGAATAAACAACATCTTGTTTCAGCCTTACAACTGTATTGTTAGTCACTATGACAGACTTGAACATTCCCTAAGTACCTGAAGAATGGGTATAATTTAAGTTCTTCCTGTTGTGCATATCATGTGTTTAGTTTCAGATGCATACTCTATTTCACTGCCGTGTGCTTATCTTCTCCATTATAGAAGTCAAATTCACACTACTTGATCATTTCCTGTTTGGCTTCCCAAGTCATCATACCTCATTCCAGTCTATAGAACATTTGCTATCTGATGCATTGATCTCATGACCAACTTTTCATGACTCCTGACTTCCCAGGATACTGTTTCAGTCCTCCTATAATGAACTTTCCATGATACATCCTACCTTCTTTGTAGAAAAAAAAAGGTTTTTTGTTCTTCAATAGTGCTTTGTCATATATATTTTAAATGGTAATATACTAATTCAAACAGTAAAGTAATTCTGGGGCAAACCAACTGAACCACCAAAAACAAACATGAATTCAGGAAATTCCCATCAATATAAATTGGGATTTTAACCCCTTAAATGCTAGAGAGGTCTCCAACTCAAAATAATAACTAATCCTACCTATTTTTCTTTCCCTCCCTCCCAGCCCATGTGAACTGCTATATTGGATCTGCATCAGCATAGTGTTAAACACAGAAGAGGTCACACTTTGATCAACAGATTGCCTGTTTCAGCTGGAAGACATCTTAGGTCCATAATATGGTAGCCCAGGACTCTTCAGTGTGGCTTAGTCAGAGAAGGTTATGGTTTTTAGAGGCACAATGTACAGGGTAGGCTCTAAGCTACAAGGACAGCTGTTGCCAATCAAGCACTGAAGCACTTGCTCTCACCCATGGAGAGTGTTGCCATCACTGAAGTTCTGGGCAGTGGTAAGCAGCTGTTCCCATGCTGACAGAGCTATATATGGATTTCTGTCCTTGCTGTCCATTGCTAGGTGTGGGATTCAGTCTGGCTGTTGTCCCAGGGCTACACATTAAAGGGGTAGAAAGTCCTTCAAGGGTAAATAGCTCAAACTCTAATTTTGCTAGAGCTGTGACCTCTTTATTTGCCACCTTACTATGTCTCTATGCTCATAAAAAAACATCATAAGGTTGTGTTTGGTTTTAAGCTTTGATGTGTGTTCAGCTGATTGGAAAAAGTGGAAGGTGATACATTATCTTACTATGTATAGTAAGATATATATATATATATATATATTCCTATAGTAGTTTTTACAATTTTCATCTTTGTGTCAAATGTAAGCTCTCCTTCTTCTCAGATTACTGATGCACATTATGTATTGATCATAGCAGTGGTCCCAAGTGTCGTGATGGTAGCAAACATTGTTCACATCCCTCCTCCTACTCCTCATCTGTGCTGCTGTTAGTACATTTGGCCTGGCATTCTCTGTCATGTAGAGTTTTTGGTACCTGATACTCAGATGGTATGAGATGTTGGTCCATTTTTAAGACTCTTAGTCTGCCAACATTTCTGCTTGATAGTTGTGTCCTAAAATAAATGACAATGTAACCAGCTGCACTGAAAACCCACTCAAACTCAACACTTGCTGGAGGGAAACTTTGCCATTCCACAGACAGACTTTAGGATTGTTTTTTGTGAAGTTTTTGACTCCTTTCCAGGAACTGAGTCAGTATGGGTTGGCAGGACATGACAGAAGAACTCTGTACCTTTATTTCTTTAAAACATGACTAGAGGTGGTGGTGGTAGAGGCAGCATGTGAGGGCAGTCTATGACTCTTGCCATCTCCTCAGAGAACCCAGAGTCCTCATTCTCCTCTGCAGCAGGAGCCATAGGTGTTATTTGGAATGAACTAACTGTGGGCAGTGGCACACACTCTGACACATAAATAACATCACTAATTCTCTTATCTGCCCCAGAGCTCTGTTAACTTTTTGGAGTGCTTCTGCTACTAGTTGTGGCACCTTTGACCTTCTAATACTGTGTCTTCCAACCAGACCTGTGGTTGTGCTTCAGGTGGGATCTCATAGAGAAGGTGCCTAGGTGTGAGCCTGTTTTCCCCCCTGTTAATCTGCTTTTTGCACAGACGACAGATTGCAACATGCTTGTCTTTTGGATCCTGAGTGACGAATCTCCATACTGTGGACTTAATAGACTGAGGGGTTCCTGAGGGGCTGCTACTACTCCTGGGGCTAGATGTTGATGCAATTCTACTGCTATTACTACAAGGTGTCAAAGATGTAGCAATTCCAGCAGCAGAGTTACTTGTCATAGCTAAGATTGTTGATGTTAATAAGCTGTGTTGCTGTTGTTGCTGCTGTTTACTCAACACAAGTGTGTGTGGCTGAGTGGGACTTGGACTTGGAATTGGGGATGATGCTGATGATGAAAGACAGGATGGATGTGTACTTTTTGCCATCTCTGCTTGTCCAGGGTCAGAGTTTCCTATAGTTTTCTCAAACAGTTTATAGACAGGCACAGTGCTCCATTTTCCTGGTGGAAGACTGAGCCTTAGCCTTTCTGTTAACTTTCAGGCCATGTCATCATCTCTATCACTCTCAACTTCATCTGTATCTGAAGAAGAGGAGGATGCTGTAGGCATATTTTCTAGCTCTGCATCATCATCATCAGTCATCATTAGTTCATCCCCAGCATCAGCATTGCCCACCACTTCTTGCTCACTATACTTATATTTCGCTAAGCTTTTAGACGTGTCAAACTATTTCTTTTTTTACCTTTACTTTCACAAAGCTCGCTACTGCTTTGAGGACAGGTGTTTTGGTGCTCGTTTGTCTCGCTGTCAGATGCAGCAGTTGGTTCATTGCTACACCTTCCTCCATTATACCATTGCCACCAACACCAGAATGCAAATGTTGTCTTCAGTGTTCTTCTTATATGTTTTTTTTTTTTTTGTACTGTTGCTAGTGGTGGTGGAATTTTGGTGGGACCTTGACAAACTACATCCTCCCGGAGAGGGATCATCATCATTTATTTGATATGCTGCAGCAACTACTTTACTCTCACATCCCTGCACTGTTTCACCTTTCCCCCTCCCCCTTGTGCAATTATTGGACATTACTTGGCTACTGTGTATTTTTACTCTACAAACAGAACATAACTGATGCAGTGTGATGTTGTGCCTTTGCCCTCAACAAAATTCTCAATGTTGTCTGTTGCCTATCAAGTCTGCCTCAGTCACACAACTCACGTTAGGCTTCCAGTCAGATGCCTGTCACCTAACATATTTATTTACATTATTATTTATTTATTTATTTATTTATTTATTTTAAGTTGTCCACCCTATCTTCTCACAGTCTGTCCAAAAAACAAAAATTATAACTAAAAAACAAAATCAATAACTTCTTTCCCCAGACTTCCCCAGCACAGAGACAGTAACAGCAAGATCAGCAAGGAAATTCGACTGCAGCTGCCTGTGTGTTTTAAATCAAATTAGTCAGATAGAATGTTGGGGTATTTGGGGACAACCTCCTTTTCTCCCTTCTAACACCCCCAGATAAGTCAAACATAGTGATAATAACAGCAAGGTCAGCAAGGAAATTCCTTGGACCGCAGCTGCCTGTGTCTTTCAAATCAAATCAGTCAGACAGAATGCTGGGGTATTTGGGGCCATCCTTCTTTGCTCCTTTGTCATACCCCCAGACACGTCCAACACAGAGATGATAATAATAACAACAGCAAGATCAGCAACAAAACTGGACACCAGCTGCCTTTGTCTTGCCAGTCAGTCACACCATATTTTAGTGCATTTTGGGTCCACCTCCCTTCTCCCTTCTCCTCCAGAGTGTACCTCAGACTCCCAGACTCCCTTAATACAGAAGGAAAACATCACTTTTCGCTGGAAATGGCCATTTTTAGCCAATTTTGATTTGAAGCGAACATTTTCACTCATCCTACTCTTTGGTTCAGATACTTTGAACCAGAATCGCTTCAGATCTATATTAAGGCCTAGACTCCATTACAGTCAATAATTTTATTAAGGGTATTCATTTTGCATTTCTCCATAGACTTCAATGAGAAACTGTAAGATGAAGTCAGTGATAACCACTTTCAAATTTAATATTCTCTAGGCCTTACTCAGCCTCTTGAAGTTCACAGCTGCCTATGGAGAATGAAGTGCCCCTGTGATGGGAAACCATGACAGATAGGAAACACTGAGATCACTGCTGTATGATTAAAACTTTAGATGGGGCGCAATGCTTTGAAGTTATGGTATCACAACCAAATAAGGAAAGAATGACATTTGTGAATTTACCAGATTTTTAAGCATCTCATTCAATCTTGTTTTTTAAAAAAATATCTGCAATAAAAGAAATAGTGGGACATTTCATAATAATGTATGCACTGTTAATATGTGAATAGAAACATGTACATATTCAGCATCCGCTATTTCAAAATTAGTTCAGAGTTTTACTCTTTTCAAGGCGCAGTCCAAGGAATGTCAAGCACATTGGGCCTTATTCATAAAAGGATAGGGGAGCAATTGCCCCATATGGGGCAGGGCTGGATTTACATCTCAGGAGCCTGTAGGCACAGAATTTTGAAGCATCCCCCCCCTACCCCCGTGGGCCATCTGCATTGGATACCTACACAATGCTCCTAATCTCCACGTTGCCCCCCATCATCTCCATATTGCCCTCACATTGCCCCCATCATCGCCACATTGCCCCCCATTAGCTCCAGCTTGCCACCATCATCTCATATATCACCCTCACATTGCCCCATCATCTCCATATACCATATTGCCCTCACATTGCCCCCATCAGATCCATACTGCCCCCATCATCTCCATATACCATACTGCCTTCACATTGCCCTCACTTTGCCCCCATCAGCTCCATATTGCCCCCATCATCTCCATATTGCCCTCACATTGCCCCCATCATCGCCACATTGCCCCCCATTAGCTCCAGCTTGCCACCATCATCTCATATATCACCCTCACATTGCCCCATCATCTCCATATACCATATTGCCCTCACATTGCCCCCATCAGATCCATACTGCCCCCATCATCTCCATATACCATACTGCCTTCACATTGCCCTCACTTTGCCCCCCCATCAGCTCCATATTGCCCCCATCAGCTCCACATTGCCCTCACAATGCCCCCCATCAGCTCCATATTGCCCCCATCAGCTCCACATTGCCCTCACATTGCCCCCCATCAGCTCCACATTGCCCCCACCTCATCAGCTCCAACTTGCCCCCACCATCTCCATATTGCCCTCCATCGGCTCCAACTTGCCCCCCATTAGCTCCAACTTGCCCCCACTATCTCCATGTTGCCCTCACATTGCCTCCCCCCCTTGTCTGTTTCCTACCTCCTCCCATTGTCCATTTCCTACCTCCCTGGTAGGAGATCTCTCATCTGTGCCTCCTTTGGCACAGTCTTGTACCTGATGGAGCTCCCGCGCGGTCTCCTATCCAGGAATGCAGAGTGCTGGGAGATGATGTCATCTCTCAGCGCTCCTCATTCCTAAAGAGGCGACGAGGGAGCTCAGCACCTACAGGACTGTGCCAAAGGAGGCATAGACCTGTCCTGCCGGGTGCCACCGGCGCAGCCAGCGAGGTGGCTATTTTTTTTTTTTTTTTTTTTTGAAGAATATTTAAAAAAAAAAATCCAAATGGCAGGCACCCCTCGGTGGCGTGCGCCTGTAGGCAGATGCCTACTTTGCCTAATGGCAAATCCGGCCCTGCATAGGGGACAAATCTTTCTATTGCTTTAAATGAGGCTTGTAACACCCTCAATGTTAAATAAGTTATTTATATATATATATATATATATATATAGGGATATAGATATATATATAGATATATATATATATATATATAAAGATATAGATAACAAGGAATTGTTCACAAAAACTGTCAAATATAAAAATAAACCCTTTAATCTATAAAAATTGAATCTGTATACATCGGAGACCTTTACCATTCAAGTTTCAGTTCCAATTTGAATCAATGGAAAATTTTATTTGATCCATTTGATGGAGTTGTTTTGCCAAAGAAGTGCTCCATTGACCCCAACAGACCTCATAAAGTGCTACAGTAAAACAGTGTCATGGAGTGCAAGAAATCCATGAGTCATCAGGTTAACTCATTATCAGGTGTTTTATCTATCAGAAGCCTGGGATATACATTTGTTTCTGCCTTTGCCCTTGAACTAGGTAACATCAGTTTTCACCATATAGGAGAGCAGAAAGCAAATAATGAAAAATACCTGAGAAAAACAACTGTACCATAGTGGAAAAATGGAAATTTCCATTTAAATAAAATGGACCTGTCACTGTTAAATCAAGATTTTGCATCAGAAATCTTAATTCACAACTGACTGTGTATAATGCTAGCCCAAAGACAGGTAAATATCAAGCTTTTTGAGATACAGATATTTTTTTCCTGAAATGTGTCCTTTCTGAGTGCAGAATCTTATGCTAATGAAGGCCTCAGTGCAGTACCTTATGCTAATGAAGTCCTCGTTGCAGCACCTTATGCCAATGAAGGTCTCAGTGCAGCACCTTATGCTAATGAAGGCCTCAGTGCAGCACCTTATGCCAATGAAGGTCTCAGTGCAGCACCTTATGCTAATGAAGGCCTCAGTGCAGCACCTGATATTAGTTAGCATACAGTGATGCACTAAAAGAGACTTTACACTTTTACCTTTCAGAAATAAAAGTATTAAAATCACCTAAGCTATGCAAACATATGTTGGTCTCTGACTAAACACATAGGCAGCTTTGATTAATGTTATCAAATATGCCAAAATGAACTAAACATGACAGATCCACTTTAAATGGGTTTTTTTCCCCTTTGAATGCTATAGAGGACTTCACAATGTTTGGATGCCCCTCAAATATTAATCCTCTGAATGCCAGAGGGGAACACAATGCATTGCTTTGTAATACGTTGCATACCCCTCTGTAAATCAAAGAGATAAAGGATTTAAAAGTACAAACGGTTCATTTGTCCCCTATGGCCAATTGTTTGGTTTCTTTTTGCATAAGGGCCTTATACACAACAACAATGCAATTCATTTTACAGCAAACCAAACTTCCATTAATTTGAATGGGGCTTTTAACCCCTTGGATGCTAGAGATCTCAAATGCATTGTGAAACAATGCATTGGAGACCTTTCTGGCATAGAAGGTGTTAAGCGCCCCATTTAAATCAATCAGAATTTGGGGAATCTTTATTTGCCCCATGGTGCAGTTAGCTTGTTGCAGAATTGAGCTTTTTCTGCTTCCTAGATGCATCCCATAGGCTTCTATTTCCAGATCAATCATATAAGAGATCTCTCTGGTTCATGCCAATAGCTTGTATGCAATAGTAAAATGGTATGCTGGACTGGATGTCTAGGACATTTCATTTATATTTTATTCATCCCATTAAATTGTTTTCAGATTGAAATTAAACAAGTGACGTTGATGATTTACCTCACTCCTGTCAATAGATACAGCTTACAACCAGTTACAGAATATGTATCATATTAATTAACTATGTCACTATCATTAAGTGTTCTGACTCACATCTGTATTTAAAACCATTTTACCAGTTACTTGGCTATAATTTAAGCAAAGCTGAAATATGCAGCTAGCTGAAAGTAGATCACACTGGTAATGTTTATGATTTATCTCAATGAAAGTGATGAAATGGTGATGTTGTCATGCACATACAGCACCACTGTGTCCAATTCTTGTCTTTCATGTTGTTTTCAAATGTTTGGAGCCTTAAAGGGATAGTAATACTTTGTTTTATCTTTATTTTATTTTGTAGGCATTAAAAAAACATGAAGAACAATATAAGTCTTATTTCTCAAACCTTTATGGTTTGAGAGATATTCACAAGCAAAGTTTCCCCTCCTGCCCCTTTTACCTAGTGTAAGCCATCTCTTCTCAGATGTGGAATCCAGTCCATAGAACAGACAGATAACAGAAGGGGACAATCTTCTTCCTATGAGAACAATGAAAGCCCTGCCCCCCTTGACAAGTTTTTCAGGTTTTTCCCATATTTTAATTGAAGATTGTCCCTCTCTGCAGTCTACCTGGGCACCTCCCTTCTGATCTGGCTGAGCAGTGTTACATCAGTATAAGGGGCGGGAGGGGGATACTTTGTCATTGAATTACTCTTGAACTACAACTCTGACAGAACTGAAATAACACTCTCCAAAGTCCAAATACTATGATGATTAATTACAGCTGCTTTTATTATGAAACATTACTATCCCTTTAAGTAAAAAAAGAAAATTGGAGCATTTCCGGGGCAAACCAACTGCATCACAGGGGACAAATAAAATAACAAAGTAACAGTTTGCAGCAACACAGTCTACCCTGATTAAATGCAGTGAAGATGAAGATAAAAATAGTTATGTTTATTCAAAACAATAAATATAAAATACATAAAATAGGACTTTCTGTATAGTGAAAAGAAAGAGATTTACTATGTAGAGTGGAATATTGTAAGCAGATGCTGTAACCAAAGGAGCAACATATTTCATGTATCAAAAATGCTTACACATGATCAAAGGTTGGCATCGTTCGCTACTCCATCTTTAATTGTTTACCTGCCATCCACAAACAGGGGTGGAAACACCTTATGCCATCACCGTCATGACTGACTAAAACTCCGTTACCATAGCAGCACTAAGACACTTATTTCATACTAACATGCATACGGGTTAAAGGGATAGTAATGTTTCACAAAAACAGCAGCTCCAATTAATCTTCACAGTATTTGGGCCAAGGAGAGTGATATTTCAGTATTGGCAGAGTTGTAGTTCAAGTGGAATTGAATGATAAAATATCCCCCTACCCACCCCTTTTACCTAGTATAAGCCACCTCCCCTCAGATGTGGAATCTGGTCCATAGACCAGACAGCTCACAGCAAGGGACAATCTTCTTCCTGTGAGAACAAAGAAAGCCCTGCCCCCTTGACAGGTTTTTCAGGTTTTACACTGAAGATTGTCCCTCTCTTTGATCCATCTGGACAATCTTGCTTCTCTGAGGTGAGCAGTGTTACATCAGTAAAAAGGGCGGGAGGGGGATATTTTTTCATTTAATTACTCTTGAACTACAACTCTGACAGTAGTGAAATAACCCTCTCCATGGCCCAAATACTATGAAGATTAATTGGAGCTGCTTGTATTTTGAAACATTACTATCCCTTTAAAACAGGCCATACTCCACCACAATAATATGCAACATATCAAGCATTGAAGAGGATAAAACCAAAATGTAAAACAATACATGTTTTGGGAGTGTTTACTTGCCCCATGGTGCAGCTTGTTTGACACAGAATTGTTCCATATACTTTTACACATAAGGCCCATAGTGCCTTACACATAAAAGAAGACAGAGCAGTTCTGTACCATCGGGACAAATATACATTTCAAAATATCTCATTAATTAAATTGAATGATAGAGAGGTCTCCAATACATCGCTTCATTGTATTTCACTTGGAACGTGTTATGTGTGAATTCCACATTGTCACCTTTCATTCCAAATTCAAGTTATTTATTAATGCAAGTTGTTAATTAACCTTAAACCTTTTTGATTGTCAGTGGTGACTGTCAACATTCTTTGTTTTCTGTATTTATTTATTTGCATACTTTGCATTTTTATCTTTTAACTTTGTCACTTCTGATTCAGATAAATCTTGAGTTTCTACACTGTTGTTCAGAGATCCCTTCTTCATTGTTGTTCACTGTCATGGATACCTTCTACCTATCATCAATAACTATGTGTAATTCATTGACTGGATTATATTTAAAGGGATAGTAATACTTCGTTTTAACTTTATTTTATTTTGTAGGCATTAAAAAAACATGACGAATGATATAAGTCTTATCTCTCAAACCTTTATGGTTTATGAGATATTCACAAGCAAAGTTTCCCCCTCCCGCCCCTTTTACCTACTGTAAACAATCTCTTCTCAGATGTGGAGTACAGTCCATAGACTGGACAGATAACAGAAGGGGACACTCTTATTCCTATGAGAACAATGAAAGCCCTGCCCCCCTTGACAAGCTTTTCAGGTTTTTCCCTTATCTTAATTGAAGATTGTCCCTCTCTGCAGTCTACCTGGGCACCTCCCTTCTGCCCTGGCTGAAAAGTGTTACATCAGTAAAAGGGGCGGGAGGGGGACACTTTGCTTGTGAATATCTCTTAAACCATAAAGGTTTGAGAGATAAGACTTATATCATTCTTCATGTTTTTTTAAATAAAGTTAAAACGAAGTATTACTATCCCTTTAATACACACCCACATCATTTGTATTTAATGGACCGATTAATATAATCCGTTAGACTTTGATAAAATGCCTCTACACAAAACACGTAAGGCAATTTTGTAACCATGTTGTATATACCTCTTGGTTTTAAACCTATTCAATAAATGCATTATTGTTTAACTACATCATGTCTTGAATACTGGTTCTTACAGAAAAGATGTTCTGGGAGCCGTGCTGCTATCTTTGGCTGATATTCCGTTCCAGCTGGGCATATTTGTTGATCGGCTATTTTCTGATTCTGCGGATATTTCCAGATGTTCAGTTCTCCAATCACATTCTGAGTTGTGTTTTTATTCCCCCCCTAAAAATGGCCTTTTGGAATGCTAAAAAATGTTCCCAAATTACTCCAAAGTGAGCCTAAGAAACTCAAGGAAAGCAGACTGATTTCTGCCTCTTTATTTCAGATGGATTAGGCAGGGGAAATGAGAAAGGGGCAGCATTAGCCCCTCCCTCACAGGTCCCCTGCCTGATCTCCCACATATCTCCACCACCATGTTTAACCCCTCAGTTGCCAGAATGCAGGTATCTTGCTGCTCTGGAAAGTGAGGGAATAACCTTCATGTTTCAAAACAAACAAACAAGCAGTTTAGTCTCTCTAGCATGATCTCATTCAGCTTTCTTCTGGTCTGCCTGGGCTCACAATGCAGCCTCAGCTTCATTACTTAGGGGGTTTATTCTCTAAGGCGTGATAAAGAGTTGATAAAATGGAGAAGACTTCTCCAGTGATATCACTCCTCCAATTCTATTCTGTTCTATGTCATTCTATGGAGACTATGCACGAAGATCTCTCCCACTTAAGAGATCTTACTGCATAGGCTCCCTAGAATAACATAGGAAATGGAGAAGTGATATCACTGGAGAAGTCATTTCTACTTTATCTCCTCTTTATCACACCTTATTGAGTCTCCCCCTATGTGTGATAATTGCCTTTTACATGAACAAGAGCACATTTTTGTGTATGAAAATATCTTTGCATTGACGATGTCTAAGCCATATTTACCCATTAAAATAGAAACAAGGAAAGTCAGCACCATCTGTTTTCATACTGCTGCATTATATAGCAGAGATCAAACAATGTATACGTCTCTATGGAGGATAACATTTGTGTGCTGCAGTGTTCTATTTCCTATTTTAAGGTGGATCACGTGAAGCAAAATAATTAATCAAGTTTTTTTATACATCTGGAACAGATTGCTAAATCAGGACTTTCAGCCCAACTGAGAGTCTTATGATGCTACAAAAGGTAGAACAAATATGTCAAGACTGAGTTTATTGTATTCCATTACAATTTGAAAAACCAGTATAAAAGAACTGTTTAACCCAACGGATGCTGAAGTCAAGGATGATGCATGGTGAAGCTACTGTTGCACTAAAGAGATAATAATGTTTAATAAAAAAGCAGCTCTGATTAATCTTCATAGTATTTGGGCCATGGAGAGAGTTATTTCAATACTGTCCGAGTCGTAGTTCAGGAGTAACTGAATGATAAGTATCCCTTTCCCGCCCCTTTTATTGATGTAAGACTGCTGGTTGCAGAGCAGCAAGACTGTCTGGATGGATCGCAGCGAGGGACAATCTTCACTGAGCATAAAGAAAAACCTGAAAAACCTGTCAGGGGGGCACAGTTTTCATTTTTCTCCCTTGCTGTGAGCTGTCTGGTCCTAGGACCAGATTCCACATCTAAGTGGAGGTGGCTTACACTAGGTAAAAGGGACAGGAGGGGGATACATTATCATTCAATTACTCTTGAACTACAACTCTGACAGTATTGAAATAACACTCTCCATGGCCCAAGTACTATGAAGTTGATTTGGAGTTGCTGAATTTGTGGCCCTTTAATTAAAATCACCTGTGCAAGTATAGTGTAAGACAGAGCTGTGAAACCTGATGCCTTCCAACTGTTTAGGACTACAATTCTCATTATCCACAGAAAGCCAATATAATTGCAGTGCTCAACAGGTTGTGTGCCTGTGGTTGCCTATTCCTGGCATAAGAGCTTTATTTGAGAGTTTATCAACATCTGAAAGTGACACAAACACAGAACTCTTATGATTCCAAAGATACAGCTGAGAGCTCTTTTATACAAAAGTGGTTTGTATTTTACTGTTCATGCTAGATACATCTCATAATGTGCTGGAGATGTCTCTAGCACCCAAGAGATTCAGTGCACATATATCACGGTGCCCGTGCTCCCTTGTTATTGTTTTCCTGTCAGTCTACACTGTGCGTGCTCCCATTGGCTGTCCTGCTTTGGTCCCGCCCAGTATGGCCTTTATATACTGGGCTCCAGCACCAACATGGTGCCCTTTCGTGGTGTTCCTGTGCCAGTGCTGGTTTTCTGCTCGGTGTTTCCCAGTGTGCCGACTTCGCCTGTCTGGCTGCTTTGCATCTGTTCTACTGCTCCTGTGTGCTGACCTGGATTGCCTGACTATTCTTCAGTGCCTGCCCCTGTGTGCTGGCCCGGCTTGGCTGGCGTTCCTGCTCCTGTGTGCCGGCCCGGCTTGGCTGACGTTCCTGCTCCTGTGTACCGGCCTAGCTTGGCTGACGTTCCTGCTCCATGGTTCGGCCCAGCTTGGCTGGCATTCCTGCTCCGTGATTCGACCCGGCTTTATTGGCGTTCCTGTTCTGACAGCCTATTGTCGCCTTGGCGACAATCTTATTCTCCAGGCTATCTGGTTCCCGTTTTTGCTCAGCAGAGTGCGAGAGTCAGTTTCCGTTACTGCTCCGGCAGTGTGTAATTGGCCTAGTCCTCCGTTACTGCTCCTGCAGGGTGCAAGTGTCTGCCTCCGTTACTGCTCCGGCAGTTTGCCTTTGGCCTAGTCCTCCGTTACTGCTCCTGCAGGGTGCAAGTGTCTGCCTCCGTTACTGCTCCGGCAGTGTGCCTTTGGCCTAGTCCTCCGTTACTGCTCCTGCAGGGTGCAAGTGTCTGTCTCCGTTACTGCTCTGGCAGTGTGCCATTGGCCTAGTCCTCCGTTACTGCTCCTGCAGGGTGCAAGGGTCTGCCTCCGTTACTGCTCCGGCAGTGTGCCTTTGGCCTAGTCCTCCATTACTGCTCCTGCAGGGTGCAAGTGTCTGCCTCCGTTACTGCTCCGGCAGTGTGCCATTGGCCTAGTCTCCGTTACTGTTCCTGCAGAGTGCAAGTGTTTGCCTCCGTTACTGCTCCTGCAGAATGCAAGTGATTGTCTCCGTTACTGCTTCGGCAGTGTGCCATTGGCCTAGTCTCCGTTACTGCTCCTGCAGAGTGCAAGTAGCTGCCTCCGTTACTGCTCCTGCAGAATGCAAGTGATTGTCTCCGTTACTGCTACGGCAGTGTGCCATTGGCCTAGTCTCCGTTACTGCTCCTGCAGAGTGCAAGTAGTTGCCTCCGTTACTGCTCCTGCAGAGTGCATGTGTCAGTCTCCATTACTGCTATGGCAGTGTTCTACAATACACTATTCCTGTTATACTCTGGTAGTTCACGTTTGTTCTACTAGCGTTAATCATCCAGAAGCTCTCTATATGGGAAGAGCTCTATCATAGAACTCTCAACACATGGGACTGTTTACACTCCTTGAAGACCTTTAACCCTTGCAGTACCTTAGTCCTGGAAAACCAACATATTCTGCCTGACCTGTGTCAGTATAGACTGCTATGTACCTTATGGTTGTACTGGACCTGTGTGGGCATACATATTGTTAACCTGTTGTGTGTCTGTATTATACTGCCTGTATACTAAAGGACCTGTGAGGGTTCTTATTTTATTGTGATTTCAATAAAACTGTGTTTTTATCCTAAACCACTGTGTCTGTGTGTCGAACAAACCGTTACAACATATTAAATGAAGACCAACAGAGGAGGCACAATGGGGGGCCTGAAAACAGATCCCAAGTGCTACCTTGGTTCATCAGAGCTACATGGTGTGTGTGACAGTTCACAGTCCTGCTCAGTGGAGTTTGCTATTTAACCTCTGTATTAGGCCTGAAAGCCTGGCATGGGACCCAGGAACTTGTGTCTGACAGACATAGACTTCTGGGTGGTGTTTCAGCTTAGGGGTAATTTTCTAACCACCAAACATAATGCATCCCTGTGCTTTTTACTAAGGCTGCTTCTATGGGAGCAGACTGAGTAAAACATGATAATCTGTTGACTTAATTAGATTTTAGCCCACAAGTTTGGAAATTAAATCTTTCTTCTGAACAAAACAATTTTACTATGGCTCTGTTCCTTACCATTTTTAGAGACACATAGAAATGTGGTATAATTACAGCACATGCCGTGTCATTTTTATAGCTACTAATTATGTACAGGTAGAGTCAATATTTATATTTCACAAGGAACATAGTCTTGCATCCCTCTAAGTAACACAATGTACAGCATTAAATACAATGTTACATGCAATGTTGACGTGATGTTTATATCAACAACAGAACCACTGCTAAGTGGAAAAATAATGACTTGTACTTATATGATAATTCATTCCTAATTTAAACTGTATTCTTTATTCATACATAAAGGAACAATTGTAAAATTCAGATTGCTATTATATACATTTTATTGTAACATTCACACGCACACACAA
Source organism: Rhinophrynus dorsalis (assembly GCA_037306005.1). Lineage (NCBI taxonomy): Eukaryota > Metazoa > Chordata > Amphibia > Anura > Rhinophrynidae > Rhinophrynus > Rhinophrynus dorsalis. The sequence continues at coordinate 248,290,913 of CM074720.1, read as the reverse complement.
ACAGGCACACACACACTAACACATGGTATACACACATAAACATCTGCACACCTTTCAAGCTAAACAGGTGCAATTCTGAAGCAAACAGGCTTTATGGAGAGTAATGAAAATGTAGCAGAGCTCACTCTCCGGATCCTGCGTAGCAGGAAACATTGTGTCCTGTCATAGGTATCCGTTCTGCCCCCAAGGCTGACTTAACTGGCTTTACTGTACCTACAATGTATGTCCTGCTGCAGTGCATGATGAGCAGCTCCTAAATAACTAACATATTAAATTAGCATTTTTTAATTCAGATTAACCAGTTGTATGCATTTCTAGAGAAGCATAAATTATCATCTGTTAACCCCTTAACCAGCTGTATGCTATAGAGAGGTATACATTATAATTTTTTAAATCCTAGATTGTCAGAGAGGTAGACCTGAATACCTCTCTGGCACTCAAAAGATTAAAAAAAATCCCTGGGCTGGTATCTGCCCCTTGCACAGAACTCAATACAAAGGCCCAGCATGCACCACTTTCACATGGCTGAGACACTAACTGGTTTATCACTCTGCTCTTTCTTAATAGACCTGGAGAACGATTATGATAGCAAAGAGCTGTAGAGATGGAGATTGCACATGTCAGACCAGAACTCTCTTCTGATCTCATCCTGGGGAAACAGGTTCCCCTCAACCCTTTTGATGGTGGCCCTAAATGTCACCAAGTTAACATTTCATATTCTCCAACATTTCAACAATAAAAAGGTACACCCACAGCATCTGCCTCCATGTAACTGATGAAACACACATTCTATGTGTACATTGATCTGCCAGATGCAACACATAGTAGCAGTACACACATAATGGTCACAGACTTGATAATGAGATTTTCACTATATCATGATATTTTTCTGTACTATAAGTTATGTTTCATGTTCAAGGTTCCATGAGGACTATTTGGCTGCTATCTGGCTTAAAGTAAGCAGATACATATCACCTAGAATTTATATTATGTTGAACTTTAAGGGTTAATATGCCAAAAAGTTCAGTGTCACCAGCTCATTTCAATAGTTCCCAAAGAATGGCCCCAAAATAGCTGCCTTTTCCTTCTATGCTGAAAAAAGATATAAAATCCTTCTGCTGTTCAAGAACTCAAAAAAGGTACAGTACCAGCTAAAAAAGGTACAATTGGAGGATATGGAATCACCTTAAAGGGGAACTACCACCCCTTAAAAACTTAACCTGTGCTGATTCTTCATCTGGCGACTAGCTGCTTAGTAGCGCTAGTCGCCAGAAATATTACCGGGTTCTGAAGATTTCTGCCTTTTTCGGACGGTCACTGGAACAGGAAGCACGGACGTGTCTTCACAGTGACGTCCGTGCGCCTGCGCTGTCAGTCCCTTTTGAACCGCGCGGCGCAAAAGGGACTGACAGAGCAGGCGCACGGACGTCACTGTGAAGACACGTCCGTGCTTCCTGTTCCAGTGACCGTCCGAAAAAAGCAGAAATCTTCAGAACCCGGTAATATTTCTGGCGACTAGCGCTACTAAGCAGCTAGTCGCCAGATGAAGAATCAGCACAGGTTAAGTTTTTAAGGGGTGGTAGTTCCCCTTTAACATTCCCTAAAGGAAATGGTGAATTATTGTGAAAATAGAAAAATTAGATAGTATAATACTTTCCTGGACAGAAATGCTGTTAGACTTATTTGTTTTGAAGGTGACACAGGGTTTTTAATCAGATAATTTATTCTTTATGACCTTGATACCTTTATCTAGGGCTTTATTTGCAATTTTTTCCATAGGATTCAACGAAAAACTGTTAGATAAAACCAGTGGTAACACATATCAACTTCATTTAATTCTTGGTCTATATATTGGTGAAATAAAACATATCATAATACCTATTTCAGGGGGCAAAACTTACGTCTCTGGTTTGGTGGTGGCCTCATGCAGAGGGGACTTGCCCATCATTTTGGAACTGGACTGCCCTTTTGGGATTAGTCAGATATGTATGTGGAAATTTCTCCTCTGTAATGGCACTAGAGAACTAAAACGTGATGCTTCTGAGTGATGACTAACTGTAGAAGAAGCCATTGTGCCTTATATTCATCCTCAGAGTTTCACACCTTTTTGTATTTATTTTTGAAAACTATTAGGGAGTCTCCCAAAGAGTGAAAGATAATCCAGGTATAGACCATTTACTCTCAGTGCCTAGGGAATGCAGCTGCACCTTACTGAAAAGGCCCAACAAGGGCGAAACGTACGTCTAGGGTTAGCTCTTATTTCCTGTGCAGAGGAGACTTGTCCATCATTTTTGAAGAGGACTTCCCTTTTGGATGGGATTAGTCTAATATGTATGTGGAAATTACTCCTCTGTAATGGCACTACAGAGCTAAATGTGATGCTTCTGAGCTGAGACTAGCCTTCATAATACATTGTGTAAATTCCTGGCTTCCAGGGGGAAACTGGTTTCATCTGGCTACAGCCTATACGTTCAGGATTTCAATAAGCTTTACACCTGGATGGGTCTATTAGCATACTCTAATACCTGCTAATTGTAGGAGGTCTAAATAAATAGGCCCAAATCTTGAGATAGTTTGTAGAATGTAGAATGTCAAACAATGGAGGATGTGGCACAGCTGAGACAATCAAGTAAGTTATTCCTTTGAAAGTTCTTCCTTTACAAGTATAAATTAACTGATTGTATCTGTAAACTGTTTTTGCAGGCAGTTTCAGCTTGTTTTCAGTGAGCTTATAAAGACAGTCTGTTTGCATATTTTGGTCCTTCAAGTTTAGAGTCAATATAAACAGCGAGTTTGAGAAAAACAAAATCATCATAATGTTTAAAATGGATCTCTGTAATAGAATGTAAACATCTATGTTTGATATGGAGGGACTTATATTTTATGATAAACAGAAATGATGTAATTACTTGTTAATAATAGATTATATAAACTCAGTTGCCACCTTAACAAATACAGATCTTAAAAAACTATGGATCTTTTTTTCTGTTGCCAATGACTTATTATCAACCTCAAGCTAAATTTCTACTGGAGTTCTGTTTTTTTCAAGCTAGGTAGTTACATTAGGTACAAATTTCAGATATAAGTAGATAGATACATAGATAGATAGATAAGCATGCCATGGGGTCATCTATCCTCTTTCAATGTAAAAAAAGAAACATTTAATCATGGCATCAAAGTCACAAATTACTCCTGATATGGATTCTTCAAGTAACCTAGGCCTGGAGTGGTACCTGAGATGGCACTAAGATCTATTCCTAGGTACAATATTTGATGACCGTATTTCCTCAGTGACCCCAAACCCACCCACACACACACCACCGTCACCATATGGTATGAAGGGCGTATTATAGTAAGTTAGAGATTCTAACTCTTCATTACCATTCTGTAATACCACACATTCAGAAATATTCTTCATTGAGAAAATGCTCTAAGTCGCATTGTTTTATGGACAACCTTTTAATGTTTTAGGTTTTTATCTATTTTCAGTACCTTAGAGTAATGTAGGTATGGGAGAATTTTGTAGATCAAAGTCATAATTTTATGTGGCTGATGAATTTTCTGCACTAGTCACACTGTAATAGTGGACCACCATGTGGGTGCCACAGATGTGCTCTGACATCTCTGAAGCATGTGAGTAAAGGAAATGAATGGGATAACATCAGCTGTGCAGAGACGGAAGAGCTTAGATGGGACATTCGAGACAGGAGCTGATAAGGGTAGGGATGTGAGTTTCCTGTATACACATTGGTTTATGGGGGTTATTGAGCAGGCCCTCCCTCATCCCTCTTTCTAGATGGATGCACTTGTTACCTGGATTCTACTGCAGCTGATAATTTTATCAAGGTTTCTATCTACGAATATTGCCATAGATGCCAATGGGAATCTGTGAGATAAAACCTGTAATAACACTTATCAAATGCAATGCAATGCAATCTAGGACTATGTTGCTAAGTATCAGTCCTTACTTTTAGGCCCCTTTCACTTATATGATTCCATTCATTATGTAGCCCATTGGGAATGGTACTATGCCTGGCTTTGATGCTTTTCACACATGGAATTTTCACCTCACGTGAACTCCCAAAAGTTCAGCATACTGCATTTTTACTGTGTTCAACAGAGCAAATCAGTCAAAAGGTGCCATGGAAGATAGCTTATGGGCCTCCTGCATAATTTTTACACAATCAGTACTGGAGATTGCAGTACTCATCACAATCTCCTATAATTGATGCTCCTGTGGGCCATCTCTCAGATGGGTGCATCTGAGGGTCAGCTCCTGTGAGTGCTAACCAGATATTATTGTCTCCAAATTACTGGTGCATTGCAGGAGAAAGGTGAGTTTCCAACATGGGTGACAGAACTGTAGCAGGAGTCTGCTTGAATTCTTTCACCTGTGTGTAAGAGCCCTCACAGTAGATGCAGTCATATATTTTACCTCTAACTGTTTCGAACAATGATTCCCATCATCCCCAACCAGATGTTGGCTGTGAAAGGGTGACAGGACTTGTAGTCTCCAACAGCTGGATGTCCAACAATTGACTACCCCAGCATTACATCATGTTTGCGTTAATAATATGAAGTGACCAAAATGACCTATGGTAAATGGATATTGTCGTGATACAATGACTTGAATGCAGTTCTGTATTATGCATTTTTCATAAGTACCCCCACTTACTCATTTGGCTGATTTAGAGACAAAATAACACACTGGAGACCTCCTTAGCATCCAAGGGGTTAAATGTGAAGTCTGGTCAGTTTAAAATACCCTAGTATTTGCCAGTTGTTCTTGTGGGTAGAGCTATTAGTACTGAGAAAAATGAATACTTTAACCATTTAGATGCCAAAGAGGTCACCAAAGTATTGCCAAGCAATGCATTATGCACCTCCCTAGCATCCAAGGGGTTGAATATATTTAAACATTTACAACAGAACTTAGAATTGAAATTGGGCTACACTAGTGACACCAAAGAGCTTACAGTTGAAATGGGGCTACACTATTGTGATGCCATTTAGCTCATACTTGAAATTAGACTACACTAGTGACACCACAGAGCTCACAGTTGAAATGGGGCTGCACTATTCACACCACAGAGCTTACAATTGAAAAGGGGCTGCACCAGTGATATCAAGCAGCATCCAGTTGAAATCGGGCTACCTCAGTGATACCACTCAACTTACAATTGAAATGGGGCTACATCTGTGATACCACACAGTTTACAATTGAAATGAGGATACACCAGTGATACCACTCAACTAACAATTGAAATAGAGCTACACTAGTGATGGCCAAAGGGGGAAAGAAAGGGCAAAGGAAGAAAACAAAGGAAAGAAGGAGGGCAAAGTGGGGGAAGCCCCCAATCTGTTTCCCCTACTTTCTCTATCCCCTAGTCTGTTTCCCCCTCTTTATTTGCCCCCCAGTCTGTGTCCCTCATTTTCTCTCCTCCCAGTTTCTTTAACTTCTTTCTCTAGCCCCTCTTGCCCATAGACTTTTTCCCTCTCTGACAATTTCATTCCCCCTCCTCTAATAATTTTCCATCTTATTTTTTAATGTATTTCTCCCAATCCCCCTTTCCTGCTGCCCCTTCTACTTTCTTACCTTTGTTGGCACAGGAGGGGCCTCATCCCTGGTAGTCCAGAAGCATGTGGTGTGGGAGAAAAGGTCTGTGTCTTCTTCGGCGCAGACCTCTATTAGCAGCTCCTTCACGGTCCTCTCTCTGTCCAATAAATAAGAACGCTGAGAGATGACATAATATTCCAGTGCTTTGCATTACCAGAGTACTGGGGAAGGCAATGGAGGTATCTGTAGAGGTATGTGCTGAAGTAGGCACAGACCTCAGCTCGCTGGTGGGGACATCTGTCTGATTTTCCCACCTGCCAGCTGTTTTGTTGCATCTCCAGTTAGTCTTTGCTAACCCCCCAACTTGACTGGGCCCTAGGGAGGCATCTAGGTGCCTTGCCCATGATCCCGCTATGGTGGTGACCACATTAAAAGCCTTCCTTCTACTACTATTGACTTAACTCTTGTTCTAAGCCAAATTATAGATACATATGTTGCCTTATTTTTTTTTGTTAAACTTACAGAAAAAATTGCTGAATTGATTTCATAATACATCAACTTTATAGGTTTGTATTTGCTTTTTTAAAGTGTCTCTGTACCTATGTTATTAAACATTAAAGTCACTATTTCATAATTCATGAGTATGCACATAATGGGCTTTATCTTGTGCAACTCAACAGACTTTAGCTTTTGCTGTTGACACTTATACTATAACTTGTTATAGGAAAACTTTCATCAAAACACATTTTATCTATTTTAATAAACATGCTGAAATAACTATACTAGTGTTGGTATTTTTTTAATTGTGGTTTGTAGTTTTTTGCATCAAATCATTTGATCTGTGAGACTTAGGCTCTTATTCAAATTACTTCATCTGTCTAAAGTCTTAATGACAGTGGAGTGTGTGGCCTCCAAGGAGAGTATTGGCCCCATAGAATAACATAGGAACTGGAGAAGTGATATCACTGGAGAATTCAGATCCACTTTATTACCTCTTTTTTTTTTTTGTAACGATTCCGGAGTCTCCAAGCCGGCGTGCAGCCGTGTGGGGACCCGGATTTCCAGGGACGTACATGTATGTCCTCTGTCATTAAGGGACATTTTCTTGGGACGTATGTGTATGTCCTCGGGCGTTAAGGGGTTAAATCAGTGGTAATTTAGGTTTTATTTCCCAGTGTGCTTGCCACTAACAGGTTAATAAATGGAACTCTGTATATATTTTCACAGCTCCAGACCTGTGACAAGTGCATTTGCAGCTCTGTTCAGTCCTCCCACTATCTCCTTGCTGTGTTTGAACATGATTAGTGCATTAAACAAAGGGATTGCTTTAAATATTTAAATACTTTGTGTTGAATGCCATGAATAATGTATTGAATCAATTAGCAGTGTTATTATGTATTGACCATCAGCTATCTCTTTCCAATTTGTCCAGTTAAAGGAACACTAACTCCAAACAATGAAATATGCTGAGAGTGCATTTATTTAATTTTGTCTGTGCTGTTTGAAATGAGATATTAGAACTTAAGTCAGTTAATTCATTGTAATTAGTGTGCACTGTGTTCTAGTATTCAGAAAGGCTGTTACCTTATCTCAGTCCATATACAAATAGTACTGATCAATCAATGGGATCACAAAACCCAGGAAAAGCAGGAATGTGTGCTCCCTCAGAGCATATGGAAGATGTATATTTTTGTCCTCAGAAAATAAATAAAGAGTTTTTACAGAGGATAGATATATCTATATAGAAAGATCAATAGATATTATAAAGATTACATATGCACTATATAAATATAGTATATTTATACTATATAAATACAGTATAAAGGATATATATATATATATATATATATATATATACATTGGTTGGTGTACAGTGGCAACAGAAAACACAAGTCCAAAATGTTTGGAAACTTGTTAAGCAGGTGTTTGTCCTGTAGTGGATCGAAAATGGCTGAAGAAGAAGATGATGGATAATATATATATATATATATATATATATATATATATATACACACAGTTTTATTTTTCAGGACTGACCCATTCCACGATCTCTGCTTGATACTACCTGGTTGTATTGAGGTCACCACAGTGTAACCCATAAGTAGTGGTTAGAGAGTGGAGCTTGTGGAATGGCCCCGTGTTAAATAAATGTAAGGACAGCATGCACGCTACTCTACAGTTAGGTCAGTGAATTTGTGGGGCAGAGTGTACTACATCCTTGACGCCTATCCCAAAACAGCCCACTAATAAATGCCCCACTCACCAAACAGATCACCAGAAGAATGTGGAACATTAGAATTAGGTAGCAGTCTACTTTGAAGGAATTATATTGAAGCTATATTAAAACAATTATATAAACATTATTCCTTTAAGAGCCTGTGGGGTGAGCAACACATTGTTTCAATGCATTGCATACCCCCAAATGGTCCTTAAAGGGTTAATAAACATTATAACAAAAATAAGTTAGGCTATATTTATTTTTGAAAATTTATATTCTTTTATGCTACAATTACTTTTTATATATTCTGTTTATAGGCCCCGTTCACATGCAGTAATGTCAGGTATTGTGAAACATTATGTGCTGACTGTGGTGCCTTTCACAGGGGCAGTTGTTGCCAAGTGTCAACAAAGCCAGCTGCAGCAAAATAATTGAACTGTCTTTATTACCTGTTTGTGCAGACATCATTATGCAAACATACGTTCAAAGAGAAAAGGAGATAAACTAATGCCCCTGATTATATACTATGTTTAGTAGCAGCTACATCACAAAGAAACTCAGCTTTGTTACTTAACTGAGTACTCATCATCACTGGGTGACCACTCCCCTTTAACAATTGTACAGGAGATAATAGGAGCCTCCTTCAGAACTTCATCTTTCCAAAGAATGAACAAAGGCAAAACCGTATATCGTATTGATTAAGCCTACCTTATTTTTTTTTTTTTGGGGGGGGGATACATTTCATTTAATAATTTAATTTACCTATGTTAAAATTACCGTTGGCATAATCTGAAATCCTTCCATTTGGATAGCTGTTGAAGACTGAAACCTGGTTTAGAGCATAGGATGCTCACATCAGGGAGGAGGTAACATCTCTTAATAATAACCTCCCACATACCTAACTATTGCTAGAAAATCCTAATGGCCCTGCTTGTTCCTTGCTCCATATCCATTGACAATTGTTAGCAGGACCACTCTTTTGAGTACTGATATTCTGCACAACCCTTTGGTTTTTAAAGCATTGAGTACACTCATGCATTCTTCCTGCTTCAGTTCTAAACAATAACTGACAGCAAGCTGATAAATGTAAAATAATGCACTTGCAACATAAAAATCCAACGGACAAATATACTGTTAAGGGTACTGTGCAGTCAGAGACAACAGAGGAAAGGGATTTGGGAGTAATTGTTTCTAATTAAAGGTAAGCAGGCAATTTAATAAAGAAGCGGGGAATGCAAGCAGGGCCCTGGGTTGTATAGCTAGGGGCATTAGTAGCAGAAAAAGGGAAGTAGTCATGCCACTCTACAGATCTCTAGTTAGACCTCACCTAGAGTATTGTGTACAGTACTGGAGACCCCATCTCCAGAAGGATATAGATACTCTAGAGAAAATTCAGAGAAGGGCTACTAAATTGGTGACTGGTTTACAGGAAAAGACATATGAGGATAGACTAAAGGATCTGAACATGTATAGCTTGGAGGAGAGAAGAGAGAGAGGGGATATGATAGAAACATTCAAATACATGAAGGGATTCAACAAAGTGCAGGATGGAAGTACATTTCAAAGGAGTAAAAATGTTAGGACAAGAGGCCATAGTCTAAAACTAGAGAGACACAGGTTTAGATGTAATGTAAGAAAGTTTTACTTCACTGAGAGGGTAGTAGATAAGTGGAATAGCCTACCAGCAGAAGTGGTAGAAGTTAATACAGTGACAGAATTTAAGCATGCAGGGGATAGGCATAAAGCTGAAAAGACCAAGGACCAGAAAAGGTTTGATGGTTTTTACAGTAGGAAAATGGGCAGACTAGATGGGCCAAATGGTTCTTATCTGCTGTCACATTCTGTGTTTCTATGTCTGTCTCCATGGGCATGACATCCAGGACTTTGAAGAGGTTGTCTCTTGAGCATCGGCATAGGGACCATTGAATTTTGGGGTCATAAAGTGGGGGTTATTGTTTAGATGTGTTACTTCATTTTTCACATAAAAGTCAGAAAGCTTTCCCTCACCAGAGTTTTACTTGTGTACAAAGTTACGCCCTGCCATTATCTTTGTCTCTGCAATAAAGAACAGAATGGAACTATTTAAAAGAGATACTTAAATATATAGCAATAATAATAATTGCATGATTGGGTTAAATGTATTCAAATACAAATATTCAAATAAAAAGGGATGGAAGTGGCATCAGGGTTAGTTGATAACCATAAGCTGACATCATGTCAAAAAGGTTGGGAAGATAGGCAGATATCCAAGCAATATGTCAGATTAATTAATAAAGTAGTAAATTATATGACTAAATGTTTATCAGGAGGGGAGGACTGGCAACATTTGGCTTGGGGGGCAAGTACAATCAATCGACCCTAGTTTAGCGCCTTAAACTCTGTTTTCTCCATTTACAGCAGCAAGAGAGAAATTGAATGTTAGTGGCCCACTGGCCCAAACTTATGACCGTCCCGGGGGGCAATTGCCCCCCTGCCTCCCAGGCCAGTCCTCCCCTGTTTATCAGATGATTATTCTAAGTCAGTAGTATTCACGCAGGGTTGCAGGGTTTCTGTCATAAACCGGCTAGATGTCAGCCCTAAAGTCACTCCAGTCCTCAAGTGCTGTTAACAGACGAGCTTTTTAGTTAAAGGGATAGTAATGTTTCACACAAGCAGCAGCTCCAATTAATCTTCATAGTATTTGAGCCACAGAGAGTATTATTTCAATACTGTCAAAGTTGTAGTTCAAGAGTAATTGAATGATAAAGTTTCCCCCTGCAGCCCCTTTTACCTAGTGTAAGCCACCTCCCCTCAGATGTGGAATCTGGTCTTGAGACCAGACAGCTCACAGCAAGGGACAATCTTCTTACTGTGAGAACAATTAAAACCCTGCCTCCCTTGACAGGTGTTTCCGGTTTTTCTCTTATACTAATTGAAGATTATCCCTTCTGCGATCCACCTGTACACCACCTATCTGTTCTGAGGTAAGTAGTGTTACATCAGTAAAAGGGGCGGGAGGGGGATACTTTATCACTCAGTTACTATTGAACTACAACTCTGACAGCACTGAAATAAAATTCTCCATGGTCCAAATGCTATGAAGATTAATGGGAGTTGCTTTTATTGTGAAACATTACTATCCCTTTAAAGTAGAACAATCATCAGACAGTTCCCTAACAGCAAATCTGCCTTGGGGGTAGATCAGTTGATAAAACTAGGGCTGCATAGGAAGCAGCAGCAGATCAAGGAAGGAGCAGGACGGGGGTATGAAAAAGATACCCAATGCTCCCCAGTGTGTCTGGTGCATTGCACAGGACAATTTGTGGTCCTTTGTTTTTCTGTCCCCATAGATCTGCTGTATCAGGCTTGAAAGCCAGACACAGCAGGTCAATGGGGACTGCAAAAGCAAGCCAGGAGTTTGTGGCAAAAAAAACCAATATATATACATGTGGAATTCCAGCCTAGTGGGTCTGTGTTCTGATCTTTCCCCCATGCACCAAGACATGATAAAGAGGTGATAAAGCAGAGATGACTTCTCCAGTGATATCACTTCTCCAAGTCCTACGTTATTCTATGAAGCTAATGCACTAAGCTTTCTCCATCTTTGGAGATCTTAGTGCATAGGCTCTATAGAATAACACAGGAACTGGAGAAGTGATATCACTGAAGAAGTCAGCTCTGCTTTATTACCTCTTTATCATGCCTTAGTGCATCTGCCCCAGGTTTCTCCTAAGGAAACAGTCTTTGTAAAAATATCAGAAATAAATTATGTAACCTCAAAATGGCTCACACAGCCATATAGGGGGAAATATCAGAAAACAGACTCACTTGACTGGAATGCAACATGTACATCTATGGTTCTTTACCACAAACTCCTGGCTTGCTTGTTCAGTCTGCTTTGACCTGCTGTGTCTGCAAACCCTGATAATTGTCCTTTAGGTATAAGTGGCTTGTTCAAAGGTTGTTATTTGGCTTGAACCAAGAACAGATATACTTATAATAGAGATGTATTTTTATGCATCGTTTCAAATCCATGGAGTAAAAGGGTTAGTAATGTCTAAAAAAGCTATACTTCATTTTGAAGAGGTTAAAAAGTTGGCTTGAATTAAAAAAAAAATGTATCTCTCAAACCGCTATGATTTGAGAGATACATGCATTTAAAGTTCGTGATTTCCTGCTGGTTTGCAAGCACACGATTTAGACCATTCAAATGAAGTAATTAGTTGTCAATAACGCGATTGCGGCTCTGCTGCAGTGCCTCTGTGTTGGCCGACAGATCTCCTGCTGACAGCTTTACAGCTGACGCAGGAAATCACGACCATGGGGTTTTGCAATACATTTTTACTGCATTTAACCCTTTTGTGCCAGAGAAGTATTGTACATTTCCCTTACTGTTGCTCTGGTGGCTTTTTGCAAATTACATTTCTTATAATGTAAGTGGAAAATGCGCAACTTATCCAAAAATTATCAAAGTAAAAGTTTACACAAGCAAACTTTATCTAGCTTTTATCTCCCAATTCCCATAACTCTTAGGTTGTGTTTATATTGGCAACTTGAAAATCTCAGATTTTATAAATGCAAAAACTGTCCTTGTTCACATGATTCTGATGCCCAGCTTGTTGTCAGCGACTGAATGGTTGTGAGAGGGGGTGTCAAATGGCTGGTCTACATCAGAATCAGCCAAACATGATTAGCTAATGCCTGCTTGGGCCACCATTTAATTGATCATTGAGGTGAGCATTGAAACAATTCAGTTTGCCATGAGAACCATCTATACTACATACCATAGTCTTCCATGCAGATCGGCTCTACTGAACTTTCCGGAGCAAGCATACCCCTCTCGCACTAAAAAAAGTTAACATACAGGGATGTAAGCACTAGCAGAGGTTGGATGTGTGATTCCTAAATGCTGTGTGTAAGAGCGGTATTGGATAATTTAATTAAAAACATTGTACTGAATCGCGTGTGCAGCATAAAAATGTGAGAAACTTAAAGGGATAGTAATTAGTGATGAGCGAGCACCCCAATGCTCGGGTGTTCGGGTGCTCTGACCGAGCACCCCCTGAGGCTCGAGTGCTCGGCCGAGCACCCGAGCCCCATTGAAGTCAATGGGAGGACTCGAGCATTACACCAGGCACCCCCTGCTCTGATGAGGGGAGGGTGCCTGGTCCATAGGAAAAGGGCAGAAAAGGATGGAAACACCACAGAAATGGTTCAGGGACAGCATAGGGAGGATGTCTGGATGCATCTTGGACTCCAACATCGCTGCTGGGAACGATCTTTCGCCCGTAGTACGCCATTTTTACAGACTGACCATAAAACACACAAAAACGAAAATAAAAACGACTTTAGGCGAAAAATTGTTACGAAACAATATTTGCTGTATATTTACTTGTATATCATCTGCAAATTCTCCCAAAAATTTCCTTGATTTTCTGAAGTGAGACCATGATTAAGAGGGAAACGTGCGCAGAGGCAAATTATCCCAAAAATTTCCTTGATTTTCTGAAGTGAGGCCATGATTAAGAGGGAAACGTGCGCAGAGGCAAATTCTCCCAAAAATTTCCTTGATTTTCTGAAGTGAGGCCATGATTAAGAGGGAAACGTGCGCAGAGGCAAATTCTCCCAAAAATTTCCTTGATTTTATGAAGTGAGGCCATGATTAAGAGGGAAACGTGCGCAGAGGCAAATTATCCCCAAAATTTCCTTGATTTTATTGAACTGAGGCCATGATTAAGAGGGAAACGTGCGCTGAGCTGACCATCTAAAACATTATGGGTGAGGGTCTGCTGCAGAGCTGACCATCCTAAACATTATATGCGAAGGCCCGCTAGTGAGCTGACCCTATAAAACATTATATGCGAAGGCCCGCTAGTGAGCTGACGCTATAAAACATTATATGCGAAGGCCCGCTAGTGAGCTGACGCTATAAAACATTATATGAGAGGGCCCGCTAGAGAGCTGACCCAATAAAACATTATATGAGAAGGCCCGCTGGTGAGCTGACCTATATAAAAATTGTCAAACAGGGCCCGCTGGTGAGCTGGCCCTATATAAAAATTATATCACAGGGCCCGCTGGTGAGCTGGCCCTATATAAAAATTATAGCACAGGGCATATGGAAGAGGAGGAGGAGGATGAGAAGATTAAGAGTCAACCATATACCCGTTTTTTGGGTGGAAGGGGTGAATGGAAATACAGAGTATTCCCATCATTGTAAATAATATATGTAAAGTGAGTTTATGTTCCCCCGGGGCTTTCCTCCATTGGAGTGGAGAAGTCAGGGGAAATCCAGGCCTTGTTCATTTTTATAAGTGTCAACCTATCAGCATTGTCGGTGGAAAGGCGGATACGCTTATCTGTTATGATGCCACCAGCAGCACTAAATACCCGCTCAGACAGAACGCTGGCGGCAGGGCAGGCCAGCACCTCCAAGGCGTAGAGTGCCAGTTCATACCACGTGTCCAGCTTGGACACCCAGTAGTTGTAAGGCACAGAGGGATCATTGAGGACGCTGACACAGTCTGCTACGTACTCCTTCACCATCTTCCAAAACTTTTCCCTCCTTGTGACACTAGGCTGCGCATCAGGGTGAGGGTGCTGGCGGGGTGTCATGAAGGTGTCCCACGCCTTGGAGAGTGTTGCCCTGCCTTTCTCGGAACTGCTGTGTGCTCCCCTTTTCTCCCCTTCTCGGTTGGCCAAGGTAGCACGTACTCTGCCGCCAGCGTTGTCAGATGGAAAATTTTGGAGCAATTTTTCAACAAGAACCTTCTGGTATTGCACCATTTTGCTTGTCCTCTCCACCGGAGGAATGAGAGATGAGAAATTCTCTTTGTAGCGGGGGTCCAGAAGGGTGAACACCCAGTAATCCGTGTTGTCTAAAATGCGTACAACGCGTGGGTCACGGGAAAGGCAGCCTAACATAAAGTCAGCCATGTGTGCCAGAGTACCAACAGTCAAGATTTCGCTGTCCTCACCAGGAGGATGACTCTCAATATCCTCATCCTCTTCCTCCTCTTCTGCCCACCCACGCTGAAGAGATGGAACTAAAGTTCCATGGCTACCCTCTGTAGCGGAGGCAACCGTGTCTTCCTCCTCCTCCTCCTCCTCCTCCTCCGCCTCCTTCAATTGTCGCTGAGAAGACGAAGTGAGGGTGCTCTGGCTATCACCTTGTGTAAGCTCTTCCTCCCCCATTTCCAGCTCTTCCACATGCAAAGCGTCGGTTTTAATTGTGAGCAGCGAGCGTTTCAGTAGACACAGAAGTGGGATGGTTACACTGATAATAGCGTTATCGCCGCTCACCATCTGTGTCGATTCCTCAAAATTGCGTAAAACCTCGCAGAGGTCTGACATCCATTCCCACTCCTCACTTCTGATTACAGGAAGTTGAACGGAGAGGCGACGACCGTGTAACAGCTGGTACTCCACTACTGCCCTCTGCTGCTCACAAAGCCGGGCCAACATGTGGAAGGTGGAGTTCCAGCGCGTGCTCACGTCACACAGCAGCCGGTGAGCTGGCAATTGTAAGCGCTGCTGCAGCTTCAACAGGCCGGCCGAAGCTGTAGATGACTTACGGAAATGTGCACACACGCGGCGCACCTTGGTCAAGAGATCATGCACATTGGGGTAGGTTTTTAGAAATCGCTGAACCACTAAATTAAATACATGCGCTAGGCATGGTACGTGTGTGAGCTTGCCGAGCTCCAAAGCCGCCACCAAGTTACGCCCATTATCACACACAACCATGCCTGGTTGCAGGTTGAGTGGCGAGAGCCACTGCTCGGTCTGGTGACTAATCCCCTGCAACAGCTCTGAGGCCGTGTGCTGTTTGTCCCCAAGGCAGATCAGCTTCAGCACGGCCTGTTGACGCTTCCCCACTGCAGTGCTACACTGCTTCCAGCTACTGGCTGATGGGGGAGTGGCGCTGCGTGTAGAGAATTCGGAGGTGGAAACGGAGGAGGAGGAGCCAATAACGTAGGTGCTGGCGGAAACCCTGATGGAGGTAGGGCCCGCAATCCTCGGCGTGGGTAGCACCCGTGCCATCCCAGGGTCCGAGTCGCTCCCAGCCTCCACGACATTCACCCAGTGTGCCGTCAGGGAAATGTAGCGTCCCTGGCCACAAGCACTTGTCCATGTGTCAGTCGTTAAGTGGACCTTCCCAGTAACTGCGTTGGTCAGGGCACGGGTGATGTTACGGGACACATGGTGGTGTAATGCGGGGATGGCACACCAGGAAAATTAGTGGCGGCTGGGGACCGCGTACCGAGGGACAGCTGCTGCCATCAGGCTGCGGAAGGACTCAGTGTCCACAAGCCTAAATGGCAGCATTTCGATGGCCAGTAATTTGGAAAGGTGTGAGGTTAGTGCTATGGCCTGTGGGTGGGTGGCTGGGTATTTTCGCTTGCGCTCAAATGCCTGGGGTAACGACATTTGGACGCTGTGCTGGGACAGGGAAGTGGATGTGGTCGCTGATGGTGCTTCAGATGGTACAGGTGCAGGGCGGGAGGTATGCGGGCCTGCGCCTTCGACAGGCGATTGGCCGGCACCGAAAACAGGGGAAGAGGAGGCAGTGGTGTGGCCTGCAGACACAGATGGGCGATCCAGGCGTTCCTCCCACTTATTACGGTGCTTGGATGCCATGTGTCGGATCATGCTGGTGGTGGTGAGGTTTCTAGTGTTCATGCCTCGGCTCATTCTGGTGTGGCACAGGTTGCAAACTACAATTCTTTTATCGTCCGCACTTTCCTTAAAAAAACGCCATACTGCGGAACACCTACCCTTTGGCAAGGTAGATTTACGCAAGGGGGTGCTCCGTGGAACATTTGCGGGCCGGTTTTGTGCGGTCCG
Organism: Rhinophrynus dorsalis; assembly: GCA_037306005.1. NCBI lineage: Eukaryota > Metazoa > Chordata > Amphibia > Anura > Rhinophrynidae > Rhinophrynus > Rhinophrynus dorsalis. Next base: position 248,274,312 of record CM074720.1, on the reverse strand, counting down.
CCTTCTTTCTGTAGCCACACCACTGCCTCTTCCAGCCTGTTGCGGTGCTGCAGATGGCTCACCCTCAGGACTGCTGTCATCGCTCGGCTCTACACCTTCCCAGGTGGGGTCAGTCACCTCATCGTCCACCAAGTCCTCCTCCACTTCCTCACTCTGATCATCCTCCTCATGTCTTGATCCCACCACATACTCAGTCATTGACAACTGTATAACATTCTCCTCAACAAGGTCTTGAGACGGAAATAGTGGTTGATTTAATGGCAACTGTGTCTCATCATCATCATCATCATCCACTACTTCCTTTGACCTTAAATGCCGTTCACATCTGTCATCTTCTTGTGATTGGGTACCCTCTAGAGGTTGTGAATCAGGGCACAAGATGTCATGTTCCTCTGCAAGCGTGCTTGGAGAGAGGGTCAAATGAAGGATTGGTGATGAGACGAGCTCCTCACTATATCCCAGTGTGGGATCACTTCTTTGACCAGACCGTGTATGGTGGGAGGAAGGATGATCAGAGTGAGGATTATGTTGACCAGACTCTTGGCTACTGAGAGTGGACTTGGTGGAAGACAGGGTGGTGCTTAACCGACTGGAAGCAGTATCAGCTGACATCCAACCGACCACCTGTTCGCAGTGGTCGGACCTCGAGAGTGATGTCCTGCGACGCCCTGTAAAATGAGACATGAAGCTAGGTATGGTGGATGTCTTTCTTTCTTGTGCTCTGGCACCAGGCACAGTTTCTCCGCGTCCTGACCCGCGCCCTGAACTATCAGGATCACGTCCACTTCCCCGTCCCTTTTTACCCGCCTTCTTCATCTTACACGGAATATGTGACTTTAATATTTGAGTTTGAAAACTTAACAGTATTTCTTCCTATTCTGCAACTGTGCAGAGTACACAGAATAGGCTGCTAAACTGCGGTGACACACACTGAATGGAATATGTGACTTTAATATTTGAGTTTGAAAACTTAACAGTATTTCTTCCTATTCTGCAACTGTGCAGAGTACACAGAATAGGCTGCTAAACTGCGGTGACACACACTGAATGGAATATGTGACTTTAATATTTGAGTTTGAAAACTTAACAGTATTTCTTCCTATTCTGCAACTGTGCAGAGTACACAGAATAGGCTGCTAAACTGCGGTGACACACACAGAATGGAATATGTGACTTTAATATTTGAGTTTGAAAACTTAACAGTATTTCTTCCTATTCTGCAACTCTGCACAGTACACAGAATGTGCTGCTAAACTGCGGCAAAGCACACTGAATGGAATATGTGACTTTGATATTTTAGTTTGAAGACTTAACAGTATTTCTTCCTATTCTGCAACTCTGCACAGTACACAGAATGTGCTGCTAAACTGCGGCGAAGCACACTGAATGGAATATGTGACTTTGATATTTTAGTTTGAAGACTTAACAGTATTTCTTCCTATTCTGCAACTCTGCACAGTACACAGAATGTGCTGCTAAACTGCGGCGAAGCACACTGAATGGAATATGTGACTTTGATATTTTAGTTTGAAGACTTAACAGTATTTCTTCCTATTCTGCAACTCTGCACAGTACACAGAATGTGCTGCTAAACTGCGGCGAAGCACACTGAATGGAATATGTGACTTTGATATTTTAGTTTGAAGACTTAACAGTATTTCTTCCTATTCTGCAACTCTGCACAGTACACAGAATGTGCTGCTAAACTGCGGCGACGCACACTGAATGGAATATGTGACTTTGATATTTTAGTTTGAAGACTTAACAGAATGTGCTCTAATCTGCAACTTTGCACACTAAACAGAATGTGCTCTAATCTGCAACTTTGCACACTAAACAGAATGTGCTCTAATCTGCAACTTTGCACACTAAACAGAATGTGCTCTAATCTGCAACTGTGCACACTAAACAGAATGTGCTCTAATCTGCAACTTTGCACACTAAACAGAATATATTTTTTTATTTTTTTTTTTTCCCCCCCCCACACAAAATAACCTGCTGCCCCCACACACAGTAGTCCTAAAAAGGACTTTTGGTTCTTTTTTTTCACAATTTTGCTTTTTTTCCTCCCTACACTGACTTTCCCTTCCTATCCTCAGCTCTCCCTGGCTAAGACTGAGCCGAACTCGCTGGTCAGGTGCTATACAGCACCCGACCACGGGTTCTGGCCAGCCAATCAGTGTAATGCCAGCAGCCAACATGGCTGCTGGCATTACACTGATGTCAGAGCCTCCCTGCACGTTTATTGGCTGCGCAGCAGCCGCAAAACATGCGGGGAGGAGACCCGAACATGGCGGGCGAGCACATGCGGTACTCGTACGAGTACCGCCATGTGCCGAGCAGAGCGATGCTCGAGCCGATCCGAGCATCGGCCGAGCATGCTCGCTCAACACTAATAGTAATGTTTCATAATAAAAACTGCTCTAATTAATCATCATAGTGTTTGGACTTTGGCGAGTTATTTCAGTTCTGTCAGAGTTGTAGTTCAAGAGTAATTCAATGATAAAGTGCCCCCCTCCCGCCCCTTTTACTGATGTAACACTGCTCAGCCAAAGCAGAAGAGAGGTCCCCAGGTCGACTGCAGAGAGGGACAATCTTCAATTAAGATAAGGGAAAAACCTGAAAAGCTTGTCAAGGGGGGCAGGGCTTTCATTGTTTTCATATAAAGAAGATTGTCCCCTGCTGTTACCTGTCTGGTCTTACAACCAGATTCACATCTGAGAAGAAATGGCTTACACTAGGAAAAAGGGGCGGGAGGGGGAAACTTTGCTTGTGAATATCTCTTAAACCATAAAGGTTTGAGAGATAAGACTTATATCGTTCTTCATGTTTTTTAATGCCTACAAAATAAAATAAAGTTAAAACGAAGTATTACTATGCCTTTAAGCCTGCTATATCAGAATCTTGCCCTTTTGATGCGGTTGAGATTCTGATATTGTTTTATGCAAAAACAGAAGAAAAGAAAAGGGTAGGGAGGGACAGCGCAACAAATTAGCTCTAAATGTAACTACTTAGAGCTACTTTGTTGCGCTGTCCCTCCCTACCCTTGTCTTCTGTTTTTGCATGAAACTTATGTCTTGGAGGTCCTAAGATGGAAACAGGATCAGCAGCACATACACTCACACTCAAATGAACATTGACTGGAGCTTTAAGAATTTATGTTCATAGAATGTATGTTCATATCATTTTGTATAGATATCTGACTATATACTGGATCAATATCTGCTTGTACCCGAAACTTATTATACATGGTATAGGGCATCGTAGCAGCACTGGTTCTTTTTCTTTGTACAAGATTCTGATATTGCCCTTTTCATTGTGGCGACATGTTTAATGTGTCGTTTTCTTTGTCACCCAATAGTGGGCTACCTTTCAAAAGGATACCACAGCAGTGAAGATCTGCACTGAGGCCTCTGGGTGCGCCATGGAGACATTACATACAAGTGACTGTCTATTCCACTGGTGCACCTTGTGTACCAAAGAGAAACTTCCACTGGAATCAGTGACATATTTAGGCCTAGACCAACTAAACCTGGGCCAAAGGTGGCAGAGTAACAGGGGCAATAGATTTGTGCAGCTTTGCCACTTAATGCCTATATCCATCTTCTAAAGAAAATTAGTTATTTTAAACATTTGCAGCTCAGAGGCTCAGGGCTGATAGCATGTACTTTTTGTACAGGATAACATATTAGATAACAGTATTTTAGATAAAAAGGTCTCTTGAGAACCAGAGGAGTGTGCAGTTTTTAGTTCTGCATGGGCCCTTGCTCTCTGTGTGCCTAGAGGGAATCAGCTGCACTATAGCGATGAGACCCACATAGGCCAAAACTTACGTCTGTGATTTTGCTGATTCTCTCGTGCAGAAAGGATTTGCCTGACATTTCCGAGCTGGACTGTCTGAGGGCAGTCTGATATGATTATGGAAATTTTATCTCTGCAATGGCACATGGCAGTGAAAAACGTGGCTTGTAGCACCACTGAGAGGCTACCATGCCCAAGGACAAAACACTTTATCTTGTTCATTCTTGATGGGTGCTCGTCACAATATTTGTTTTCTTAGTTTTTAGTTCTCCCATACAGTGAAGCTGCTTTGCCCAGATCTCCTCCACTTTTCTTTTGAACATATTGCCCAAAGTATCAGGAACAGGAGCACCTACTGCAAGTGAATGTCACTAAGATCTATGTTTCACATCAGTGTGACCTTTATACAAAATCAGAAATTGTGTAGTTCTGGAGAAAAACAAAATGTACAATAGGGGAATAAATAAAGATTTCTAAAATTTCCATTGATTTAAATAGAGGATTTAGTCTCTTGAATACTGGAACAGTCTCCAACATATTGCTTCACATCAAAATAAAGAAGTACAATTCTGGAAGAAACCAACTGCAGCATGATGGGGAAGGATGTGATTAAAGGGATAGTAATACTTCGTTTTAACTTTATTTTATTTTGTAGGCATTAAAGAAACATGAAGAATGATATAAGTCTTATCTCTCAAACCTTTATGGTTTAAGAGATATTCACAAGCAAAGTTTCCCCTCCCCGCCCCTTTTACCTAGTGTAAGCCATCTCTTCTCAGATGTGAATCTGGTTGTAAGACCAGACAGATAACAGAAGGGGACAATCTTCTTTTTATGAAAACAGTGAAAGCCCTGCCCCCCTGGACAAGCTTTTCAGGTTTTTCCCTTATCTTAATTGAAGATTGTCCCTCTCTGCAGTCTACCTGGGCACCTCCCTTCTGCTTTGGCTGAGGAGTGTTCCATCAGTAAAAGGGACGGGAGGGGGACACTTTGTCATTGACCTTTTGAAACAGGGCTACCCGGAGGGTAACCCTGTCAGTGCCCAGGGGGAGGAAAATGACGCGAATCACATCATAAAAGGGGCGGGGCTTAGTCACTGGGGCCGGGACAAAAAAACCCTGCAAAATGGCTGTAAGAGGGTGGGGAGTGGGAGGAACCGGACGGGATGGAGCACAAGTGGGCAGAGTTTCTACTTAAACTCTGCCCACCCGGTGATTCACACATTACCCCGGAGACCCGGTAATTCACTTTGAAATCCAGAGTCTCTGGGGCAAAACCAGAAAGTTCCCATGTATGGTAATATCTCCTGCATTACCAAATTTGAGGTTAAAGAGGAACTGTGATTTTGCAACAAATATGAGAGCTTTCAAAATCAACTCTATCTGTTAGATATTATTTCAAGCAATAGTTTGTGAGATATTTTACCATTTTATGCAAATTAGCTAGTACTGACTGGCAGGAAGTGGCAGTTGGCATGTAAAGTAGTGTAGAGTTTTAGTATCTGGCTGGCATGCCTTCCAGATTTGCCGCAACTAACAAATAAATAAAGATAAATGTCATAAACTATGGCTTTAAATAAAAAGTTTAACATAAATATAGATGATTTTGACATTTCTTTCAAGGTCATCTATTTCTTACAAGTCACAATTTCAATTTATGTAATCATTGTTCACGAGATATGCATTTCTGAAATTCAATATTTAACTTAAAAGTGCTTCATTTACCAGTAGTCATGATTGTCATGTACCTGCCACCTGGACTGATTATTTATTTGTCCCTGTCTTTAACCCTTTACCTAACCATATCTTGTATATACATGAGATAAGGAAGTGGGCCTTAATGACCCTTATCTCATATATATACAAGATAAGTTTAATGGCTTCTGCATGCTCTTGTGCATGCTGGGGCCATTAGCATACCTCCCAAGTGTCCCTCTTTAGGAGGGACAGTTCCTCTTTTAGACCCAAATCCCTCTGTCCCTCTTTCCCACCCTGATGTCCCTCTTTTTAGGGGATCATATTGCGAGGTGTGTATATAAGTGTATAACATTACTCTACAGCAATAAAACTCATATTATTGTTTGTTTAAACATCAGTATATGTGTTTATACATTAGTATGTGTAAATAAAATACTTTGGTCTTGTTATAAGTTATTTATTAGGTCACACAAGAAGGTGTCAATAGGTCATGAAATAGCCTCAAAATTCTCTACCAGCCACGCCCCCGGCAACACCCCCTAAACCATAAGTATCCCTCTTTGGCAATTTGAAATGTTGGGAGGTATGCATTAGGACTAAACTTTTAATCCCAGACTCCCAGCTTACCTCTGAGAACCATTTTGAGTTGTTCCCAGAGGTTTGAGCTTTACTGTCTTACAATGTCGGTCTGGTTTGCAAGGAGAGCAAGAAAGCTCCACTTGCAATGATTTATTTATAAAAAAATAATAATCTTTGTTAACTTTTAAACGCTTGAATGTTAAATAAGTCTCCAAAGAAAGCAGTGCATTGCAGACATATTTAGCATTGAAGGGGTTACTTCATTTTTTGTTTTTAGTACAGTGGGACCCTCAGGGAACCAACCACTGGTTCCATTTACCACAGGATAGTAACTTTCCTAACTTGTAATACATGTTCAGTAGTGTAATGAAATCTGGGCAAGTCCCTGGTGCTTCTTGTGTAAGCCTTATGGAATCGATAACCAGTTGATATCAATTTCCCAAAGATGAACAGAATGTTGGGGTCAAAGCTATGCTGGGGTCAGTGCACATAAATACAGTGTGGCTTACAGAAGAGGCACCAGGGAATTGTCCAGAGCCCACTACACTATGGAAAATACATTAAAAGTAAGAAAAGTTGCTATCCAGGGGTGAATGGAACCAGTGATTGATTCCCTGCAGTTCCCACTACACTGCAGAAAACAAATAAACTACTTGGATATGAAAGAAGTCTGTAAAACATTGCTTTGCTGGGAGATGTTTTTAACATTTAAAGGGATAGTAATGTTTCACAAAACAGCAGCTATAATTAATCTTCATATTATTTGAGTCATAGAGAGTATTATTTCAGTACTGTCAGAGTTGTAGTTCAAGAGTAATTGAATGATAAAGTATCCTCCTCCTGCCCCTTTTACCTAGTGTAAGCCAACTCCCCTCAGATGTGGAATCTGGCCTTGAGACCAGACAGCTCACAGCAAGGGACAATCTTCTTACTGTGATCATAAGGAAAACCCTTCCACCCTTGACAGGTTTTTTCCTTATGCTAATTGAAGATTATCCTTCTCTGAGATCCATCAGGACACCACCTTTCTGCTCTGTGGTGAGCAGTGTTACATCAGTAAAAGGGGCAGGAGGGGGATATTTTATCATTCAATTACTCTTGAACTACAACTCTGACAGTACTGAAATAACACTCTCCATGGCCCAAATACTATGAAGATTAATTGGAGCTGCTTTTATTGTGAAACATTACTATCACTTTAAGGGAAAAAAGTGAGTGAAGTATAATTTGTTTTCTGTTCTTACAATTAAATCACAGAGCTACAGAATAAGTTGGTGCTATATAAATAAACAATAATATTAACACTAATCATAGCAAGGGGATATTTCTTTCTCCCTTGCCAGAAGGTGAGATGGACCCTGGGATTGGTTTGATAGAAGGATCTTGGGGCACATGCTGATTGCCCATCCTATCTATATGTACACTTGATCCCCCTTCCCCCCTTAGGTCACCTGGGGAGTGGTACAGATCAGGGGTATGAATAGATCAGTGAAATGAATAGGCGTTGATAATGCATATTGTGCTCTGGATGTGCACTTCTATGTATGAGGTTTTCTGTTGAATATATATATATACACACACACACACACACACATACAGAGAGAGAGAAGCTATGCATGGATATCCAGTTCTATGTGTCTCACTTCTATTATGGGGGTCTGCCACAATTACATGGTAAAGATATACATACTTGGCACTTCTGTAATTAGAAGAAACATACAAACCCATATAGAGATACTTTTCTACAGCTGCATAAGGTATGTGGGAAATATATGTTGTGAAATTACAGTATACTAAGAGCAGAAAATGTATTTTTGTTAAATGTTAAATTATATGTGGAATCAAGGCAAAATTGTAGAAGGAAATGTCTGGAAGTATGTTAGTGAAATCCATGGATTGATTACTTTTCAATATGGCATGTTTTTCCTACCTTTTCTTCATTTCTGTAGTTGTTGCTAATATTTTAGTGCAGTTATATCATATTTGATCAATTACTAGAACACCAACAGATTCTGGTAGGTGCAATTTGATGCCCCTGGTACCGTATGCAGTAAGTCAGTTAATAAGAATGGGGTACAATTTTTTCTACAGCTGACAGTAGGTACAGATTTCAGTAGGAAATACATTGATTTTTTAGATCAGTATCCTTGAAGTGGGGGAAATATTAAAAATCCCTATTTACCTACATAGTCATCTTCTAGAAAAATTTGTGTCCAGCCTAGGAGTGGAAAGTAAATGACCCTTCATTTCTTGCATCATATTGTCTACTTCCCAAGATAACAGTCTCTTTGAAGTGGGGTAAACTGAAAAAAGCCCCTTTTCCTATATTACCACCCTCAGGAAAAATTTGTGCCCACCAGCCAATGAGTAGAAAAGTGATCCCTCAGTTCATGTGGCTTGTTGTCTACTTTCCAGAATGGCATGTCCATCTTATCTTCTCTTTGAAGTGTCAGTATATAAAAAAGCCCATGCTAATGAGACACAATTTTCCTAGGTGTGCAGTAGGTACTAAGTGTAGTAGGAAATCATGTGGTTTTCAAAGCTATCAATATCTTCCAAGTGGGTAAAATATATTTAAAAAGGTCTTATTTTCTCCTGATTATCCACAATATGGAAATATTTATGCCCATCTGCCTAGGGACAGAAAGACAAGTGACCACTCATTTCTGCATCTAGCTGTCTAATTTCCAAAATGATATCCCTTGCCTAACCTTTCTTCATTTCTGAAGTTGTTGCAAGCATTTTAGTACATATATGTCATATCTGTCCAAATATAAAAAAACAACAGATTGTTGTATTCTTCTTTCTACTGATTTGTTTATAAAGTGCCAACATATTTCTTGGTGCTGTACAAAAAGAGGAATATACAAACAAAACAATATAATATGCATGTTCAAACCTAAACCAGTGGAAACAGAGCACAGCTCATCAGAGCTGGGGTAGGTTCAGTTTAGTGCCCTTGGCACCCCTGTCAGGTACTAAGTACAATAGGAAATTCCATGGTTTTCAAAGATATTAGTATTTTTGAAGTGAGAGAGATGTATAAAAACTCTACATTTCTTTTATTACCACCTTCAGGAAACATTTTTGGCCACTAAACTTGCGGTAGAAAGGCAAGTGACCCATCCCCTCATTTTATGCAGCATATTGTCTACTTTCCAAAATGGTATGCCTTGCCTACCTTTTCTTCATTTCTGTAGTTGTGGGTATGTCACAGTCAACAAAATGTAAGAAAACCAACTGATTGTGGTATATGTTCATACTAATGGGGATGGCAGTAGTTACATAGTACAGTAGAAAACAAATATATGTGTGTGTGTCATACCTGGGAACTCCTGAGCTTTTCCGGAGATTCCTACTTTTAATTTAATTACCCGGTGTCTAGGGACAGAGGTGGATTATCGGGCTGTGGTGAGTTTCCTCAGGTATGTATATATATGTGTGTTTGTGTTTATATATTTGTTTTTTATTTATTTTCTTCTTAATAGGTGTTACAATCAGTTTATGCATGTAAGATCAGGGTGTTAAACAACCTTTGCACTAATTTATATATCACAATTTTGTTTATCACTCTAGAAAAACACAGCTATCTGAAATATGCTTGGTCAACAAATGAACAGAAATAATATTAATAATAATAATAAGCTTTGTTTCTTACTTTAACAAGCTTAGTTTTGCTGCCACAGGTAATCCAGGCCTACTACTGTGCTTTGAGTACAGACCAGTGCAAACTGGCCTGTCCTAAGTAAGCCATAGCATGTGTTTTAATTATGTTGTAGAAAATAAATTCCTTAGACTGTACCATTTTCAGAATTAATTGGTGCTTCTAGATGTTTTGATTTGTATAAATATCAGGCTTGAAGTACTCTAACACAAAAACAGTAAACACATGTGGTAAAATTGTTCCCAGGATATGTGTTGCTTTTGTTGAGTTCAATGTAGTTGTGGCTAGGCTTCCTCCTATACACTCCTTCTGAGGGTTTCACACCCTGAAGTCAAAACATTCCATGCATCCCAGACATGTTCAAATATGGGTGACCCACACACATTCCTATTACCACAGTTACCATAGCAAGAAAAACACAGGCTCAAGTAGACTGGCAAGACAAAACACTATTATTCTGGTATTTCGGTATGGGAAATAGTTGAAATTGAAGTAAAGCCCTCTCAAAATGAAATAGCAGTGACAAATCTTAACCTCTTGGAAGCCAGCAAGGTATCCTCTCTAGTATTCAAGGGAAACCCTTTGAGTGCCAGATGGGTACTCAACACATTGCAATTCAAAGAGTTAAGCAAAGCAATGCGTTGCGTACCCCTGTGGCACTCAAAGTGTTAACAGGCCAAGTTTTTACCCTTCAGAGGTAGAGAGGTTGGTATTACTGAGTTATTATGGTTGTTATGTTGTTATTGCTATTATGATGCTACTATTAAACAACACTGTTAAAATAAACCAATAAGACTTTATATAAAAAACAATCCAATCAATGGACGTTTTCATCTCCCCACCCCCAACTGTTCAGTTGCTTTGTTCCAGAATTGCTCCAGCTCTTCTTAGTTCATCAGACTATCTATGTAGGCCAAGCCAGCATAAGTGAAGGCAGCTATTTTAATATCTAGTCAAAAGGTGACTAAAAAGCAAGAAGATAATTTAGTGCAGATAATTATTTCAATAACCAAGTTTGGTTTTCGTGCACAAATCGTTTATTCTTTCCTTGACAAATGAAATGAAATAATGGGCCACATTTGCTAAGGTAAAAAACAAACAAACTACATTTTGTTTTAAGTAAGTGAGTAAATGCTTAGTAAATGAGAAAACTATGTAAAAGTAGTAGATGAGTGTGTGTGTGGTGGGGGGTAGTGTTTACATAAAAATCAAGCTAAATTGCAGTTAGTTGAGAATTATGGAAGATGTAATCTAACAACAGCTGGAGCACCACAGGTTGTCCACTGCTATTATTTTCCAGTAACACACCTGTGTTCTAAGGATTCCTGCTGGGGGGCATTGCAGAAACAGGAAGAGCTGGTGTGAAGCTATGCAGGAGCATGAAGTCCACGTGGTGGGAGCATCCACAGGAAAAAGAGGCAGTATGTCCAGTGTGTTTGTTACAAAGGGTAGTGACAGTAGAAGGAAGTTCAGCAAAGTAATACAGTAGAGCAGGCCATTGCTCGTGTCAAAAGATTTGTTTCCCTAACCTGCAGTGTAACCAGATTTTACCCAGATTTTGAAATTCAATTATAAATATACACATATAATGAAGCATTATAGAATACAGCATACAGTATTTTAGTACAATAAAATAAAAACACATTAAAGGGATAGTAATGTTTTACAAAAATAGCAGCTCCAATTAATCTTCATAGTATTTGAGCCATAAAGAGTGTTATACTGTCAGAGTTGTAGTTCAAGAGTAATTGAAGTATAAAGTTCCCCTCCTGTCCCTTTACCTAGTGTAAGCCATCTTTTCTCAGATGTGGAATGCAGTCCATAGACCAGACAGATAAGAGAAGGGGACAATCTTCTTCCTATTAGAACAATGAAAGCCCTGCACCCCCTGACACGTTTTTCAGGTTTTTCCCTTACCTTAATTGAAGATTGTCCCTCTCTGCAGTCTACCTGGGCACCTCCCTTCTGCTCTGGCTGAACAGTGTTACATCAGTAAAAGGGGCCAGAGGGGGATACTTTGTCATTGAATTACTCTTGAACTACAACTCTGACAGAATTGAAATAACACTCTCCAAGGTCCAAATACTATGATGATTAATTATTGCTGCTTTTATTATGAAACATTACTATCCCTTTAAGAATATGTGATAATGTGGGAGATTTATAAAACTGGAGTTATAAAGTGGCTGTAAAGTTGTCACTAAGGGGGAGATTTATAAAATGTGTTCTTGTTTGTTTTTGTGAACACATCCTTAGAATGTCATTATTCATTATTATGAGTGTTGGTATTTATAAAGTATTCTAGTTACATCTATAAATGTGGTGAAGGTCAGACGTGGCCTGAAATATTTTGTGAAAATTCTATCCCTTCAATGTTGCAAATAGCAACATTTCTTTATAAATTCACTGAGCCAGGGGCAAGCCAGTGAAAATCACTACAGCAAGACTTGCCTTCAACGAGATACATTGATTCCAGGACATGCACAGAGCACCAAATCCCACGAATGCCCCTTTAACTCTTAGAGTGCCAGAGAAGTATCAAAAGCAGTGCATTGCAATGAAACTATATATGAAACTATATAAAAAAAACCTGTGTTGTCATATGTGTTTAATTTTAGAAAGGTGTTGGATATTTATTAGTCAGGAAGAAAAAATTGAGACAATTGGTTTGGACATCTCCACATCTGCCAGCTGTTAACATATTTTAATGTCTGGCCTTCCTGCTGTTTTAAACTCGAATTTAAACCCTATTCCTTAGGTGGACAGTTCTCTAGAGCTGTAAACTATGTATTTTTGAGTAAAGGATTTATAGTCTATCTTTCCAACATGCATTAATATTACTTTCTTATCAAGATCTGTATATGATGCCACGCAGTGGTTTAACCCTTTGAGTGCCAGTGGGGCATTCAAAGGGTTAACTAGAGACTGGAGGGCCCTGGTGTACACATTTTATGGTGTGTGATACAAAAATATTCTCTCAGAGGCATAATCAGAACCTATTAGCGTCTGGGGTCAGTGGTCCCATTGGATGCTGGGTCCTGTCACAACTCTGATCCCAAGGGCTACGCATAAAAAAAGCAAAAGTAGAACAATCCTGAGGCAAACTAATGCACTTTCGGAGACAAATAAACCCCCCACTTGATTTAAATGGGTCTTTTAAACCCTTGAATGCTAGGGGGTGTCCAAATTCTTGCAATGAAATCTGTTGTAGCCATCTATAACATTGAAGAGGTTAAAAGCCCATTTTAAATCAATGAACATATTGAAAACATTTTATTTGCCACATATGGTACAGTTGGTATGCACTAGAATTGCTCTACTTTGCTTTTGTATATAAGGCCCCATACAGTATTATGCTGTAGAGCGTATATACTGACTTGTTCAGAGCTTCCTGTAGATGGCAAAGTACACAGTACTCTGGATAGCTCACTACACTTTATAACATTGGTTCTCAAACTGTAGGGCATGAGAAAACATGAGGCTGTTCTGGTGTGGTGTAAAGCTTTGTATCAGGACCATATGTATGAATTGCTATGCAACATAACACTATACATACTGTCAAAAAGCAATCACTGTACAACTTTTGGGAAAGGCTGGTTTAAAGAATGGTTGTGAATGTCAGTGTTCCTATTCATGATATGCAAGCATTTGGAGGTGATCCTATACATTGGTTTGTAGGGTTCACTATCGAAATATTGCCCACTATTGGGTGACCAACCACACTGAGCATTAAACAGGTCGCTGTGTTGAAATGGGTGACACGAGAATACCGCAAGCTGCAGTGTCGACACATTCTGATGTCAAGTAGCCTCTGCTGCTGTGCTGTGTATTACCTTCTCTACACCGTTTGGTTGGTCACCCAGTAGTGGGAGACATTTCAAAGGGATACTGGTTTGTAGATGTCTACATCAAAGAAAAGGAGAAATAAGGAATTAGTTTCCTTGAGGAAAAAAAAGATATAATGAAACCTGAGACCTGTATTCTGTCAGTAAAGCATGCCCTATTTTAACACAGACATACCACTTTCACACTTCAGAAAATTCCCTTGGTGTCAATAATTTTTTTTATATTTATGTGTCTATTACTTGCTTTGAACGAAATTATTTGTTTAACAGAAAAGGCTGTGTAAATGTGTCTCTGGTTGAGAGTGTATGTAGAAAGTCTGCAAATAATCCAGTTTTTATCTGTGTTATGCAGTCAAAGGTTTTTTAACCCCTTAACTTAAAAGGATAGTAATACTTAAAATGTAAAAAAAATATGTTGTAGGGATTATCCCCATGAGTAAAACAAGAGTACTCCCACTGCTGAAAGGTGTTTTATTACAAAGTTATTATAGCTCAAAGTTGAGTTTTTTAGGTGCAATATCACAGTCGCCTGAAATTGTATAGTGGCGCTGTTTTTACACCATCTGATGGACAGCTCTGGTACCAGGACCATAAATCTCCATAGGATGGTGTAGCAACAGCTCCACTGTACAATTTCAGGCCACTGTGATATTGCACCTAAAAAATTCAACTTTGAGCTGTAATAACTCTTTAATAAAACACCTTTCAGCAGTGGGAGTTCCCTTGTTTTACTCAGGGGGATAAACCCTACAATACTTCGTTTTATCGTTATTTTATTTTGTAGGCATCAAAAAAACATGAAGAACAATATAAGTGTTATCTCTCAAACCTTTATGGTTTAAGAGATATTCACAAGCAAAGTTTCCCCTCCCCGTCCCTTTTACCTAGTGTAAGCAATCTCTTCTCAGATGTGAATCTGGTTGTAAGACCAGACAGATAACAGAAGGGGACAATCTTCTTTATATGGAAACAATGAAATCCCTGCCCCCTTGACAAGCTTTTCAGGTTTTTCCCTTATCTTAACTGAAGATTGTCCCTCTGTGCAATCTACTTGGGCACCTCCCTTCTGCTTTGGCTGAACAGTGTTACATCAGTAAGAGGGACGGGAGGGGGACACTTTGTCATTGAATTACTCCTGAACTACAACTCTGACTGAATTGAAATAACACTCTCCAAAGTCCAAATACTATGATGATTAATTAGAGCTGTTTTTATTATGAAACATTACTATCCCTTTATCAACACATTTAATTCTTAGGTGTTAGTTAGAAACAGTAAGAGAGAGAGAGTGGGAGAAAGATAGATAGAGTGGGAGAGAGAGAGAGAGAGAGAGAGAGCTATAGAGAGAGAGAGAGGGAGCTATAGAGAGAGAGTGAGAGAAAGAGAACAAGGTGAGAGATAGAGAGAGGAGAGAGGGAGAGATAGAGAGATACAGAGAGAGAGGAAGCTAGAGAGAGAGAGCAAGAGAAAGAGAAAAAAGTGAGACAGATAGAGAGAGAGACGGAGATAGAGAGAGAGCGAAAGAAAGAAAAAAATGAGAGATAGAGAGGGGGGAGGGAGAGATAGAGAGATAGGAGAGGGAGAGATAGAGAGATACGGAGAAAGAGAGGGAGTTGGAGAGAGAGAGGGAGAGATACACAGAGAGAGAGAGAGACAAAGCAAGAGAGAGAGATATGGAACCAGAGAGAAAGATGGATGGAGAGAGAGGGAGAGAAACAAAGAAAAAGATAATCAGAGAGGGGGAGAAGGAGAAATAGAGAGATACAGAGAGAGAAAAATGGAGTTAGAGAGAGGGAGAGAAAGAGACAGAGTGAGACAGAGTGAGATAGGGAGAGAGAATGATACCTGATTTTCATTGATTAAGATATGCAGTTTTGCTTTCAAAATTTAGACCTTGCTGGCATAAGACAGTTATTATTCAAAGAGGTACAACCTGCGGCTCTTCATGTGTTATTAAACTGTTCTTGGTTAATTGCCTATTGCAGACAATTGCAATTGTAGTCTAACAATAGTTGGAAAGCTGTAGGTTTCTTATACAAGCACTAGCTAGTCTAAATTCTCCTGGACATCCTGATCAGTTGTACAACTGCACAAGAGGCTCAATTAACTTACCTGTGCTGCATTATTTTTTTTGGAAATCAACAGTCATGACTAATGGCTGGCTCACAACTGCATCAGCCAAACATTTTTGGCTGGTGCCCACAATAGAAGGCCATTGATTGGATTGTTGCAGTGTGTGCTGCACCTATCTACTGTCTTAATGATCTACATAGCAGCCCCATGTAAATTTGCTACACTTAACCTTTTTTGTGTTCTTCAGAGAGTGCAGGAAAGTTTCAGTAAATTGCTTTCAGGTTGCATGATGCATGGTGCTATCGCTCATGTGATCTGCCTAATACATAGAAATTCTAGGTATAGTGGGGCATATAGAATAGGGTAAGTAGCACTGTGCTAAAATGCCACTGTGTACTTAACCATATTTTGGGGTTCACTATTAAACTGTAGTGGCAAATTGCATGAGCTATTAGCCCTTAAAGGGATAGTAATACTTTATTATTACTATTCCCCATATTGTAGATATTTGCAAAAGAATTTAATTGACCCCAGGTTCATCTCTCAAACCTTTATGGTTTGAGAGATAACCGAACGCAAAGTTTCTCCCTCCTTCTCCCTTCCCTGAAGTCAGTGTTTGTATTGGTTTGCAAGCACACGTAGAAGACCGTTTCAGTGAAATAATTATTTTTCACTAACGCGATCTCGGCTCAGCTGTAGAGCCGTCTGTCGTATGACAGACTTCCCCTGCAGTCAGTACAACACTGACTTCAGGGAAGGGGGAGGGAGGGGGGTCTTTGCCTTTGGTTATCTCTCAAACCATAAAGGTTTGAGAGATGAACCTGGGGGCTATTCAATTCTTTTGCAAATATTTACAATATGGGGAATAGTAATATTATTAATAATAAGTGGTTTGCAATTTTTTTAGCAGATTTATTTACCTAGATGAGAATCTTTAATACAACAGTTGGGTATATCTTGCTATTTATTGTTTGCATTATGTCTACTTTAAATCTACAGGTTCCTGTACAGGGCCAGATTTACATCCCTGGAGCCCTTAGGCAAGGCACTCTTGGTATCCATAACTTCACCCATGGACCCACACACCCCATTCCTCACATGGCCTTCCCCAAGTCCCAGCCACTGTTTCCTGGCAAAACCCTTGGCCTATAACATGCAAGAAAGCAAAAATGCTTTAACCTCTTGGTTGCTAAAGGTCTCCAACACATGCTTCATAATGCATTGGAGATCTCTCCAGCATCCAAGTGATTGAATAATAGCCTGTAATGGGGTATAAAACTGGTACAGGAACACTGAGATTGCATTGGCCACACCCACAATTCAGAAGGTGGGTGTGGCCAGCACATCTGAGGCACCGCTCAAAATTTGGAGTTCTAGGCAGTTGCCTACTCTGCCTATTGGGAAATCCATCCTTATCTTGTATATGCTGATGAAAGGAATCTAAAGGACAAACAATTTACAGTGGACTACAAGACATCCACAGAAACAATAATCAAATATAGGAATAAAACACCAAAAAATGTAAATAGATTGATATAACTTTATATCACATACTTGCATCTAGAATATGTAAAAATGAATAATTCATGTTACATCCCTAAAATATAATCTTAATCCTTTGAATACCCCTGTGGCACTCAAAGGGTTAAACCTTTTTTAACACGTGCCAGACTGTCCTATTCAGAGAGCATTTACTTAAGTTGTTTACACCATTTGTATTGAGCGACATGCGCTAACATAAGTGAACTGACTTTTGTTAGTTCCATTGCTCTTCTATAGAAAAAGGTTGCAATATTATCTTAGCCAATTAATAGGTCATCCTGAACAATAATGGGAGCAACTGAACCAGAGAAAAGGCAGGGAAGTCTGCTCTTTAGGAACAAAATAAGACTAGATTTTAGGTCTCAGAAAACATATAAAGAATTTTTACAAATTCTAGTTTGAAGCACAGGGTATTTAAGTGTATATAACCCCAGTTCATTTTTACATGTTAGTGTTCCTTTAAGTGCAACTTATTCCTAAGGTATATTTCCACTTTAAATGGTTTGCATATTTGCAGATCACCTTATATCTCTCTCATATATCTTTTGTCTAGTTGACATTTCAACATGTCCTTGTTAGTCTTTCACAGCCCCTTTACTTTTCCTGCAACCACACTGATAATGAACCCAACGTTTACTGGAAACAACATGTATTGTTATCACTTTCTGTGACACTGTCGGGAAATGTATAACATTTTTGATGTTGATATATGAAACACTGCAATGTGCAGACTGTCAGGTTAACCCTTTGATTGCCAGAGGCGCAGCCAACGCATTGCAATGTATTTATTGCGCAGCTTTCTATTCCTTACAGGGTTAATATGTGCCAGTTGCATGTCAGCTTGTCCTTGTTTTTCTATTCTTTACTTTCTCATCATCCTCTTGACCCTTTGAGTACCGAAGAGGGATCTCTCTGGCACTCATAAGGGTAAATACGCATAGCGAAAATGAATACAAAGTGTAATGGAAACCAAAGGGATAACTTATTGTTCCACTGCTGACAACAAGAGGAATACCTCCTAACATTTCAGATGGATAAATAGGGCCACTTTTGTTTTACCGTGTTTTGTGGGGGGAGGTGCTGGTCAGTGGGGGGATTACTGAGAATTGTTACATTATTTTATGGCTTAATGACATTTGTTTAACTTGAATAAATTATTCAGAACAAGACCAAGTATTTTACTTATACAGACTAATTTCTAAACACATATACTGAAGTGTAAACAAACATTAATGTGTCTTATTTCTGTGGAACAATGTGATACACTTATATTCACACCACACAGTCTGATCTCCTAAAAAGAGAGACATCAGGATATGAATGAGGGACAGAGTGGGATAGAAATTATCCTTCTGACACTATCATACCAGTTATAAAGTGTTGCTTGGCATGTAGCAGTCAATTGTTGATGTTGAGGAGCCTTTAGGCTGACTGAGAACTCATCTGCGACCTGAAATTCAGATGTGACTGAAAGTACCATTGAGATGTGACTTGAAACTATGTAATTAGACGAGGGAAATGTACCATCACAACTGAGGTGTCAGTGACACACTGCTGCTCACCAAATGACTGAGAAGCTGCAGCTGCTTTGGAAAATATTGACGGGGAGAAAACTGCTTTGAAAATGCAGTGTTTCAAATGAACTACAATGTTCCTTAAAGTACACTGTAATCTTGTATTTTCACTAGTTCTCAAACTACATTTATTTCTGTGCAATCCCAGGGCTCTCTGAAGAAGTTCAATAGGTTCCACAAAACACATTTTACTGTTTGCGCTTCTGGGAAGAGAATTAGTGAAAATTCAGGAATTACAATGTGTAGCCCGAAAATATCCCTATCACCTATTTGGGGTTTCCTATTTCTTGTTTTGTGGGGGGCTAGGCCAAGGAAGTCTCTGACTTTAAGGGGAAACATATTCTTGGAATAATGGCTCTTAAATTGTTTAAAAGGATAGTAATGTTTCAAAATGAAAGCAGCTCCAATTAATCTTCATAGTATTTGGCCCATGGAGAGTGTTATTTCAATACTGTGCGAGTTGTAGTTCAAGAGTAATTGAATGATAAAGTATCCCCCTCCAGCCCCTATTACTGATGTAACACTGCTCACCTCAGAACAGAAAGGTGGTGTCCAGATGGCTTGCAGAGAGGGACAATCTTCAATTAACATAAAGGAAAAACCTGAAAAACATATAAAGGGGGAGGGTTTTCCTTAGGATCGCAGTAAGAAGACTGTCCCTTGCTATGAGCTGTCTGGTCCCAGGATCAGATTCCACATCTGAGGGGAGGTGGCTTATACTAGGTAAAAGGGGTGAGAAGGGGATACTTTATCATTCAATTACTCTTGAACTACAACTCTGACAGTATTGAAATAACACTCTCCAAGGCCCAAATACTATGAAGATTAATTGGAGCTGCTTTCATTTTGAAACATTACTATCCCTTTAATAACTTACATTGGAAGGTGTCCTTTATACAGCAGTCATATATAGCTATTTATGTTTGTATTATATATGCAGTTTATTCATCTTATAGTGGTGTCTGTTGACCTAATTAACACCTACTCACAAAAAAGAATATGTTTCAATAGTCGTGCATGGCTAATAAGGGGCATTAGGCTTTATCAGGCTATTAACTGGAATAGTAGTAGAGTAAAACCAACCTCAAATGCAAAAAATTTATACTATACAATTATAACTTACTGCTGTATGAACGACACCTACCTAGGTGAGACCTTCCATACAATAATCTAAGAGCCACCTATTGCTTGGCTATTAGCAGGGGTGGGCTGGCCTGGGGGGCAAGGGGGCAATTGCCCCCCCAGGCTGGTCATGAATATGGGCCAGTGGGCCACTGCCTCACTCAGTTTCCCATTTGCTGCTGTAAATAGGGTAAACAGAATTTAAGGTGCTACACTAGTTTTGTAGCGCCATTTCAATTGTAAGCTCTGTGGTTTCACTAGTGTAGCTCCATTTCAATTGTAAGCTCTGTGGTATCACTAGTGTACCTCCATTTCAATTGTCATCTCTGTGATATCAATAGTGCACTACCATTTCAGTTATAAGCTCTGAGGTATGGACGCAAGTCTTTTTTCAACCTAAATTACTATGTAACTATATGTATCACTTGATTTAATCCATAACATTAATGCCAGCTATAACATTAACAAAAGGGGGTGGGCTTGGACATTGGGCTGGAGCGGTAATTGAAATAGGCCATTTAATTGTACTTCCCCCGAGGCCAAAAGTTGCCAGCCCTCCCCTGGCTATTAGTTCCCTGTAAGCAACAAGATTCACTGGCTACATGCACATTTCCCTATAGACTACAAGGGATGGTTTAACCCTTTCAGTGCCCGAGGGGTACCAATGGGTTTAAGCATGTAATTTCTGAAAAATGTATTTTTACTTATGCTACCTGTAAATACATAATGTATATAATTATATTAACCTTTCAGTTTTGGTGTTCATGTTCCTTTAATTTAAATGTCTCATTCATAGCAAAATGTTTAAAAATGTCTGTATTATATAATATCACTGCTGAAAACCCAGTGTGATGAATACAATTTTCTATGTTGACATAAGAAACATTGCAATGTGCAAACTCTCATGTTAATATACATCAATTACATTTCAACTTGTCTTTGGTTTTCTTTCACAGTCCCCTTTCTCTGCTTCCCCTTAAACATGAATAACAAATCCATTGTTTACTGCAAACAATGTACATTGCAATCTAATAGTTAAAACACACCTGCCACCTTAAGATAACAATATCAGAACTGCCTATTTTGTATTAGCCCAATGATTCTCAACTCCAATCCTCAGGGCATTCCAACAGGTCAGGTTTTAAGCATATCCCTTGTTCAGCACAGATATTTCAATAGTTCAGTCACAATTACTGATCCATGGATTACCCATCTGTGTGCATGCAGGGTTGTAGTCCCATGGACTCAAACTGAAAATAGCCATGTTAGGCATTTGTTTGTATGATATAACATTTTGGAGTTGTGAACCTTTACTTGTTTGTGACATAGTGTGGCACTATATGAGAATTAGTTTATGTACTGAGCCAGTATTACTGCACACTCTTTTATGAATGGAACTAGGAAGAAATCAAGGGGCTAGATTCTGCTGTAAGTGCTAAATATTAAAGCGGAACTTTCACCCCACCATGACCTTATCTGTGTGTGTAGCATTAATGTAGTTATAAAGAGCTGTGTAATTTTAAAAATCAGAAAACTGATCGATAAGGCACAAAAAATGATTAAAGTTTAACCTTGTGACGTGTAGAGCATTGTGAGCCCTACTGCGCATGTCAATCTGGTTACCGTGCGATTAGTAACTCCCATCGTTCTCTGTTATCTCGCCCACGTCCTCCTTGTCCTGCCCTTATGTGACACATAACTTAGCACGCACGAGCCTGTACTAGACTGGAATTAACTTTCAGCCACCTTTTGCCCATAACTGAGCCAGTGGTGCAAATGCAAAGCATACCGTTTGCACCACTGGATCAATTATGGGCAAAAGGTGGCTGAAAGTTAATTCCAGTCTAGTACAGGCTCGTGCGCGTCAGGTGACGTGTCACATAAGGGCAGGACAAGAAGGACGTGGGCGGGATAACAGAGAACGATGGGAGTGACTAAGTAACCGCACGGTAACCAGAATGACATGCGCAGTAGCGCTCACAATGCTCTACACGTCACAAGGTTAAACTTTAATCTTCTTTTGTGCCTTATTGATCAGTTTTCTGATTTTTAAAATTACACAGCACTTTATAACTACATTAAAAGGATAGTAATACTTCATTTTAACTTTATTTTATTTTGTAGGCATTAAAAAAACATGAAGAATGATATGAGTCTTATCTCTCAAACCTTTATGGTTTAAGAGCTATTCACAAGCAAAGTTTCCCCTCCCGCCCCTTTCACCTAGTGTAAGCCATCTCTTCTCAGATGTGAATCTGGTTGTAAGACCGGACAGATAACAGAAGGGGACATTCTTCTTTCAATGAAAACAATGAAAACCCTTCCCCCCTTGACAAGTTTTTCAGCTTTTTCCCTTATCTTAATTGAAGATTGTCCCTCTCTGCAGTCTACCTGGGCACCTCCCTTCTGATCTGACTGAACTGGGGGGGGGATACTTTGCTTGTGAATATCTCTTAAACCATAAAGGTTTGAGAGATAAGACTTATATCGTTCTTCATGTTTTTTTTAATGCCTACAAAATAAAATAAAGATAAAATGAAGTATTACTATCCCTTTAATGCTACACACACAGTTACGGTCATGGTGGGGTGAAAGTTCCGCTTTAACACCCGTTTTATCAAACATCTTCCTATTGAAGTCTATGAGGAAAACTGGAGATAAAAGCAGTGATAAAATTAGTACCTGTAATAGAATCCAGCCCAAGGTCTGTGAGTGTGTCTAAAAGCACAGTGAGAAATACTTTTGGCCTTGAACAGCACTACTTAGCATACACTGCAGGAAATTAGCATAAAATGTCACAATGAGACTGTAACAAGATCCTAAGTCCGCGGATGGACGTAGCTCGTTCTGCCGACTGTCTCTCCCCAAATGGCGGCTGTCAGTAGCTGGCTCTACCGGTCAGTCCCTCTAAATAGCTTCCCAGGATGGGAGTCAATAGAAGACCCTTGATACCACCCAATAATTCAGACACAGGACGCAGTTCAGGGTCAAAAGAACACACACTTTATTGTAGCTGAATTCAGCTCTTTTATGAAGTTTTGGAACAAAGAACAACAATACATAACAAAGTTAACTGGCACAGTACAATGGGCTGAGGGGGACATACAATGGGACCCTTGGGGTTGGGGTAAACTCAGGTACAATGGGGAAAAGACTCCGTGGAGCCGTAGTAATTTAATCTGGCCGTCTTAACTCTTGGACCAATAGGAGAGGGAGAGCTGAACCCGAGCAACCAATCCGATGGCCGCCTACTTTTCCCATGTAAGGTCTATGGAGTCCCTTTAACTTAGGCGGCCAATCGGTATCTTGGGGCGGGCCCTTAGTTGACCAATCCCTGGGTGGCCTACTTGCCCCCATGTTAACTCTATGGGGGTCCTTTAACTCATCACCCAGGGCTTTGGCCAATCAGAGAGGTGCCTACTTCTCAAGCACCATAATGTTCGACATGATGTCTAGTCTTTTCCTTTGTAAGATAGAGGGACACCCACTGGTTGCCGAAGGTATTGCCCTGCAGTCACTTGAACCCTGTGGCCAATCCGAGAGGTGCCTACTTTTCCCATGCAAAGTCAATGGAGGCCCTTTAACTTGGATTGGCCATTGGGAATCTGGCAGACCCTAGAAATCCAGACGGCAGGTTCACCCATTCTCTGTCCCATGAATATCAGTCCTTTTGAGGGACAAAGTATGTGTAGTGTGATTTAACATATTTCCCGGAGTAACGGCTGGGATCCGTTACAGAGATGCCAAAACACAGAGGTTAGCGTCCTAAAAATGGCTAGAACAACAGTATATAGACAGAATTAAATTTTCTGTTAAACAAAATAAATCATGTCATTAAACCCTTAATTACCTAGTGGTCCCGGGAAGTGACCTTCCCTTAAGAACTGATTTGATAATTGTCGACAGACCGGCGCGTGACCTGTGACGTGTACCGGTGCACTGAACATGGGTCTGAAAGAGACTGCTCCGGTCTTTGAGTGATCAATTTCAGCCCTTGTTTGTGTTTACAGTGCTCCCGCAGGAGCACTGTATGCACAAAGTATGTGATGTGCCAAGACCATCACAGGTCCTTATGGAAAAAATTATGATTATTATTATTATTCTTTATTTATGTAGTGCCAACTTATTCTGCAGTGCTGTACAACAGGGAATAGACATACAGAGGTATTAAATAGTAAATCAGATATGGAGAACAGAAGGATCAGAGGGCCCTGCTCGTGAGAGCTTACAGTCTAGAGGAAGGTAGGTTTGACACAGAGGGAGTAAGTGCTATTGGGTTTAATTGCCTCCTTGCCACATGAACTTCCGGTCAGTGGGTGGGAGTGAGAAGTGCTGTTGAGTGCAGTGGTCCAGGGAAGGGGTAGTTCTTGGTAATAATGTTTATGGTGATAGTTGGAATGATTCCCTGAAGAGGTGAGTTTTCAGGGAGCGTCTGAAGATCTGAAGGCTAGGGGAGAGTCTGGTGGGGTGGGGGAGGGAATTCCAGAGCTCAGATGCAGCACGGGAGAAGTCCTGTAGGCGGGAGTGGGAGGATGTGATAAGAGCTGTGGAGAGCAGGTGGTCATGTGCAGAGCAAAGATGGCGGTTTGGAGTGTATTTGGAAATGAGATATGAAATATAAGGGAGTGCGGTGTTAGTGAGGGCTGAGGAAGGGGTGAGAGGAAGGCCAATTAGTAATGAGTTACAGTAGTCAAGACGCAGTGGCATAACTATAGGGGTCGCACCTGCGACCGGGCCCATGCACTCCAGGGGCCCAGCCGCCCCCTGCAACCCCTCAGTCTGGTGCCCACAATGTCCCTTCCGTGCTCTAGTAATGCAGAGCGCTGGGAGATGACATCATAGAGAACAACTAAAACTTTCCTCAATTCCAACTGATTTAAATGGAGTGCGGAGTTTAAAACCTTGATTGCTCGAGAGGTCGCCAATGCATTCAAGGAGTTAAAAGCCCCATGTTCTAATTGTCCTCTATCATGCAGTTGGCTTGTCCCATAATTGTTACACTCTTCTTTTTACATACTGCCCAGAGAGTTACAGGAAAAAAAAATGTAAAAGTCTTAACGAGATATTTTTTGTGTGTTGTGTACCTAGATTAACCGTTTGAGTGCCAGAGGTGTACGAAACGCATTACTTGCAATGTCAGCTCTATGGCATGTTATAGAGCTCAAATTAAACAGGAGCCTATTTAGAGCAAGATATAAGAGTCTTTAACCCTTTGAGTGCCAGTATTCAATGCATCGCAATGCATTGGATACCTCACTGTCACTCAAAGGGTTAACGTTCAAGCCTAAAGCAGAAGCATGTTATTATGTGGAGGGGTGAATGAATGTTGCACAGTCTTTCAGCTGCAGATGCAGATCATGTTTATTATAATCAGAGCCTCTTCTAAAAAGCTTTTTACAGTTCTGGAAAAAGAAATCTGTATTATTTCATCAGAAAAAAAACACAAATATTTCTGAAGGAAATTGCCCGTTTATTGGCAAAAAAAAATTATTCCCTCCCACGCTGAAAATATCCTCTGATTGAAACATGTTGCATTAGCTCATTACTATTTCAAATATTCCTTTTTTACAATTATATTTGTTTTATCTAGCTGATGTGTATATTATATGTGTGTCTGGCTAAAGTGAGTATAATGGAATTTATCAGCGGCTTATATTGTATGTTTCAAAGTGAAAGTGGCTGGAATTGCAAGCTGGAGGAGATCAAGGGCTGGATTATATCGTAGGTGCTAATTTTATCACTGCTTTTATCTCCAGTTTTTCCCATAGACTTCAACAGGAAAATGTTTGATAAAACGAGTGTTAACATTTAGCACCTGCAATAGAATCTAGCCCCAAGTGATTTGTTTGCTGTCCTGTTCCTGACTGCTACTGAGAATGGTAAAATAGCTAGCATCAGGGTTAGGGGTGAGAGATTAGGATTATATGTCAGGGTTAGTCTAACACTTGAGTTGCTTTTTACGGTTTGATTGTAAGGGTTTGGGGATTGGTTTGTAGTGTTAAAGTTAGTATTCGGGTTAGGGGTTGTTTTTAGTGTTAGGGTTTGTGTTTGGTTTTTAGGGGTAACTGTTGATTGATAGGGTTAGAATTGAAGGATTAAAATTAACGGTAATTCTTCGAGTACCAGTGGGAAATACAATACATTGCTTTGTCGTGTGTTACGGTCTTTACAATAGGCTGACCCGACCTCACCTTTAACCAGGGACACATAGGAAATAGGCATATTTCAGCACTTCACTGAAATCAAAGCAGCCCTGCAGTATGCATTTTTCATATGCATCCCCAGTTAAAGGTGAGGTCTGGTCATCCTACTTTACAACCCTCCAATTTATCAGTTGGATTTCATAAACAGTGCCTTATGCAAGCAAGAGACAAGGGGGTTATGCATTAAAGAGTGATAAAGAGGGATAACTTCTCCAGTGATATCACTTCTCCAGTTCTGATGTTATTCAATGGAACCTATTCACTAAGGTCTCCAGAGTACATTGGCTTCATAGAATAACATAGAGAGGTATCTAAAGTATTGTCTTTAGGCTACATGCAGAAAGAGAGCAGAATAATTCTGGGACAAGCAAACTGCATAAGAAAGGCCAAATAATAATCCTAGTTTGTTTAAATTGATATAAATAAGTTTGAAGCATCCTGAAAGATTGTTCACATACATTTAAAGGGATAGTAATGTTTCACAAAAACAACAGCTCCAATTAATCTTCACAGCTGTCATTCAGTGTTCTTAGGGATTCCAGTTACTATATATTCAGGCCCAGTTAGGGGTGGCATTTGCCTGGGGTGGCATTTGCCAGGGGTAGTAGTTGGCACCTTTCTCAAAGTACATCTTTATCTAAGTACTGAGAGTTAGGCAAGAGAGATAATATGTTACTATCTATCCAGTATGCTGCATTGTATGCTATATGAAGACAGTCTCCTAACAACTTTCTCATCTTCCTTACAGGTATGTGTTTCCTATCCAGTCTGCTTCAAATTCTGTGCTGTACCCCAAATGTTTATTAACTATACAGTTTCCTGGTATGTGTTTCCTATCCAGTCTGCTTCAAATTCTGTGCTGTACCCCAAATGTTTATTAACTATACAGTTTCCTGGTATGTGTTTCCTATCCAGTCTGCTTCAAATTCTGTGCTGTACCCCAAATGTTTATTAACTATACAGTTTCCTGGTATGTGTTTCCTATCCAGTCTGCTTCAAATTCTGTGCTGTACCCCAAATGTTTATTAACTATACAGTTTCCTGGTATGTGTTTCCTATCCAGTCTGCTTCAAATTCTGTGCTGTACCCCAAATGTTTATTAACTATACAGTTTCCTGGTATGTGTTTCCTATCCAGTCTGCTTCAAATTCTGTGCTGTACCCCAAATGTTTATTAACTATACAGTTTCCTGGTATGTGTTTCCTATCCAGTCTGCTTCAAATTCTGTGCTGTACCCCAAATGTTTATTAACTATACAGTTTCCTGGTATGTGTTTCCTATCCAGTCTGCTTCAAATTCTGTGCTGTACCCCAAATGTTTATTAACTATACAGTTTCCTGGTATGTGTTTCCTATCCAGTCTGCTTCAAATTCTGTGCTGTACCCCAAATGTTTATTAACTATACAGTTTCCTGGTATGTGTTTCCTATCCAGTCTGCTTCAAATTCTGTGCTGTACCCCAAATGTTTATTAACTATACAGTTTCCTGGTATGTGTTTCCTATCCAGTCTGCTTCAAATTCTGTGCTGTACCCCAAATGTTTATTAACTATACAGTTTCCTGGTATGTGTTTCCTATCCAGTCTGCTTCAAATTCTGTGCTGTACCCCAAATGTTTATTAACTATACAGTTTCCTGGTATGTACTAATCTACCCTTCACCTGGAACTCCAATCTCATCCAGTCTCCCTCTACCATTTAACCCCTTGTTGTATGTACTAATCTACTTTAGCCATTTTGACCCCCTGTCCCGGTCTCCATGTTGCCTTCCTCCCCCATTCCTCTCCTGTGTCTCTCTGTTTCTTATCGGAGATTTAGTGGTGTCACACCTGAACGCACTCTGAGCTCTCCCATCCCAAAACAATTTGTAATTTGGAAATCCCTCAGTCAGTCATTCAGTGTTCTTAGGGATTCCAGTTACTATATATTCAGGCCCAGTTAGGGGTGGCATTTGCCTGGGGTGGCATTTGCCAGGGGTAGCAGTTGGCACCTTTCTCAAAGTACATCTTTATCTAAGTACTGAGAGTTGGGCAAGAGAGTTGGACAGGAGAGAGACAGCTGCTGCAGCCACCTAAAGACAAGAGGCAAGTAAACAGGCTGAATTCAGAATGAAGAAACAGTCATTTTCACCAAGCACTGACATTTGCTTCCTCTACTGAAACTACTGACCACCTGATGCAAGAAACCAGGACTTCCAGCCACCATTAACCATTACAACTTCTGCCTCTCCTGATCATCATTGGACTACTTCATTTAACCCTGCATTGATTCCTACCCTCGCCAAGTACTTTGCAGTTCTGCTACTGACTCTCCTCACCATCCCTGGCACCTATACCCTCTGCTCCGTGGATTGACCCTTGACTGCCAAGTCATCTGTACTCTCCTGGATTACTGACTGTTGCACATCTCTACTGCCCCATTCATTAACCCAACTATGGGCAAATTAACTCCTTGTTTTGTCATCGCCATTCTCACCTGCATAAGACTCTCCTCCTCCTGTGTCCACATTAAGTGTCACGCCATTCACATTGCACCCTCAATTCTTCACTCACCACTTCTCTGCCCCATGAACTTTTTTCATTCCTCCGCTCCCTATCACCACCATCTCCTTCTACCCCTGCAAAAAAGCCCCACTGCTTCAAATCTCACTCTCACCTTATGTCCCTGTCCCTTCTCCTCCTACTTGCTGCAGGTGACATCTCACCTAACCCAGGCCCCCCTTCCATTCTCTCTTGGACCACAGAACCCACTCACACACGCAACACTCACAATCTAATAACCGTACCCCGTCACCTAACCTCCTCCCCCCCCTTTTGTTTTGGTCTCTGGAATGCCCGCTCTGTGTGTAACAAACTAACAGCTGTTCATGATCTGTTCATTTCTCATTCCCTAAACCTCCTTGCCATCACTGAAACTTGGCTCACATCATCAGACACTGCCTCCACTGCCGCACTCTCATATGGAGGCCTTCAATTCACACACACACCGAGGCCTGGCAACAGGCAGGGAGGGGGAGTAGGCATCCTGCTGCCCCCTAACCATATATTTCAGGTACTCCCCACTGTTCCCTCTCTTTCCTTCCCTACATTTGAAGCTCACACACTTCGCCTCTTCTCTCCCCTCCCCCTGCGTGTCGCTGTCATATACAGGCCACCTGGTCCCACTGCACAATTCCTTGATCACTTCACCTCCTGGCTCCCTCACTTCATGTCCTCTGATGTCCCTACTCTCATCATGGGTGACTTCAACATCCCTATAGATAATCACAACACCCCCCCTGCCCTCAAACTCCTCTCCTTAACAACCTCCTTAGGCTTATCGCAGTGGACCAGCTTTCCCACACACAGTGATGGTCACACCCTCGACTTGATCTTCACTAACCTCTGCTCGGTCTCCAACTTCTCTAATGTCCCCTTTCCCCTCTCTGACCACCACCTCCTCACCGGTAACCTCATCATACCACGCAAACCCATCACCCCCGCCACAATCAAGCGTATGCGGAGAAATCTACATTCTCTTGATAAGCAACAATTTTCCACCTCCCTGCAGCCTATCCTCAACCCCATCCTCACACTTACTTGCCCAGACAAAACTACTGCTCTCTACAACAGCACTCTCACTTCAGCCCTTGACATCGCTGCACCTGCAACTCCACGCCACCCACGCACAACCCCACTACAACCCTGGCACACAAGACTAACGCGATACCTCCAAAGGTGCTCACGCACTGCTGAAAGGCACTGGAGGAAATCGCGCTCCACAGCCGACTTCACACACTACAAATTCATTCTCCGTTCGTATAGCTCTGCCCTCTCCCTGGCTAAACAGTCATTCTTCTCCTCTCTAATTTCTAATCTTTCCTCCAACCCCAAACGCCTTTTCTCAACCTTCACATCTCTTCTAAACCCACCAACACAAACACCTTCCACTAACTTCTCTGCCCAAGATCTCGCCAACCACTTCAAGAACAAGATTGAATCTATCAGACATGACATTTCATCACTACCACCCTCACCCAGCCAGCCCAGCCCTGTCGCCTCTCCCACATACACACTAAGCTCCTTCCCACCTGTCACTGAGGATGAAGTCTCCCTTCTCCTCACTCGCTCAAACCTAACCACATGCCCTCTCGACCCAATCCCATCTCAGCTCACCCAAGAACTCTCCCCTCTACTAACTCCAATCCTTACTCACTTATTCAACCTCTCTTTGTCAACCGGCACCTTCCCATCCTCTTTCAAACATGCACTGATCACTCCCATCCTAAAAAAACCCTCCCTAGACCCAAACTCATTGTCAAATTACCGGCCAATTTCCCTACTCCCGTTTGCCTCCAAGCTTCTCGAGCGCCTTGCATATAACCGGCTCACTAAATTCCTCTGCTCCCATTCCCTGCTAGATCCCTTGCAATCCGGATTCCGCCCTCATCACTCCACTGAGACTGCCCTCACTAAAGTGGCCAATGACTTGCTCTCAGCCAAGTCTAAAGGCCACTACTCCCTACTCATTCTTTTGGACCTGTCAGCCGCATTTGACACAGTCGATCACCCACTCCTCCTCCAAGCCCTCCACTCCCTAGGCCTCTGCGACACTGCACTCTCCTGGTTCTCATCTTATCTCTGCAACCACTCCTTCAGTGTTTCATACTCCAGCTCCACTTCCCCACCCCTCCCACTGTCTGTTGGTGTGCCCCAAGGATCAGTACTGGGACCCTTGCTCTTCTCAATCTACACTGCTTCCCTTGGAAAACTAATAAACTCCTTTGGGTTTCACCATCATCTCTATGCTGATGACACCCAAATATATCTTTCCTCCCCAGACCTCTCTCCTTCCCTCCTGTCCCGAGTGTCTGACTGTCTGTCTGCTGTGTCTTCCTGGATGTCCTCCCATCAACTCAAACTTAACCTTAGCAAAACTGAACTAATTCTCTTCCCTCCATCTGCAACCAGCCTTATCCCAAACATCACCCTCACCGTTAACAACACTTCCATCACACCAACCCCTACAGCACGCTGCCTGGGGGTCACATTTGACTCTGCCCTATCCTTCATTCCTCACATCCAGTCAATCTCCAACTCATGCCGCCTCCACCTCCGCAACATCTCTAGAATCCGACCCTTTCTCACAGAAGACACTACCAAAATTCTAATCCAAACACTCATCATGTCCCGTCTTGACTACTGTAACTCTTTACTAATTGGCCTGCCTCTCACCCGAATAACCCCGCTACAGTCCATAATGAACTCTGCTGCAAGACTAATCTACCTCACTCATCGCTTCTCTAACACCACACCCCTCTGTCAGTCCCTACACTGGCTCCCGTTAGCATACAGAGTCAAATTCAAAACTCTGGTGCTAACTTATAGAGCCCTCACTAACACTGCACCCCCCTATATTTCATCTCTCATTTCCAAATATACTCCCGCCCGCCATCTTCGCTCTGCACATGACCTTCTGCTCTCCACAGCTCTTATTACATCCTCCCACTCCCGCCTACAGGACTTCTCCCGTGCTGCACCTGAGCTGTGGAATTCCCTCCCCCGCCCCATTAGACTCTCCCCCAGCCTTCAAATCTTCAGACGCTCCCTGAAGACTCACCTCTTCAGGGAGGCCTATCAACTGCCTCCATAAACATCATCACCAAGATTCACCCCTTGCACGGACTACTGCACTCAATGGCACTTCTCACTCCCACCCACTGACTGGCAGTTCATGTGGCAGGAGGCACTTATACACAATAGCACTTACTCCTTCTGTATCAAACCTACCTTCCTCTAGACTGTAAGCTCTCACGAGCAGGGCCCTCTGATCCTCCTGTTCTACACATCTGATTGTACTATTTAATACCACTGTATGTCTATTCCCCAATTGTACAGCGCTGCGGAATTAGTT
The DNA here is from genome assembly GCA_037306005.1 of Rhinophrynus dorsalis. NCBI lineage: Eukaryota > Metazoa > Chordata > Amphibia > Anura > Rhinophrynidae > Rhinophrynus > Rhinophrynus dorsalis. The sequence continues at coordinate 248,242,323 of CM074720.1, read as the reverse complement.
GGCGCTATATAAATAAAGAATAATAATAATAATAACAGCATTTGGGCCATGGAGAGTGTTATTTCAATATTGTGAGAGTTGTAGTTCAAGAGTGACTGAATGATAAAGTATCCCCCTCCCGCCCCTTTTACTTAGTGTAAGCCACCTCCCCTCAGATGTGGTGTCCGGTTCTGGGACCGGACAGCTCACAGCAAGGGACAATCTTCTTATTGTGAGCATAAGGAAAACCCTAACCCCCTTTGACAGGTTTTTCAAGTTTTTCCTTATGCTCACTAACGATTGTCCCTCTCTTCGATCTATCTGGACAGTCTTGCTGCTCTGAGGTGAGAGTGATACATCAATAAAAGGGGTGGGAGGGGGATATTTTATCATTCAATTACTCTTGATCTACAACTCTGAAACTATTGAAATAATACTCTTCATGGCCCAAATACTATGAAGATTAATTGGAGCTGCTTTTAGTGTGAAACATTACTATCCCTTTAAACCTGTTCAGTGCTAGAGAGGACTCCAACTCAATACCAAACTATGAACTGGCGAGCTTTCCACCTTTCAAATGTGTTAAAAAAACAGCTTTAAGTCAATGTAAATGTTTATTTGTACCTTACAGATTAGTTGGTTAGCCTCAGAATTACTCTGGCTGGTTGTAGATGATGAAAATACAGTCATCAACAGCTGGTGGCCCAAATATTGACTACAGTTGGTGTAGTTGCTTTGCTCTAGATTTGACTTTTTCTTTGTGCCTATGGTCTTAAAGGGATAGTAATGTTTCATAAAAAAACAGCTCCAATTACCCTTCATTGTATTTGGGCAGTGGAGAGCATTATTTCAATACTCTCCGAGTTGTAGTTCAAGAGTAATTGAATGATAAAGTATCTCTCTCCTGACCCTTCTACTGATGTAACACTGCTCACCTGAGAGCAGCAAGACTGTCCAGATGGATCTCAGAGAGGGACAATCTTCAGTGAGCATAAGGAAAAAACTGAAAAACCTGCCAAGGAGGGCAGGGTTTTCCTTATGCTCACAGTAAGAAGATTGTCCCTTGCTGTGAGCTGTCTGATAAAGAGACCAGATTCCAGATTCTGAGAGGAGGCGGCTTACACTAGGTAAAAGGGGCAGGAGGGGGATACTTTATCATTCAATTACTCTTGAACTGGCAGTATTGAAATAACACTCTCCATGGCCCAAATTCTATGAAGATTAACAGGAGCTGCTCTTTTGTGAAACATTACTATCCATGTAAGTGTCAATGATCACTGATTAGTGATTCCAGGATACAAACTAATGTTGCATTGAAATGAGACAGAGCACACCCATATCTTGCTCCCAAACATGTCTGTTGGTTGTTTAATCATCTCAGGTATGCACGGTAGCACAGAACAGCTGCCTTGGGGGAATATGTAACAGGGATACATGTTAGATGCTGATAAAGCTACAGTTTTATTTGTGTTAGTTTGTCCCTCCACCACAAGAATGTATAAAAGAGTACAGAATACTTGAATTTAACTCCTTATGGACCATACGCATTGAACACCCCTCTGGTCCAAAAGTGGTTAAAACTAGATCAACCTTTTTGTATTGTTGATAGGTTAGACATCCTTTAACTCCATGGTTGCCAGAGACTTTTCCAATGCATTATTAACATGTAAGGGGGCTGTTTATAGTTATCATCCTATATAATAATTCGCTAAGTTGTGTGTAACGCCCGACATGCTCAGTAGACACTGCTGCGCGTGTGGCAGTCTTGCGCAGTACAGACTCTCCGCGCCGCGGCTGATAGAGCGTCCAGCTCTGTATCAGCAGTGGTGCGGGCAGTCTCCACTGCGCGTGACTGCCTCGCGACCGGCTGCCAGAGGCACTGTGGCCCGTGTAACGGGCTGTTCAACTAGTTATATCTAATTCATGGAGTGCCAACACATTCCTCTGTGCCATAGAAAGGTGTGGGGGGTTCAAATAAAGTGGCATGCTTGTACAGACCGATACAAGAAGAGAGAGGGTCCTGCTCATGACAGCTTACAATCTAGAAGTGGTAGGGGTGATAAACATTGGGTGAAAGTAGGTGGTAATGCTATACAATGGAGTAAATGTCAGGGTGGTGAGCATACCTGGGAACTTTCCATTGATGTCCACCCAGAGGGAAGTCCTCTGGTGCAGCAGGGGGTGAGAATAATGACGCGGATCGCATCAAAAGTTGGCGAGGCTTGACACACGTGAGGGGGGGAGAGGGATTAAAGGTTTGAGACAGAGCTCAAAAGAACGCTGGGGAAAGAGCTACACTGGGGAAACAGCAAGAGTGGGTAGAGTTTCAATAAAAACTCCTCACATCCGGAGGAATCAGCCTCTGCTCTGGAGACCCGCTAAAGCAGTGTCAAAACCGGAGTCTCCGGGGCAAATCCGGAGACTTCCCAGGTATGGTGGTGAGGTATGAAGACTGGCCAATGGGAAAGCTGGTATCTAGGTAGGAACTGGTGCTTAAATCACAACAGTTGTTTAACTAGATTTATATTAAAGGAGAACTATTATCTCTAATAATAAACCCACACTTAAATAACTATGACCAGAAAATCCTAATGACCTTTATGAATATTTTTCTTTGCTTATTCATTCAAGAGATAACATCTTCAATCATTCAAAGATGTCAGGTCTATGGAGGCGGACATGACAGTTGCTAGCAGAACCACAGGAAATAAACCCCACCCACTGTGCATTTTAATATTAACCTTATCTCATGCACTCTGCCTGCTTCAGTTTGAAAAAACAACCAGCAACTTTTATTTCCACCACTACAGACCTGACATCCAGGACTGTAAGAAATTAGGGGTTATTCACTAAGGTGTGGAGAAATCTTAGTGAATTGGCTCCATGGAGTACAATAGGAACTGGAGAAATGATATCACTGGAGAAGTTATCTCAACTATATCACCACTTTATCCCACATTAGTGAATAACCCGTTATCTTTTGGACAAAAGTACAAAGGCAAGGTTCATAGGGGCCATTAGAATTTTCTGAACATAGAGAGCTTAATGGGGGATTATTATTAGGTGGGATTTGTTCTCTCTTAACCCTTTCAGTGCCAGAGGGGTACAGAACGCATTGAACAGCAATGGGTTGCCTGCCCCTATGTTTCATACCACAAACAATGCAAAATAAAACACCTATAATGTAATGTAATGTTGCATTGAGTTTAACCACTTAGTGACAGGCCGCGTGCATACGTGGCCGTCACTTAACGCCCAGCTAACATTTTTTTTTGGTTTTTTTTAAATGATTCCGGATTCCCAGAACGGCGTGCAGCCGCGCGGGGACCCGGATTTCCGGGATGTACCCAGTATGTCCATTGTCACTAAGTGACAGTTTTTGCAGGACGTACCAGGTAAGTCCATCGTCGGGAAGGGGTTAATTGTGGAACACTGATCCAGTTTTGCATCAGTTGCAAAATCTCTTGTACACGTTTCCTGTTATAGGAAAATATAATACTTTATTTATCAAGGTTTTCCACATTTATTGTTTTATTTTGTCTAGACTCCTAAATTAACTATATCAGATAACTTTTCTAAAGGTGGATTGTAAATGATTGAGACTAAAAGTAGAAGAGTAAACAAAACTCTTAACTATTTATAGTAAATTGAGTTAGGGTATGGTAAATCATTTACTGTAAATCAGCATTGGGTCTTATGATAAACAGTTTACAAAAAAACTACATTAGTGTTTAGTAAACCTGTTTACAGTAGAGGGATATGAGATGATGGTGTGTTCATGTTGATGGCATGTGGAAATCTCTGCTATTGTGAAATTAAACTTCCAAAAATAATATAGACTTAAATGCATACTGGAGGGAAAGTACACACATGATCATAGCTGGGAATGCTCTGGATTTGCCCCAGAGACTCCGGTTTTGACACTGCATTACCGGGTCTCCGGGGCAGAGGCTGAGTCTTCTTTCTACTGAAATTCTGCCAGAGGCGTAACTAGAATCCACGGGGCCCTGGTGCAAGAATTGCCACGGGCCCCCCTCCGACCACATTGGCCCCCCTCAACCACATTGGCCACCTCCACATTGCCCCTTCCACAATGCCCCCATCACAATGCCCCTCATTCTCCACATTTCTCCCCAATCTCCACAATGCCCCCATCACAATGCCCCTCATACTCCACATTTCCCCAATGCCCCTCATTCTCCACATTTTCTCCCAATCTCCACAATGCCCCTCATTCTCCACATTTCCACCCAATCTTCACAATGCCCCATCGCCACATTGCCCCTACTGACCCCCATCCTCCTACCTCCTGGTGGTCTAGCGTTGTGTGTGACATGCTCCCGCATGGTCCTTAGTAATGCAGAGCGCTGGGAGATTATGTCATCTCCCAGCGCTCTGCATTACTCGAGCGCTGGCCGCCGGGACGTCAGCTGCGCTGCGGGCGGGTGGCGAGGGGGTCGCAGGGGGCGGCCAGGCCCCTGAGAGTGATGGGCCCGGTCGCAGGTGCGACCCCTATTGTTACGCCACTGAATTCTGCCCACTTCTGCTATTTCCCATCCTGTTACTCCTTCCCCAGCCTATTTGCACAAGTTTTTTCACCCCGGTTAAGCCCTGCCCATTTTTTTACACAAATTGCTTTATTTTCCTCCCCCAGCTGCACCACAGGACTCCCCTCTATGGGAACTCTCCGGTTTTGCCCCGGAGACTCTGGATTTCACAATGAATTACCGGGTCTCTGGGGCAGTCAGAAACTCTGCCCACTTGTTCTACATCCCGTCCCGGTTCCTCCCACTCCTCGCCTTCTTACCCTTCTTCAACATATATTCTGCCCTTTTTTTGTCCCGCCCCTTCACAACTAAGCCACACCCCTTTTATTACGCGAATCGCCAATCGGCGCTGCCAGGGCTACCCTCCGGGTAGCCTTGCCTGTCAAGTTCCCAGGTATACACATGATTCAGTGTAAAAACAGGAAGTAGAATCAATTTTCTAGCCCTATACATTGTCTAATGTCAATTTACTAAACTACTTATGCTGGAAATTCTCCTTTTAATTCTTTGAGTGCCAGAGGGGCATGCAACGCAGGGTTAATGCGGCTTGCTCCAAGGGGAGGGCAAAATGACAGTTTAATGGCATTTCCAGACTTTCTTTTCCTATGTGCTTTTTTTCTTAACATCATGTACTAAACAAAACATGAATAATATGATGTAACCTTATGCCATTTTCCTGCATGTTATGGGACAGGAGTAAGGAGATTGTTGGCATTAAAATCTTATCAACAGCAGAGTGTATGTGAGCATGCATGTAATACAGTGATTATAAAATGTAGTGCATACCCTGAAGTGCCACAATTGGCACTGGAGGCTAACACCAGTGGAGTTCAGCTGGCAGATTTGTAACATAATAACATAATAAATTAGTTTGAATAAAAGACACAAGTCCATCAAGTTCGACCCTTGCCTCATTAACCAGGGAAATGAGAATTATATAGCTTTCCTGCTGACAGATAATTTAGTCTTTATCAGAACTTCCTGTTTTGTACATTTACCACACTAACACATCAAAATAATAAATCCAGTTATCTTAATCTAAGCAGATAGTCCTACTGGCCTCTGTGAATTAATTCTATTTGGATTGATTCTTCAAAATTAATCCTGGAAGCAGACATGATTCTTTTGTTGCAGGATTAAAAATAATTCTAAACTCCTCACACTGAAGTTTTCAGTGGGAGGAGTTTGAGGTTCTTCAGTCCTCACAAGCAAATATCCACATACATCTTGTTCCAGGTATAGAATGTACAAACGAGTGGTTTCAAAATGAATAGTAAATGACTGTTTAGTCATAATTTTACATAATCCTGGATCCTGGGTTGAGGATCAAAGTGCATAACTACAATCTACAAAAAGTTCTGCTACACTCACAATTCTCTTGTAAAAAGTAGCAGCACATCAGGGTATATTTAAACATACATTTATGGTCTTCTCTTTAAAAGATTTATCAGGACTGATGTAACACTGCTCACCTCAGAGTAGCAAGACTGTCTGGATGGATCGCAGCAAGGAACAATCTTCAGTGAGCATAAGGGAAAAACCTGTCAAGGGGGCAGGGATTTAATTATACTCACAGTAAGAAGATTGTCCCTTGCTGTGACCTGAGGGGAGGTGGCTTACACAAGGTAAAAGGGGCGGGAGGGGGATAGTTTATCATTCAATTACTCTTGAACTACAACTCTGACAGTATTGAAATAACATTCTCCATGGCCCAAATACTTTGAAGATTAATCAAAGCTGCTTTTTTTGTGAAACATTACTATCACTTTAAGGGGATAATTTTATTTGTAAACTTTGGAAGGTTTAGAGCTAGAATATCATTTCTAGCACCTGTTCTTGCACTGAATCATGGACATTCTCCACAGTATTTGAGTGCTGCCAAAAAGGATGTGGTATGGTACAGCTCACAAGAAGGATTATCTTCTCACCCTGATGCAAATTTGATTAGATAGAAACCCATTTTTCTTTACTATGCCTTTAATGCTACTTGCTCTGAGGGGAGGTATTTTTGGGTAATTCTTATTAAAATATGTAGGTATCGGGGATTTTCAAAGCTCTTTCAATATCCTCAGTGTTGTTGTAGGGGATAGGCTCCTTAACAGGACTAAGTGGAATAATATTAGAGTGTGTTAAAACTTATCATTGTATGACATCAAGGCCCTTATAACTGCCCCACAGCATGTGCAAGAAAATGAAATAAATTATCCCATTTACTCTGTGCTTGTTTACTTCATGGTGTTAAGGCAGAGAGGAAAGAAACAGCACAAAAAGCTCAGATTGAACCATTGCCCTCCACTAGGCTGAAGAGGCATTAAGAGGAGAATTATTGGCACAAGTAGCTTAGTAAATTGACATTGGAGGTGCAGGACTAGAAAATTAATATCAATGCCTCCCATTATCTGTTACATCTATGCCCTTCTATTGTTCTATAGTTTGTCTGAGTATGTGTTCTGCTACTACCAGAGGCAAGCAATTGGTTCATTACCTCTCTGACATTGAAAGGAATACATGTTTTTGTGAAAACATGTGAAGTCGAGAGACAAGTGTCTTAAGGTCACAAATGCTGCAACATGACTGTATATAAAACACTTTTGTGTATTCTCTTCTTTTCTCAGGATAAATATAATAAACATAGGGCATATACACAAAATTAAAAGTTGAGCAATTATTGAGTAAAACAACTATACACTCAACAAATAAAAATTCCCATTGAGATATATACTAGCAATAAGGGACGACGTTGACCGTCATTGTATTTGGGCATGTATTATGTAGCATATGTTGTACATGGTGTGTTGAATGTATTATTATTTTTTTATGTTTTGTGTAAACGTAATATGTTGCATGTTTGTTGTAGGTGTCTGTAGGGTATAGGGCATGTAAATGTCCTCAGTTGGATATTGGGGTAGTTGATGAGGAAGAGCATTACAGCAGTGGTATTGGCATCTTGTATTGCCCCTAACAGATATGTTAGAGCAGTGAGGGATAGGAGAACTTGGATGAAACCGTCACCAGTATAAGCACTGCAGTCCCACTGCTGTTAGCCCCAATGGAAGGAGTGGTTTGTTGACACTGTGCATGGTAACAGAGAGCAGTTTATTTTCAGTGTATGCGTGATCTCTGAGTGTAAGATTACTCAGCAGCTGGCTGGCTGACGTCCCTCTATTCAGCGGATCTCTGTGTTCTGTGGACCGATTCAGCTTTGTAATCAATCGAGATCTTCGTCTAAACAATCAGCTGATGATTGCTGGATACTGGGGGCGGGGCAACTCCCTGAAGTGATTTTCACAGGAGTAGCAGGAGCCCACATGTAATCACTCAATAGGAGCAGTAACTCCTCCTTACTGACGCCCCTGGGTGTGTTTTGCCAAGCACAAAGTCTTCTTTTTTCCCTTATGCTAATTGAAGGTTGTCCCTCTCTGCAAGCCATCTGGACACCACCTTGCTGCTCTGAGGTGAGCAGTGTAACATCAGTAAAAGGGACAGGAGGGGGATAATTTGTCATTCAATTACTCTTGAACTACAACTCTCACAGTATTGAAATAACACTCTTCATGGCCCAAATATTATGAAGATTATTTGGAGCTGCTTTTATTGTGAAACATTACTATCCCTTTAAAAGGTTAATAATATCTACTTATGGAACATTCATAGTGCAGGGTTGGATAGGATTCATTGAACCAACACCATTAGGGTGGGAAAACATACAAAATACTAGAATACATGACTACTTGGGTTTTACTGTCCCTGATTATTTAAAAAAACAGCATCATTTTACATCATATTTATCTGACATATCTGCAAGTCTCTCTTGTGGCCTATTGATTTTCATTGCCTTCTTCAGTGCCTGTTTAAGTGGGATGTACCATGTGTACAACATGCAGCAATCAAGCCATACAAATGGTTCTTTGTGGCTAATTCTGTTACACTGTCTGCTCTGCTCTCTACTGCTTCTAACTGGTTTGTTACAATGGATAAATAACTATAGCATCTGCCTGTGCTTTCACAAGCTAATCCAGGTTATGTTATTCAAGGTAAATCTTCATTTCTGTACAGATTTTCTTCCATTGTTCCTTACAAACCTTAACAGTATGTTATGCAAAGTCATTTATTTACTAAAATTATATATTGTTGCTAAAATATCACACACATACCCCTTTCACACTCTTTGGCATCAAAGGATTAAATTGTGATCACTATGTAATGATTTTTAATTCTGCTTTTTTTTCTCTGTTGCATAAAGACATGCCTATGCATTGCAAGTGCAATTAAGCAAGGCATCCTGAACGACCCTACTACTGTTCAAGACAACAACCCCCTCAGAAAATAACCCCACCCAAAGCTTCCTACCCTGTTGCATGTCACAGAAAAAAACGTTATGTTATAACATGCAAACACATTTTGACCAGTACAGCACTATGTAAACCTATACTGAAATAGTCCAAATTAAAGGGATAGTAATACTTCGTTTTACTTTATTTTATTTTGTAGGCATTAAAAAAACATGAAGAATGACATAAGTCTTATCTCTCAAATCTTTATGGTTTAAGAGATATTCACAAGCAAAGTTTCCCCCTCCAGCCCCCTTTACCTAGTGTAAGCAATCTCTTCTCAGATGTGATTCTGGTTGTAAGACCAGACAGATAACAGCATTGTATGAAAACAATTAAAGCCCTTTCCCCCTTGACAAGTTTTTCAGGTTTTTCCCCTTATCTTAATTGAAGATTGTCCCTCTCTGCAGTCTACCTGGGCACCTCCCTTCTGATCTGGCTGAACAGGGGGGGGATACTTTGCTTGTGAATATCTCTTAAACCATAAAGGTTTGAGAGATAAGACTTATATCGTTCTTCATGTTTTTTTAATGCCTACAAAATAAAATAAAGATAAAACGAAGTATTACTATCCCTTTAATGTCAAGTGGACACTGCCGCAATATACAAAATGGTAAATAAACTAGCCATGTGAGATCAGATATTCACATCTACAGCATGGATGTTGAGATTGTGCTGTCCACAAACACAGCTCAATACAGTGGGTGTGGCCAGAAGAGTAGAGACAGCTATAAGCACCTCACACACACACACACACACACACACATAAAGGTGATGGTTCTCCACAGCACACAGTAGCAATCTGTCAATGCCTTCTGTCAGTCGGGAGTAACTGCAAATCCCATGGATGTCTCTCAAGTTCCCACAGCAGCTTATTAACATGTTCCACAAAGTGGCCTCTTTTGTAGCTCTCATTTTAACCCTCCCTGTAGTTACTGATGCTGTTTCCCCCTAGTGCTTTCCAAGTCCCTTCTGCAGCTAATGCAGTGTTTTTCTGGATAGGGCTTCTGAACTCTCCTCTCTGTTTCCCTCCCTTCCCTTGCTATGTGCAGGTATTAGCCCTATTTCCCCTTGTGCTATCCATTCCCTGTCCTCAGTGTCTCCTCCTGGTGCTGTTGTATCTGACCCAGATAGAGATGTGTTCATTGCTAAGCTTTGATGCTCCAGGTGAAGAGCCAGGAAGTACTAAAGGTTTGAGAGATCAGACTGGCATCAACAGATTTATTTTTTCAATATCTACAATAATACTTTTTATTTATATATGCCATTACTAACCCTTTAAAGCTTAAAGTTTCATTTCTTGGATTATTTAAGTATAGCAATTTGGGTGCATAGCACACTGATAATGCATTAAGTGTTCACAGGAGACTTACTAAACTCCTAAAAAGAACCAGGACTTGTAATAACCTATTGCATTACTAGTGCTCTGTGCAGCCCAATAGCACCATTTGATGGCCCAAGCTAGCAAGAAGACCAGGGCTATAAGAATGAGACCTGGTGCAGTATCTCTCTCAGTCAGTATCTAGTAACACCCCGGTGTGAACCCATAAATATGACCCACCAATCAAACATAGAAAGAGAGTGGGGGAATGTACAAATCTGCAAGGGTAACATATTTTCTATGTTTGGACATCGTAAGAAAAATCATGTGTATGTATAAGTAGGTATGATCACTTTAGTGCATAAATGCACTGCCATTGTCAAGACTTTAGTGTGATCAAGCCATAAACAACACCTCTACAGTATGCTCAGAAAAAAGGAGGATTTGCACTGAATTCTACTGCACCTCGTTTGTACTTGGCAATAAATAAGGCTTAGAGAATAAAATAATGTTAAATCCCTATGCAATTCTTCACTACCATCACCTTGGCATAAACAGCGCAAAGACGAGACCTTCTAGAAGACATCCTTAGTCCAACCCCCCACCGTCCATGACAACTCACTACTTCGTGCCCACTGGTGTTGTGACAAAACCCATTGTCTTGCATAGCACCCTGGAAGCAAAACCAGTCATGCTTTGCACGGAACTGAATCCTTTGGGCATGCCACACCAGCACAGTGCCCACTAGAGTAATTCTACTGTATAGATGAGTGTACTCTTTTTATACCCAACCCCACTCCCCTCCTACATTCTCTGCACCCAAGGACGGTGGGAGGCAGAAAGGTGATTCCTCCCCATTTCCCAGTAATTGTGCTGGTCATGGCCCTTTTCCTTTGTCCAGGGACTAGCCACCACAATCAGAAAGGGAAGAGGACAGGAGGGCTCTTCATCTTATTTGGCTTCAGGTGGATTAGCCACCCTCCGCCATCTTAAAGCTCACATTAATGTTTGTATAAACTTCAGTATATGTCTAAAATCTATAATCTAAAATTCTCGGTAATGCCCCACCCCCACTAGTCACTCCCTCAGCAACACCACCTAAAACAAAAGTGACCCCCTTTGGTTATTTGAAATGTTGGAGTGTGTGCAAAAAGTGAGGCAACTCTGGAACAAATAAAAGTTCCCAAATTCAAATTATTTGAATGGGGTTTTTAACCTTTGAATGCTAGAGGGATGTCCAAGGAATTGTCTTGCAATGCATTGAAGGTCTTTCTACTATTCAAGGGGTTAATGCCCCATTTAAATCAATGGTCAGTTTCCTACTTTGGTGTCTCTCTTTTTTAGGACATCAGACTGTGGTGTGCACATAAGTGTAACACGTTGATCCACAGCAATACAATTTACATTAATGTTTGTTTAGACATCAGTATATATGCTTATAAATTAGTCTACGTAAACAAAATACTTTGATCTTGCTCTAAATAATTTATTCAGTTACATAAGTAGCTGGTAGTACATCATGAGCTAACCAAAACATTCTCGTTAATGCCTCGGCCACCAGTCACCCCACCAGCAACATCGCCTAACACCAAAAATGTCCCTCCTTGGCCATCTTAGATGTTGGCAGGTGTATGTGTGTATGTATGTTAAGTCAAATGTGGACACATTCTGAAGTAAAACATTTGCATTGCATTTACTGGTGACAAAATCCCCATTATGTTATGCATTATTGTATGTATTATTTTCATATAGCTGGTCACAATATAACAAAGGTAGGCTGTTGCTGGACTTCATGCTGTTGAGGACAATGTCCATCATCCAGTAATGCCACGCCCACCAGCCATGCCCCCAGCAACACCACACAAATAAGCGTCCTTCTTTGGCCATTTGAAATGCTCGGAGGTATAATAATGGGTCATGTACAGTATGCTACAGAGGTGCAATTCTGGAGCAAATCAGCTGTACTATAGGGGAGAAAGAAGTGCTGCTGGTTTATATTTGGGGCTTTAAAGCCTTGAACACAAGAGAAGTCGAGACCTCTGCAGTATTCAGGGGGTTAAAAGACCTATTCACGTCATTGGGAATTTTAATTTCTCCTCCATGGTATATTTAAATCAAAAGGAATATGGGAAATGTTCATTTCTCCCCTGTGATGTAGTTGGTTTGGTCCAGAATTGCACCATTTTATCTAATTGTATGTGGCCCAGTATGATGTTTTGAGACAAAATTCTTACACTTTTGTCTTGACATGCATGCTCTAATGCAGGAGAGCTCAAACATGTTCTCAAGCCCATTAAAACAGTGCTTTGTTTTCAGGATCTCCTCAATTAAACACAAGTGAATGCTGTTACCTCAGGCAGATCTTCAGAATGACTGAAACACTGAGTGACTCACACCTTTGGGGTGGGGGGTGGGCTTGAGGACAGGTTTGAGTGCCCCTGTCCTAATGCACATGACCTATGTTTTCTTAGTTTGTTTCATACAAATCGCTTTGACTCCTTTACATTGGGTGTCTGAATTATAAGCATTTTGTAGCACCATGCAGATAAGGATAGATGATGTCTGGGTCAATTTACCCTTTGTGTGCCAGAGAGTTATCCAATGTATTGCAAAACAATGCATTGGATACCTTTCTGGGACTCACAGGGTTAAACTTACCAGTATGCATGTTTGGACTAAAATGTCCCTTTAAAAACATCAGTAGAAAAATGTAACAGCTTTTAGTATAGTGATACACATTGCCAAGCAGACAAGAGACTTTCCCAAAATGAATTTAAAATAATAATATTTGGACATATGTAGTAGTTTAGTATCAAATGAACTAAAGTGACATATTAGCACAAACATAAAGCAAACATAATGCATTCTGGGAAAAACTACACAAGCTGATGTACTAAGAATAACTTGGGGGAGATTCACTAAGCGTTAATAAAGTGGAGATGACTTCTCAAGTGATATCTCTTCTCTAGTTCCTATGTTATTCTGTGGATTCAATGCACTAAGATTTCTCAAGCACTGGAGAGCTTAGTGAATAGGCCCCATAGAATAACATAGGAACTGGTGATTTATGCATTTAGCTGTGATAAAGAGGTGATAAAGTAGAGATGACTTCTCCGGTGATATAATTTCTCCAGTTCCTATGTTATTCTGTGGAGCCAGTGCTCAATGTGAGAGTTTAGAACACTGGAGAAGTCATTTCCTCTTTATCACCTGTTATCACCTGTATATCACACATTAGTTTATCTCCCCACTGGAGTAATTACAGGGAAATCAAACTGTACTACAGAAAACCCCTTGAACATTAGTGACATTGCTTCACTATGTATTACAGACCTCTCTAGCATTCAAGAGGTTAATAAACCCATTTATATAGATGGGCAATTTAGAAATGTTTAATATCCCTCCTATGGTGCAATTGGTCAAATTCATTTTAGTACATCTTCCTTAGTATGTTTTAACCCTTTGATTGCCAGAGAGGTATCCAATGCATTGTGTTGTAATGCGTTGGATGCTTTTATTGCACTTAAAAGGGTTAAAGAGAAATGGAGCTGTTTTGCCCCAGATTTTCTTTGATACATATGAATCTGTTATTACGACATTCAGGTAACGAACAACAGAGCATCAATACATAATGAATGCAGCAATCGAGAGGAACCCCAAGACAATACTGACAGAGAGAGAACCACAGACCTGGCCTTTGTTTTGCTCAGTTGAAACACAAATTGTTTAACTGTAAGATGACTCTGTGAATGAAAGATTACAGCACATGATACAACCATAATCCCTGCACACATGTCATATCCAATCTCCTTGCTTCACTCTACCCTCCTGCATGCACCCATTCAGTCAAAGCAAGCCTTTGTATCCTTGCAGCATCACAGAATACAGATAGAAAACACTGCAGTAGCAGATCTTACCCTTTTTTTAAAAAACTGAAAGGCAGAACTCTTCTTGACTGGAAATCCATTCATGTCTTTGTTGACCATTTTCCTCAATGGAAAGAACCCATTGAAAGATCCACAGCCATTTGCTTAGTCACTGCATCCTTTTCTCCCTGTATCCAGTCAGAAGACAATGTAATCTGTGAGAGGGGAGATCAGTGAATAACAGCCTTTGCTCAGCCACTCGTTCTTGAATCCTTATCCGGATACATTCATTCTGCACCCGCTACTGCAGCAGTCTTTCTCAGCCTACAGTGCACAGGCAAGACTTTTAATCATTCATTAAAAGCAGAACCATATGAAATGCTAAATAGCGACTTTCAGACAAACCATATGTAGAATGATGAAAAATAGAACCATCATGGGTTTTAGGGCAAGTTCTTTTAGCTTAGAAGTGGCATTATCTGCTTTCAGCTCCTACTTCTTTTCTGGTTTTCAGGTGATGTGATTCACTGCTCTTTGATAGAAGAGACAGGGTCCTTCTGCTTTTTTTGATTGGGCACACACCATTGGGAATTACGTAGATATGGTAAGAGTGAGCGAGAGATGGAAAGAGCAAGAAACTAATAAGGGTATCAGCTTCAGCAGAACAAGAAGCAAGTGGCTCATGACACACAGCATCCAAGAGATACTGTTTTCCCAGGAGAGGAATACATACGTGATTCCTTACATGCTTTGAAATATAAAATGAAGCTTGAGGACAGTATGACTCAGTGAAGCTAATATACTAATACTATTGGAGCAATTCCAGGGCAGACCAATTGCATCACAGGGGACAAAAAATAATTCCCTAAATTCCCATTGATTGAAATGGGACTTTTAACCCTTTGAATGCTACAGAGGTCTCCAGGTAATGTGTTGGTGACTCCTATTCAGTGGGTTACAAGTTCCACTTAAGTCAATGGGGGTTTATATTTGTCCCCTATGGTGCAGCTGGTTTGACCCAGAATTACACCACTACTGCTTAATACATCAGTGTGACTCAGTGGGGTGACTGTACAAATATGATTCTGTGCTCACTCAGGTGCTAGAACTGGTTTGCTAGCTCTATGTCTGTGGAATACCAATTTACTAAGCTATGTACTCCATTGTCCCCTTAATACTGATTGTGCCAAGGGAAAGACTCTTTGGCAGTCTGTGGGTGTTTCAGGGTATTCCTTTACTCTGAACCTTGTTTATCTCTCTGAAATAACCCTTTGAATGCCAGAAAGGTACACAGTGCATTGCATACCCATCAGGTAGTAAAAGGGTTAAACAAGGTGCAGAACAAATAGTGTGACATTAGGGGCTTGCTGGAATCATTATCCTAACAAGAGCATAGTGTGTCCAGTGGTATGCACTGCAGAGAGGATACGTTCTTGTGCATACCTTGATGTGCAGCCAATGGCCCTGGATACTAAGGCCAGGGAGATACACTGGCATATTCATACAATCACTCCAATGAGGCTGTTGTAATAAGAAGACCTGGAGCAAATCAGCTACACCACAAGGAATAAAATCAATTCCTCAAATCTATATTGATTTAAATAGGGCTTTTAAACACCAGAATGTAATACATTGCATATCTATTCCCTTCATTAATTTTGTTGCAAGCTTTGAGCTCTTTCCTTTTTTTAGAATGCCTTTTTTGGGTGCTGCTGCCAAAACTGCACTGTATACTCAAGGTGTATATTTATAGTACCATAGATTAGTACAAAGGAATACACTTTTTTTCTATACCACTTTTAATGCATGCCAATATCTTGCTGGCTTTTGCTGATGCTTACTGACATCAAGGTTCTCCATTAGGTTTTGTTCTAGTGCAATGTTTCTCAACCTGTGGTACTAGTAACCCTGAGGTTACTTGGAACAGAGGCAGGGGGTATCTTTCAAAGGGAGGCCTTGTCCTCATTGTAGATTGTCGCTGGCCTGGTGCTCAGCACTGTCACTGGCTGTGCTTGCATAATGTGGCTGAAGGCCAATCCAGCCCATCTATACTGTGAGTATATCCTCTGGATTTATAAACCTTAAAGGGATAGTAATACTTCGTTTTATCTTTATAATATTTTGTAGGCATTAAAAAAACATGAAGAACGATATAAGTCTTATCTCTCAAACCTTTATGGTTTGAGAGATATTCACAAGCAAGGTTTCTCCTCCCACCCCTTTTACCTAGTGTAAGCCATTTCTTCTCAGATGTGGAATGCAGTCCATAGACCAGACAGATAACAACAGGGGACAATCTTCTTCCTATGAGAACAATGAAAACCCTTCCCCCCTTGACAAGTTTTTCAGGTTTTTCCCTTATCTTAATTGAAGATTGTCCCTCTCTGAAATCTACCTGGGTACCTCCCTTCTACTCTGGCTGAGCAGTGTTATATCAGTAAATGGGGCGGGAGGGGGATACTTTGTCATTGAATAATTCTTGAACTACAACTCTGACAGAATTGAAATAACACTCTCCAAGGTCCAAATAATATGATGATTAATTAGAGCTGCTTTTATTATGAAACATTACTATCCCTTTAAAGTGGACCTGTTACCTTAAAATACAGTTCGTTATTGTTATAGTTAAATATAATTGAAATAATCCTGTATGTTTTACTAGCCATTTCTTTGTAAAATAAATCGTTTTTGAGAAATTAACCTTTATTTGTTGTTTGCTCAGTATGGCACATTGTGCTAATTAGTTTATCTGTACATGGGATTAGCCAAAAAAATAAAGGTTAATTTTTCAAAAATGATTTATTTTGCATGAAAATGGCTACTATAACATATAGGCACATTTGAATTATCTGTAAAACAAACTGAGCTTGTCTTAGATTGATCACTTTAGGCAGCAATTTGTAGCTGCCATTTGGTACTCAGCGCAAATAAAGGTTTGCTGGGAAGAGACTGGCACAATTCAGCAGGAATCTGCCTTTACCTGATTTCAGAGAAAACACAAGTGGTGGGGCTGACAGCAGGGGGTTACATGCAGTATCCATTTTATGGGGCCCGAAAAAGAAGGAGGGCCCACCTCCTTGATCAGACATGGAGGCCCACAGCCTCTGTGATATAGAAGGAGGTACCCTGTACCTGGTGTCAAAAGGGGCCCAAAATGATTACATTGGCCAAAATGCAATCTGGAGGATCTCCTGGTGGGCCCCCTTTTTAAATATATTCTGTAGGTAGCATAGCAGGAAACGTGGTCCTCCATTTTATATCACTATAGCATAGTGCATCAATTGTACAGGATCTGTCTTTACATATACTTCCAGTTTGTGGTGCAAATGTGTGGGATGGGATATCTGATGGCAGCCCTGGTATGTGGTTCGTTAGCTAGATGTATGCACTAATAGTGTCCCTTTTGAAAGCTTCTTCCCTTCTAGACTATATTATTACTGTTGTATTTGTCTGTATTTCTACATTTCAATTATGCTAATGATCCATAATGAAACTATAAAGAATTTTGAAATCTTATTAGTGCCAAATAATGGCTTAAACAAAAATTGACTGTTTATGAGTAGGTCTATGGCAGAGATTCTCAACCAGGGTGCCGTGGTACTATGGTGTGCTATGGGCATATATTGAGGTTGCCCCATATTTTATATAAAGACTTTGATAAAATGTGGTTGCTGAGTTTCATATGTATATTTCTGAAAATGTTTCTGCACAATATGTTTGTTTCTATTATCCTGATTGTGAGACATAAAAGAAATATACTGCATTATGTGTTTGACAAATAACCTATAAAATGTTTGGTGTGCCCAGAATCTTCCAGACTGCATGTATGTATGGGTGCCTTGAACAAAAGCAGTATAGAATCACTGGTAGCGTGAAAGAGTATCACTGTGTGCAAGCATGTTGCTTTATCAATAGCACAGGCAGCTCTAATATCAGAATTTTAACAATCATGTGAATCATTTCATTACATTGTAAACATTAAATGAAATAGTAATTGAGAGTTGGTGCGCTTAGAAACATTTTTAGCACTGCAGGATACTTGTTATAACAATCCTGCTCTAGTTCTCTCATATTTAGTGTATAAATTATATATGTGTATTTACTATCCAAATATACCACCTTGCTTTTACCTGCCCAGTCCTCAAATGTCATGTTCAAAACCACCATAAAATAGGCTAAAGAACTCTACAATCAAAATATTGTGAGGGATGAACTAATACCAATAGCTAGACAAATTTCCAGTGTCCTGTATGTTAGAAGTGAGTAGAAAGATGTTAATCTTTTCTTTATCAAGGGAAGTTCCAAAGGCTATATAACACATAAAAACAAATGAAAAATAATAGACCAATTCTTCCTCTTCAAATCAGTTTTAGTCCAAAGTTCAAAAAAATAGATTTATACTTAGTTGCAGTCCAAGTTCATGTCCTTGAAGCAAGGGTGGAGTAACAAATGGAGTAAATGGAGATAAATCAACTATATGATGATGAGTGATGTATTAATTTTCAATCAGTGTAATTAGGTGGATAATGATGAAATTACTTTATAACAGACTACACTCCTTGGTTTCATTTGATCATCAGAACACTTCTGGAGTCACCATCTTTGCAGAATGGAAGCTAAATGGTGCTCTATTAGTTGAGATCCAAACTACCTAAACAGGCAACCACCTAGATAGAAACTCAGGCCTCTATTACAGCTGCTACTATCCCAAGACTGGTGTACAAGTCTAAAACTAATATACAAAATAGCAATATAAGGAGAGTGCTAACTATCTTGTATGTAAAATACAAAAGAGATTATGTAATACTATAAAATCTTAAGTCTATGCATATAAAATATGTAGCGGTACAGTACATGCAAGAGAGGTTAAAGGGATAGTAATACTTTGATCTTTATTTTATTTTGTAGGCATTAAAAAAACATGAAGAACGATATGTCTTATCTCTCAAACCTTAATGGCTTAAGAGATATTCACAAGCAAAGTTTCCCCTCCCGCCCCTTTTACCTAGTGTAAAATAATAATGCATTGGTCTGGCACTCAAAGGGGGACAAAGCTTGCAAAATAGAAAAAGAACAGGACAGCATAACAAGGGGAAAGAATGTGAATGTAGCAACAGAGATAGCAAAAAATGTACTTAAAAAAATAAAAAACAATAAAACATTTATAAGTGAGGTAGCATAGTAATTCAAACTGTTTTTGAATGAAGTAGATAATGACATCAAGTGATATATAAGAATACCTATATACAATGGACAAACTATTATAAAAAGTTATATTGAACAAAGTAAGAAAAGTGATAAAGGCATAACAATTAACGAAATTAATACTACTGAGGTCTAGCAGACAGATGTCTAAATTAATAAAATATTACTATACGCTAATATGTAAAGTATGTGCAGAACAAAAAACTAAACTAAAATGTTGCATGAGGCAACCAAACTTTTAATAAATGACATCAAAGGAGTGGCAAGAAGAACGAAGAGGAACTGGTTTAGAGAGTCATGGAAGTGCTATGTTTTATGTGATTACTATTATTATGGGCCCATCAAGTAATCATTTCAAGTAGTGTTGTCCTACTCCTTTGACTCTTCTGTACAGTGCTTCTCTTAATATACCCCAGAAACCCCCTAAGGGTATATGCTTACCATACTTAGAAAAAAAAAAAAACTTAAGTTGCTTGCCCTTATTTAGTGTTATGTCTAAAGTGGATGAGCTGCTGGTTGCATTCCCTCCACTTTGCTGCATCTTTTCTCTGGTCCTTGTGAGTCCACTAATGGTATGCCTTTCTCCATATGCTGTGTCCAGCACGTTTCAAGGCTGGCACATATTCTTCAGGGACAATTAAAAAAGGAGAGTCTTGTTTATCCCCAGTCCTATTTGTAGAATCTGTATTGCTGGTCACATCTCGTGAGGTGAAGTATTTGGGGAATAAAAATTTGTTGCCTATGATGCATTTGGTTTTCCCTGGAATTTCTTCACTTTTACTTCAGACGTTAGCATCACAAAGGTCTAGATTGCACTGGTGATACATATTATAATTGGTTTTATCTCACAAATTCCATTTGATGTCTGGGTGGGATTTTGTATATAAAATCAGCCATAAAATTAACAATTGCATTGGAATCCAAGCTAGAAAGCAGATGCCACAGTCACAGGTAGGCTGTACTGTAGAATTAGTTCCTGGTTCTTTAGCCATAAGACTATATTTTTTATCCATGCAGACTGAGTATTTTGCATTAAACTAATCAAAGAAATATTATGCTGCCCCAATAGATGAAATTGTGGGTATTTTCTTTTGTGTTAGATACTGTTTAGTAAGAACAGTGGAATAGCTGATTGATTGATTGATTGATTGATTTGATTGATGGGCTCTGGATCAAAAAAATGTTGGCTTCCTAACACACAAAATATTCTCCTAGGCAATGTAACTAGAAACTAAAGGGCCCTAGGGAAATGGACCCCTTTGGGTGCCGTGCCCCATCACCACTGTTCCCTCTGTACCTTCTGTAGTTATACGTCTGGACTTAGTACTTGAACAATATTCATGTTTTTCCATAATTGGATTAAAAAGGATGATACTGAAGCCTTTACTTCTTTCATAATCTTTTATAATCACTTCCTTACTGAAGAAGTGCAGCTTTTCACAGGTGATACAGGATTTTCCCCAGGGAGGTACTGCTATACAGAAGACTGAATGGCCCATTACAGCCACCTAAATGGAAATCAACACTATTTGTGGTACTTGGGCAGATCTCACAGGAAATAAGCAGTTATAGAAAGTAAATAAAAATAACATACAGGGAAGTTGTTAGCCATTATATACAATTTTGTAATTATGTCATGAGTCAACATTTTTAACATAAATTTGTCCACAGCACTGTAATCTAAGATTTGAGGTTGAGGCACAGGGAGATAAAGTAACTTGCTTAAAGGGATAGTAATGTTTCACTAAAACAGCAGCTCCAATTAATCTTCATAGTATTTGAACCATAGAAAGTGTTAATTCAATACTGTCAGAGTTGTAGTTCAAGATTAATTGAATTATAATGTTTCCCCCTCCCACCCCTTTTACCTAGTGTAAGCCACCTCCCCTCAGATGTGGCATCTAGTCACTTGACCAGACAACTCACAGCAAGGGACAATCTTCTTACTGTGAGAACAATGAAAGCCCTCCCCCCTTTACAGGTTTTTCGGGTTTTTCCCTTATGCTAATTGAAGATTGTCCCTCTCTGCAATCCACTTGGACATCATCCTGCTGTTCTGAGCTGAGCAGTTACATCAGTAAAAGGGGTGGGAGGGGGATGCTTTATCATTCATTTACTCTTGAACTACAACTCTGACAGTACAATCATCAAATATCCAGTTAATGTGGCCATATACAGCTTGTTGACATGATAAACTACTGGAGAGTAGGTGGAAACATGCAGGGATCCACAACCATTATTTCAAAGGCAACTGCATGGTGCAATGAGTTTGCATTGGCCAGCATCCATGTGGAATGCTTCTGGAACTTTGCAGAGTCCATTCCCAAATAATTAGAGGCTATTTTGGGGGCCACTGAGGCTTTGCCTGCTATTATAAGTCAATGTATCTAATAAACTGGACACTTGATAAAACCCTTATTATAGGAAGCATATTTTTTACTCTTAAGCAAATTTGGTTTCACATTTAAAGACTGCCAATTCACCTTGTTTTGTGCAGGGCAAGTCAGTATTGATCTGCCTCTAAACTTAGTAGGGGTCAGACAAGTCAGATAAACAGTGCATGTATGTCATAGGACAACATTTGTAACACCTCCTAACGAAAAGCCAACAAATTCAATTCTGTATAAGATTGTTTGAATTCTGGCAATAATAAGAAAGCAGATCTTATAATGAATTACATTGTATTTCAAGCAATGCATTATAATAGAGTCATTTGTTGGCAATGTTTTTTATTTACTAATGTAGTTTTTGTATATGAGCCAAGCTATATGACATTGACAAATCATCTGACTACAAGCGCATATCCACTGTAGATGAGTATTCTTCAGAAGTACATTGGTTAGGCTACAATGTAAGAGGCACAGATGTTTCTATAGGATTACTAATAGCTTAACCTTTTGAATGTCAGAGAGGTATCCAACGCATTGCAAAGCAAATAATTGTATTTCTCTCTGGCAATTAGAGGGATAAAAGTGTTAGTAATGTCCACAAAAAAGTTTTTTGCATCTAGAAGAACTTAAAAAGCTGAGCTAAATGCAAAAAAACGTATCTGTCAAACCGCTATGGTTTAAGAGATACAGGAGTTTAAAGGCTGATCTCTCCTAGTGACAGCTGTAAAGCTGTCAGCAGGAGATCCGTGTCGGCCGACACGGAGGAGCTTGAGCAGAGCTGCAATCTCGTTAATTACCACAAATCCCTTCATTTGGAATGGTCTAAAACGTGTGCTTGAAAACCAAGCACTCATTTTAGACCATAACAATGAAGGGATTTGTGGTAAATAACGAGATTGTGGCTCTGCTCAAGTGCCTACGTGTCAGCCGTAGGAGAGATCAAACTTTAAACACCTGTATCTCTTAAACCATAGCAGTTTGAGAGATACAGGTTTTTGCATTTTGCTCAGCTTTTTAAGCTCTTCTAAATTTTAAAAAAAACTTTTTGTGGACATTACTAACACTTTAAGTCAGGGATTGTCATTTGTCAGACCTACAGCTTTTGGGCACTATATCTCTTATCATGGATATGAATAATGGGAGTTATAGTCCCCAAAACTGATTACCTCTGATTTAACTCCTTAAGGACTCTTGCTATGCCAGAACTGTCATGCCGGTTCCAGCACTTAAGGACCGGTGTCAAGGAATTCCAGGATGGCAGCGAGGCTGCATGCTGCTCTGCCATCCCAGAACATTTTGCTGCAAATAAAATGTACCATGGTCTTTTATAGCCGCCCACTGTCTGTTGTAGGGTTTATTCCCTTGAAAAATACAACCAAACACTGCTGAAAGGTGTTTTATTTAAAAGTTATTACAGCTCAAACTTGAATTTCTTAAATGCAGCATCATAGTTGCCTGAAATTGTACAGTGGCGCTGTTGCTACACTATCATAAGGACAGCTCTAGTCAGGCGGCCATAAATCTCCATAAGATGGTTTGGCAACAGTGCTGATGTACAATTTCAGGCCACTGTGATCATGCACCTAAAAAATTCAAGTTTGAGCAGTAGTTGAGTAATGTTCAGCAAACACACAAGGGGCAGGGAGCGGGATAAAGATGGAGCAGTGCAGGGACGTGGGAGTAAAGTGGCAGTGGAAAACTAACTGCAGCCATGGTTGCTGCAGCATGTGCAGTAAATTATGATGATCCCTCTACTGCCATGGAGGATGCAGTTTGTCAAGGTCCCGCCAAAAGTTCCACCACTACCACCGATAATACAAAAAATATATAAGAAGAACACTGAAGACGAGTTGCATTCTAGTATTGATAGCAATGGTATAATGGAGGAAGGTGTAGCAGCTGAACCAACTGCTGCATCTAACAATGAGACAAGCAAGCACCAAAACATCTGTCCTCAAAGCAGTAGCAAACTTTATGAAAGCTAAAGTAAAAAGAAATTGTCTGACACTTCTAGAAGCATAGAGAAATATAAGGGTAGTGGATGAGAAGCAGTGGACAATGCTGATGCTGAGGATGACCTAATGATGTTGATGCTGATCTAGAATATATCCTCCAGCATCATTCTCTTGTTCAGATAGGTGTAGGTTGTGATGCTCATCACAGCCTCCAATGAATGGTTGACCAGCAGAGGCACCAGACAATAATACTAGCTAGCACTCACATGGGCCTACTGTAAGGTACAACTCTCTTGCATCCAGATTAGCTGTGGGACGCAGGAGAAGGGAGAACGAAATTACAAGGCAACACTGTCACATAGGTGACTGCAAAAAATATGTCTCCCATTTGAAATTAATGTTTCACCTTAAATAAATTTAATTGAAATTAAAGAGAATTCATAACTGCCTATATGTTGTGCTAGCCATTGTAACATATATGATGAGAAATTAAACTTTATTTGTTAATGGCACAGTCTGGCACTCACACATCATGCTATGTATGAATCTAAACCGTGCCCCCACACTGGGGCATTCTGATAACATGGAGAACAATGTTTGGCCTTGAACACAAATAAATAGTACACTGTGTAAGGAATTAGCATAAAATGCCACACCGTGCCATTTTTCAAAAGATATATATATATTTTAATTATATGTAAAACAAATCAAACTTGTTTTGGGGGGACAGAAATGGGCAAATTTTGCCTCTCCAGCTTTTGTTGGACCCACTCCCATTATCCTCAGCTATCCTCCAGCTGTTGTTGGACAACAATTTCCTGCATCCTCAGCTCTCCTGTCCAATAATAAATTGATTACCAAATATTGTGCATCCCTGCTCCAGGGCCACAATGATTCCTATGCAACCCTGCAATATGGATCGTTTATAAGTGGCTTGTATTAGAGGGATAAGGTGACATCCCTACTAGCTGTTAATACATAAATATGAGAATACTTTTCTGTTCTTTCTCAAGGCATTTCCAGAGGACATGCTGACACGTTGAAAAAAAGCCAGCAAATAACACATTACAGGAAAAGTGCAGCTCATAGTCAAAGTTGGGACACAGAGGCACTGGTAACTAATAAATCTGCTTTTGTCTTTTGTCATTAGAATCCAAGCACTAATTGATGTGGATGAGATCACTGTGTACTTTATTAAACTGCAGGCATTTCTCCCAGTAAGCAGAATCACATGATACCGGGCCATATGGAGAAAGACAATGGAGCAATTCTGGGACATACCAATTGCAGCATAGGGGACATATGAAAATACCCATTGATCTAAATTGTGCTCTTAACCATTTGAGGGTGATGTGATAAGTAGAACTGGAGCAATGCTGGGACATACCAAGAGCTCCATGGGGACTAATAAAAATGTCAACATTCTTATTGATTTAAAAGGAGCTTTTAAACCCTTGAATGCTAGGGAGATCTCCAATTCATTGCTTTGCAATGTTTTTTCTATCTATCTAGCATTCAGTGGGATAAATTCTTAATTCAAAGCAATGGGAAGTTTTAGTTGACTCCCATGATGCAGTTGTTTTCCTCTAGAATTACTTCAGTTCTTCATAGTACTTGGTACAGGGATGGACACAGTGAGGCCTTCCTACTGTTTCCAGACTACAGCTCCACTGACTGGGAATGATGGGAGTTGTATTCTGCCCTCATATTGTCTGCCCCTAGCACAGTATATCAGGCTCTGGCACACAAAGAGTTAACCCCTAGCCCACTAGAGAGGTCTCTAGAACATAGCTCAGCAAAGCATTGAAGACCTTTATAGCATTTAAGTAACCCTTCATTTTAACTCTTCATGTTCTGTAAGAATATAATATGTACAGTCAATTTGCCTGCACTTTTTTCATTGTCCCTGACATTACGCTCACTGAATTTTTGTTTTCTGGTCAGTCACCATCAAAGCAGGATGTCATGCAATGTTACACTATCCCTTCAGCACCGACTGCTCCATGTGCTTTCTATTTTACATTGTTTCTTTATTTATATTGTATCCCTATCATGTTCCCTGACAGAAAGCTCTCTGCAAACAAATCCAGGGAGTTCACTGTCAGGAACACAAATGTGTAAAGAAAAATAGATGAAGATGGAAAAAAAAGCTTGGACAATTTAGCTATACATGCTATGCACTTGCAAAATATGTAAAGTAAAAATAAAAGGTTCTTTATTTGTCCTCAGTGGTAAAGTTTGGCCGAGAGTTGTTCAGCTTCCACGTTGTGCATGTGGCCCATGTAATCAATAAAGTATATGAAATTAATTTTAACAAAGTTTTTCTGATTCTTAAGAGCTCTTAGGGCACCTTTGCCACAAACAGAGGGATTAACCCTTTAAATCATGGAAACTCCTCCAGCACATTACTTCTCAATGGATATATTCCTGATCGGAGGCTTCTCTGTCTTCAAAACTATGGAGCAACCAATGTCTGTGTATTGGGGTAGGCATCCTTTTTAGTACACTGACTTTTGGAGATTCCCATCATTCCCCACCTGCTGTTGGATGGTTGGGGATAATGGGAGTAGTAGTCTCTAACAGCTGGGGTGTCAAAGTTTGTCTGCCCCTAATGTATATGGTCATACAAGGGTGGAAAATTCATTTTCATTATCCTCAATCATCCATTGGCCTTCAGTGGTTGATAGGAGTTGTAGACCAATAACTGCTTGAGAAGTGTACTAGTAAATTATAAGGAAACAGAAGAACTTTTCTGCCTCGCCTCACTGCCAATCATGGCTACCATTCTCCTAATGGACACGTAATCAATGAATAAGACTAATGGAGGGAGTAATGCAAATGAACATTTGATCTCTCTCCTGTATGCCCCCTTGCTGCCTGATGTATTACAATCAATACTTCTAGCATTGATCTTTACTCCAAGCCATTGTGTTATTCAGTATGAACTATTTCATCCTATATTATAATTCACTAAGTATGTTTGTCAGAAGCCATCATGTACAGTAGAGACGGCTGCACGCGCTGCAGTCATGCGCAGTAGAGACGGCTGCGCGCTCTGCAGTCATGCACAGTACAGACTGCCTGCACTGCGGCTGATATAGAGCGGGTCGCAGAGAGGACTACGGTCTGAAGTTGGAGCGCCCTGCTCTGTATCAGACGTGGCGCATTTGGGCAGTCAGTACTGCGCATGATTTGCACATGGTTTAAAAGATACATTTTTTTGTGCTCTGCTCAACTTTTTAAGGACTACAATTTTTTTTGTGGAACAATATTTTTTGTGGGACATTACTATCCCTTTAAACTTTTTTCTTACTTATTGTAGGTGAAGGGTATTTTCTGTGCCAGGGAATAGTGAATGGAACTGGGGGCGTGGCTATGTGAGGACCGGTTTTGTGGGCATGGGTGGAGCTAAGTGCCTTGCCTAGGGGAGCTAGGCATGTAAATACAGCCCTTAGTCTACAGGAGGGAGGTGCAGAAGTGTTCACCATGGGGAGATATTTGGTAGACAAAAGTCTCTTCCCCGCTCCAGAGTGAATTCCTGTGAGAAGGCCCTTTATGTCAACATGCAGGGAACTAAAAGATCAATGTGTGATGACATGCATGCACATGTGGTAATGTGTGCGAGGGAATGTCCAAATCACAGTACAGAAATGGCAAAACATGGTCCTCATAGATCTGGACCACTGAGATCAATGGGCTTCACTTTTTGGTGGTAAGTTTTGCCTGCTTTCCTGGAAGGAAGAAAATACCTTTCTGCCAAAATTCTAGAGAGTAATAAAAATAACTAACCACACACAGGGTAATATTTACCAAAGAGGAAGTGGAACAGTTTGGAGCTCTGTGTTTATGAAAGAAAAGGGTACATTGGAAGTAATGGGATTTTTTTTTCTTTGATAAATATGGTGCAGCTGGTTTGCCCCAGAATGGCTCTACTTTCAGCTTGATAAATATACATCATATAGTCCTATGGATAAAAGAGGAGCAATTCTGAAGCAAGCCAAGTGCATCATAGGGAAGAAATAAAAAATTGAGAACTGTAGCATTCAAGGGGTTGACCTCAATGGGAAATTTATGTAATGTTTATTTCTTCCTCTATAGTTCAGTTGGTTCAGCCCATGTGCCTCAGTGTCTCTAGATAAACGTCCATGTAATTATGCATGAGCCTTTTCATATCGTAAGAATCCAAACAAATGCCCTTACCTCTATTTGTATCACCCATATATGCTCAGGCCCAGTTCCTAACCTCTTATTCCTCCAGCCCAGGTGTTGCATCACCCAACTATAACCATTATTTTGAAAAACAAGAAAACTAAGCGAGCCAACAGGCAATAAAACACCTTGTTGAACTGGGATCCATATCATATAAGTACTGGAAAATGCTTTTCATCTTACTGCTGTCCAAACATTTCTTTTCAGATGAAAATATAGATTTCTATGCTTACTGGAGTCAAGTAGTATTTACTTTAGCATTTATTGCTGATTTCATAGACTCCTTTAGTGTGTTTCTGTTCAGATGTAAGTGTTGGTGAAGTCAACCAACTTTTTTAATCCTTTGAGCAACAGAGAGGTGTGCAATGCATTGCTAAGCATGGACATACACACACACACACACACACACACACACACACATACACACACATACATACACTCACACAGATACACACACATATAAACTCACACAAACACTCACACAGACACATACACTCACACAAACATAGACACACACATGCACTCACACAAACATACTCTCACTCAAACACAGACAGACACACACACATACACTCACACAGACACAGACAAACACACATACACTCGTGCGCACACACACACACACACACACACACACACATATATACTCATACAAACATACACTCACACAAATACAGACAGACAGACACATACACACATACACTCACACAAACATACACTCATACAGACACATACACACACATACACTCACACAAACATACAGTCACACAAACACAGACACACACACACACACACACACATAAATACATACACATATATACACACACACACACACACACACACACACATATACTCACATAGACACACGCACACATACATACACTCACACACTCATACACATGCACACGGTTACATGGATAGATATGTACAAGTTGGCCATTAAATCTTCTCCACCTGCCCCTCCTACAAAATCATCATGGGTGTGTTGTTATTAGAATATATTTTTACCCTTGAGAGCAGGATCAGTGGGTCTCCTCAGCGACTGCAATGTGCACAGTATGTGTGTGGTAAATAACATCTGGGGGCACAATTGTATCCAAACACCATGACACCAGAAACCAAGTACTGCCGCTGTCACTGTACCCCTTTTCCACACCCGCTAAGGACACATGACAACTTGCTGACAGTTTAATAGTATTGATGAACCCTCCCTGCCACCATCTTAGCATATTCTGCAGGATGGAAACTCCTCAGATGCCGCTTGATGCACTGATTGCGATTCTCCTCCACCACACTGGCATGTGTGGTCAGTGCACCACACAGTGTGCAATGGGTAGAGACGAACTGCCACATCCTAACATCAACAGATTGGCTATCATTTGGCGTGGGAGGTAATGAATGAGGAGGATTGGCAGAAGATGTAGTTACCCTAGAAGGTGATGGCGAGCTAGTGTATGTGTGTCCTGGAACTTCCAGTCTAGTGTATGTGTGTCCTGGAACTTCCAGTCTATGCCTGGGTTGTTCTATTCTTCCTCCTCTTTGATCTCCACCTTGTTGCCTTTCTGGTGAGTCAGGGACAACAAAAGTGGTGCTTGATTTCTGTGGTGGGTGTTTGGCTTTAACATGTCATGGTGTCTGTGTTTCATGTGTGATATGAGGGCAGTTGTGCCAATGTGTGTTCCCTCCTTTCCTCTGACTTGTCACAAATTGTGCACAGTGCCATTGCTGATGACTGCACTGCGCCTGCCCCAACAGAAAAGTAGTCCCACACCCATGATGACTTCAGAGGGAAGGGGAAAGGTGGAGAAGAATGGCCTCTTTCATCAATCAAATTCCTCTAATTCCAAGATGTCCTTGCTAGTGGTGGTGGTGATGCTCATCCTCATACCTGTCTCCCATTCCTTCCCAGTTTCTGCTAAAAAGGCCATCAATGTCTTTTCCACCCCAGCTTCTCCAACATCATCACCACCACTAGTCCCTACATGCTGTTGTTGCTGCTGCTGCTCTATTCCAGACATCTCACTGCTGTTTGGAGGAGGTGACGAGCAATGTGACAGAGAGTCCCCTAATGTATATGCAACAAACAGCGTCACCAATAATCCTCTGAGGTAACAGTTGTATCACTCACCAGACTGTGCTTTTATTCCTCCGGTGCTGTCCAGAGAGATGGTCACTCTCCAACACTGAATCAGTCGAAAAAGACGCACTCTTAGGAGAAATTAACTTCAGTAAAAACACCTCTTTATTTCAATACAAGCATAGACACAGACTATGCTTATAGAGTCTGCTGTCTATCAGAAATGGTGGCACTGACAGGAGGGGCAGCACGTCTTGAGCAGTCACAGGCAGCTGACCTGTCCTGCTCTCACTATCCTTTTCTCCCTTCCTTCTGATTCCCTTTTCTTCCTTCCTTCCCTTTCCTCCCTTCCTTCCCATTCCCTTTGCCCCCTCCCTTGTTATTAAATTCCCCAAGATCCCTTGGGGTGATTTAGGGGGACTGGACAGCATTGGTTGAGTACTACTAGTCACTTCCTCCTCCTCAGAACACACTGCAAAATGGATACAAACAAATGCACATCTATTAACATCTAGTATAAATATATATGGATTGATGCCTTTTGGTGAAAGTGTTTGCGTGTGTCAGTGAGGTTAAGAATTATGCCATCGGTAGCAAGTACACCTATCAGGGGAATCCATGGTGGACAGATCAAAGCTAGGACACCAAACTACATACAGATAAACATACATACATGCATACAAACAACTAAATCAATCCAAAATATGCCATCTTACAATGGACCAGCTTGGCAGATTATGGTCCATTTCCTTAATATGGCTTCACAACAAAATAAATCTCTCATTCCCCAGAGCCTTGAGAGCTACTACCTATGGCAGCAGGAAAACCAGCACAGTGGCAGGGGGCACTAAGAATCATCAGGTTCTATCAGATGCCTTGGGACTTTCAACATTGGAACACTTAACATTTGGCCTATGAGTATGGTTTCATGCCTAGAGGAACTAGTGCAAGAACTGAACAACATCAATCGGGTCATTAAAGGCTCATGTGAAACTCATAAAAATATGAATATATCATCAAATTAGAAGATGGACACTGGTTGTACTATAAAGGAACCAATGATTGACAATGTGGAGGAATCAGATTTTTTATTAACAAAAGATTAACAGGTTTGTGTAAAAGTAGAAAGCATTTCTGAAAGAATTGCTTCTTGTGCTATCGAAGTAAGCAATCACTGTGTTCTTCACATCTTTCAAGTTTCTGGCCCTAAAAGTAGACAAAGTGATGATGAAGTCAAACAATTTTATGATGATTTATTAAGTCTCTACAAACAGGAAAATTATCCCTACAAATTTATAATGGGAGATTTCAATGCGAGAACTGGTAAGATTCAAAATGGGGAACAATTGATCGGAGCAGATGGAAGTAGAAAAAGAGACAATAAACGCAATCAACTGATCAAAGTTTCAGAAGAACAAAGTTTGTTCTTGAATTTGTTCAACAGGAAAAAGGCACAGAGAAAATGTACATGAAAAAGTCCTAATGGCAATACAAGTATAATTGACTTCATACTTGCAAATAATAAAATTATATTCACTGACTCCTCAGTCTTAAACCATTTTAAGGTTGGAAGTGACCATCAGCAAAAAATCAAAATCAACTGCAAGAAAGAAGAAAAGATAATGCTCAGTTCAACAAATGTGAAATTCAATAATAGCCAGCTACAGAAAAATCATAAGAATTTTGAATTAGCACTGTCCAGTAACTTAAATGTGAGGCAATACCTTCCAGACACAATAGTAAAGTTATTGAGACTATCGTAGACATTGCCCATGTCCTTGCACCTACCGTAAAACAAGAAAAAACAACCAGAATATCAAAAGAAACTGTTGTAATGATGAAAAAGCTATCAGAAATGTAGTAAAACTGTAATATTAAGAACATGGTAGAATATTAAGAAATGTGTAAGACCATAAAGACCAGCAAAAAAGAGGAAACACACAAGTTCAATGTTGTACTGGAAAAAATCAAAGGCTAACGAAAGCAAAACAAAAGATAACCACACACAGGAGCCAGATGTTTGCATTAAAGCTTGAAGATGGTACAACAGAAAAAACTTTACAGCAAATGCTAAAACAAGTAGAAGAATTTTATTCAAAGGACAATAACTGAATACAGTGCAGGAGGTTGACGTTGTGTCAGACGTTTTGGTAGAAGAAATAGAAGCTACAATACAATCAATGCAAAATGGAAAAGCAGCTGGACCTGATAAAGTCACTGTTAAAATGTTCAAAGCCAGAGGTCAACTCTTATTCAATGCCCTAGATAAACAATTTTCAAAATAGCTGCTATTCAACATAGTGCCTGCGCTGCAGCATGGAAAAAGGCAGAAGTCATCCTACTGCACAAAAAAGGTTTTCACAAAGGTATGATGAAGAAAACAGTACTTGATGTGGTACAACCTAAAGAATAAGCAGGCTTCAGAATCGGTTTCAGTATAATGGACCATACTCAGACAGTGCAGTGTCATAGAGAGACAAATACACTGTTACATTATGCGTAGCCTTTATTGACTGTTAAAGGCTTTTGACTCAATGAAAAAGCAAGCAATAACCAATGCCCTAATCAACCAAGGAATAGACCGAGCTTACATCAATATCCTCCTCAATATATGAAAATGCAACAGCATCAATACAGGTCAACAAAGATAAAGTTCAGATTAAGATAGAAAAACGGCTTCCGACAGGAAGACACAATCTCCCCAATACTATTTTCTGCTTGTTCAGAAGAAATTTTATGCAAACTAATTTGGGACAAAAAAGTACATAATGTCAATGGAGATTACCTAAATCACTTGCGTTTGCAGACAATATTACACTCTTTGGCACTAGTCCTGAAGAACTGCAAGAAAGCATTGAAGAACTACTATAGAAAAGCAAAACATTTTGGTGTGAAGATGAATATCAACAATATTCAGGTCACATGTAATGAACTTACCATACTGTGGGAAATCACAGAACTAGAAGAAGTGGACAAGTTTGTGTACCATGTACAGGAAATGTCAACGCAATGTGGAAACACAATGATGGAAATTGAGCAACAAATACATCTGGAATGGGAAGTATTTGGAAAACTTAGTAATATTGTCTTTAAAGGGATAGTAATACTTCTTTTTATCTTTATTTTATTTTGTAGGCATTAAAAAAACATGAAGAACGATGTAAGTCTTATCTCTCAAACCTTTATGGTTTGAGAGATATTCACAAGCAAAGTTTCCCCTCCTGCCCCTTTTACCTAGTGTAAGCCATCTCTTCTCAGATGTGGAATCTGTTTGTAGAATGGGACAATCTTCTTCCTATGAGAACAATGAAAGCCCTGCCCCCCATGACAAGTTTTTCAGGTTTTTCCCTTCTTAATTGAAGGTTGTCCTTCTCTGCAGTCTACCTGGGCACCTCCCTTCTGCTCTGGCTGAACAGTGTTACATCAGTAAAAGGGCCGGGAGGGGGATACTTTGTCGTTGAATTACTCTTGAACTACAACTCTGACAGAATTGAAATAACATTCTCCAAGGTCCAAATACTATGATGATTAATTAGAGCTGCTTTTATTATGAAACATTACTATCCCTTTAAAACAAATTTGCCATTCTGCCTTGAGTGAAAAGTTTTTGACTAATATGTTGTCCCTGTTCTTATGAATGACATGGACACTGAATATCAAAGCCATGCAAAAACTTCTTGAGGTTACACAGAGAATATGGAATGTTGAATTTTGAACATAAAAGTGTGTGCTGCATTCGTCAACAAACAAAGGATGTGGAATTCATTGAAAAAGTAAAGCACCTAAAATGGAAAGGGGCAGGTCACATAGCAAGAAGATTGGTCAACAGATGGACCAAATTAATCTTGTAATGTATTCCAGTTTATACTAAATGAGCAAGAAGAAGAGAGAAGACAAGATGGCTTGATACAATTACCAAATTTGTTGGTGCACAGTGGCAGCAGAGAGC
The DNA here is from genome assembly GCA_037306005.1 of Rhinophrynus dorsalis. Classification (NCBI taxonomy): domain Eukaryota; kingdom Metazoa; phylum Chordata; class Amphibia; order Anura; family Rhinophrynidae; genus Rhinophrynus; species Rhinophrynus dorsalis. Next base: position 248,208,494 of record CM074720.1, on the reverse strand, counting down.
ACAAGAATGAAATTGTTGGAAAGTTACTGAGTAGGCCTTCATCCTGCAATGGATCGACAATGGATGAATATGATTCTTTATTTCATAAATAAACTATAGTTTACAAAATATTTATTTGGCAGTATATGCAAATAAGGCAGTGGTGATTGGTACATCCTGGTTTTCGGATACTGACATTTCACTCTTTCTCACCACTGGTACTTCCTATAGGATGTACTGGACAATTAGCATATAATAACAAAGGAATGATGCTACATATTTTGTATACTGTAATGTTAAATAAAGAATATCTCTTTCAAAAATTTCCCAAGTCATTTTATAGTGTTAGTTTCACTTTAATTAGGCCTGTGAAATTGCTTGCACTGCCTGCTTTAGCATACTGTTTGGTCCTGGAGATGGGTTGTAGGCCTACCAGCCTAAGCTATGTAAACATCAAGATCTTAGTGCTGCAGTGGATTACCAAGTTTCTGTCCGGTCTGCAAGAACCATTAGTAATTTATGCAGTTTTCCAATTGCTTTGCTGCTTTATCCCAAAGGAACAGGCAGAACACATTTTGCAGTGCAGGCTATTTTAAACTTGGTTTGTGTCAGCTAATGCTCAGTGTCACAAAGGGACCCTGTGACTGCAAGATACAAACTTCTTCTGTATGTGTTTGAAATCTCAGCTATTAAAGGGGAAGTAATAACTCCTAATAATAATCCCCCACTTACTTTACTGAGGCAAAAAAAAATCCTAATGGCTCTTATGAAATTTGATCGTTTGCTTTGGTTCAGTCCATGGAGGAAGGCATGACAGTTGCTAGTAGGACCACAGGATACAAACTTCCTATGATTCAGGATTGATTGAAGAACATGTTGGGGGAGATGCAATAAAGGTCGATATGATTTTGTCAGTGTGTTCAAAGCACTTGGACTTTTCGATGTAGACACACATCACCATATGCACTACAATTTAGGGAGGGGAGGAGAAGGTCCCCATTAGCACACAAGATTGTCAAACTGCTGCTAATGTGGAAGGGATGCCCCACCTTGCACATCACCAGCAGTAGGACAATCCTGAAGTCTTGTAGCATTCTCTCTCTGCTTTCCCACTTGCTCATTAGATTAGTAGAAATGATCCTTTCAGCACCACAAACAGCATCACCCCCTTAACCCTTTGAATGCCATAGGGATGTGCATTGCACACCCCTGTGACACTCAAAGGGTTAAAAAGTACACAATTCGGTACACAATCATCCCCTCAGCTCTGTATTTTATTTCCTATATAAGTGTTATGAACTTCCAAGGGAACAAGGCTCAGGGTTAGGCAGCATCGATGGGGATTTGTGGCTACCAGCAGCCCTCCAGCCTTGTTCCCTTGCCCACTCATAGCCATATAACCCCTTGTACACTTCCAGGCCCCAGACTTGTTTGGTTACCCACTGGTAGCCACAATTCCCCATGTACACTGTCTGATCATGCCAGCCTTGTTCCCTTGCCTACTGGTAGCCACAAATCCCCATAAGCACTGCCTGGGCAAGGGAACAAGGCTGGGGGCTGTCAGTTAGTACATATGGCTAACATGTAATGCTGATGTTCCCCATGCTGTCCCGCAATGTTTATGTTCTCCATGCTTTCCCACAATACTCATGCTCAATATGCTGCCCCACAGTTAATATTCAACAACATGCTGCCCCATTCTAGACAAGTTACCATATTAAGGATTGCTCCCATTTTTAAGAAAATCAGACCTTGTGGGGGCATCAGGACCCCTCCTGATGTTCCCCTGGTATTGATCACCCAATAAGATAGGTGATCAATGAAGTGACCAGGTAGGTGAACAGCATCTTCACCTACCACCTCCTCTTCAACCCAGCATACTATGAATGAACAGGTTGAGTAGGAGGATTCTTAAGATCCACAATGCCCCCCACAAGGTCTGATATTCTTTAAAAAAAAGAAGCATAGTTATTCACTTTTTAGGAGGCATATGGTTAACAAAAGGAGAGGGAGTATGCCTATATGTAAAGCATGCTTTAAAACCTTGTATAAGGGAAGATATAAATTAAGGGTGCAATAAAAATGTAGATGCCCTGTGGGATGAAATTCACACTGGGGGCACACATCATAAAAATATGTTAATGGGAATTTGCTACAAGCCACCTAATATTGGGGAGTTAGAGGAAGCCCAACTTTTACTGCAAATAGAAAATGCTTCTAGGTCAGGAAAAGTAATTATAATGGGAGATTTCAACTATCCTGATATTCACTGGAGCAATATGACTTCCAGCACAACAAAACAAAATTATTTTTAGTAATTAATGGTAATTTTATGTCCCTACTAGTAGAGGAGCCAAAGAGGCCTTGCTTGATCTAGCGTTCTCAAGCAACTCTGTTGAGATATCACTAAAGGTGCTCTCACAGTGCTGTAGCCTATGTTATACATTGTATGACTGCTACAAGAGGAAGTAAAGTTTTGTTTGTTGTCAACTTCCCCTTCCTGCTGCAACAGGAAGAGAAGCAGTGAGCAGTTTTATTTCTCTCTAAAATAAAGACACAGAAGCTAGAAGTACCTGTGTGTGTTTTTGCCTCCATATTTATATAACTTGTTTGTATACCCGGTTATCCTATCCTAATAATACAAATAGCAACAGGTTATGGGCCCAGAAAGGATGCAGGAAGCCGATGGAACAGACTTTGTTTTGATGGAGATGAAAGAAATATGAACTTTGGGAGAATAAATTATTGGGACACCTGATGTTAATGAATCTCAAAACAACCATCCTGAATGTGCCTGCAGACACTGAAGATGAAAATGAAGATAACAGTAAGAATGAGGAAGCATATGCTGAATTAATCCAGTTTTTAAGATGATAAAAGTTTGTCTCTGATTGTGAGAGAAGCAGGTGATGATGGAAGAAAGGCACTTCAAATATTGGGAGACTATTATGCAGGTAAAGGAAAGCCCCAAATAATTTGTTTATACACTGAACTAACATCCCTTCAGAAGGCTGTAAATGAGAGTGTGACTGACTATATTATACATGCAGAGACAGCCATTACAGCACTGAGAAATGCTGAAGAAACATTAAGTGATGGATTGTTGATTGCAATGATTTTGAAAGGTTTGCCTGAACCATTTAAAATGTTTGCCATCCACATTACACAGGGTGATGAAAAAATAACTTTTGAAGAGTTTAAAACACAGTTGAGAAGTTTTGAGGATACTGAAAAATACCTCACTAGTGAAAATAATAATAATGTATTAAAAGTGAGTAACACAACTCCAAGATTTAAAGAGACAGACAACCCTAACATTGTTTGTTACATTTGAGGCCAAAAAGGACACAGGGCCAGAGTATGTTCAAACAATCAAAATAAATATCAATCACTGTGGTGTAGCTATTGCAAAAGCTCAACACACAAAGATGCAAATTGCTGACGCAAAAAGAAAGACAATGCCAGGGAAGCAAATGATGACGCTGATGACAGACACTCCTTTGCTTTTAAAATTAGAGATGACCAACTAGATGGATTAAAACCAAAAGGGTTAATGGTTGATACAGGAGCAACATCCCATATAATTACTGATATCAGATAGTTTAAAAGCTTTGATAACACTTTTAAGCCAGAGAAACATTCAATGGAAAAAAGACAACTGATGTGGCGCTGAGAAGAGGCGATGCAGAGGTGGGTTTGTTTGACAGTGAGGGGAAGCGAATAATGGTAACACTGAAGAATGCATTGTACATACCTTCATACCCTCAAGACATCTTCTCTGTAGATACAGCAACAAATAGTGGAGCATCAGTCAGCTTCCAGCAAGGCAGGAATGAACACATGCATAGGAATGGTACCAAATTCACAACGCAGAAGTGTAATAGACTTTACTATCTGAACACTTTTGCTGAAAATTATGACAGTTGTCATGGATGTAGCATGAAATCCTAGGTCACTGTAATTATGATGATATTGCAAAACTACAAAATGTGGTAGAAGGAATGAAAATTTAGGATAAGATTGATAAGTCTAACCTAAGCTGTGAAGTTTGTACTCAGGGAAAATTTGTTTAGAGCAGGAACAGAGAATTTGATACCAGAGCAACAGCTATATTATAGCTAGTACACACTGATTTAGCAGGTCCTATAGAACCACAAGCTAAAGAAGGTTTCAGATATACAATAGCATTTACTGATGATTACTGTGGAGCAGTATTTGTATATTTCCTAAAACACAAGAGTGATGCAGCATTAGCCACTGAAAGGTTTATTGCTGACACAGCACTATATGGAGTCATAAAATGTATAAGATCTGATAATGGTACTGAGTTCATAGCAAACAGCTTTAAGTCACTGTTAAATAAGCAAGGCATAAGACATGAAACCTCAGCACCTTATTCACCCCACCAAAATGGGACTGCTGAGAGAAATTGGAGAACACTATTTGAAATGGCAAGATGTCTGTTAATTGAGAGTAAATTACCGCTCATATCCGAAACAGGTGCTTTAACAACCGTTTAAAACAAACTCCATATTATCTTTTAACAGGCAGAAAAACCTAATCTTTCTAAGATGAGAGTTTTTGGGTCAGAATGTTTTGCATACAAATATGACAGAAAGAAACTAGACTCAAAATGTGAAAGAGGATTTTTTATTGGATGTGACAAAAACAGCCCCTCTTACCTAGTGTTTTACCCAGACACTGGAAAGGTCCTTAAACACAGGCTCGTCAAGTTTATCACAAAGAGAGTTTTTGAAAGACAGACTCAAACTGATATGATGCATGATGATGAGGATTACCATAGGGAGAACCATGCACCCCCTATACCAAAGACCAATCAGACTGAAATTGAGTGTTCAGAGCCGATTCAAATTTCTGAAATAGAAACTTTAAGGAGTGAGAACGATGGACAGACAGGGAATGACCACAGTACACGTTATCCTAAAAGGGACAGAAAAACTCCTCAGTACTTGGAAGACTATATTTTAAAATTGGAATGTGATGACCAAATACTAACAAACATTGGTTACCGCTATAAGATATTTGATGTACCACAAACCTTTAAAGATGCTACAAACTCACCCCAGTCACAGAATTGGCTTAAAGCTTTGATAGAGGAAATGGATTCATTGAAAGAAAATGACACATTCACTTTAACAACTTTACCAGAAGGTAAACGTTCAGTGGGGGGTCGATGGGTTTAAAAGTGAAAAACAACGTTGATGGATTAGAAACATACAAAGCCATATATGTTGCTAAAGGTTATAGTCAAGTAAATGTGATTACAAGGAAATTGTTTCTCCAACTGCAAACATTACATCAGTACGTATTTTTATGCAACTGGCAGCACAGTATGATTTACTTCTTCACCAGATGGACGTGAAAGCAGCCTACTTACATGCCCCAATTGATTGTGAGGTTTATGTGGAACAACCAGAGGGATTTGAAGTAGAGTCAAAACAAAACAAGAGACTAGTTTTAAAACTGAACAAGTCATTGTATGGTCTAAAACAATCAGGTAGAAATTGGAACAAGATTCTGCATGATCATTTAAGTGAAAATGGTTACACCTGTAACAAAATCCAAACTAGAAAGATTTTTGAGTTATATGTTTGGAATATTAGTCACGTAATATATTAAAATGTGACACTTGAGAACAAGTGGGGGTTTTGAGATATCACTAAAGGTGCTCTCACAGTGCTGTAGCCTATGTTATACGTTGTATGGTTGCTAGAAGTGTAAGTAAAGTTTTGTTTGTTGTCAACTTCCCCTTCCTGCTGCAACAGAAAGAGAAGCAGTGAGCAGTTTTTTCCTTCTAAAATAGACACAGAAGCTAGAAGTACCTGTGTGTGTGTTTGCCTCCATATTTATATAACTTGTTTTTATACCCAGTTATCCTATCCTAATAATACAAATGGCAACAAATTCTGACATGATAAACAGTATGCAAGTAAAGGAACACTTAGGCAGCAGTGAAATTAAGTTTTCATTGAGTTTTCTGCCAGGGATTAAATCAGGGATCGTGATACAATATTGCGGCACCACTGCAGCATTAAAAAGCCTGCCCCCACAACAGCATAAAGAATGCACAGTGCTGCAGGAATAGAGAAAATTGTATCACTATGCCTGCATTCATAGTCCCTTACAGAAAGCTCACTGGAAATAGAAATTAAGTGAGCTTATTGCCATGGGCATAAAAGTGCAATGAGAAAATATGTACTTGGAGAAGATGTAAAGTCACCTTAAAACCCCATTTACATCAACAAGACTTTTTACTTGTCTCTTATGGTGCGTTCGGTTTGCTCCAGAATTGCATCAACTATTTTTAGTAGATCAGCCTCAGTGATGTCTGAATGTCCTTGTTTCTATGGCATAATTAATCAGATAATAAAGGAAATATAAATGCCTGTGATGAGCTACTTCCCTACATAAAAGAAGTCCATCCTATACAGTTTCTTTTAGTTTTCTCATGTCAATTGTTATTGAACAAAGCAGAAAATAAATCTTTGTTTTATCTCATTGTAATGAAGCAAATGCTAGGTCAAGGAACTCCAATGTTAGCTACATATATTTAAATCTAATTTATAGGATTTTAAATGAATTTATGTAACTCTAAATAGCACTGTGGAATAAAATCTTGAGTTTCCTCTGCTTTTGTAATAGTATAGGATATTTGGTGATAATGCAATTTCTCAGTGGGATCCATAGGAAATGAACCTTTTAACTCTTTGGATACTAGAGACACTGCCAAAGCATTGCAGAGCAATGATCAGTAACCTATGAAGCTCCTGTGCAGGTAATTTCACATGTATGACATCAACCTTTGTGGTACTTCCAATGAATGACCATCCCATGTGGGTATCAACCAATCATGTATCACTGACACTGATGTGGCCTGGCCAATGGCCATCTGACCCTTCTTCCAGTGATGATTGCTGGGAGAATGCAAAGCTTTGTGTGTAAATTACAAGGGCAATTAGTAACATCACTACTATATTATGGAAAATGTAGACGCTTATGTGTGGAATGCTTGAATATATACAAAATGAGATGCAAGTGAATTATGCAAAATGTAATTATTTATAGACTTTTATGCATAAATAAGGCTAGCATCTGTAAAATGTAGTTATTTTATGTTAGAAAACACTCGTTTGCAAAAGGGTGATGGATAAAAGGTGTAGCCACCCAGCAGAAGTAGTTGAGGCTAAAATACTTACTGAGAACTCAAAAGTAAGAACTCTTGTGACTGATATCTGGCTGTTCCAAGAATACATGAAGACTGAGTTAACTAGAATGGAAAACTAGAAGGGCCACTTGGTTCTTATCTGCCATTCTATAGAACTTACAAATAACAGCAAACTAGTACAATTCTGTAACAAATCAATATCCACTTTAAATCCTTTACAGAATGGGTCATCAATCCATCTTACAGTGGTATAGCCACGTACACAGACAATTCCCTCTTTAGGAATCGATTTTGTAACTTTTTCCCCTGTATATTTCCTATAGATTTTTTCTTGTTTATTTCTCTAGAAAAATAGGATTTTAGTCTTACCTGTTAAATCCTTTTCACTTAGTCCATACAGGTTACTGGTACATTGGGAGGCGATCCGCCCCTTTAAGTAGTCAGGAACATTTCTCTAAATGTATGCAGGGGGTGGAGCCTCCCCTCCCTCTTAAGCTGCCCTCAGCCAGAACAAGCCAGAATGATTTGAGACACTAATACTGACAGGAGATAAGAAGGAAAAGGAAGACTCCTGTGAGCATGCCCCAAAGGTCTCCCACTGAATGCCACAGGAGAGCCAAGCATGGTCCCTTGACAGGGTGGGAGACCAGTAACCTGTATGGACTAAGTGAAAAGGATTTAACAGGTAAGACTAAAATCCTATTTTCACTGTCATCCAATACAGGTTACTGGTATATTGGGATGTACAAACATTGAGTTTTCCCAGAGGCGGGAAGAAGGCAAGGAACAAGCGCAAGGCCCCAAAGTCACCAGAACCCCTATGAACCAATTAATCGTACAGCCCAACAACAGAAGTGTCAACGGACATCAACCAGGGGTAAAAACGAACCCCCTGAACTAGCACAGCACACTGAACCATAGCCAACAGGGCTCAACAGTAAGGAAGCACTGAGAACCTCAGAAGAAGAAGATCCTAGACAGGCAAAACTGCCTCCAGGACCTTTCTCCCAAAGCTGGCATCAGCCGAGGCCAGCACATCTACACAATAGTGCTTCGAGAATGTGTGCACAGAGGACCAAGTGGCCGCCCGGCACAGCTGATCAGCAGACGCTTGATTTTTATAGGCCCAAGAGGCCCCAATTGATCTGGTGGAATGAGCCGTAACCCAAAAGGGAACATGCTTATTCCTCAATTCGTAGGCTTTACGAATGGTAGATTTTATCCAAGATGCAATGGTCACCTTGGACACCGGTCTCCCTGCCCTAGGCCCCTCAGGAGTGACAAACAGAGCGTCAGACTTCCTGATAGACTCGGTGCGATGAACATAAAACTCAAGACAACGCACGACATCCAACAAATGAAGATCCCTCTCCTTGTCAGAGGAAGGGTTAGGGCAGAAAGAGTGCACCACAATCTCCTGATTGATGTGGAATTCGGAGACAACCTTAGGTAAAAATCCCTTGGAAGTGCGAAGCACAGCCTTATCCTTGTGGAACACCAGGTAAGGAGGTTTACAAGACAAGGCTTGTAACTCTGTCACCCGGCGAACTGAGACAATGGCCAAAAGGAAGGCCATCTTCCAGGTCAAAAGGCGTAAAGGAATGGAAGCTAAAGATTCAAACAGGGGTCTCTGAAGAACCCCCAGCACCAAATTGAGATCCCACTGAGGAGCTGGACTCTTGAAAGCAGGCCGAACATGAGCCACCTTGGAAGAAAACTTTAGCATCAGGAAGAACGGCAATGCGTTCCTGGAAAAAGACAGACAGAGCAGAAGTCTGAACCCTGAGAGAACTCAGACTGAGTCCCTTCTCAACACCATCCTGCAAAAAGGCCAGGACAGTGGGAAGATGGAAATCAAGCGATAGATCCCTATCAGCACACCATGCAACAAAAGTTGACCATATTCGATGATAGATCTTGGAGGACACAGGCTTGCGAGCCCTAAGCATCGTAGACACCACAGAAGATGAAAACCCCTTCTTTTTCAGAATTGAGGATTCAACCTCCAAGCCATCAAATGGAGATGCTGAACATCCTCCTTCTACAGGTAGCCTTTGGAGCAGCAGGTCTGGACGGGCAGGGAGCGGAAAGGGATCCGCCACTGACATAGCCAGCAGGTCCGGATACCAGGACTGACGAGGCCAGTTCGGAGTGATTAGGATGACAGGACAACGCTCCACCTTCAGCTTCTGGATAACTCTGATCAACAGAGGAAGAGGAGGGAAGATGTAGGCTAGGGAGAATTCCCAAGGGATTGACAATGCGTCTACCGCCAGAGCCAGTGGGTCCCTCCACCGAGAGCAGAACACTGGAACCTTCCTGTTGTGTCTGGTAGCCATCAGATCCACTACAGGTACTCCCCACATCTGGGTGAGAAGGTGAAACACCTCTGGATGAAGAGCCCACTCTCCGCTGTCGACTGTGTGATGACTGAGAAAGTCTGCCATGACGTTGTCTACGCCTGGAATATGTACTGCGGAAATGACGGAAACGTGTGCCTCCGCCCAGGATAGAATGGCCTTGACCTCCAACCACACGGCGAGACTTCTTGTTCCGCCTTGTCTGTTAATGTAGGCCACTGCGGTGGCGTTGTCGGATTCCACTCTGACTGGACAACCCTCCAGCTGAAATTCCCAGTGTCTCAGGGCAAGGAAGATGGCACGAAGTTCCAGAACATTGATGGAGAGGAGAGATTCTTCCAGTCCCCATTTCCCCCTGGGCACTGAAATGACCCAACACTGCCCCCCATCCCCGGAGGCTGGCATCCGTCGTGACTGTGGTCCAATAGGGTATCTGAAAGGACCTCCCTTTCAGGAGATGAGACAGGTCCAACCACCATTCCAAGCTCAGCTCGACATGAGGAGGCAGAGATACTGACAGATGCAGATGGTCTGGATGATTCCTGCACGTCTGAATGACGAACTTCTGAAGTTCCCTGGTATGAGCCATAGCAAATGGCACCGCCTCTATTGTGGAAATGAACTTTCCCACCAGAGAAGTCAACTTCGGCACTGGAACCCTCTCGAGATCCAGGATCTTGGATACTCGGAGAGCAATCTGATGAGCCACTTCTTCCGGTAAAAACACCATGCACTGCTGAGTGTCGAACAGGAGACCCAGAAAAAGGATCTGTTGAGATGGGACCAAGTCTGACTTGTCCAGATTCACAATCCACCCGTGGCGATTGAGCGTCTGGATGCACGTCTGAACCTGCTGGTGAAGGATCTCCACAGATGAAGCTTTCAGGAGTAAATCGTCCATGTAGGGAGTCACGCTGATGCCATCCCGATGAAGCACAGCTATCAAAGCCCCCAAGACTCTCTGAAAAACCTGAGGAGCTGAAGTCAGTCCAAAGGGAAGAGCCGAAAATTGAAAATGGCCCTTGTGGCAGGCAAACCGGAGATACCGCCTGCTCTCCAGATGGATAGGGATGTGCAGATATGCATCCTGGAGGTCCAGGGAAGCAAGGAATTCCCCCGGAGACATGGCAGCTATTACAGTACGCAGGGATTCCTGACGATAGTGGGTACTCACAACAAAGGAATTGAGATCTTTGAGGTCCAGAATAGGACGGGCGCCCCCGTCCTTTTTGGCCACAACGAACAGGTTGGAATAAAATCCTGAACCTGTGTCCTCTGTAGGAACCAATTCCAGGACTTCTTTGTTCAAAAGATCCTGAATAGCGTCGTCGAACATACGCCTTTTTGTAGGCTCCTGAGAAGGACGAGTAAAATGGAACCGAAAGGAAGGAAGGGAAGAGAAAGGGATCCTGTATCCCTCTGATACCACCTGAAGAACCCAAGGGTCCGCCACTGACTCCTCCCAAATCCGGCGAAAAATGTGGAGTCGTCCACCTACAGCCGGATGCGGACCCGGGTTTGGCGAGTCATGCCGAAGCAGTCTTGGAGGTCTTGGCCTTGGGGGCAACTTTGGGCTTCCAGGACTGTTTGGGCTTGGAGGAGGAGCGCACAGAGGGCGGATCTGCCTGGGACGCTGAGCGTGTCTCAGTTTGGAAGGAACCAAAGGACCGATTGCGTTTGGCTGGAAACTTCTTTTTGAAGACTGATGGTAGAAGAGTACTTTTACCGCCAGTAGCCTCACTAATCATTTCCTTAAAGGGATAGTAATACTTCGTTTTAACTTTATTTTATTTTGTAGGCATTAAAAAAACATGAAGAATGATATAAGTCTTATCTCTCAAACCTTTATGGTTTATGAGATATTCACAAGCAAAGTTCCCCTCCCTGCCCCTTTTACCTAGTGTAAGCCATCTCTTCTCAGATGTGAGTCTGGTTGTATGACAGTACAGATAACAGAAGGGGACAATTTTCTTTGTATGAAAACAATGAAAGCCCTTCCCCCCTTGACAAGTTTTTCAGCTTTTTCCATTATCTTAATTGAAGATTGTCCCTCTCTGCAGTCTACCTGGGTATCTCCCTTCTGATCTGGTTGAACAGGGGGGGGGATACTTTGTTTGTGAATATCTCTTAAACCATAAAGGTTTCAGAGATAAGACTTATATCATTCTTCATGTTTTTTTAATGCCTACAAAATAAAATAAAGTTAAAATGAAGTATTACTATCCCTTTAAGCTCAGATCCAAACAGTGAAGTCCCTTGGAAGGGCAAAGAAAACAGAGGTTTCTTAGAAACAGTGTCAGCAGACCAAATTTTTAGCCAAAGAGCGCGTCTAGCCACCACAGATGAAGTGGAGGCCCTCGTCATCATGCACACAGCATCAAAAGCAGCGTCAGAAACATTATTCTGAGCTTCGGATATATTAGCAAGAAGTTGTAACTGCTCAGACACTGGCGCATCCTGGCGAACCGCCTCAGTAAGCTGTTCAGTCCAGACCGCAATGGCCCGGTTAACCCACGCCACTGCAAAGGCTGGACGCATGGCAGTGCCAATAAAGGCAAAAATAGACTTAAGACAAGTTTCTAACTTTTTATCCGTCCAATCTTGTAGGGCAGAAGCATCAGAGACAGCCAAGGCAGTAGATTTAGACAACCTAGAAACTGGAGCATCCACCTTAGGGGGATGAACCCATTTAGCCAGTTCAGTCTCCGGAAAGGGATAAAGTTTAGCAAACTTTTTTGATACTGAAGAAGATTTATCAGGATTTCTCCACGCATCAGAGACTAAACGTGCAAGAGTAGGATTAGTAGGAAAACATATAACAGTCCTAGAAGGTTTCTGAAACACATCCGTTGGGTCATGAGTAGATTCCTGACTCAAGGGAAGGTTGAGGGTGGTTAGCACAGCCCTGATCAAACCCTCAGCAGAGAGCTCAGGGTCACATTCATAAGGGTCACCAATGGACCTGGTAGACTCAATAACAGTGCCCTCCTCAACATCAGAATCCTGCAACAATTCTTCCTTCTAAGAATCAGACATGTCAGGAGCACCCTGTGGCTTGGGCAGAGCGGTCCTGATAGTGGAGGGGGTCTGCCAAACCTGAAGAGCCCCCTGAACCCGAGAGGGAAAGAGCTGAAGAGTGGCTCTGAGATCCCTAGTTGCAGCCTTGAACTCTTTCACCCAAGTTGGCTCAATAGCGTGACTGGAAAGCCCTGGGTTGCTGCCATGGCCTTCCGCACATTTTGGGCATAAATGACCAGAAAATTCTCTAGGTAGCCCGGAGTGACAGGAGGAGCAAAATGCAATGGGAGAAACTGACACCCCAGCCTCCTTAGTCTTGGGTCTAGCCCCTGACTCCAGTGGAGTAGACATGCTCACAGCGTCAGATATACTCCACTGACAAGAATCACCCACTTGAAGTGTGAAAGATTAAATATTCACCCCAGAAATGCTTAAAATTAAACTTATCTGGCAAACGAAGGGTTAATCTGCGGAGGATAGAGAGAAGGCTCGGTCCCTGCGTAGTATACTCGCTGAGAAGAACTCACAAAATGGCTGCCGCGATGGGAGCCAATCAGAAAATGGACGCGAAACAAGCGCTCATAGCAAACGTAGTTCTTCTCAAAAGTACCCCAAAACAGAGCCCGAGGCCCCCCCAATACCCCCAACACACTGAATCATGCAACCGGATGATAGAGCAAGGGAAGACCAACAATTTGAGCCCACACTGAAGTCGCTGTGACAAGCGGTTCCAGAGATACGTCCCACACTGTGTAAACGCATAGAGAGTAAAGGAGCAATGGCGTCTATGCGGGAAAAGCGCGCTTAAAGGCGCGGAACATAAACTTTTAATAAAGTTACCCTGACAGGAAAAAGTTACAAAATACATAACAAACACATGTAAAACATGATAAAAGAATATCCCAATGTGGAAACCAGCAGGGAAAAGGTTAAAACCCACATAAACTGCTCCAAAACCCAGGAAATACACACAGACATTGCAGAAATACAGTGCAATATAAAGAAAAACACCCAATGAGTGCTGGAGTACATAATGAAAACTCCCAAATACAAGCCCAATGAAGGGACACTGTGGGACAAGTGGACCTTCAGCACTCAAAGGGTGGCTCACCTTTCTGCAGGACTTCTGTCTTCAGGTAACCATGTGAAAAGGGAATTAACCAAAGGAAAATCCCGACCAGGGAAGCTACTTGAATCAAGTTGTTCCGTCATCAGGGCATAAGGTCCACCAGAAAATCCCTGGAAGCTGCACTAGCCACTTTGGAGAGGGCAATTGTCAGCCATGGTCACCCACCTAATGGTGGTATTCCATATTTGAAGAAAACAATAAAAAAACTAAAGTTGATTGAGAGATGTTCTCCACCTGATGTGCACAGCACGCAGGAACAAATCATTCTGGCTTGTTCTGGCTGAGGGCAGCTTAAGAGGGAGGGGAGGCTCCACCCCCTGCATACATTTAGAGAAATGTTCCTGCCTACTTAAAGGGGTGGATCGCCTCCCAATGTACCAGTAACCTGTATTGGACGACAGTGAAATATTATTTTAAGATTTGTCTCCATTCGGAATATATATATGTGATAAACACTATTTGTCTTCTATGTGTTTTTGTTTAATAAACCTAATACTACACTTAGAGGCTTTTTTTGCACTGTCCCCCCTCCCATTACCCTTATTTCTGGGAACAGAGGCTGATTCTCTAGATCAGTGAACTTGGTGGGAAATACTCAGACTTTCCTGCCCACTCCCATCCTTGTTCCTCCAACACCCCTACCCATATCAGGGCAAATACCATCCTCTCAACCTTCCCACAATGCCTACCCACCCCCATAATAACATAAATCTCTTAATTTGGAAACTCTCATCCCCAGCCTAATTTGTTTCTATTGGCTTCTGTTTATGCAAGTGATACTAGATATAAAGCCTAGACTTCTGTGGTTATGCACTAAGGTGTGATAAAGAGGTGGTAAAGTGAAGATGACTTCTCCAGTGATATCACTTCTCCAGTTCCTATGTTATTCTATGGAGCCTTTGCACTAAGATCTCCAAAGATGGGGACATTTTAGTGCACAGGCTCCATAGAATAACATAGGAACTGGAGAAGCAATGTCACTGGAGAACTCATCTCCATTTTTTTAACCTCACTATCCCGTCTCTCCTATTTTTTCCTAACCCATTGGAAGCTTTTGTTAGGCTTTGCAAAGCAATGAGTTTGAGTCCTTTCTAGCATCCAAGGGGTTAAACCTTAGATTTATCTTTTCTTATTACTACTTATCCTTGTAAGTTTTTGCTTTGGTATCTGTTTCACAATGGGATCATTTTTATTCCAAAGTAAAAGAGAACATTGGGGCATATGTATAAAATCAAATCAAGGGAATTGTGGAGCAACTCAAATGCATCTATTTTACAAAATTCCCATTTATCTAATGAGGACTTTAACCCTTTGAAAGGTCTCCAGTGCATGTGTTACAAAGCTCAACAGGGTCTTAGAAGCATCCCGCATTTTCCTTTACAAATATCTCTCACTGAACATGTCACACGTTTGTAATGCTATCCCCTAACTCAGAGTCGGTCAGAGTGAGGCTCCCCAACTTCTGCCAGACTACAAGTCCCATCATCCCGTCCCAACTACTGGCTGACAGAGAATGATGGGACTTGTAGTCTGACAGGACCTACAGGGCCTTACATTGCCCACCCTTGACCTAACTACCATTCTAGAAGTCAGCATAGGAATTAAATGTATTTATTACTATTAAAATTATTGCCACTAATAATAATAACATTAAATAAATTATATTGAGCAGACAAATATCTAATTATTTAAGTTCACAATAATGTATCATAGCTGTTCCTGCTTGTATAGGGCTGTATTCCATTACAAGTGATAAATGTTAATATTGGTTTCATCTCAAAGGTTCTTACTGTAGTCTATAGGAAGGCTTATAGATAAAACCATTGATAACATTATTGTAGTATTCTTTAGTTTGACTTAAGCCAATCAGTTTTTTGTAGGCGTGGCTATCACTCTTGTGTGTAGACACTTCCTGGTTTTTGGCAGTTAGAGCAGTTAAAGCAGTACTGTTATCTTATGAACATGTCATATATTGCATCTCTGCTTATAGAAATAAACCAGCACCTGTTAATAATATGGAGGCGGGCGACTGGCAGTAAAAGGGAAATGTGACTTGGAATGTCAGCACAAGAACATTCAAACAGTTATGTTATTTTATATTGTTGACAAAAAAGCACCTCCAATCAAAGACCTAAAAGGCAGCATAGATTTTGGCCTCATCAAGCTTGTACTGTCCATTACAGACAGTGTAGATAAAATACCAGTTATGGAGTAATATGCAGATATCTTCAAAGGAATCGGTTTGTTCCCTGGTGAGTATATTTGAATCCACAGGCAACTCTAGTGGTGCACCCACCTAGGCGTATACCCCTTGCATTGCACATCTTAAAGAGGAACTCGAGGACTTGGAGAAACTAGGAATTAGTAAAGTCACAGAACCTGCTGATTGCCTGGAGGAATGAAGTTTACCATATCACTGTTGGTTATTATAGCCAATTCTTTGAAATGAGCAAGTTGCAAAGCACAATGTCACCTGCTATAATACAAGAACTAAAAGCTGATTTTGCAAGACATGATATCCCTGAGACAGTTATCTCGGATAATGGCCCTCAGTACATATCCAGTGAGTTCACAACGTTTGCTAATACCTGGACTTTCAAACACATCACCTCGAGCCAGTACTACCCACAAAGCAATGGACTGGCAGAAAAGTCTGTACAGACTGCAAAGGCTTTACTGGAAAAAGCTAAAGCAGACAGGAAGGATCCTTTCTTGAGTCTCCTGGAATACCGAAACAGCCCCATTGATAACTTCAAATCACCAGCACAGTTACTCATGAGCCGTCGCCTGAGATCCACACTCCCAAGCACCAACCAGCAACTGATACCTAAAGCTGTTTGCTACAAGGCTGTCAGAGGAGCAGAGGAGCTATTATAACAGGTCTGCAAGACCCATATCAAGGCTCACAGAAGGACAGAGAGCGCAAGTGCAGGAGCAAGGCCAATGGAAACCAGCTGTGGTCACCCAAACAGCTGACACAGAGAGGTCGTACCATATATACTCCAATCACGGAATGGTATAGAGAAGCAACAGGCGCCACTTTCTAGATACCCATGAGTCACACAACATCAGTGATGATGCAGTATCTCTACCAGAGAGCACCGGGTCAAGCCACACACAATAATAACACGAGTCATCAAAAGTCACTGGCCAGATATCAGAGGTCCGTGAGACGTCACCCAAGTCTATCCCCTACCTGACCAGATATGAACGCCTAGTCAAACCCAGAGACATTCTGGATTTATAATCACATTCAGTATACATGAAAAACTCAGACAGCATTATATTGTACATATGTTATATTTAGTTTGACATAATATTATAAGACTTTATGTATTATTGCATATTACTGACAACCAGTTATATGTTGTTAATGTTGCACTTTCCTGCCTAAATCGTATACATTGCATGTAATACCTAACCTGTTTTTTTTTTACCCCATATATATACCAGTTATGTTATGTATATTTTTAAAATATTATATATGAATTATTAATATTATTTTTTTTTTAGGAAGGGAAATTGACTTTAGCCAATCAGTTTTTAGTAAGCATGGCTATCACTCTTGTGTGTAGACACTTCCTGGTTTTTAGCAGTTAGAGCAGTACTGTTATTTTATGAACATGTTATATTTTGCATTTCTGCTCATAGAAATAAACCATCACCTGTTAATAATAATAATAATCAGCACTATACATGTATTGGATACCAATAGTAAGCAATTACAAATATTACAATTATCAACTACAGTGGAATACATGCCTTAATTAATAATTTCAGAGCAATTTTTAACTTTATATGGCCAATAATTATTATGCAAGGATCCTGTACATTAAAGGAATATGACACATCCAAATGAAAAAAAAACAAAAAAAATTTATCTCAATCTGGCCAACAATGGTTAATGACTACTATGAATCAGTTCTGTGGATTGATTCTCCAAAGTTAATAGAAAGGAAGCAACAATGACAGGCTATGGGCAAATAAGAAGGATGACAGAATTTCCTCCATCATGCACAAGCTTACTAAGGACAAAGTGTGATGGCATACACCCAAGGGTACTTAAGGAACATAAGGGGAGATTATATCTGGAGTAAAAAATGAAGAGAAAAAATTCTTTATAAATGTGATGTGCCATAATTTGTGCTCGCAGTAATGTCACTTCTCCAGAAACTAAACTTCTAAGCATTAACACTTCCAATGTTGAACTTACGTTTTAGCACAGATTGCTGCCACTTTTATTTTATTACACTATATATAATAGTAGGCTTTATACTTAATATTTATTGATTCACTATCATTAGGCATAGTGCTCTGTTACTGGAGGTAAGCAGGGGACAGTATGTGTAAGAATATGTAAACAGAGCAGGATGTTCTTTTTCTGCAGAAAAATTTGGATAAACTAAGCAAATGGGCAGAAAAGTGATAGATGAGGTTTAGTATAGAAAAATGTTATGCATTTGGGCTGTAGAAAGGAACATGCTACATATGCACTAACTGGGAAACTACCTGGGGAATCCTCAATAGAGAAAAATTTATGAGTACTGATAGAAAAAAACTTTACAACAGTATGCAGTGTCATTCAGCTGCTTCAAGAGCCAGTACTATAATCCTTATTCTTTGAAGACTGGAAGCCAGGCTTGACACAGACATCTTGTCTTAGAGACATCTGCGCGTCTACACTCTCCGTCCTAGTCTCCTCTAGGAGGCATTGTATGGCGTCTTAAGACACGGGAAGGGACTGACAGTGCAGGTAAGCCCGTCAGTCTTGAAGAATAAGGATTACTTCCGAATCAGTTACTTGTGTGAGATAATAGCCCTATTAAGAAGCTAGTATTCATATGCCTATTAATTGGGGTGATGACTTGATATAGGGTGGTAGTTCTGCTTTAAAACCCTAGTAATGCCTCATCTAGAATACAGAGTACAGTTTGGGGCACCAATCCTTAAAAAAAGACAGAATACATGTGGAGAAAAGATACCCTGCCTAAATAGGACTCAACATTAAAAAAACGCAAAATCTCTTGTGAATGAAAAGCACAAGGATGGAAAATAAAACTTAACTTTTAATAAGTATACAATAAAAAATAATGTAAATAACATAAAGAAGAAAAGTGAAATGTGAGATATAAACTGGACTGCAAAGCCGGCATGCCACTGATTGTAAGGAATGCAAGTGTGTGAAATAAGACACACCTGTGTATAGTCTACAAATCAATGTCCCAAAGGATCATCATAACTTAACATTATCTATAATGATGAAATCGGAGGGACATGGATGAACCTACTCCTATATTTACCAATAGACCCCAATAGGACAAAAAATGAGGCAAAAAAAAAAACAGTCTTACTAAGTACTGTTGTGGGGGTTGTGAGTAATATACACAGCTGAGTGATACAAACACAAAAAGACAGTACTGAACTGGAAAAAAGTGAAGGAATGTGAATCAATACTGATAAAAGAATTGGAGGATCTGAGTTATGAAGATAGACTAGCCAAAATGTATTTGTTTAAATTAGAGAAGAGACATCTAAGGGGTGATATGATTACCATTTACATATATATTCAGGAACAATACAATGAACTCTCCAAGGAAATATTTACTCAAAGAAATGAACAAAGAAAAAGAGGCCATTCATTAAGACTAGAGTAAAAACATTTTCGACTATAAAGGCACGGATTTGTTACAGTAAGGGCAGTAACATTGTGGAATTCTTTGCCAATTGATTTGTGTTTGCAGATACTTTAGTTGATTTCAAAAAGTAATTGATACCTTTCTAACTCAGAACAATATTGAGGATTATGATATTTGTTTTTAAAGCAGGTAGGATCTTGATCCAGGGAAGTATCTGACTTCACTTTGGAGCCAGGAAGGAATTTATTTTACCCACATGGGGCTTAACTGGAAATTCAGTAACATTTTTTTTCTTTTGTCTTTCTGTGGAAAATATGGCATGCGCGGAACTTGGTGGACATATGTCTTTTTTTTAGCCTCGTTTACTATGTAATCTTTATTTAGTACCTTATGTCATGTCCTTGGAGGTAGATATGTACTTTGCAACAGGAATCAAGGACATCAAAAGACTTCTTAGGAAACATTCAGTGGAAGCAGCATCAACTAACTAAAAGAACACCAACACATAAAAATATTATTTATTAGATCACTAAAATCCAATCTAAAAATTGCATTTTAATGCTAGTGTAGATGACCCTACGGAGAGGGCGAGTTGAAGCAGGGCAGGCAAAGGGAAGAGGTTTGCACTGGGTGGGAACCACAAATAAATATATGGCATTTTTTTACTTGCTTATAATACCCACCCACCATTTCACATAGGGTGAAGAGGGGCAAAATTGTACATGTTATATGCAAGATTTGATGGTATTTAAGTGTATATAAATCCAGCTCATTTCTAAATGTTATTGTGTTTTTGAATATTAATTTTGGAGAATTCTATGACCATTAGCAGTTTCTGCACAGATTAAGACGTGTTTGGGTTTTTTTGGAGGTGTTTGTGTTCCTTTAAAACTTTAAGGCCCACAGGGGTGTGCAACACATTGCTTCACACTCTCCTGTTTGCAAAGGTGTAAACAGGAGCCAAATGCTACAAGAACCTGACTAAAATGGCCGCCATGCAGGATATTTTTGCAATAGAAGGGATTGCGGCTTGATTAATTTATGTGAATGGCTCATATGAGTGGAAAAAAATTCCAGATATCTGAAAGCAGTTAATAATTCAACATGAGTAATATACTGAATAAAGAATTTAACTTGCCAGCATTTTTCATTCACCTAACCTCAAAATGATTAAGTTGTAGTTGCTTTAATAGGAAAATTGCTTGATTAATTATATAAAGAATCATTTGTAGATTTAATAGCGAGTGGGAGGAAAAGGGAACATTTTTACTACAGAGTGATTACAATGAAATACTGTGAATTTGCACAGACTTGTCTAGAGCTAGATCCCTGTACAATAAATGATGAAAAGGTAAAATTGGATGTATATCTGAGTCAGCTCATTTTTGGCATTCCAAATAAGGAAACATAGAATTTTAATGTGATTGCATATTTCGTCCATACGGATTGGATTTATTAATAGTTTAATTTTGCACATCAACCACTTTTTGAGTCTGTACCTTACAAGGGGTTATTTTAAGTGGAACTATCACCCTATATTAAGTACCCCCACAATAATTAGGCATATGGCAATTAGCTTCTTAAAGGGATAGTAATACTTTATTATTACTATCCCTAATACTTTATTTTTACTATCCCTCATATTGTAGGTATTTGCAAAATAAGTTAATAGCCCCCAGGTTAATCTCTCAAACCTTTATGGTTTGAGAGATAACCAAAGGCAAAGTTCCCCCCTCCCTCCCGCTTCCATGAAGTCAGCGTTGTGCTGTTTTTGTGGCCTTGAACCATAATACACTAACAATATTCTATTCAAATTAAAGTATTTCCTGGATTCTGCAAGCACTACTCCCCTGCAGCACACAGGATAATGCAGGGCTGAGAATAGATGTGCTTAGATCAGAATGTGTGATATACTCCTTGGACGCTAGAGAGATTGCCAACACATTGTGAAGGGATCGGAACTCTTGGCTGATTTATTCTCTGACACAAACGCCAAGACACTGAAGGGACTGCACAAATCTCCTTCCACTCAAAATACCACAGATATATTTCTCTATACTAAATGGTCTTTCAAACAAAGCGTGGGTAGTATAGGAGTTTGTGCATGTTTCATGTTGTGCCATTCCTCTGTGCCAGTGTGTGAGCTATGTACAAACTGGCCTCAGGGGAAATGGATCCAAAATGTTACCTTTTATTTACGTCTGCTATAAAGGGAGCATTGAAGAGGACCTGTTAACCTAAGACAGGTTAGATTGTTTTACAAATAATTAAAATCTACTTATATATTGTACTATCCATTTATTTGTAAAGTAAATCATCTTTGAGAAATTAACATTTATGTTTTGATGGCGCAGTGTGACACTTTATGCTAATTACCTGTATATTATGCAGTTTAGTTATGTTCTATGTATCTCTCACTGTGGTATTAGAAATGATCCCATCGTGTGTTCTCTGCCTCGAGTCATTCATAGCACAGAGTGTAGTAATTTCAGCCCAGCACATAAAATAAATAGGATAAAGCACCACACCAACAAATAAAAGACCATGTTTCAAAATCTATTTATATTACAAACAAATGGCTAGTACAAAATATAGGCAGTTTTTATGCCTCTTTAAATTCTTTTTATAATTAAATTAAGAAAAGCTTAATTAGCATCTGAAATGATACTTGTACTGCACAGGTACTGCAATTAGCATACATTGGCATATGGTAACAAATATGAATATCTCCTTAACTGTATAATTGCTGGTCTTTTGGTTAACATGATACATAGGCAGTTTTTAATCTAGATTTCAAATATGCAGACTTAAATTAAGGTGAAAGTAACACTTCAATCCATCCTGGATGCCATATAAATAGAGCCAAATCTGATAATAGCAAGCACGATCACAGGACCACAAACTCTGCTCAGGGCCGGATTTGCCATTAGGCAAAGTAGGCACCTGCCTACAGGCGCACGCCACCTAGGGGCGCCTGCCACTGTGATTTTTTTTTTTTAATCTTTTTTTTTTAATTAAAAAAAAAAAAGTAGGCACCTCTTTGGCGCTGCCACCCCCCCTTCCCTATTTCCTACCTTCCCGGCAGGACATGTCTGTGCCTTCTTGGCACAGTCCTGTAGGTGGTGCGCTCCTTCGTTGCACCTTTAGGAATGCAGAGCGCTGGGAGACTCTGCATTCCTGAATAGGACTTCCAATAACTCCGTTATAAAGGGGAGGGTCTGTGCCACAGCAAACGTGTATTGATCAGGTGTCCATTAAATATGCTCTGATGCCATGTTCCCAGGGCCGGACTGGCCTACCGGGATACCGGGAAAAATCCCGGTAGGCCGCCAGCACTGGGCTTCCCTGGGGGCCGTCCGGAGCGTCGTAAATAAAAGTGCTACATTTGCCACGCTTGCAGGCCATCACTAAGTAGACGCGACCGGTGGTTGTTCACATCTCGCGGCCGCCTGTTACCTTGCGGCCGCGAGATGTGAACAACCGCCGGTCGCGTTTACTGAGTGATGGCCTGCAAGCGTGGCAAATGTAGCACTTTTATTTAAGAAGCCGGGTAGGCTGGCGGTGTGACAGAGCGGGATGCTGGGAGCAGAGACAGAGTCAGACGCCAGACACGATCACAGGCAAGGGGCATGGGGGGAATCAAGAGAATTTATATAGAGGTAAGAGGGGGAAAAAGGCAAAAGGGGGACCAATAGCGGGTAAAAGAGGCAGAGGGGGGTCAAGAGGGAGAAAAAAAAAAGGCAAAAGGAGGGGGGATCAGGAGGGGGAGAAAGTGGCAAAAGGTTGGGATCAAGAGTCAGGAAGGGGAGAGAGAGAGGCAAAAGGGGGATCAAGAGTTAATGAGGGGGAGAAAGAGGCAAAGGGGAGATCAAGAGAGGAAAGTGGGGGGAGGGGAGAAAAAGGTAAAAGGAGGAGGGTCAAGAGGGGGATAAAGAGGCAAAAGGGGGGCATCAGGAAAGGGGAAGAGAGAGGCAAGTGGGAGAGAGAGAGGCAAAAGGGGGATGAAGACAAGAGTCAAGGCTGGATTAAGGCAAGAGGGGGGAAAGAGGCAAAGAGGGGGATCAAGAGGAGGAGAATGGCAAAAGAAAAATCAAGAGGGGTAAAGAGAGGCAACTTGACAAGAGGGGGAATCAAGACCGGGTGAAAGAGGCAGAGGGGGGTCAAGAGTGGGAAAAAAGAGACAAATGGAGGGGGGATCATGAGGCGAAAGGAGGGGCAATCAAGAGGCAAAGGAGGGAGGGACCAAGAGGCAAAAGAAGGAGGATCAGGAGGGGGAGAAAGAGGCATGAAGGGGAGGGAGGCAAAAGGGGGGATCAAGAGTCAAGGAAGGGGAGAAAGGGGGATCAAAAGGGAGAGAAAAAGGCAAAAGTAGGGGGCTCAAGAGGGGGAGAACTAAGGAAATGGTGGGAATGAAGAGTGGGAGAAAGAGGCAAAAGAGGGGAATCGAGAGTCAAGAGGTGGTGTGTGTATGTATGTATGTGTATATATATATATATATATATATATATATATTATAACTCTTTATTACTCTGGTGGTGACATATAACTCTATTGTTCTGGTGGTGGCATTCAGATGTCTTTTAAAATACATGTTTTCCCCTTTTATAAACAAGAAAAAAATGCCATTATGCTATGGGGCTGGTATAATGGCGCTGTGCTATGGGGTTGGTATAATGTTGCAGTGCTATGGGGCTGGTATAATGGCGCAGTGCTATGGGGTTGGTCAGCAATTTTTTCCAGGGCTGGTTTTTATTCCCAGTCCGGCCCTGCATGTTCCCTCTGTGATCAAATTCAGTGATCCGCCTAATTCTTCAGTCTCTGTAGAAACGACGGCAGAGACCCCTCCCATGCTGGGTCATCCGTTGCGGGGCAGTTCTCCCTCTAGTGCTTAACTCTTTGAGTGCCAGAGGGGTACGAATGCATTCCGCACCCCTCTGGCACTCAAGGGCTAAAACTCTTTTATGCTCTGAATAAAGTGCAGGACGAGCAGTAACATCTAATGACTGGGAAGTTAAGTTGTTTCGCCGTGTGATATTACATAACCCTCTCCCGTGAAGCAGCATAGAGACAAGAAGCACTCTGTTGCTGTCATCTTGGCAATAATGTTCCTGAATGGCAGAAAGGAAATGTGATCGTCATAGGTCAGTGTGTCTCACTGGGGCTTTTTATTTGCTCTCCTTGTAGCAGTTTATTTTCCCAAGAGTTGCACATGACCCTTATTAGTCTAGCTATGCAGTGATTCTCAGCTGCAGTACTCAGAGCACACAAACAGGTTAGCTTTTCAAGATATCCCTGCTTAGTAACAGGTGGGTGAGCAGTGGTACAGCCGTTGCTATTTAGTTGCCTTTGCTTAACCCTTTGAGTGCCAGAGGGGTACAAAACGCATTGCAAAGCAATGTGTTGCATACCCCTCTGGCACTCAAAGGGTTAATTAGGGATATCCTGAAAGCTGCACTGCCCTAGGTGGAACAATAAGGGCCATATGCAAGGGGCAAACCAACTGTTCCAATGAGGGGGGCAAGTTGGAGCTGATGGGGGACAATATGGAGCTGATGAGCATTGTGGAGGTGTCTAGTGTAGTTGGCAAATCGGGGGGGGGGCGCTTCACAGTTCTGTGCCTACAGGCTCCTGAGATGTAAATCCGGCCCTGACTCTGCTCACTGCTAGTGATGACCTTATATAGGCTTATCACTTAAAGGGATAGTAATACTTTGTTTTATCTTTATTTTATTTTGTAGGCATTAAAAAAACATGAAGAATGATATAAGCCTTATCTCTCAATCCTTTATGGTTTAAGAGATATTCACAAGCAAAGTTTCCCCCTCTCGCCCCTTTTACCTAGTGTAAGCCATCTCTTCTCAGATGTGGAATGCAGTCTATAGACCAGACAGATAACAGAAGGGGATACTCTTATTCCTATAAAAACAATGAAAGCCCTGCCCCCCTTGACAAGTTTTTCAGGTTTTTCCCTTATCTTAATTGAAGATTGTCCCTCTCTGCAGTCTACCTGGGCACCTCCCTTCTGATCTGTCTGAGCAGTGTTATATCAGTAAAAGGGGCGGGAGGGGGACACTTTGTCATTGAATTACTCTTGAACTACAACTCTGACAGAATTGAAATAACACTCTCCAAAGTCCAAATACTATGATGATTAATTAGAGCTGCTTTTATTATGAAACATTACTA
This sequence comes from Rhinophrynus dorsalis, assembly GCA_037306005.1. NCBI lineage: Eukaryota > Metazoa > Chordata > Amphibia > Anura > Rhinophrynidae > Rhinophrynus > Rhinophrynus dorsalis. Next base: position 248,183,000 of record CM074720.1, on the reverse strand, counting down.
TCCCTTTAACCTGCTTCAGTGTGAAAAAATAAAAGCCAAGCTGCTAGCAACGGCCCTGTTGCCCTCCATTGACATGACATCCAGGAATAATTGATGATGTTATCTATTGAATAAAGGCACGCACACTGGAATAACCTACCCAAAAAATCAGATCTCCCAATCTAAGATCCCTAAAACCAGGGGAGGGCTGACAACTTGTGGCCCGGGTGTCAAATACGATCAAGTAGCCCATTTCTACTATTGTTCAAGCACACTGTCCCACCAAGACCAACCCCTTTAGTTAATTTTAAAATTGGTATTTATGTAATTAATACCATATAGCTTATAGTTGAAATGGGGCTATACTACACTAGTGATACAAGGGAAATTAGTTTTGTTACTAATGTGGCTCTGTCTAGATTGTAGCCCTGTGGTATCATTTGTGTAACTCAATTTCAGTTGCATGCTCTGTGGTATCATTAGCGTAGCTACATTTACAGCAACAGGAGGAAAACTGATTGAGGCAGTGGCCCACCAGACCTAGACATATGACCGGCCCAGTGGGTAATTGTCCCCCTGCCCCCCCAGGCCAGCCCTCCCCTGCCTAAAACTAACTGCTCCTTTGTATCTAGAAACAATATGTAACTGTATGTAATGTTTTATATTGTCTGTATTTTATATAAATATGTAACTTCTTACTGTAAAAGCTCTTCCAGACATACTTGAAATCAAGTGAAATCTCAGTGTTTTCTTCCTCATAAAAATTTTTCTAAATAAATAACATTCATAGCTGCTATTAGAATTTTTTGGGCATAGTAAGGTAAGTTAGGGGTTAATATTAGGAGGTATTAGCTCTCCTTTTACCCTTTGTGTGCTGTAAGGGATGTGCAACGCCAATGGCATGCAAAGGGTTAACCCTTTGAGCACCAGAGGGGTATGCAATGCATTGCTTTGCAATGCGTTCTGTACCTTCTGGCACACAAATGGTTTTATGTCCCATAAAAATGCTTTCATTTTTGTAGAGAATAAAAATAAACTCCATGGCACAAATCCTATCTCTCAGACCACTATGGTTTGAGAGATTTATGCATTCAAAGTTCCCTCCGCGTCTCCTGATGTCAGCAGTAAAGCTGACAGCAGGAGATCCATGTCGCCTGACACGAGGAGGCTCTTCAGGATAGCCGAAATTGTGTTATTTAAAAAGAACTACTTCATTGGAATGGTCTACAAAGTGTGCTTGCAAACCAGGCATACTTTGTAGACCTTTCCAATGAAGTAATTATTTTCCAGTAACGCAATATGCATACCCCACTGGCATTCACAGGGCTAATTGGACTAAGTAACAAAACAACCCCTGATAATAAACACTTATGAAAGGTAACAAGGGGGCGGGGGGATTTTGTCAGCATCACTTCCTGCCACCACCGTCGGCGAGAGCAGCGGAGCTCAAAAATATTTATTTATTCCAATGTACCTTATGCAATTTTTCTTATGGGCCTTCATTTTTCTATTTTGAAAGAAAAATATTTTTTAGCTAAATGGATTGGGACACTTATTTGTCAATTTGGGGGAATATTGTTGTATTGTGACATGCAATGGACGCATTAATTTAACCCTTTGAGTGCCAAAGAGGTGTTCAGCGCATTGCTCTGCAATGCGTTGCGTACCCCCCTGGCAGTCAAGGGGGTTAACCAGTACACATACTGGAAAATTTTGTTTTTGAAGCATATTTCATGTTTTTTCTGTTTACTTTTCAGGTATATATATGTGCTCGAGGAATGAAGAGAAGAAGACAGAAGATAAAGAGAAATAATAATAAGGAAAATAGAAGATGACAGACAGTGAATGACAGGTATGTGTTACAGTTGTGGGTGTTAAGCTAGTGTTAGCGCTCGTATTGTTGCACTTCACTGTTAGTGCTAGTGTAGTTGTTTGGTACAGTGACTGCGTTTTTGAGCTCACATTCATTAGCTCTTTTCCTTTGATGTTCCCATTACTCACATTCTTAGGTTTTGGGAACTAAAAATACATGACGGACATCTGGCCACACCCCAGGATCTGTGGCCCAAAGTTCATTGTGGTTTCAGTTGGTGAGGCCATTGAATACTGACTTATAGTGCTGATACTATGAGGAAATACATACAGAGCAGGATGTTTGTTCTCTGCAGAAAGATTTTGATAAGCTGACTGAATGGGTGGAAAAGTGGCAGATGATGTTTAATATAGATAAATGCAAGGTTATGCATTTGGGTTGCAGAAACAAACATGCCACATATACACTAAATGGGAAACAGCTTGAGAAGTTTTTTTATAGAAAGATTTAGGAGTACTGATAGACAATGGACTTCAAAAGCAGTGTGCAGTGTCACTCAGCTGCTGCAAGTGCCAATAGAGTACCATCATGTATAAAAAGGGTTATAAATGACCAGGATGGAAATATAATTATACCTCTATGGCTTCATCTAGAATATTGCATACAGTTTTGGATGCTACTTCTTAAAAAGATATTACTTAAAACAGGAAAGAGATGTGCAACAAAACTGATAAAGGTTTTGGAAGATTACAGAGAGATTAGTCAAACTGGGTTTGTTTATATTAGAAAAGTTACATCTAAAGAGGGGTATGATTAATATTTACAAATATATTAAATCCCAATGAAAATAACTATATGGGGAATTATTCATAAGGTGTCATCAAATAAGACTAGAGGTAAGGTGCTTTCATCTAAAATAAAGGCAGGCCTTTTTAATTATAAGTGCAGCAATGTGGAATTCTTTGCCTCAAGAGGCTGAGTTTACAGAAACTATAGATTATGTATAAAATGTATTGGATACTGTTCTAGCTTAGAACAATATTGATAAGTATGACAGTTGGTTTCAATGCAGATAGAATGCTTATCGAGGGAAATATTCAACTTCATTTGGAGTAAAGAAGGAATTATTTTTGCCCACTTAGGATTTAACAGAAAATGGCTTCAATAGGGTTTTTTTTGCCTTCTACTGAAACAACAATGGTGACATGGCAAAAGGATGAATATAATGGACACATGTCTTTTTGTCCTCTTCATTTATGTCACTATGATTGTTTGCTCTCCTCACTTCCAGTAGAATCTGGCTAGCTGAAATAGCGTCAATCACCATGAAGCAGACTGGGAGCACTGTTACTGCTGATAATGTTGTCAGTCCCATTAAATGCATTCATGTATAAAGACCGTATGCATTATGGCACTAAAAAGAGACCATTTATAGAGGACTTAAAGGTATAGTAATGTTTCATAATAAAAGCAGCTCTAATTAATCAGCATAGTATCTGGACTTTGGAGAGTGTTATTTCAATTCTGTCAGAGTTGTAGTTCAAGAGTAATTCAATCACAAAGTATCCCCCCCGCCCCTTTTACTAATGTAACACTGTTCAGCCAGATCAGAAGGGAGGTGCCCAGGCAGACTGCAGAGTGGGACAATCTTCAATTAAGATAAGGGTTAAACCTGAAAAACTTGTCAAGGGGGGCAGGGCTTTCATTGTTCTCATAGGAAGAAGAATGTCCCCTGCTGTTATATGTCTGGTCTATAGACTGCATTCCACATCTGAGAAGAGATGGCTTACACTAGGTAAAAGGGGCGGGAGGGGAAACTTTGCTTGTGAATATCTCTCAAACCATAAAGGTTTGAGAGATAAGACTTATATCGTTCTTCGTGTTTTTTTAATGCCTACAAAATAAAATAAGGATAAAACGAAGTATTAATATCCCTTTAATGACTATTAATGGGTTAATCAATCTACAGTTGTATTTGTCCCTTATGGACTAGTTGGGCTGCTTCACAATAGATTCAGTTAGTACATAAGCCTCTCTGACACATCATTGCATTAAAGAGATTGTTGCAAACAAAAGCAGGTACACTACAGTGATCCTAAATTGTCACACTATGCAGCAATTTTATACATCATTTGTAACAAAATTCATTCCATATCAAGTGTGTCATGCTTTATGCAGAGAAGTAGGTTTCTTATACATAAACGTATATATATATATATATATATATATATATTTATATATATATATATATATATAATTGCAATGATTTCTGACATGAAAACAGTGACAGATATATGTTTGTGCACCTTATAATACCCCCCTCCATTCTGTTTATTTCCAGATATCATCAGGGCTTACTGGATATATTCTGATCTCAGGAAACAGCCATTTAAACCTGTGACAGTTTGTTGGCTGGTAGTGGTTATTTTCTTGCCCAAGTTTCACAGTTGGACATTTCACAATCTGGAATTTCTTCATTGAAGTAATATGAGATAAGGAGGAAGTAGAGGGAGATACAAGGAACTGAAGCCAACCAGTGCCAAAAGTACAGATCACAAGCTTGGTAAAGAAATAAGATAACGGTTGCTGAATACACAAGTTTGGGAATTTTACTGGAATAGGAAGTAAAGAGTAGAACATAAATTCTCTAACTCGAAATGTTTTCCCTGGTGAAGTAATCGCTCAGAGACGATAAATGTACTTTAGCCGAGATCAGGCACTGACACCTTCTTTATAGGATAGGATCAACTTCAAGTCTGTAAAGAAATGGTTTGCAAAACCTAAAAATTCAATAATTTGCTAATACTTATATGCTGTACTAACCAACAGTAGATTTTATCAGAACTTTACACATTTTTGCAAAATGTACAGAAAAAAAGTCCAACACAATTTTTTGGGTTCTACACTAAAGGAGGACTACCAGCTGCACCATAAGGGACAAACACAAATTCCCATTGATTTAAATCTTCAGTGCAATACATTGTAAAGCAAAGCATTGGTTAACCATCTGGCACTGAAAGAGTTAACTGGGAACATCATACAGTTTTGCAAAATGTACAGGAAAAATCCAACACAGTGTTTTTTTTTTTTTTTTTGTGGCAGACACTGAATGTGATGTAGTAAGCAGGACCGGCTGCTGTTCCATAGGCTACAAATACAAATTCCCATTGATTTAAAGGTATAATAATACTTAAAATGTAAAAAAATATATGTTGTAGGGTTTATCCCCCTGAGTAAAACAAGGGAACTCCCACTGCTGAAAGGTGTTTTATTGAATTTTTTAGGAGCAATATCACAGTGGCCTGAAATTGTACAGTGGCGCTGTTGCTACACCATCCTATGGAGATTTATGGTCCTGGGACCAGAGCTGTCCATAGGATGGTGTAGCAACAGTGCCACTGTACGATTTCAGGCCACTGTGATATTGCACCTAAAAAATTCAACTTTGAGCTATTATAACATTTGAATAAAACACCTTTCAACAGTGGGAGTACCCTTGTTTTACTCAGGGGGGTAAACCTTTCAACATTTTTTTTTTTACATTTTAAGTATTGCTATCCCTTTAAATTGGGCTAATATTCAAGGGATTAAAACTCCCAGTGTAAAAGTATTCTTCTTAGAATATGAACCTCTTGGAGTTTATAGATTGCAGTTTTGGTGATGGAGTGAATCAACACTCTTAGGGCCTGATGTAGAAAGTAAAAGATGAGAAATTCTGGGGAAACCAAGTGCATATTGGGGGGAAAAAAAAAAGTTCTCACTTCTGGGGTTAATAGCCACATTTAAATGAATGGGGATCAGGGAAATGTACACACTCTCTTGTGGTGCAGTTGACTGCTAAAAATGATATATCTTCTGCTTCCTTGTAAGGGCAGGCAGAACACAGACCATTCCTCGGTATCCTTTGATAATGTTGCACACAAAACAGCATGTGACATAAAGGTGACTTAACGGTGTTGCATGCAACATTTTCAAAGTGAACCCCATTCCTCCTACCTTGTTCCTAAATGTAACATGCACAGTTGGTAACATGGCGATCTGTGAATGGCTCTTACTGTGGCATGCCGCCATATTGTTTTAACCCCTTAGTGACTGGACGCGGGCGCACACGGCCGGCACTTAACGATGGGTTTTTTTTTTTCCTATTCTAGCGAATGACTTCCTGGACTTACCAGGTATGTCATCTGTCACTAAGTGACATTTTTGCATGACGTACCTGGTAAGTCCGTCGTCACGATGGGGTTAACATGAAAAGCACTGTTAAAATACTTTCCTTTTAAAAATCTCTAACTAGATGACAATAGGTATGTATCACTGTGCAAATTTACCCATTTCTCTTAGGATAGCACATGCCCAGAATCTATCATTTTTCTCATTAAGGAAGTATTTAGGGTGAATGTTTTCTTTCCTTCCTCGATCTTTGCATTAATTATTTCATGCAACACAGTTTGATTTGATTACTCTTTACAGAGTAATATAATTACAAAGAAAATGACTCAGACTTAACTGCAGTATGTCTAATCAACTTTGCATTTCCAGACAAAAGAATGGACTTAAATTGTCATTTCTTTTAGTAATTTGTGTATATGATTTTCCTATGTGAACACTGAAATCATACATCATTTTTTATACAGCAAAAACCTTCCCTCTCAATGCCATACTTACTGCACACCCCTTTGAATGTGGCTGGGTATGTGAAGATTGGTTTCTGCATGCTCCTTGCTCCAACAGGTAGGCTTAGATTATGGTGGGCAATTTGTGGTCCCCCCAGTTGTTGCTGGACTACAACTTCCACCATACTCAATCAGCTGAAGGTGATGGGAATTGTAGGCCGACAATAGCTGGCGTGCCACAAATTGCCCTTACATGCCTTCACGGAGATTGCTAAATTATTAGGGGAAAGTACTAAAACAATTTTGCTGTAATATAGTCTTTTTTGTGAGCTGCAACTGTCTAACTTGTATTTATTAAGCTATTATCCTAATTATCTAGTTACCTCATACCTATTACAAGGTGTGACTGCTATATACAGTGTTATACATTAGTTATACTATTCAATAAATATACTTAGCGTTCTAGCTGACTGCAGGGAAGCAAGTTGTATGACTTTCAGGTGGCTCTCCAGTACAGCCGCGATCGTGTTAATAAAAAAGAAAACTTGCACTGAAATGGTCTTCTATGTGTGCTTTGTTTGTAAGCACATGTAGAAGACCGTTTTAGTGAAAGATTTTTTTTAATTAACGTGATAGCGGCAATGCTGCAGAGCCGCCTGATTATCTCTGACCGGATTTCCCTGAGTCAGCTAGAATGCTGACTACGAGGAAGGTGGAGGGAGAGGGCAACTTTAGGAGCGATCATCTCTCAAACCATAAAGGTTTGAGAGATGAAACTGGGGGCAATACCTGTATTTTTAAAGGGACTTTACTATAGGGGTTAGTAATACTTAAGTATTACTATCCCTTTAAATACATAGATTAAGAATAATTATTGACGACCTAAGCAAGTTTTACAGATATGATCCTCTCCAGGGGTGCAAATTTTAAAATACTTATATTTTGAACATGTTTTTCTATATGTAAAGTTTGTGTCATCATCAAAACCTTAAGATTTAATCCTTTGAGCTCCAGGAATTCAGTGCAATGTGTTTCAATGCCTTAGATACTTCATTGTCACTCAAAGAGTTAAAGGGATAGTAATACTTCATTTTAACTTTATTTTATTTTGTAGGCATTAAAAAAACATGAAGAATGATATGTCTTATCTCCCAAACCTTTATGGTTTATGAGATATTCACAAGCAAAGTTTCCCCCTCCCGCCCCTTTTACCTAGTGTAAGCAATCTCTTCTCAGATGCGGAATGCAGTCCATAGACCAGACAGATAACAGCAGGGGACACTCTTATTCCTATGAAAACAATGAAAGCCCTGCCCCCCTTGACAAGCTTTTCAGGTTTTTCCCTTATCTTAATTGAAGATGTCCCTCTCTGAAGTCTACCTGGGCACCTCCCTTCTGCTCTGGCTGAGCAGTGTTACATCAGTAAAAGGGGTGGGAGGGGGACACTTTGTCATTGAATTACTCTGGAACTACAACTCTGAGAGTATTGAAATAACACTCTCCAAAGTCCAAATACTATGATGATTAATTAGAGCTGCTTTTATTATGAAACATTACTATCCCTTTAAAGCATGTTGTGCTATGTCCCAACTACAATACATTACTATTACTCATATTATAATTGCATAAGGTGTGCAAAATGGGAAATCTCCTTCCTGTAGGGCAGTAGAGACCATAAAGTAAGTGGCATTATGTTTAATACTAGTGTAAAAGCCCGTGTACACGAGCCAAGGGCCTGGTAATGTTAACCCTTTGAGTGCCAGAGGTGTATGCAACGCATTGCTTTGCAATGTGTTGCGTAACCCTCTGACACTCAAGGGGTTAAGAGACAGCTACCTCACTGCTCCACGAGATGCAGTCTTGCGTCCCTTCACTCACGCCATGAAATCATGCGTAGTAGAGAATGACCATTGAGTACCCCTCTGGCACTCAAAGGATTAAGAGGTCACTACCTCAGTGCTCCACACGATGCAGTCTTGCGTCACCTCACTTACGCCATGCAATCATGCACAGTAGAGACTGCCGGAATGCAGACAGTCTCTACTGTCCATGACTGCATCATGACAAATATCCTAGTGACTTATTATATAGGATATGCACTTCTACATGTGAGTTAAAAGGATAGTAATGTTTCCAAATAAAAGTAGCTCCATTTAATCTTCATAGTATTTGGGCCATGGGGAGTGTTATTTCAATACTGTCAGAGATGTAGTTCAAGAGTAATTGAATGATAAAGTATCCCCCTCCCGCTCCTTTTACTTATGTAACACTGCTCACCTCAGAACAGAAAGGTGGTGTCCAGATGGCTTGCAGAGAAGGACAATCGTCAGTGAGCATAAAAGAAAAACCTGAAAAACCTGTCAAGGGGGCAGGGTTTTCATTGTTCTCACAATAAGATGATTGTCCCTTGCTGTGAGCTGCCTGGTCTTAAGACCAGATTCCACATCTGAGAGGAGGTGGCTTACACTAGGTAAAAGAGGTGGGAGAGGGATATTTTATCATTCAATTACTCTTCAACTACAACTCTGACTGTATTGAAATAACACTCTCCATGGCCCATATACTATGAAGATTAATTGGAGCTGCTTTTATTTGGAAACATTACTATCCCTTCAAAGAGCCAGGTCTTGTTAATAGGGACATACTTGAATGCGACCAACAAAAAAGGCTAATTTTTTCTTAACCCCTTCACCTCTCCGTCACATGGCATACAAGTATGTTGCATGTTTACTCAACATTCTGATGTCTCGACATCAGAATGTTGCAGTTTTCAAGCAGGCGACATTGTTATTGTGCTGTTTTGTTGGTCTTACGTTACATGGCGACAATTAAAAAGGATACCAGTTTTATACATTTCCTGTGACCTGCACTGCTAAATAAAACACAAAGGTAATCGACACATTTCAAACAATATGTAACATTTGCATTTATAATGGACTGCATTTTGCTAAGTTGGAAAGAAAAAAAATGTGTATAGTTTAAAATAAAATAATTACTCATATGGTGAATAACAAATTGCTTGTGATTATGTTCTACAAACCTGGCATACAATGTTGTCCAGCTAGAAAGGTTCCAATTAATGCAGGGAAGGAGAATTTGCACCACTTCAGCTGTTGTTAGACTGCAACTCTCATTGCCAGTTTATGAATTAAAGGATGTATGTATCATTGAATAAATGGCTAATTACACAAGAAAGCATGTTTGTTTCCTTGTTTATTAGCTATAAACATATTTATTAACAAAATAGAATCATGTATTAATTATGTATTGAATGTTTTGGCTAGCAAAAACTACATTACGTTAGGCAAACAATGCCACAACTACTGTTTCTATTGCAAAATATTGCAGTGTAGGTTCTGTGATATACCATATTCCTATACTTTTCTATTTCATTTGATTCAGGGATGGACTACAGAAACATCAATTCTTGCCAGTCATTGACATCTGGATGCTGCAACCAGAACTCTTAGAAAGGATGTATTGGTAAACAACTGGAGGATAGAGAATAACTGCACTCTGAGATCAGGTCACAAGCTAAAGAAAACTAAAAATTATTGAAACTCATTAGGTTCAATACAATAGTATCTAGTTAGGATCTGTCAGTCTCATTAGAGATGCTTACCAAAAAAGAACAATCCTCATATGCCTGTTCTTTGGATTATTTATCCACTCATAAAGAGTTAATCTCAATATTACATACCTCCCAACATTTCAAATGGCCAAAGAGGGACACTTGTGTTATAGGTGGTGTTTCTGGGGGCATGGCTGGTGGGCGGTGAATTTTTAGGTTACTTTATGACCTATTGACACCTCTTTCTGTAACTGAATACATGATTTAGAGCAAGACCAAAGTATTTTATTTACACAGATTCAATTACAAACACATATACTGAGGATTAATTAACATCTATGTGAATTTCATTGCTGTGGAACAATGTGATAGACTAATATATACACCACTCACTCCGATGTCCTAAAAAGAGGGACACCAGGGTAGAAAAGAGGGACAGGGGGATTTGGGTCTCAAAGAGGGACTGTCCCTCCTAAAGAGGGACACTTGGGAGGTATGATATTAGCTTACAGATGTAAAAGATCCATGCAAATCAGTCTGGTCTCACTAAAAGGGCAGTCTAGCCTGCAATATCCCTGAACAGAAACTTCAGATGCATGCTTTGGCCTTGTCATTGATTTGCAGCTGATTATTTTAGTCACAAAGAACATAAGATCAATGTTTCGGTTACCCTTTTAAGGTTCAAGAGGCAAAGTTACAAATGATAGAGAAAGAAAACTGAGTGATGCTCACTGAGGATAAATAAAGGTTATAATCGTATGGTACCTAGTATAGTTAGTAACCAGCCTAGTGCAGTCAAATTCATGAGAGACATTAACCAAGAAGGAACAGCACTTGTTAGCCTGTTGTATGGAATATTTACCCACTGAGGAGCAGTCAACATTATTTAGCTCTTTTGTACCACAACAGAGGGAAATATCCATATGCAAAACATTCTGGTCACATCTAAAGGGACAGTTCAACCCCAAACTGCCATTTGTTATATATAAAATACACAGATATTTTCAGAAAATGACTGTCTGTACATAGGACATATAACCAAGGTTAAAGGGCAAACATCACTACAATAGTGCTCCTTAAAGGGATAGTAATACTTAAAAATAAGTTTATTTAATATTGTAGCCCTCAAAAAAACATGAAAAATGATACAAGTTTTATCTCCCAAACCTTTATGGTTTGGGAGATATTCAGAAGTAAAGTTTCCCCTGGAGTGACGTCATTGCTCCACCCTTCAGATTTGGAATCCGGTCCCGGGAATTTCTTAATTGGAATGGTCTACAAAGTGTACTTTCAAGCCAGGCACACTTTGTAGATAGTTCCAATTAAGTAGTTCTTTGCAGCAATCGTGATCTCGGCACTGCTAAATAGCTGTCGGTTGCTCTGTGGACCGAATTCCAAATCTGTCCACTAGATGGCAGACTTGGCTGAAACAGCCAGGAAAAGAGAATTTTACTGTATGTTACATGTGAATATCTCCCAAACCACATTTACTACCATAGGTGCAGACTTAGTAAAACATGATATATGGCCATTAAGCTGCACACCAACAGCCTGACAATGACATAAAGTGACAACGCACACATTGCTATATGCACACACTGCAAAAAAGATGCCGACTGTCACACATCAGACTGACTTGCCTAGGTGTCCTTTATATAGTAGTCAGGTCTGTCTCTATGTCTGTATGTTCCATTATGTCTTCAGTTTCCTGAATATAGTGACCTATATTGAACTCTGCCTCTATATTATACCCACTCACAACAAACAATTGGATTCAATAAACCTGAATCACTTGGAAGGGACACTAGTAGTTATCAGAGTTAAGCTAAATGAAAGCTAAACAACAAGCAGTGGACTAAGCTGTGCTAGAAATAGCTGGCTGTGGTGGAAAGACTCCTAAATAGGTAAGTCCTTCTCATGAACAAATGAATAGCCACTTGTTCTTAGGGAGTGGTTGCCCTTGATGGTTGTTCACTTAAAATCTGTATGTATCCGAGACCACTCTAGCATTGATACGGTCAAAAGACTCATTTGGATCAATGTTAATTTTGAAAATATGTGTTTGTTACCTATGGTACACCTGGTTTACTTCTGAATTACTGTCTCTCTTTTTGTCAGATATTACTACTACAGTGACTTGAAAATCCTATGACATTTCACTTGTGTACTTTATTTTGTTATCAGAAAAGCTGATGCAATGTTTTCCACGGAAAGTACATTCAATAAATCTTCACCTTTGGTAAACTGAATGAAATTCCTTAATGAGATCAAATGGTCTTCCAGCCCAGATACTCTATAAGATGTATAAGACTTTTGCCTGAGGAACTTTAGTAAATTGTAAGCTCTCAAACAGGCTCAATATTATAACATTTTTATTATACCTAATACATTTTTAAGCATATTATAAATAGGGGACCACCGTACGGGAGCGCTCACGGGACCACCCAAGCACAATGTCACCAGTTGCAAATCGTTACACTTGTAAATTTATAGCAAATAATAACTTAAGAACATCAAACAAGTAACAATGTTCCCCTCACGGGGATACAAAGTCCCAGACACGTACTCGAAACGCGTTAGGCGTATATGTCTGGGACTTTGTATCCCCGTGAGGAGAACATTGTTGCTTGTTTGATGTTCTTAAGGTATTATTTGCAATAAATTTACAAATTTTGCGATTTGCAACTGATGACATTGTGCTTGGGTGGTCCCGTGAGCACTCCTGTATGGTGGTCCTCTAATCTGTGGAAATCGCTTACTATGATTTACAGGGGCAGCTCCAGGTCCACGGACCCCCTGGGAACAGGGTGAGTGTGATCTTTTTACTTAAATGTGGATTTTGTTCTAGCGTTGAGGCGACCGATTCAATGTTTGGTATTATAAATAGAGGATCTGAAAACTGGGCATCAAAATAACTAAGGGCTGCTATCAGAAATCTTGGGGCCTATCCAATACAACAATAAAGCCAGCCTTCCAACCCTATGAATCTGCACTGTAATCTGGAGGTATGTGTAAAGGTCCCTGGAATTGTTTTACTATAGGTATGGTGCACTGTAATACTGTGCTATGCAACCTACAGAATATACTTAAAAAGGGGGCCCATCATGAGATCCTCTAGAATCCCCACGGGCCAGTTGATGGGGCCCTTTTGACAAAGGCCCCCCTACATTACTGGTACTGTGGGGGCCTCCATGTCTTATGGGGGAGGCTGGGCCCCATACATGGGTACTTCCTGTAACCCCCTGATGGCAGCCATGGTTGGAGTTTTGCTAACATAACAGTTTATCTTAACGATAAGGTATAGTGAAACATAGGTTAAGATTAATTACCTTTAAAAAAGTCTAGAATTTCCTGTATGTTAACCCTTTATGTTGCAAAAGAGATTTCAAAACATATTGCAAAGTAATGCATTTGAGGTATCTCTTGCTTCCAAGGTGTTATGTTATTTGATTTTCTAAATTGTACTAATTATAATTGCTTTGCAGAGCTGTAATTAGTCAATGAGTGCTCACGAGAATGGAGGTGTAGCCAGGTAGAGTAGGGATGTCCATGAGATGTCACAAAGCCATGTTTGGAGTGATGACCATATGATGTCACGAAGAACTGATGTTGTAATTTGCATTGCAATAATACATTTGCTAGTATGAATTTCTACATGGCAATCTCATAGGCCACACTCCAGACTCTTTGTGCTGCAACTCACTAGAGACAATATTTTGAGTCCACGAACGGCTGATTTGATAGTAACTCATGTGATTTCCCCTTGATCACAAAGAACACTATTAGGAGTGACTTGTGGTTAAATTCATGAATTCGCCAGCATAGGTCCACTGGCATTAGCTTCTGCTCATCAGTCTATGATGACAATTGTCACCGGCATTAGGAATATAATGCCAACATGTCATGTATGCCTGCCCTATAGTATGCGCAGGTAAATGGTGTAAAATCCTGCCACTTCATATATGACCCAAAATGTTGAGAAACCACCCCATTATACTCCTATTGCCACAAATTATATTAAGGGGATGAATTTATGCACTGCAAAGACATTAGTGTGGCTGTATCATGGAAGATATTATTTCTGGTTATACATGCTTTATATTGTCTTCTTATCAAAAGTAAATTATGTTTTATGTACACTAGAGCTTCAAATTGTTAGTAATGTCCATATATAAAAACTCTGTATCTGAATCTCCATGTACAATAAAGGTAGCATTCTTTTTAGAAATCGTCCAGTCATTTTTTAGTTTTTCACCTTTAAAGTTTACTGGCAATGGAAGCCCGGCAGCCATCTTTAAACATCCAAAGATCCAGCATGTGCCTGTGAACTCTATCTCTGCTAAGCGCGCTCCACCTGAACTACCCGATGGGAGGGGGTGAAGCGCTCAAGGGAAAAAAAAGGCAGGAAACGCACTAGCTTCGCATCAATACAGAGGGGGTGGCCACCTACTGAATTTTGTCCCTCACTGAGATCCATCCTGTCCAGTGAAACTGCTTGAGCTCCAAGCAGTTTACAAGTAACTTGATGGAAAGGGGTGGGAGGAGAAGACTTCTAGGATGATTTTAAAGAATTTGAGACAACTAAAAATTTTCAAACCAAGAGCATACTATTTAAAAAACTTTACTAAGACAAACTAGACATAATTTTTGTTGGACATTACTATCACTTTAAACCCTTGGGATCTAGAGCTGTCTCCCGCACATTGTTTCTCAGACCACTGAGACCTCACTAGCATCCAAGAGCTTAATGAATCTAACTTCCAGTTCATAGCAATGAAACTTAGAATGAGGTTACCAATATAACACAGTTTAAAATCCCTATTTGAATCAATGGGACTTTTGGCAATTTGTATTTACCTCCTATGGTCCAGTTGTTTATTTTGATCCAGAATTGTACCAGTTCTCCTTAGTACAGCAGTAGGTAAGTGACTTCCCCATCAAACTGCACAGGGGCAGAAATAGTCCATGTTTCTCCTTGAACCTTCTCCTTCCTGCTTTTGTTTTGTATCCTAGCCACCACTATCACAAGGTAAGCATGCCCAGTGTTCACTCACACTGCATCTCTGATGCAATGGAGGAGGGGTGACATGGCTGCGTATTCCTGTCTTATTTGTAGTTTAGCATACACAGTTGGCTGACAGACTATCTGTCGAAGGTGCATCCTGGGTCACATGTAGAACGAAAATAGGCCAAACCATCTTCACTACAGGGAACAAATAAAAATCCTCATGCGTTAAATGGAGCTTTGAACTCCTTACTACATTGCTTCCTACACATTTCATTGTACATTTTAAGGAGGTTAAAAGAACCATTTAAAGGGATATTTTATTTTATTTTGTAGGCATTAAAAAACATGACGAACGATATAAGTCTTATCTCTCAAACCTTTATGGTTTGAGAGACATTTACAAGCAAAGTTTCCCCTCCCACCCCTTTTACCTAGTGTAAGCCATCTCTTCTCAGGTGTGGAATGCAGTCCATAGACCAGACAGATAGCAGCAGGGGAGAAATTTATTTTTATAAGAACAATGAACGCCCTGCCCCCATTGATAAGTTTTTCAGGTTTTTCCCTTATCTTAATTGAAGATTGTCCCTCTCTGCAATCTACCTGGGCACCTCCCTTCTGCTCTGGCTGAGCAGTGTTATATCAGTAAAAGGGGCGGGAGGGGGATAATTTGTCATTGAATTACTCTTGAACTACAACTCTGACAGAATTGAAATAACAGTCTCCAAAGTCCAAATACTATGATGATTAATTAGAGCTGCTTTTATTATGAAACATTACTATCACTTTAAATCAATAGGAGTTTTTATTTGGTCTGTTGAGGATGACGGGAGTTGTAGTCCAACAACAGCTAGAGGAAGGCCACAGGTTGACCACTCCTATGCGGAGCTGCCATCAAAAATCTTGGGGCCCAGTACAAACATAAAGAAAGGCCCTTGACCTTACACATTTGCACTGCAATCTGAATGTATATATAAAGATGGAGCCCAAGGAACCTTTCCACTATGAAACAGAGTTCTCTGCTATGCTATCTACAGAATATACTTAAAACGGGGGCCACAAGAAGATCCTCAGAATTCCCATGGGCCAGTGTGGTCATCTGTGGGCACATTTTGACACAGCTTCCACCACATCACAGGGGTCTGTGTGTCTGATTGGGTAGGGTCCCCTCCTTCACTGTGCACCATATATCTATATTGCCTGTAACACCCTGATGGCAGCGCTGCTATTGGTCTTTTGCTCAGATAACTGCAATCCATTTAGAATTACACTAACTGGACTTCTGTGTTCCTGCGAAGCAAAAGACACCCCTAGTCCAGCTGTATACCTGTTAGCAAAGGTGACATAACCAAAGCTGTGTGGGTGTTATCTCTGTGATAGGGGCCTTACTGAAATCTCTCACTGGATAACTTAATGAATTAAAATTAGAGAGCGTTCTCCCCTCACATTTCCTAATTGACGTAATATTATTTTACTTGGCAGGCAGAAACAGTCATGTAGACGTTTTCTTAAACAGGAACTAGACAGAGCGCTCTCTAGATTAGTATGTACCTTTTAGACTGATTTTAAGCTAGACAAGAATTCCTTCTCATAAACAAGGATCATGATAAAGTATGTCAAATACTAATTTATTGCTACATATATTTTACTGTGTTGACAATTTAATACCAGGATCAGGAAATACCTAAAGTGATTACAATAATCTCTTGTTTCCCAGTTTATATAATTTATAGAATGTACAAATGATAAAAATAAGTTATTTTTTCAAGCAAAAAAAGAAAAAGAAAAAAGGAACACTAACATCCAATATATATATATATATATATATATATATATATATATATATATATAGTAACCCCTTGAATGCTACAGAGCTAGCTAATGCATTGCAAATTAGGGGCATTGCTAGGTACTGACTGAAGTATCTAATGCATGAGAGTTTAACAAGTTTTCTGATAACAATAATATTTTTAATACAGAAAACCTTAGTTCGCTAATACATGGACTACAGATTTCAGAAACGGTAGTATGATAATGGCTGTAAATTATCAGCGATAGGGTAACAGATTTTCAGTAAATTAACATGGCCTCTCATAACAAGTTGCACACACAGAAGTAATTATTTAGTGACTATGTAGAATAGCAATCCAGTTTCTTGACACTCACACACACAAAATAAAACACACATGTATCAGCACAGACTAGAACAAGATGGACATATATATGTGGTGTAAATGACCTGCTGCTGTACCATACGTAATCCTTTATTGCAAATTGAAAGTAACTAATTTTGAAGCGAACAGCTGCATCCTTTATCTTACTGTAAAAATGAACATTTCAGTACCTGCAGAGAAACCTGTTGATATGCTGATGATTACTGATTCAGAAGCAGAAAGGCAAAGAGGGTGCGTTATAATCTTTTGAGTTAAAGGGATAGTAATACTTCGTTTTAACTTTATTTTATTTTGTAGGCATTAAAAAAACATGAAGAACGATGTAAGTCTTATCTCTCAAACCTTTATGGTTTAAGAGATATTCACAAGCAAAGTTTCCCCCTCCTGCCCCTTTTACCTAGTGTAAGCCATCTCTTCTCAGATGTGGAATGCAGTCCATACACCAGACAGATAACAGAAGGGGACACTCTTATTCCTATGAAAACAATGAAAGCCCTGCCCCCCTTGACAAGCTTTTCATGTTTTTCCCTTATCTTAATTGAAGATTGTCCTTCTGTGCAATCTACCTGGGCAGCTCCCTTCTGCCCTGGCTGAAAAGTGTTACATCAGTAAAAGGGGCGGGAGGGGGACACTTTGCTTGTGAATATCTCTTAAAACATAAAGGTTTGAGAGATAAGACTTATATCATTCTTCATGTTTTTTTAATGCCTACAAAATAAAATAAAGTTAAAACGAAGTATTACTATCCCTTTAAGGAGTATTGGTGCTAGCCAGTTCTCTGGATGGTTACATTGAGTATGGGTATGATTTGTAGACAGTCACACTGACAGTGACATGTAGGGTAGTAGGGAGGAATCTCTTGGTTGTAGAACTGGCAAAGTTCTTGTCTGAATGTCATTGTAAGTGAGAAAAGGTGGACATTTTAATGGATTCTCTATGCTTGGGAAAAATCCTCAAAAAAAAGAAAAGGAAAACTGACTTTTTGCATATCTCTATTTGTCTGTGGAGGATATCATCAGTAGCTCCTAATATAGGCCTAAATTGAATTGTAGGTGGTAACGGGTACTGACTTTATCTCACAGATTCCTATTAACATGTATGAGGAAATTTGTAGATAAAACCACCACCTGCAATGGAATCCAGCACATAGTGAGGTGTGGTAGAATGGATGTGCTGGCAAGGTGAGGGAAGGTAGAAGACAGCAGCCTGCTATTGGTTGGACTCCCAACTGAAGTGCATTATGATTGAGGTGAATGTAATTGAGGAAGTTTAGTTAGAAAGGGCGCCAATTACGAAGAGCAGACAACATAACTTCAGTGGGAAAGGCTCGCATCATACCAGGTATTGTGGGTGGTTCTGTTGCATTCACTGTGGAATGTGACTTTCAGCTTTTTTTTAAATATATATCTATATATATATATATATTGTGCAACATGTGCCTTGACTGGGTATATTGTGCTGTTGTGCTTTCAGGCACCTTGAGTTTATCTTGTAAATTGTTGCAAGAAGATTAGAACCAGATGTACTAAAAATAGTTTTATTCATCCAGAAAAAGAGAAGGAAATGTTGGAAGAATTACATAAAAAGTTAAAAATAACTAACGGTAATTACTTAACAGCCAAACAATCTGACAACTCTTCTCTGTGGTTGGAAACATTTAAATTATGCAGTCTCTTACTTTGTCAATACCTAAGATTTAAGACAGTTCATTTGAAGGTTGTTTTTAGTTGCTCCCAGTAGAAAGGTCAATTTACTAAGAATAATTAGAGCAATTACGGAGCAAACCGATTGCATCATTGGGGAAAAATGAAAATTTCTATTGATTTAAATGGGTATTTTAACAATGTCATTGCAAGAGAGGTCTACAGAGCATTGCTTTGTAATATGTTTGAGTCTTGTCAAGCGTTCAAGAGGTTGTAAGCACCATTTAAACAGTTATAATGAAGTATTTCTTTTTAGATAGTGCTATTTCGGCTCTGCTGAAGAGCCGGCGGCCGGTCCTGGGACCAGGATCTCCTGCTGTCCGCTATACAGCTGACATCTGTGAAAAGGGAGGGAGGGGAGAACTTTAGCAGCTTATATCTCACAAACTATACATGTTTGAGAGACAATGCAAACATCATTGAATTTATATTTTTAATGTCTACAGTATTAAAGTTTCGTAACAGCAGGTATTACTATCCCTTTAATGCTGTTGTTCCTCTAAAATTATGAGCATCAGTGATGTATTAAGGTTTTCTGCCCAACCAAGGACAGGCACCCCCCATTAACACATTGTCACACCCTCACTTTATCTCACTCCTACCACAGAGTCTACCTCTTCTTCATTAAAAACCCCTTTTACTACCACTGTGCAAGAGAAGCATGTAACACATTGCGTTGCCCACTCTTCTTCTACTAATATGGTAAAGTCTTCACACACAAACATGGGAGAGCACATGGATGAGGGAGGGAGAGACAGGAGAGAGATACATGGGGGACAGACAGAAAGACGTAGAGGAGAGAGAGGACATGAGTGTAGAAGACACACAGGAAACAGCAAACTTTTCCATAGGAGAAACAGTTTCTCCACCCAGTTCAGGTGTAGAAACTTCAGGTGAGCAGCTGAAGACACTGTGGGGAATGTACAAATTCACCAGTAAAGCCACCCAAGCATTAGTCTCTTGGCTGCACTTAGTGGAATGCAGCGTATACTGCAGGACACACCCCACCAGCATTGGACTTAAATGTCATCAGGCCCACACACCAGAGCCATAGCATGTGCAGGGAAATGGCATACAATGGGTGAGATGTTCAGAATGTGATGGTAACTGAAATTGTCTGTAATCAGAATAAAAAAGTTTTTACACCATGATCCGTCAATTCTCAGTCATGTTTCCGTCATTTTTTGCATCCAATTACTCCATCTCCGTCAAATGGTAAAAGTCGTCTTAAAAGTGGGTGTGGATTAATCTTCCGTCATAATGTAAGGTATTTTCAGAAAAAATATTCGTTTGAATGTAATTTTTTTGTCTGATCGATGTAATTTGTTCCTGACATAATAAAAATGGTCTAAACTTGGAGAAGAAAAATTAAAGTACTGAGAAGCAATTTTTCATTTCAAAGACAAAAAAGTCTTTGTTTCTTTGACAATTTTCATTTCAAAGACAAAAAAAGTCATTGAAAATTTTTGTTTCAAGACAAAAACAAAGACAATTTTTAAGATCAGAATTTTTAACGGCAATGTTCAATGAGATCTTCTTACCGTCATTTTTATTTCTTTAGATGAATTTTCAGACATCACGGATTTACTTCTGAAAATATTGTCCTTCTTTTACCACCAACTCATGATCCAACAAGTTTTTCATTATGATGACTTTTTGAACATCTCGTCCAATAACACCATTTTGCTAGTGCTAGTGGTAGTCCCTGGCCCTCGAAAGAGCTACACCGATGCATGTTTTCAGTATATACCTGAGTGAGCACAGCTGGATCAATTAAATTGACTGAGCCACTGATTAGTCTACATGGACACTTTAGTACTAAATGAGGGCTCTCTGAAGTTGAAGATAAATGGATGCATGGTGATGCCTCGCTGCCGCAGAGAATATGCTGCTCTAGGCCAGGACCTAAGTGTCCTAGGCATAAACATGCCTCTGATTATCATCCAACATCATGCTCTGATATCAGGTGCTGTTAACTGCAGTGTTGCTCATTTTCTCTAGTTTAAAGGAAAACTATCACTACATATTATTTTGTTATTTTATTATCATTTATTTTAGGGAAATTAACATAGATAAAATATTTCTTCTACTTACCTGTAAAGCTTGTGTTGCATTGAATAAATGTTTTACTGTTGTAAAAATGTGTTTTACTTTTATTTTCTCTCCTAAAGTAACAGGAAGACTACAGGAGCTTAAATGAAATGACCTTTTGTCCTTACTAACCCTAAGCTATTGCGGTACATCTAAAGAAAATACTTACCTATCCTGTGACAACTTTTTTATGGTTGCATCAAGGCCTCCTCTTCTTCTGGCTTGATCTACAACTCATCCTAATATAGGTAATGAGTAGGGGCAAACTCCTTCACTGCTCAAACCCAATATTTCTTCTGTGCCTAAGCCAAGGCAAAATACTCTAATTGAGCATATGCTGTAGTAATATTGGGTTTGAGAAGGGAGGAAATTTGTCCCTACTCAGACCCCATAATACCATTCATTGACCACGGCAGAAGAAGAGGAAGCCAGCAAATATTGGTTCTGGATCTGGTGAGTAACTCAGCAAGTAATAACTCAATCTAATGGAATATCCTAGTTTTACTCTTACTGCTGTCTATTATAACACCTGGAGTACCAAAGAGGTATCCAACGCATTATGTTGCAATACATTGGATACCTCTCGGGCACTCAAAGGGTTAATGGTAATGTTAAACCCTCCTCCCCTCGAATGACAGAGATTTGTCGACGCATTGGTTCTCAATTTACTGGAACCCTCTGTAGTATTCATGGGTTAAGGCCCTTGGAGACTGAGCATAGTAACATAGTTGATGAGGCTGAAAAAAAGACATGCGTCCATCAAGTCCATCCCATACCAAATCACCCCTTTTGATCTAGAGGAAGGCAAAACAAAATCTCTGTTGAAGCCAATTCCAATGTAGCCCCAAGTGGGTAAAAAAAATCTTTCTGGACTCCAAATGGCAGTCAGATAGCCCCCAATCCCTGGATCAACAACCTGCATTGAAGCCATAACTATAAGCATAATCACAAAAACAAAAGTGGACCTATTCTGGGGCAAACCAACTGCACCGTGTGAACCAAATCCAAACACCTTGAATGCTAGAATTGCATATCACAATGATGGATACGTCTTGGTGCTGAAGGGAGTTAAATTCCCATTTAACACAATGGGAATTTGAGAAATTTGTATTTGTCCCCTATGGGGTAGAATATTGTTTTCAGAATTGTTCCTCTTTTAACTTTGTGCATTTGGCTTTATGGTTGTTTTTCAATGCACACATTCATGTCTAGAATTCAGGTGGTACTGTGGGGAATGTATGGTTTTGCCAGTGCAGCCACACTGACACTAGCCTCTAAAGCTAGTAGCACACTTAAAGGGATAATAATGTCAACATATAACTTTATATTTGATTGTCCATTGTGATTTTATATAACACAATAATGCATGTTTTCAGTATCCTTATCTTTGTATAGTGCTTTAAATTTTCACTAAGTCAATCATAGTTACCTTGCTTGACAGGGCAGATCGCAATGAAAGACAATATTGTGTGTTTGTCTGTATAAGGGTAGAAGGATTTTCCTTATGCTGACACAATATTGTCCCTCGTTGGAATCCGTCCAGATCGGCTTTCCATTAACAATTGAATATAACGTTATATGGTGACATTACTATCCCTTTACAGATATGCACTACAGAGTAAGATTTCTGTAGTGAATACAGTTGGACACAATCCACAAGAAATGGCATTTAATGCCAGCAAGCCCTACACCACAAGCCCCATAGTATGAGTAAAAAAATGTTGTACACTCACACTATTTTCTCTATGCCTTGCTTAGTACATTTGTCTATGCAAGGAATAGAGGAAAGTACCTACCTGAAATGTCCACAGCTTGTCTCCTTGCTCTCTTCTTGGTAAAAGTGATATTAAGAGAAATATTATGTACATTAGTAGCTTAATTAATTGATGTTAGGCAGGCAAAGGAAACGATGCCAGTTCTACCACTATTTTTGGTTTGAATCAGAGAGATACTTTTGCCACATTGTGTTAATTATATGTCAGCTATGGACTTAGATCTAAATGCAAAGACGTAGGGAGGAATAAGAATTAAGCTGTCAAGTGAAGTTAAGTGAGTTAATGTTCAGTCATCATCATGATTTCTTGGAAACAGAGCAATCATTTCAAAAAGGTTACATTTTTTGTATCAAGATTCTGGCCTTATTTTCCAAGGCCAAGGTCTGATTCATAAAAGGAAAAAAATCTAATATAAAAATACATCAAGTGGAAAGTATCAGGTGGAGTTGTGAAAGAAAAGTGAATTATCAAGCCATATAGGGACTGGAATGAGGTAGGTAATTATAATATAACCCTTATATTGAGGGCTCATCAGGTAAAGGATGGTTATACCATCTTACATAATTTTTTTATCCATGCCAAATTAAGGCAAACAGTGTGTTAATTATATATTCACACAGCTACATCAGAATGGAAAAGTCTGATCAAATGTTGTGTTTTAATTTGTTACTGTTGCATTGATTCTATGTTGAATAAATGTACACCAAAAAAAGAGTATATGTTTATTTTTTTTTAATTTATGTATCTAACATATATTTTTGCCACTTTTGTTGTTGCTTTCAAAATTTATAGCCACAAAAATGTTTGCGGTATGCTTAGTGATAGTCTAGCTAAAGGTTTCCTTCCACCACTTATTGTCACATATCCGACATAAATATTATTTTAAGGGATAAATGAATATACATGCAAAATATAAATAAAAATGAAAATAATAAAGAATACAAATAAAGATAAAAAAGAGAACCAAAAGCATCTTTTACCAACCCTCCTAGGGAGTCAGACCTTAACAATCCCAGTGCTGCAGATAGGTCTTGACTAGGGGTGGGCAAAACTTTTCACCTCAAAAGAACTTAGTGGTTCTTAGCCAATTGTTCTCTGGCTTTGGGTGAGAAATGAGACCCAACCTTTTTGGCTGAGGATAATCTAGGTTCCTGCCTGAGTTGACTAATCCTGAGACTCTGCTGAGATTGAATGAGTGATAAATACTGTACTTCCCAAACACAATCACATCATGCATTCAGGACAAACAGGTAGGTGAAACTTGACTTATTCTGTTACTTGCATACATGCTCACTCCTACATCTGCAAGAACAAGAGGTACAAGCATATACTGAGGTGCAGTGGTGCTAAACACCTGCATCAGCTGTTGCGCTGTGCTTGTTATCTTTAATGAAAGCTGCTGATTCTGAAGCTAACAGGTTTATTCTCACTCTGCACTGTACTGTATCATTAATACTGCAATTGAGTTGGAAGAGAAATAGAAAGTCACTACTGTAAATCTGAATGTGGAGGGATTTCTTTGTATACAGTGAAAGACAAAGAGAGTTATGAATAAAACAAAAACCCCTTTGAGAGGTGCTAGAGACAGGCAGGAGATCCCTGATCTGAGATGCAAGTGAGACAAACAGTAACATATACTAGAGACAGAGATGTAAGTCATACATAATTTTCAGTCAGACAAAACATCCTGTACACGCTGAAAGCTGTGTTGTGTACAATAAAATTGAACTATACTATCATTATGTCTATCAAACATACTATGGGCAGGGATAAGTGGAAAGGAGTAGGAAAAGTTCATGGACATGTTTGTGGTAGTAAAAACGTAGTACAAAACCTTAATTATGATTATTCTTTTCCTCGTCAGGATGCTGCTTGTTAAAGCGATATGAAAAATTCCACCACTACCAGTGGGAGAACTAACCCTTTTCACAACACTAAAGATGAAGATGAGTTTCATTTTAGTGTTGTTCCAATAGCAGTGGAGGATTTAGCAGTGAGACCAACTGCTGTGTCAGAAACTGACAGTACCCTCACATTGCAAACAAGTGGTCAAAGTTCTATATATGCTCTATGGGGAAAGTGAAAAAGAAACTTTGTCAGATTTAAAAAAAAAGTGTTAATGGTAGGGGTGGTGTTGGTGGCAGTAGGCTGTGGGTCAACTGAAACTTCCCATGTGTCATCTTATCTGCTGGTTTCTGTTGGTCTACACCACATTGCCATTTGTAGTCATTGATCTACAGTGCAGTATGTGGATACCTTTTTCCACATTATTGCATCTACAGAATTATTGTCGTCTGACAGTAGAAGTGGCAAGTAGTGCCAGGAAGGAGGACACTGAGGGCTCCAGAGGGGGACCAGTAGTATATTAGTAGTCCAGTCAAAAACCCTAGCACTAGATGACAACAACAACAAAGATGCCATCGTTGATGCTCTGGGCTGGCAGGAGGGGAGTTATCTGACTTGTTGTTCTTGTTGTCAGGGATGGACAGGGGGCACAGTGATAGTAACCCCTGATTTTTTTCTGGGGGACAGTTCCACATGCTCCATGTGCACCTCAGGTTATGCTATATGTGTTTTATTAGGGTGGATGTGCCAGGGCGTGACCTCCTTCTTCCTTGTCACAGAGTGTGCACATTGCAGTTAGGGATGATTGCACACACCCAGTCTCCAATTAAAATTATTCCCCAAACCCATGATTCCAGGCGAAAGTAGAGAAGGATCTTCTTTACTGCACACCTTCTCCCCTTGTGCTCTGAGTTGTGCAAAAAATCCAATCTGTTTTTGTGGGAATTTTTGGAAAAAATTATATTTCCTGTTTTTCCCATAGAAATTCCCACACATAGAAAATACAAAAAATTCCTGTCTTTATGCCACTACCAATTCGTTTCCTGTGATGCAATAAAGTTCTAACCACACTCTTCCAATATATAAACACAGTTTTAACCATCAAACAAAATGTTGCTTCAATCCAGCGGGATGACCTCGATCTGTCCGCCTGCATTGATTGCGAACTACAAACATCCAAATAGAAATAAGAGAGGCACACACCCATTCTAGGTATTCACCAGTAGTGTTTGTTTATCATACAATAGGCATGATGGAGAATAGAGAAAACGTTGAAGAAAGCAGAGACCTACGGGTCGCGACCACTCAAGAACAGCAGAGAGTTTCTTAGGGTCCATAGTGAAACCAAACTCTGAAATTATGTACCCCAAGAAATTTACCTGTTTGCGGTGGAACTCACACATTTCTTATTTGCAAACTAAATTATTCTCTCTTAATTTTTGCAGAACTCTACATGGAGGCTTTCTATGGAGGCGGAACGGATCAGAATGTCATCTAAGTATACCACCACGCATTGCTGGAGCAAATTGTACGCCCCTCACAGGTCGAGCTTAGTGAACACCTTGGACCCTTTTAATCGATTGAATAGCTTGGTAGTAAGTGGAACTGGGTAGGTGTTTTTGACCATGATACGGTTGAGTCCTATAATCAATACAGGGTCTCAATTATCCACTCTTTTTCTTCACGAAGAAGAATCTGACCCCGGCGGGAGAGGAGGACTTGCGGATGAACCCCTGGGACAGAGCATCTGCAACATACTCCTCCATGGCCTTATTCTCCATGACAAAAAGAGGGTAGACTCGACCTCGAGGAGGTATGGCACCCGGTTGCAATTCAATGGTATAATCGTACGGGCAGTGAGGCGGGAGCGCACCAGCCCGGACCTTATCAAATACATCACGGAACTCTTGGTACTCTTCAGGCAGCGAAGAGACCGGGGATGTGGTTAGTTAGCACCTCCACCACATTTGCTAGATATGTCTTGGAACAGTTGGGTGACCATGCCATGACTTCGGCCCTTACCCAATCGAACATGGGATTGTGTTTGTGCAACCATGGATAACCCAGGTCACAGGATAATGAGGAGAGTGGATCACCTGGAATTGTAAGGTTTTGTGATGGAGAACCCCTACAGACAAAGGAGGTTTCGTGGGTGACCTGCAGTGGCTGTAGGGGTCTGCCATCAATTGCCTCAATGGCAAGTGGACTAGTATGGGGCTGCAATGGAATGGAGTGCATCTGGGTGAAGGCACTGTCAATAAAGAGGCCTGCTGCACCGGAGTCAGTGAGTGCCTCTGTAATAATGGAAGTCTTGATCCAAGAGAGACCAATGGAGACTAGTGGTTTATCCTTAGCCAGGGACTACCTAAGGTCTGTCCCCTATAGAGCCTTAGGTGCGGGGAGTTTCCCGGATGTGTGGGGCAAGTTCGCAGTAGGTGCCCTACCTTACCGCGGTAAAGGCATAGGCACTCCCTCCTCCTAAAGACCCTCTCTTCAACCAAAAGGCGAGTGAACCCAGGCTGCATGGGCTCCATATTAACTGAGGTCTTGAGACTAGGAGGCACGGGAGGAGAGGGAGGCACAGGTGGGGATGAAAAGCTTGGGGCTAAATAAATGGGATGCCTTCGCAGGCGCTCCCTGAAGGAAGGTCTTATGGATTCGGGAGTCAATAAGGATGCAATATGAGACCAGTTACTCTAAATCTCTGGAGAGGTCCCGGGCTACAATCGCATCTTTAACCATATCTGAAAGCCCATTAGTGAAAGCAGCCATGAGAGCCTCATTATTCCAAACAACTTCGGCTACCAGGGTAGAAAACTCTATGGCATAATAAGAAACCATCCTTGTAGCCTGCCGGATGGACATTAGTTGCTTAGCAGCCGAAGTGGAGAGAGCTGGTACATCAAATACCCTTTTAAAGGATGCCACACATTCTGGGTTATTGTATACAATAGGTTTCTGCATCTCCCAAAAGGGATTAGCCCATGCCAAGGCCCTGTCATAGAGTAAGGAAATCACAAGGCCTACATAACTTCTATCAGATGGAAGTGCGTGGTTCACCTCATGTCAAAGTCACATTGGTAGGCTTAATGTCAGGCTGAGGCAGCTACAACTCTGTTGTTCTGCTCTCCTCCCGGGTAAAAAAAATATGTTACAATTGTGTGATAGGACTCAAGAGAATAGCAACACTTTTGCCATAAGCAAGTTACATTTGATTGAACTCTGATCCTCGACCAGTACCCGCACCCAGTCCACTCATATCACTAGGCCATTGTCAAGTTCACGATACCAGGGGTACAAGAAAACAGGAAATTCAGCTCTTTCTGAAATTTATCAGGGGCACCCCTGTGTAGATACAGTCCTCGAGGATGTTTTAAGTTGGTGTTAACCAAATTAATCCAATCAGCCCTTGCGGGAAGTCTATCTTCCATCCACCCCAGTGCCACCACCTTTTGCGCCATGACCAATAATTCTCTCAACAATGTATATTCCCCTGCCAAGTGAAGTTGATCTGGTAAGATGGAAAGCAGGCATATTTTAGGACACAAAGGTATTCTCCACCCATGATGCTGAATGGACTTTTAATGGCACCTTCTCCCATATAACTACTGAACTTTTGGGGACTTACATTTAATCCCATGTATTCTTATTTATATATTTACATATTTTTAAATTCCTATCTTAGTTATTACATTTAGTTCTAAGATTTGCATATTATTCTTTGTGTGTGAGTGCATTTTCATGTGTGTGTGCACACATGTAGAAGATTACTCAAATAGGAAATGTTTAAGAAAAATGTATTAACACGATTAAAAGAGTGTATGTGAGCTTACAGTCCATGGAAATCTAAACTGGCCCTTTGATATTCATTACTCAGAGCTACTTTCTCAGGGGCATTGATTAGTAGGAATCTACAAGACAGATGAATTGCAAATTAAAAAGCATATAGATATAACTCTCTACCATACTTAACAAGTTAGTCGTTCTTTTAATCAAAGAAAGAGACACTTGTTCCTACCTATAATTCCACATAAAGGGATTGTAATGTTTCACAAGACCAGTAGCTCCAATTAATCTTCATAGTATTTGGGCCATGGAGAGTGTTATTTCAATACTGTCAGAGTTGTAGTTCAAGAGTAATTGAATGATAAAATATGCCCCTCCCATCCCTTTTACCTAGTGTAAGCCACCTCCCCTCAAATGTGGAATCTGGTCCTGGTTCCAGACAGCTCACAGCAAGGGACAATCTTCTTACTGTGACCATAAGGAAATTCCTGGCCCCCTTGATAGGTTTTTTAGGTTTTTCCTTATGCTCACTGAAAATTGTCCCTCTCTGCGATCCATCCAGACAGTCTTGCTGCTCTGAGGTGAGCAGTGTTACATCAGTTAAAGGGGCAGGAGGTGGATAATTTATCATTCAATTACTCTTGTACTACAACTCGGACAGTATTGAAATAATATTCTCCATGGCCCAAACACTATGAAGATAAACTGGAGCTTCTTTTATTGTGAAACATTTCTATCCCTTTAACGTGAACTCATTAGAGACTCTTTTAATCTCATTAAATTAATGCATTTAACTGCATATAACTTAAGTTTTCTTGTTTTCCCTACAGCTGAATAGTTTCGGAGAATTTTTTCATTTAGTAGTTGGTGAATCTAATCTCAGCAGAGCTTTTTTTGTCTGATTTTAGTCAGATAAAGCCTGCATAATTAATTACTCGTCCAGAAAATCACCTCTTTCCACTCTCTTAATTGTTAGATCCTATCAATCCTACCAGAGGCCTGGAATTAATTGATAATTATGCAAATCCTTTGAAATTGGAGGTTCCCAGTGAGGGAGGACTTATAAAAGTAATAGGTCCTGTTTAAACTTTTGAGTGCCCCAATGTATTGTAAAGTAATGAGTTGTGCAGGGCCGGCGCCACCTATAGGCGAGGTAGGCGCCGGCCTAGGGCGCACACGTACTGGGGGTGCGGGCATGCAGCACTGCGCTCCCTCATCGGGTCGGATCTTTAGTAATGCAGAGCGCGCTGGGAGTCATGATCTCCTGGCGTGCTCTGCATTACTGAAGTGAAGACTGCGCGGGAGCTACAGGCATGTGATGGGGGGCAAGTTGGAGCTGCTGGGGGCATAGTGGAGCTGCTGGGACATAGTGGAGCTGCTGGGGGCAAGTTTGAGCAGATAGGGGCAAAGTGGAGTGAATGAGGGGCAAAGTGGAGCTGATGGGGGCAAGTTGGAGCTGAGGGGGCAAAGTGCAGCTGAGGGGGCAAAATGGAGCTGGTGGGGGCAAGTTGGAGCGGATGGGGGCAAAGTGGAGCGAATGGGGGGCAAAGTGGAGCTGATGGGGGCAAGTTGGAGCTGAGGGGGCATAGTGGAGCTGCTGGGGGCAAGTTGGAGCTGGTGGGGGCAAGTTGGAGCGAATGGGGGGCAAAGTGAAGTGGATGGGGGCAAAGTGGAGCTGATGGGGGCAAGTTGGAGATGAGGGGGCAAAGTGCAGCCGAGGGGGGCAAAGTGGAGCTGGTGGGGGCAAGTTGGAGTAGATGGGGCAAGTTGGAGTGGATGGGGGGCAAAGTGGAGTGGATGGGGGCAAGTTGGAGCTGGTGGGGCAAAATGGAGCTGGTGGGGCAAAATGGAGCTGATAGGGGCAGGTTGGAGCTGGTGGGGCAAAGTGGAGCTGGTGGGGGGCATCTCTTACAGGCAACTCCAGACCAGGGGCAGACTGGCCCAGGGGGCAGAGAGAGGACAATCATGAAAAGAGGTGGGGTATAAGTAGGCGGGATATAAAGGGGTGGGACACAAGGGGTGGAGCCAAATGGGCGGCAAAATTAGGTTTTGCCTAGTGTGGCACAAATCCTTGCACCAGCCATGGCGTTGTGCACAGCTATAGTACTCAAAAGTTTAAAAAAAACAAAGAAAATGGCACATCTTAGAAATAAATAAAAATAAACACATAATGTAAAAGTAAACGTTTCATTTATAATTAAGAGGATAGTAATATTTTTCAAAAACAGCAACTCCATTTAACCCCTTAAGGACCAGCGGTCCCGGGGTGTCTGGTCCTTTAAGGACCAGATAGGCGAGTTCGACGTGCCATCCCACATGACTGATCACGTGGGGTGGCACGTCGAATGAAGGACTGAGAGAGATCGCTCCGGTCTTGGAGCGATCAACTTCAGTCCCCGGTATTACTCACCGCGCTCCTGCAGGAGTGCGGTGAGTAAAAGTACGTGACGTACCAGGACCGTCACTGGTCCTTAAGTGCCGGACCAGCGTGACGGTCCGGGTACGTCACAGGACGCGAAGGGGTTAATTTTCATAATATTTGAGCCATAGAGAGTGTTATTTCAATACTGTCAGACAGTGGCGTAACAATAGGGGTCGCTGGGGTTGCACCTGCGACTGGGCCCGTCACTCTAGGGGCCCGGCTGCCCACTGCCTGGTGCCTGCAACATGTGTGCCAGCTTAGCTCCCTCATCGGCTGTTTCATAATGCAGAGCTCTGGGAGATGACATCATTTCCCAGCACTCAGCATTACTGAAGAGAAGACAGCGCGGTAGCTACAGCAGTATAGAGGTCTGTGCGGAAGGAGGCACAGACCTCTCCTGCCATACCACTGGACCACCAGGATGGTAGGAAATGGGGAATGTGGAGCTATTGGGGGGCAATGTGGAGATATTATGGACAATGTGGAAATATTGGGGGGCAATGCGGAAATACTGGGGGAATGTGGAGATATTATGGGCAATGTGTTGATATTGCAGGTGATGTGGAAATGGTTTGCAGGCACACTTTGTAGACTGTTCCAATGAAGTATCTGTGTCACGATCATGCTATTTCGGCTCTGCTGAAGAGCCTCGTCTGGACCCATGACCAGAATCTCGGGCTGACAGCTTTACAGGAGCTTACAGCTTTACAGGAACCTTATCTTCATTTATCTCTCAATTGAGAGATAGGACTAACATTGTTTAGTTTATTATTTTAATAGCTACAATATTAGTTTTTATTATTACTAGACTTTACTATCCCTTTAATTTACTGTTGCTCTTTATTGTATTGTCCTTTAAATTTAATCATGGCATAATAATTATAAACTTGTAGACTTAACAGCTGTTGTTGGACTACAGTCCCCATTACCCTCAGATGAGATTCATAGTCGCATAATATCTGGATGGCAGCAAATCCTTTTATGACTTAATAGGAACATTGGATCAGCTACGCCATGGAACTGATAGAGCCAAATTCCTAGTGACCCATTCCTTTCTGTTTCCTATTCAAAAATAGGTTATCCCCACTCTATTTCTTTAGACATCAAACTAATTATTTGCAAATTCCATTCTTTCTTTGCACTAGATAGTTGAGAAGTATTTGAAGGTATCGCATTAAGTGCTCAGCATTGAATGAATGGAATCCTTAGAACCTATGTCTAGGTCATTTGCGTAGACGGAATAAAGAGGATTATCAATCTGCTGTATTGTAATCCAGATTGTGTTATAATCTCTTCCACCAGCAGTTAGAATATAAAGGGAAAATGTACTGTACATTCAGTGCAGTCACAGTTGAAATAACCCGATGAGCTCATTAGCACCGTGGGAATTAAAGATAGATGACAGGCTCACGTTGCTGAGTTAATGAAAAGAAGACACTGGCTGTAGCACATCGGTCAAAGCAGTGAATGTCAAATTATAGTAGACATATTAATCTTTCAAATTTGCTGCCATTTGCAATATAAAGCAAGTTGACCAGCTTAATATCACACAAAATATGAGAGTACATAAAGGACTATAATAAAGACATGATATACTATTTTATAGCTTATGTATTAAGTTTGATGAATTACATAATATAATATATATATATATATATATATATATATATATATATATATATATATATATATATATATATATATATACATAATATAATAGAAGTAAAAATTGATTGTGTGCTGGATAATTATCTCCACCAATTTAACATGTCAGCTGTGTTCATGTGGATTCCGTATCCCAATGTAATCTTACTCGATTCTTTTAGTGCAGTGTTGTTCTCCAACTTGTCCGTAGGTACCACCGATAGATCAGTGCATGAGGATGTCACACGAGCTCAGTATTTGGATTCACTCACCTTACATCTTCCCATGCAAGAAATCCATCAGTACTAGACTGGTAGTGCTGTATGTGTACAATTTTTGTAAGCCTTGGCTGCAGGGGATTGTATTTGAACTAAATGATTTAGCACAGTTGGATCATTATAACAAATTATTAGTCATAGGTTAATTGCCCTTACACCTTATATAGTAGATTACATTCATCAATAATTCGCTGGTGTAGCCAGGGTAAAGTTTCACACCGTTACAAAGAGAATCTTATTCATGAAGTTCCACTCAATGGTGATACCTGTGGTCCCAGTGTGAATAGGGATTCATCAGCACTTGGATTTATTTCTGAGTTGCAAAATGATACCTCAGCGATTAGTATTATGTATGTATATCTTTATTTATATGGTGCCACGCTGTGTATAATAGAAGTATGTTACAGTAAATAAAAGTGGATAAAATAAGTATAGAAAAAATTAGGAGAGAGTAGAAAATTGCTGTCATCTCAGAGACTGAATCATCTTACTGACAATTATCAACTTTTACTAAGTCTGGGGCAATTGGTGAAAAAAAGCATTGGAGCTTTCCTTTGCAGTCCAAAATAAATGCTTTTGGGGAGGGGGTGGGTGTGTCAGTTTGGTTGAAATTCAATATGTAGCTCTCAACCACAAACTCTTGCATTACAATCACCATAGACCCACTTTCTAACCTGATACACCAGGCCTATAGGGACCTGCATCATTCAAGACAGGAAACCGTTTTCCATCATGCAGTACAGATACTCCTGGGGAGCATTGGGAACCTCTTTTCAGACCACTATTCTTCCCCTATGTTGATGCACCAGGCTCACAATGCAGCTTCAGATTAATCTGCAGGTCTTCTCCCAATAAAGCGGATCTGTCAGTAAGGAAACTATTTTAGGCAATTACTCTTTAAACCACTGTGGAATCCTGGACAATTTCTATCACACTGATAAAGTATATTGTTTATTGAGTGGAGGTGGAAATCAAATACAGAGCATTTAAATGTGTTGAAATCAAATGAATGTGTTTCTGTCATATGTACAGAAACGTATATTTTTTCATTGGAGACAAATCAGTTGAAAGTAGAACAGCAAACTTACAGTTTTTGATGGGGCTGTATAGGACAGAGGCATTAAACTTGTTGTCAGACCCTCTTCTTATTCAGGTTTTCAGGATATCCATAGCAGCTAAACACATATGATCCTGTCTGACAATGAGACAAAGTGATCATTCAGTACTGAGGTACCAATTGTGCATGAGATCAGATCCTGAAAACTTTCATCATTGATATGAGGGAGGGAACATACGGACAGGTGCGATCAACTATCATATGGATATTCAGTTGGAATCTTCGTATGCAGATTTCCATTCATTTTGGATACAGACTCAAAGTGCCACTGGATGCTCTACAAATGTCGAGTGCTTTCTCTCTCTCTCTTAACACTTTGAGGACAAGCTGGGAGTGTAAAATCTAATTACATCATACGATAAGCAGGCAATCTACCTCAGTCATGAGATCAGAATTAAAACTGAATTTAGACGTCTCTGACGCATGCTTACCCGTTCATAATTACTGCTGATCTAGGTTCTTCCGCCTAGTCTCCCTGTCTTATTTTATATATTCCTGTTAAAAGGCATTCTGTATTTTTTTTCTGTACATCTTACTTGTATGTACTTTGAATTTGCTCAATAAAGTTTTTCTTTGAGTAAAAGTCAAGCTAAGGTGGTTAATGCATTGATATTAGTATCCACTGCTCTTGTATTTTTGTATTCACAAAGGGTGTAACTTTATCTCAGGACCACTTCAAGGGGCATTTCACAGAAGCGACTTTTGAAGAATGATAGTTTTGTAGCTAGACAGTTTTTGTGGGATAGCATAGTACCTTTATTCTGATCATTCCATTCTTTCACTAAATCAAATTCATAAAGTGAGGCTTTTCTCACCCCACACGGAGTCAAGCCTTACGCCCCCTGCGGATATCATAAACGCTCAGTACAATCAGGCACTTGTGCTGAGACACTGCTTGCAACTCATGTCAGGTCTTAAATGCTGGAATGGCCATATTTGGCTAAGGAGCTATCATCTATGTTGCAGTTTTACCTGGACAATTGAGGAGATAAGATCTTCCCATTGATTTCAATGAGGCACAAAACTACGTGCAGAGGCCGGTCATCAGGGATCTTGGACACTTAAAGGGATAGTAATGTTTCATAATAAAAGCAGCTCTAATTAATCATCATAGTATTTGGACCTTGGAGAGTGTTATTTTAATTCTGTTAGAGTTGTAGTTCAAAAGTAATTCAATAACAAAGTATCCCCCTCCCGCCCCTTTTACTGATGTAACACTGTTCAGCCAGATCAGAAGGGAGGTGCCCAGGTAGACTGCAGAGAGGGACAATATTTAATTAAGATAAAGGAAAGACCTGAAAAACGTGTCAAAGGGGAAGGGCCTTCATTGTTTTCATAGGAAGAAGATTTTCCCCTTCTGTTATCTGTCTGGTCTTACAACCAGATTCCACATCTGAGAAGAGATGGCTTACACTAGGTAAAAGGGGCTGGAGGGGAAACTTTGCTTGTGAATATCTCTCAAACCTTTATGGCAATATATGAATAAATTTAAATTAAAATTTCAATTGAAATTTATTCATATATTGCCAGATTTGCTCTTGAAAAAGAGGCTGTTGCCTTGAAACGCGTTGAACGTTTCTGGCTTTTTAAATTTGATTGATTTTAAAATATTGTTTTATTGTGAATAAATATTTCATCAATTGGACAAGTGGACTCTTTTTGCGGGAGGTGGAACTCTGAGCAGGGCAGATAGTTATACCCTGCATGCTATTTTCACCGGCTCAGTTGGATTAGCCGGTGATTTTAACTTTGTGAGTATCACTCTTCACTTTGAGGTGTATTATGCACTTAATTATTTGTGGATAGCGCCCCTTCTGGTTGCTTTTTTTCTTGGTCATGGAATGGTTCTAATTTCCTTACTAGTAATGGTTCAGTTGGGCTACACAATGCAATAATAATACATTAGGTTGGCTCAATCCCCAGGCATGCAGGGAAGCTAACAATTCCACTAGCACAATCAGCATTAAAGGGAGAATTTTTGTGTAGATAGCTAGCTTAAGGGGATCTCTCACCCCTACAAAAGTTAGGCTTATTATGTAGAGTATATTTAGATAATGTTGAAAACGATATTGATATATTTTTTAAAAAATGCAATTTGGGTTAAAACGATAGCTTATATAGTGCCCTGTACCCTACTTCTGCATGCACTTCTGTTGCTGCACTGCCCCTGCTCCCTTTCCACTACCTAGCCTCCTCCGATGACGATATGCCAAGGAGATCGCTCCAGCTTACAGACAGACAGCCTCCATCATTAGAGGAGGCTGGGTAGTGGGAAGGGAGCAAGGGCAGTGCGGCAATCTGCAGCAATGGAAATGTTTGGGGTAGTAGGGTGCAGGGCACTCTATAAGCTATCGTTTTAACCCAATTAACGTTGTTGTTTTTTTTTTAATCAATAACATTTTCAACATTATCTATACATACTCTACATAATAAGCCTACATAAGGGGTGAGAGATCCCCTTTTGTAAACAGGTTTTAGCCAAGCACAGCAGACAAAACTTTGTTCCTGCACCTATTTTCACTTTTACTAATCTTAATGCATCAACTCTCTTGTAGTTAAGGTATAATAAAGCATTAATTATAGCAAGAGTTAACACACTGATAAATGTAGATATATTTAGTATTGATGGAATAAACAGTAACAAATATATTTTTTTTCAGTATATTACCAAACTAATCACTAACAGTGCATGTAGGGGTGTTAACCTGAAGCATGCATTGTTAAATGGCATCAAAAATAGCATGACTGATGAGATAAGGATGTGCACCTTAGAGTAAATCTGATTAAGCTGTCTTACACATCATGGTCTGAAAGAAGTCTTATGAGATTAGTGATTTCTTTACTCCTATTTATAGTTTCTAACCTTCAGTATGACTGCATGTAGCTTAAGAGAAGTGCTGGGAAAGCAGTCGGAAAACTGCATTATGACATCATCTGAAGAAAAACGCTTGCTAATCTCAATGCAAGCTAATATATAGATTCATGGGAACCTCCATATGTCCAACAATGATCTGAATCAGCTAAATGCTTTGTTCTTTCCATGCAAAAGGAGATTAATTGCTAGGTTTTACTGCACTTAAAGTCAGCCAATAGCCAGGCTGGAAGTATCGTGTGACCTATGACAATTTTAAACTTGATTACATTTTCCATGCAGAAGAACACCTGAGTCTATATTTGTTTTAATAATGACTGAAATAGAACAGTGAAATCACCCAGCAGCTTTCCATATTAGTGCCAAATGATTATAAAGATACATTTAGGTTTCATCTACACATAAGTTAAGCATTATTATCTTATAGAGTACAGTACATGGCCAGACTTTGTGATTATCCCTTTTGAGACAGTGCAATATTTTAAATGTTGATTGCAGTCTGGAAAACCTAATCTAAACTAATCTACATAAGATATATATTTTTATGGTGTCTGTACTGAAGCAGTTAAGCAATTAAGATATAATTTTCCAAATAAAGAACCATATGAATGTTATTGCTCCTTCTCCTCTGACTTTTATCTATCCTTATCCAGTTGGTTCTGACTTTCTTTACACCTATAATGTCTACACTCAAACATACTACACTGACACACAAAAAATGCTGGCTTCACTCCTCCTCTCTGTTTCATGGTGCGCCCTAATTAGAATCTCTTTCTTGACAGCTCAGACATTGACTTCACCTCCTCTGCTTGGCCAGAACAGCTCACACATAGATTTTATTTCTGAGGGTTGTGGGAACAAGTAGAGGAGAGGAGTCACCTCTTCATAATGCTGATGGTTCCACGGGAAAAGGGGATACAAGTCCTGTTATGCAAATCCCTAAAGTTTGTGTCCATCCAGTTGTAGTTATCTGCATGCAACATAGGAAGCGCTTGCGAACAGAGCCCATTGCGACGTTTGTATCCATTTGATAAATGTGCATGTTTGTCACAAGTTTGTAATGAGTTCTTTAATTGTAGTGTACTATGGAATATGCTGGTATTTTATAAATGAGCCAGAGATCATGACATGGGGCCAGATCTAGCTTTCTCTTTCACATTTTCTGGGGGGGGGGGGGGCTGAGATCAATTGGATAACAACTGAGGCCCCTTCCAAGTGCCAGTGGGAAATAAAGGCGGCTGGTAAAGGGGCAGAGTAGGTGCAGGGAAGAAAGGGGGAGAATTTAGTAGAATAAAAAAATGTGACTTTAGGCATTAGGGGAATCATTCTTACCTTTTTCTTTTCCCTACACTAACCGTCTCTTTTTCTTTTCCTTTTTCCATTAGATCTACATCAGAAGTAGCATCCGCTACAGAAGAGGCCAAACTTAGGCCATGATATCTTCCAGGTTGCTAGGGAGCAGGTGGTGTCCCATGCTGTAGCTACAGTACCACACTGGGTGGAGATTGGAAGGTCCTTCCCAGGGGTCCCTGTAAATAAGTTAAATCTCTTTAATAACAGATGTGACCTCTTTAGTTATCATCTATCACTGTGTCTGATATTTTATTTAATGTTTAGGTTTGTGTATTTGGATTCTTGTTTATTTGGGTGTGGTGATATTTCTCCTTGGAGGTAGACATATTGAAAGCCTTGGAAAGCTATGTACTTTAACACCTTCTGTTTATTGACACATGGAATGTATAGTAAGGAAAGGCACATTTTCCACTTAAAAGTATTATGGAAGTGATTTAAATATTGCCTCCATGGAACCTTCTGCACCCCTGTCCCCAAAAAATTATCCCCTATAACCTCTCTCAATCATGTAGTGATTTTCAACATGTTTGGGGGGAAATCCCCTTAAGTAAATATAATAACAGGTAAAGTTATCTTCTCCATCAAATGGGGAGTGTCTTCTGAGCCTCCTTTTACTCCCCACCACCAGGACTTAATGATAAGGAGGTACCACACTAATACCAACCACTTCAGAGTGTGTTGAAGATGAAATCAGTATAACGGAGACCATCCAACCTGCTTTCTTCTCCTCTTTCCCTTGGCTATAGGTTAAGAGATAAATAATGTTATTATGGGGTTCCTAAGCTATCATGTTACAAAAATGATGCCAAGGACGAGAGTGTGTCATAATTGTTTTTAAAGGACATATGCCAAATCTTTTTGAGGGAGTTACACTTTCAAAGGGGGGAGTCATCTTCCCTTGGAAGGAGGACTAAAATACATTACAATTCAGGGGTTCTTTTGACCATAAAAGCATCGCCTTAAAGGGATAGTAATGTTTTACAAAAACAGTAGCTCCAATCTTCATAGTATTTGGGCCATGGAGAGTGTTATTTCAATACTGTCAGAGTTGTAGTTCAAGAGTAATTGAATGATAAAGCATCACCCTTCCACTCCTTTTACCTAGTGTAAGCCACCTCCCCACAGAAGTGGAATCTGGTCCTGGGACCAGACAGCTCACAGCAAGGGACAATCTTTTTACTGTGAGCATAAGGAATACCCTACCCCCCCTTGACAGGTTTTTAAGGTGTATTCTTATGCTCACTGAAGATTGTCCCTCTCTGTGATCAGTCTGGACAGTCTTGCTGCTCTGAGGTGAGCAGCGTTACATCAGTAAAAGGGTCGGGAGGGGGATACTTTGTCATTCAATTACTCTTGAACTACAATTTTGACAGTACTGAAATAACACTCCACTAGTGTTGAGCGAGCATGCTCGGCCGATGCTCGGATCGGCTCGAGCATCGCTCTGCTCGGCACATGGCGGTACTCGTACGAGTACCGCATGTGCTCGCCCGCCATGTTCGGGTCTCCTCCCCGCACGTTTTGCGGCTGCTGCGCAGCCAA
Source organism: Rhinophrynus dorsalis (assembly GCA_037306005.1). NCBI lineage: Eukaryota > Metazoa > Chordata > Amphibia > Anura > Rhinophrynidae > Rhinophrynus > Rhinophrynus dorsalis. The sequence goes on along the minus strand of CM074720.1, from coordinate 248,143,417 downwards.
TAAACGTGCAGGGAGGCTCTGACATCGGTGTAATGCCAGCAGCCATGTTGGCTGCTGGCATTACACTGATTGGCTGGCCAGAACCCGTGGTCAGGTGCTGTATAGCACCTGACCATCGAGTTCGGCTCAGTCTGAGCCAGGGAGAGCTGAGGATAGGAAGGGAAAGGCAGTGTAGGGAGGAAAAAACAAAAATTGTGACAAAAAAGAACCAAAAGTCCTTTTTAGGACTACTGTGTGTGGGGGCAGCAGGTTATATTGTGTGTGGGGGGAAAAAAAAAAAAAAAAAATATTCTGTTTAGTGTGAAAAGTTGCAGATTAGAGCACATTCTGTTTAGTGTGCACAGTTGCAGATTAGAGCACATTCTGTTTAGTGTGCAAAGTTGCAGATTAGAGCACATTCTGTTTAGTGTGCAAAGTTGCAGATTAGAGCACATTCTGTTTAGTGTGCAAAGTTGCAGATTAGAGCACATTCTGTTAAGTCTTCAAACTAAAATATCAAAGTCACGTATTCCATTCAGTGTGCGTCGCCGCAGTTTAGCAGCACATTCTGAGTACTGTGCAGAGTTGCAGAATAGGAAGAAATACTGTTAAGTCTTCAAACTAAAATATCAAAGTCACATATTCCATTCAGTGTGCTTCGCCGCAGTTTAGCAGCACATTCTGTGTACTGTGCAGAGTTGCAGAATAGGAAGAAATACTGTTAAGTCTTCAAACTAAAATATCAAAGTCACATATTCCATTCAGTGTGCTTCGCCGCAGTTTAGCAGCCTATTCTGTGTACTGTGCAGAGTTGCAGAATAGGAAGAAATACTGTTAAGTCTTCAAACTAAAATATCAAAGTCACATATTCCATTCAGTGTGCTTCGCCGCAGTTTAGCAGCCTATTCTGTGTACTGTGCAGAGTTGCAGAATAGGAAGAAATACTGTTAAGTCTTCAAACTAAAATATCAAAGTCACATATTCCATTCAGTGTGTTTCACCGCCGTTTAGCAGCCTATTCTGTGTACTGTGCAGAGTTGCAGAATAATAAGAAATACTGTTAAGTTTTCAAACTCAAATATTAAAGTCACATATTCCATTCAGTGTGTTTCACCGCAGTTTAGCAGCCTTTTCTGTGTACTCTGCAGAGTTGCAGAATAATAAGAAATACTGTTAAGTTTTCAAACTCAAATATTAAAGTCACATATTCCATTCAGTGTGTTTCACCGCAGTTTAGCAGCCTATTCTGTGTACTCTGTACAGTTGCAGAATAATAAGAAATACTGTTAAGTTTTCAAACTCAAATATTAAAGTCACATATTCCATTCAGTGTGTTTCACCGCCGTTTAACAGCCTATTCTGTGTACTCTGTACAGTTGCAGAATAATAAGAAATACTGTTAAGTTTTCAAACTCAAATATTAAAGTCACATATTCCATTCAGTGTGTTTCACCGCAGTTTAGCAGCCTATTCTGTGTACTCTGTACAGTTGCAGAATAATAAGAAATACTGTTAAGTTTTCAAACTCAAATATTAAAGTCACATATTCCATTCAGTGTGTTTCACCGCCGTTTAACAGCCTATTCTGTGTACTCTGTACAGTTGCAGAATAATAAGAAATACTGTTAAGTTTTCAAACTCAAATATTAAAGTCACATATTCCATTCAGTGTGTTTCACCGCCGTTTAACAGCCTATTCTGTGTACTCTGTACAGTTGCAGAATAATAAGAAATACTGTTAAGTTTTCAAACTCAAATATTAAAGTCACATATTCCATTCAGTGTGTTTCACCGCCGTTTAACAGCCTATTCTGTGTACTCTGTACAGTTGCAGAATAATAAGAAATACTGTTAAGTTTTCAAACTCAAATATTAAAGTCACATATTCCATTCAGTGTGTTTCACCACCGTTTAACAGCCTATTCTGTGTACTCTGTACAGTTGCAGAATAATAAGAAATACTGTTAAGTTTTCAAACTCAAATATTAAAGTCACATATTCCATTCAGTGTGTTTCACCGCAGTTTAGCAGCCTATTCTGTGTACTCTGTACAGTTGCAGAATAATAAGAAATACTGTTAAGTTTTCAAACTCAAATATTAAACTCACATATTCCATTCAGTGTGTTTCACCGCAGTTTAGCAGCCTATTCTGTGTACTCTGCAGAGTTGCAGAATAATAAGAAATACTGTTAAGTTTTCAAACTCAAATATTAAAGTCACATATTCCATTCAGTGTGTTTCACCGCAGTTTAGCAGCCTATTCTGTGTACTCTGTACAGTTGCAGAATAATAAGAAATACTGTTAAGTTTTCAAACTCAAATATTAAACTCACATATTCCATTCAGTGTGTTTCACCGCCGTTTAACAGCCTATTCTGTGTACTCTGTACAGTTGCAGAATAATAAGAAATACTGTTAAGTTTTCAAACTCAAATATTAAACTCACATATTCCATTCAGTGTGTTTCACCGCAGTTTAGCAGCCTATTCTGTGTACTCTGCAGAGTTGCAGAATAATAAGAAATACTGTTAAGTTTTCAAACTCAAATATTAAAGTCACATATTCTGTGTAAGATGAAGAAGGCGGGTAAAAAGGGACGGGGAAGTGGACGTGATCCTGAAAGTTCAGGGCGCGGGTCAGGACGCGGAGAAACTGTGCCTGGTGCCAGAGCACAAGAAAGAAAGACATCCACCATACCTAGCTTCATGTGTAATTTTACAGGGCGTCGCAGGACATCACTCTCGAGGTCCGACCACTGCGAACAGGTGGTCGGTTGGATGACAGCTGATACTGCTTCCAGTCGGTTAAGCACCACCCTGTCTTCCACCAAGTCCACTCTCAGTAGCCAAGAGTCTGGTCAACATAATCCTCACTCTGATCATCCTTCCTCCCACCATACACGGTCTGGTCAAAGAAGTGATCCCACACTGGGATATAGTGAGGAGCTCGTCTCATCACCAATCCTTCATTTGACCCTCTCTCCAAGCACGCTTGCAGAGGAACATGACATCTTGTGCCCTGATTCACAACCTCTAGAGGCTACCCAATCTCAAGAAGATGACAGATGTGAACGGCATTTAAGGTCAAAGGAAGTAGTGGATGATGATGATGATGATGAGACACAGTTGCCATTAAATCAACCACTATTTCCGTCTCAAGACCTTGTTGAGGAGAATGTTATACAGTTGTCAATGACTGAGTATGTGGTGGGATCAAGACTTGAGGAGGATGATCAGAGTGAGGAAGTGGAGGAGGACTTGGTGGACGATGAGGTGACTGACCCCACCTGGGAAGGTGTAGAGCCGAGCGATGACAGCAGTCCTGAGGGTGAGCCATCTGCAGCACCGCAACAGGCTGGAAGAGGCAGTGGTGTGGCTACAGAAAGAAGGCGGACCGCACCAAACCGGCCCGCAAATGTTCCACGGAGCACCCCCTTGCGTAAATCTACCTTGCCAAGGGGTAGGTGTTCCGCGGTATGGCGTTTTTTTAAGGAAAGTGCGGACGACAAAAGAATTGTAGTTTGCAACCTGTGCCACACCAGAATGAGCCGAGGCATGAACACTAGAAACCTCACCACCACCAGCATGATCCGACACATGGCATCCAAGCACCGTAGTAAGTGGGAGGAACGCCTGGATCGCCCATCTGTGTCTGCAGGCCACACCACTGCCTCCTCTTCCCCTGTTTTCGGTGCCGGCCAATCGCCTGTCGAAGGCGCAGGCCCGCATACCTCCCGCCCTGCACCTGTAGCATCTGAAGCACCATCAGCGACCACATCCACTTCCCTGTCCCAGCACAGCGTCCAAATGTCGTTACCCCAGGCATTTGAGCGCAAGAGAAAGTACCCAGCCACCCACCCACAGGCCATAGCACTAACCTCACACCTTTCCAAATTACTGGCCATCGAAATGCTGCCATTTAGGCTTGTGGACACTGAGTCCTTCCGCAGCCTGATGGCAGCAGCTGTCCCTCGGTACGCGGTCCCCAGCCGCCACTACTTTTCCCGGTGTGCCATCCCCGCATTACACCACCATGTGTCCCGTAACATCACCCGTGCCCTGACCAACGTAGTTACTGGGAAGGTCCACTTAACGACTGACACATGGACAAGTGCTTGTGGCCAGGGACGCTACATTTCCCTGACGGCACACTGGGTGAATGTCGTGGAGGCTGGGAGCGACTCGGACCCTGGGATGGCACGGGTGCTACCCACGCCGAGGATTGCGGGCCCTACCTCCATCAGGGTTTCCACCAGCACCTACGTTATTGGCTCCTCCTCCTCCGTTTCCACCTCCGAATTCTCTACACACACCGCCACTCCCCCATCAGCCAGTAGCTGGAAGCAGTGTAGCACTGCAGTGGGGAAGCGTCAACAGGCCGTGCTGAAGCTGATCTGCCTTGGGGACAAACAGCACACGGCCTCAGAGCTGTTGCAGGGGATTAGTCACCAGACCGAGCAGTGGCTCTCGCCACTCAACCTGCAACCAGGCATGGTTGTGTGTGATAATGGGCGTAACTTGGTGGCGGCTTTGGAGCTCGGCAAGCTCACACACGTACCATGCCTAGCGCATGTATTTAATTTAGTGGTGCAGCGATTTCTAAAAACCTACCCCAATGTGCATGATCTCTTGACCAAGGTGCGCCGCGTGTGTGCACATTTCCGTAAGTCATCAACAGCTTCAGCCGGCCTGTTGAAGCTGCAGCAGCGCTTACAATTGCCAGCTCACCGGCTGCTGTGTGACGTGAGCACGCGCTGGAACTCCACCTTCCACATGTTGGCCCGGCTTTGTGAGCAGCAGAGGGCAGTAGTGGAGTACCAGCTGTTACACGGTCGTCGCCTCTCCGTTCAACTTCCTGTAATCAGAAGTGAGGAGTGGGAATGGATGTCAGACCTCTGTGAGGTTTTACGCAATTTTGAGGAATCGACACAGATGGTGAGCGGCGATAACGCTATTATCAGTGTAACCATCCCACTTCTGTGTCTACTGAAACGCTCGCTGCTCACAATTAAAACCGACGCTTTGCATGTGGAAGAGGTGGAAATGGGGGAGGAAGAGCTTACACAAGGTGATAGCCAGAGCACCCTCACTTCGTCTTCTCAGCGACAATTGGAGGAGGCGGAGGAGGAGGAGGAGGAGGAGGAGGAGGAGGAAGACACGGTTGTCTCCGCTACAGAGGGTAGCCATGGAACTTTAGTTCCATCTCTTCAGCGTGGGTGGGCAGAAGAGGAGGAAGAGGATGAGGAGATTGAGAGTCATCCTCCTGGTGAGGACAGCGAAATCTTGCCTGTTGGTACTCTGGCACACATGGCTGACTTTATGTTAGGCTGCCTTTCCCGTGACCCACGCGTTACACGCATTTTAGACAACACGGATTACTGGGTGTTCACCCTTCTGGACCCCCGCTACAAAGAGAATTTCTCATCTCTCATTCCTCCGGTGGAGAGGACAAGCAAAATGGTGCAATACCAGAAGGTTCTTGTTGAAAAATTGCTCCAAAATTTTCCATCTGACAACGCTGGCGGCAGAGTACGTGCTACCTTGGCCAACCGAGAAGGGGAGAAAAGGGGAGCACACAGCAGTTCCGAGAAAGGCAGGGCAACACTCTCCAAGGCGTGGGACACCTTCATGACACCCCGCCAGCACCCTCACCCTGATGCGCAGCCTAGTGTCACAAGGAGGGAAAAGTTTTGGAAGATGGTGAAGGAGTACGTAGCAGACCGTGTCAGCGTCCTCAATGATCCCTCTGTGCCTTACAACTACTGGGTGTCCAAGCTGGACACGTGGTATGAACTGGCACTCTATGCCTTGGAGGTGCTGGCCTGCCCTGCCGCCAGCGTTCTGTCTGAGCGGGTATTTAGTGCTGCTGGTGGCATCATAACAGATAAGCGTATCCGCCTTTCCACCGACAATGCTGATAGGTTGACACTTATAAAAATGAACAAGGCCTGGATTTCCCCTGACTTCTCCACTCCACTGGAGGAAAGCCCCGGGGGAACATAAACTCACTTTATATATGTTATTTACAATGATGGGAATACTCTGTATTCCCATTCACCCCTTCCACCCAAAAAACGGGTATATGGTTGACTCTTAATCTTCTCATCCTCCTCCTCCTCTTCCATATGCCCTGGGATATAATTTTTATATAGGGCCAGCTCACCAGCGGGCCCTGTGATATAATTTTTATATAGGGCCAGCTCACCAGCGGGCCCTGTTTGACAATTTTTATATAGGTCAGCTCACCAGCGGGCCTTCTCATATAATGTTTTATTGGGTCAGCTCTCTAGCGGGCCCTCTCATATAATGTTTTATAGCGTCAGCTCACTAGCGGGCCTTCGCATATAATGTTTAGGATGGTCAGCTCTGCAGCAGACCCTCACCCATAATGTTTTAGATGGTCGGCTCAGCGCACGTTTCCCTCTTAATCATGGCCTCAGTTCAATAAAATCAAGGAAATTTTTGGGAGAATTTGCCTCTGTGCACGTTTCCCTCTTAATCATGGCCTCAGTTCTGAAAATCAAGGAAATTTTTGGGAGAATTTGCCTCTGCGCACGTTTCCCTCTTAATCATGGCCTCACTTCCGAAAACCAAGGAAATTTTTGGGAGAATTTGCAGATGATATACAAGTAAATATACAGCAAATATTGTTTGGTAACAATTTTTCGCCTAAAGTCGTTTTTATTTTCCTTTTTGTGTGTTTTATGGTCAGTCTGTAAAAATGGCGTACTACGGACGAAAGATCGTTCCCAGCAGCGATGTTGGAGTCCAAGATGCATCCAGACATCCTCCCTATGCTGTCCCTGAACCATTTCTGTGGTGTTTCCATCCTTTTCTGCCCTTTTCCTATGGACCAGGCACCCTCCCCTCATCAGAGCAGGGGGTGCCTGGTGTAATGCTCGAGTCCTCCCATTGACTTCAATGGGGCTCGGGTGCTCGGCCGAGCACTCGAGCCTCAGGGGGTGCTCGGTTAGAGCACCCGAACACCCGAGCATTGGGGTGCTCGCTCATCACTACACTCCACTCTCCACTGCCCACTTAAACAAGACATAGAGCAAAATAATTGCCCAAAACACCCACAGACTGCCCCACTGTCCTCACCTTGGGGCAAGAAGCATTGAGGGAGGAATTCTGGTGTATGTAGCATAGTAAATTAATATTAGGCAGGTGCAGGGACTGAAAATTGATTTCAGCACCTAATTTCAATCAAAATTACCGCCATATATTCACCTCAATGTGTATTGTGAGATTCAGCAGTTGACAGACAGTTACAATACAGGAAGACATAATTTAGACTTTTTGGCAAGGAAGAGGGATTGCCAACTGCAATGCTGATGATAATTATGATTATGTGCTTTCAGAAAGATTGAAAATTATACTGTCTTAACTCACTGAATGCTAGAAAGGACTCCAATGCTTAGCAATGTTTGAGGACCTCTCTAGCCTTCAAGGGGCTAAAATGATTTGAGAGAACCTTTGCAAGGTAGACAACTGGCACTGAAGATATCATTGCACTGAATTCCAAATTCAGAGTGCAGTTCTGTAAAAATGCTGAAGATGTGTGAGACGAGTTTATAATGAAGAGAGGAGAAGATCAATGATAGCATACAATGGGTAATATGGAGAGATTTTAGAGATGAACACTAAAATTTAAAGGGCAGCAAAGTTTTAGAAGACTTTGTAGTTAGATAACAAGCTTGTTATTAGTAAAATATATTGGCCTTGGGGTATTGTCAAAAGAAAGTTGACAAGCTGATGGTAGACTGTATGGAACCAAGACAAGTATACATCACAGAAATTATAATACTGTTGAAACTTTTTTAGACTCTCCTTCAAAAGAAAAAACTCAAAGATTATTCTCCCTAATAATATCATAACCTGCAATTAACCTAGACAGAAAGGATCAGTTATTACTTGTCCTAATAAACATATGCTAGTTTTCTTGTTTATTGGAACAAGTCCTATAAAAATTGCAGGTTTTTGAATGCTCTTAATTAAGATTTTTTCTGCATGTTCTTACATTCTATAAATGTTTGGATTTCATATCCTATATAATAATTCACTAGGATGTTTGTCAGAAGCCATCATGTACAGTAGAGATTGCCTGAACGCACAGAATGCTGGGAGCGTTCTGTGCTTTCAGGCAGTCTCTACAGTGCATGACTGCATCTGTGGCAGGACGCACAGCAGGACCGCAATGCTTTGCATACCCTTATGGCACTCAAAGGGTTAACATCACCCAGACCTTGGCCTGTGTACACGGGCGTTTACACTAGTCTTGTCATATTATGTTTTACTTTTTGTTTTCTTTTATTCACCAGCAACTTAATGGCCCAGCAAATAGAATTTCATTTTCAAGGGAAATCAACTGTTACAAAGAAATGTATTCAAAAGATAGTCCATCGTTGACAGCGAATTGAGTTACTTAGAGTGTCTAAACTTAAGATAAAATGCACAATTATATTTATTTTTTACTGTGAACTCACAAATTGCAATTTATATGAGGGAAAACAGTAAACCTCTTAGTTGCTAGAATGTTCTTCAATGCATTACAAAGCACCACCCAGCTGTGCAGCTCTCTGTGATCTGTACAGTAAGGCAAAAGAGAACTGGTGAGTTATGATCGATGGGAACTCTGTTCCCATAACTATGAAGGCACAACCAGGAGTTTAAAAGGGTTTTATTGACCCTATACTGCCCCATTAAACCAGATAACATAATTTTCTAAACTGATTTGTGGATTTAAAATGTCCATGTTATCAATCATTTAACATCAGATCTGGTTTGTGTTTGAATCTAATTACATTATGGCATACACAATATTATCTGAATTCAAGTGAAACACCATTCTACTGAATTCATATTAAAGTCTATGAACTGTAATTTGACAATAGATTTTAGTTATAGAGTGGAATGTATGGCACTTTCATCACATACCACTGCAGATCACAACAAGCAAGCTAAAGAAACAGAATTACAGAGCATACATTTTAGTTTGTTAAAGGAGTAGTATAATTTTAGAATGCTGGAAGATGCTGTGTTCAAAAAACACTACATCTCAAATTGTGTTTTTTTTCTTCAAATACTAGTTATAGCACCACTGGGTTGATGCACTAAATGTTGATAAGGTGCCAGTTTGGCAATCTTGTGTTGTATTTTTGTCAATGGCATATCGACGGTAAGAACTAAGACGTCTTTGTCATCATATCCCTGTGAATACGACACAAACACTGCAACATCTTCATGAATCCGCCATTCCTTTGAAAGGTTTATGCTTTTGCACTGACTATTTTAACAATGTCTCATTTACATATTGAAATGTAGTTTAATGAGCCATTGTCATATTCATGTGGGTGTGCTTATATGTTAATGTGGCACATCACCACATACACTAAGCTCCGATAGCTGCCTGTTCTGGCTGAGTTCACAGTCCCAATGTCACTAATCTGAAACTGGCAATGTTGGGATCTCCATGTAGTTTCCTATGCAGCTATGTTAGTGTGGCAATGTGAGCAGATGAGAGTGGATCTGACTTCTCCAAGCAACACTGCAGGCATCTGCTCACGTCCACTAATCACTGCTGGCCCTGCATAATTTAATTACATTTCTAATCATTATTTTACCTGTTATTATAAATCTGTGACCCATGTAAGAATGTTTGAAGTCCTTGTCAGCTAGTAGACTGGTATAATTGGAGGATTTAGAATTGTTTCATATCCAACAGTTATAATATTGAGACAAGCTCTTTCTGTCTGTTATTGTTTATCTAGAGAAATCTCTGTAATGCTTTGGGGATTTTTACAGGGGGTTAATAATTCACTAATTGTTTAACCCTTTGAGTGCCAGAGAGGTATCCATTGCATTGGTCTGCAATGTGTTGATTGGCCCCTGGACCTCTAAGTGTTGAGTGAAGGCTGCTGCTGAAGTCTCGCTGCATCCTCTCCTCTCTCCCCTGCCCTCCCCAATACCAGGAAGATGTAATGATCACAGTCTTTGCCCCTCCCCTTGCATCCCTAATTCGTAGTGCATATTGCAGTGTGTGTCTCTAGGTGGTGACTTATGAGCTATGGTAACTCTGTCACCACAAATAGACAAACACATTGCCATATCATTGACCCTTAGTGCATTTCCCCCTGATGTCCACATGAGCATTTCTATTGCATTCTGTGGGTCAGTAGAGCCTTAGGCAACCTTTTGCTCTTCAGTTTTTGAGAACAGTTCCCAATATCCCCAGTATCCCTTACTTTTCCTTTCCCGTAAAATGAATTTTCAGTTGCGATAGTGCAAATTTACAGTGACAAATAGGCTTGAATGAATAATTGCAAATGGTAGTGATTGAATGCAATAATAATTTGTGTTTAATAACTATTTACACTTAAAAATGGTAAGGAAACAAATAATGTCTAAATGTTCATGAATATTCTGGTTGGTTTTACTCAGAGTAACATAAGTGATTGTTGGTTCACTCAATTCACTGCCTAGATATTTATTCTCTCATGTCTGAAGAGCTTGGGCTTGTTGCCAGCTTGGGGCATTAATGGTGCCACTCTCCATTAAATCAATGGTGATATTAGGCTGCTTAAGCCCTGGGAAACACCCCAAGTCTTCTGAGAACCTAGCAACTCCCCTGATGCCATATACATATGCAGAACTGAGTTTATACAATAGTTGTCCATCTTTCACTAACAAGTACAAATAGCAGGAAGGTGTGGGGATAATTTTGGATTCCTGTTCTTCTAGTAATCGAGCCATGTGCTACTAATTCACTGTATTATCCCTTCTGCACCTCACCTCTTTCCACATGTTTAAACAAACCTTTCTATGTTTTAACATTAGAAAACATTTCTAGCTGACAAAGAAAAGGGACAGTCCATATATATAAAAGCAAAGTGGAGTTATTCTGGAATAATCCTGATGCACCAAAGGGGACAAATAAAAATTTCTGTTAAATTAAATTGAGACTTTAACCCCTGGAATTCTAGAGAGGTTTCCAATGAATTGCTTTGTTTACGTGTATAGTGCCACAAGTGTACTCACCTCGTTACAGTTTAAAGGTATAGTAATACTTCGTTTTATCTTTATTTTATTTTGTAGGCATTAAAAAAACACGAAGAATGATATGTCTTATCTCTCAAACCTTTATGGTTTGAGAGATATTCACAAGCAAATTTTCCCTCCCGCCCCTTTTACCTAGTGTAAGCAATCTCTTCTCAGATGTGAATCTGGTTGTAAGACCAGACAGATAACAGCAGGGGACAATCTTCTTTATATGAAAACAATGAAAGCCCTTCCCCCCTTGACAAGCTTTTCAGGTTTTTCCCTTATCTTAATTGAAGATTGTCCCTGTGTGCAATCTACCTGGGCACCTTCCTTCTGATCTGGCTGAACGGGGGGGATACTTTGCTTGTGAATATCTCTTAAACCATAAAGGTTTGAGAGATAAGACTTATATCGTTCTTCATGTTTTTTTAATGCCTACAAAATAAAATAAAGATAAAACGAAGTATTACTATCCCTTTAAGGGCTTAGACAATGCAGGGTTACACGTGCTTTGCAAAAGTGAAGCACTGGTAGTGGTGTCCCTCCCCAAAAGCTTACAATCTAAAGTAGTAAAGGAAAACATACAGAGTACATAAGGGTTAAGCGCAGAATACAGTGCAAGAGTTCTGGTCAGGATAGGGGACACATAAATAATGTAAGTAAATTATAAGAGCATTGAATTTAGACATCAGTGCTTTATAGTTTGTTGTAGCTTTGTTGAGGAGAAGTAATCTTAAATGAGGCTTAAAGACTACAAGAGAAGTGCAGTGGCTCAGGCTGGGAGGTAGAGTGTAGGTAGATAAGGAGCAATGACACAAAAAGGAATTGTAATGGTTAAGTATTACTGTAAGATCGATTCTGCTACATGCATTTGTATAACCATGTGTAGCTTTGTAACCATCCATAACTTTCCATTATCGTTTTATTATATAACTAGTTGAAAGGCCCGTATACACAGACTGATCTGGAGCAGGGAGCTCCGGATGGCTCACATCCTGTCTGTGCTCCTGGCTACCGGGCATCAGAGGAGGTGCTGGGTAACAGTTTGTCACCCAGCCGCCTCCGCTGCTTCCCCCGGAGCCGGGAGCCAGACAGGCTGTCAGCCCTCAGGAGTTCCCTGCTCCGGATCAGCCCATTCTGTGAGTCCTCACTGTGCATGTGTGGTTACGCACACAGTGAGCGACGCATTCTAGGACATTATATTATAAGGACTAGTTGAAGAGCCCATGTATATGGGCCACAGTGGCAGCCGGTCGCGGTGCAGTTATGCACAGTAGAGACTGCCCGTGCCGCAGCTGATACGGAGCGGGGAGCTCTGAATTCAGACCGGGCTGCTCTCTGCGCACCTTCAGGTGCACAGAGAGGACTCCGGTCTGACTTCAGAGATCCCCGCTCTGTATCATCCTCGTCATGGACAGCCTCTACTGCACATGACTGCAACACACGCAACAGTCTCTACTAAGCATGACTGTGTCATGACAAACTTTTTAGCGAATTATAATATAGGATAAAGTGTCTCCCTTCCCCCCCCTTTTCCATACATCATGAATCATCCCCTCAGATATGGAATCCGGTTAGCGGACCAGACAGATTGCAGTTAAGGACAATCTTGTTTCTACTTGTATAAGGAACACTTGCCCCACTTGATGAAGGACGGCAGATTTTTCCTTTTGCTGAAAGAAGATTTGCCTCATCGCGATCCATCCAGATCAGCTTGTTGCTCATAGTGGAATATACGAGATATATGGAAAAGAAGCTGGAGGGGGACATTTTTTATAGAATAAAATGAAATAGCAGTTATGGATAGTTACAAAGCTACACATCATTATACAAATTTATGTAGAAGAATCAATTTGCAGTAATACCTAAACATTGCATGCCCTTTAATACAAAAGAGGGCTGCAGACACAAAAGGAGCTGAGAGAAGAATGTTGTTGGCTGATTGTAAGTGACAGGATGGGGTATATCAGGAGATCAGAGGGGAAATGTAGGAAGGCGTAGAGTAGAGAAGGGTCTTGGATGAAAGAAGCAGTATTTTATAACATATCCAGAGTTTGCTAGGCAGCCATTGAAGAGATTGGAGGTGTTGAGGCAGGGACAAACCTAAGTGACATCAAGGTTTCTCATGATGCAGCATTTCATTATGGTTTAAACTGTATGGGGTTGGGAGGCAGTAATACAAGGGAGAAGAAGGTTACAGTAGTCTATGTGGCATGTGAATTATTAGCCTAGCGCTGAGTTCTCTCCAATAACAAATGACTGACAAGTCTGAGGTCCAGTGGGGTCTTCTCCAGCCTGGTGTTCCTCTTTAATTCTTCTTCTGTAAAGTGCCCTTATGTACTCACATGGATCGCGAGTCGTTATTGGTACAAATGGTTGATACATAATTTGTACCAATAACGACTAGTGGCAGGATTTAGTGACTGCATAAATATGAAGCGAGAATGAGAGAGCAGCATCGATTATCACCCATAGGCACTGTGCTTCTGTAGTAGTTCTGTGACTACTCTGGGACATGACTGAGAAGTCAGTATGTAGTTCTATGGATACTGATGCAGTGGGACAAGGCTGGAGGTCAGTATTTGAGGTTCTAGTGCAGTGGAAAAAAGACAGGGGTTGCAATGGAAAAAACTGTAAATACTGCACTTTTCATTGGCATTATAGCAGAAGTGCAAAGGAGACATTTTTGTCAGCTTTTGATTTTTTGTACAAACGTTTCCTCTGCCTCTAGTCATTTCGGTTTCCAAACTTTGCAAAGGACAGAAGAGAAAATAAGGACATATCTAAGTGGCGTTTTTATGGACAGTTTCAAAGGATTGACTTGTTTGGTAAACATTCTCTAGCATCCAATGGGTTAAATACACGATCAAAGTCAAAATACTTATTTTAAAGTCAAAGCAGCAACCACTAAGCAGAACATATAACAAGCGCCCATAATCTAGGATTCTATATGAACATTAGTTTAGATGTCAGTCAATACTTGGCCTTGCTCTTTCACTTATTCCATTTTTGCTCTTCTCTGAGGATATTTCTACTGATGTAATCAATTTTAAGAAGCTGTAATCCAATTTTATGTTATTTGTTTTTATTGTATCAGTATGATTCATAAAGTATATATAAATCTGACTGCGTCCATAGATTTTCAGAGACAGCAATCATCAACCAATAAAATGTGATTGAAACAGAGTTCAAATGATTCAATATGATGAGTCCCTACAGTCATGAAATCCACCCACAATAAAGATAAAAGATATATTTACTTTGAAAAACAAAAGAAAAAAAAACTAGTGCAAAATAAATGCATATACTTGTTTATGGACACACACGCGCGTGCACTGCAGCAAGGTGTGCAGAGAGGACTCCGGTCTGGATTCGGAGCACCCCACTCCGTATCAGCCATGGTGCGGGCAGTCTTTACTGCACATGACTGCAGAGGTGGCACTGTGGCCCATGTAAATGGGCTTTTCAACTAGTATATATATATATATAAGAGAAAGCCTCATTGCATAATTTATGTCTCCTCAGGAGATACACACACCCAGGGGTGGCAGTAAGGAGGGGATATAGAAATCTCATCCCTATTGTCATTGCTGGAGATATAGGAGTGGGCAGGGTTTGCCCTCCCCCAACTTCCTGCTCAACCAGAAAGAAGTAGGGCCAACACATACACACATAGAAACACACACACACACACACACACACACAGACTGTGACACAAACACACACAAAGTCACTCACTCTGACTCCCAGTGTCCTCAGCAGGACCTGTAGTACAGCCACTGAAGGGAAGCTGCAGAACCAGGGGAACATAATGGCACACATGTAACCCCCTGACTGCCACAGGGTTGTGTACCAACTTTTACCCCTCAGTGTCCTCAAACCTCTCACACTGTGATCTTCCATTTCCCTCCCACTTCTCCTCCTTCCCCACTTCCAACCCTATTCCTAATACTTTTTCACATGTATGTTAAGCCCCTCCCCTACTCACAGTTAAGCCCACCTCCTTTTAACCCACATTACCTCATTGATCTCTCCCCACCAGCACCCCTCCAGGAACTCCACAAGACAAAGTTCCCAGGTATGAACGCACTTCCCACCGCTATTTAACTGTGACATGACACACCAGTGTGTACTGTATGCCTCTCTATACCTTAACCCTTTGAGTACCAGAGGGGTGTACAACACAAAGGGTTAACATGGTGGTATAACACCCCTTTTATTTTCTGCTTTCCATTTGCACAACCCAAACACACACAGGCACAATACTGCAATTCTGCCCCAAAGTAAAGGAGAAATAAAAAAATAACTTTGCTTGCCGCCCAAGTGTCCAAATTCCTCTGTCCCTCTTTTCTACTACAATAAGTAGTGTGTATCACATTGCTCCACAGCAATAAAAGTCACAAAAATGTGTAGTTAATCTTCAATATATGTGTTTCTAAATTAGTCTGTGTAAATAACATATTTTACTCTTGCTGCAAATGATTTATTCAGTTACACAAAGAGGTGTCAATAGGTTTAAACCCTTATACACTCTTAACTTGCAAGGAAGTAATGTACAAGGGATGGAGGGATGTCAGATGCCTATGCTACACTAACGGTTAACCCTTTGGAGTGCCACAGAGGTATGCAACACATGCAACACATTCACAAACCCTCTGCCACACCAAGGGTTAAAGGGATAGTAATACTTCTATTAAAGTTTAAATCTGAGACTTCTTTATATTTTTTTAACATGTTGAATACAGCAGATATTCAATTAAATACAACATTGTTACCGACACAGCACTGTAAAGCTCCTACACTAATCCCAGGGTGGCCACAGCCCACACTTATTCACTTATAGGCTACAGATCTGGGGGACCAGCAAAAGCTGAAACCTCCACACATGGGGGGGGGGTCTAGTATGTATGTGCTTATGTCTGGTGTGTGTATGTCTGGTGTGTGTGTGTGTGTGTGTATGTCTGTTGTTTGTGTGCATATGTATCTTGTGTGGGTGTGTGTTTGTCTGTTGTGTGTGTGTTTATATTTGTTGTGTGTGTGCATATGTCTGGTGTGTGTGTGTGTGTGCGTATGTCTGTTGCGTGTGTGTATGTCTGTTACATGTGTGTGCCTATTTCTGTTATGTGTGCGTGTTCATTTGTCTGTTGTGTGTGTGAGTATTGCTGTTACATGTGTGTGCCTATTTCTGTTATGTGTGTATGAGTATGTCTGTTGTGTGTGTGCGTATGTCTGTTACATATGTGTGTGTGTGCGTATGACTGTTGAGTGTGTGTATGTTTGTTGTGTGTCTGTGTGTGCATATGTCTGTTGTGCATCTGTGTGAGCGTATGTCTGTTGCATGTCTGTGTCTGCATGTCGGTTGTGTGTGTACATCTGTGTTACATGTGTGTGTACATGTGTGCATCTCCAGTGTGTGCGTATGCATGTCTTGTGCTTGTGTGTTGCATATGTCTGTGTTTATCAGTGTGTCTACATTTCAGACACGTATGCCCAATGGTCATAACATGACGGGCAACGCCGTCCAACATTTCTACTAAATATATTATATATATATAATGGTTGAAACTTTTACCCTGTTACCCCTGCAATACAAATACAACAAGGTCATGTTTAAAAAATTGGAGAAGAAACAATAACTAATTTAAATGGAGAACGAAAGTCATGGGAGCACTATAAGTCGAATTTCAAGGGGGGTTTAAAATGTCGAATGTGAACAATATTTGTTGAATTAAAATGGTGAAATAAAGCGCTATAAGTAGAATTTCAAAGCGGGGGTTAATATGTCAGATTTTGATAATGTGGGGAACACATCTAAAGCTAAACTTGATTTTTCTGTTGTCAAACGTATGCCTGTTTCCTTGGACTTTGACATTTAGGGCTCGATTTAAAGGCAGCCGTTAGCAAAAAAAAACACTAACGGGTACGTTAAGTGTCATGTTGCAATTCAAAGATCCATCTAAAGAACAGCTAATGGCAGTTGCAGAATCCTAACGGCCGATACACTTACATGCATTCAGACGCATGGAACAACATACCCCAGAGCTATTCAAAGGCTTGCGGTACTGATAATGGCTGAAAAAAAGACACACCTAACGGCTAAAAGTTAAGACCCACTTTTCACACACGTTAGACACTTAACGACCAAAACTACAGAGGAAAAGACACAAAAGGCTTACCGCACAACTATGTAAATGGGAAAATTAACCCGTGCAATGCCAAAACAACACAAAAACATGCACACACAACACAAATCACTACACACACAACAACAACCAACACCACAGGGACAACGACACACAAAAAAACAACAACACAACATGGCACGGAACAATGGGGGTCATCACACAAAGCGGACCCTGCAAATACAAGCTCACCTGGGCAACATCAACACGTGACCTGCACCCCACAACTGCACGCCCGCAAATGGCACACACAGAACAAGCACAACACACCACATCTTATAACACACACACACCTGCTAACACTTACCTGGACACAAACAACTCACCATTGGTCAGCACTCACCTCATCACCACACCTACACAACGCCCTAGCAAGTACTTAAAGGGACAACTCAACACACTCACTTGTGGCTTGTTTTCCACTCAGGGAGGGAGAGAGAGAGATAGAGAGAGATAGAGAGAGAGAGAGAGAGAGGTAGAGAGAGAGAGAGAGAGAGATAGAGACAGATAGAGAGAGCAAACAGTATGTTGGGTTACATATTGTTGCGAAGACTGCAGAGAAGGCATGCAAGGGAGAGAGCTAGGGAACATCAGCAACCTCCAAGCACGCCTCATCAACAGCCTTCACCTGTTGCAAGTGAGGAGGCTCTGGCTCACCAGCCACACAGGAGTCCATCCCCACCTGGAGGGCACAGGATGTATAGATGACCACCAAGGCCCAGGGTATACCGCCCAAGGGTCACACTCTTTGGAACGGCTGATGACGAGGTCATTGATCGCTACAGGTTGAGGCCTGACAGCATCATTGCCTTGTATGAGGTCATCAAGGAGCAGGTGGATCCCATCTACATCCACAACCATGCCCTAACTGGCCTGCAGAAACTACTCTGTGCCATACACTTCATGGCAAGCGGGGCCTTCCAGTCCACTGAGGGTTACGCATCTGGCATGTCACAGGCCACATTCTCCAGAGTGCTGGCCCAGGTCCTGCCAGCCCTCAAAAGCAAGGCCAGTACCTATATACATTTTCCCTCCACCGACATGGACTGGATACACGTCAAGCAGGCCTTTTACGCAAAGGGAGGCATGCCCAGGGTCATGGGTGCTATAGATTGCACCCATGTCCGGATCAAGGCCCCAGCACGTGACGCACAGATATTCATCAACAGGAAGAACTTCCACTCCATCAACGTGCAGATGGTGTGTGACAGCAACATGAGGATCATGAATGTCTGTGCAAAATATCCTGGCAGCACACATGATGCATACATTCTACAAAACTCCTCAGTCCACAGAGATTTTGAGAATGGAACCTTTACAGGGGGATGGCTAGTGGGTGAGTTCACAAAACAAAATCACACCACATACACAGGCGTACACACCACTCAGCTCAGCATGCACCTGACCCACAGCTACTACGTCCACCACACAAAACATCATTCACACAACATGTGCTCCCTGTTTCACCATGTCACTCACATTACACAGGTGATGCTGGCTATGGATGCAAGTCCTGGCTACTGACCCCTCTGGCCAATCCCCAAACACATGCCCAGGAAAGCTACAACCAGGCTCATGCCAGAACGATGAATGCTATTGAGCGGACATTTGGGCTTCTCAAGTCAAGATTCCGATGTCTGGACCACTCTGGGGGAGCACTGCAGTATGCACCGGCTAAGGTGTGTGACATCATTGTGGCGTGCGCAATACTGCACAACATCGCAGTGGACACCAGGCTGCTGGAGCACATCCCGGACCCCCCCATACAGGAAGTGGCCATGGACATCGGGCATGTGGAGGAGACCATGAGAGGGGCATAGATCAGAGACAGGCTCATCACGGAACACTTCACCTGTGAGTATAACACATGCATGCAAACAATCCATGCAAGTCCCCCATCAGTCCTGTGACACTAACCACACTGCACATTTTGTTCTGTCTCACCCCACAGGAACAGTGACACAGCACTGCACTGGCAGTGGACGTGGCAAATTGTGTGTGTGGACTCAAAAACCATCCTCCATTCCACTCTCCACGTTGACATACAGACCCCAAGGATATCACGCACACCCCCAGGAGAAACAAGGTACAACATATTACCCATGTTCATCACCTTACATGGCTTGATTGACAGCAACTAACTGGATATGCCATGATTATAGCCTGAACAACCATGCTAGCCCAGTAGCGAAAGAGTATTATCTAATGATTTGCATTAGAAGGGACATCAGATTCAATATGGGACCTGTACTGTGCTACAGCTGAGAAGAGCAGCACAGGGGTGGATGTACAGTGGTATGGGCACACAATGTAGAGGTCATGAGACGTAGATCAGATTACCAGGGACTCCATGCTGACCTGTGAGTGTGCAGACATATGTGCCCCTGACATGAATACACACATCAACAAATGTGTCCTAACAGTTCCATGGAAGAAATTACATTGGGCTGCCACTGTCACTTTCACAGTGGCAGCACAATGTCATTACTTCCATGGAGCTCTCAGAACACTTGTTAATGTGTGTATACATGTCAGGGGCACATATCCCTAGGGCTGATGCACATGTCCTTAGTTCCCCACAGAATTGGTTACAGATGAGTACACAACACATTGTCAAGCAATGGTTTGTGCACTCACCTGTAACTGTGAAAACTGAGGGGATGAAAAAGACTAAATTGTTGTTGCTTGATGATCAGTTCAGGTCTACTGCTCCAAATCCTGTCCTCTTGTCCCGCAGGCATCCGTAACATGATCCATCCTTGAACTGAAGATCTTCCATGTGACTGGATTGATGTCTTGACAACACCTTCATGAAGATCACCCCTTGCTGTTTATGGTGATGTTGTTGGTGATGCAAAGTTTGACCTGAGAGGTCACACAAACCTCTACTGGAACATTCTCATAGAGACACAGAAAACACTAATTCTTGAGTGTTTTAACCTGTACAGTCAGGATGCTCAGCTACAGAGTTGTCAAACCTCATGGACAACACATGAGCAGGGCAGCAGTGTTACTGAAGTATTACGATTTAGTTTCAAAGTACATTTAGTGTTCTCATACAGGTGTTCAATGCATATAGGCAATACACACACAAAACACATGTACATTCAAATGTACTTTGAGACACAATAAAGATGAACCATCACCATTCTATCTGTGTCTGTAGGAGGATATATTTGAGAACACATATGTCAATGTGTTACCACACCCAGGGTAGAGTATGCCCCATACATGGAAAGGCATCACCCACATCACAGGAGTCCACCACTTGTTTGCCAGTGACTGGACTCTGTGATGTATCCATGCAAACAGATGATGGTGGCAGTGATGCACCAATGTGTTGTGGGAGTGATGAAGAGGTGATACAGGGGACATACTTCCACAGTGAATACCTGTCCACAGTATCTGTATTGCTCAGTATAATCCATGTTCTGAGATTTTGCTCCACTTTGACATATCTCAGTACATGGGCTAACGAACAACCAGACTAAGTGGACATGTGTTATCACTGGTGAAGTCTGTTACACCCTTAGGGAAACAGCAACTCAACTTACAGGAGACCCCAATGCTCAGCCCAGGATATCAATGTGTGTGCTACACATTGAAATCCTAGGTTAAAAACATTGGCTTCCCCAGTAAGTCAGTTGCACAATGAGTGTGTGAATCCAAGTCAAAATGGATACATGTCCCATTTATCTATCCTGCTTATAATGTCCCTGCTAAGTCACAGAGCTGTTTGTCTGGTTATCCCATTAACCCACTGAGTGCAAGAGTGGTCCCCAACGCATTTCTTTACAATGCGTTGTCTACCACTCTGGCACTCAAAGGGTTAAACACAACATATAATGTAGACAAATGTTCAGTGTTGTACAATTTGTTGTGCTAAGGGGTATGTTTTGTTGTTCAAATTCAACACACAACACCGCCATATAACACAGTGGTGTAATATGGCTCCAGGGATGTATTACAAGTTGAATTTGTACAACGGTGTGTGTGTGTGAACCCATGTTGTAGCATCCCACTAACATTTCACCCAGGAAGAGGTTGTGTTCACTGCATTGTATGGCAATGCATTGGAGACAACCCTGCCACCCAATCCATAACTGAAGACACAACAGATCAGACAGGAATACAAAAAAAAGGTTTTTTTATTGAGGGGAAAGTTGACAGGTTGGGCCTTTCATTTTTTCCTTTTTGGGTGGGGGGCCTTAGCCTGGGTGCCAGAGGTGGATGCCCTTGTTGAACTCCTGGTAATCCTCTGCCCCCTAGGTGTGGCTTCAGGGGTAACACTAGAGAGGGTGGTGGTTGCAGTAGACCCCTCAGTGGAACGCAAGTTCTCCCTCTCCATCCTCAGGTTCTCCCTGCGGTTTATCTCCCTCAACTCCACAAGGACCTGTGTTAACATGTCCATCACACCAGTCCTGAGCTGCTGGAGTAGTGTATTCCCCCTGGACACCTCCGACTCCAAACCTTGGATCCTGCTCTCCAATTGAGCAATGTTCCTTCTGGATTGCCTCCTGCTCCTTGTAATGTTGTTGTCAGTACTCCTGCTCGACCGGAGTAGTCTCCTCTGCAGGGCCATACACTCCGCCTCCATCCCTGTGAGGCGTGCGGTGCTGGAGGTGGATGTGGCCGGTGTCACAGGTGCTGCTGTTTCCTCTGCTGCTGAGGGTGCTGAGTCTTCTGCTGCGGAGGGTGCTGTTTCCTCTGGTGCTGCTGGAGGTGCTGTTTCCTCTGCTGCTGAGGGTGCTGAGTCTTCTGCTGCTGAGGGTGCTGTTTCCTCTGCTGCTGAGGGTGCTGTTTCCTCTGCTGCTGAGGGTACTGTTTCCTCTGCTGCTGAGGGTGCTGTTTGCTCTGGTGCTGCTGGAGGTGCTGTGGCTGCTGTGACAGCTGTTGGAGTGGCTGGTGCAGATGATGGGCACATGCCCACCACATCAAGTGACTCCGAGCTGCCCAGTGATGTGTGTGCTGGTGGAGGTGTGAAAATGTCCCTGGGTACGGGGCGCTGGGGCTCACCAATCAGGCCCAGGTGTGGGTAGTCCAGTGGCCATGGGTCATATGGTGGCCACTGATAGGTGCTTGGACCCCACCTGGGATCATACCTTGGGGCATGCTGTGGAGCCATCCAGGAGGGTGGGTTTAACTGGGAGGCATATGGCCCATATTGGGTGGTGGCCACTGTCCCTGGCAGCCATTGCCTCCCTGGCGGTGGTGGTGCTGCTGATGGAGGGTAGTAGCTGGTGGAGGTGGCTGGATAGGTTCACCTCTCCTCCTGTGGCATCCAGCCACTGTACTGTGGAGGTGCAGCTTGAAGGGGCACAGCCTGTGGTGGTGCAGTTTGAAGGGTGCAGCCTGTGGTGGTGCAGCTTGAGGGGATGCAGCCTGTGGTGGTGCAGCTTGAAGGGGTGCAGCATGTGGTGGTGCAGCTTGAAGGGGTGCAGCCTGTGGTGGTGCAGCTTGAAGGGGTGCAGTAGGTGGTGGTGCAGCCTGTGTTGGAGGGGATGGTGATGGTGGGTAAGGTGACCACCAACTGGTCCCCTCCTCTGTGTCCTCCTCACTGGGGGGTGACATTGCCTCCTCCACTGTCTCCCGCTGGGCTTGAGGGCCGTAAGCTGTGTGGAGAAATAAGATGTTGTGATTAGTGACCTTAGCCATATGTTTGTGGAGACAGTTATACTTTGATATGTGGTGAAGAAAATGATATGTGCTTGGGTTAATCCCCCTGGGTAAACAAGGGTACACCCACTGCTGAAAGGTGTTGTTTGAGTTATTACAGGTGAAGGTTTCATTTTGAGGTGCAATATCACAGTGGGCCGAAATAGTATGGTGGGGCTGTTGCAACACCCTCCCATGTTGATATCTGGTCCCTGTACCAGAGCTGTCCACATGATTGTGTAGTAACAGCACCACTGTACAATTTCAGGCCACTGGGGTATTGGCCCTGACATATCCATTTCTGAGCTGTGATACCTTTTGAATCAACACACCTTTCAACAGTAGGAATACCATTGTTTAACTCGGGGGAGGGGGGTGAATCCAACAACATATATTGGCTATCCCTCCAGGGGGATGGCAAAGGTTAAGTTCACCTTGATGTTATATTGTAGACATTGTGAAAACAGATGTTGTTCGCTGTTAGTCCTATCCCTCCTACCCTCATGGTTGTTCAGATATTGCTGTATGTGACAGATGGAGATTTCAGTCATTATTTGTCCACACGAGGGCTTTTCAGCAGAGCCCAAATCGCCCCATTTAGAGAACAATACTTAATTGGAATGGTGTACAGAGTGTGCCTGGTTTGCAAGCACACTCTGTGGACCATTTCAAAGAGGTATTTATCTCGAAATGTTGCGACTTTGGCTCTGCTGAAGAGCCTCCGTGTGGTCAAATGATAGATATCTCCACCTGTCACACAGAGCAATATCTGTATAACCATGAGTGTTGGAGGGATGGGACTTAGATCAAGACACATCTGTTAACGATGGCAATGATATGACATCTTGATGACATTACCCATTGCTATCCCATTACAGTGACACACAGGTAGAAATGGTCATATATGTATGTGGATATGTACCCTTCATATGGATAGAGTAATAACCTTCCAAGATGTGAAGCCAGAGGGAAGTTCAGTAGGTGTGATTGTCGTACTGGCTATACATGTGCACCCATCCAACATGACATTGTATTGATATGATGGATATGAACATACCTCGTATATCCCATCTACGTAGAGTGTGATATACTATGTATGTGTATTTGGATGGTAGCAATGTAGGTTGATTTGTGATGGGTGCACACATCTGGCCAGTAAGGCAATCACATCCAGTGAAGTGATCTCTGTGTTCACATCGTGTTGTAACATATTTGGTAACATTTGAATCCTAAGGGCAACAATCCAGCCAGTAGTGAGGGATATCTTTGATTGAGGCCTGTTTTTTCTCTGTGTATGAGCCCATCCATCCTTCTGTGTGAGGCAACCGTACTCAGTCCTAGATATCCATCAGTCATGGCCTGTTGGTGACCAAGGTATAATGATGTTTGCTATTTGTTTCCCATGTGTATCCTGCAAAGAGTGGCTGGTGTACCATCCATCCATGGCATCAGCACCCCTGTGGATCCATGTGGGAATCAGATATGGGATATGTAATTTCAAGTCAGGGTAAATGATTGCAGCCACAACACCAATCCCTACTTTTTCCAGCTTGAAATCTGTGGAATAGTTTTCGGCCTGTGTGTTGCACCTACAAGCATTTATTCTGTGTGACACTGTGATGTGTGACCTGATGCCCCCTTTTTGTGATTCAGTAAGCGGTGATGTTGAACTGATGAAGTGAACATGATGGTGACTTCTCCAGTGATCTCCTTTCCCCATTTCCAGTGTTTTCCATGGAGTCTGTACAATGGGACCCTATGAACTTGATTCTTGTTTTGGCATATTCTCCATGGACTAACACTGGTACTGGTGAAGTGAGGGTGTGTGAGGGTTACTTTGTGTCCACCATCTGTTTGTCACCACTTAGTGAATGTCCCCTGTGTAGCATGTGATCGTTGTCCTATTGACTTGTTTGTTGTAAGGTTAACCCCTTGAGTCCCAGAGGGGTTGCCAATGCATTGTTGATCGATGCATTGATGATCCCTCTAGCACTCAAGGGGTTAGGGTGGGGGTGGGGACATGGGTGACATTGTGTGTGAACAGTGATGATCTATGACAGTCGACATTTTGAACATGAAGGTTTGTGTATTGTGTGTAATGAGCACAGCGACAGGAGGGTTGAAGTAGGACTTTGACAGGTTTTTCCCAAGTTGGACGTTGCCATTTGTCCAGGTGTTGCGTCCTTTTTTTAACCCTCATGGTGCTGTGTTGGTGCAGTTGTATGGCTGAGTGATGGACATGTGTTGAGTAGTGTTGAGCGAGCGTGCTCGGCCGATGCTCGGATCGGCTCGAGCATCGCTCTGCTCGGCACATGGCGGTACTCGTCGAGTACCGCCATGTGCTCGCCCGCCATGTTCGGGTGGCGGGGATCTGTGCCGGAAGAGGCACAGATCTGAAGACGCTCCGCTGGACCACCAGGGACTGGAGGTACGGGGGCATTGCGGAGATGAAGGGGGCATTGCGGAGATGAAGGGGGACATTGTGGAAGAGGGGCATAGCGGAGATGAAGGGGGACATTGTGGAAGAGGGGCATAGCGGAGATGAAGGGGGACATTGTGGAAGAGGGGCATAGCGGAGATGAAGGGGGCATAGCGGAGATGAAGGGGGACATTGCGGAGATGAAGGGGGCATTCGGAGATGAAGGGGGCATAGCGGAGATGAAGGGGGGCATTGACCAGGCACCCTCCCCTCATCAGAGCAGGGGGTGCCTGGTGTAATGCTCGTGTCGCCCCATTCATTTCAATGGGGCTCGGGTGCTCGGCCGAGCACTCGAGCCTCAGGGGGTGCTCGGTCAGAGCACCCGAGCATCGGGGTGCTCGCTCAACACTAGTGTTGAGGTGTGACTGTGTGTGCAGCTGGTGTTGGTTGCTGTAGTGTGTTGTTCTGTAGTGTTGCACTTACCGGTAGTGTGGAGGCTCCTCTCATCCCCAGTGTCAGTTCCTCCCACGACCCCCTCGATCATGGTCGGGGACATGTTCTGCCGCACCATCTCCTCCCAGCCGCAGAATGTGATGGGCACAGATGGGCCACCTCCGGTGCCTCGGGCTTGCTTGGCCATGTCAGACATCTTGTTCTTGACCACCCTCCGGCAGTCGCCCCATCTCTTCTTCACAGACTCCACGTCCCGCCTGCATGTTGCCACCGCGTTCACCCGGCTGCAGATCTGATTCCAGGCTGCCTTCCTCCGCGCTGCCAGGCCAGGGACCTTTTCCGTCGGGTGGAGAACACTCTGCCTCTCCAGGACAGCTTCCACAAGAGCCGTGTTCTCCTCCTCACTATATCTGGGATCCCTGATCCTGCCCTCATCAGCTCCGGCATGGGAGGATTCAGATCCGGAATGCCCTGCCTGGTCTGACCCTGCCTGTGTGGGGTGCTCCCCAGGAACTACCCCTCGTCCCACTGCAGGTTCTGTCCCTGTCCTGCGTGTGCCTGCTCTTGTGGGCCGGGTCCCCCTCCGCCCTGCAGATCTCCCTCTGCCACCCCTGCTCTGCTGAGGGATCCCCTCCTGAGCTTCCTCCTCCTCCACTACTCTCCCCATCCCTCTCTCCTGTCCTCCTCTCCTGGCCATCACTCACCCAGTCACACCCAGGCACTCCCACAGGCCCTCACAGACACACTCGATCCAGTCACTCTCTGTCACACACTTTCACTCCCAGATTCACACTGTCAAAATAAAAAGTAAAATGTGTAAGGTGTTATAAAATAAAAGGACTATGTGTATGTATATGTATGTGTTTGTGTTTGTATGTGTGTATGTAATATGTGCAAAAGTGTGATATGTGTATATTTAGTGCACCTCTCTCCTCTCTCCAAACTGCAAAACTCCTCTACCTCCAATGAACGTGCCTCTCTCCCTCTCTCTAATGACTATCCTCCGCTCCTGGGTCCTGATATCTGGCTCTGAAGAACTCGATAACAGACAGTGTGTGCCGGTTATTTTTGGGTATATATAGGTGTATTTGAAGTTATTTGATACATTGGGGCTTTGTGATTGGCTGTGTGTTTGAATTTGTTTTGGCATCAATCATGGATGCTTGACAACGGCAGCCATTATATTAGATGTTGTTTTGAGCGCAGTTATCGTGTGATTTGGCCGCCCGTTGTGCATTAACATGAGCGACAACGGCTTTTGTGTTACGTGTTTTTTGTGTGCCTATGCTCGTTTTTTGTGTGCTATTCTCGTAGAGTACCTATTGAATCTGCCGTAACTCCTGTATTATTTGCGAGCGATGTGCCTTTTTCACTTAGCGGCTGGTTTAATGGTTGCCTTTAAATCTAGCCCTTAGTGTGTTTTTCAGGCAGTAGTTGAATAGAAGCAGACAGCGCCATATTTGTCAGTATGTCGAAATGTGCTTTCTAAGGGCCAGATTCTATTACAGGTGCTAAATGTCATCTAGTGTTTTATCAAACATTTTCCCATTGAAGACTATGGAGAAAACTGGAGATAAAAGCAGAGATAAAATTAGCACCTGTAATAGAATCTGGTTCTAAACTGGTTTTGTTTTACCGTGGTTCAGCAATAGTATACCAGTAAAACACAATTTTGCAAAATACACGTTGCTTGTTTTTAATGTAATGCCGGTTTTAGCACAGGTAGTAGTATCAAGCCCTTAGAACCCTGTAACAAAGAATCATGTCCACCGCCATGAACATGATATCCAGTACTAATTAAAGATTCTTTTTTTTGGAGCCTGTCTATGCAGAATTGATTAAGAGTAGACATTAGGATTGTCTGCCCTAATGAAGATGAGTAGAGCTTATTACTGAAAATTATGTTATTAAATCATGTTAAAACAACAGTTACTATCATACTTCCAGCAAGAAAATCTTGCAAAATCCTGTGGTTTTTGCTATGTTCTTGACTTGTCAATATTTGGAGAAAACAGTTCTTGATAAATCAGTTTACTTTTTGACATTAGACTCAGTTGTTCATGCATGGAAGAGGAAAGAAGAAATGTCATATATCATCTCTATTTATTAAGCACAACATATTCTGCAGTTATAAAACAAGGAATATGTACAGAAGAAAAATGTATACGTGTTAAAAAGGGGATGAGAATATCTGGATTGCAAAATATTATAAATATATCAATGTATGAAAGTTATGTAGGAGGATGTCAAACTATTTCTGTCCCCCTATGTTAAGGCAATAGTAATCTAAAACAAAAGAAAGATAGTCAATTATTAGTACAGGTTGGATGAGTGAGTCAATAATTGGTCCACGTGTGTTTATGTGAGGATAACCTGAAAACTTGCATTAGTAGTGGGCTGAGTCTTGGGGATTGAGTCTGTCAACCTATGATTTTCACATCAGGAAGTTAAGGACGGTACCTGCAAATTAAAATGGGAGGAAAATAAAAGGATATTGTATATATATATATAACATCTGGACACACCTTGATTCTATCAGTAAGTTACATTCACAACTACTATAAGAAGTTACTTTGACCCACCCTAGCAAAGAGTCTTGTTCCTCTCTTCTGTAATTGCACATTAGGGAAGAGAAGAAAACACAGTTTGTGAGGGTGGGTCAAAGTAACTTCTTATAGTAGCTGTAAATGGTTGGGAGCTGAGGGAAATCACATGGTGCAAAGGAACAAAGGAGTAAATCCAAAATGTGCAGACTAGGCTAATTAATGGAACATTTAAAGATTATGTTATTAATAGCAATAATAATACCAGTGGCACCAAAACAATAATGAAAAGATTATATGTTTACATTTAATTATTTATTTTATACTGCACTCACAGGGATTAGCAATACAAAACATTTTATGAATATAGTTTAGTCCTCCTACAGTTACTAAGCCCTAGCAGGGTCCTACAGCTTATCCAGAAGGGTCAATGGCAGCAGTGGGTGCACTCAACCCCAGTTCCCCACCTAGGTATGTTATGCCTATTCTTTTAAGTCATTGAGGTTTTCAGTTACAGAATATAATAGATCTTGGGGGTTAAGCACAAAGGCATGAAAAGAGGTGATAATGCGGAAATAACTTCTCTAGTGATATCACGTTGCCATTTCCTTTGCTGTTCTATAGCTCATATGCACTAAGATCTCTAAAGTTGGCTCTATCGAATTACATAGGAATTGGAGAAGTGATATCACTGGAGAAGTCATCTCCATTTTATCACCGCTTTATCACACCTTAGTGCCTTAGCCTCTATAAGGGACTATTTGATGGACATTCTGCTCAAGAGTCCAGAGTAAGATGTAAACATTTAAAAAACATAACCCAAAGCTGGTTAATTCTGGAATATATCAGATCACTAAATCTGCTTTCATAGAAATATCTTGGATAATATGCTGACTTAGATGTCAGTAAAAGTTACATAAATCATTATGTCATCAGGTTACATTTAGTTAGCATATTTTAAGTTAATATGCAGTCCTTTTGGCAGTGTTTCTCAAACTTAGTTCCCAGGACACCCCAACAGTGAAGGTTTTCTAGATATTTTTCCCTATTGTTAACAGGTGAGTAATCAGTAGTAGCTCAGCTATGCTGATTGAACTTCCTGTGCTTGATGAGGCTGTTCTGAAAACCTGACCTATTGGTGTGCTCAAGCACCAGAGCTAATAATCACTGCCTTATGGGTTAATGTTAGGAAAGGATTTAAGACTACTTCTGGGAGTATATAAACTGGTAGATAAATAATTGCACTTGACTTGAACATGACCAAACAAAGATCAGCCTGTTATATAAGCACAAATATTACATATACAATCAAGCAATGTCATTTTGGTTCTTCAGTTTAGTGCCAACAATTCCTGAATGTACAAATCTTTTTTCCAGAACATGACCAAACAAAGATTAGCCTATTATATAAGCACAACTAGTACATATACACTGGGGCAGTGTAATTTTGGTTCTTCAATCTAGTGCCAACAATTCCTGAATGTTCAGATCTTTTTTTTTTACTTCGTTTTATAGCTGTAGCCAAACCCAGGGCTGGATTTACATCTCAGGAGCCTGTAGGCACAGATATCTGAAGCGACCCCCCTCCACAATGCTCCAAATCTCCATATTGCCCTCACATTGCCCCCCATCACCTTCAAATTGCCCCCATCAGCTCCACATTGCCCCATCATCACTACATTGCCCTCACATTGACCCCCATCAGCTCCACATTGACCACATTGACCCCATCACCATCAGCTCCACACTGACCCCATCAGCTCCACATTGCCCTTACATTGCCCCCAATCAGTTCCACATCGCTTGCCCCCCATCATCCCCATATTGACCTCATTGCTCCCATTATCTCCAAATTAACCCTTTGAGTGTCAGAATGGTACACAACGCATTGCTTTGCAATGCGTTGCATACCACTATGGCACTCAAAGGGTTAAGCCTCATTCTCTCCGCCACATCCGTTTCCTACCTCCCTGGTGGTCCAGCAGCTAGAGAGATCTGTGCTTGTGCACAGACATGGAGCTGCTGGAGCTCCCGTGTGGGAGCCTTATTTTATAACTAGAGAATGGTGCACAGAATTTGTTCAATCGGGCATACCATGCACATCAGTGATCTGGTGGACTGATGCAGAGGTGACTCTTGGTGTAGCGATATTCACAGGAATAAGCAAGGGGTGAAAAGCACCATCCTTAATACCCTGCAAGCTGCCCATCTCTGCCCCCTGAAGCCCTGGACAGGGAGGACTGCGAACCAGAAACCCTTTAGATTTTTATATTTTTTTAGTGAGCAAACACTTTGATGTAAAGACTGGTTTTTGACTAATTAGTTCTGAAATCTTTATATTAGCTTTAAAAGTTCAAACTGGAATAATTAATTATGAACTGTGTGAGCCCCCATGAGCATACCTGGGAACTCTCCGGTTTTGCCTCGGAGACTCTGGGTTTGACACTGAATTACCGGGTCTCCGGGGCAGAGTCAGATTCTCTGGATGTGGGGAAACCCTGCCCACTTGTGATCAACCCCGCCCTGTTCCTCCCACTCCGTGCCCTCTTCTACTCCTTCCCCATTGTATTCTATATATTTTTTTTATGTTTAGTAGCCCCTTCCCCTCACAATTAAGCCCCACCCCTTTTTAATGATGCAAATTGCGTCATTTCTCTACCCTCGTCGGCACTAGAGGGCTGTCCTACGGGCAGACCCAAGTAAGAAGTTCCCAGGTATACCCATGACTATGGCAAGAGGAATGTTTTAATGTTTCTTTCCATGCATGGAGTTATAATGTTGTCATGGTTTGACTGATCTGGTCTAAACACTCGGTTGTTGATTACTGCTGTCTTTCCTTCCCTGTGTCAGGCTGATTCAGCTGATGCTTAACAAACTGCCTTGACCTCTCAGTTTCCGTGGTTACTCACCTGACTGTTATCATCCAACCCTTCCAGGGTATTTAAAGCAGCTAGGCACACTTCCTCCTTCCCCTTGTGTCTACGTCTGGCTGCAAGTGCATTCTCCTGAGCGCCTGTTTATCTATGCATGACCTGGCTTCCTCTGACATCCCTTCTGGCTTCTGACTCCTGGCTTGTTCCAGACATTGCTGATCTCTGTAATCCTGACCCCAGCTTGTCTGAGTACCTGCATTGGTTCCTGACCCCCGCTTGTCTTTTGGTTTACGTTCCTGGATCACGATTTTGCTTTGTTTGCTTTGGTTATTTAAATAAAAGTATTGTGCATTTTACATTTTTGTGTCTGCCTGGTTCCTGTTCCCTAACAAATGTTCTATTACATTAAGTTTAGCCATGATGACACAAGTAACTCAAAGGATAACACTTTGCCCTTTGATTTCTCTAGGGAGATTATATACCATAGACTTTATAAAGGATAATATTATGTTGTCCCTCTTTGAATTTAGGGTAATTTGTAAATAACTGCTGATGCACATCTTAACCCCAAACTTCATGATACACATTCCATGTGTATTAATGCAAAAATAACAGTGGTATAGCTGGACAAAATGTATTTACCATGGGACACTCATTGATCTGCCGAACTTATAAGTGGGTTATAAGTGGGTGGGAAAAAGTCTACAGGGTTACCAGAAAAACTTCCGAGGGAGCACATGAACATTCACTGACTAGACAAAAAATCCTCACAAAGTGATTACTAACTTGGTGAGTGAAACCTATCAATGTTATAATATTTCATATGGATGTAAATAACTTTAGCTGTGTTATATTCATACATTTAATGTAACACATTGAAGAGACACTTTAGGTATTCATCACATATATTCTAGCACAATATTAGTATTGTACCAGCTAGTGCCAATGATGTCACAAAGGGTGAAAATTACTCAATAATATAGAGAAATCTTGCAAAAAAAATCAACCTCATCCTGTCAAGGTTCATTTGTTCTACTGGAAGTTACTCTGTTAATTGCAATAAATTCTCATTTTCCTGTAAACATTTAGAGAGCAATGACAGTGTCCATTAATCTGACTGTAGTCAAGTTACATTTAGGCTTACCTTGCAGCAGCTACTGTGTGCCTTGAAGATTTGTGGTCACAGTAAAGGAATGGGCAATAGGGGTAACCCTCTATCAAGAGACCCCTTATATTTGGGTAGAAGTAATGCAGAACTTGCTGGCCAATGCCACATCAACCACTGCCCAAATGACCACAGAGATCACAGTGAGCACTGAACTGAGCAGTTATGGCTGCATAGAGGAGCAGTGCTTCTCAGTCTTTTTTCATTCAATCACCCTAACTTGCAGTCAGCAATTTTGAGGACACACCATATATTTTATATGCAATTTCTCAAGGACTTAAAATAGGGTTGCCAGATCATCCAGTTAAAAGAGGACACATTTGAAATATAACTGCTGTGCTAGTATATGGGAACTATTGCAATGTAATAACCAATGGAGCCCTGCAACAAGCATTTTTATATGTACCCTCCTTTAAAGGGATGATCTGGTAACCCTACTTATTGAAGGGAACAATGCATACATAAATTGTTATTCATATGTCTCACAGTTTGAATAAATACAAAGAGCATATTGTGCAAAATAATTTCCAATAAATATATGTATTAGTAACTCAACTACAATATTTTTTAAATGTATTTGTGGAAAAAGTGGGACACACTAAGCTAGTTCCCAGGTCACACCAATGTACCACAGCACATAGTTTAAGAACCACTGTGCTACAGACTAGGGACATGCTGTGGCAAAGGCAGGTTTAGATCTACACTAGGGGTGGGCCCTCAAGCTGTGAGAGTCTTTGGCTGCTTGGGGATGATGGGAATTGTTGCCCTCCAAAATCAGAGAGCCTCAGGTTGCCCATCCCTGGCCTAGATGGTTAGGCAATGTCCTCACACAATTGAAGAACATAGTAGGGTGCAAAAATATAATACTCTGCAGGTTGCCACATAGCCACTTGTGCAACTGTCATCTGCTGAGCTTTGTAATGGCTAGATACTAGTAAACACAAAGGGAGCTGCATTAGGCTGGAGGGGGTTACTAGGTGTTAGACTAGGCTAAAATGGCTATAATTTCTTTTAGTAATGAGTCATGACGTTTTGATCTTTATTTTAACACCCTCAGCAATTATCTGTATGTTTAGTTGAATCAGGTATTGATTCTGGGGTGAAAGGACACATGCATATACACACACTTCTTCCACTAATTTGTTACTTGAGGTTCTTAATTATTGACATATTTCATACATATATAATCAACTTTAGCTGAACATGTCATAAATTCAGTAGCCCAACTCCTTTCTGGAGCCTATTCATTAATAAATGTAAATGTCTGCATTTTGGTAGTTATGCCAGGTTGCCAAGAAAATGTGGTGGTATAAGATAAGGGCAAAGATGGGCCTTTGTACCCAAGGTCCTGATATCAGGAGTCACATGTAATGCATATGGACACAGGCCATTATGTAATGATGATCAGTGAAAATAAAAAAAACAGATACTTGTTATCACATCTTACATAAAGAAAGTATGCATTAAGCTGATTACATGGAGAGAATATAATTAAGAACGCTAACCGCTTCTTGTTTAACCCTTTGAATGCCAGAGACATCTCCAATGCATTTTGAAGCAAAGTACTGCAGATATCTCAAGTATCCCAAGGGTTAAAAGTGGCATAAGTAGAGGTTTCTTAACCGTTTGAGTGCCAGAGCGGTATACAACACATTGAATTGCAATCCATTGGATACCTCTCTGGCACTAAAGGGTTAAAGAGGCAATCAGTAGATAGTATGTGTTCATATGCAATAAGTCATTATTGCCCCTTCATGAAACTCTGAATAAAATGTCATCTTTGTCTGTTGAAGACAGGTCTGCAAAGCACTACTTGACACTGCTTTGGAGATTTCTCTAGCATCCAAAGGGTTAAATTGTACTGTGAATGGTTTAATGTTCTGTAAGGAAAAGATAAATGAATCAATAGCTGATAATGGCTCTGTCACCACAGAAACTTAGTCACAGTTCATAGGAAATCGCCCAGTCCTCTCCTAACACCCAAATGAAGGGTGAGGCATGACAGTTTATTACTAGGAAAAAAAGCAAATAAGAACATTCAGAAAATTAGCATGCATCCTACATTCTGACAGGACTTTATCTATCACAGCATATGCTGCATGCTTTCTCTGCCACTGATAGTGTCCAGGCCAGCTCTATCAAAAGGGTGACTTTTCCCAGAATCCTCCTTACCACTGTGAATACAATAGCAACATACAGTACAGCCTGGAAGAAAAGGCAAAGCATTAACTGATGACAGGAGGAGGGAATGCAGAGGAAGGAAGGAAAAGAATGTGCTGAAGTCATGCAAGAGTTCAATGTCCTAGCACAGTTTTATTGATGACAAATTTGTACTTCAGATTAAATTCTTCACTTACTGCCATAAACCATGACGTGGCTGAGATTGCATTAGACACATATTAAAATAATGTGCAATGCAATTTTTATAGAGTTGTGCTTCTTCTGAAAATTGTATTCAGGGCACTAACCTGAAATTTTAACACAATGAATGAGAAAGGTTGCATAGGAGATTTCCCTTGCATTTAAGGTTAAATGTCTTAATTACATTTACAGGGCAGGAGTATTTAGCCCCTATAGTGCTGTTGGATTGCCCCAGAATTGGACCAGCCATGCACTTGAGACTTCTCTGTCATTCAAGGAATTAAAACCCTACGGACATTTTGTATCGCCCCCTTTTGGTGCAGTTATTGTTCACCAGAATTGTTCAAGTTTTCCTCTCTGTGGAAGGCCCTGTGTCTTAAAGGGCCTTAAGCACAGAAGAAACCAGGAATAAGTCTGAGGTGAAAAGAAGTATCATACGAAAAAATAGGAATACTCAAAATTCCCACTGATTTAACCCTTTGAGTGCCAGAGGGGTACACAACGCATTGCATTGTTACGCAGCTCATTGCAGAGCAATGCATTGCATACCCCTCCAGCATTCAAAGGGTTAATACAAGTCATTTTTTTTTCAACATACAGTGTTGATATTTATGTAGCTCAATTAATGCAAAATAAAGCTACATGGTTTATTTCCACATTATTCAAAATGTACTTAAAATGACTTAATTATATTTTACTTACATATACCATATGTTTGTAACATGCTTTCTGTTTCAGACTACAGGGTATGTAAGCCCTGCTTTGCATTGGAGTAGTAAGATCCAGAAGTTGCAGCAGCTTTATGCTTCTGAGCCAAAGAAACCCCAAGCACAAGGGCAAACTGAGGGGTTTCCAGTTGCCCAGAAACCACATTTGAACTGTTTTGTACTATCACATTAGTAAAAGACAAAAGAGCCATATTGGCTCTTCTCCAGCTAGTTTTGGACTACAACTTTCATAACCCGCTTATAGCCATTGGGTGTCTGAGGATGATGGAATTTATGGTCCAACAATGGCTGGAACACCTCAAGTCAATGACTCCTGATCTATGCACATGGATCTGCATGTGGAATTATACAAAATAAATTCTAGGCATTGTTGTATGCTTATTTTACATTTTTGAAAACCCCTTTCTGGAAATTCTCATTTGAAACACGCATATGAAAAAACCTTCTTTACTTTTACAAACTAATATACAGAGAGGACTACACCAATAGTTATTACCTCATTAGAATCATTGATTCCACAATTCCAGCTCTACAGGCCATATTTTTTTAAAGAAAAGTGGAGTAATTCTGGGGCCAGCCAACAGCACAATAGGGTACAGAATGTTTATCAGTTCCCTTTACTTCCAGTCTCCTTTGATAGCACACACTGGGAGAGGCTGATCTATCCCAAGTAAGACAGGAAATGGTTACAAGGGACCTCTTATAATTTGCTCTTCAGTGTTTGAACAGCAACCACAAATGATGCTGAATAATATTTACTGACAACAAAATGTGTGTGCTACCAAAGGAGACCTGAGGAGAAAGGAACCAACAAGCAAAAACATTATGTCTTTTGTTTGGGGTCTCCTGTTGGCACACAACAAGAAAAAAGTAGACCAAAACAAAAGAAGGGATCAAATCATGGCTGCATACATAACTTTGCAACCAAAATCAACTTCCACAGATGCCTGCAGAGCAATCTGATAGGGCTGCTTGAAGGTATGGATGCTTTTCTTGTGGTAGTTCAACATACATACAATCAGGCTTTCACACAACTCACTCTACTCAAATGATAAATATTTGACACTGAGCATCTAAATGTGGTGACATAATAATAGAGGAAGCATAGTGTCTTGCATGTAAATAGATAAAAATGATGTTTGGGATGCCATCTGTTTCTTTCAAGGTTTGAAAGTCCCTGACTGTGTTAGTGTTTGGGATATCTCCTATTGCAGGTAAGAAAACCTTTTGGCTGTCAGGAGAAAAAGATGGGGTGGGATTTGGTTTTACAAGTGAAATTTCAGACTTTCATTTCAGAGTTCATTTGTACCAATGTAGCTCCAAAAGACATCAACTGCCATGACTTTACAATATCCATTTCTGTACATGAGAGACTTCTTGTGAGGCCTCTCCAACTGAAGTAGGAAACTTCCAAGTCTCCATCTACTATCCACCCTGATGGGACTCATCTGACCCCAAGATCATTCTTCAAGGCAGAATAGTAGAACTTCCTAATTGGGCAGGAAGGCTCCCATAGTAAAACTGAATTTAGGCTATAGAATGTTATTCAATTTTAAAGGACAACTGTAGTTTGTAATAAGTTGTACTTAATTTGTTTAACAGGTCTTGCCTAGTCAAATGTCATTGTTTTTGTCTGTTTGTTTTTTAAATCTGCTGTAGTCCTGAACTAAACAGGACAATTTACCTTATCATGAAAGTTTTTTACTTGGCCCTTTTGAAACCATGAACAGGCTGTCTAGAGTCATAGGTGGTGGGCCCCTGTCCATAATTCTAACAGGCCAAGTAAACGTTCTCAAGGTGATAAAATGTACATATTCAGTTAAAGACTACAGCAGAGTTTAAATGCAGAAAAACACTAACCGACTACTATATAAAGCCCTTCTATTAACCCCATGAAGACCAGTGGGGTGCAGGTACACTTAAATGTCTGAGCATACACAAACCTGAGCATTCCCGGGGCCTAACTTTGTATTCCCAACTCCTCAGAGAGGAGTGAGGCTGTTCTGGTTGCACAATATCCCAGGCTGGCTGCTTTTCCCACAAATAGGAAGGGGGGAAAAGCAAGGTTACAACTAAACTTAAGAAGATGTTACATGTTTCCCTATGTTTGGGGGCTTCCATTTACAGTTTTACAAGGGGCCTCAAGGGTTCTTAAAACTGACCTGGTTGGGTGTGCAATGCATTCCTTTGTAATGTCTTGTCTAAACAAATTAAGTGCAATATTTTGAAGTGTATGATTCTCCTTAAAGAACAAACTGCGTGTTGTGCCTATCTGCCATTTTACATCAAATGCAGTTTTGGCTGCATTCACCACTTAATAATATATTTTCAAAAGAAATATGAGGTAGCTCTGGATCAAACTAACTGCACCATAGGTAAGAAACACAATGCCCAAATTCCCAGTAATTTAAAGTGGCATTTTTCCCCTAGACTGCTAGAGAGGTCTCCAATGCATTACAAAGAAATGTGTAGGTGATCTCACTAGAATTCACAGGGTTAAACCGCCATTTAAAGTCATTGAGAGTTTTAGTTTCCCCGATAGGGCAGTTGGTTTACTCCAGAATGACTCCTCTTTTCTTTTAAAAATATGGCCCTAATTAGAGATATATTACTTCCTCTTGGAAAGGTGATCCAGGCAACTATCTCAGTAGTATAGTATGTCAGTAGCTACATGCACTTTGCTGCCAGTGTGCATATTGGTTTCTATGGGAAAGTGTTTGTATTTCCATGCTGATTGGCTGATTCACTTGGTGATTCACTTTCTGTGTTAGCCTATGTAAAGAGACACGTGTATGGCATGTACGCAGGTTATGATTGCTGATAGTGGTTAGGCTAAACCCTTTGAGTTCCTGCCCAGAGAGGTATCCAGTGCATTGGCTGAACCCTCTGAGTGCCAGCCCAGAAAGGTATCCAGTGCATTCAAACGTTAACTTTACTTTATATTGTTAGCATGAATCTTTAGTCTTCTCAGTCTGCAACATTCTTATAGACACCTCCCAGAAAGGACAGACCTCTCCCTTTCATTCTATTCAAAACTAAATACCATTTATCATTAAGAGTTTTTTACTGTCAGGAAAAATCTCTCTAGGCAGTGCATTCTATACTAGGATGCACTACCTCTTGTTTTTGTCTGTCACAATAATTGGTATTAGTGGCTTTATTGTTTCTTCACACTACTCTGGAATTAGCTGACACCCAAATCCTATATAATAATTTACTAAATGTGTGTTTGTCGGAAGCCGTCATGCGTAGTACAGACTGCTGCGCATGCTGCAGTCATGCTCACTACAGACTGCCCGTGCCACGGTTGATAACAGTGCGTGGCTCCAAATTCATGCCCAAGGTGCGCAGAGAGGACTACGGTCTAAATTCGAAGCGCCCCGCTCCGTATCAGCCGTGGAGAGGACAATCTCTACTGTGCATGACTGCACTGCGGCCATTGCTGGGTGGCACTGTGGCCCGAGTACACAGGCTCTTCAACTAGTAAATAAATAACAATAAAAGAATGCATGTATAAGTGCATGTGTGATACAGCTACACTACACATAGAACCCCCCATACACACACAGGAACACAGGCACCACACATAGAGACATACATACCACACACACAAACAAACATAGATATACACATTCACACACACATGCACACAGATACATCACACATAGATACACACACCACACACAGACATCCCCCCATACACATGCAGGCACACAGGCACCACACGTAGAGACATACATACCACACACGCACACACACACACACACACACACACACACACACACACACACACACACACACACACACACACTGATATGCACATTCACACACACAGATACATCACACATAGATACACACACCACACATAGACACCCCCATACACACAGGCACCCAGGCACCACACATAAAGACATACATACCACACACACACACACACACAGATACATCACACATAGATACACACACCACACATAGAGACACACATACAGAAAGAAAGATATGCACATTCACACACACACAGATACATACACATCACACACATATACACACACACACACACCACACACAATTATGCACAGTCACACACAGACACATGAACACACACAAACACACACACAAATGCACATACACTCTGATACACTGAAGACTTTATCCTGTTTATCCAACTTAGGTGTTAACCGTTGGCTTTAAAGTACCATTCCTTCCCCTGTACAAAAGTAATGAATCAATATGTTTGTATTTTTAATAATAGTTTCAGCTTGCTTCCTAAGAGAAAGATTTGTGGGTTTGTTTTTATTGTTATTCCAGTTAAATTAATTAACATCCATATTTGATCCACTTTTGGACAATGCCCCAAATGTGATAAAGATTATCAACCTTTGCACACACATAAAATCATTTTTCCCAGTTTGAACAGTTGAATCTTGCAGGTCTAGCTGGGGTTAATAATGCCACTGATTAGTTTACATAGTTGTCTTGTCTGATGTTTATTTAGCCCTTCAAAGACTTTTCCAATAAATATTCCAGGCTTTCTCGTCAATTGTACATATCTATATTTCTTCTCATTATATTTGGAGACTGCTTGTTTTCTCCATTACATATCATAACTAACTGAAGATATATAGCATGTTTCCTCATTTGTGCTGCATAAATGCTACAAATACACTAAATGGGAAGCTACTTGGGGAATCCTCATTAGAGAAAAATTTAGGAGTACTGATAGACTCAGCAGCTGCAAGAGTCAAAAGGTGTCACGGTTTTCAGGCTAAGAAGGACAGACACGAATATAAAATATAAATCCACCTTTATTTAATAAGTACAGTAATAATAATATAGCCCACACAACCCAGAAAACAGGATGATAGGACCAAGGCTCCTACCTGGCGCTGCACACTGTGCTGCGCACTGCACTACTATGAGATACCGGAGACTAGGACCGTGGTGTGGGTGGAACACCAGAGGAAACGGTAACTGAGGCACAAGTCTCCACCCTGGGTCACGTGACCAGAGGCAACAGGGAGCGAGAGCAGACCTGAACCATGAAACACTGAGACTGATGGTCAGGCAAGTTCGGAGAGTATAGAGCTAGTAGTCAGCCAGAGCCACAGGTCAGACAAGCTGGGGACTAGACAGTGCAAAAGGCAGCAAGAGCAAGAGGTCAGACAAACCGGGGACTACATGGAGTGAGTAAATCAACCAGAGCCACAGGTCAGAACTGATGTGGGTAGTCAGACAAGTCGGTCTCATACATGGAGTGAGTTAGTCAGCCAGAGCCACATGTCAGAACCGATGTGGGTAGTCACACAAGCCGGGGTCATGCACAGAGAGGATTCTCAGGAGAGTCAATATCAGAAACACCACATAAGGGCAATGACTCCCAGGCCCAGGGATGATTATAAAGGAGCAGGAGAAGGCGGGACCCAATTAGGCCACACAGAATAGGCCCATAAACAGGGGTCCTAGCCAGTGCCTGTTCCACGATGTCAGCAATGTGGAGGTGGCCGCAACTATGCTGGCCGACACACCACAGAGGAAGGAATCACAGGCTAACTAGGCCTCTAAGGTAGACTGTGATAGTACCCACTCCCTTAACGACCTCTCCCCACGCGGAAGAAGACCAGCACTAGAGGCAGTGCGGGAATGGAACTCACGGAGAAGGGAGGGAGAATGTAGATCTTTTTTAGCGACCCAGGAACACTCCTCAGGTCCATACCCTTTCCAATGAACTAGATACTGGACTTGTCCTCTGATCCTCCGAGAGTCCAAAAGACTTTGTACTTCATACTCCTTATGGTTTCAGTAGCGATACGTGGAACTCATTAGAAATGTGCATGTTAGCGGGTAGGTCGAAGGCATAAGTTACAGGGTTAATCTTGCGGAGAACCCAAAAGGGGCCCACAAATTGAGGAGCCATCTTTTTACAAGGCACCTGGAGATAGAGATTGCGTGAGGACAACCATACTCTCTCTCCCATCTGGAACACTGTAGCTGGTAGACACAGATGGTCTGCTTGTCTCTTATAGCGCATCATGGAACTCTGTAGGATCTCTGAACCCGTACCCATGTGGAGCGGAGCGCCCTCAAGTGCTCCTCCAGAGCAGGAATATTTTCGCCTCGAAGGACTCAGACAGGAGAGAAGGTTGGAACCCATAATTAATCAGGAAGGGAGAGTTCCGAGAGGAGGAACTAACAGCATATTTCTGGCAAGCTCTGCCCACAGTAACAGGTTCGCCCAATTGTCATAATGGTCGGAGATAAAACAACAAAAAAAAAAACTGTTCCAGCACCTGATGAGACCACTCTGCAGCACCATTAGACTGTGGATGGTAAGCCGAGGAGAACGAGAGCTGGATCCCCATCTGACAGCAAAAGGTTCTCCAAAAACACAACACAAACTGACTCCCACGATCCGAGACCACCACTTCGTGTATATCATGGAGACGAAAGACCTCCTTGGCAAAGATTTTGGCCAACTCCGTGGAGGAAGGAATTCCCTTCAGTGGTAAAAATGGGCCATCTTGGAAAATCTATCCACGTTCATGAGGATGACTGTGTGACCCTCTGAGACAGGCAACTCTACCATAAAGTCAATAGATAAGTGAGACCATGGATGTTCCCCACTGGGGATAGGTTGCAGGAGACCAACCGGAAGATATCTAGGAGTCTTGGTCTGTGCACCAGTGGAACATGCGGCCACAAATGCGGAACAATACGCCCTCAGGCTGGGCCACCAAAAGAGTCTGGTCATAGACCATATCAGTTGGTCTCTACCAATGTGCCCTGCAGCCTTCGAGGAATGGTGTGTCTCCAGCAGTCTGGTACGGAGAGATTCAGACATAAAACACTTCCCATTAGGCTTCTCCTCCGGGGCAGAAGCTTGAGCAGGCAAAACCTCCTCACCCAACGGAGATGTAATACTGGTACTTATCGTAGCCAAGATGCGGTTAGGAGGAATAATAGGTACCGGAAGAGACTCCTCCTGGGACTCAGCTCCAAATTGTTGAGAAAGAGAATCCACTCTAATATTTTTTGTACCAGGGAGGTAGGAGACCACAAAATTAAACCTCTAGAGGAATAGAGCCCATCTGGCCTGATGAGGAGACAACCTCTTCTTCTCGGACAAGTATGTGAGGTTCTTGTGATCAGTCAGTATCAGGATTGGAACAGTGGTCCCCTCCAACAGATATCACCATTCTTTAAAGGCAAGGATGATGGCGAGTAGTTCACGATCACCCACATCATTTAAACTCTCAGCCTTAGCCAATTTCTTAGAAAAAAAACCCGTACGGGAGCAGCGGTTTCCCGCACGTGGGACAGCAATGCACCTACACCTGACTCCGAGGCGTCCACCTCCAGAGTGAAATGCAGAGTGGGATTCTCGTGGGGCAATATCGGGGCTTTCGAAAAAACAGACTTCAAGTCTTCAAATGACTGAAGGGCTTCAGGTGCCCAGTCTGAAAGGTTAGCTCCCTTCTGAGTCATGCGCATGAGAGGTTTGACTACTGTGGAAAAGTTTTGTATGAACTTCATGTAATAATTATTGAAGCTCAGGAACCTCTGCATGGCTCTTAACCCCACTGGAAGAGGCCACTGTAAGACAGCAGACAGTTTTTGCGGATCCATGGCCAGGCCCAAGGATGAGATAACATACACTAGGAAGTCACCTGGGATTTATGGAATTCACACTTCTCTAGCTTGCAGAACAGCTTGTTCTCTCTTAGCAGTTGTAGGACCCGGGCTATGACTGCTCTGTGTGTTTCCAAAGTAGGAGAATGAATGAGTATATCATCCAAATAGACCACCACACAACTCTGCAGTAGGTCTCTCAATACATCATTAATAAATTCCTGGAAGACAGCCGGAGAGTTGCACAGTCCGAAGGGCATCACCAAGTATTCATAGTGCCCGCGGATGATAAACACTGTCTTCCATTCATGGCCTTCTTTTATTCATCCCAGATTGTACGTGGCCCTCAAGTCAAGTTTCGTGGATACAGTAGATACGATCAAATATCTCCTTGATCAACAGAATCGGATATGCATTCTTTACAATCAGTTTATTCAGTCCCCTGAAATCAATGCATGGTCTAAGCTCCCCATCTTTTTTCTTAACAAAAAAGAAGACTGCGCCCGCAGTTGAGGAGGACTTCTGGATAATGCCCCTGGATAATGTGTCAGCCACATAATCCTACATGGCCTTGTTCTCCTCCACTGATAAGGGGTATACTTGGCCCCTAAGAGGTGTGGCCCCTGGTACTAGGTCAACAGTGCAATCGTAAGACCTTTGTGGTGGCAACATACTGGCTTCTACTTTATTAAATACCTCTTTGTAGGACTGGTACTCAGCAGGTAAAGAAGTAGAGGTACACAATATTCTAGTAGGCTGCTGGAGGCAAGATTTCATACATTCGTAGGACCATGACAGAATATCGCAAGTCTGCCAATCGATTGTTGGGTTGTGAGTCAACAACCAAGGAAAACCCAGAATGATCGCATGATGAGGAGACGGTATGACCTGGAACTGTTGTGTCTCCACATGGAGTGGCCCTACCCTTAGAGACAAGGGGGGAGTCTCATGAGTGACATGGCTGTAAGGGTCTGCCGTCAATGGCTTCGATAGCCAATGGAGCAGAGTGAGGCAGCAGAGGAATAGAGCGCGTGGCCGCAAAGTCTGCATCAATAAAGAGCCCCACGGCTTTGGAGTCCAGTAGTGCAGGAGCTACCACTGATGACTCGGCCCAAGACAGCACTACCTCCAGAATAGGTTTGTCCTGAAGTCTCTCTGGGGACTGTGAAATTCCACCCAGGGTCTGTCCCCTACATGATCCTAGGTACGAGCGTTTCCCAGCCGGACAGGACAGGAAGGCAATATCTGGCCCGGCTCCCCACAGTTAAAACAAAGGCCCCTCCTCCTGTGCTGAGCCCTTTCCTCCAACGAAAGGCATGTGAAACCTAGCTGCATCAGTTTCCCCCCGGCAGGTTCCGAACTAAGAGGTATGGGAGGTGAGGGAGGACAGGGTGGGTGTAAGAAGCTAGGTGCCAACTGAGGCAATGGTTTCATACATGCTCCCTGAACGAAGGCCTCTCACAAATTCTTGTATCTAACAAGATGGTGACTAAGATTAGCTCCTCCAGATCACTATGCAGATCTCGGGCTACAGTCTCGTCTTTAATGGAGCCACACAAGCCCTGGGAGAATGCCGCTACAAGGGCTTCATTGTTCCATCCAAACTCCGCTGCCAGAGTATGAAACTCTATAGCATACTCCGCCACTATACGTGAGCTCTGCCATATTGTCATGAGTAATTTGGCCGCGGAGGTTGCGTGCCCAGGAACATCAAAGTGTCACGGAGTGACTAGGAAATAACAACACTGACAAGTACAGATGAACTTAAGATAAAACT
Source organism: Rhinophrynus dorsalis (assembly GCA_037306005.1). Classification (NCBI taxonomy): domain Eukaryota; kingdom Metazoa; phylum Chordata; class Amphibia; order Anura; family Rhinophrynidae; genus Rhinophrynus; species Rhinophrynus dorsalis. The sequence goes on along the minus strand of CM074720.1, from coordinate 248,098,616 downwards.
TTATTAAATACAATAGAGCAGCAAAGATGACACAATGGTGGAAGCAGCAAATGACACAGCAGTGGCAGTAATGAGTGACACAAACATGGCAGCAAGAGTGGCACACCTTCACGAGACCAGGGAGGAACAGTGAACTCACTTCCCTCACCCTTCACTAGGCAGGCGAGCAGTAATGGAAAGGCCCTGGGAACTCTTAAGGCAGAGGACAGTGCAGAGCACTTCCACACACAGTCGAGTTGCACACCTTCACGAGACCAGGGAGGAACAGTGGACACACTTTCCTCACCCTTCACTAGGAAGGCAATCAGTAATGGAATGGCCCTGGGAACTCTTAAGGCTAGGTAGGAGGACAGTGCAGAGTACTTCCACACACACACAGTCGGCAGGAAAACAGGAAGCGCAACAAAACCCAAATACTGGGTATACAGTCGACAAGGTAACCAGCACTGGGGCTAGGTGAGGCAACACACAAACCGGAACGGCTACGGGAGGTCAGTACACGGACTGGCCGACAAGCACTGCTAGTGGAAGCGAGTGCTAGGAGGAAGGCACAGGCAGCAAGGATTCCTAACGAGGCATCACAATGGGAGCGCAACAGAGGAATAATAAGAGGCAGCCAAGGGTCAGAGCCGGATCGGGTAGTCAGACGTCGCCAGTGGTCGGAGCCGGAACGGGTAGTCAGACGTAGCCAGGAGTCGGAGCCGGAAGGGGTAGTCAGACGTAGCCAGGAGTCAGAGCCGTAACGAGTAGTCAGATGTAGTCAGGAGTTAGAGCTGGAACGGGCAGTCAGACTTAGCAGGACTCGTGCATGGCAACAGCAATGGGCCAACACAGCACTAGGCTCTGGTACACCATGAAAGGTCAAAGGTAATGAGACAGGCTGAGGTTTAAAAGGCCTAGCAGGTGGGCGGAGAGATGACATCACCAGCATAGTGACCTATAAGAATAGCGACTCAGAGTAGAGCGACATTTAGGCAGTAACTATGTCGCTGAATGGCAAACCAGCATAGAGTCAATCACGGGCACCGTGATACAAAGATTCTCTGAAACGAGGCCACAAATTCAGTAAAGTTATAAATTATGGGTTTTTCAGTCTTTCATAGTGGGTTGGCCCAGGCCAATGCCTTGCCAGACAGGAGGGAGATCAGAAATCCCACCTTACTTTGCTCAGTAGGGAATGCGTGTGGTACTATTTCCAAAAAAATTCCCAGCTGATTCAGGAACCACCGGCACAGAGTAGGTTCTCCATCAAATCTTTGGGGTAATGGAGCAGAGCCCGACAAACCTCTAGTCACGGCAGCTTCAGAGGTTGTGGCCACAACTGGAGCAGGTACTGGAGGTGCCTATGGTTGTTGGGTAAAGCGATCAAGGTGAGCTGTGCAATTAAACTGTGCCTGTATAGTGAAAGACAACTGATCAATTCTCTGATCTTGAGAATCCATCCTGGATAGGATGCTTGGATTAGGTGGACTACCTGAACCTTCAGTACTGTCACAGTTTTTAGGCAAAAAAGGACAGACATGAATATAAAATATAAATCCACCTTTATTTAAAAAGTACAGTAATAATACTATAGCCCATACAACCTCAGAACACAGGATGATAGGACCAAGGCTCCTACCCGAAGCTGCACACTGTGCTGCTCACTGCACTACTGCAGGATATCGGAGACTAGGACCATGGTGCGGGTATAACACCTGAGGGAACTGTACCTGAGGCACAAGTCTCCACCCTGGGTCACATGACCAGAGGCAACAGGGAGTGAGAGCAGACCTGAACCATGAAACACTGAGACTGATGATCAGGCAAGCTTGTAGAGTATAGAGCCAGTAGTCAGCCAGATCCACAAGTCAGAAAAGCCAGGGACTAGACGGAGAGATAGGCAGCAAGAGCCAGAGGTCAGACAAACCGGGGACTACTCGGAGAGAGTAAGTCAGCAAGAGCCACAGGTCAGAACTGATGTGGGTAATCAGAAAAAGCTGGGGTCATACACGGAGCAAGTTAGTCAGCCAGAGCCACAGGTCAGAACTGATGTGGGTAGTCAGACAAGCCGGGGTCATACACGGAGTGGATTCTCAGGAAAGCACAGGTCACAACGGAGCACAAGAGACAATATCAGAAACACCATGTAAGGGCAATGACTCCCAGGCCCAGGGAGGCTTATAAAGGAGCAGGAGAAGGTGGGACCCAATTAGGCCACATGAATAGGCCCATAAACAGGGGTCCTAGCCAGTGCCTGTTTCATGATGTCAGTAATGCGAAGATGGCCACAATTATGCCGGCTGACACACCACAGAGGAAAGAAGCATAGAATAACTAGGCTTCTAGGGTACACTGTGATAAAAGGGTACTATCCTGTATAAAATGATACCCTGTATACAGATGCAGGTGATGAGAATATAATTCTACCTCTTTATAATTCCTTGACTAGGCCTCATCTGGAATAAGTAGTACAATTCTTAAAAAAGACATCATTGTACTGGAAAAAATGCAGTGACATTGCACAAAACAGATAAAGGGACTGGAGAATCTGAGTTATGAAAAAAGACTAGCCAAACTGGGTTTGTATACATTAGAGAAGGGACATCTAAGGGCAAGATTTTCAGAAAGTGGCGTTAACTGAAATTGTCTTAAGCCATGGTCCATTAATTCCCAGACACGTTTTTGTTATTTCTTGCATCCTATTCCTCCATGTCAAAAGAAAAAAGCGATCTTAAAAGTGAGCATGGTTTAATCTACCATAATATTGTAAAGTATTTTTAGAAAAAAAATTTCGTTTCAACGTCACTTTTTTCTCTGATTAACGTAATTTTTGCTCTACAAAATAAAAATGGTCTAAACTTGGAGAAAACAAATTATAGTATGTTAGCAGGGGTGAGAAGCAATTTATTGTTTCAAAGAGAAAAAGTCTTTGTTTCTTTTAAAATTTTCATATCAAAGGCAAAATCAAAGAAATTTTTAACATCAGAATTTTTAAGGGTAATGTTCATCAAGATCTTGTTACCGTCGTTTTTAATTCCTTAGTCACATTTTCAAACATGAAGGATTTACCTCTGAAAATATTGTCTTTCTTTTACCACCAAATCATGATCCTAAAATTGTTTCATTATGACGACTTTTTGAACATCTCGCCCTAAGGGGTGATATGATTACCATTTTCAAATATGTTCTGTGTCAATACAAAGAACTCTGTAAGGAACTATTTACTCAAAGAGCTGAGCAAAAAACAAGAGGTCATCCATTAATACTAGAGGAAAAGCACTTTAAACTAAAACAAAGGTAGGGTTTTTTTACAGTAAGTGCAGTAAAGTAATGGAATTTTTTGCCAAGGAATGATGTTCTTGCAGTTAGGATTTGGCATTAGGAAGGAATTTTTTGCCCACTTGGGGCTTAATTGGAAAAAGCGTCAATGTTTTTTGCGTTCCTTCAGATCAACAGGGGTGATATAGCATGGGCTGAACTTGATGGACGCATGTCTTTTTTCAGCCTCATCAGTTATGTTACTATGTTACTATGAATATTAAGCCTTTGTAGAAAATGTGGTACTGTAAAAGTCTCAAATATTGAGTGTTAATTCAACATATTTTCCCATAGCATATTTTTAATGTTATATATAATATTGTAAAATAGTGCCCTGTGCAGTGGTTACCTGATGTGTCAGTGCTGCCCCATGGTATAATGTTTCCTCCCTGAACTAGGTCTGATACATGCTTAGTCTTAGTCCAGTGGTTTTGTAAAAATATTCACACACAGCGCAAATATCCATATAAGCAGGCGTGCACCCAGACACACAGATATGTGTGTGAGCATACACAAACACAGATATGTGCACACACAGACACATACACATAGACACACATAGATGCAAAAACACACGTATTCAGACATATACATACAAGTGCGCTCAGGCATACACAAATGCCCACCCTCTGGTCCTTATGGATTAACAATTTTAATCTCATGAGAGCACTCTGGCATATTGTGAAGAAATGCTTGGTAGACTTCTAGCATTTAAGTGGTTAATTAATCAGTCATTGTTCTTGTGTACTAACTTTCTCTCAGAACTACTTGGCTCTGCTCAACCCCTCACAAGTACATTCCATGAAGTACAAATTAATTTGTTACTTTCATTGTTCTTACATTTCTGTTGTGTATCACAGCCCAGGTGGTAAGCAACCCATATCGCTCCTGCACCTGCTCTCTCCACTGCACATGAGGACTTTTCATTGTCTTCCTAATAACATTTTTTACGACTTATGTATAAAGATAAAATTAGTCAATTATGGGGCAAACTCAGTGTACTGTAGGGGAAAAACAAAAATCTCCAATTTCCCATTGATTTATAGTAGAACTGTCACTTTGTACCAAGTAGATGATTTTGAGACATTTCAAAAGCATCTATATGTATGTTTGCTATTTTTTAATTTAAAACAATCGTTTATAAGATATTTATCTTTATTTATTTTTTCTGTTAATGTAAATCTGGCAGGCATGCCTGACAGATATTACAGTGGATCTTTCCACTTAATTCATGTTTGCGTATTTGAAAACTGCATTGAAAACTGCTTATTTGTAATGTTAACCAAAAGGCCAGCAAATGAACAGTTCATGATATCTCAGATATCTCCTTGACTAACCATCTGATGAAATTTTGGTTAACATGATGTATAGGCTGGGCTTGTTTAAATTGGAAAAGAGACGCATAAGGGATGATGTAATTACCATTTACAAATATATTAGAGATCAATACAAAGCACTCTCCAAGGAACTATTTACTCAAATAGCTGAACATTAAGACTAGATGAAAGGGGCTTTTGACTAAAACAAAGGCAGAGTTTTTTTCACAGGAAGGGCAGTACAGTAATGGGTTTTTTCCCTTTGGGATGATGTGCTTGCAGATCTGTAATTGCTTTCAAAAAAGTCATCTTCTGGGGTTAGCTGATATTTTCTGTGCAGGTTGGACTTGCCTTTTCGTTTTGAAACTGCTCTGCACTTTTGGTGGAAATAGTCCAATATGTACATGGACATTTTTCCACTGTAATAACCCTACAGGAGGCAAATATAGTCAAGTTGATACCTTTATTGGCTAACTAACCAGATTTGGGATACAAGCTTTCAAGACCTCTTAGGTCTCTTCCTCAGGCATATTACACAGATAAATATGAAAACATCTCTCTTAAATACACGTACAGATTGCATTGTTTAGAATAGAAATCAGATAAGATAGCTCAGTCCAAACCCAGATTCTTTGGTCAGTCAATGGTAAAGGAGTGTGAATTGCAGTCATATGCTGGAAGTATCAAAAGTATTTACAGTCTCAGTGGGACTGTTGTAAAAGCTAATCCACAATGTGACAGAAATTATGCAAAGTATTAAAAAGGATCATTATTTAACCTCCCATATTTTTCTGTCCCTCAGAGTAAGATCTAGTCCCATCAGTACAGTCAGTTGAATGTCCCTATCACTTTGTGCATTTTGGCAACAATGTTCTCCCACTGGTGTCTTTTTGTTGTTAACACCAAATTTGTGGGAATTAAACCTTTTATGTAATGGCTGGCCATTTTCACCCACATAAAGAGGTGTTGGGCATTTTGCACACACAATGAGGTATACATTGGAAGATTTGCAGGTGAGGATACTATTGATCTTATGGTGTAACTGGGTGTTTGGAATGGGTACCTTGTCCGTGGTGTAAATGGGTGCACAGATTTCACACCTCCTTTGTAGGCAGGGAGATGTACCATTTTTTTTGTATTTTTATTCATGACACTCATTACCATCAGTTGTTTTAAACTGGGAGGCTGTCTGAAGGAGAGTAAGGGAGGCTGTGGGTATATGTTCTTAAGTCTTTCATCCGTATGTAATGTTGTTTGAAGTTCTATTGACATTTCACGTAGAACTTCAACTTGGGGGTGGTAGGTGACTACCAGTGGCACCTGGTTGCCCTTATGTTGTTATTTGTAGCTCAACATATTTATTTTTGGTATGTGGGTAGCTTTCTATATCTGAGTGTCAATAATCCTGCACTGTAATTGCACTAGAGAGCTTAAATGTGATGTTCTTGAGTGGTGATTAGCTACAGATTAAACAGAATTGCTTTTGTTCACCCTCAGAGACTCCCACATACTTGTTTTCTTCCACCCTGTCATACATACTGTAAACTCTCACGTATAATACTCATGATTTTGCCCCTTTTCACCTTATGTGAAGTGGAGGTGCGTATTATCATACCTGGGAACTTCTACATTGGGGCTGCCCGGAAGATAGCCCTCTGGTGCCAATGAGGGGAGAGAAATGATGTGATCTGTGTCATAATAGGGGCAGGGCTTAATCGTGAGTGGGGGGGGTGGGACTTCTAAACAAAAAAAATTGCTTGAAGAGACTGGGGAAGGAGGAGAAGAGGCCGGGGAGTGGGAGGAACCGGGTAAAATTGAGTACAAGTGGGCAGAGTTTCCCCACATCCAGAGAATCAGAGTCTGCCCCGGAGACCCGGTAATTCAGTGTCAAAACCGGAGTCTCCGGGGCAAAACTGGAGAGTTCCCAGCTATGTGTATTATACAGGAGAGACAAAATGAATATCCTCACGTCTGTTCCACTCCTCCCTCCCCCTCAATATGCTGCCACCTCCCCCTCCCTCTACTGCATTTGCCTCCCATTTTCCACTGTGAGGATCTGTGTTAATTAAAGATAATGGCAGTGCTCTTGGAGGACCTGAAGGTCGTTGCAGGGCACTGCTGTAGTTTTAATGCACAGAGGTCTATGCATTGGATCTACGTTAGTGCACTGCCATTATCTTGTATTAACACAGGTCCTCACAGGGTGATGCTTGAAGCTGCATAGATATGCCAGATGCCTCCGGAAGGAGTAATAGAGTGAGAAGAAGGTTGGGGCATATTGAGGTAGGTGGAGGGAGGAAAGTGGACAAAAAATATATATATATTTTTTTCTGAGTAAAGGGCATATTATACATAGGAACTTTTGTTTTCGCCTAAAATATTGTGTATAATTTAAACTTCAGTATTATACACAGGTGCGTATTATACCTGAGACTACGGTATTCTCTTACAAACATTTTGCCAAGTTACTGGAAAGGACTCTAATTGCTAGTACAATATACATTATTCTGCTGATCTTGCATGCACATAAGCTGATATATAAAAATGGCGCAATTTTGGATCAAATCAACTGCACCCTATGGATCAAATACAAATTCCATAACTACATATGTATTTGTGTTTTTTCATGCCTAGACAGTGCAGTGTTTCAAAATGCACTGGAGAGCTCTCTGTCATTGAAGGTGTTAAAAGCCCCATGTAAACTAATGGAACATGTCATTGGTTCCCCTGCCTTGTTGTAAGTGTACTCCAGAACTGCATACTTTTGTTTAGAAAATCAGTCTCATATGGCCTTTGAGTGGCTTATACTTTCCATGTTTGTGGAAGTGTGAGCATCTGTATGTGTTACAGATAGGTAGTATATTCTATACAAGGCAGTCACCTTTACTTTAAACAAGCAGCGATAAACTCTATTTTCAAAGTCTGCTGACAACATGCAATCTTTTTAAAGAAGTGCTGCAAGTATTTACAGCTGGTAAAATCCAAGAACATAAAAGGCATTTGGTTTACTAGCCAAGCCTCTGATTTAGAGGTTATTTTTATCATGTAAACAGCCATGAGCAAATGAGTCTCGGTTTAACAGTAACTGAAATCCTATGAAGAAGAATTGTATAGAACAACAGTGAGGCATAGGTATCAACTCACTATTTTATTGAATGAGGAGCAAAACTGCTGCACCATATGTATTAAATTGGATCTGTCACCTTGAATTTAAGGTTACATATTTTAAAACCTCATTTAAAGGGATAGTAATACTTAAAATTAAAAAAAATATATATGTTGTAGGGTTTATCCCCCTGAGTAAAACAAGGGTACTCCCACTGCTGAAAGGTGTTTAATTCAAACGTTATTAATTTTCAAAGTTGAATTTTTTAGGTACAATATCACAGTGGCCTGAAATTGTACAGTGGCGCTGTTGCTACACGATCCTATGGACAGCTCTGGTCCCGGGACCATAAATCTCCATAGGATGGTGTAGCAACAGCACCACTGTACAATTTCAGGCCACTGTGATATTGCACCTAAAAAATTAGACTTTGAAATTAGACTTTTGAATGAAACACCTTTCAGCTGTGGGAGTACTCTTGTTTTACTCAGGGGGATAAACCCTACAACATTTTTTTTTACATTTTAAGTATTACTATCCCTTTAAAACTTCCTTTCTGTTACTTACAGTTTAGGAGATATTGATAATTTTATTTCTGAAATAAGTGAAAGTCTTTTTTTCAGTGCAGAACTGTATTCTAGTAAAGCTTTATGTTGTATATAATGTTAAATTAGCACTCATTAGCATATGGTTCTGCACTCAAGAGTTATCCCTACTGAAATAAAAGTCTAAACGTCTCCTAAACTGTATCTGTTGGACTTTTGGCTAATATGATGCATAAATACCCCCAAACATTTCAAATGTCCAAAGAGGGACAGTTTTATTTTAGATGGTGTTGTTGGGGGGCGTGACTGGTGGGTGAGGCATTACCAAGAATTTTTAGATGATTTCATGACCTGTTGACACCATTTTGTGTAACTGAATATATGATTTAGAGCAAGACCAAATCAATTTATTTACACAGACTAATTTATAAACACATAAATGGAAGTTTAAACCAACATTTATGTGAGTTTCATTGTTGATACATGTTATCCACTTACATACACCATGCACAGTGTAATATCCTAAAAAGAGACAGACCAAGATGGAAAAGAGGACAAAGGGATTTGGAAATCAAAGACAGACTGTCCCTCCTAAAGCAGGACACTTGAAATGTATGTACATAGGCAGTGTTAAAGGTGTTTTCAAGTATGCAAATGTTAATACAAGGAGACAGTTCCACTTTAAGCTGTGTCTCCTAGAAAAAAAAGTATAGTGGCATCGTAAGGGAACAAAATAAATAAAATATGCATTTTTATTTTGATCCAGGTATAATTTACATAAAATACATATTAAAAAAATTGTAAAAAGGTTCTTGTGTTGCTATGGCAATGGGTCAAGTCTTTTCTCTCAATTCCTTACACTGGTGAAATCCTCTGTACCCATCGTACCTCTCAGCTCATGCGCTTTCTTCAAATTTCCATCAGAGGGATGGATTTTGATCATGAGTGGAGCACTAAGAAAATGTCAGAAACTACAATTTTTAGATTTGTGGGGCCACTTATTAGTGTCAGGGATAAGTTCCACAAATATGTATTTATTAAGGAAAATATTTTTTTCCTTCTTGGAGGCATTGCCCATTTAATCCCAACAGTCTCAGGGATTTGAAAATGAGTGTTTTATTGGTGCATAAGGTGTAACTGTATTGCTCTAGAGAGTGGTGTAACTAATCATTGGTTGGCTCCAGTGTAAACAGTTATGGGCCCCCACTAAAATATAGTCTTCCATGGGTGTAACTACTGGGATTCAGAACTGATGGCCTATTTTGGGTATCTCCACCCTTTTGTCACGCTCCTGGCTCCAGATTTACAGGTTTTTGCAATGATATATATGCTTCAATATCACCAATTCAGCTGTAAAGTGAGAAAGTAGCTTTGGTAAGGGTTTGGAATTGCCTATGACTCATAGGGACAGAGGCCCATAAAACAACTGCATCAGAGGGGACAAATAAAAATGCCATCTAAGTTAAACTGGGCTTTTAAAGGGATAGTAATGTTTCATAATAAAAGCAGCTCTAATTAATCATCATAGTATTTGGAATTTGGAGAGTGTTATTTCAATTCTGTCAGAGTTGTAGTTCAAGAGTAATTGAATGATAAAGTACCCCCCTCCCCCCCTTTTACTGATGTAACACTGCTCAGCCAGAGCAGAACGGAGGTGCCCAGGTAGACTGCAGAGAGGGACAATCTTCAATTAAGATAAGGGAAACACCTGAAAAACTTGTCAAGGGGGGCAGGGCTTTCATTGTTCTCATAGGAAGAAGATTGTCCCCTGTTGTTATCTGTCTTGTCTTACAACCAATTTCCACATCTGAGAAGAGATGGCTTACACTAGGTGTAAATTTGCTTGTGAATATCTCTCAAACCATAAAGGTTTGAGAGATAAGACATATCGTTCTTCATGTTTTTTTAATGCCTACAAAATAAAATAAAGAACTATTACTATCCCTTTAAACCCTTGAATGATAGTGAGGTCGCCAATGTATTACAAAACAATGCATTGGAGACTTATCTCATTCAGGTGGTTAAAAAGCTCTATTCAAGGCATGGGAATTTAGAATCTGTTTATGTGTTCCTTATGGTGTAGTTGGTTTACTACAGAATAACGTCAGTTTGCTTTTATACATTTGGGCCCATGAGCCTTAGTTATCAATATATATGTTGCTAAAATTTAAATTGAGTTACTTTTTTAGGCATTATTGTTATCATCATTATTATTATTATCCTTTATTTATTGAGTGCCAATATGTTCTGCAACACTGTACCAAATAGTGGTGAGAATGTACCATGACTTTCAGGACTTGATCTAAATACATGAGTGCCATGTTCATGATGGCTTTTGCATATTTATCAATGAATCAGCTGGATGTTTCACTTTCCCATCATTGAATGAGTACAAAGAGAGAGTATATTGTTTTTATTTGCCTCCTATGATGCATACTTTCTTCTTGCTCTTAATCATTTATTCAGATACACAGAGGTGTCAGTGGGTTATGAAATAACCTAAATAAATATTCTCTCTAATGCCCTACCCACCAGCCACATTCCCAGCAACACCACCTAAAACACAATATCCCTCTTTTGGCCATTTTAAAAGTTGGGAGTTATGCATTACATCATAACTTATTAATGTATATGATCCACAGTATCTGCCTGTTTCTGATTTAGTCATAGAAGTCTGAATTCATGTTCATTTAAAAAGATGTCAGTATGTGTTGCTGTAACTAACCAAATAAATATTATAATTCGGTTCTATTGCCATAGCAAGACTAAAGCAAATAGTGAAGAATAATGTTTTTGATATTAGTCAGATAGTACCAATGTTCCTTATTTTGCATTAATCATACATCTTCCCTGTGACTAACACACAGCTACACTGTTATTAGGAATAGTTTATTCTGTTTCGGTTAAAAGCTTGATTTGGAAATTGTTAGGGGGCTGACAATATGGAAACTTCTAGAAAAGTTTGTAACCATTTGAACCCAAAAGAGCAATGCTGAGCAATGTGTTGCATACTCTTTTGACATTATTAAATATGAACATACCAGAGACATGAGGATGCGGGTGTAGTAAGGAAAAGTTGTGGGAGTTCTGAAGCAACCAGCTGCACCACAGATTTAAATCCTGAAATTTCAGTTGATTTAAATGGGATTTTTAACCCCTTGAATGCTAGAGAGGTCTCCAATACATATAAGAAGTTACAAAGCTCCTTTCTAAAGGAACAGTAAACCCATCAACATTAACTACCTAAAATTTCTATGCCCCCCTTGACTACTGCTAAATTGCTCTGGTAGCCCATGGGTTAATGCTTACCAAGTTGCATGGCCGATCCCTCCATGCTCCCTTAAGACTAGGGAGAAGCAGCTACCATAAGACTAGGGAAAAGGGGCCTCTTATGGGATTTCAGTTCTGCACAAATGCACTTAGACCACAGTCCCAGCAACCACATCGCCAGATTTCAATCACAGACGGGATGAGGAGGCTCCTCTCTAGTCTTCATGGAGCAACTTGGTAGTATTAACCCCTGCATTACTGGAGCAGGTTAGCTGCAGTCTGAGGTGTTTTATTTGACAGTGTAGAAGGGTTTACTGTAACTTGAACCCTCTGAGTGCCAGTGGAGTGGCCAATGCACTATGAAGCAATGTACTATACACTGGTCTGGCACACAAAGGTTTAAATCAAAGATACATTTTGTGCCCAGGCCATGGAGCAGCTGATTTGCCAGTTGGTTTGCCCCAGAATTGCTCCACAATGTTTGTACATAAGCCACACAGTTCCACATCTAATCGCTCCACATCCAGAGTTCAAAGGTGTAAAAAGGGGTTAAATTCAGCACTTACAGTGTAATTAACCCTTTGAGTGCCAGAGGGGTACGCAATGCATTGCAAAGCAATACGTTGGGTACCCCTCAAAAAGGTGTAAAACTGGGCAGGGCTGCACGGTACATCTGGTATTCCAATACAGCCTTGCAAAACAGTCCTCTTTAACTCTTTAAGTGCTGGTTTACGCATCTTAGTACAAACACAGTGATGTCATGCAATTTTTATTTTTTGAGATTTAGTGAAATATTATTTTATCTAGGTAGATAGATCAGGGTGCTTTGCTATCTGGAAATGCAAAAATGTCACAACTTGGCAGCAAATAAATAAAAAAATAAACCCATGAACCTGGCATCCTACATTGAAATAACTATGACGTAGTGAGTCAATAGCAGGCTCCCATCCTTTTTATTTTTACGTAACCTAGCTTGTGCTGTCATCAGTAAAGTAAATGAAACATCTCACTGTATCCCAGAATGATAGGAATTCAGGCCTGTCAGTTACAAGCCTGCTGAGCTCATTCTAACCTATGTGCAGGCTTCAACTTGACCTGACTTTTGCCCTTGACGCAGGCTCTAGAAACAAAGTGATACTTTATAATTTTTACTGTTTTGAACTTGAAGTTATTTCTGGCTGTATATCACTATATACTAAAAACAAGTAACAGTGCATCTAGGGTCATATGTACCCGAAAAAGTGGAGAAAATCAGCTGTACCATAGGGAACAAATATTTCCAAGATTCATATTAATTTAAAGAAGCCTTTTTATGAAAGTATTTTACCAGGAAGAATACATAGAGATTGTCTCTCATTTTCAGGTAAGTCCTGGACTCACTTTATCTACCTCAGAAGGGTGAAAGGCTGATATGACCTTGCTGGGACAAGAACATGTAACCTTGCAGCTTGAATAGATTCTACAACTGGTGCATTAACCAACTGAGTCATCCCACTGGCACTTTTAAAGGGATAGTAATACTTCGTTTTATGTTTATTTTATTTTGTAGGCATTAAAAAAACATGAAGAATGATATGTCTTATCTCTCAAACCTTTATGGTTTGAGAGATATTCACAAGCAAAGTTTCCCCTCCCGCCCTTTTTACCTAGTGTAAGCCATCTCTTCTCAGATGTGGAATGCAGTCCATAGACCAGACAGATAACAGCAGGGGACAATCTTCTTCCTATGAGAACAATGAAAGCCCTGCCCCTTTTGACAAGGTTTTCAGGTTTTTCCCTTATCTTAATTGAAGATTGTCCCTCTCTGCAGTCTACCTGGGTACCTCCCTTCTGCTCTGGCTGAGCAGTGTTACATCAGTAAAAGGGACAGGAGGGGGATACTTTGTCATTGAATTACTCTTGAACTACAACTCTGACAGAATTGAAATAACACTCTCCAAAGTCCAAATACTATGATGGTTAATTAGAGCTGCTTTTATTATGAAACATTACTATCCCTTTAACCACTTGAATGATGGGAATTTTCAGTTGTCAGTTTTATTTCATTTAACGTTCGTCAGTATTGATCCTCTTTACTTTGTGAATACTGTTCCTGGCATATCTGTTTTAACATACACTTGTTTTCAAAGAATGTCCCTTTGGCCATATGCACAATAGAAAAGTGGAACAATTCTGCTCCATAAGGTGTAAACACACATTTCCAGTATTGACATTGATTTAAAAGAGCTTTTAACATTGAGTGCCAGAGGGGTACACAACACATTGCAATGCATGGCAGAGTGATTCTCTGCTCCAGTCCCCAGGACAGCCAAGATATCAGTTTTTAAGGATATCCCTAATTAAGCACAGGTTGACCAATCACAATAACCAATCAATTGATTACCCACATGTGAAAAAGCAGGGATGTATTGGAAATGTGACTTGTTGGTGTGTCCTGAGGACTAATGATGAGAATCACAGCTCTAACGCATTGTGGATTAGTTCATGGGAGATCTCTCTAACACCCAATTGGATCAAAACACCATTTGAATCAAAGGGGTTTAGTATTTCTTGCCTAAGGTGCCATTGGATTGTCCAATAATATTTACCACATATTTGTGCATACAGTCCCTAGTGTATCTGCTTTCAAACATGGCATCTAGTGTATGTGCTGTCTTGGGATGGATAAAAACTATCACCTAAAAAGAGACCTGTGAGAAATTGAAATTTTCCCCTTCAGTGGGAATTGACATGAAAAGTGCATTTAAAAAAATGTTTTCTGTATGTACTGACCCTCCAGCCTTTTCCCACTGCACTGGTATTTGGTACCCAGTGAATCACACATTGTCGAAAAGTAGTCATACTTCCCATACTGATCTTCTAGCATTGCCCCACTGCACTGATAATCATAAACCCACACATACTGACCCCCAGCCTGGTCTCACAGTAGCCATAGAACCTTCCCATTCTGACCCCCCAGCCTTGTCCCACTGTACTGATAGTCATAGAGCCACACATACTGACCCCCAGCATGGTCTCACAGTAGCCATAGAACCTTCCCATTCTGACCCCCCCCAGCCTTGTCCCACTGTACTGATAGACAAATTCGTATGGACTCCCGCACACACTTCCAGATTCTGCAATGCAGATCGGTGCTCCCAAACTCAAGTAATTGATCAATGTTGCATGAGCACTCAAAATATATCATAAAACCGCTTCTTTAATAAGACATAGTTAAAAACATTGACGTTTCAGTCCACCATTGGGTCTTTCATCAGGAACAACAGAGTTACAAGCCGGCACCCCAATCTGCCCTAAATACTCTCTATTGTTTGATCACTCAGCTAGCGAAGCGACAAATGTACTGGATCTACAAGCCGATTGGACTGAACGAACAGATCAGTCTGATACATTACATGTAGGGTATAGACGGTATAGGGATACAGTGTATAGTTCTATTTAAATCGATATTTCACATGTTGAGAGAGGTGATGTGAGGACACGTTGGATGCCCTCTGATGTTTGTCTGTTGCTTTGGCAACGTGATACACGTCATGACAGTGCCAAATCAAACAATAGAGAGTATTACATCTGCAATGAGTTTGTATGTTCTCACCGTGTTTGCGTGGGTTTCCTCCGGGTACTCCGGTTTCCTCCCACACTCCAAAAAACATACTGATAGGTGAATTTAGATTGTGAGCCCCAATGGGGACAGGGACCAATATGAGTGTAAAGCGCTGCGTAATCTGTGTGCGCTATATAAAAATAAAGAATTATTAAAGAATTATATTTAGGGCAGATTGGGGAGCCGGTCTGTAATTCTGTTGTTCCTGATGAAAGTCCCAATGGTGGACTGAAACGTCGATGTTTTTAACTGTGTCTTATTAAAGAAGTGGTTTTATGATATATTTTGAGTGCTCAACTCCTTTCCATGCACCACTGTACGATAGCCATAGAGCCACACATACTGACCCCCAGCCTGGTCTCACAGTAGCCGTAGAACCTTCCCATTCTGACCCCCCCATCCTTGTCCCACTGCACTGATAGTCATAGAGCCACACATACTGACCCCCAGCCTGGTCTCACAGTAGCCGTAGAACCTTCCCATTCTGACCCCCCCAGCCTTGTCCCACTGCACTGATAGTCATAGAGCCACACATACTGACCCCCAGCATGGTCTCACAGTAGCCATAGAACCTTCCCATTCTGACCCCCCCGCCTTGTCCCACTGTACTGATAGTCATAGAGCCACACATATTGACCACCAGCCTGGTCTCACAGTAGCCATAGAACCTTCCCATTCTGACCCCCCCAGCCTTGTTCCACTGCTTTGATAGTCATAGAAACACTCAAATCGACCCCCAGGGAGACAAGAAGAGGGGACCCCTTGTGTACTATCAAAGGCAACAATAAACACCACCGCAATAATACCTTGAGATGGTTACTCAAAAAAGGATTAGCTGGGATCCTGCATTTTCAGGTCTCACAGTATAGGCTCCTGGTAATATAAGACATATCAGACACAGACAACAAGGATAAGAATAGACCAAATAGATTGATGGACTGCTCCTCCAGACACTTTCCCAAGGGGCAAACACATAAGAAAAAAAAGAGCACCCAATAGTGAAACAACATCACAAAAATGTGAATAAAATAATGTAAAGTAATACTCACAAATCTGGAATACTCCACCAATCAAACTATATCACATTTGGAGTCTCCATTTGGGACTCCCAGGAAATCCTCTGTAGAGATGTGTACAACTGGCTGACCATAAACAATGATCTTTATAAACATTAAATGTATTAAATCAATTGTATATAGGGCCTGATCTTTATTACGTATTTCATAGCTAAAATACCCCACTTTATCAAAGATACTAACCAATTTAAAGTGGATCTATGACAAGTTTTTATCAATATGTAGAAGAGTTAGGGAATAATAATAAAACGTTATTATTTAAAAAGAAAAAAAAAAACTTATTTGCAAGAAAATTACATTTTAAACTATGCCCAGCAGCCTACTTCTGGGTACATGGCTCTTGCTGCTCTTCCTCTGCTCCCATCACTCTCCCCAGCATCCTCCGCTGATGGAGGCATTCTGTTAGTAAGTTGGAGCAATCTCATTGGCAGAGATCGATATCTAGCCAATGAGATTGCTCCAGCTTAATAACAGAATGCCTCCGTCATCAGAGGATACTGGGGGAAGTGACAGGAGCAGAGGCTGTGCGGTAACCTGCGGCAATAGCAGTTTAGCCAGAAGTAGGCTGCTGGGCATACAATGTAATTTTCTTGCAAAAAAGTTTTTTTTTTCTTCTACATATTGATAAAAACTTGTCACGTGGTGATAGATCCACTTTAAAATAGTAAAAAATTTTGCAATCCCCCAGCCTTGTTCCACTGCACTAGTAGCAATAGAATCACACATATTGACCCTGCAGTATTGTCCTACTTCCCTGGTAGCCATTAAATCACATATACTGACCCCCCAGCCTTGTCCCAATGCAATTGCCATAGTATCACACATACTGACCCCCCAGCCTTGTCCCAATGCAATAGCCATAGTATCACACGTACTGACCCCCCAGCCTTGTCCCAATGCACTAGCCATAGTATCACACATACTGACCCCCCAGCCTTGTCCCAATGCACTAGCCATAGTATCACACATACTGACCCCCCAGCCTTGTCCCAATGCACCGGTAGCCATAGAATCAAACATACCAACCCCCCAGCCTTGTCTCAATGCACTGGTAGCCATAGAATCACACATACTGACTCCCGACTCTTGTCCTACGTCACTGGTAGCTATAGAATCATACATACTGACCCCCCCAGCCTTGTCCCAATGCACTGGTAGCCATAGAACCACACATACTGACTACCAGCCTTGTCCCACTGTACTGGTAGCCACAGAACAACACATACTGTCCCCCCAGCCTTGCCCCTAGCCTTGTCTCTCTGCCATAAAATCATACATACTGACCCCCCAGTATTGTCCCACTTCAGGGAAATTCATAACATCAAACATACTGCCCCCCAGGATTGTCCCAATGCACTGGTATGCAAAGAATCACACATACTGACCCCCGCGCCTTGTCCTGCTTCACTGGTAACCATAGAATGGTTTACTTTTAAAAGGTTGCACACTAAAGAGCCTGCGACCAAAAGATACATTCACCATGTCATCAGAATAAAAATGCCGACATGAGAATCTCGCACTGCATGACAGCACAAGAATGTCATGTCAGGTAGTGAAAGGTCATATCTGCCTTTCTAGCCCTCCCTTCGTTGCCTCAATTTGTAAAATAAAGTAAAGAATTGAAAGCTAATATTACCTGCATAACATACATTGGAGACCATTCTTTTCCACAGTCTTACATATGGAGGATCACTTAACACATCTGGGGTTTACAATGTTCATGGATCCTAAGTGCAGGAACACCACATACACACTGCAGTCCTATGACCTGTGACACAAGCAGAAAGACATGCCTTGTGCATGCAGGTATCTCTGTCTTCAGACTACGTACAAAAGAGTGCATGAAGAAGGGAGCGAGAATACAAGAACGGACGCACAAGTGAGATTAACCCTTTGCGTGCCAGAGGGGTGCACAACGCACCCCTATGGCACTCAAAGGGTTAATCTCACTTGTGTGTCCGTTCTTGTATTCCCTCTCACCAATGAATGGTCTCCAACGTATGTAATACAGGTAATATTAGCTTTCAATTATTTACTTTATTTGACAAATCGAAGCAACGGAGGGAGGGAGAGAAAGGCAGATGTGACCTTTCACTACCCAACATGACAATCTCATGCTGTCATGCAGTGCAGGATTCTCATGTCGGCATTTTTATTCTGACGACATGGTGAGTGTATCTTATTGTCGCACGATCTTTCGTGTGTGACCTTTTAAAAGGGTACCCCATAGAATCATGCATACTGAACCACTAGCCGTGCCCCAGTGCACTGGTAGCCACAGAACCACACATACTGACACCCCAGCCTTGTACCAATGCACTGGTAGCCATAGAACCACACATACTGACTCCCAGCCTTATCCCAATGCACTGGTAGCCACAGAACCACACATACTGACACCCCAGCCTTGTCCCACTGCACTGGTAGCCATGGAACCCCACATACTGACACCCCAGCCTTGTCCCACTGCACTGGAAGCCAAAAGAACCACACATACTGACCCCCTAACCTTGACGTACTGCACTGGTAGGTAGTCATGGAACCACACAAACTTTTATTGAACCACCACCCTCCCCACCAGGAATTCTCAGTTATGCAGTCTTTTTTTCTGGTTTCTCTGTAAACACTCCCCACAGCTAGATTATGGGTTTTGTTATGCTTTGAAGAAATGTCAGTATTTGATGCAGAATAACAACCCTTTTTCTCCCCAACTGTCTTGTTTTCTCTTTTTCATTTAGTACCTTATTCTAATGCCATTTTCAATATTGAAGTTTGACTGTACAACCATTTGAGTGCCAGAGGTGTGTGAAACACCCCATGGACCAATGCATTGCCCACTCCCCTGCCACCACATTGTACAACCATTCAGATAGACAACCTCTAGCACTGAAACGGTTTAGTGTGCATGTTAACCCCTTAGATGCTAGAGACGTTTCCAACTCATTGCTGTAACTTCCAAGGCGTTAAAACTACCGCATGTGGTAATACAATTCTCTTATCAAAAATTCACATAATGTAGTTGCTAACTGGTTATTTTTCAAATACCGTTTTAGAAATATCTTGACATCTACAAATACTCAGCTTACATATTGGCCAGATATCCAGAGTTCATCCAACATGTTCACTTTCATCACATGATTAATCAGAGCTATGTAGAATGCCAAAAGACTCTGATTTCCAAACAAATTCAAACCAGTAATGGCAGTCTATTAACCCTTTGAGCACCAGATTTGGGGGGGTTGCATTGCATTACAAAGCAATGTGTTGCATATCCCTCTTGTGCTCAAAAGGGTTTATAATATTTATGTTATATAGTTTTTATGCTGATCCATATACGATGTTCGAAGTGACATGAGCAACCGTGTCCGCTCGTGCCCTGGGCGACCCCTGGTGGCCATCGTGATACTAGGCTTTGCATTAGATGTTGTGGTGCGCCGCGTGGCACTGTTTCTTGTCGACCAAAGGCTAAGCTTGGGCTTAAGCTGCTCCTATAACTGCTGCTAGCGGTGTGCACATTTGCAGTACCAGTACAGGTGTTCTTACACTGACTGTGTTACTCTGATCTCTCTCTTGGTGGCCTTCCTACCTGATACGCTATGCTCACTCCCTCTGGGAGTTTTTCAGTAAGTCGCTGGGCATGACCATTAACCCTGTGGATACCTGGATAGTCCAGGGAAGGGCTTACACTGCTCTCTGCAGTACCTCAAGCTAGAGCCAGCATTATACATTCCATACTGCAGGTTGTGTGGTCACTGGTTGTATTACAGTTGCCTATTGTCTCCTCGATCCACCCCTAGCGTTCTAGGGTCTGTCTGTAGCAGCTACCTTGGTCTCAGTTACTCTTCCTGAGGGTAGCATTGCCACTCCATGGTTGCCTGGTAGTTGGGGACTGAGTCTGGTCCAAAGTTGCCTCGTTGCCACACAGTCTGGGTCTAAGTTGCCTAGTTGCCATTCCATACAGTCTGGGTCAGAGTTGCCTCGTTGCCATTTCCTTCAGTTTGAGCCAGTTTGGTTTCACTCCTCAGGGTTTGGTGCCCAGGCATCTAGGCAGTGCCTGTCCGTTTCACGTGCACCCCCGGTGTACATTCACCTGGTCAGCTCTACAACGGGTTGCCCTCGACCTCACTAATCCTGTCAAGAGTCTCTCTACTAGCTGTTAACCTGCTGTTCCAGTCCACCTATTCTAGTACCGCAGACTTATTGCTATTGTGTATTTGTACCTCACTGTATGATTTGCCTTGTGGGCCTCAGGGCCTTATTCCTTGTTTGCTCTCTTTCAATAAAGTCATTTTAACCTGACCATCCTGTCTGAGTGTTCATCTAAAAACCGTGACAATTGTAGAACAAGTAAAGGGTGCATAAACTTTTACTAATGGTCTGTGGCTCTACAGCCGGACTTCCTGCCACCCCGACGCTTCCTGTGGGTTTGGCCATGCATGCGGTATTAGATTGCAGAGAGAGATAACCTTCAATTAAGATAAGGGAAAAAGCTGAAAAACCTGTCAAGAGGGGCGGGGTTTTCATTGTTTTCACAGTAAGAAGATTGTCCCTTGCTGTTATCTGTCTGTTCAAGCAACCAGATTCCACATCTGAGGTGAGCAGTGTTACATCAGTAAAAGGGTCTGGAGAGGGATACTTTATCATTCAATCACTCTTGAACTACAACTTTGACAGTTTTGAAATAACACTCTATAGATCAAATACTATGAAGATTAATTGGAGCTGCTGTTTTTGTGAAACATTACTATCCCTTTAAAGAGTTACACATAATAGTTATATTTCCTTGAGGACTAGTGATGAGCGAGCACCCCAATGCTCGGGTGTTCGGGTGCTCTGACCGAGCACCCCCGGAGGCTCGAGTGCTCGGCCGAGCACCCGAACCCCAATGAAGTCAATGGGAGGACTCGAGCATTACACCAGGCACCCCCTGCTCTGATGAGGGGAGGGTGCCTGGTCCATAGGAAAAGGGCAGAAAAGGATGGAAACACCACAGAAATGGTTCAGGGACAGCATAGGGAGGATGTCTGGATGCATCTTGGACTCCAACATCGCTGCTGGGAACGATCTTTCGCCCGTAGTACGCCATTTTTACAGACTGACCGTAAAACACACAAAAAGGAAAATAAAAACGACTTTAGGCGAAAAATTGTTACCAAACAGTATTTGCTGTATATTTACTTGTATATCATCTGCAAATTCTGCAAAAAATTTCATCGATTTTTCTGAAGTGAGGCCATGATTAAGAGGGAAACGTGCGCAGAGGCAAATTCTCTAAAAAATTTCCTAGATTTTTCTGAACTGAGGCCATGATTAAGAGGGAAACGTGCGCAAAGGCAAATTCTCCCAAAAATTTCCTCGATTTTTCTGAACTGGGGCCATGATTAAGAGGGAAACGTGCGCTGAGCCGACCATCTAAAACATTATGGGTGAGGGTCTGCTGCGGAGCTGACCATCCTAAACATTATATGCGAAGGCCCGCTAGTGAGCTGACGCTATAAAACATTATATGAGAGGGCCCGCTAGAGAGCTGACCCAATAAAACATTATATGAGAAGGCCCGCTGGTGAGCTGACCTATATAAAAATTGTAAAACAGGGCCCGCTGGTGAGCTGGCCCTATATAAAAATTATATCACAGGGCATATGGAAGAGGAGGAGGAGGATGAGAAGATTAAGAGTCAACCATATACCCGTTTTTTGGGTGGAAGGGGTGAATGGGAATACAGAGTATTCCCATCATTGTAAATAACATATATAAAGTGACTTTATGTTCCCCCGGGGCTTTCCTCCAGTGGAGTGGAGAAGTCAGGGGAAATCCAGGCCTTGTTCATTTTTATAAGTGTCAACCTATCAGCATTTTCGGTGGAAAGGCGGATACGCTTATCTGTTATGATGCCACCAGCAGCACTAAATACCCGCTCAGACAGAACGCTGGCGGCAGGGCAGGCCAGCACCTCCAAGGCGTAGAGTGCCAGTTCATACCACGTGTCCAGCTTGGACACCCAGTAGTTGTAAGGCACAGAGGGATCATTGAGGACGCTGACACGGTCTGCTACGTACTCCTTCACCATCTTCCAAAACTTTTCCCTCCTTGTGACACTAGGCTGCGCATCAGGGTGAGGGTGCTGGCGGGGTGTCATGAAGGTGTCCCACGCCTTGGAGAGTCTTGCCCTGCCTTTGTCGGAACTGCTGTGTGCTCCCCTTTTCTCCCCTTCTCGGTTGGCCAAGGTAGCACGTACTCTGCCGCCAGCGTTGTCAGATGGAAAATTTTGGAGCAATTTTTCGACAAGAACCTTCTGGTATTGCACCATTTTGCTTGTCCTCTCCACCGGAGGAATGAGAGATGAGAAATTCTCTTTGTAGCGGGGGTCCAGAAGGGTGAACACCCAGTAATCCGTGTTGTCTAAAATGCGTGTAACGCGTGGGTCACGGGAAAGGCAGCCTAACATAAAGTCAGCCATGTGTGCCAGAGTACCAACAGTCAAGATTTCGCTGTCCTCACCAGGAGGATGACTCTCAATATCCTCATCCTCTTCCTCCTCTTCTGCCCACCCACGCTGAAGAGATGGAACTAAAGTTCCATGGCTACCCTCTGTAGCGGAGGCAACCGTGTCTTCCTCCTCCTCCTCCTCCGCCTCCTCCAATTGTCGCTGAGAAGACGAAGTGAGGGTGCTCTGGCTATCACCTTGTGTAAGCTCTTCCTCCCGCATTTCCACCTCTTCCACATGCAAAGCGTCAGTTTTAATTGTGAGCAGCGAGCGTTTCAGTAGACACAGAAGTGGGATGGTTACACTGATAATAGCGTTATCGCCGCTCACCATCTGTGTCGATTCCTCAAAATTGCGTAAAACCTCAAAGAGGTCTGACATCCATTCCCACTCCTCACTTCTGATTACAGGAAGTTGAACGGAGAGGCGACGACCGTGTAACAGCTGGTACTCAACTACTGCCCTCTGCTGCTCACAAAGCCGGGCCAACATGTGGAAGGTGGAGTTCCAGCGCGTGCTCACGTCACACAGCAGCCGGTGAGCTGGCAATTGTAAGCGCTGCTGCAGCTTCAACAGGCCGGCCGAAGCTGTAGATGACTTACGGAAATGTGCACACACGCGGCGCACCTTGGTCAAGAGATCATGCACACTGGGGTAGGTTTTTAGAAATCGCTGAACCACTAAATTAAATACATGCGCTAGGCATGGTACGTGTGTGAGCTTGCCGAGCTCCAAAGCCGCCACCAAGTTACGCCCATTATCACACACAACCATGCCTGGTTGCAGGTTGAGTGGCGAGAGCCACTGCTCGGTCTGGTGACTAATCCCCTGCAACAGCTCTGAGGCCGTGTGCTGTTTGTCCCCAAGGCAGATCAGCTTCAGCACGGCCTGTTGACGCTTCCCCACTGCAGTGCTACACTGCTTCCAGCTACCGGCTGATGGGGGAGTGGCGCTGCGTGTAGAGAATTCGTAGGTGGAAACGGAGGAGGAGGAGCCAATAACGTAGGTGCTGGCGGAAACCCTGATGGAGGTAGGGCCCGCAATCCTCGGCGTGGGTAGCACCCGTGCCATCCCAGGGTCCGAGTCGCTCCCAGCCTCCACGACATTCACCCAGTGTGCCGTCAGGGAAATGTAGCGTCCCTGGCCACAAGCACTTGTCCATGTGTCAGTCGTTAAGTGGACCTTCCCAGTAACTGCGTTGGTCAGGGCACGGGTGATGTTACGGGACACATGGTGGTGTAATGCGGGGATGGCACACCGGGAAAAGTAGTGGCGGCTGGGGACCGCGTACCGAGGGACAGCTGCTGCCATCAGGCTGCGGAAGGACTCAGTCTCCACAAGCCTAAATGGCAGCATTTCGATGGCCAGTAATTTGGAAAGGTGTGAGGTTAGTGCTATGGCCTGTGGGTGGGTGGCTGGGTATTTTCGCTTGCGCTCAAATGCCTGGGGTAACGACATTTGGACGCTGTGCTGGGACAGGGAAGTGGATGTGGTCGCTGATGGTGCTTCAGATGGTACAGGTGCAGGGCGGGAGGTATGCGGGCCTGCGCCTTCGACAGGCGATTGGCCGGCACCGAAAACAGGGGAAGAGGAGGCAGTGGTGTGGCCTGCAGACAAAGATGGGCGATCCAGGCGTTCCTCCCACTTATTACGGTGCTTGGATGCCATGTGTCGGATCATGCTGGTGGTGGTGAGGTTTCTAGTGTTCATGCCTCGGCTCATTCTGGTGTGGCACAGGTTGCAAACTACAATTCTTTTGTCGTCCGCACTTTCCTTAAAAAAACGCCATACCGCGGAACACCTACCCTTTGGCAAGGGAGATTTACGCAAGGGGGTGCTCCGTGGAACATTTGCGGGCCAGTTTGGTGCGGTCCGCCTTCTTTCTGTAGCCACACCACTGCCTCTTCCAGCCTGTTGCGGTGCTGCAGATGGCTCACCCTCAGGACTGCTGTCATCGCTCGGCTCTACACCTTCCCAGGTGGGGTCAGTCACCTCATCGTCCACCAAGTCCTCCTCCACTTCCTCACTCTGATCATCCTCCTCATGTCTTGATCCCACCACATACTCAGTCATTGACAACTGTATAACATCCTCCTCAACAAGATCCTGAGACAGTAATAGTGGTTGATTTAATGGCAACTGTGTCTCATCATCATCATCATCCACTACTTCCTTTGACCTTAAATGCCGTTCACATCTGTCATCTTCTTGTGATTGGGTACCCTCTAGAGGTTGTGAATCAGGGCATAAGATGTCATGTTCCTCTGCAAGCGTGCTTGGAGAGAGGGTCAAATGAAGGATTGGTGATGAGACGAGCTCCTCACTATATCCCAGTGTGGGATCACTTCTTTGAACAGACCGTCTATGGTGGGAGGAAGGATGATCAGAGTGAGGATTATGTTGACCAGACTCTTGGCTACTGAGAGTGGACTTGGTGGAAGACAGGGTGGTGCTTAACCGACTGGAAGCAGTATCAGCTGACATCCAACCGACCACCTGTTCGCAGTGGTCGGACCTCGAGAGTGATGTCCTGCAACGCCCTGTAAAATGAGACATGAAGCTAGGTATGGTGGATGTCTTTCTTTCTTGTCCTCTGGCACCAGGCACAGTTTCTCCGCGTCCTGACCCGTGCCCTGAACTATCAGGATCACGTCCACTTCCCCGTCCCTTTTTACCCGCCTTCTTCATCTTACACGGAATATGTGACTTTGATATTTTAGTTTGAAGACTTAACAGTATTTCTTCCTATTCTGCAACTGTGCAGAGTACACAGAATATGCTGCTAAACTGCGGCGAAGCACACTGAATGGAATATGTGACTTTGATATTTGAGTTTGAAGACTTAACAGTATTTCTTCCTATTCTGCAACTGTGCACAGTACACAGAATATGCTGCTAAACTGCGGTGACGCACACTGAATGGAATATGTGACTTTGATATTTTAGTTTGAAGACTTAACAGTATTTCTTCCTATTCTGCAACTGTGCAGAGTACACAGAATATGCTGCTAAACTGCGGCGAAGCACACTGAATGGAATATGTGACTTTGATATTTTAGTTTGAAGACTTAACAGTATTTCTTCCTATTCTGCAACTGTGCAGAGTACACAGAATATGCTGCTAAACTGCGGTGACGCACACTGAATGGAATATGTGACTTTGATATTTGAGTTTGAAGACTTAACAGTATTTCTTCCTATTCTGCAACTGTGCACAGTACACAGAATATGCTGCTAAACTGCGGCGAAGCACACTGAATGGAATATGTGTCTTTGATATTTGAGTTTGAAGACTTAACAGTATTTCTTCCTATTCTGCAACTGTGCAGAGTACACAGAATATGCTGCTAAACTGCGGTGACGCACACTGAATGGAATATGTGACTTTGATATTTGAGTTTGAAGACTTAACAGTATTTCTTCCTATTCTGCAACTGTGCACAGTACACAGAATATGCTGCTAAACTGCGGCGAAGCACACTGAATGGAATATGTGACTTTGATATTTGAGTTTGAAGACTTAACAGTATTTCTTCCTATTCTGCAACTGTGCAGAGTACACAGAATATGCTGCTAATCTGTGGCGAAGCACACTGAATGGAATATGTGCCTTTGATATTTGAGTTTGAAGACTTAACAGTATTTCTTCCTATTCTGCAACTGTGCAGAGTACACAGAATATGCTGCTAAACTGCGGCGAAGCACACTGAATGGAATATGTGACTTTGATATTTTAGTTTGAAGACTTAACAGTATTTCTTCCTATTCTGCAACTGTGCAGAGTACACAGAATATGCTGCTAAACTGCGGTGACGCACACTGAATGGAATATGTGACTTTGATATTTGAGTTTGAAGACTTAACAGTATTTCTTCCTATTCTGCAACTGTGCAGAGTACACAGAATATGCTGCTAAACTGCGGCGAAGCACACTGAATGGAATATGTGACTTTGATATTTTAGTTTGAAGACTTAACAGTATTTCTTCCTATTCTGCAACTGTGCAGAGTACACAGAATATGCTGCTAAACTGCGGTGACGCACACTAAATGGAATATGTGACTTTGATATTTGAGTTTGAAGACTTAACAGTATTTCTTCCTATTCTGCAACTGTGCACAGTACACAGAATATGCTGCTAAACTGCGGCGAAGCACACTGAATGGAATATGTGACTTTGATATTTTAGTTTGAAGACTTAACAGTATTTCTTCCTATTCTGCAACTCTGCACAGTACACAGAATATGCTGCTAAACTGCGGCGAAGCACACTGAATGGAATATGTGACTTTGATATTTTAGTTTGAAGACTTAACAGTATTTCTTCCTATTCTGCAACTCTGCACAGTACACAGAATGTGCTGCTAAACTGCGGCGAAGCACACTGAATGGAATATGTGACTTTGATATTTTAGTTTGAAGACTTAACAGTATTTCTTCCTATTCTGCAACTCTGCACAGTACACAGAATATGCTGCTAAACTGCGGCGAAGCACACTGAATGGAATATGTGACTTTGATATTTTAGTTTGAAGACTTAACAGTATTTCTTCCTATTCTGCAACTCTGCACCGTACACAGAATATGCTGCTAAACTGCGGTGAAGCACACTGAATGGAATATGTGACTTTGATATTTGAGTTTGAAGACTTAACAGTATTTCTTCCTATTCTGCAACTCTGCACAGTACACAGAATATGCTGCTAAACTGCGGCGAAGCACACTGAATGGAATATGTGACTTTGATATTTTAGTTTGAAGACTTAACAGTATTTCTTCCTATTCTGCAACTCTGCACAGTACACAGAATATGCTGCTAAACTGCGGCGAAGCACACTGAATGGAATATGTGACTTTGATATTTTAGTTTGAAGACTTAACAGAATGTGCTCTAATCTGCAACTTTGCACACTAAACAGAATGTGCTCTAATCTGCAACTTTGCACACTAAACAGAATGTGCTCTAATCTGCAACTTTGCACACTAAACAGAATGTGCTCTAATCTGCAACTTTGCACACTAAACAGAATATATGAAATTTTTTTTGTTTTTGTTTTTTTCCCCCCACACAAAATAAACTGCTGCCCCCACACACAGTAGTCCTAAAAAGGACTTTTGGTTCTTTTTTTTCACAAATTTGCTTTTTTTCTCCCTACACTGACTTTCCCTTCCTATCCTCATCTCTCCCTGGCTAAGACTGAGCCGAACTCGCTGGTCAGGTGCTATACAGCACCAGACCACGGGTTCTGGCCAGCCAATCAGTGTAATGCCAGCAGCCAACATGGCTGCTGGCATTACACTGATGTCAGAGCCTCCCTGCACGTTTATTGGCTGCGCAGCAGCCGCAAAACGTGCGGGGAGGAGACCCGAACATGGCGGGCGAGCACATGCGGTACTCGTACGAGTACCGCCATGTGCCGAGCAGAGCGATGCTCGAGCCGATCCGAGCATCGGCCGAGCATGCTCGCTCAACACTATTGAGGACTGCTGAAATGTCTTATGTTCATTTACAGCACTATTATTGACCTGTTTGATATCAGCAGACTAGTTCAGCTGATTTGATTTAACTTTCTTTTTCATCACCTGACTACTTGTATCTGTCATCATCATTAACACCCAATTATGACAGGAAGGTCTTAGCTTGATTGATGATAGTGCCTAAATCAATAACAAATGCTGCTTCTTATGCAACCAGTTGTTTGTCTTTATTTGACATTATTAAATTTGTTGTTACAGTGGAGAAATAAAGAATCATAACATAAATGCAGTATTACTGACATTTAATGCTTCAGCTAAATAAGTATTAATACTATTACAACACATATATTTACGTAAAGATCTTGATATTGGCATGCATTTGTTTTCTTAACTATATTACGTCAATTGAATGTGTCCAAACATAAACAGTGACAGATTAACCTATTGTTCTACCTTAGGCTACATTTCAAAATTGCCTTAATTAGATAACCTATTGTAATAGTGC